>CM062926.1:66998961-68268604 GCA_031878705.1 Tapirus indicus
AGGAAAGGAGACACGGAAACCCATAAGGAAAGGCAGGGATTGATCCCAATACTTCCCTCTGTCACTCGAAAATGGAAATTACCAAGAAAGTGGCAAGACTGATGACCCTGGAGAGGCAAATTCATGGGCTCTGATCAGATTTAAGGAACTTCTCTCTAGCTCTATGACAATTACATCTAGAAATCATTTCAATATATATTTTAGAAAACCATCATTGCTAAGAATTGATTGAATGAAGAGAAAGTTCTGTTCATCATTAACTTAACAGACTCTGGACAAACACCAAAATCATTCAGCTGAGTAAAACAAGTTGATTTTCTTAGTCAAATTTCTTACATAAACCATGAGCAGCATTCGGTTTTCCTCTGTGGTCAGTGATGCCAACATCCAGACCTTGGATTCTTTTCTAGAACAGGCTTCATTCTCTAGAAATAGGCCAGAAAGACTTTCCGACCCCAGAAGGGATCCTCTGATCTACCAAACCGTAAAGACCACTGGTGTTCTCATTTCCAAAAGAAATCTAATCCTTAATATCCCTAGAGTGTTTTTCCAAAGGTCCCTAAACACATAAAGCCTTCTGTTTGACGTTTACCCTCCTCCCTAGGAAGTACAAGGACCAATTTTCATATTGAAAATAACTTTATGATATCTTTGGAAGTAGCAATCCTTTATTTTCTTGTGGATGGGTTGCCTTTCAACTCTCTCAGGTATCTTTCTTTATGCCAAAAGCACTTAATTTTCCTTCTCCAAAGCCTCGATGGCAGGAATCTCCCACTTAGCATTAACCACCAATTAGCAAAGATGGAGCATATCTCTATATGAATGTGTGTGAAGGACGAGGGTGTACAGTGTGTTTGCACCCATGGGACCACAGACATTTAGACAAACACACATAGTTACGCAGCTTATAGAAAATGAATAGTTTAAATAATTAGCATAGTTTATCCTTATAATAATATATAGATACATATAGATTTAAATATGTGCTTTTATCTATACATACAGATATTACATACATATTATAGTTTGTAAAATTTACCATCACTTTAACTTTTACATCTATAAGATTTCTAACAGTATTAATAAATATGTCATGGCTCCTTTCTATGATTAAAAACACTTAAAAGAATATATTTTCCTCTCTAGTAAATGCCTTATGATCTGATCGTCTTTTTCACTGAAAAAGATCAGGTCTCTCCCTCTAAATACTTTAGAATTTAAGCATTTGGAAATGGAAGCAATTGTATCAGAGAAATTAACTATTAATTTCATGTGCAGATAACCCTGGCTTCACTTTCCAAAATACTGTAAGAATCTGTCTCTCATTTAAACTGCTCAAAATTCCACAAAGTCCAAGTAGGAGCTTTAAATTTTGCAAAGCATCTCCTGCACAGGCCAGTCTAGTCCTAGTGTGCTCAATATTTTATCATGTGAGAACAGCATTTCACAAAATAGGATGCAATATACAGTAGCAGGTTTACAAGGACATATCTACAGACATGTGCACTGATGGTCTGAAAGGATACACAGCAATACCTTAACAGTGATTATCTCTGAGTGGATTTCAGATAACTTTTTCTACTTATCTGCTTCTTCCGTTTATTCCTATGAAAACATCCCTCCTATTGTTTGTTTAACAAATCTGCTGAACGGAAAAGGAAATCTATTCTTATAATCATTCCACAAACATCAAAATATACAATGAATCCATTTATAAAACATGTACACCAAGGAGCAGATCTATCAAAATCTATTGTGAATCAGATAAAAATATTATACAGTGTATACTGGGGGCTCAGTCAGTGAAAAGCATCTTGGCCACCAAGACCTGTATTAAGACCCAGTGCAGGCAGTGAAGATGGAACGGGGCAACCCTCACACAGAAGATGACATGGTGAGAGTCTGAGCGCGTGATCGATTGTAACTGGCCTGGTCTAGGCATGGACTCATTCAGGAGCACACACTCCATCATCCACGTCAAGGTAACAAAAGCAGTAAGCTGACATTCTGCGTGAAATCTCCCATTCCTGTGCAGGGCCTTGCTGTCGGGCAATGAAGGGTCTTTCATAATTCTTGTAATTCTGAATGGTGCTGACACTTAACCACCCTCCTAGAAACCAGAGCAGAAGTTAATGGACTTATCCAAAAAGGCTCCATAGAACTCAAGAATCTAAAATACCCAGATTCAAGTGTGTTCCAGCCTGGCTCTCGTTCTTCTCCTTTTATGTATACAGTACGTGAAATACAGAGGTTACAAGCAAAAACTCTAGGGTACCGGGAGTATAAGATCTACCTCTGGACCAGACTCTTAAGAAAAACCTCACATCACACTACCAAAATCTCTCTCATACTGCAGAGATGTGAGGTGCTAACAGTGTATAATAATGCTTTATTCTTATTCAGAATAAAATATCAGTCCCTAGGTGAGATGATCTTATTACAGGCTTACTGTGTGAACACATGGACTATAATCACTTATCACATGTTAAACCCCACACACCCCACAAAGACATTTTCAAGAGAGTGGTAGGACATATGTGGGTGGTTCCCCAACCCCCCAAAGGAAGTGCCGTACTCAGCTTTTAGTGCCTGTATATTCTCGGACTGCAGCTGGCCATCTCAGAAAAGCCTCTCCACGCCTGTCTACCAGACCTGTTCCAAGAGCTTTGCTTCAATCTGGGCAAACCCCCACACTTACAGCCATAAATGCATTGGCACTGAGAAAGACTGCTGAGGATGTGGCACTCCAGCTGTGGCTTTATTTTTCACTTCACCGGGTCAGCTATTTAGGCCTAGTCTTCTCCATTGGCTTGAAGCTTTGTTCACACCATCTTGGGTAACACATCACATTATTCTTCCTTATAAAAACAAACAAACTCAAATGAGCATTCAGAGACAGTTCACCCCTCCGAACACCTCTGCCTTCCCCTCTGATTTATGTGACACACTTTCGACCCCACCCATCTGAAAGCCTCCCACACTTTCAGCTAAGGAATGGCCAGCTGCCTTTCTTCATTCCTCGGGTTTCCCACCTTCCTTGCCTCCGCAGATGTGCACAGCCCTGAGGATCTCAGCCTGCTGGCCACCACTGAGTCACCAGGAGGACAGCACTGCAGTACCTAGCACTACCCGCCATCAACTACCGCCACTGAGTCAAGTCACTGTACTCTTCACTTCCCGCGCTACAGAAAAACTTGGCTGTCCTGTGAAGCCGGACCAAAAGGAAAAAAAATGTTTTCATACTTATAATGGCTCCCCTCTGTACCAGTGCATCTGAAATTTATACAGTTCTGGAGAACAAGGTGCTGGATACATCAGTCCCTAGCCGACTTTGTTCATAGCAGCCGGTTTCTAAAATAACCGGTTACTCTGAAAAACTCCAATCCACTTAAGTGTGATACAGTGCCCCCGTTTAAAATCAGTGGTCAAAAACAAAAGTTACAATTCAATAAGGCATCACATGTTTCATAACTGAGTGTGGAGAGAAGGGGCATGAGAAATAATCAGGCCTCCTGAAGAACCCACCCGGGGAAGCTGCTTTACTGAACTCCTCGAGTTGCATTCTCCATTCTCCCACCCACTTGCAAGCGTGGACCTTCTCTATTTCAGCCACCAGTGTTTCAGACTACAGTCTGATAATTTACGAGCACATTGGGCAACACGCAGAGAGACTTTGCGGAAACAGTGCGAGTTAGAGCTAACACACAGACAGGAAGGAAAAATGGAATGCCTTATCAGAACAGAGGGATTCTATCTTTCATGAATAGCACATCGTTTGATACATACGTCTGCACTGACGTATATCATAGGAGTTTTTTTGTTATAATCTGTTTATTTGATGGTTTAGCCAGAGAACCTTATATAACACATTCCTGTTTCAAATGTAGCAACCTGTATGGCACTGCACTCATATAAAATTCAGACTCCCCACAGCAGGTCCCATTAGCCACCCCGAATCATTTTACCTTGCAAGGTTTCTCTATAATTGATGAAAAATCAAGAAGTACCACTAGCAAGAGGAAAAGAAAGATTCAGCAATCAGCTCTACCCTTTATTCAAAAGCCAGTATTCTCAGAGAATAATTTTAGAGATTTCAGAAAACCATTTTCATCCCGATTTTAAGAGACTACATGAGCCTGACCTATGGAGTGAAAGGAGTCCAGTTTTCTAAGCCAAAACACACGTGAGCCTACTTCAGTCTTCCAGGGTAGAGTAGAGGATCGCTGCCTCTGCCTCTGCACTGGGGTGTTATATGACCACAACCTTTGCATCTGATTTCCTTAACAAAGAAGCCGTAGAACTGCACGCTTGTTTGGCCAAAAAGCACATAATACAGCTACAGCTGAGGAACTTCCGTTCATGCTAGTTCAATAAACAATGTGTATTATATAATGAATGAGCCTTTCCTATGAACCCTGCTATTGGAAAACACAGGCACTTTTCTGCATACTTTAAGCCAGTCTACACGGAGCAGTTAGTTACCCCTTGTGAGATCAAATGTGGACCGAGTAATGTATAAATCCAAACAGCTTACACTCTTAGATGGCTTTGCTATCATCCTAATTTATTTTTGCTTGACAAGAAATTATATAATAAAGAATAATTTCAGTTAACTCTAAACTATACAGAGAACATTGACACAGCAGCCAGCAAGCACCCAAATGAGCTTTCAGCTCCATGTTCCCTGCGTTGCCTAAGAAATAAGGGGGAGGGGGGTTGGTGGGAGGAGGAAGAGGAGGGGAGAGAGAATCAGCTATCTATGAAAATACTTACAGCTTCCGAGTCTTCAATTCCATGCAGGTACAAATTGTCATACATGGAGGTCTGATAATCCAGAGCACCTCTTTCAAGGCAAAAACAAAATTGCTACAGAAGCCACAGCTAGAGCTAAAAGACAGAAAAGGCCTGTGTGGAGGAACTGCGCCTGCCTTATCAATCCCTGTGGATTTACCAGGAGATGCTATTCATTCACATCACACAGGGTGAGGTTATCCCCAGAGGCAGTCCAGACCTGGCATTTTATCTGCCTTCCCAACACAGAGCATAAAAAAGCAAAACCCTTCCTCAACCACAGACTGGTGACTGAGCTAGGAAAGCGCCCTCTGATTGGCTCGGCTTCCCTGCTTCAGTCAGCTGAAGAGCGTTCCCTCGGAGCATCCTACACGCACAGAGCTGCTTCCTGTTCCTCCTGTATAGTATAGTTCTGCAATAAACACTCATCAGTATCTAAAAGGCTGCTTGGAATGTTTGGAAAGGCAGACTATTGAGTACTCTAAACACAACTGCTCATCTTAATTAAATTCACAATTGGAAGAGGGTGGGGGAGCAAAGGAGAAATTTTATTTTCAGAGAATATTGTGTAAAGACAGGTGAACTGATACTAATCTCCAACCAATATCTGTACTTAACAGATGCGATTTAAGTCAAACGGGCAATAAGTCATTTAAATTTAAAAAAAAAGGTAAAGGAAAAATGGATAAAATGAGCAGATGGTAAGATTTTTTGTGGGAATATCTACTGTAAAAGTTTCCAATATTCTCGCTAAGTCTCTCTGCCTCACTAGCAAGAAAATACCTCTGTGACCCAACTAATGAAGTTTGAAAAAGAAGCCAAAAGCTCTCAAAAGCTTTTACTTAGATGCAAAATTTTTAATGTCTCTTTAATTTGATTTTTTAAACTGCTGTTAAGTAATAGCCAACGTTTTAGCTTAAATCCTTCTTCTCTTTTCCAGTGCTTAGACCTTTAACATTTCTAAAACAGCACTGATCTCTTCCCAAAACCCAAACAGAAAAGCCCTACTCCCCGTCTTCTGCTCCCACCACACCACAACTGAGTTTGACCTGGGACAGGTCCCACATCAGAGCTTACCTAGATACAGTACTTAAAGCTTTCTGGTCAACCAATAAGGACTGCAGCTTTGAAACAGGAGATTTCTATAGCTCACTCTAAAAGAAGCCAGCTGAATTTGGAAAAAAGAAGTTGATGAGGGGCAAAGAACATAATCTAGAGAAGCTACATGACTCATTGCGGGTAACAATGACCCAGAAGCTCAGAGACTCTGAGTCCAGTATCAGCTTCACCACTAACTGGTTTGATGACTCTGGACCAGTCATCACTTCTATGGGCTTTCATTTGTTCATCTGCCAAATGGAGGTAAGAAATAACTCAGAGAAAGAACTTTGCTAATCTAAACTGCAACATAAACACTTACGGATGACAACCCTGCTTTGTCAGCCAGAAAGCACTGGCTACAGTTCATGGGAGCTCAGCAGAGGAGTAACTGAATGGCCCTGGACCTAGGAAATGAGGCCTTCCCTTCTAGCCAGTATCTCTGAAAAGTGTAATTCTTAAAGGAACAAACCTGAGTCACAAAAAGCAACATAAGAGCTACAACTGTTGAGCAGAGAACAATTCCTCCAGGTCTGCAGTGACCCATCGAGGTCTTTCAATCACAGTTGCTCACCTTGGAAACAGCACCAATACTTGGTCACTTTCAAATATAAAAGATGGCAAGGGGACTCATCGTCCTTCAGAATCTCAAAATGCAGGGTTCATACAGAATGTCATCTGTGCCTGCACAGAGGGAGAATCGCAGAGCAGGATGGGTACAACTGGCAGGGTTCCACAGAAAGAAACCCAGTGTCGGCTCTACCTGTTGACAACTGTCCTGGAGCGAGTCACTTTCCAGGCTGAACCTCAGCTGTCCCCTCCATAAAACAAGAGAACTGGGTCAAAGGATTGGTAAGCTCAAATTCCTGTATCAGATTCTGTTATTTTAATTAATGAACAGAGAGTCTGTTATTTTAATTAATTCTATAACTACAGCCATATGATATTTTAGCCAAAATCTACAGAAAACTGAGGCAAAAGGCTCTTTTTTCTCCTTAGATTTTCCAGATCATTTCCTTACTTTACCACTTCAACTGAGAGTATAGATATTTCCTCAGTATCTTTAAATGAGGATCTAAATTAGGGGGGAAAAAAGAGGCAGCCCACTTCCATAATTCAACAAAATGAGAGAAACTGCTCCCTACTGGGAAAACTGTACACGGCTCAACTCCTCTCCTCCGTTTCCTGGCCTCAGAGTGCTCCCTACAGCTAATGTGAGGGTCTAAAGGAAATTTTTAAAGAGCAGGGGCTCATTTTGTGATATATTAATGCATGAAGTAAGAGAGTCTGATTCAGGATGGGACGTCAGGAGGCAGGCACTGGATCAAGCATAGTAGCCTGCGGTTACTCCCTGCACCCCTACACCCAGCCCTCTCAAGGACTAAGAACAGATGTGAAACTGGGGCAGGCTGGCTCTGCCTAGTTCCCAGGAAGTTAGAAAAATGGTGGACTCAGAATCACAAACTATTAGAAGTGGGAGAATCCCAGAGGTCACCCAATCCAATCCTCATTTTAATACCCGGAAAGGTTAAATTGCTTTATTCAAAGCCATAATTTTCTATACTTGAGTGTTCCTTCCTCACTCCCTTCTTGATGGAGGTATCAAAATAAGGAATGAGGGGCAGTGGGAATGTTCCCAGGAGGAATTTGGTGAAATAGAAGGAGGTCACTTTGGTGGGGAATGCCCTATTTTTTCCCACTCCTTTCATTCTAAAAATTATCTAATCACAAGTCATTTGGTCACTCACAAGCTGACAACTGAAAATCAGCTAATAGATTGGGGAGTCTGCCCACAGGGTTTGGATCTACACAGAATAAGCATTGCACCTGCAAGTCACCTAAAGTTTTCGTCCCAATCCTCGGGCTGATCCCAGAGTTCCAGAGGAACCCTAGTGAGAGACTCGGTTCTGGACTTCTTCAAAGGAACTCTGAGGAGTTCCCAGGAACACAAACTCAGAACTCCGAGAGCATCTTGAAACTGACCGTCTCTGTCCCAAGATTCTCTGTACTGAGCGCTGGCTGAGTAGTGAGAGGTCCCTGGGAGCTTCCTGGGCCTGTTTCAGATCACCTCGAGCCACCAGCTTTTGGTGAAAGGGCCTCGGGATTCCAGCAGGTCTTAGTTTCAAGGGCCAAATTTCAAAGGTGTCATACTTCACTGCAGCAAGAGGTGAAAAGCAGCTAAGGGATTGGCACCCTCTTGGTTTTAAGAGTTCTCTAGTTCAGTGATTACCTGAGAGGATAAAAAGGAAACTACTCCTCTACCTCAGGCTACAAAAAGAAGAGTCTGGAAATCTTGTGGCTCATCTTGTGTTGGTGTCTCCCAGTAACCCACCTACCTCTCACTACTGAGAAGCCTCCAAAACCACATAATCTCCGAAAGGCTGACTCCCATTTTGAAGCTGCTCTGCTGAATGTGTCTCTGAGCCACTTCCTTTCAAGTTACCTCTCACTATGATCAACAGTTCAAGACCCTATGAAAAGGCATTGCCTGTATGATTCTATGTTGTAAATTCCACATGATTCTTGGTGGGGAGGTTGTTCTTGCGATTTGACAAATGCCTCAGCTGAGCTCCATTCAGTGGAAGAAATGGTATGGTCCTCAACAAATCAGGAAAGCACTCTTCTGGATCTCAAGGGAACGTGACTTTCACTTAGTTTTTGTTGACTTCAAGCTTATGGACATGAAGGTCCTTGCCCTGACCTGGGCTGGGCTTCGTAGTACAGCAAACCCATGGAATTGATAGTGGAACACAGAGGACAAGCATCTCTCTTTTCAATTTGTTTGGAAAAGGGGGAGAAGAGGGAGAGAAAAGCCAAGCGTGAGATGATTAGCTCTGAGTATTAGATAGCATGATCAAGACAACTGGTGTAGATTTGGAGGCAGAAGGAAATTGCGCTACCCAATTTTCCACCCGGATTTCTCCAAATTTAACTTTTCTAAGGCAGTGTAGTTATGTATGCTACAGCAGGACTCTGAGAGGTCAGGGAAGAGACAAAAGAACAGTGTTTGGACTCAGCAAGGACTAGCCCTTTCGTTGGCTCTGTGGGCTAGAACACAAACCCAAGGCCTTTGCTTGCCAATTCAGCCTTGGGGGTTATTTTGCTCTTTGTTTTTGTTTAGATTTTACTAAGTGACCACAGTGCGCTAGATGATTTTCTCCCTCTTCTGCTTTGCAAGTATTAATCCACTCATTTGCCTCTAGAAGTCTGTGTGGTATTGCAAGCATTAATGTTGTAACCCCTGATTCCTCCCTGATGTGCTCCAGAGAGGTGGTATAGGCAAAGCAGATGAATGAATGAAAACAAAATAAAACACTACAGACTATCAATCCCCCTTTTAGTAGTCCTCCGAGTTTAAATTTAGACCTCACTACGTAAGCAGGCATGTCCTTGAGTCTTTATGGGCCTCATCTGTAACATAGAGATAGTCATGTTAAATTAAATTCTGGACTTAATATGTTAATACATGAAAGGCACCATGAAAGTGCCTGGCACATAGAAGGCAGAAGAGAAGAATCAGCGTTTTTTTTTTAGGGAAGTTGTACGGAATCAGGGCCACCCACATCGCCCAACTCCAAGTGGCCCCCACCCACTGTAATTTGTGTGAATGGTGCTCCCTGGCGCAGTGTAACAGGAATACAATGGAGCAGGGTGGTTAAGAGCAGGGACTCAGAGCCAGACTGCCCGCATATCCCCACTGTGCCACTTCCCAGCTAGATAACACTCAGCAAGCTAATGTGCCTTTCCAGGATTATCCCAAGATTACTGTGCAGATTACAAGCCTTAATATAAGAAAGTGCTCAGAACAGTGCCTAGCACAAACTCATTGCTCCACAAGCATCAGCTTCTTCTTATCTTTGGGGTCTGGCCTGAAGCCCTGGTGCCCTTTGTCCCTGGGTGGTATTCCTAATACTGCCCCTGATGCTGGCCTGGTCCTCTCAGTTCCCACCTGGGTTCCCAGTCTCAGCCAGCAGAGATGAGACCAGCATCCTGCCTCCTGTTGCCCTATCTACCTTCATGCCAGCCTCCTCCCGGCTGCCTGCCTGCTTCATCTGGCCAGACTGATGGCTCCTTATGCTGAAGCTGGCGTGCACGCCCAGGCCTCCTCGGTCTGACAACACCTCAACCCTTCAGCCACCTTGCTGAACTCCACATCTTTCCTGTGTGCCCCAGGATACCCAGCACTCTCACACTGGCCTTCCCAATGGCCTGGCCTCTCGCCAAACCAGAATTCTGACCTCCATCACCCCCAACAGCCACTCCTGGGCTGCCCCAACCTGTCACAAACCACTGCCAAGAAAATGCCCCCATGAAAATCCTGTAACACATGCTACTACTTGGTTCTTACTGAGGAGGCAAGAGGAGAGTGAGAAAGAAACAGAGAGAGAGGGATAAAGAGGCAGAGACAGAAAACCCTGGAGACACTCAAAGGAAGAATGAATCTGTGGACTAGCTCTCACCCTCTCTGCCGTTCTTGATGGCTCCAGGAAAAAATAATACTTCATAATTCATAAAAGAGTGAGTGTAGGCAAGGTAAAAAATTCCCATGGCCCATTCCACTTGCCAGAAAATGACAGATCCCTCCCTGTGATTGACGTATTACTCAGAAATCTCTCGCTTTCTGAAACTTTTGTTTAAAAAAAAAATGCCAATCTCTTGGCAAAAACATTCCACACAGCCACAATTTTCATTAACGCCACGCAACTTTGTTTTCCATGCTTCTCCAAAATGAACCAAGGAGACTAGTCCAGCTGGTCTCCTCCCTGTCGCCCGAACGTTGTTTAGCTAATATTATCAATGCTAGTTTAACAATTACAGGTTTCAATTGCTGATTGCTCTGCAGTACTTCAGAGCCTGGAAACTCAAAGATCAGCAAGACATGACTGCATCCTCCTGGAAGATGACTGAGGGATGGTGTGGTAGCAATACCAGAGACCCTGAAGACAGAAACTGAACCAAGGAGATGGCTGCAATCAAAGCTGGAGAATAATCTGACCTCTTTATCTGCAAAGCTTCTGCAGGGGTGACAGTAGGAAAGGGGGAAGGAAGGGATCAGTTTCACTCCTGGAGCAGGGAAGAAATGAATCAGCCACCAACTTACTATATGGCCTCGGGCAAACCACTTCCCAGGATTCCTAATTTGCTATAAAGAGTAAGCAGTTTAGGTGGGTTTTTTCACATGTAGAATTTGTGAAATTTTATTTTCTATTTTGTTACTACTTTTAGGTAGGAATTCATGTTTTTCCCTCCCAGGGGGAGTTTTCCTCTTTGATTTGATAATGGTTTATGTCCAGATCCATTTGGTCAACCAATAAACATCCATAAATGCTTACTGAGTACCTAACATCGCCTCTAAACAAAAATCAGACCGTATCAGCTCCTATCTGAAATCTTTCAAAGCCTCCCATTGCTCTTAAGATAAAGACCCAAATCCTTAACATGGTCTAGCATGGCCTCAATGTTCCTCTTCTCACATCCCTTACTTTGCACCTCTCTCCCCTCACTCTCTCCTCTATAGCCAGCCTGGCCTTCTTGGACACATCACACACCCTCCCACGACTGGCTTTTTCTATTCTGAGATCTTTACCTGGAAAACCACACCAAACCCCCACCCTCCACCTCCATGAATATGCATTAGTGAAACTGATGAGTTAATATCTTTCTCCAGAATGTGAGTTCTATGGAAAGAGGGATCAGGCAGCTTCTTACTCACCATTATATCCCCACTGCCTAGCACAGAGCCTTGCACATTGACGGCTTTCGATAAATATGCGAATAATTCATGATGGCCCTGAGCTCCTTGGCTACTTCTGTATTTTGGCTGCCAAAACAGTGCAGTGACTAACAAAAAAAAAAGCTCACAAAGTGGAATGGGGATATTTTTTAGATCTAAGAAAACCCAGAACATGAGCATCCCCAGAGGGTCCTCACCAAATTGTCTTCATGCCCAGACTGGGAGTGGTCCTGTTCAGATTCAAATTATTAAATATTAGATAATCTAGGTATGACTGTAGTGTTGTTTTAACATCTTTATTTCAAAGAAAACATAATTTACAACGTGTTGATAGAATTTTTTTCCATGATGGAGAAAAGACACCATGATCTTTTATACCTTCACACCTTTGCACACAATGTTCACTCTGTCTGGGAGGTCTCCTCCACTCTGCCACACTCCACCCTCAACTTTTTCTTGAACGAATTTGGTGAATTCATTCCTTCTTTAAGGTCCAATGTAAATGTCCCTAAGACCTTCCCCAACTCCTTCAGACATTAAACACTCCGTCTTCTATATTTCTATAGCACTCTATTCTCCCATACTTCTACTAATGAGCCTCCCACATAATAGTGTAATTTGTCCAGTAGACCTGTTTCTTCCACGACAAGATGAACACCTCAAAAGCAAGAACCATGTCTTACTCAGCTTTGTACCCTAAATGCTTCATTCCATAGAACATCCTCAATAAATACTGGTTGCAGGAACTGAATACAAACGTGAAAAGAAAACACATATTTTGAGCCCTGATGGCGTTGCCTCTATCATAATCCATGCAGCCTCGTTTAGTGGATGTTTGAGATATTAGGGGGAGTCAACAGAGAAGAGAGTGAGCCAGGAATCTGTGAGGTCAATTTTAGAGCTGCTGTAGATTTAAAAAACAAACCACAAAATGGAAAGAGGTGTCAGAAACTCCATTCTGAGCTGGACTCGGGTCAGTGGTAGAGGCTCTTCTGGTGTAGAATCTATGGGCAGAAGGGATACTGGTCAATGACAGATGGATGATGGATGGTAGTATTTGGGTCCTGGGATGCTTCCCAAAACTTTTCTGCCTCAGAACATATTTTTGGAGAAACACCTATTTCCATTCGGAAAAGAGTGCCAGACCATGTACCCCTCAAGGGCAGAAACTATGTCTTATTCATCTTGTTAACATACCTCTCGCTGACTCAGTGCCTATCACAATAACAAGAAAATAGAAGTTTAATAACTACATTGGAAAAAGCCAAATAAACTAGAGGGATATAGATGACCTCCACAACACAACATAGCACTGAAGGGACTATGTGTCTCAAGTTCTATCATATCTCATGCAGCCTTAGGCAACAGGCATGCTAGAACTTCAACAGGACAGTAGGGAAATCTGACTGATTCCAAAATACTGAGCTTAGAGTAGCAATGCTCATTCTACCTAGAGCTGCGAGTGGACCTAGAGCTTTAAAATACTGCTACGCTTGAGTAGGATTATCTCAGGCAGTGGATTAGTCTTAAGCTTCAGGTTGATAGTTTTCAGTTTCTGCAACTCAAGTGAGCAGTTAGGAGAGAATGGTGGTTTTGGTGCACACTGCTGAGCTTGACTCCTCTATTATTCTATGCGGCCAAGATGACTAAAAGCCCTAGTATCCACTCTCTATTTCTTGCTTTTAGCAATAATGCCCATTCCACCCCCAATTTTAGCAAGGCAGATGACTCTCCAGCTAGAAACTACATTTCACAGCCTCCGTTGCAGCTACATGTGACCCTATTCTTGCCAACAGAATATGAGCAAAAGTAACGTATCCAGCTTACACATCACATCCTTGAAAGGATACTGATTACCCACCATATACTCTCTCTCCTACTCCTTTTAGTGTGGTGCTGATGAACCAATCTCCACCATACAGATAGAGGATGAAGAGTTATTAGGCTAAAGAAATCTGAGTCGATAAATGACCTGTAGAGAGGGCCACTCTGCTGTCCTGGACTGCTCTCCTGCACTGTTAGGTGAAAGAGAAAGACACTTCCATCTTATTTAGGCATCTTTACCTGGAGATCTCTTTGCTGAAGCAGCTTAGGCTAACTAATACCAGCTGCAAAAGTAACTAAAATACAGAGGTCATTAGAGCAGAAACAAGGCAACCAGAAACATATGTCCAGAAGGTAGGCACTGGACTCAGAAAAAGGCACCCTACTAGGTTGTGTCATTTCTTCTAGTTCTTCTTTCACAAAATGCTAACAAACCCAAGATGGTGGTCAGTTATAGCAAATCCCCTCCCCATCTCCTCCATCCCCATGAAAATCAGAACATTATTATGTAAATGTTTAGCCAAAATAAGCCTGTTTATTTTCTGAAACCAAAGATTAGGGACAAAAACAAAATGTTGGTCAGCTAAAAGCAGCTAAATTGCCAATTTTATACAGCTTTTTCAAAGCCCAAATGAATTCAAAGAAAATCTTCAATGCTATTGAGTTTTTGAATTGAAGTAAACCACTACAAAAGATAAAAATATTCACCACCTCTTAGCAAAGTCCATAAGGATTTCCTCATGAAGATTTGGATTTTCAATATAATTTCTTAGTTCCCAATCTGTTTGGTCATTTCCTCTGCAGTACTGGATGGAAAATTAGTTGGAGCACTAAGTTCAAAGCCTTTCCCCAAGAGGCACAAACGGAAACAAGCTGACTTACTTGATCTAAATTCTAATTCTCAGAAGTAATTCTTGCATCAAATATTCAAGGAAAATAACAATCATCTCCATAGAAAATAGTATAAATTTGGGGACAATTAAAAAAGTGTACATTTGTATTGATAGGAAATAGAGAATGTAAAAATATTATCAATGTAAAAATAATATCAATACCCTTATATCTGTAAGCATGTCTTGTAAATCCAAAAGCATAAACAAACTAAGCATAAAGACTTTGGTAACACACACACACACACACACACGTGCGCACGCGCACACACACACACGCACAGTAGGCTTTGCAAAGTTGTCCAGCAATACATTTTCCTAATAACAGAAAGTGATTTCTCAAATACTTAAGAAAGACAGATTGGAAATTAAAAATAGCAATATCCAAATAAATATTTAAGTGCCAGGTACTTTATAGCACCCCAAACTCACTGCATTTCTGAACCTTGTGTGGGAGGGTAAATTATAAATATTACTTGATCCTCTGGCCTTGCGTACCTTAGAAATCTGTTTTCTTTTAACCTGGGAAAGGCAATAGCATCACAATTTTCAAAAACAGTAATCAAAAACAAATTATTTCTAATAGTCCCTCTAAGTTACTCTGTCACCATCAAATTAGCTCTAAATAAATATAAAACACTACAAGATGGTAAACTAATAACTAGTCAGTCTGGAAATAATGTCAAATCATAATGTTCTCTAGATTTCTTGAGTTTCTCTAACCGTCCATGTAAACCTATGGATCATATAAACATGGAGCAACTGTTTTAACGTGATTTGGATACGATGACACACAATGAAAGAGATACTAATAGTTCATTCCCAAAAACAAGGGGGAAATTCATAAACACATTGCTCTCCAAGTACTATTGGCAGGCATTAGTAAAAGGAATATTATTAGTAATTGTTCAGATTTACCTAACTTAATGAGAAATTATGAGCTTTTCCCTCCCAGGTACCTTTAAAGCTTTCCATCAAAATCTTGAACTAAAAGACAATGTCAGGCAGACGGCCTGTGGTCCTCAACTAAAATAGGCTTACTTTTAAAAAAGATTATCTACCAGAATAGTAAGCTATTAACCAACATAGCAACTTTGGAAATCATTATGCTATCTGGAAACAAGCAAATCAACTACTAAAGTTTGGAGAGAAGAATAAAAGGTCCAGTAGAAGGGATGACTGAGCTAATTTCACAGCCAGTAGAGTCATTCATTTCCCTTCACATTCAGCTCTTGTTGAATGTGTTTACTTCATTTAACCATATACTTGAAGAACATAAAACAAGCAGAAAACTCGGAAGGGCTGGAAATCATGGGAAATTGTCCCAACATCATATAACTCTGAAACCATAAAAAAAGAGAATGAAGTGTAATTTTCATTATATTTATCCTCCATCTCATTATCTACTGCCATCTTTACTTTACATCTTTCTCACTTTATCGTGATTTCATCCACTCATTACACTTTCCCCAAAACGTGCTTATTATCCAGTTTCCTGCTGCTTCTTATGCTTGAAGACAACTTAAGCATTTTTCTTGTGTACTGAAATTTTCCACAAATCTTTCCTTCACAGATCAACTTTCTACTTTATAATGAGATCTTCCACTGCCTATTCTTCCACAAAATTTTTGTTTTTAAAGCATTTCCAATGAGTATATTTATTTTTATGATTATAAAAGTAAAATATGTTTTCTTAAAAAGTGGTATTGTAGAAAACTTGCAAAACTCAGAAAGTACAAAGACAAAAATAAAAGTGGTAGTCTTACCACTGAAATATGATTACTGTTAATAGTTTGGTATCTTTCTCTGTATGCATTTTGTTTTACATTTAGAACATGCTATATGTAAACTTTTGCATTTCCTTAATAACAACACAAGCATTTTCTCACATTACTAAAAACTCCTCATAAACATGATTTATTACAATTACCTAATATTGCCTCATGTGAATATACTATGCAGTTCCTATTGTTTTGCTCTTATAAATAATGCTGGAATTATACCAGTCTGCAATTCAGATTATTTTCTTGGGCTAGACTCCCAGATATTCTTCGGTCAAAGTGTATGAACATTTTAATTTTAAGCCTCTTGATCACATCGCCAAATGCTGTACAGAAAGACTTTACCAATTTACATACCTATTAGTTCAATGTGAAGTACTAGTTCTTAGCCCTATCACCAGCAACAGGGCAATGGGAGACCTAGGGTCTAATATTTTTTAATCTATTAATTCAATATGCAAAAAAGTGCATCTCACTTCTGCTTTAATTTGCATTTTTTTTTGCTAATGAACATAAATATGTGAATATATATAACACTGCATTTTTTTTCATAAGCATGGCAAATTTACAGTCTCTGAGTGAGGAATTTCCACATCTAAATAGCAGAGACTGTGATGTTCTTGTCTCCAGTCTCTTTTTGGAAAGCCCCAGGAAAATGGCATCTGAGGCAACGACTCTCAGTGATGGCAGATCAGAACCACCTGAGAGCTTGTTTATAATCCATCTACAGTCTAGAAACTCAAACTCACTAGAGGTTCTATCCTCTATATTTTCTAAAAACTCCACTGCCATTTTAGTAGGCAACTGAATGAGAAGACCACTGGGGTAGGGCTACAACAGTTAAATATCATACCTGTCAGGTGCGTAAGCTACTGCATGCAATTGCTTAGGCATATGATGAAGAGCATTATGCCCTAAATTATCATTTTATTCTATGGCACTGACCTTACATCCATAAAGCAAGTTATTCACCCTGCGAGATCCACTTTTGCCAAGTGACATAACATTGCCCATATCTCTTAGTCTCACTAGTAAAAATGATCTTATTTCACATGAAAAGAAAGTAATCTAAATACTGGTGTACCTTTGTTTATACACCCGGCACTTGGTAGAAGTATTTATACAGTAGACAGGATAAGCATCTGGTGTGAATTTCCAAAATGGCACCTCTTCCAACTCAAGGAGAGCCTCTGCCTGTATTCTTTGGGCCAGGGATAAGTGTTCCTATTATTTACTGATTTATAGTGATGTTTACCAAAATATGAAATCACAGCTAACCCTTGGACCCACCCCCAATCACACTTCCATCTCTAAACAACCAATTACTCCCTTTGCCTACTATTAAGCATCATACTAGAGCAGTTTGTGGCTATTGATACTGTTGTCACATGGCTTAGCAAACTCGTCAACCTAACATAACCTGGGCTTCGGAAGTGCCCTGATCTGATTCTCAGAGCCAGGTTAGCTAACACTATAATGGGTGAAAATATGGGGCCGGGGGGGTGGGAAGGAGACCTGATGTCAGAGAGAAAAGTTTCCTCCATATCAACTCTAATAAATCCCGTTTGGCTGGAATATACTAGCATAAGAACAGCCTAGGAACAACCAGACTCCCCCAGCACTGCCTAGACCTGAGTGCCCCCTTTAGCCTAATCCCCTACCGGGGATCACAAATTGAATGGTTATAAACTATCAGCACAAGAAGCTCTGCAAGGGTTGTTGCAGACACTGTTTCTTTCCCTCTCAGATGCTAAAAGTAGTCATCCCCTACCACCAAAGAGAGACCATTCTGAAAGGAAGAGAGGGAAGGAGAGCACCAACTTAAGCACTGAGAACCAGAACTCACACTATTAGGTCAGAATAGAATGAGTAAATTCATGTCCTTGACAAATCCATAAGTGGCAACTCACCCCAATTTTCCAACCTGAAAAATAAGGAACAGATTTTCAAAATTAGGTAAAATATGAATCCAAATGAATTATTTTATCTGTTCTGCAGATAAATTCCCCAAAGTATCAGCATTACCATGCCAATCACCTTGAGCTCTTGGTACAAATTAATTGACAATGATGGATAGGCTATTTGAACTTCAAAAATTAAATCTTTACACAGCAATGAATATTCTTTATGGATTACTACTGCAGCGCAGGGGGGTACTTCAGTCTCTAGGCTTGGTTGAGTTCACAGAAGCAAAGTGAACACTCTGCTTCATTCTGTTCATCTCTCTCCAGGGGCCACTTTGCCTGCCTTTGGATTGTTTCTGCCATGGACATCATCCTCAAAAAAGCCTCAGGACAGAAAAGCTTGGAGGGCACTGAGCATAATAAGCTGTGATGATGCATCCAAAAGAAAGGGACTTTGCTGATGTTTTGAACTAAGCCAAAGAGAAAAGCATTAACAAGTGCCCCAAACTTGGAGACTGGAATTAGCAAACCAGGACACATATACAGAAGTGCAATCACAAGGTCACACATTCACACCTAGGCATTTAGCTGTGTGTCACTGTAAATCACCATGCCAGCACTTTCCCTCCTCTTCATTTTTTTTTTTCTAAATTTAGTGCCATTACAAATGCTGCTAACTCAGATAACTTAGTACCTATGCACAAGGAGAGTGAATCACAGTTTCGATGAGATCCACCAATTTAAATATCTTTCCTTTTATATATTTCCATTTCCAGTGACAATATCTCAGTCACTATGTATCATTCTCTGGTGTTAACTCTTGAGGATTTATACATCTGCATACATTTGCCAGAAAAATGTCTTCACATATATTCATTAGAGATTGTACCCCTCTTTTTGAAATTTGATTCCATGAATAATTTTTATATTCCTTTTTTATCAAATAATTTATTACCGCATGAATTACAATTTTTTAAAGATCTTACGTTTGAGATGAGGATACACTGTTAAAATAACCTAGAAATCAAAGTAAAGTAAAATCTCGATGAGAAGTTGTTGCAAGTGATTGGCTGTAAATCAATGTTACTATTTTTTTCCAAAGAAAAGTCAAAATGGTTAACAACAGCAAAGGGATGGACAAACCAGGCTCTCTACCCAAGGACACAACTTCCCCTATTTAACCCTCTTGTCTCTCAATTACTTACATTCACTTGCTCTCTGGCCCCACTGAGTTCTCCAGACCCTAAACACCTCCAATTTTATCTAATACATCAGATTTGTTCACTTCAACCACAACCTGGTGAAATCTAAAATCCTTCTTCTCCACTCTACACCAGAGTGGGTAAACAGTCTGATTTTAAAAAAAATCAGGGGTCAGCCTGGTGGTGTAGTGGTTAAGTTCGCACACTCCACTTCAGAAGCCCGGGGTTTACAGGTTCGGATCCCAAGCGTGGATCTACACACCACTCAACAAGCCATGCTGTGGCGGCATCCATGTACAAAATAGAGGAAGATGGGCACAGATGTTAGCTCACGGCCTATCTTCCTCAGCAAAAAGAGGAGGATTGGTAATGGGTGTTAGCTCAGAGCCAGTCTTCCTCACACAAAAAAAACATATGTATATCAAAATTATGCAGATGCAGCCTCATGACCTTCACTGCTCTCTCAATACTACTTAGTTTTAGTCAGCTCAGGCTGCTGTAACAGAATACCATATACTGGGTGGCTTAAACACAAACATTTATTTCTCATAGTTCTGGAGGTTAGGAAGTCCAAGATCAGAGAGCCAGAAGATTTGGTGAGAGCCCTCTTCCTGGTTTGCATACAGCCACTTTCTTGCCATATCCTCTCATATGGTGGAGAGAGCAAGATCTGCTGTCTCTTTCTCTTCTTATAAGGGCACTAATCCCGTCATGGGGGCTCCACCATCACGACCTCATCTAACCTAATTAACTCCCAAAGGCCCCACCTCCAAATACCAACACACTGGAAATTAGGGCTTCATCATATAAATTTGGGGGGGACACAAACATTCTGCCCATAACTACTGCCCAGCAATCCTTCTGTATCTATCATCAGTTTTCCCCTCAGTCCACACAAATCTTCATTAGTCTGAAACTCCTACCTCATCCCCCTTCTTTTATCATTAACACATTATCTCACTCCCCTATTCCCCAGGAGGAGAACATATCAACATTCCCTGAACTCCTGTTCCATCCCACAAATTAGACCTTCCATTCCATTTCAGTGGAAGAGGTATCCCTCCTCCTTCTAAGGTTGAGCTCCTCATCTGTGCTAAAAATTCCAATTTCTCTGGCCTCATTGTGAACCTGATTTCATATGCTCTCTCAACTGTAACTTCAACCCACACCTCTCTTCCGGCTGTTACCCTTAACACAGAAACATGCTGAAGTCCCATTCACTTTCAAAAACAACAACCCTTCTTCCCTGGCCTTGCCTCTCCCCGTTATCAACCTATCTCTACATTTCCTTCAGAGCCAACAAGCAGAGAGTGTATCTACACTCTCACTCTTCATTTCTTCTATGGTATTCAGTTTTCATAATCTGGCCTTCATCCTCGTCTATGACTCAAACTGTTCTCACCAAGGTTGCCAATGACCTTTCTGTCGCTATATCTAATAGAATCTCCTCTTTCATGATCACTGCCACTGTTGACCTCCTTTCTGTTGGAAACTCTTTGGCCACCTCTCCAATTTTCCAAAATTCCACCTCCAGTTCTCCCTTAGTCCCAACCATCTTCTGATAATCCATAAATAAATATGTTCAGTTCAAATGCAGGTCCAGAGTTTCAGAACCAGATATTCAACTTCCTTCCAGATATCTCTACTCAGACATCCCACAGCCCAAACACGTTAGACTCGGCATATCCAATAGTGAACTCTTCTCCATCTCCTTTGAAACCAAGTCCTGGTATCATAAAACAGAATGGCACTTCCACCCAGATTGTCCCATTTGGAAATTTGGGGATCATCCTTCATGCTTCCCTTTCCTCTCTCCATTAATCCCCATGTTCTGTTATTATTCCCCCTAACATGTTTTGAGCCCTCTTTTCTCAATCCCTAGGAGTTTAGACTCTCCTAATTTTTTCCCTGCATTGCTGTGATAGCTTCCTCACTGGTCTTCCCGTCTCCACATGTGCCCACCTCTCAGCTCCCAAAAATCTTCCCATTTTAATACCAAAATAGTCTGCAAATCTTATCTTTTGACTCTCTGCTTAAACAACATCAACCGCACCTCCCTTTCTTTGGGATAAAACTCAAATTCTTTTATGGATAAAGACAAGCCACTTCCTGATGTGACCAGCTTCATCTCTTGCATGACTTCCTCACACCATGTGCTCCAGCCATACCATCGTGTAGTTCCTGAGGTACTGACACTTGTTACCCTGTGTTTCTCAACATAATGAACCCTCTCCCTCAAAAAATGTTTCCCTACCTCATTTCCTTTACCTTACTTCCTCTACTACTCATTCAAAAGTCAGCCAAAGCATCTCCTCACTTGGAAGCCTTACCAAAAGCACATTCCTTTTGGGAAAGAGATTACATGTCCCTGCTGCAGGGTCTCCCAAATCCAGGTGCCACCACATCACAGCACTTAACACACTGTGCCCACACTCAGGGGAGAACAGGAGCTCCAGGAGGAACAGGGACTGGATCCTATTGCACCACTGATTCCTCAACAACCACTGCAGTGCCTGTCACACAGAACGTGCTCCCCAATTTTTTTAATACACGAAAGAGCTCTACGAAACTGGGACTAACCTCATCACCAGTAAAGGAGTTTCTACGAAACACATTCCGATCCCTTTCACTCTCTGATTATACCTAACACACCAATGTCACGAAACTGATCCTGATGAAGCCACAATTTCAACTGAGCAAGCAAAGAGGACAAGAAAGTAGTCAGTCAACTACATCAGAAAGAGATTACTGTGTGCAGAGACATACAACAAGAGATGCGAGAAGAATTTTCAAAAATTAATTTAACAAAATGACAAATAAGTGGGGCCAGCCCTGGTGGCCTAGTGGTTAAGTTCCGTATGCTCCGCTTCAGTGGCCTGGGTTCAGTTCCCGAGCACAGACCTACACCACTTGTCTGTCAGTGGCCATGCTGTGGTGGCGGCTCACACGCAAAAAAAGGAAGATTGGTAGCAAATGTTAGCTCAGGGCAAATGTTCCTCCGCAAAAAAAAGAAAAATGACAAATAAGTGTATTTACATTCTAATATTTGTTTAAAATGTCATTTTAGAATTTTTTTTTCCAATTGAGATTTGGTGAATTGCGTAGCTATATAAAATGACATATTCTAGTGGGAATACATTTGCAAAGAATAATATATGGCATACATTTTATACTAAAATTCTTTCAAAACTGCATGTCTAAGTCCTATTTATCTTTAGACACTTGGTTACATCAGAAAAATCGGACATAAGCCTGCTCATGATGAAACTCAGACTATCTCTAACATGCTCCCATCACAACAGCATTTACCCAGTCTCTTTAGAAAGAGGGCTTGGGTGTTGCTCTAGACAACGGATTTGGGCAGCTCATCACCTTCTAACTCAGAGTTCAGCTCCAGATTAGCTTCAGGATTCTGAGCATAGGAGTTCCATTTTGGAGACCCAACTCAGCTCTTATTAATCAATAACACTTAACACCAAAATATAAGATTGCATGGAGCCCAGCCTGGGGAACCAGTCTTCCCAGAAGTTGGTCTTCATAGTTGTTAAGCTCACTGTGAAATATGTTTTCATGCTGCTCCCTAACAAGACAACTGGTGACCAGATGACTTTTCCTTGTCTCATCTCATGATTCTATATATGTGGTTCTGAATAGGGAGTAGCCATTAGGTGCCAAACGACACGCCCATAATTGAAAATGGGGCATAAAGAATGTGCTTCTAACTTTCTGAAGCCATAACCATCTGAATGCAGGTCTTCCGAAAGCCTTTTTTTGACATGACCATAAGAAATAGGTAATCCTTTGCTTCATCTTTCCATTTTCCTGGCTTCTAAAATTTTTTTTTAATCTGGAAATATTATTTTTCTCTACAGGGAGTTAAAAGGAGATGCTCAAAGAGATGCTTCTAATGATTTCTTCATTATCTCATGATGGCAGTTAGCTTCCCCCAAAGCAGACCCTAAGATAAAGGAGTTTAGGAGTGACTCAGGAAGCAGGAATGAGGGAGATAGGACAGTGAATCAAGGAAGAAGGACAGCCAATGAAGAATGCATTCCTGATGTGCCATTTCACATAACTGGGGCTCAGTCCTACCGAGGACTTCTGAGCAATAGAGTAAAATGCCCTTCCAAACTGCCCCTCCAAAGGACCACAATTTAGGTCATTTATCATCAACTCTCCTGACCCATTGGTTGAGAGGGCATGAACACCCCTGCATTTGGGAATAGGCTTTAGCAAGGATTGAGTAAACTCAAGAGGCTTCACCAGGAAACCCTGACACAAAAAAAAGAGAGGAGGTAAGGGCCAGCCTGGGGCCTAGTGGTTAGGTTCTGCCTGCTCCCTTTTAGCAGCCTGGGTTTGGCTCCCGGGCACAGACCTACAACACCAGTTGGTGGCCATGCTGTGGTGGTGACCCAAATACAAACCGACTGGCACAAATGTTAGCTCGGGGCAAATCTTCCTCAAGCAAAAAGAGGAAGAGAGGCAACAGATGTTAGCTCAGGGCAAACCTTCCCCCCCCCCCAAAAAAAAAAACAAAAGGAAAAAGAAAAAGAGAGAGAGAGAAGGCAAGCAGGCTTCAGGCACAGGAACTGTCCACACAGCTGTAGCCAAAATCCAAGGTGGGCCAAGGAGATGTGGTATGGGGCCCAAAAAGTGCCAGCCACAGCCATATGTGGGTATAAGATTCTCTATGTGGTGTTGTGGCAAGCTACACTTACTATTTTTGAAAAGCACTCTTCTCTTCAGTTTGTCCCATTTCCTGGGGGTTTTAATTAATAATGGTGTGCATTCATTCCCTGCATTATTAGTTTATCTTTCAAGTAATTAAGAATGAAATATAAGGGCAACTATGGCTTTGGGAGGTTGTTAAGTACATAACTATGGAGAGAAAAGAAATACAATAACCATTGGCAGGAACCACTAAGTGGAGACCTACTCTGGAGGGCTTTTACTTACAAACACAAAGTTCTAGTTTCTTCTGTAAACAGCATAGCTGTTTCACATATCTTTATGATAGTTCCTGACAGGTGTGAATGCAAATTGGCACCTTGGGGAGCAAATTTAAGTTTCTGGGAAAGCTGCAACCAGACCCTAGGCACTGTGTCAATCAAGGATGTAACTCTTTGTCCCATTTCTTCCCTTATTCCAACTGGGATCCATTCTGTCACCCCTAGAAAAAGTTGATGCTATGAGCACACTTAGTGAATGCAAGCTGAGCACTTCACATTCTTTGACTAACTTTTACTCCTCCAGAATCAAGGTCAAGCCATGTTACTAACAAGCTTTGGAAATATTCCACTTCCTAAATTGTAAATGGTTTTGCAAGCAATGCAAACAGAAAACGTCAGTTCTTGATACTGTCAAAATGACACCTTCATAGGTTTCCAAATTCAGTAATTACTGTTTTCCTCACACCCACTGACAGGGCTGAAATTGAGTGGCTCTCACAAGGTTCTCAACTCTGGTACCATTTTTTGGTAGGTGTGGAAGAAAGGACAAGAACACATCTTGGATAAGGGCAGGGTCAGAGATGTTGAACCACGTTTTCGTAACATCTTTTTTAACTCTCAAGGCTTTACCCACAAGCTTTCCTCTTGTTAGGAAGCACATTTTTGATCACTAACTATATCTAGAAACACTCTTTGAGACAAAGTAATTTATAGATACCATTTTTGTTTGACCCAGGAAGCCCAGACCTACTTTCAGGGACAAGAACTAGGAGCCTGGGGCCCAGGAGAGATGATATCATGGGAGCCAATGAAAGTTGCGTCAGACCAGAAGGAGCAATAGGGCAAAAGTGGCAAAGCAAGGATGAAACAACACAGCAGTGAGAAATCTGTAGGCCAGGGGAGGCAAACAAATTGCATGAGGTGACAGGGAAGTCATCAGAAAAGTAGGCTAGTTCAGAGGCTACTTCTCTGAACAAAAGGGCACAGGCTGGGGACCACTTTTAAAGCTGAAATGGATAAACTCAAAGAAACACATTTGGAGAAAATCAGTCTAATGTGCCAAACATCCTCATACTGAGGTTTAAATTTAAATCTGGAAAATGGTCCCTTTTCTATAGGATGCCTCATGGGCTCCTTAAGAGAGCATAATTGCCTGCCTAGACTACATCTAGTGGACACATCATTTAGGCCAGATTCCTTTTAGCCCACTAATTTCTACTAGCCTTGCAAATTCTTGCAATGACTTTTGTGCTCAAGCGAAAATAGAAAATGAACTTAGACTTGAGGCCCTTATGCTGATCAAACCAGGAATTAGATAAATTTGCAGAAACTTTGATTACTAAGCTTTTTAGAAGTTTATACTCAGCAAGACATATTCCAAATTACTACCAGGCCACTGAGTACCTCCAAAAGGTTGGCAAGCATAAATGCCAACATAACTTACCAACACATGACTACCCCTTAGATACAGACTAGGAGTGTTCTTATCCTTTAAATGACACAAGTGAAAATGTACCTTGAAAACTCCCCAGGCAATGACCATAAACCACAAGGCCAATGCAGTTATGAGGGCAAATGAAAAAACATCTTCTGTGAAATTTTTGAGTGTAAGATTGTGGCTTGTAGCTGTTCAGTTATGGCTTACCACAAAGGAAGTTTAGTACATTAGATTTAATAAGCATTAGCAAAAAAATAAGGCACTAAATCTATAGAGAAAATCATTCAAAGCATAATGCTACTAACAGAGATGCTTCATGAAAGTCTGTTTGTCATTGGAAGTCTGGGGAGCCTGGCAATATTGGCTGGCACTCAGGCCTTAACACTGTAACACCACCCACCAGTACCTGCTAGAGCTATCAATTGCTCCTGAGATGAAGCAAAGTTTTCCTTGGCTCGGTTTACTTAAACATTTACTCCAGCTCCTCAAATAGCTTTGATTCTAGCGAATTGTTGGAGGTCTGACCTTGCAAACAAGTTCAAAGCAGTTCAAGGTCTTCAAAGGGAAAATCTGCTTTTAGACGAACGGTTGGAGCAAGTCCCTATTAAGAAGAAAGGCTGTCTTCTGTTTGTTGTTGTTTTTCTCGTACAACCAGATAACCAGTGACCCCAGACATGGTAATCCTTCAGACGATTCACTCGGATACAAGGAAGGCACTGCCAGTGATAGATATTAGTATGGAATAAAAAAATCCATTTGTTTGAAGACACCATTCCACTAGCCAGCTTAAAGAGAGCCTGGACAATACAGTCACAGCATTTTTTTACTCATTTATTGAATGAGGCTCAAACACAACAAATTAGAGGCTTAACTTCCCCTGTGTGTTCATTTGACTGTGTCAAGACCCTCGTATACTACCCAAACAACCAAAGATTAATAGAGTAAGAACACTGTGATTCAGGGGATTGGAGTAGAGAACTCAGAAGCTCCAAGTGTTAAAGCGGGGTCAGCCAACGACTGGCCAAGTGACCTTATGTAATCCTTCTGGCTTTCAGTTTTTTCCATCTGCAAACTGAAGAATGTGAGTGACTCAAAAATAAATAGCCCAGTATCCACTCCCTTCCCAAGACTTTTTACCTTTATTTCCAATCTGGAGCTGAGCAAACCTGCCATGCCTTTCCACTCCTGAAAAGTACAGAAACTACAGTACAGTTTTCTTATTTTCTTTTGCTTGATTGCCTCCCTTCTGAATAGCAGTTTTGAAGGCTGAAAATCCAAATACCTTGCCTAGGAAGCTAAAGAAAAGGAGGGAGAGACGGAGTCCTAGGAAATGTCATCACAAACAGGCCATGGAAAGGCTCAAGGAAAGCTCTGGTTTTTGAACTGACAGCTGTTACCTGCTGGCGGTTAAGAAAAAATAACACGGATCTCGTCACTAGAGACGAGGCGTGCCGATGGTTGTATAAGTATACATCACAGGGTAGAAGGGCCAAGGGATTTTTTATTTCACTATGAAAAAATAAATATTTACATTCTGTAGTGGGTTGAATGGTGCCCTCCCCCACAAAGATATATGCACATCCAAATCCCTGGACCCTCCAGATGCCACCTCATTTGGAAAAAGGGGTTTTGCAGATGCAATTAAGTTAAGTATGTTGAGATGTGCTCATCCTAGATTAGCCATGCAGGCCCTAACTCCAATGAGAAGTGTCCTCATAAGAGAAAGAAGAAGGCACGGAGACACAGAGGAGAAAGTGATGTGCGAAGATGGAGGCAGAGATCGGAGTGATGTAGCCACAAGCCAAGAAGTCAAGGAACGCCAACAGCCACCAGAGGCTGGAAGAGGCAAGGAACGGAACCTCCCCAAGAGCCTCCAGAGGAGGGTGACCCTGCTGACACCTTGATTTCAGAGTTCTGGCCTCCAGAACTGTGAGAGAATAAATGTCTCCTGGTTTATGCCACCAAGTTTCTGGTAATTTGTTACAGTAGATTCAGGAAACTAATACACACTCTATCCACCTACAATCAAATCCTTAAATTGACCACTTTTTATTAAACTGTCCTTTTCACAACTGCCATCTTGCTTACATAGGAGCCATCACTTGAGAATACGCCTGAATATTTTGCAGCTTCATTAGTCTATTACGTTGGCACATATAACAAATGCTACCTAAAGATCCCCAAGTCTGTTCTACCTTCTAGAAATGAATGATTATGAAGCAATTGGAATTAAGTAAATTGGAAACTATAGGATACATGGAAAGAGAACATAATCTGATGTCTCCAAACCTAGTTTTGTATCCTAACTCTGTCACATATTATATGTATGAACTTGGATAAGCCCCTTAATTGCTAACCTTCAGCTGTCTTATTTGTAAAGTGGGAATAAAAGTACTAATACTTCACAGAGTTGTTACAGGGCTCAGATCACAGGTGCGAGTGTGACTGGTGACTGTACAGAAATCAACAGTGCCTGTTACCCTTGCTCTGCTTCATCTCGCCTCTACAAACAGGCAAACAGAGGCAGTGAGCAATCCATCTAGGAGAATCAACGACGGATATGGCTAATAACTCGCTGCCCCTGCCAAATCTGGATCAGGATGTTGTTTTGTTCTGCACACACCCCAGAAGGTGTATTTGTACAGTTGGCCTCTCCCCTGAATTCGAGCACTATCTAGCCGAGTCTGTGAGAATCGCATGTAAGTGGGCAGTCAGGTGGACAGCCAGGCTTCCCGTTGGGTGTGTGAGCAGAGCAGCAAGCAAGTGACCAACCCTTCCAGCAAAGTAGGAAAAGTAGTGAGTTTCGCTCCCTTCAAAGTTACCTTCTGCTTTTCTTTGTCACCTCAGTGCCAATGCTAGGGATTCTTACACCAAGGCAGACTCCAAATTTATTTTGGAGAACTGTTCTCGCACGTCTAGCCTGGGGACAAACGCTGCCACCAGCTGTTCAACAAGAGCAAGCAGTGAGGTATAGGGTGTCTTTTAATTACCCTGATAATCACTCCAAGGCTTACTCCTGGTCTCCACTAGATGGCGCCATGGCGTTTCTTCCCAGTTCCCGCGCCAAAAACGGCTCACCTCGAGCAGGTCACGCCAGATCCTTTTGAGTTTTCTCCTCTGTTACCTTTTAAAATCCAATCCCATCTGCTGGTATCTTCCAAAAAAACCGCAAAATTTCTTATCAGTTGATTGTATCCTTTGCTGTTTGCCAGCTCTGTTACGGATTTTTTTTTCTTATACCTTTTTGGGGAAATTATTTCAATGAGGTTGTGGGGTTAAAAGGAAATCAATACTTATGTCACTCCATCATCGCGACAAAAGCGCAACTATTTTAAAAATGCATTAGTGAAAAAAAAAAGCACTAGTCTGCTCCTGTACGCCCATCCCAATTTACCTAATGGAAAGTCACAGGGGTGGACCTAAGTGCGGGTTTCTTAAAGCTCCTCGAGTGATTGTGATTCTGATGCACAGCCAAAGCTGAGAGCCTAAGCATTAACCCTCTGGGCATAATTAAGGCAGCATGTAGAGTACAAAATAAATCATTAGCAGCCACTTCATTTTGTGTAGGGACCAGGCTATGCCACCATAAAAGTTAAAATTACTAACCCAGCTCCGGGACATAACTAATACTTTGCAATCTCAACCCTCTTTCAGGGGTTGCTTTGTTAAATAAAATGCTCTGCAGGGACTGTCTAGCCAGGATTCTATTCCCATATTCATTTCTTCCTATGCACCCTCAAAAATAACACCCCCTACTTACCTCACAAGAGTGTTAATTTATGGGATGTAAAAGCAATTTAAACAAATCTTGTTGACTGAAATGGGCAACGTAAGTATTGCATCAAATCATTGTGTCATCAAGCCTAGAACGTTTTCTTGCTGGTTTTAAGAAGAGTATTGTATTAGTCAGCTCGGGCTGCCATAACAAAATGGCACAGACTGGATGGCTTAAACAACAAACACTTATTTCTCATAGTTCTGGACGCTGGAAGCCCAAGACCAGGGTGCCAGCATGATCGGGTTCTGATGAGGGCTCTCTTCCCACTGGCACACAGCCGCTTTCTTGCTGTACACTCACCTGGTGGAGAGAGATCTCTCTCATGTCCCTTCTCCTAAGAGCACTAATCCCATCAGGAAGCTTCACCTCACAACCTAATAACCTCCCAAAGACCCCACCTTCAAATACCATCACAGTGGGGATTAGGACTTCAATATATATGAATTACGGGGCCGGGGGGGGGGGGGGGGGGGGACAAACATTCAGTCCATAGCAAGTATTATCCTCTTCCTTGACCTTTCCTCCCAGTCACACCTTATGTTGATCCTGCATCTTCCATGATGATGTTCACTTACCCCAGCAAATAAGTTTCTTTCAGCCAACACCCACCTCACTCTGCAGTCTCCCTTTGAGCAGTACCATCATCGCCATGGCTTCACCACATCTACATGTCTGGCCTCGCCTCCCTCTGAGGCTACAGATACAAGGTCTGCATAGAGTGGTAGCTGAATGTGGGAGCTCTGGGACCAGACTGCCTAGGTCCCAATCTCTGCACCATCCCTTATTAGCAGGGTGGCCTTACACAAATGACTTCACCCCCCTGCACCTAGTTTTCTCATCTGTTAAATGGCAACAACAACAGTACCTCCTTCACAGGGTGGTTGTGAGATTAAGTGGATTAGAATCTGTGAGGGGCTTGGAACAGTGACTGGAATGTGATACCGCAGTCTTTCAATACATGTCATTTGTTGTTGTCATGACTGTTGTGGGGCTCCATCTGGATGTATCTCGGACACTGCAAACTCAACATGTCTGTAACTGAACTCATCACTCGCCCCTTTCACCAGTTCCATTCTTGGATCCCTTTCTCAGTTAACAGCATCATTGTTGACCTTGTCATCCAAGCTGGAGGTACCTTAACTCCCCAGGTACTTTCCCTGTATCCATTCCTACATGCACCAAATCCTGTCCACTCTGCCTCAGAATTCTCTCTCAGAGATAGCACTCTGCATCCACTCTCCACTCCTAGCAAGCACGCACCCCGGCTGGTGAAGGGGCCTGAGCTGGGGTGGGGACTGGTGCCTGTGACCCAGGCAGGGAGTGTGGAGAAAGGGGCACCGGGCCTGAGCCAGCTCTTCCCCTCCCACTGCCCCAGAGGCCGCTCCCCGGGCCTCCAGTCTCTCACCAGCAGGTATTTCCTGAAGAAGAACAATAGCTAAGTCTTCTATCGTGTTCACTGTGCACCAGGCGCCACTCTAAGACTTTCACACCGTACCTCACTGGACCTCCTCAACAATGCTAGAAGGTGGGTACCGTTATGATTTCCATTTTACAGATTAAGAGGCTGAGTTACCAAAGGTCACAGTCAGTAAGCAAAACCAGTTAAGTTTGAATCAGTCCAAATTCAAACTCAGGAAATCAGACCCAGAGGACATGGTCTTAAACACCACAGCCACTGCCTCCCAGGACCTGGGCCAGGCCCAGGGCTGAGGGCCAAGGGGAGGTGGTAGGGTGGGCAGCAAGACTGGGGCCTAAGATTACGCTAAGTGAAATAAGTCAGACAGAGAAAGAAAATACTGTATGATCTCACTCATATGTGGAATCTAAAAAAAAAACTGAACTCAGAAGAGGAATTCCGATTTGTGATTATCAGAGGCAGAGGGTGCGGGGGAGGAGGAATAGGGCAAAGGTCATCAGAAGGTACAAACTTTCATTTACAAGATGAACAAGTACCAGGGATGTAACGTACAACATGATGACTATAGTTAACACTGCCGTATGGTATACAGGAAAGTTGTTAGAGAGTAAATTCGGAGTTAAAAATTTTTTTTTCTTTTCTTTTTTTGCTTTCTCTTTTTATTCTATCTATATTAGACGACAGACGCTAACTACACTTACAGCAGTAATCATTTCACAATATATGTAAGTCCTTAAACTTATACAGTGATGTATGTCAATTATATCTCAATAAAACTGGAGAAAGAAAAAAAGAGTGGGGCCTAAGACCCAGTTCCTGCCCTCTTGAAGTTTGTGCTCAAGCGGAGGAGATGAACGTGTATGTTTCTGAACAAAATCACAATCAGGAAAGGCAATGTCCACTCAGTTTAAAAAAAATGAGTTGAACAGGTGTAAATAGCTCTGGAGGATGAAGTTGACGTCAGGCCAGGATTTCAGGGAAGGAGTGTGGAAAATGTGGTCCCGATGGCTTGAACAGAACATAAGCCAGTGTGAAAGGTCAGTGGGAGCTTTTTCAAATCAGGTGGTTAGACAATGCAAAACATACCAGGGAGATTTGTGAGAGGTAGAAAATTGGCTTCTGCCGTCCTGCCAGGCAAAGACCAAAGATGCTGACAGTGACCAGCTCTCCAGGGAGTGGTCCATGGCACACCAAAGCCTTCACATACCGTGTGCCACTGCAAGAGGGCACTGCCACTCTCCCTTGCTTGCTTCAGACATGATCACAGATGTGCCTGCACCTTCACTGTCTGCAAGTACTGAGAATTTCTTTAAACAAAACTGTTTCAGAGTCTCATAAGTGGCTGACTTACAGTGCAGCAATATATTAAAAGTGAAGTTTTTTTTTTCGGTTCCTCCCTCCTTCCTCTTCCCGTTGCTTAAAGAACAAAAAACAAAACAAACGATGGCTCTTCTTGATTCAACGAATTAGGAATATGATTTTTTTTTTAGGAAGATGATTTTTTAAATACCAAACAATGTGCAGCTAACAGAAATCAAAGATGAATCTGCTTGGCTTTTTCTCTGCACATATATACAACAGTTGCTACCGAGGTTATACAGTGATTATGGTCTAAATATCTGCAGTGGAAGATTTTGCAGATACTTCCCCAAAATAAAATGTTTATTAATGGGGTCGATTAATTTTAAAAAGCATTCTTCCATGATCAAATATGTAACTTAGGCAATTAACTAGTTGTAGCCTTCAGCAAGTTAACTAACCTCTCTGAGTTTTGATTTGTTCATCTATCATCTAACCATGTGTACTTGACACCACAAAGGGCTGCTATAAGAATTAAATGTAATTACATACGAAAAAGTGGGGTTCAAATATTATTATTCTTAATCAAATAAGGCATCAAAATGAGCTTGCTGCTGTTCTGTGTGGTGTTGGTGATGACTCAGGACTCAAATGGAAGCATTTGCAGTTACATACAGTAAAGAGGGAAGGTTCATGTCCATAGTATTCCTATTTGAAATAAATTAGCATCTGTGTCTTATGTGTTTGGCAGAAAGTCCCCATTTGAATTAATAAAGGTGGAAAGTTTCTTGAGAGCACCACTTATTATGTTCCAAATTTTTAAAACACATCCTATCAACAAACATAATGCAAAGCACGCTTTCTACTTCTGTGCAAATGAATTTCAATATCCAGGGCCCAGGTAAAATACAAAGTTCTGCCTGACACTGGCATTTTTTCCTGTAATTTGAAAACATGCCGCTGTACTGTTTGCTTTATTAACCAGATTTTTAAATAAGATCTCTGCAGCTGTTCTCATAACTTACTCAGCCTCATTTTTCAAAACAGATCCTGATGTGTCTATTAAAGTCTGACCTCTTCTCCAAAAGAAAGGAGACACATTTCGGTGAAAACTTCACATTTTTTTCCCAGAGGTTTTTTTTCCCCTTCTCTGCTCTACTTTTATATGAGCGCTGTGTGTTAGAGAACCCGTCCTTCATTTTCCTGCCTCCAGGGAACTGGGATATACTGTAATTCATCATTCTATTGACTGTATTTAGATATAAATAGATATAAATACAGATAGATATAAATACAGAACTCTCAAGAAGTTTACAGTAGAGAAGGAAGATTTCAAAATTAGTTGGAGGATGCTGAGATCAAAGAAGAAGGATTTAAAAAAAACTTTACATGTTTGATTTACCCATTCTTGATGCATCTTCGTATGCACTTTGTAAGGGAGGAAGAAATATTCCTCTACCGTTCTAGGTTCTTCTGGCTGATCCAAGAATTAAATGGACATGAGACAGAAAAACAGGAGAAAATCAAACAAGTTTAGTAGCATGTATACATGGGAGAAACCCAGGAAAACTGAGTAACTCACCAAAATGGCTGAAGCCACCACCTTAAATACCATCTTCAGTTGAAAACAAAGGAGAGTGGTTTGGGACTTCAGAGGGGAGGAAGGCAATTCACATGGAGATGGAAAAGCAAATGTCTGGTAAACAGATGTTTGCCATGCCTTGCAGAGACAATGGGACATGGAGAGACTTTGATCAAATGGGCCTCCCTAGGTTCCTCCCTGTCTCCCACACCTAGTTCATCTTATACTATAATTATCTATGGTGACAGCTCCTTCCTGGAACAGGCCTTCTATCTTAAATTCTTTTGGCAGTTAGGGGGAAGGTCAAAGTTTCTTCCTGAGTCTTTTGTTCTTAAAAATAATCAAAGCAAAGAGACACATTTTGGGGTGGCAAATTTTGCTCCCCCTAGAAGCTGACATAGTACATGTGTATTCTATAGTTATATCTTGAATCACTGTCGGCTGGGTACCCTGTAAGGAGGCACAGTGCCCCTTGCTCTATCCCTTTATTTCCCTCCAAATGAGCCCCTGGCACACTCTCCTCATCTCCTCCACCACCCACTGCCTGCCACAGGCTCAGGATCCTTCCTATTCTCTCTCCAGGTCCTCCTCTCATTCGCTAGCAGCCTGTGCACAGGCCCCAATCCTGCCCTTCTGTGCAATTTAATAGCAGATGTTGGTCACACTTCTACCATGTGCAGCCACTGTGCTGGGGAAGGTCTTAGTTGAAAGCACTAGTCCAGTTTGCAAGAACATGTCCCAGGTTATTCAAAACTGGAAAAAATACAACTCAGACTCCCTTTCTCTCTCTTTCTCTCCTTCTCTCTCTCTCTCACACACATACATACACATACACACCAACAACTACCACCAAACCCCCCTCAGTCAGTTCTGTCTTCAGTGGAACCAGCAGTTGATGCAGGAGGGAACTGACCTATGAAGTGACAGAGTCCCTTCTGTTTTCCTGAAATTACAAAATCCACCAGCAGAGTCGGGGGTCTGACAGCATTCAGCTAGCTGAGCCGGGCTGGACTGTGGGTGGGGGGAAGGAAACAGAGGTGCTGTGACAATCAGCTCATGTCAGCATTTTCCAACAGGAAGACCATAAATACCAGTGGTTATGTGGTTTTTTTTCTGTTTTCTTCAAGGTAGAGTCACGGGGTTCCTCGGTCTTTTTAGGGAGCACTGGGTAGTGAAATCTAGTGGTCCCTATTTAAATTACTCTTGGACTATAGTACCACAAAAAAGAAATGAAAGGTAGCTTTCAGGAAACTCAGAGTTAATTGTAAGTGCAACTGCAGCAACCATTGTATCCTAGACTTCTGCCACACTTGCCTGGGGCAGGTGACTCCCCCTCTCCACATCTTCATCTCCTCACCTGTAAATAGGGGTAACAACCTAGTGAGCGTGTGGGCCATGAGGAGGATTGAAAGAGGAAATATAAGCAAAGTGCTCAGAATGGTGCCTGGCACATAATGAGTGTTCAATTAGTATTAGCTTTGCATTATTTTCATTGATAGAATGTATTTTAAAAATTTAGAACATAGTAATTGGTGCTAATAATTGGTTAGTTACATTAGTATTCCACTCCATTTGTCTTTGTCATAACATAAAAATAATATTTTTATGTACTTAGTGAAACTGCATTAATTTTTTACCCACAATACTCTAGTACTGTTGATCCAGCCAGGAAGACACACCTCATGGATCATGCGCTCTTACATGCCCTCAACCTCTGCATACCTTCAAGGATGTGGGGACCTCACCTTGAGAATGTCAATGTTATCTAATGCTGCCTGAAAACCCAACAGCAGCCCATATGCTCCAGGTTTATGTAGGAGATTTAAATGTCTTAGGTGGTGTAGGGGCAGAAAAATTTTCTCTTCCTCCCTTCTAGGTTCTTTGGCTGGTCTAATAATTAAACTGATATAAGACAGATTAATAAAAGAAAAACAAACAGAAGTTTAATAACCTGTACACAGGAGAGTGACCCAAGAAAACTGAGTAACTCCCTGAAATGGGCAAAGCCATCACCGTAAATATCATCTTCAGCTAAAGACAAAAGAATATATTTGTGATGAGGAGTCAGTTATGGGAGGTTACCAGGAAAAGCACAGTAAACAAGGGTAAGGTTGTCATGCAGATTTAAGTCATTGCTTTCTCCATTGATAACAGTTTGTAGAGATTTAGAGTCATCCTTCTCTTCCTTGTACAGAGAGGGAGACATCCTTACATATGGAGATTTCATAAATGTAAATGTCTCTTATGAAAGGGGTAACTTTTAATCGGTTTTCAGTTTTCCCTGTGTCTGCAGTTTCTCAGGAATAACTGGCTTAAAATAATCCTTATGCCAAAGAAGCATATTTTAAGGTGACAAATTCTGCTTCCCTTCAGTGGGACATGCTCCATTCAGTTTGCCATAGTCCACACCACTCCCTAAGCCACATCTCCCATTTATGTTGCCTGCTGGCTATGAAAACACTTGAGTTTGATACTCCCGGTTTAGACACTAAAAGATCAAGTCCATATCTCTTATTCTGGAATTGAAGGCCTTTCATGGTCTGCCCTTCTAGTCGCGCTTTATTCATATGAACACTTCACACCAGCCACAATCATGCCAGCTGAATCACTGTTTCCATTGTCAACCTACAAAAACAGAAACCAGTTTAAGAGGCAAAGTGTTTATTTGGGGTCAAAGAACTGCAATTCAGGGATCACAGATTTAGGTAGAAAAAGAGAATAAGATGAGGTAAGTTGTATTAAAGAAGAGTTCATTGGTGCTGGATGAGGTAAGGCTAGGTTTGTACTTCACTGATCGGCTTGAGAGTGGGTCCTCAGGCAAAAGGCTAGACTTGTACTTCATTGATTGGTTAGCAATTCAGTCATCAGCAAAGTCCAGTTTCATCAGTCCTTACAAGCAGAATATGCTTGTCCTCACTGACTTCTTGGAGTGCTGGTGGTTTGGTCCAGTTTGCAAAATAAAGAAACAAGACATGCAAGCAATGCCTCCGAAATGGCTGCTCTGGCTCTATTTTCATATGGCTCCACTCAGGTCGTCTTTCACACCATCCCATCTCTGTATCTTTCCTTGACCAGTTCCCAAAATCTATCTAGAATGCCTCCAACCTCTTTCCACCAAAATCCTGTCTCTCCTCCAAGGCCCACCTTAAATTCCACTGATGTCTTGGACATTTCTCACTGACTGTTACAGCCTTCAATAATCTCTTCCCTTTCTTAGTTTTGTCATCAATAAACAGGGCTAATAAGCTTCATAGGGTGGTGGCTAGAGGCTAAATGAGTTAATAAGTGCTTTGTACCTAACATATCACATGTGGTCCATAGATGAGGCCTTACTGGTATCATTTTATCCTTCTCACCTGACAACTCTACCACCCATTGTGCTTTTTGTGCCTGTGTCTTTTTTTAAACCATTTTAAAATAATGGTAAATATATATAACATAAAATTTACCATTTTAACCATTTTTAAGTGTACAGTTCAGTGACATTAATTACATCTACACTGTTATGCAACCATTACCACCATTGATCTCCAGAACTTCTTCATCTTCCAGAACTGAAACTTGTACCCAGTAAACACTAACTCCCTACATCCTCGCCCCCCAGGCCCTGGCAACTACCATGTTACTTTGTCTCTGAATTTGACTACTCTAAGTACCTCACAAAAATGGAATCATACAGTATTTATCCTTCTGTGATTGGCTTATTTCACTTACCATAATGTCTTCAAAGTTCATCCATGTTGTAGCATGTGTCAGAATTTCCTTTCTTTAGAAGGCTGAATAATATTCCACTGTGTGTATACACCAGATTTTGTTTATCCATTCACTCATTGATGGACACTTGAGTTGCTTCCAACTTTTGTGAATAATGTCAATGTGAATTGTGAATAATTCTGCTATGAACACGGGTGTACAAATATCTGTTCAAGTCCCTGCTTTCAATTCTTTTGAGTTGAAGGGGTTCAGAATAGGCCTCCCCAGGATGTGCCACTTTGACACATGGAACATTTTAAGCTAAAGGCAATTGAGATCCTACAGGCTCGAGAAACTTTTACCTCTCCCTTAAAGAACTCAAAATGGGGGCCTTGCCCATAATAAGGGTTATTACCAGAAATAAATTTTTGTGACCTATCTGTATGGCAGGGAACCCTCTAATTACTGAACATCTGCTCTTCTTTTCATCCTGTGAATTATTCATCTCCCCCCTGAAGTTTCAGGCTCCTATCCCATTCCTCCTCGTTTTACCTTTTTGTCTCTGAACATCTCATGTATGTGGGATCTCTGACCCTCTCATCTATGTGGGGTTTCCATACATATGAAATTCAATTTGATTCTTTCCTATTACTCTCTCTCTCAATTTAATTTTAGACCAGCCAGAAGAACCTAGAAGGGTGGAGGAAACTTTATTCTTCCCCCACAGAATATATACCCAGAAGTGGAATTGCTGGCATATGATAATTCTATGTTTAATTTTTTGATGAACCACTACATCATTTTCTACAGAATATGCACCATTTTACCTTCCCACTAGCAATGCACAAAGCTTCCAATTTCTCCACATCCTCTCTGACATTTTTTTTCTTTTTCTTTTTTTAATAATAGCCATCTTAATTGTGTGAAGTGTCTACCATCTCCATTTTGCACTTCACGTTTTACTCCCTTGTTTTGTTCTTTTTTTTTCCTAACAGAATCACAAACTTCTTGACGTCAGAGATTATCATAGACAATTTATGTTAACTCTCCCTCACCCTCCACCCCAGCCCCCTATAGCTCCCACTGGCACCTAATATGGAACTCTGCACAAGTTTGGGGTCTTGATCCTCAAAGTGCAGACCCCTGTGGCATGGGAGCACCTGGGAGCTTATTAAAAATGCAGACTCTCAGGCCCTGCCCTGGAACTACTGAACCAGAATCTGCATTTTAACAAGATCTCCAGGGGTCTGCAAGCACATGAAGAGTTGAGCGGCACTAGGATGGGAAAAGGCAATTTACCTTCATTCTGTCGATAGGTTCCATTACCTCATCTCATAGGTGCTCTATAAATGTTTGCTGATTGAAGGATTAATAAGGAAAATTAACAGCCCTGTTAACACCCACCATCAGCCATTTATCAAAAATGTGAAAAAGCATCTCTTGAAAAGTAGCGCAAAGCAGGTTGAAAAATAGGGCAGAGAAATTGTCACAGCCAAGCGGAGCCTAAAGGGACATGACTAAATGGCACGTGGTATCCTGGATGGGATCCTGGGGCAGAAAAAGGTCATTAGGCAAAAACTAAGAAATCCTATTAAAGTAGGGAGTTTAGTTGATAAGAATGTGTGACTACTGGAGCATTAATTGTGACAAATGTACCACAGTAACGGAAGATGTTAATAACAGGGGAAACGGGTGTGGGGTGTGTGGGAACTCTCTGTACTACCTTCACCATTTTTCTGCAGATCTAAAACTACTCTAAAATAAAAAGTTCATTTAAAAAGGAGAGGCAGAGAATAGGCAGGACATCAAAATGACAGCTGCAGATGTGTAGGAAGTAATGTTTGTGTCATTGATCTCCTGCTGCAAAAGTGGTTGGTACCTCCAGGACTTTGTATCATCAAAATGACACCCTCGCGGCCCTGAGGAAAGATGGCCTGAAGCTGGGTGTCGTTGAATCTCACATCAGTCCAGCCTCCCTCTGCTGGGCCAGGGACAGGCCCCTGCTATCTAATTGGCTACTTGTCTTTCTCCTTGAGGGGAGCCACCTGCTAAAAGGGCATCAAGAATCTGGGGTTAAGGACACAGGACACACTAAGAAATATTCCAGCACTACCTTATCTGCCTTTCCTGGGTTGAAATGTACTTTCTTGGGATTAAAATTGAAGTTTATATCAATTCTTAGAAGAAAGTATAGATGTGGAGTCAGAAACTAAAGTCAAGTGCCATGGGGAGCTAAGTTCTACTGACAGGGTACTAAGCTCAGGTGCGGTTGCTCACCTTTTACATAAGCTCATTTTCTTTAGGTGGAATGATTTCTTTCTTTCTTAGCTCCTCAAATAAGCTTCTTCATTGGATATGTCACATTTTGTTCATATCAAAATATTGACCTTAGGGAAGTAAGCACCATTAAAATCAATCTGTGCTAAAACAATTAGTACGATTAGCAATCATAAAGATTACTGCTAGCGTTTCCTCTCATTCCTCTATTTTAGATACTGTGCAATGCGCTTTACATGGATGATCGTATTTCATTCACTCTATAGACCAACCCTACGAGGCAGGTGCTGTTGTTATCTCCATGAGATACTTGTTACACATTTTCAACAGGACAGGAGACACAGATTTAACAACAGTACATGAGGAAGACTTTGAGACTTGCGATCATTTCAAGTTCAGTGTGGCACAGGAGTGATGTGGCTACCAAAAAGCTGATATAATATTATCCTGAATTAATGAAAGTATAATACCCAGAACAACGGGAAACAAACACTTACCAAGAACAGATTATATGCCACACACTGATGTTCAATACTTCAGACATGTCATCCCTTTATTGCTCATGATACCCTTTGGATGAAGGAATTGCTGTCCCCATTTTACAAGATGAATAAACTCGAGACTCAGATTAGAAAATGGCACATGGGTCACAGAGCCAGCAAGCGGCAGAGCTGGATTCTGAGCCCAGGTGTATCTGTTGGTCAAGCTTGTGCCCCTTCCATTAGGACCACTCTGCCCACGCCAGGATGGTGACGGCCCAGCCACAGCTGGAGGCCCGCATTTATTCCAGGCCTGGCACTGTAAAAGGTGGGGCCGAGGATCCAAGGGAACATAGCCCAAGGACAGCAACCAGAGGGAGGAGAAACTAAACCCATTTCCTGTGAGAAATGGTAAGAGAAGAAGCTTGGCCCTCAGAGAAGATGTTACAGAGAGACAAAATTGTTCCTCCCCATATTTGAAGAGCTCCCACGTAGGAAAAGGGTCAGACATTCTGGGTGGTCAAAGAAAGCAGAACTAGGGCTAAAGAAGGCCAGACGAGAGGGAGACAGATTTAGGTTCAATACAATGAAGAACGCAGAACAATTATTCCAGAAGAGTCATTGTCTCATGGGGTAGAGAGGTCTGCGTCCCTACAGGTGAGAGGTCACAAATGATCTAGAGGAACAGTGATCTAGAATTCCCTTCTAACTCTGAAACTCAAGATTCAGCTATCCTAACAGTTTTACCACATAGCCCACTTATATAGAATATACACAGGCCATATAAGGATCACAAAAATATGTCTAATTCACACCAAATATATTGATGTCTTTATCAGCACTTCAAGGACATCATAATGAATACTAAAGGTCACCAAGCAGTAGGTACACAGAAATATCAGTGAGAGAGAATACTGGCTTGCAAAGAATGAGCATCTGAGAAGTATCTTCAGGCCTGGTGGGGCCCATTAGCACAGGCCCTAGTGAGCCACCGTGATGGAACTCCTAGGGATCCACATAGCAGAGAGGCCGTAAAGAGAGGACCAGGAGCGTGCCCTGTGCATGAGACCCTTCCCCCAGCAGATGAAGAAGTCCTCTTTGAATCTCTTCATGAAACCGTTACCAAGGAATCAGCAAGAATGTGGAGACATCAGGTTGTAATCACAAAGCCCTAGTCACTCTGCAGCAAGGAGGCTCACCCTCCTATTACTCATTACTGACAGGCTGGTTGTTTCCTTCGGAAGAAAAGAATCTTCACAACATACCTCTTGCCATCTTCCCAATTTTACTCCATATTATGGAATGCTTCTAGTCTCCTGGACCAACATGTCTCTTCCACTTGTCTCTCCATCTGCTCTGTAGGTAATTTCACTGGCTAAGCAAGTCAGGGCTTCCCTAACTGGTTGGGAAAACACTACACTATCCTGGGAAACAATGGGATGTGGCGAGCATCATGGAGTCCTCCATGCAGATAGTGACCCTGGAACATCAATCGTAGTTAATATACCCAAAGAAGCAAGCAGGCCAGTGGTAGACCACTTGAGTTTTCTCCTGGGGCAGTAACACATGAAGAAAATGGTTCAGGCACAAATTCACACAGAATTAGTCATGCACCTCCACCTACCCCCATGATTCATGTGGTGCCCCTTGGATCAGATATAGCTCATGCATGCCAATGAGCAACACTCCATGGTTCAAAAAAGTCCTTCTTGGCCCTGTTTGGGTCTCTTTCTAGAGCTTTCTTCTTTCTGATCATTTGGGTGCAATCTGAAGAATCATAATTCCAAATCAATATAGAAAAACTACCATTGGAAAAATATCTTGTTGGCCATTTTCATTTCTTGAAGGTCCTGTGCCTCAGAGAACCAATTACAAAAACATTTATCCAGTCACTGTGTTCCACTATCAGAAACTAAAATGCTTAACTTAATTATTCAAAGTAATGTTCATCAAAAGGACAAAAACAATTGAAAAAGTGTTTTAACCCGAGGCTGAATACACTGCTATCTTGTACAAAGAGCTCATTTGTCAAAACCATGAGACCAAGTCTCCTACTTCTAGAAAGAAAAGAAGGCTGGACTTGACACTAAGAGACCTGGTTTTAGTGTCCATTCTGCCACTAAAGCTACAGGGATTTTAGTAAGTCACAAAATCCTCATGGACCATTTCACCAAGCTCAAAAAAATCTGGATTTTACCATTACTCCCCACCACCAACACCACCAAAAAGAGCCTATTATCTCCAAGCTCTGATGTCCCTGCCGTGGTAGACTTTACTGCCAAAGGGGATGCCATATTCACTGCCTGCCAGGGGGATTACATGTCCACACATGAGACACATGCATAACGAATTGTGAGCAGAAATGTATGTCATTCCTGGAGAGAAGCTTTAAGAGTCACCACGATCTCTTTTCTCTCTACCACAGGACCAGCAATGTTCCAGATAGGGGCCGTTCGGTCAACCCAGGTCCCGGAGTGAAGAAGGCAGGGAGAGGAGCTACAGCAACCCTGCAATTGGCAGGAAGCACAAAGAGAAATAAACATTTGTTGTCATAAGCCACTGACACATTGGGGTGTGTTTGTTACCACAGCAAAACCTAGGCTATCCTCACCACTTATACTTGCAATTGCCAAATTTATGAGTATCTGCAAAAAACTTGATCTTCGTTATCACAAGCTCCAATTGGGGAATTGCTTCAGATAGGTATGTGCTAAAATACATCTTTTACAAAAATTAGGCATTTACTCAAAAGCTTTTTCTTTAAGTTGCCACTAGAAATAGGTTGACTTGCTAACCTGGGAATTCTGTAACAGTTGCTCTCTCCTCTTACTAACTACTACAGTATTAGTCAGAAAAGTCAAAAATACATAGTGCATCTGTTATGAGCAACAAGGCGAAACATTAGCTATTCATAGCAAAATGAGCACTTAGGGAGGTTTGAGATTCTCATTCAGAGATACAGAAAAAATTTACGAATGTAGTACTACAACAATGTTAAAATTATTAATGGAAGATAAGTAAAAAGACAAAAGTTCCATTTAGAAAATGCTTTGCATAAACTATATATTCCATAACTAGAGAAGGAATGGAAATTGCTTTTTCTACTCTGAAGAGGCTTCTAAGATCCTATTTTGAATTCAGGTTGCCTTAGAAACCAGTAGAATTCTGGATGGGATTCTATCATAATTGCTGCATAATTTGGTGCACACGGAAGAACCCTATCTCACTGTCTCAACTTAAAACAAAGCCACAACTCTGGTTTGAATCCTTTAATGAGTCTCAGAATCTGAGGCTAAAACATCTATTGAAAAATCAAGGCTCGTGACAGTGGTTACTCCTTCAAACTTAGATATTTTGCTTTCAAAGAGGCAGGAGTAACTGTCAACATGATCATGACCTACAGTTGTGCTATGTGAAGCCAAGTCATGATATGTCATTCATGGTACCAGGCATGCATGTCTATGTATGTGTGCTCAGGCATGAGGGTGGTGGGGGAAAATATTTTTATGTACAGCAGCAATCACTGTGGTTTGGATAAACCAGAAAAGCTGTGATACAGCCACTATACAAAAATATGTAGCGATAGTAGCTAACATTTATTGTGTGCTTACTATTTTTAAGTCTGTTTATATATTAATGCAACAAGCTTATAAGGCAGTACTATTATCACCTCCATTTTATAGATGGGGAAACTGAGGCACAATGAGTTTACACAGGTTGTCCAGTATCACACAGTAGTCAGAGGTAGAACTGGGATTTGAACTCAGGCAGCCTGGCTCCAAAGTCTACACTTTTAACCACTAGCTTTTCCTGCCTCTCCGAGCAACTCAGAAACTTGCAACCACGAATATAAAGACAAGCTGAGCTCAGATTAAGAACATAGGCACAGCACCCATTCCAAGAGTTCTCAAGCTCTAGGGCATACAAATAGCTGGGGGCTGCTTAATGAAAATGCATATTCTTGGGCCCTCCGCCCAGAAATTCTGATTCAATATGTTGGGAGTAGGACCTGAGCACCTGCATTTTTTTTTTACAGTACAATCATTAAATATCATGTTTATTTTATTATTACAGGAAAAAAGTCAGAATTCAAAATGTGTACACAGTGTGATCCCACTTATATAAAAGTCCACATAGACATAAGAACATAGAAATAAATACTAAAAGGAAATATATCCAAATTCTCTTTAGGTTACATAATTATGAGGTATTTTTACTTTCTTCTGGAGCTTTTTCTGTATTTTCCAAATTTGCTACAATAAACATGAATTATTATTTAATAAACTATATTTGGATATTGAAAAATGAAATAAATGTCTTAATTGCAAATAATATTTAGAGAGAGCTCTCTATGGAAAAGGAAAATAATCCCCACTCTCAGCTGCCCAGTGACAAAGCCTTAATTCCCCAGATAAGAGCACACTTCCCTTCTACACCTTGTGAGTCTGCCTGGTACTAAAGATGATGTATGGGATTCTTCCCTCCACATTTTCTTGTCCACAAGAAATGACTTTTAGAAGTCCTTTCGTTATTGTTTTTTTCCATAAGAAGGTATTTATAAGAAGAGTAAATGTCAACTTTATTTTGGGTCTTGATTCTTCCAGAAGGCCTAAATTTCATGAAATATACAACCTAACTCCTTTTGCCCGTCTTCTGCACTCTCCCTCCCCATCTCCACCTGTGTGTGTGTCTCCCTCTCCATCTCCATCTCAATCTCTCTCCATCTGTGTGTATGTATGTGTGTCTGTCTATCTGTCCATCTGTCTCTCTTTTATAATGTACAGGTGTGCCTCTTGGTCCTCAGTCCAAGATGGTAGCATTTTCTTTGATTTCCTCTGTACTTTACATAATGTCCACAGTAGCACCCTCTAGTCAAAGATGACTTACAAGTTTCAAACATACAACTCAGTTTCAGTTGCACATTTAGGACATTTACAAGCACTACAGTGGGACCCGTGCCCCTGCATTTTAACAGCACCACTGGTGCATCTGATGCAGGTGTTCTGCAGGCCCCACTTTGAACAATACTGACCTATTCAAACTCAGCTGATGAATGGTTGCAGACAGATGAGGCAACTTCACCATCCAGAGAAAAGTTGAGAAATAGAAGATTTAAGAAGCTTTAAAAAAAGACCTCTGTGAACAGAAAAGCAGAAAATAAAAGTCTTAAGACAATAAATCTCTTGTACTTTATTCCTTAGAATTTTCCTTGGGCCTTTGACTAGAGTCTATTTTTTCTAATTTTGCACACAATTCTAGGAAGTACAGTTAGCTAGTTTTCAAAATCACAGAAAATTAGAAGCAAAAATAAAAGGAGAAAGGAGAGACCTCAGGCAGAAAGGCTGACAGCAATGAATGCAGGCAGGTGGAAAGAAAGAAAGAGGCAAGAGAAACAAAGTTCAAAAATACAAACATTCAAAGAAGCACCAAGGCCTGGGAGCGTCAGTGCTGAGACCATGCGCCCTCCACACATCTGGAAGAAGGACTACTGGTCAGAAGACGGTAATAAATAATGTTCCTGATGCTGAGCCATCCAAAAACAAAAAGGAGGGGAGTATAATTTACTATATTCTGCATGATATTTTCAAAGGACAATGATATCCAATATTTGAGGAATCTTTCCACTTGAAACTATAAAAATTGGGGTGCTTAAAAGCTGGTTATGTGACCTTTCTCTCTCTTGGGCTAGAGAGATGCAAGCAATTTATTGGTGGGGGTGGGTGAAGTCAAGTGGGAAAGGGTTGGTTGGTGGTCAGGACCTGGGTTTGGGAGAGGGGATTGGAAACACACATCATTAGTTTTGTCCTCTGCTGCCTGGAAAATGTATGCTGCATTGACAACAGCACAATAAGCAAACTTTTATGTTGAACAAAGACTGGTATTGCGTTAGTGCTTGCACTTGGGAATATTTTTGACAAGAGTGCAGGCTTTTTAGGACACTTACTCAGATGGCAATTTTCAACCAGAGTCCTTTTCTTTCAGTAAAATTGGATGATAGAAGTTATTTCAGATTATTTCTAGTTACTCTACGCCTTGGGAATATGATTTTATATATAAGCATCTTTTCGATCCCACTTCTACTCTTGATGGTCAATTAGAACTGATTCAAAAAGTTAGATGTAGGGCCTGCCGGTGGCGTAGTGGTTAAGTTCAGCACACTCTGCTTCAGCGGCCCAGGTTCGCAGGTTCGGAAACCATGCTGTGGAGGTTTCCCCCATACAAAAATAGAGGAAGATAGGCATGGATGTTAGCTCAGGGCCACTCTTTCTCAAGCAAAAAGAGGAAGATTGGCAACAGGTGTTAGCTCAGGGCCAATCTTCCTCAGCAAAAAAAAAAAAGGAAAAAAGTTAGATGTATATGTGTATAAGACAAGAGAGATAGTAAAATGAAGGAAAATTATTCTCAGACTTTGAGTTCCCTGTATCTAGCAGTGATGGCACGACTTAGTTCTTCAATACATGTTTAGTGGGTGGATAGATGGCTGGATGGATGAATTTTTGGGTGGATGGATGGGTGGATAGATGGGTAGATGGGTGGATGGGTGTGTGGATGGGTGGATGGGTAAATGATAGGTGGGTGACTGGAAGGATAAATGGATACATAGAAAAATGAACGAAAAGCTTTTCTGATAATATAGAATATGGTATCTCCCCAGCAAAAGAATATTGAGAATAATGGTGAAAAGAGGTTAAAATGACAAGTGAACTGAATATAGTTAGATGGCAACCAAATATATATGTGTGTGTGCATGCACATGTGTACAAGTACTTATGCAAAGGACCAAGAATGGAGGTACTCCTCAATAAAGTTAGTTTTCTCCTTCTTTTCTCTTACTATTCTGGAAATGTCAAACTCACACAGCTGCTCTAAGACAGGCAGGAAGACCCTGCCGTGGAAATATGGTCCAAGTCAGCAGTACATGTGGCTGACCAAAGGAGCAAGAAGGATCTTTAGACTAAGAGGTTGGAAGCTGAGAGCATAAAGGGGGTCCAGACAGTGAATGAGGCCCTTAAAAACTCAAGGAAAAATCACTGTGCTTCTCTTTGTCTCCAACTCAAGGTTTTTAAATCTGCAGCCTACAGTACTGACTCATGTCCATCCTCAAGTCAAGTCTCTTGAGATTAGAGGTCCTGGTCCTGTTTATTATGAGCCCTATTCTTTTGGGGAAAGGAGAGCCTTCTCAGACTGAGAGGTACCCAACAGTTCCATGTGATGTGCCAGGGCCATGACAGTTAAACTGAGAGTGTCAAGCATTTCTATGTCCATTTAGGTTTTGGTGAGATCAACATGGTGGGTTGCATTCTTCTTACTCTCCTAGGGTGTCTCCTATTTGGGGCTCCCAGGTAAGAACTGCTCAGGACTCAGGAGTAGAGAGAGAGCGCTATATCCCTATCGTTTTGACAAGTTAATAGAAATAGAGACTAAAAATGGCCCCAGAAACTGCCTTGTGACTATAACCTTCCAATGTTATAAGTATTCTGGTTGCCTCTGGTGGATATTCCTCTTGATTCCAAAGGCAAGGAGAAAACAGAGAGCCTCCCTTTATGTATAACAGGAGAAAGGTTGGAAGGACATTTCCAGGTGACCAATGAGCTGTGATTATTTGGATGGTAGCATCAACAGACTTTTGTATTTGGCCTCCCAAAGACACTTTGGGGAAATTAAAATGATTTGGGAGTATTCAGCACATAAATGGATAAGTTTGCCCAAAGAAAATGTAGGATGAGAAGGTGATCAGGTTAGAACTCTGGAGAGCTCTAACGACTAAAAGCCAAGTAGTTAAAGAGGAGCCAGCTAAGGAAACAGAACAAGCAGTAATGGGGGGGGTGCAATAAGGACAAGACAGAGGAATGTCTCAGAAATCAAGGGTGAGGAGAGTCTTCAGAAAGATGAAATGCTCCGGAGAGGGTAAGGAGCATTCTATGAAGGCTTACAAATTGGCAGTGAAGTCATGATGACTTTTCAGAGAGCGTTTCAGAATAGGGTGATGGGGGCAACAAGCCAAATGCTCCTGTCTGAGAAGTAAATTGGACAGGAAGCAACAAAGGCAGCAAATAACATGTTGCTCTTCCAAGACATTTGACACCGAAGGAAGGAGAGAGAGATCCAGCAGGTACTTGAGGAAATTGTAGAGAGCTGGTGGTTTTCTGTTTTCATCCTTGCTTTGATTTCAGAATGAAGTATACTTACTACCACTGCAGCCAAAGGAGATGTTCTCAGAGGGCAGGGGGAGATGGAAGTTCAAGAGCATAACCAACAGTGATAATGAACAGATGCCAACGTGGTGACGGGGTCAGAGGTTCAAGAATGCACCTGGAGGAATACGTCCTAGAAAGGAAAGCACAGGGCATTTCCTCGTCTGAAACAATACTGTAAGGAGGCAAAAGTCCAAACTGGGGCACCTAAAATGTGTTTTATATAAATGTATACATTTAGTTATCCACCTGCACCTGTGGCTTGCCCTCAAAATGCACAAAATAAGTCTGAGACATTAAAACAATTTTTTTCAAGTTACATTCGGCACCTTCTATTTAGGTAAGTAGAAAAATACATAATCCATTTTAGAATGGTTTCAAATAAAATAAAATTATAGATTGGCACTTACAGGGTTAAAACTAAAAGTCAGGAGAAATGTTACTTTTCACACAGCCAAAATTTGACTTAATGAAACAGGGGTATTAATTGCATCAACCCATCCTCCCTCAGATTTGATTCACCTACAACTATCAGTAGGCTACCAGTAAAAATGACGTGACTATGAAAATGTTTTTCTTTTGAGAATGTTGTCAAAACTTAGAATAATATTTGACACCCTTTCTAAATATTAAAACAGTGCCGATTTTCCTTCCTCGTACATTTGTTTGTGAATCAGTGATGTTTTATCAAGTATAAAAATATCATCTGGTTTAAAGACTTCACAGAATTAGAGAGAACACACATGGACCTGTACACTGAGTCTTGAAAGAAAGAGAACTAAAAACCTGGAAATAACCTGATGTTTCTTTTTTCACTCTTTGTTCAGTTCTCACCTTTTACTCTTAAGAAAGGATACAGCTTATTCTTTTACCTTACCGAACACCGGCTTTTGACATTTTGTCCTCTTCCTGAAAAGATTTTTCTCTAGTAGAATATGTATTTCAAGTTAAGGCTGTGTTCATTCAAGAAGTATAAGCACCTTATCTTTAAACATGTCATTCTGATCCGGTATCCAATGTCCAACAACAAAGCACATTTATAGACAAGTTCCCTCACAATTGTAGTGGCTGCACATGAATCCACCACATAAAATTCAAAGAGGCAAAGGACCTCTCAGCTCCTCTCTTCGGCAATTTGCTTATGACTTGCATCTCTCCCCTCCAACCACCTCTGTATCATCTCCATCGCAATACACACCACTTACAACACTACTCTTATTTTAAGTCCTACAAATAAACCCAGTTTGTTTAGTTTTCACCATTCATTACACTCTGAGTGAAGGGCAGAGATGAATCACACAGTCCATAGCTGTTAAAGAGAAGTGGTAGAGGAAATGTGAAACACCTAACTATTTTACAAAGAACACAATCAATGGCTCAAATCATACAAAAGCAAAATGTTTCAAAGTGCTTCTCAAAAAGCAATTAATTCAGTCCAAGTACAATAGAAAAACATGAACAGCAACCAAGAATTACATCTACTGCTGCAATTTTTCTAAAACTGCCTGGTTTTATTAAGTTGGACAAGAAGTGCAATATTCCTTTCCAAAGAGATGTCATAGACTTCTTTAATATGCTTGATTTGTGTATATGAAAGAATGGACTTTATTTTCATGATCTGCAATCTCTACATTTGCTTCCGTCCTCCTTGCAGTCACATAATTTGACGTTTGGTATGATCTTGCCTTAATGGAATAACATGAAACCAAAGAATTATAGAAAGCCTAACGTTCTACCCAGATCCACAGCACCCCATCATCTACAATGCTGTTGCCACAATTCACCTATGAGATCATGTACGGACCTCACACCTGCAATCATTAGGACCCAGGTGATTAGGGCAAAGGAATTTAGGACTGTTTTGAGGTTGCTTGAGTTTCTACTTCTTGACAATGTTTGCACTTGGAAAAGTTGAGGAGGTCCAAGAAAAATGAAACTGAAATAAGTTTGGACCAAAAAATGAAAAGAGAATGGACTCTGGATACAGGCCACTAGGGGTATGGGGTAGGTATGGTACTGGCACTTAATATTAATTCCTAGGATTAACTTTTAAATTGCTTTTCTCCACCAAAGCAGTTGCCTATCTGTTTTGACAAACAACTTAAGTGTACAACTCAAAGAATTTAAAGCATTTCTGTTATCACAAAGCTGAAACGAGAACCTCTGAAAGCACAGCTAAGTTACCCTGTGCCCTAGAGACACATACATCTGTTTACCACGGTGACAACTGACATTTAAGATGAAGAAGCACAATGAACGGATCATGATAGGGGTACATAAAATGTCAGGAACACCCTAACGTGTCTAGTTTAAGAAACAATTGTTTACCAATTCAAGGTGAATTAAAAAAACACAAAGTGGCTAAAAATGAATATTTGTAGACACTGATTTTGTAATTCTTTAGCTTATCGTGGCTACTTTTCGCCATATTTGCTTGTGTATTTCTTTTATATTTAAGCAGTTCCATTAAGACTTTTACATACAAGACACTGTAATTTTCTTATGGGATAGTCCTAAAATGTCACTAAAGGTTATATGCTATTTTAGCTTTGACTGTGAAATAAAGAGGTGAGAAATACTTGCCTCAATCGTTGCTTATTAATTTAGCCTACCAACTCTGACAGGCATCGTGGTATCTTTCCCCACAAGCATATCATTACACAATTGAAGGGTGCTGCGCCCCCAGTGATCTATCATGGCAACAATATGGTATGCAGTGCTCATCAAGAAATTGCAAAACCAGAAATCGAAAACCCAATATGAACTTTCAACCAATTTGTCATTTGGATTAAATTATTTGCAACCACTAGCTTCTATATTGCTAGACCAGTAAGCAAATTCTGAATTTTACTGTTCTTCTCCCAATCCTACCCCACCTCTAAAATCTGTACTTTCATTTGTATAACTTAGGTATGATGACTTTACTGAAAACAGGAAATGGTTCAAAAGAATTTTCTCTTTCACACCATAAACAGAGCTGAGAGCCTGAGGATGGTGCCATGGGAACCAAGGAAGACAAGGACATTTTCTCCAAATTGTCTACTTCAATTCACCTTATTCCAGATATGAGCACAAACTGGACTCATTCATTGCTAGCCCTGTATTGTAAGCATATGAAAAAGCAGAAACGAGAAAAATATGCATTGTGCCTTAAGTGCAAAGGAAACAGTTGTAAAAGTAAAAGAATGATTGCTCAAGGGCCAGATTAAGTTAAAAATCCAGGTCTCTGGAACATTTCAAATGCTCTAAGAGGTGCAGAAAATATTTTGTTATTGTGACAGAAGAGCTTCCTTTCCAATAGGAAAATCAACTTCAGGAAATTGAACCGCAAAGAAGCCATCATTTCAATCATCAAAATCGAATATACTGTAGTTTTAAAGGAATAGTGCCCCCGTGTGGTTTTTAACAAGATTTCAAAAAATGTTCAGCATCCTCTCACAAGTCACACTTGTTATACCACAAAACAATGCATTTTTCTTGTGTGCATTTTTTGTTGACACTTGTTTTAAATGTGATTATAGTTGTGCCTAGAGCATTGTAGAAAATGTAAGCACATGCAAAGAGCTACATTTACGTTCCATCTATCTCTGCACTTAGTAGAGGAGGATGTGAGCATAGACTGTGCAAAGGGCACCCCCTGCAGGTGTTGATGCAACACCTCTGGAGCGCGCAAAGCCAGGGCCACCTGGGCCTCCGCCCGAGAACCCAAAGAGATTTCTGGAGCTATGAGAGGCAAACTTCCACATCTACCTCCTCCCTGCAACGGATCCAAGTGCTCTGCCTGTTCTCCTGTTGTTGTGAGCAAACTGCCCAAGTTCCCTACAAGACTAGCCCCTCCAGGAGTGCACTGAGTCTGACTCAAGGACTGGGCCCCAGCAGTTCTCCTTCTTCTCTCCTGCATCATCAGTGTTTTCCTCTCCATTGGATTATTCCCACCAGCAGCATCATATAGACACACTACCATAAAAACCCTCTCTTGGTCCCACTTCTCCCTCCAGTTAGCTCCACATTTCTCCACTCCCTTTCACTGCCACACTCCTTGAAAGAGTTGCCAACATTAACTGACTCCAATTTCTATCTTCCCACATTCTCTCTTGAACCCATTCCAAAAAGACTTTACTGCCCACCACGCTACCAAAACTGGTGTTAGTAAGGTCACCAATGGCCTCCATGTGGTTAAATCCATCAGTGAATCTCAAGCTCACCTAACTTGACCCATGGAGAGCATTTGACACAATTATCATTTCTGCTTCCTTGGAACCCTTCCTTCCAGTGGCTTCCAGGCATCCCCTCCTACTTTTCTGGCCACTCCTTCGTCTCCTTCGCTGGATCCTCAGCTTCTCAACCTCTAAACCAGTGGTTTCCAACCCCAGCTGTGTAGTAGAATCACCTAGGAAGCTTTTAAAAGATAGAGATGCCAGAGCCCACTCCCAATGATTCTGATTTCATTCCGCAGGGGAGGGCTTCAGGAATGGGTGGGCTATTAGGCGGCCCCAGGTGATTCTGACGTTCATCCAGGATTGAGGATCGCTGCTCTAAATGCTGGAACGCCCCATGGCTCAGTTCCCAGGCCTCTTCTCTTTGTCTACACTCACTCTCTGAGAGAGCTCATCACCCGGTCTTGTGGCTTTAAATACCTTTTACAAGCTGATGTCTTAGTTTGGGTTCATTTGAAAGCAGAGTTAAGGAGCCTCAATCTGTGAGCAATAAATCTCTTCACACCCTCTTCATGCGTGTGTGGCACTATCACTCTCAACATCAGAACCAAATTTTGGATCCTCTCCACCCAACTGGAGCAACCACAAGACACGGGTCATCTGAGCCAAGACCTAAATGAATCAAAGGAATGAGCGAAGAGCAAATGAGGGTGTAGCCCTTAATCCTCTTTAAATGGAAAGAAATCAGTTAGGACCAGGAATTCCAGGGATCCCAATGGTGGATGCTAAACCAAAGAGTTACTGATTTGTTGGCTGTTATTGTAACCTCCAGACCAGCAAAGGGCACAACTGGGAAAAGCTGCCCTACAAAATTAAAGCTACCCAAAACAGATAAATGGAACATGAACGAGCACTTCATTGTGACCCAGATTCATATGTGCCCTGCATGAGTCAATGCAAATTCTGACATCCGATGACGCCTCCTGTTTTATAACACAAGAACAGCCCAAGTCTTATCACTGCCCTCGTTCACCTACCAGTTCTACTAGCCTACAGACAAACCATGCTTTACCTGCACTTTTGAAGATTTAATTCGTATGATTTATGGATAATGATGCAATCATTTCATCATCATGATGCAATCTGTACAACCATATCATTTATATCTGTCTTGTGAAAGAAACAGAAGAGACTATTATTTTAATTTGTTCTCCTTGGCATCCAACCAAGACTGAGACCAAATGAGCAATCTGTTGGTCAAAAATATTTCATGTGTAACCACGTGGTGAACAGCTTGCAGTGAGCTTTGAGGGAGTCATAGGAAAGGAGAAGTAGAGCCTTCCATTTAGTGCTTTAACTATAATAAGCAATAGGGAACTCACACAAGTGGATATGAGCAAGAAAAGGATAAATACATAAAAATATACCAACAAGTGCTAGGGATGAGAACAAAGGAGAGGTTTGTTCAAGAAGGTTTAATAGAGGATGGCACTAAGCAGCTTTGAGGAGAAAAATCCAAGTTGTTCAGGGGAGAACTTTCCTCCCAAGAGAAAGACTAAGGTCAAAAAGATGGACTCTATTGGTCCCATGGAAGCAAAGGCACATGTCATGATGGTAAGTAAAGAGGAAATCACTGAGTAGAAGACCTTGAAGCTCAAGTTCAAGATGGCTCGTGTTCCTTCAGAGGGAACTCCAAGCACTCTCACCTTCCAAGACTGAGATTGATGTCAAACAAGGCCCCGGGGAAGATGGCACATTCACTGTGCGGGCGGAAGACAAGGGAGTGACAAGGAAGCAGGTGGAGCAGTCCTGGGGAAAGGGCACTGGGGTAGACAAAAAGTATTGCCATGGGGTGACAAGATACTTTACAAATGAAGAAATAACAACGTATTGAGAAACTCCCTGCCAGAAGGAAAAAGATGACCTAAAAGCAGGGGGACCAACCATCCTGGTTTGCCTGGAACTGTCTTGGTTTTAGCACCTAACATCCCTCCCAATCCCCCAGTCCCCAGGATGGTTGGTCACCCCACAAAGGACACTTCACAAATCATAAAATCTGAGCAAGTTATGAGTATAAGGTATTATTATAATGAAGTAAGGACAGGATAAAAGTCTGAGGGTGGGGGACAGCCTGGTGGTGTAGCGGGTAAGTTGGCGAGCTCCGTGGGGTTTGCAGGTTCGGATCCCGGGAACAGACCGACACACTGCTTACCAAGGCATGCTGTGGCAGTGTCCCATATAAAGTAGAGGAAGATGGGCACGGATGTTAGCCCAGGACCAAGCTTCCTCAGCAAAAGGAGGAGGATTGGCAACGGATGTTAGCTCAGGGCGAGTCTTCCTCCCACACACAAAAAAAGTCTGAGAGTGAATCATGACTTAAAGTGCAGTCATGTGTTACAAGTGACATGCAGTTCTGCTTGGTAGGAGGACATTCCAGAAACTGGAAACACGCGACACTGAGGATGAGAGAGGGCATGCAGGTGAATGATTCCTTTTCCTCCTGACCTTCCGCAGCTGACAGGTGCTGCCATCTGTACTGTGGATCCCACGGTGGCCTCGTGACCAGGGGCTTGGCCGAAGGCCTAGGATTGGGCAGGGGACGATTCACAGAGGAGCCCAGGTCTCCTCATCGTTAATCCTGGGCTTTCCCGCCCCGTCAGCGCCCCCTGGCGGCTCCTCACCCTCAGGGGTCAGAGTGGGGAGAGCCTCCCAGGCACTAGAGGAGAGTCACGGAGACTCTGGGAAACGCTGAAGGGAGCCCTGGGTTAATGGTAGAGAATTGGGCCATGGGCAAAGAAAAGAGGAGAATGCTTTAATAATCATCCACTTGTGAAAATGGATATTTCCCTCTGTACTAAAAATCTGTCCTTTCGCGGCATCCGGCTCTCTAGAAGGTGAGCACCGTGAGGACGGTCTTGCACAGCCAGAGGCTTGAAGCGCTGCAGCCCCGCGTCCGGCTTTCTCTAAGACGCGATCGGGGAGAGCACTTCCTCGTTTCATACCGGGGCAAGAGCTGGTGCTGCACAGCCCTGCTGAGCCAAGCGTCTGCGTCCCTCGAGGTAGGAAAACGTGGCAAAGAAGGGAGAAGAAAAAATGAACAGAGGCACACGACCAAGTCTGATTTTCCAGACTTCTGTTAAAACTGCCCAGCAGATGGGTTCAAAGTATAGACCCAAAGTCTGTGAGAGCTGGAAGGAGTCCCCTTCTCACTAGTCGGGTATCTCTGCTCCACAGACAAGGAACAGGCAGAGGGAAGGCAAGGCCTGACTCAGGCCACACAGCCAGCAAGGGGCCAAAGCCTGGTCTTCTGGTTTAAAATTCAGTTTACCGTTCTCTCCCTTAAAGCACATTGGACCAAAGCATATTTTGCAGCCCACAGAAATCGACAACCGACTTACTAACTTGCAACTCATTTAATCCATCAACTACTGAAGATGACACATCTAACTCAGTGCATCATGACTTTAAGAATGCTGTAATTAATTTCAAATTCCTTAAGGACAGCAAATAAAGACTATGGTTGAACGCTATATTATTGAAAAACTTGAATAAAACCATTTTTAATAATAGGGAATTCAAAAACCTAAATGTTTTTTCACTTAATGCATTTCCTCTTGCCAAAGAAGATCTCAATGTACTTCATATCTTCCCACCTTAAAAAGTTTTTGGTATTTCTGCTGGACGATTAATAAGCAGGTCAGATAACAGCTAGCACTGATCTCATGGGTTTACATGTATTAAATCTTCACAGCACTGAGGCAGGACCACATTATCCTCTCTACAGATGAGAAAACTGAGGCACCAAAGTTTGACCAAGGTACCAGCTAGCAGACAACATCAGGGTTGGAACACCACAAGTCTGATTCTGGAGCTGTTTCACCACACACTTCTCTAAATCCCACTACAACAAGCTTTAAGGGCCTGGCCGACCCCTCTCGTCATACTGGATTCTTGCTGAATAAACCACCATTTGGACAAAATCAGTTTAGAAGTCTTGTAGGCATTTGTCCATTTTTCTTCATGGGAATCAGCCCCATGGTTTCATTTCCCTTGGATAATCAGGGCACTGACTTCTGCACAAGTAACTGCTAGACAGGTTGCATGATCTTTATTCACATAAACTGGTAGAAAAATAGATAAATACAATGTGCTTTTTTTAACGTCCTCTTGTATATACAGACAATTTACATATGTTCATTTAATCTCTAAGTGGCCTCAAGCCTTTTCCTTTTCCACATATCTAACATGACTATAAACTGCTTGATAAAAGGATTGTGTCTCCTATCTATTTTGTGTTTGGTCTTCTTCATCCTTTCTTCTTCCCCCCACCTCCCCCACCCCGACCACCACAGGACAGTCTACAGTTCAATAAATGCTGTAGACCAACACTGCAGCTACATAAAGCCCCACTACTCCTGCTAAATACCAAGAGGGGTTTTGATCCAAAAAACATTTTAAGGATTCATTCAGTGCATTTACTAAATAGTCCAATTGCCACTGCCATTAAGTAAGTGATATCAAGAGACTTCCTGAAGTCAAAAACCAACGATCCTCTGAAAAAATGTAATCTGGCTAACTTTAAAGGAAGAAAAGGCATGGAAGTCTACACTGCATGATGCATTTATTAGGCTGTAAATTGTACTTTTAAACTGATTAATTTCAGCTAAAAAAAAGATAATATTCACTAAGTATATTAACATTATGAAATCTCACATCCACTTAGCAAGATAATATGCTCCTACGGTTAGGAGCAGCCTTGTAACTTGTATTTCCTCACTGATGGGTTTATGTTAAGCCCCAAAGAGAAACTTGTCCAGCTAAAAACATGCTTTTAGCTTTATTTTATGTTTTCCAGGTTAGCAGGCAAAGTCTGCCCAAATGATGTTTGATTAAGACCTTGGAAAACTCAGTTAATTCAGGAAACACTTTTTACTAAATAGAAAATTAGCAAATTTAAAACTCATAAGGTTGATAAAACTAGTGTTTGTTTAAAGAATTTTAAAATTATTCTCACTTTTTAAATATTATTGATTCAATTAAAATTCATTTATAATCAATAACTGATTTTGAACTTTTTACAATAATAAAACTTGACACATGCAATAAATGTTTGTTGACTTGAATTTTATTAAAGAATAGAGTTTTCTGGTTATCTGACACCCAGTTAAAGATATATAAATATATTAAGTGCCTCTATGGAGCAGGCATTGTTCTAGAAGCTAAGAATGCAGCAGGAAGACAGAGCCCCTGCCTCCGGGGAGCATGCATTCTAGAGGGAACAAAGGAGGCAATACGTGGGTCAACAAAGACACAATAACAATTAGATTTGTACAATTGTATAATTGTAATTAACTGTATACTTACAATTATAACAACAACAATAATTAAAATAGCAAATGCTTACATAGTACTTACATGTGCTAGGCACCTTGCTAAGCATTTTGCATGTATTAACTCATTTAATCTTACGACTCTACAAAGAAGGTTCTCTTATTATGTGCACTTCACAGATGCTGCAACTGAGGCACAGAGAGCTTAACTACCTACCTCAAGTTCCTATAGCTAGTAAGTTCTATTCCTCCGCAAGAAATAAACAGCGTTCTCAAACTCAATGATCTGAGGAGAGTTTAATAAAGGTTCTTTTTGCAAAGGTTGACAAGTGTTTAAGGAAACCAACAAGGGGTAGTGCAGAACCCCAGGGCACAAACAGAGGGTCCCTTGTCCACCTCAGTGTGAAGGGGTGAGGTGAGGGAGCAGGTGAGGAAACTGGAGAGAGTGGTTCAATGGACAGCGCTGCTCAGCCGGCCAGAGGTGTGGCCTTCCCTAGAGGCGGGCAGGCGCCTGGACTGGGAGAAAGTCAGGGATCCGGGCAGACCTCAGCTTCCCCTGCTCCTCCCTCCACTGGCTGAGCCCAATGGGAAGCAGAAGCAGAAGCCTGAGGTAAGAAGCCATTGATGTGGTCCCTGGAGCACAGAACAAGGTGGAGGAGAGTAGAAACTGGACGTGGACGGGCAGACAGAAGACATCCAGCATGTAAGTGGTAGAGCTGAGATGCACGCAAGGGATCTGACGCCACCGTCTGTGCTTTTAACGGACACTTAAGGTCATTTCTGGAACTGAAAATACTATGAAGAGAGAAAACAGAAAAATGGTTACCTAGATGGGTGCAGAAAGGCTCCCCCGCCGAGGTCACACTTCTGCTAACGCCTGAGTGAGGAGGAGGGAGCGGGCAAACACCTGGAGAACACAGGCCAGGCAGGGCAGAGGCCTAGGTGGGGATGAGCTGGGCATATCTGAAGCCAGAAAGAAGACTCACATGGCTGGTTCAATAACAACCAAGGAGAAAGAAGGAAAATGAGGATGAAGAGCTATACTGACAAGTGTTTTTGCAAAGGGCAGATTTCTACTTGCTGATGCAAATCAGAATCTGGAAAGTCCTCCCTGGAGTGTTGTAGATGGACTACCACCCCTTTAAAGTTACTGAAAACAACAGAGAGGGTATCAAGGCGTTAAACCCAGCATCCTAGAGGAGCAGCTGCAGCCTCTCTTTGCAGTTGCTTAGATACCCTTGCAGTTCAGGTCTCCTGAGGTCCCTCAGCCTGGTCTCCAGCTGCCTCTCTAGCACGTGAAGATTCCACCCTATCAGCGTCTGCCATTTAGTGTGAGAGGCAGATTCAGTGTGATCTGGGCAAATACCATTTCCAAAAGTAACAGGAACCCAAACCTTCCATCTTTTTATAAATTCTCCTCCACAGATGGTATCTTCTCAAAGGACAGAAGAGCCAAACTTGGAAGAATTTTTTTTCTCCCCTATTTAGAAAGTTCTAAATAATCTGACACAACATTTAGCTAGTAAGGGTGGGAAAAAGTGAGGAAGAAGGAGGGCTTTAAGGCAAAAGTCACATGAAATAAAGGGCAAAATGAAAAATGTAAGCTTTTGCCCTTTTGCAAGAACTCGTCTAATTCCTTTGAAATTTCCCTGAATAGAATTATTCACTCCTTCAGTTTTTAGATGACAGATCTTTCTCTTTCTGATTAACAAGGTGCTGGTAATCAGCAACGTGATAGAAGCAAGAACTTTTTATCGTGCAGTGTGTCTGGGTCACATACTATTTTTAATTCCTGTTTCCTAACACCTGAGGGAAAAAATAAAGTTCAACAGCTCCTTAGGCAGGAAAGAAATGAGCATTTCTCCCCCACTAACAGGCAGCTCTTCCAAATAAAACCTGTCAGGCTTAAGAGCAAGAAGGACTCAGAGCGATTTTCTCCTCATTACTGGTCTCCCAACAGGGCTGTTAAATTATCAGAATGCACTGGGTCAGTGCATTTAAGTTTCATTTCAAATCAAAATCCCAACAGAAGTCATGTCTTGCAAAGTAGATCTTAATACGTCTCCCATGCTGGGCGGCAGAGCTCTGCAGGGGAAGTGGGAGCAGAGACTGGGACTCAGATGGCAACACCTAATGGACTGAATGCTCCAGACATCTCCATTAGGGCGGTCACTCAGGGCTCCAGTGAGGGGTGATGACAATGAAGGGATGAGGCCACACTGCAGGGGAATTAAGAGCAAGGACAACACATATCCTGCAAGAAGAGCAAGCTGACCTCACCGCCTGCTCTGGCCTTCCCTCTATTTTAAGCCCTGTTACCACAAAATGGGGACACGGCAGGCAGCCTCCCTAGAGAAAAGCCTCCTGTCATGAAAAGTGTCACAGAAATGCCAGTTTTTACTTCACGCTTTGCATATAAAATAGGAGGATGTGGCTTTTTTGCTCTCTAGGTGTTTGCAGTCTGGCTTGAAAAGAGCAGGGGATGGCATCATATAGAGAGCTGCTGCTTTCTGCAGTGGCGCCCCTCACAACACCACCCTTCCAAACACAGCTAACCTTTGGGGTAAGAAAAAGAAGTTATGGGGAAAAGAGTTGCCCTGGCCCTCTTATTCTTTACTAAGCACTGTGTGGTGCTGCTTAAATGAGACTTAACAGGCTTTGACTTCTATCCTAAGTGGGATCGAGAGCAGAATTGAGGCAGAGGAGCCGACCAAAGGAACCACTTGGGGAGCTGGGAGTCCTGGGAATGCAGGGGCCAAAGTGTTGTCAGTGGTTGATAAGTGGCCCCTGTTGTTAAATGAACAAATTTCCAAGGACCTGACCTAATTATAAATTGGCTAATCTACTTCATGATCCAATGCCCTCCCAAATCCCAAACCTCCAGGTGGAAGGAAAGCCTGACATTCCAATGAAAGATAAATGTCTGACACTCTCTCCACCATATTACAAGCAACATCCAAATGCCTCATGGGAGGCAGGAATGTTCTTAAATGGACTATTTCATTTTGTATATTAATTCCCTTCCTTGTTCCAAAAATTATTTAAGATGGCTTTCAAAAATATTAGAATATTAGAATGTACTTAAAATGGATTAAGACTGTCCTTGTTAGATAAAGCACAAGATTGCTTTACCTCAGCTTAATAAAAAAAAATTTCCAGTATGGAGTTTCCTCAAAAAATTAGAAATAGAACTACCACATGATCCAGCAATTCTAATTCTGGGTATTTATCTGAAGAAAATGAAAATACTAACTCAAAAAGATACATGCATCCCCACGTTCACTGCAGCATTATTTACAATAGCCAAGACATGCAAACAGCCTAAGTGTCCATTAACGGATGAATGAATAAAGAGAATGTGGTATATATACACAATGGAATATTATTCAGCCATAAAAAAGAATGAAATCTTGCCATTTGTGACAATATGGATGGACCTTGACAGCATTACGCTAAATGAAATAAGGCAGACAGAGAAAGACAAATATGGTACGATCTCACTTATACGTGAAATCTAAAAAAACAAGCTCATAGATACAGAGAACAGGCTGGTGGTTGCCAGAGGTGGGAGGTGGAGGGTTGGGGGAAATGGGTAAAGGAGGTCAAAAGATACAAACTTCCAGTTATAAAATAAATAAGTCACAAGGATGTAATGTACAGCATGGCAAATATAGTTAACACCATACTTCATATTTGGAAGTTGCTAAGAGAGTAATTCTTAAAAGTTCTCATCACAAGAAAAAAAAATTTTTAACTGTGTATGGTGACCATTTTGCAATATATACAAATATTTAATCATTATGTTGTAAACCTGAAACCAATATAATGTTATATGTCAATTGTACCTCAATAAAAAAAAGAAAAAGACAACAAACACACACATAGAGACAGTGATTGGATTGGTGGTTACCAGAAGGGAAGCGGGGAGGGAGGAAGGCAAAAGAGGTGATTCCCACATGTGTGTGGTGATGGAAGGTAATTAGTATTTAGGTGGTGAACACAATGTAATCTACACAGAAATCAAAATATAATGATGTACACCTGAAATTTATATGATGTCATAAACGAATGTTACCTCAATAAAAAATAAGTTAAAAAAAGAAAAAAATAAAAATTTCTGTCAAGCTTGTTCCTTCAAGCATCTGAGTTTAAAATTTCAAGAATAAATTAAATTCTCCAGAAGATTTTTAAACCCCATGATATCAATGAAAATAAAAGTGTTAAATGTGAAGGAGGATAGATTTCAATGAGGCTGTCAACCTCTAGAAACAGTTTTCAGAGCATAGGAAGTGGTATTCCCAGGATACTTTAGACCGCTCAGACGATATTCAGAGTATTACATCTCACTGTGGACGAAGTGGCCTACGGACCATGGCTGAAAGACGATGTCCAAGTCTTGGCTATGCCTTCTAGTATAACATAGAACAAGTATGCTCTGCCACAAGATGAGATCCTTTCCAAGAGTTTCATTTGACAAATATTAACTGAGTGTGGCAGGAAATGCACCAGATGCTAAAAAGCAGCTATCATGAACTCCAGCTTCAAAAAAGCATCGAACCTGGGAAGAATCCTTATTTCGGTGTTTCTCTCTCAAAACATTTATGATGCCTAAGCCACAAGATGGCGCTCTTAGACCATATTGCACCCCTGCTGACCCTGCCAGTTTATTCTTGGGGGACAAATAATAGGCTCCCAAGTGCTTACTTAGGGTCTTCTTCCCTGAGCTTCTGTTCTCTTACCTTCTCAGTGAGTCATATCTGAGCATCGTGGCTGGGCAGAAATAATGATAATGCCCTGTTCACCCCTTTTGAAGTCCTCTAAGACAGATGCTACAGTAACACTACACCTAATAACGCAATGAGGCTTTCTCCTTTAAGTATGAATCCAAGAAGGTGCTTGTGTGGCATTCCACATCCCACTGATTTACAAAATGAGTCATTCCAAGAAAACTAAATCCTGCTTGGGCCCAAACCTCAATCTGTGCTAAAGAAATACATCTGCAGACATTACAGAGGAGTCATACTGTTCTTCAGCCTGTGTAAACCCTAGCTCCACAAATGCTTACACATCTGACTTCTTGTTTTACGCATTTCAAAGCAAAAAAAGAGGCAAGAAATACAGATGAACACATTTCGAAGTATTCCATGAACAACTCAATGTGACCTTCTGACTCCTGGTGAAGCTACACTGTTCTCATTCTTCTTGCTTGGCCAAAAGCACCTAACCCTCCCAGGTTAGGGCACAGCGTTTAGGACGACACTCTTCTTTTCCTAGAGATGGGAGGGAGAGACAGAAACGCTGCAGGGCACCCATAGCTTCCCTCTGAGACCTGAAGGGAGGAGGTGCTTTGACAGAGATTTTTCTTCTCTCAGTTGGTTGAGAGTCAGCCAGGGTGGCCATCCTGCAGCCAAGACCTCAGCAGGCCTGCAGTACTGCTGCGTGCCCCCATTCTTGGAGCTGCCTGCCAAACGCTACAGCAGGGAGCTGGCAGCACCCCAACCTGCAGGGAAGATGGAGCCAGGCTTCAGCAGCTGGATGCGAAAGGCAACGACCCCCAAAGAGGCTGTGACAAAATGCAGGGCCCAGGGAAGCTGTTCAATGCTCACGCTGGCAGGGAAAACTGGGGAAGATCAGAGGGGTCCCCAAAGAAACGCATGTCAGGAACCTACTGTGATCTATCACGCTGTGTTTGGGGGTGGGAGGCGGGAGTGCGGGCTTTCCTAAGTCCTGCCGATGGCAAAGTTCCTAAATTCTTTACAGCATCAAGGATGCTCGCCTGCGCTGGGAACACAGAACAAATAGCTTTGTGAGGCAAGAGGTTGGTGAGCTTGTAATTCTGGAGTTTGCTAATTATCATGCCAGAGTGTGCACAAGTTGCTGGGAACAGCGGAATAGCCCTCCCCAGCCCCTTTCCAAGTTCTGCTGTCTGTCTTTGGCCTAATGGACCAAACTCAGACCGCATGTCCCCCAGCCAGCGTCTACTAAAGACAACAGGAGTTTGGCTAATGGCAGACCGGAAGCTGGAGTGCTGCCTGATTGCAGAAAATGAGTGGGCTCAGCAGAGGCGATGAGCACTTGGGACTTCACCTCAGAACCCGAATCGGACTCAGAGACGCGAGTGCAGAGTGTGAGGAAGCAGCTGGAGGCAGGGGAGAGGAAAGGCTGTCCTTGCCTCAACCCGGCCCTTTACCGCAGCCCACATTAACAGCAGAGGCTGAGACTTCCCTTTCTTCTTGAAACTCTCTCCACAAAAGACGCAGGCAATAAAAGTCAGGACCAGCTGCAAACTCAGTCCTTTTCAAAGACTCCTAGAATGTGAGATCAGGAGGAGGGTGGGAGGGTGCTGTCGCACAGATGGGCACAGAGGCCCCCCGAGAGATGCTAGGACTTAGCTGAGGTCACACAGCAAGTTAGTGGAGAGGGACAGGAGCCCCCGCCTCTGCCTCCCGGCCCAGGACACTCTCTTCCCAGGCCTGTGTGTCCCCACCCCAAGAGGACATGATGACAGTTCCCCAGAGGTGACTCTGCCAGGCCCTTGTCCAGAGCTCTGGACCAGTATACAGGAAAGAGGAGAAACTAACCCAGAACTGAGGCCCCTTGTTTAGTTTATATGGGGTAATTAAAGAGCATTTTTTTAAAGGTTTAGCTCTATCAGCTAACATTTTCTTGTATTAAAAAAAAATTAAGAAATGCAGCTTTCTGATTTCTCTGCCCATTTAAAAATCTCATCATCCCCCAATGTTGAACCCAAACCTTTCCTTAACCAACCTTTTGCAGAAAGCCCACACTTTTCCTACTCTAATCACTTGCCAAACAGCATATGGAGCCTTAGAATATTCTTAACTGTTTTCACATAGGTTCTGTCTTACCTTTCCAACTTTATTGTTTGCTCTTTGAGGATAAGAGCCTAGTTTTATGCTTCTTTCGCTCTCTTAATGCAAACATCTGATTGCTAATTCTGCCCATGGCAGGCATGCAGAGCAAGGGAGTGGGGTGGGACCACCATGGTTCCTAGAAAGGCAGAAGTTCCTTTATGACGCTGGACAAGCAGAGCAAAGCTCTGAGAAAACAAATAAGCCCCAAGAAACATACCTGTAGACATGAAGCAGGCACTGAACCCAAATATATATAAAATAACACCTATTTTTCAAAAGAATTTAAAATAAAGAATAGAGAATAAAATGAAGATATTTGTGACAATACATGTCTTGTGCACACTTTGGGCATAATTTGTTGACAAAGATTAGAGCCCCTTAATTGTATTAGAGAAATGAATATACTTTACATTCAAACAGAATATGAATTCTAATTTCACATTCTATTTCTACAAAAATTATACTGGCTAATGAATTATGGCCCCCTGTTTTCACTGCAGCTAAATGGTTATGTCTCATTTATGGGTTATTCTGAATAAATTAGCAGAGAGATTTTTTTAAGTATCAAAAATACCAAGAGGTCTAACCCATATACTAGTTAAAAAGTAGAATTTTATACATCTGCTATATCAGAAAGTTCATGATTCTCCTATCTTCTGGTATTTAACTCCTACATTTTAAAAAGAAGTCAATAACGTCTAGAATCTTCAAATGTATAAATCTTTATTATCGAATCTGGCTCAGATAAGAATTGAACCAAAGCATGTGATGCCATGTGTATCCAAATCTCATATTTCACTATTTCCTTCAGCTAATTAAATTCAGAAAGAATTTTTCAAGATTAGAGAAATGTTTACACCTTACCTAAAAACTTGGTCCTTTGTTCACATCCAAGTGGTACATGTTGCCAGTGCCAAATGATAATTAACCCCTAGTTGATATTTTCTGTGAAACAAATTGGTATGTTCAGGACAATTTCCTAGTGAGAAAATGTTCACCCAAACAAAATTGCATCATGATCAAATCCCCATGTTGGTCATCTTGGCAAAGCCCTAAATGCCCACGGCAGTAGAGCAAGGACTGGGACCTCCGATCTCGGCCTTTCAGGGCGAAGGCCATCTGAACAGCCATAGCAGAATCTGTGAACTCCATGCAAGGATTTCAACCTCAGATAAAGCCCCTCTGGTTTCTCTCAACAAACTCTGGACATTTAATATGATTCTGAGACACTAAGAAAGACAGATGACTTTTCCCTTTCCCATTAGCTAGTCTCAAAGTATTTTTTTTTCCCCCTTTGGAATTTTTCACTGCAGAACCCTTTGTGCATAGATAGGTCTGTGTTCTTAGGCTCAAGAATCTGTGTAATAAACCGTGAATTTATAAGGCATCTTCGTGTTTTAGTTGCATAAACTGAGTACTCAAGGGAAATATTTCTGGAAAAGGTGAATGACAATCTATAATGGGGACTATAAATTTCTATTTAAATTTGCCATGAATGTTTAAATTCATTTAAAAAGAAACAAAATTAATATGACAGTGGGAAGAAACACAGAAGTCTGCTAAATTGAACTGAATTAAGAGTCAGTTGGCCGGGGCGGGGCTGGAGGAACGCTATTGCTGGTTATGAGAGAATTTACTAAATTTTACTAAAATTTACTAAAATCACTACCAGGAATCCTCTGATTTTCTGAAAAAGACTGAACCGAGAAACTGCTTTGGGTGTGCCTTTTCTTTGTTCCTACAAAACCACCAAAAAGGGAGATATTTTGCAAGCGATTAAAAGATAGTGTTTTTGTCCTGCATTATTGGAAGGAATATTCGCCTGGAAGTCAGAAGACCAAATGTTAGCACTAATTCTTCTATTAATTCCACCAGAAAGATGAATAAGTTCTGGAGATCTAATATACAGCATGGTAACTATAATTAACAAGACTGTATTATATACTTTAAGTTGCCAAGACAGTAAATCTTTAATGTTCTCACCACAAACATTTGTAAAAAAAAAAAATTACAATTATGTGAGGTGATGAGTATGTTAACTAACATAATCACAATAATACATGTATCAAATTTAAAAAATCCATCAGAACATAAACTCCATACAGGGCCTTTGTCTTGCTCATTCCATCATCACCAGCACTTAGAATAATGCCTGGCACACAGTAGGTGCTCAATAAATATTAGTTGGATGCATGAATGAGTAAACTATGTAATCTGTTCAGTCCACCACTCTTCTAGCCAAACTTCACCCTAAATGCAGAGCTGGAATGGACCAACTTCTGCTTCAGAAGCAATACTGTATCTCCCCAACACCCAAGGCCAGGTCAATGATTTTGTAAGGGACAAGCTCCCAGAAGCTCCCAAACTACTTGCTGCTAGGATGGTTAGCAGGCTAGAATGCCTTTTTGGGTCCCCCTCCTAACTAATCTGGGGTCGCCAGCAAGGTCTCAAGCAGCATCTGCTCCTGCTCCCTTCTAACCCTAGGAATGCTGTCCAATTCCATTTCCTCTCCTCCATCTGCTCCCTCCCCAGGCCTTGTTCTCTTATGTCTGCGGTTTTCCAGGGCATCAGACTGTATTTCCCAGGCTCCTACTTAGGAAAAAGGCTGCACCTCCCAGGCCTCTGAGGTTTCCTGAGTGAGTCCTACAGACCAGGAGACTTATTCTTCGAAGTCAGGCTGAGGTCCAAGGAGCTGGACTGGCAGTCCCATTGACCAGATGCACCAGCTAAATTTACCAGATTATTTACTGCTCATATTGTGTGGCCATCTGCTGATGGCAGACAATCATTAGAAGATGATCAAGAGGAAGAAAGATGGTATTTTGCATCTTAGGTTGCCCCTTCTGGCTGAAACTGTTGTTAATTTTTTACCTTCACACTTAAAAGAGTGTGTGTGTGTGCACATATATATATAGATACATTCATAAAGACACATACACATACTTGGGTTTTTTACATATTTGTGAAAAAATATCTAGAATTCACTTGTTTCTCTTGCTAAATAAATCAACAGAAACTTCTTCATTCTTCAAATATTACATTACTCAACTGAACAACATCAATTCTTCAAATATTAAACTAAATTGAGAAGGCTTCTCCTTTTCCAGTCTTCACAAACACTTTATTCAATCAGATTTATTAATTAAAAAAAAAAACAAAATAATTATATGGAAAAAATCAAAATAAATTACTGAAGTAAAATATACTAAAAACAAAATTCACTCCTCCCTTTGAACCACGGAGAATATCTGGTAAGATTACATCAAACAAAAATGCACTCCTTAAAACAAAATTATTAAAGAGAAACTTCCTACATAAAATCTACCATACAGAGTTTAGAAGAGAGATCACTATTGCCCCCAGGCAGAGGACTTACCAAGCACATCATAATAATGGAAAACATTCAAAGGTCACACACAATACATACGATAAAATCAACTTAAAATGAACATTCGCAACATTTCCCATCCCACGTCCTCTGCTCGGGTCATTTTCTCTGGCTGGAACACATCTGCCCCCATCTCTGCTGCCTTTGGAAAGCCTTGTGGCCACAGCAAATGGTTCATGACCTGGTATCACACAACTGGTATCACGGGTCTTGTCTCCAATAAGAGCATGAACAACCCAAGGGCAGTTTTATTCTTCAACATTCCCAGAGCACCTTGCACCCAACAAGTTCTCCATAATAAAAGTCTGCTAAATTGAACTGAACTAAGAGAAAGAAGAGATGGGGAAGAGATGGTGGTGAAGAAAGGGAGGGAGAGACATTGGGTGAAAATAAGGGAGGATATGAAGCAAGTATATGAAATGATATTGTTCTGGCTCAGGATTTCAGGCCAGAAAAGTCATTTTCCACCATGTAACTATTCCCAGTGCATATAACTAGATAAATACATTAATATATGTATAAATGTATGGATACAGACAGGTATCATTTGCCAACTTCTTTTCAGTGCTTTAACAGAGCAGATGAGGTTTTTAATATGCTTTAAAAAAAAGGATTGAGAGTACAGCAATGTTCATAGCAGCATTGTTCACAATAGCCAAAAGGTGGAAACAACCCAAATGTCCACCCACAGATTTACAGATAAACAAAATGCGCTATATACATACAATGGAATACAGTCATGCGTCGCTTAACAACAGGGATACGATCTGAGAAACTCATAGGTGATTTCATCGTTGTGTGAACATCATCGAGTGTACTCATACAAACCCAAAGGTATAGCCTACTATACACCTAGGCTATATGGTACAAATCTCATGGGACAACTGTCCTATATGTGGGTCTGTTGTTGACTGAAATGTCATGATGCAGCACATGACTGTATTGCTCAGCCTTAAAAAGGAATGAAATTCTGATATATGTTATAACAGGGATGAACCTTGAAAACATTATGCTAAGTGAAATAAACCAGACACAAAAGGACAAATCCTGTGTAATTCCATTTACATGAGGTACCTAGAATAGTCAAATTTATAGAGACAGAGAGTAAACAGTAGTTGTCAGGGGCTGGAGGGAGGAGGTAACAGGGAGCTATTGTTTAACAGGCACGGGTTCAGTTTCGGATGATGAAGGAGTTCTGAAGATGGATCGTGGCGATGGCTGCACAACACGAATGTACTTAATGCCACTTTATTGTACACCTAAAATGGTAAATTTTATCACAATAAAAAAAGAAGATTAGGACTGGGAAAGAGGATCCTCATGGATTTAAAAGCAACCTCCTCTCCCTCTCCTTCACATACCCCGCTGGGAGCACATACCAGTGCTGGGAATTCCCTCTCCTGGTTCCAGACAGTTAATGGCGCCTTATCCATAACTGTAGATCCCACAGTTCTAGATACAGGGACCTGCAGCCAGCAGGGATTTGTTAAACATTTGCAGATTCGTTGAAAGGGAAGAAAACATAAGTGATGAACAGTTGGAAGAATTTTTTTTCTTTTTTCAAACAGACACTGGAATACAGGGGGTGAAAAGTTCTGACAAACGAACTAGAATGTAGGCAGATAAGAAATCAACAAATTTTGATCTTCAGAGCAACTGAAGATCAATGAAAGGATGGGACACTTTCTTTCATAACAACTTCTATTTAATAGAGGAAAAAAGAAATCAAGTCATAAATAAGGTCAACTTGAGTAGCTTTTTTAATAAAATAGAAAAATGAGTTATCAGGAAGGAAATGGCAAATATTTTACCTGGAAACTCTGAATACGTAACAGTATATTTTTATATCCTATGGACTATTAATTCAGGGGAGACTAGAACATCCCAGAACACAGAGCACCCATTTTCTTAGAAGTGACCACAGGCAGAGACAACACCAACAACTCCTTCCTGGAGAAAGAAGGTGTGCTAGGAACACAAACGCACTCTGTGGCTCAACAAGGTAAAAAAGAGGTTATAAAAATGATAAAGCAAACACCTTTGACCTAGAGCAATTTTATAAAACAATCGCTAAGATGATTCCTTTCCCTCCATAATTTCTCTCCTACAGCTGTGGCTGGTTTCAACTTACTGCAGCAAACAGGACAATCTATTTTGGCCTTTTAAAAACCCATCTCGCACCCTTCAGTCTCACACTCCTTTCTCTTTTAATTGTGAACAACTGGCAATTAAATCTATTCAGCGCCACACTTTGACCACTGGAGGCCTACATCTAAGAGCCCTTATTTCTGCCTTTTTAAGACTTCACCCTGGGCAAAGGTCTCTGATGAGACCAGTTAAGATACGCCTGCTGGGCTGCAGGCATCTCAAAAGGAGATGAGAATTCTGCCTGCTTCTCATCAAACCTCAGCTTTTTAAATTAAGTTAATTAACCCAGAAATTCTAGTCAGCTTATCATCTCAGGAAGCTTGCCCAAGCCCGGGGTATCTGGACTAAACTCTCCCCAGGTGCTTCCACCCAGTTAGGAAAAAGGGTCTCTGTCCTGGGCAGTGGGCATTGAGCCTCTGTTACGAAGAGATTAGGTCAAGCAGGGTTTCTCACCCTCAGCACTATTGATGTTGTGGGCCATAACCGTTGTGGAGGCCCATCTGTGCATCGTGGGATGTTGAGCAGCATCCTTGGCCTCTACCCACTAGATGCCAGCAGCATCCCCTAGATGTGACAACCAAAAACGTCTCCAGGCATTGCTAAAAGTTCTCGTAGGGGCAAAATCAGCCCAGCTGAGAACCACTCAAATGAGATTCCATCCCGCTGCCCCCACCATCAGAAATTTAAATCTGAATGCCCCCACACCCCAACTATGAAAGACCCTGACAAAGCTAGCCAGCACTTCACTGGCCAACCTTCTCTCCACCCTCCCTTTTGCCAAGGAGGAGATCTAACCAGGACCTGAGCAGCAGGGAGACAGCTCTCTGCAGAGAGAGATGGGCCCACCTGCATCTGAGAAGTGTCCATGCGATAGGAGCACTGCACTCCAGTCCAGCTTTGCAACCTGCCAGTTATCTGACCTTGGATAAGTCATTTAATCTTTCTGGTTTTCTTTTTCCTCGGCTGTAAAGTGAAAGAGCCAAATCTTTTAGACCTTCTCTGAGGTTAACTCTAGATCTAAAGTACTACTATTTTAGGGGCCAAGCGCTTGAGGGAAGGTTCAGAAAAGGAGTAGGGAGAAGACAGAGGCAGAAGAACCAAGAAAACAATGGAATACTCTCAGGTGACTGCATGGTATGCACCAGAGATGGCATGAGCTAGGTTTTTAAGAAAAGCCAGGGAGGCTTAGGGCCAGCAACAATCAAATGCAATTTCTAGGACATATAGAAGGAAGATTAATAAGAAGTAGCTTTGTATATTTTTCAGCATTCCCTGCATCTTTACCTATCCTAACTTGTTCTTCTGTTCATACCTTGATCCCACTCTCCCCTCCATTTGCATTCTCTTTTCCTTTGATTTTACAGCCTACTTCTCCTTCTTTCTCCCTGTTCTGTACTCAGATCTCTTCATTTCTTTTCATCCCCTATGATGATTCCTTCTCTGTGGCTCTCTTGCTCTCTCTCTCTTCCCCACCCTCCTCCGTTCCCATCCACTCTCTCCCTCCTTTGCTGGTGCTCTCTCTTTTCCTGACCTTCTTCATCATAAGAAGGAAGTAGGTTACCAGCCACAGCCCTAGATTCCATCTCTTCAAAAGATTCAAATCTATAGAAAGAAATTCAAACTGTCCTGAAGGATGAAGCTTCCACATGCTAAGTTCCTGCTCTATATGAATGACAAACAGGGAACCATTTTATTCCTTTTATAGGACTCAAGTTATGACCATGTTTGCAGATGACCATCATTAACCTCCCCGGTGAAGGCCAAATGTGTCTGAAACAACCAAGTCACAGTACAGAGGTGGGGTGCCCAAATGTCTTAATTTGGCCTGCAGAACCTCAGTGTGAGCCTGCCTGTGCTGTGTGGACGTATCCTGACGGAGCTGGCACTGTTCCAGGACAGAGCAAGTTGAGTGAGGGCCACAGGTTCCCTGGTGAAACACCAGCTCATCACAACTGAGCCAGGAAAATGACTTCCCACAGCAGCACTGTGCTGAGCCTGCTGCCCGTCATTTAGACACCAGGAAAGAAAGTCTCAGGGCTCTCCCACACCCAGTTCCAACCCTCACTTTCCCCTCAATCCGTATCACACACTGGCTGATGAGAAATATCATCACCTGTTATTTACGAAGAGAACACAGCCTCTAAAGGAGGGTTTTCGAAAATGCTGGACGATGGGAGGACAAATCACAAACTAGATGTACTCTAAATGAGCCAAATCAGCACAAATGGAACATGAACAAAACCTCTAATCAGCCACAATCAAATAAAAAGAGACTTCCTGGAGAGTAACAGCCAGATGGGAAGTTAATACAGTTCAGACCATTAACATTCCACCAATGCTCACTGCTTTTTTATCAAGCAAATGGGGCCAGGTCTAGCAGAGAGAGGAAAGAAAAATGAAGTCACATCCACGTTTTCCAAAAAACCACAAGAATGACGTAATGTAAAGACAGGTGACTGCTGAAGAAGTTTGCCTAATAAAGTCCCTTTCCTTGACCATCCCCCATCCCCACTCAGCAGCCCAGCTTTCCCTCTGGCTTTCTACTTATTAAATTCTCTTTTTTGGGGGGAACAGCTTTATTGAGATATAATTCACATACCATTCAAGTCACCCACTGAAAGTGTACAATTCAATGGTTTTAGTGTAATCACAGAGTTGTGCAACCACTACCACAATTTCAGAATATTTCCATTACCCCAAAAAGAAACCCTGTTCCCCTCAGCAGTCACTCCCCAAGCCCCCCACCCCTCCTATCCCTGAGCAACCACTAATCTATTGTCTCTGTTGATTTGCCTATTTTGGATTTTTCATATAAATGGAATCATATAAAATGTGGGGGGTTTTGGTCTGGCTTCTTTCACTTGCCATAATGTTTTCAAGGTTCATACTGTAGCATGTATCAATACTTAATTCCTTTCTATTGCTGAATAATATTCCAACATATAGAAATACCACATTTTGTTTACCCATCCATCAGTTGGTGGACATTTGGGTTGTTTCCATTTTTTGGTGATTATGAATAATGCTGCAATAAACATTCTTGTATAGATTTGTATGTGGACATATGCTTTCATTTCTCTGGGTATATACCTAGGAATGGAATTGCTAGGTTATAAGTTAACTATATTTAGCTTTTGAAGAACTACCAATTTTCCAAGGTGGCTGGACCATTTTACATTCCTACCAGCATTCTCCACATTACATTATTCCGCATATTACATTCTCCACATACTTGCCAAAAATTAGCTTTTTGATTATTGCCATCTTAGTGGGTGTAAAGAGGTATCTCATTGTGATTTTGATTTGCATTTCCCTGATGACTAATGATAGTGGGCACCTTTTCCTGTGGTTATTGGCCACTGGTATATTTTCTTTGGAGAAATGTCTATTCAGATCCTTCGCTTAGTTTTCAGTTGGGTTATTTCTCTTTTTACGATTGAGTTGCAACAGTTATTTATATATTCTAGATACACGTCCCTTATCAGATATATGATTTGCAAATATTTCCTCCCATTCTGTGGATTGTCTTCTCACTTTCTTGATAGTGTCCTTTGAAGCACAAAAGTTTTTAATTTTGATGAAGTCTAAATTGGGTTTTTTCTTTGGTTACTTGTGCTTTGGTGTCATATCTTAAGATCAACTTCTTTTTAAAACAAGCTTTTCTCAGCTTGTGCTTCTCAGTCTCAGGCATTGATTCCTTTCCATTTTAGCAGCAGGGCCTCTCCGCGGCCTGACTCACTCATGTATACAGACATAGCAGACCACACAGCCCATAGGTAATGCAAGACGCAAACGGATTTTCACACCCCACTGTGTCCTGCTGCTCTCTGATTATGACTATCATTATTATCGAACACTCACATGTCTGTGTAAGGCATTTAAGCTTCTGGAGGTTTTCAGAATTAGTAATTAATACTTAAAATAGCTGTGAAGGATAGGAAGGAAGTTAATTCCACCCCCTCCCCAATTCTGAGATAAGACAATTAAGAAGTTTTTAAAAAGACAACTTTCTTCAGAGGAACTTTAACCTCTGAAATTCTCTAACTTTGTGTTTTACAAAGGGGGAAGGAAATGGAAATCGGGCAAAGTGTGACAAAGAGAGGTCAATGCACAAGCAAGTTGGGGGCCATCGAAGCTTAACATTCTTATATCATCATTTACCCTCACCACCACCCCTATGACCACCCACCACACCTCAGCCAGAGGGATCTTATTCAAAAATCTGGTTACACTGGCTCACCAATGCATGCAACATTTTTCAGAAATCGGAAATTTTCAGAACTCAGAAATTTCAAGTCCCCAAATGCTTCTCCAGCTCATTTGCTACATTATCTCTCACATTTCCCACACTCAAGCCTACCAAATTTCTCTCTGTTTGCCAAAACCAATGGACCCCTAAAACTTCCTTTGCTCTCAAACGTACTTTCCTTCTTCTCACAGAGCAAACTCCTAACTCATGCGTAAAGACCCAGACAGTGTTGCCTCCCTGGGGAAGTCTTCCCAACTTTGCCAGGCAATTAATAGATTCTACCTTTGTGACATTCTCAGCATTTTTTTCATAGTTCTCTTATTATAACTCAGATGGCAACTGGAATCATCCTGCCCTATTTATGCTCTAGTTACAAGCAGCTTGCAGCACAATTCCACCCTATGGAAAACTCATCCAAGATTTCTGAAATTCCTAGAGGATGAGGGGAGAGTGGTGTTCCAACCTTGTGGTTACTGTTACCTCTGACTTTCTTGTTCTCTGTTCTGTGTCTTAGAGCTATTCTTGCCTCCACAAACATGGACCTCAACTCCTTATGCTGATTTCCATTGAAAACTGTGGTAAGTAGCCCCTAAGATGGCCCCTAATGATCCCCAACTCCTGGTATTTCTGGTCTTGTACAACTCTCGCCCCATGAATAACTTGCTTCTAATTGATAGAATCTGGCAACATTGAGGGACGTTACTTTTGTGATCAGATGACAAACATAATGAATTTTGTCTTGCCAGCAGACTCCCTTTCATAGACTGGAAAGGCCCGTGTGCATGGAACTGAAGGTGGTCTCTGGTCAACAGTCAGCAAAGCACAGAGACCCTCAGTCCCACAGACCTTAAGGAACTGAATCCTGTCACCATCCATGTAAATGAGCTTGGAAGCAAATCCTTCCCCACACGAGTCTTCAGATGAGACCCCAGCCCTGGCTGACACCTTGACTGCAGCCTTCTGATTACAGGTGAAGCAAGGCCCAGCCAAGCCATGCTCAGACTCCTGCCCCACAGAAATTGAGATAATAACTGTGTATAGTTTATGCAACAAAAGATAACTAATACAGAAACCTAAGAAATAAACAAATAGCCCCATTCACTTGGGACTTCTGTGTATACAGAAGACTTGACTTCTGATTTAGGAGACAGAGAGGCTTTACATCACAGAAATCCTAAAAACATAAAGCTGAACATTGGACATATAGTTTGAAAGACTCTTTCGGCCACTCCATTGTGTTATTCAGCCTCTCTCTCTTCTCTCCCTCCTCTTCCATGACATATTCAATCTCAGGCTAAAAAATTTAAAAATATATACATAAATATAGATAGATAGATATTTATAGAGAGAGACAGACAGAGAGAGAGAGATTAATTTTGAAATTATGTGAACTTTGATAGGCCCTAACAAGGTACACTGACAATGTACCATCCTTCTCCCTAATCTCTGCCTGGGGCAAGCAGTGGGGAGAGGGACTTTTAGCTTTCCAAGGACATAGTATAATACAACAAATATAATACAACTTACCATGATGTTTTATAATCATTTGTTTACATGTCTGTCTCCCCCACAAGACCAAGTTTTTCATGAAAAGTGTTAAAGTGACTTTATATCCCCAGTGCATGGTACAAAGTTGATTAAACAGGACTCAGTAAATGTTTGCCAAATGTGTATTCATTACATACCATTACACTAAATGATCCACATTTAAAATTAATTACTAATGCACGGGAGAGCCACTGTGCTGGGCTACAAGTAAAACTATGCTATAATAAAGTCCTCAGATATTTCAAATAACTATAACTCCTTTAAATAGGTTCAAGAAAAACTATTGCTCTGATAAATCCAATAGTATAGCATGCCATGAGGCTCAAAACATATTAACTACATACTCTTTTTAAAAGCTTATCTTTCACATTGCTAGATAGTCTATAACTCATGGTGGGAGTACAGCAGTCCCTGTTTATCCGCAGTTTCGCTTCCTGCAGTTTTGGTTACCTGCAATCAACAGCAGTCCAAAAATATTAAATGGAAAATTCCAGAAGTAAACAATTCATAAGTTTTAAATTGTGCGGTGTTCTGAGTAATGTGATGAAACCTCACACCAAACCGGCTCCATCCTGGCCCAGATGTGAATCATCCCTTTGTCCAGTGTATCCACGCTGTATACACTACCCGCCCATTAATCACTTAGTAGCCCTCTCAGTTATCAGATTGACTATCGAGGTATCACAGTGCTTGTGTTCAAGTAACTCTTATTTTACTTAATAATGGCCCCAAAGTGCAAGAATAGTGACGCTGGCAATTCAGATATGCCAAAGAGAAGCCGTAAAGTGCTTCTTTTAAGTGAAAAGGTGAAAGTTCCCGACCTAATAAGGAAAGAAAAAAATCATATGCTGAGGTTGCTAAGATCTCTGGTAACTTCTATTACAGTATATTTGCTGTAACTGTTCTATTTTATTATTAGTTATTGTTGTTAATCTCTTAACTGTGACTAATGTATAAATTAAACTTTATCATAGGTATGTATGTATAGGAAATAACACAGTATATATAGGGTTCAGTACTATCCACCATTCCAGGCATCCACTGGGGGTCTTGGTACGTATCCTTTGCAGATAAGTGGGGACTACCATATGTTAGATTTTTGGCTTAGAAAACAATTGCTCCAGAATTCCAGTTCTAGGAATTTGTCATAACAGAATAAAACATAAGCATCATTTTTAAAAGTAAAAAATTGGGAAACCAAATATCCAGCAAGAGGGGCAAGTTAAGAAAATCGTGGTATATCCACACAGATTAAAAGCGATGAACTAGATCTTATTTATTAACTGAGAAAGATGGCTACGATATAGTCTTAAATGATAAGAGCAAGTAACAAAACAATACATAAATGTTTATTAAAAAGGTATTTGCCTATATCTCTGTGTACTTATGCATAGGAAAATGTGGAAGTATATACACCAAAAGGTTAATAGATGGCAGTTATCACATTATAGGTGATCTTTATACTTTTCTATATTTCTCAGATGTCTTGCAATGAACATGTAGTTCTTTTTTGTTGTTGTTGAGGAAGATGTGCCCTGAGCTAACATCTGTTGCCAATCTTCCTCTTTTTTTTGCTCGAGAAAGATTAGCCCTGAGCTAACATCTGTGCCAGTCCTCCTCTATTTCATATGTGGGTTACCGCCTCAGCATGGCCAACAAGAGGTGCTGGTCTGCGCCCAGGATCCAAACCCGCGAACCTAGGCCACCAAAGAGGAGCATGCCAGACTTAACCACTACGCCACGGGGCCAGCCCCAGCATGTAGTTCTTTTTAATCAAAAATATTTAATACTGTTTAAAAATAGAGAAAAGAATTAATTAGTATTATCCTAATTTAGCAAACACAGACTACCAATTGGATATTTACTAAATTAATATTCTGGAATGTAAAAGCATGTAACATAATCTATCACATTTTCATTTTAAAAGCAACTTCAAATAAGTAGACTCATTTAAGACTCCAAAACCCTGTGAAGTAGAAAGAGCTTATTAAGTTCACTTTACAGATATTAAATGACTTGTTCGAGTCACACACAGAGTAAATTTAAAAAGCCAGCTGTAGAGGCTATGGTTTCTGCCTCCCAAAGCAGGGAGGAGAAATGTTATGAACAGTTCTAGATGTAGCTGGTCATCTCAAATGGCAAAATAAAGAAAGATCACAAAAATGATTAAGAATGTTTTGTGGATATTTTGATATACTGAGTAATTCTTTTTCAGCAAATACTGAAGACTACTGGATAAATTCATTTTCCATGTTGTCTTATTTGGAAAAATTTCTGAAATTTTCAGTTAATTATTCTTTTCACTGGTCCTACAAATAAGCACAGGCCAATATATGGAGCTCCTAATGCATCAAGACAGGTAGAAAGAAAAAAATCAGGCAGAGAGTTTAAGAAAAACAGTATTCAGGCAGCCGAGATGCTGTGAACAGCACACAAATTTCCCACATCCCCAGCCAGAGATCTTGACAACACTGTGGAGTTGACACCAACACTTTATTGACCACTCTTTTAAGTCATGTTATATTAACTTTGATCCAATCTCTTTATGTTGTATAGGGAGTTTCCTTTAAATCACCACAACAAAGAAATACTCAGAAAAAACATCATTTCTGACCAGTACATGCATTCCTAAAGCAAGAAAATGTGGTATACACCCAGACTGGGCAGGAAATTTACACAGTAAGACCCCTGTGGCTAAGTCAGACTGGAAATGAGATAGAATCAATCATCTCTGAACAGTGAAGGAGCCTCTTCAGGGAGCACTGAACTCGGAGCAGCATGGCAGACAGACTACAGGCATATGGCAGAAGACACCAGGAGGAGAGGGAACTTCCTTAAAGTCTGGCTTTGCTCAGACCTGTGTAATGACAAATTAGGAAGGAAGCAGAGCAGAAGGCAGGACGTGAGGTGTGAACTGTGAGCAATTTTAGACAGAAAGGTTGGCACTCCTCCTGAAATTAGCATATCTGCTTTGGGACAAGGAAGTGCCCCTTTGGACTCAGATCAGCATTAGGGCGTGGGCCAGCCGGCCACGCAGGAGAGGATCAGCAGACAAGTTGAGGAGCATCCAGATGGATCAGGACAGAGCCAATGCCCACCGCTGCGTCACACTAAGGAACTCACTAATCCCTTAGAGAGAAGGGATTGGATTTAATATCAAACACATCGGAAAGCTGCTGGGAATTTATAGCACACGTATTTACAATTAGTTAACTAGATCATTCCACATTGTGAGTTTAGTTATTCTCAACCAGTTTAGATATTGTCCAACAGTTACAAACCTCTTCATAATCATTATCAAATACCTAATTAAAGGAATTGGTAAATTAAAGATAATACACCAGCCAACACTTACTACATGCTAAGCAATGTTATTAGCTGGTTATTTTACATCTATCCATGTATTATTATCTCCATATCACACACAAGGAAATTGAGGCAGGAAGTGGTTAAGTAACATGCCCAAGGTCCCAGTTAGGAAATGGCAGAGGCAGAATCTGAATCCAGGCAATCTCCCTCCAGAGGTTGTGCTGTAATAAACCACACTATACCAAGCCAACTCCAACCAGCACACGGAATCTAGATTCTGGGGCTCTGAGTGAATAAAGCACTCCTTACAGAATGAGGCTTGAATAGGTTTTCTGCACATTATATAATTTCAAGACACTTTTGTTACCATTAACCATTGGCAAAATTTAGATCAAAGGAAACAACTTAAATTCCACATAAGACACACAGAGAGCATGACTGAGTGAAGCATGCTGGGTGGGAGACAATGGGAAGTGGCGGAATGGGAGTCAGGGAGGATCAAGAGAGCAAATGCTTGTCTAAAGGAGTATCTCCACACAATCATCTCCCTAGAAGAATGCAGAACTAGTTTTGCCAGTTCTCATATTTTTTTAAGAAAAGTTGAAAATTTAGATTCTTGTGCAAAATCCCCCTAATTTTCAAATCTTGGCACTCGTTCAAAATTATTTTTCTCTGAATGATGAGCCAAACGAAACCTATCTGCAAACATAGGCTGCTACCTCTCTTCTAGATTCATTACAGTTCTCATCAGACAATGCAATAACGGCCTTCTGAATGGCAGAGGACTGGAAGTTAGAAGATCTGAAATGTCAAGAAGACAGTCTTCACTATATAACTATAGTTGGTTGGTTATGTCTAATGGCAAGTATATGGATCCAAACATCTCTCAAGGTTAATATTTGCTGTAGTATACGAATGTAGTGATGGACATCTGTGTCAAGGGTCTCCAAAGTGGACTTCAGGCACCCCACATGGTATGCAACAACATCCACTAGGGTGCAGGAAGGACATATTCGAATTTCTACTCTTGTTTCTTTTTAAAATTTCTGGTACACACACACAATGTTCATAACGTACTTTAAAGTAGTATACACATATATTCCTCAAATAATACATATACATAAAAAAGAAAACAGACTTCCTCATAAGAATTGGCTATAACAGTTACACCAACACTGATATAAAAATATACCCAGGCAAAGAAACTAGACCACAAAATCCAAGAAATTCTGTCTACACAAGTCCTATAGGGAATTCACCAACAAACTCAATATTAAATCAAGGAGCTCGACCCTTCAGTCCCCAGTCAGCTGCTACACAGCAATGCTTCTACGAAATTAGGACCAGCAGAAGAAACCACTCTTGAGGGTACGGGCCGATTCTTATTTACCTTTCTGTGCCAGGTGCCTAGCACAGAGTAGGCACTTAATGTATACTACTGCTTGTGTAGTAAATTTTATTTACTTGCTAATCCGTCCTCCAACCCTGATCCACAGGATAGTGGCAATTTTAGGAGGGGCTATGTACTTTTTTCCATGGAGTTTCACTTCTGGCAAGTTCCTTGGCTGGTAACAACATCTATTTTGAAGGCTTGACTAGATCTATTAAAAACACACAGATAAGGAAGAGTGCTGGAAAGAGGAGTTCTTCACAATGAGCTGTAATGACCAGGTCTTCAAGGACTTCATGTGGTGCAAATTCAGGCTCTTCACTATAATGTTTAACTTCCCTACAGTGCACTTGCAAAGTAACAGCAAGCAGCAATTTAATTACATAATTTATTCTCTACACTCTTCACTCGTCCTTTCCTCAGGCAGTCCTACATATCCACTAAGACTACAGTATTTATTTTTTTAAGAAAGGGATAATATTTTTAATAACATTATTCTTGATTACAAAAGTTAAATATATTCATATTAGAAAAAAATAGAAAATAAAGAGAAAATGGATACCGTTGATGAGCATAATAAAAGAATCTAACCAACGGATCGGGTGGGATGAAGCCTGCATCAGACATCCCTCACTCACCACTTTACAACCTCTCAGTCCCACATCTTACTCCAGCCCCTGCTGAGATGACCAGGTCTGTGCAGGCTTCAACTAGATGCATCAGGTGTCATCTGACAGCACCTTACCTCGGCCTCCCTCTCCCGCTCCACATACCCTTCACCTCCTGCTCCAGAGCTTTCTTATGCCAACCAAGGCTTAGGGGCCCAGAGGTGTCCACCCCACACTCATGCATTTGCAACCTAGAAGTGTAGGGGAGTCACCACCTACGGGTCACTCTGGGCCAATAGGGACAGAAGCCAATGGATACATGCGTCTTCATTTCAGCCCCCAGGCAGATAGTTCTGAGACGCATTTTACAGGGCTCCTCAAAGCACCAGGGTTCAAGCACCTACTGCCCTCAAGCAGTGTTCAGTTTGACAATGTACGCTTATTTTGGCTTTCCATCCTTCCCTTTTCTCTTCCTAGGTCCTTTATTCCAGTTGGGATCACATCCCAAATACACTACCTACATGCAAGCATTTATCTCAGGCTCTGCTTTCTTGCGGACCCAAGCTAAGAGTGCTGATCAGGAAGTGTACTTGGGAAGCAGACCTTCTGGATTATGGAGCTGGATCACCCACCCCATTGCTGGTGGTAAGCTGATTGGTGATAATCCCTGGCATGCAGTAGCATCGCATTTACTAATACTTTTACCTGTGGTGGACTGGGATGAGGTGCAGATGGCATGTGAAGTACTGAATTAAGTGGTAGTCATGTTACTTGAATGATGTGGCATCAATGGTAATTATAAGAATCACAGGGTTGTCTAGCTTTTGGTAACTGCTTTGGAAGCCTTGAAGAGGTAAAATTTAAAATTACACATCCAAGTCAGTCAACTATTAACACAAGGCACACTGTGAAATGCATTTAGGTTGACCTTCATCTCCTGCAGCCACAGGCAGACAGTCCTGAAAATCAGGCTCGGGAACTAACTGTACAGCTGGAAGGCCTGCAAAGGATACTGAATGCAGTCTCAATATGTCTCCAACGTCACAGTCCAGGCCCTGATAGGAAAATAGGCAATGCTATGACCTGGAATGTGGACATTTGTGTGGATGAGCCCAAGACTCTTAAATCTCTGAATCCTCCAGGCCATTAACAGCAGCTCACTCCTTCTTGCTAGAGGAGAGCAGCCTTCCCTTTCCTATAGATCCTGCGAAGTCCTTACATAAGGTAGGTGCCCAACAAGGTAATTCTTGTCCTTTTTAAGATCTACTGACACCTCATCTCACTGCCTCTGAACTGATAACTCGAGTTAACTCTCAGCACAGCCCAAGCAGGGAAATGTAGTTCCTGCTGCAGAAGTAAACTGCTGATTCATCAAAGAACTACATATCGGCAGGAACCAGAGGAAGATTACTTGGAGTCGATCCTGAGAGTTTTAGACCAGGGGATGCAAAATATAAAGCTGGATAAAGAATAACTTATTGACATGGGAGCACCCTCCTATGACTCTAGTTTTGAAGTCCTGTCAAGGACGCCTGAAACTGGTCCTAACATCCAGCTGGAATGGCTCCATGAAGCTTGGGCAGGATGATGGCTTCCTGTTAATGACGTGGAGATGCCAGACTGAGGAAGGGATCAGAGGGGTCAAGGAAGTGAGAGTGTAAACACGGATTTATTACATGAGACTGAAGAAACCACCACCGATGTTTCCTGGGAAGGATACAGAGAAGAACTCTCCCTTCACCAAGGCTATAAGAAATGAACTGATGAGGAAGGCACTGGTGTCTTTCAGATGCACACTTGTACCTTTCAGGAACCACTTAACATCCTCTAGGTCCCACTTCTTTCTCCTGTTTCTGTGGCAGCAATCAGTTCCACACAGGCTTCGACCAGTTCACACTGGTATGAACTGACAGTGCCTGGCCTCGCCCCTTCCGTGGGCCTTTGGCTTCCTGGCCCTGGGCTTCTCTGACAATGAGGTGCAGGATATTTGACACACATGTGGAACCTGGTAGTGGAAGGGAGCCAACCCCTGTGGGGCCACACTTGATCAATGAGGGACAGAAGCCAATGGAGAAATGCTTCCCCCTTTTGTCATCTAGAGTGGACAGTTCTGACATGCATTTCATAAGGCTCCTTTCGGGACGCATGATGTCATCAATCACTAGTTGCTCCCAGGGCTGGCCAACCTGTTAACACATTTTGGTATTGGCTCTCATTCTCTCCACTCCTGCTCCCTAGAATCACTTCCCAAATAAACCACCTGCACAAAAGCTTTCAGAGGAACCTTGGATAAAACAAAGCCCAATTGTTTAAGGGGTGTATCGGGGAGGAAGTGCTTTAATATGGGTAAAGACCTCAGCCTCCTAGGAAATTGGTCCCACAACAGAAGTCACAGTGACGACAAGAGCCTCATCAGCAGGTACTCACCCCCCAACCAACCTCCCCCTAAATCTCTATCACAAGCATGTAAGCAACACTCTTCTTTTCTTTGTCAGTAGAATCAAATGCTACTTTCACACATACCCTCCACGTTGGGTCTTTTACAGCTCAACCTGATCAGCTGACAGCAAAGAAAGTAAATATAGAGACACGACAGTGGGAAACAAGGAGGAATAATTTTAGTAGATGCTTAAATGAAACTCTCAGACAATCTCGGATTGGAGCTAAGATTTTAGCTCCAATAACGTATTAAAAAGAGCCTATCACAAGACCAGGCACTCCAGATATGCTTAATAAATTCCTGCTATTTTACAGAAAAATTTATCCTTTATTCTAGATCTTTTCATAAAATAATCTATGTCAATATTTATAGCCAAACAAGCAAGAATAAGTCATGACTCATTTTTCCAAGGAAGATATACAGATGGCTAACAGGCACATTAAAAAGATGTTCAACATCACTAATCATCAGGGAAATGCAAATGAAAACTACACTAAGATATCACCTTACACCCGTTAGAATGGCTATAATCACCAAGACAAAAAAAGAACAAATGTTGGAGAGGTTGTGGAGAAACAGGAATCCTAATTCACTGCTGGTGGCAATGCAAACTGGTGCAGCCTCTATGGAAAACAGTATGGAGATTCTTCAAAAAATTAAAAATAGAAATACCTTATGATCCAGCAATCCCACTATTGGGCATCTACCCAACGGACATGAAATCAACCATCCCAAGAGGCTTAGGCACCTCTATGTTCACTGCAGCATTATTCACTATAGCCAAGAAGTGGAAGCAACCCAAGTGTCCCTCGACTGATGATTGGAATAAAGAACATGTGGTATATGTATACAATGGAATACTACTCAGCCATAAAAAAGAATTGTCCCATCTGCAACAACATGGATGGACCTAGAGGGTATCATGTTAAGTGAAATAAGCCAGAGAGACAAGGACAAACAGCACATGATTTCACCACGTGGAATATAAACTAACACACGGACAGAGAGAACTGGTTGGTGGTTACCAAGGGGAAGGGGGGTGGGGGGCACATGGGATGAAGGGATGCATCCATATGGTGACAGATAAATAATAATGTACAACTAAAACCCCACAATGTTATAAACTATTAAGACATGAATAAAAATTAAAAACAAAAAACAAACAAAAAACACATATTGTTTAGATTTAGGGAAATAATCAGCAGAACTAAAACCCAAATGAGTTAAAATTAGTTTCCTTTACGAACCAGGGAGAGGGGACTGTTCCTTTTCATTATAAACCTTCTGTATATTTCATTTTTTATTATTTGAATATATTACTTTGTTAGATTTTTAAAAGGGAAAACATGAAGACAAAATAAAAGTTACTATATTAGAAAAAAATAAGTCATAACTTCTCAAAAATAAACACTTAGAAGTAGACCCAAAAATAAGAATCAATTCTTTTTGATTCTTGTGTGAGGCCCAACCATGCTGTATCAAAAATAGGGCACTTCTTGGGAAAAAGCCAGAATTTCAGCAAACCAAAATATACCCCTCTTTTAAAAATATCTTTTCATGCTTTGCTAGTGTACTAGTCTTAGAGAATCATTTGTGCACTTGCTGGGTTTTGGGGTTGCAATTCTTTATTCATGTCAATCAAAGGTACCAGAACCCAGTCAAGTCAACAGGGGCTCTGGCCCCAAGAAATCATCCATGCTTCTTCTATATTTAGCACAAACACCACACTTATGCTTAACAGAAAAATGAGTGTTCACAGAAACTTCACAGCAACAAAAGAGCCTTAGTTTTGTCTTCCACACAGATGTTAAAACAATTTAATGCATTCTTACTATGTTTTTGACTCCTAAGTGGGGGATAGTATATAATCTGATTTGGCTAGCAAAAAGGAAGTTGGGAAGTAGAGGCTAATTTAAACAAGTTGTCCAACAGTTAATCATTTCAGCACACCCACTGCCACATCCTCATCTGCACAAGTATTAAGATTATATTCATATATGCTTAATCAGAGTTGTTCTATACCATAAATATTCTGGATCAAGAAACAAGTAATCAGAAGCTGCATATTTAATAACTGTTGTTCACACTGAAATTTCTTATGCTATTAATAGCTAAGTTCCCTTCTGTGACTTTAGGCTATTTTTAAAAGGGGGAAAAAATACAGAAACCTTGTTACCATGGAGACTGTAAGCCGGTCAGCCCATCTGCTGAAGAGGATATAAAATTTTCTAAGTAGAATTTTAAAAACCTTACTATAAGAAAGACTTCCTCAAACACAGTAGGGGGGGAGGGAGCTATTATAGAAAGTCTGGCAAAAGGCCATTTGCAAAAATTTGGGCTATCATTATGTTGGTACTAACTATAAATTTGCAGTAATGCTTATTAAGAGGAAACTACTAATATCTGTACATTAGGATACTAAAGATGTAAAACATATTTTGGCATGTTCTATGCTAATGATGTTTATACCATTTTTTAGAAAGAAAAAATTCAAGAATATATATTAAAAACGAATCCAGGGAAGCCTATGATCTTGTTTGTTTGGTTTTAAAAACTGCTTTTAGACGTTTATTACAGGTTTGGATAAAAATAGCAATAGGGCCTATGGTGACCTAAAAACAAAATAAAAAGCACGCATTTTAAACAGTTATGGTGTGAAAATACAATGACATCTTGAGGACCTTATAAGATTTAGACTTTCTCTTCTGTTTTTTAGATATAGAGTCCCTAATCCAGAAATTTATTCATTCAACAAACATGTAAACCTAGTAGGCACCAAGCCTTAACCAAGATGAAGGCACAAGAAACATAATGTAAACCAGTTCGGGCCCTTAAGAAACTGAAGGAGGTGACTTATCTGCACTCATTCACCCCTTCATTCATTCAGTGAAGGTTCCCTGAGCACCCACTATGTGCCAGGCACACTTCTAGGCACTAGGAACCTCACAGTGGTCAAAAGCAACAAAAATCCTGCCCTCCTGGAGCTTACGTTCAGGTGTAATTTACAATTAGACAGTAACCAAGAGGGGCAGGTTGGAGACGAGAACAGGGAGCAGTAAGATGACAGAAATGACTCCTGCCAGGAGCAATTAAATAAAGATTCCAGAAGAGGTGACCTTTGAGCTGGGGCTTCAGAGACAAGTAGGATCAAACCAGGCAAGAGTGAAGACAGTCATTCCAGGCCAAGAGGGCACAGTGTGGGGGCAGAAATCTGAAGAATGTCTGCCACTGAGCTGGCTTTTATTTCACAGCTCCAACACAACTTGAAAAATTCAACTTGGCTAGAATGGCTTAATGAATATTAAATTTTAGGAAATTTTTGTATGCAAAGTAATTTAAAAGTATAATTGTTTTCACAAATATCTGTGATCTTTGTTATTCGTTTTCCTAAACAGCAAAATTCCTAGTTAAAGAGCATTCATGCCTCAAGATAAGTATCATAAGTCAAATATGAAAACAGCACTAGAAACCCTTTAACATTATAAAAACCTTTCTCACAGATACTCAGTCAAGGCTTACGAAAACCTTATGATGAGGCACAGCAGTTTTATTACCATTTGACAGAAGTGGAAACTAAAACTCAAAGAAGTTAAGTGACTTACACCAGGTCTAGTAAATGGCTGAGCCTCTCCTTGAACTTGGGCTTTTGCTATAAATATTGTGTTTTTTCTACGAGACCAGAATTAGTGCCAACTTAAGAGTTTTTACAAAATAATGGGGAAATGCTCTCACAGAGCAATATATCACAAATGCTATTGGTCTTTGGAAGAAATCTATACACATGTACTTTGTGCACTTGGCGGAGGAAGAGTAAGGTCCAGGAGAACGGACAATGACTGTCGGTCAACTGTCAGCAGCAAACACAAATGTCACAACGTCAGCATAATGATTTCCTTAACAAAGTGACCTTCTTCCTTGTCATCAAAGGTCCAAAAAATTCACCCAACCTAGCCTCCACCCCGCACCCCCACAGCAAATTCAACATACCTGGAAGTGTCCTCCCCATTGAAGGGGCTGCTTCGCTCAATGCTATTTCCCCCACATAGTAAGCTGGCAATCATGCTTCCACTATGTTTACATGATTAGCCACCGCCCCCAGATTGTAGTGCCATCACCAAGTCTGGCATAAATTAGCAGAAGAATAGAATTATTATGAATTTTGAACAAGCTGAGATAGAACTGTAAACAAATGAATTGCTAAATATATAAATTTAAAAAACAGGTTAAATAATGATTGGAACACAGTGTAGGATGATAAAACTCTCTGTGAAAATAATTAAAGATACATTTTGAGAACAAAATAAAAGAGATAATTGTGGGCAGATTTGTCATTCTGCTGCCATTGCTTAAAAGAAAGTCCATTCTCCATTGCCAGCTGTGTTCTTCAAGAGGAGGGAGGGCTCTCAGAACCTGGGGCACTCCCTTCAATAAGAAATGTAGTCCCCTAGCATTAAAATCTCTCACTTGACAAGCAACTCAAAGGACTAGTCTATTGGGGACATGTCCCTGGCTCCAGAGTAAAGAGTAGGGATCTAAGACCAGAAGAGGCATGACTGTATGGGGTAGAGGGCGGGGGCAGGTGGGATAGGATTCTATGCTAGATCCAGGAAACTGCCAGCACAGCTGATGTCCAAATAGAGTCAAAGGCTGGGAGCCAGGTGAAGAGCCCCATGCAAGCCACATGGAAGGGACTGAGTTCAGAATAAGGCAGGTAACCAGGCAAGGGACAAGAGAAAACAAAGCTGTGTGGTCATCACTCCAGGAGCTGGAGGCCATGAATTCCAACCAGCAGGCTGAGCAATTGAGGTGAGGAACCCTGAGTAAGTGCCAGAAGCTAGCTTGTTCCCAAAACCTTCAGAGATACCAATACTATCACCATCAGCTCCACCACAACTACCATCACCAGCCACTGTCCTCACCATCACCATTCCCAGCATCACTACCATCAGCATCACCACCACTAGCACCTCCAGCACCACCACCACCATCACCTCCCCCTCCACCCACCCTTACCACCAGCACCATCACCATCCTATAATCACCACCATCACTACCACCAGCCACGTCATCAATAAATATGACCATCACCCCAGGACCATCATCCTTCTAGGATGTCCCCTTCACAAGCACAGAGGAACTGGCAGAGGCTTTGAAATTTCAGCCTTCCCCACCAGTCTCTGAAAATAGAAGGCAGCAGTAGTGGTACAAATTATGGCCACTACCCAGCTTAAAAAGCAAAGCAGCTACAGTAGATTGTGGTTTTAAATAAAATAATTTTCATCCAGGATATACATATATTATCTCATTTCTCAAAATTCTCATAACATCCCATGAGGCAGGTATTGTTATCCCATTTTACAGGTGAGAAAAATGAGCCTGGGGGACAGTATCACTTGCCCGAGATCACACAAAGAGAAAGTGATGGAGGCAGGACTCACACTCCAGTCCACCTGATTCCACAGCTGATTCAATTAACAGCTCTGCTGTGCTGCCTCTGAACAAAACTAAGAGATAGCCAAGTCCTTGAGGCAATGGGAGAGGCCTGTAAACATATCATTTCAAAATAGTGTGAGAAGAGCTTTGAATATACTAAGGCAGGAAGAAACTAATTCTGCCCAAGGGTGTTGGAGAAGACTTTACAGACGATGTGACATTTATGCAATCATGAAGAAAAGGAGTAGGAGTTCACCAGAAAAGCAGTGGAGGGGAGAGCATTCCAGATAGAGTGCCAGCAGATGGGAAGGACACAGGCAGTGTTGACTTACTCCCCTTGGCTCTGCTGATTTTCCCACATTTCGCCTCTGGCCTGACTGACAGCCTCCCCCCAGGTCTGGTCAAACTGCCAGCTTGTCTCTTTCCACCCGCTGAGCCATACACCCCTCAGCCATACACACAGACACTAACTCTGGCTCAAATTCCAGAGTCCAATATGTCCTGCTGCCTCCCAAGGAAGTCTGGGACGAAAGGATCTCGTCTGCAGGAACTCAGGCATTCAATACCGCCACCAGACCAAAGCATCAGCCACAAGGAGAATAAGAGCTGAGGCCAAGTCCTGGTCAGTCGGTGCTGACCAAGAGGCTTCTTAGATGCCCCCTATTTGGGCACAAACTGTCCTGAAGCAAATTCAGGATGGAGCGCCCAAATAAAACAAGCAAGAGAGTCAAGTAATTGCTCCCCTGCATGTCACCAAATTGTAGCTAATATCCCCAACATCAGGTCATACATTTTGTCATGAGGTCTTTCTGGAAAGTACATTAGGAAGGGAATTGCTCAAAGCTAGATGCGCATGGTAGAGGCTAAGGTGGCATGTGACCATAACTGCTTTAATTTTTTTCCAAGCCAAAAACATTGCAGCTATGTCTTTGGGCTTGAAACTATGGGTCCGTGAACATCCATTTGCACGTTTCTGAGTAAACTCCAAGCCACTTTCTGAGACGATCTTCAGCACTTGGATCACCTCTAAGCCTTCTTTTCAGAAACGTGTTCTTCTTAGATACCTCAGTTCTTAAAGGAAAACATCAAGTCTATCCTTAGCACAATTTCTCACTTAACTGACAACAAAGAATAGGTCCTTCCTGATTCTTACCCAGATATGAATCTCAAAATCACTGTCATTCTATTCGCTTAGGAATCAGTGTTTATTAAACACTTATTATGTGCCAGATGCCTCTTCTGTTCACCTGGAAGGTGCAATGACAAGGATATCCCAGCTCCCTGCCTCTTTGAAGCTTACATTACAGTGAGGATTGACAGGAATGAATAAGTAAAAAGAAAACTACATAAATAAGGTGATTCTTGATAGTAATGGAATGTGCTAGGAAGTAAGCATGGGAGGAGAGGGGTCTCCCTTAGATGGGCAGCCAGAGATGGTCTCTCTTAGAAGGTGATGTTTGAGCTGACATGAGAAGAATGAGAAGGTGCCAGCCATGTGAAGAGCTGGGGAAAGAGCATTCCAGAACAAGAGAACAGATGTGCAAAGGCCTGGAGACAGGATTAATCTTGGCTCATTCAAAGTATATAAACAAGGCCAGGGATTGGCAGCTGGCGGTAGGGCAGTGCACAGTAGTAAGCGGGAGAGTTGAAGATGAAATAGAGTTTGGCAGGAGTTAGATCATTACAGAGCCTTGTAGACCACAATAAGGAGTTTAAATTCTATTTTAACATAACTGAAATCCACTGGAGGGTTCAAAACAGGGGGAACGACTTGATCTAACTTCCTTTTTAAAAAGACAACTCTGGAAGTTTTGTGGAGAATGGATCTGGTGGTGAATGGAAGCAGGAGACTCAGTAGACCAGAAAAGAGATGACAGTGGCTCAAAGTAGGAGTCAGGGTAGTGGCAGGAGAGATGGAGAGAAGTAGATGGATTTGAGATGGCATTTTGAGATAGAACTCACTGGAAGAATGATTCAGGTCTATCATTTCAGTATCATTCCAAAATTTTTCTTTGAAGAACAGTATTTGGGGAGTATGGTCTCCCATATGCAAACCATCAGTTCATCTACATAAGTGATTTTCATGGATCCATTAAGATACCTCAAGAATTGCTGCAGAAAGCATGAGGAGTAAACTGGGAGGGTAGTCTAGATATAGGCTCCTCCATCAATCAAAGTATCTCCAAATATGTCCATTACTAAAGACGACCTCTACAATTTCATTTGAAGAAAGGGTTTTTATGCTAAAAACCAAACTTTGAAAACCACTATTGTGATAAGGTAGAGTCTGCCTAACTGGCCCCAATATCCATTCTCTCTTTCCTTCCAGAAACAGAGCCATCACAATTTTTAGCCTTCACATGGCTACTCAGCTAGAGACCACATTTCTCAGCCTCTTTTGAAGCTAGATGTAGCCTCATGGCAAAGTTCAGGACAATGGGTTATGAGCAGAAGAAACATGTTTTAACTTCTGGGTCATTCCCTTAAAAATGAAGCTACTTGGGGCTGGCCCAGTGGCATAGCAGTCAAGTTGGCGTGCTCTGCTTCAGCGGCCCGGGGTTCGCAGGTTCGGATCCCGGGCGCGGACAGACACGCTGCTTGTCAAGCCATGCTGTGGCAGCATCCCATATAAAGTAGAAGATGGGCATGGAAGTTATCCCAGGGCCAATCTTCCTCAGCAAAAAGAGGAGGATTGGCAATGGATGTTAGCTCAAGGCTAATCTTCCTCACAAAAAAATAAAAATTAAAAAATGAAGCTACTTATTCTCTTCTTTCCCCTTTGAGCTGCCTAGGAAATGGTGACGACTGTAGCAGCCACACTGGACCCAAAGATGGACTTTAAATGTTGAGAATGGCAGAGCCTACCCACCACCCTGGGTCCTCGGACCACTGATCTCTTGGAATACAGCCATCTACCAACTCTGAACTGCACACCTACCTCTAGACTGTTAAGTGAAAAAGAAATATACATTGTATCTTCTGGTTTCAGTGTTACAGCAGCTTAGCATATACCCAGGCAGAGCTCCAACAGCCAATGTATGATCCCCCATGTTTCTTATTCCCTCTTCCACAGCAAAACAGCAATGTTCCAGATAGTGGCTGCTCTATTGGAGTGAGAACAACAGCAAGCAAGCCCCCAGCTAACCCAGGAGATACATGGAGTGTGAGTGCAAAGTAAGCCATTGTTGCTGTTTTAGGGAAGTTTTTATTACTGCACATCACCTAACCTATCCTGACTAATACATTCTGGTTGAAAACAGCTGCTCTAAAATCTTCCCCTGGATTATATGATACATGAGACCAGAGAACCACATCAATCACCTGGGAAGTTTTGAAAAATACTGATGTCTGAGTCCCACCCCCAGAAATCCTGACTTAATTAGGCTGAAGTGTAGCCTGAGCATGGAGATTTTTATATACTTCCCTGGTAATTCTATTATGCAGCCAAGGTTGAGAATCACAGACATTTGTGGACCATACAGCAATGGCGCCCACATAATTGCTTTTATTGAACTGTACTCCAGCATGATGAGGGAGGGACATTATCTATATACTGAAGGATATTATAAGAAACAATTCCAGAATTATAAGGTGTCACTTGACAGTTTAATTTACTGTCAAACACAGTGTCAACTCTATGAGAATATGGGAGAAATTTCTCTCTAGTCTGAGTGTGGGAAGTATTTGTGCTTTTCCTAAGCAACAAGTTTACTTCTACCCTTGGACATTGTAAATCCTGTAAATGATCTTGCTTTCATCTCTTTCTAGTTCCTAGAAAGTTCAAAGTCAAACTTGAGGCTCCCAATTAGCAAGTGACTAGGATTTCATTGGCACACGTTTTGTGTGCTCAGCACACTGTCTTACCCTTGCTTTCTCCTTACTTCACTATATTCCCTTGTGATATCGTGCAAGCTAACATGTCATTTCTAGAACAAGGAAGGATATAAACATATTTTTAAATAATAAATAAGGAGCACGTGCTCCTGACTGGAAGAGGGATGAAAAGGAAAACAGTCAAGTGCACCAGCTTACCCAGGCATCTTGAACACACGAGGTCTGTTATAAAAATATCCACCAGAGTTTACTCATTAAATAGTAATGTCACTTAAAAATTCCTGCCTCATTTATTGGAATATGGGGAGCCATGCCAAACTCCGAACGATCAATATCAAGCCCCTGAGAAAGGAGGGATAAGCAGGAAAGTCAGCACTGAAAGCTCCTAATGCAGTGTTTTCAAATGATAAGAATCAATGTTGCGGTTCCATTCACTTTCAGCAAAGTTTCAATATGGCAACTTTTGTTATTCTTTCTTATAGATTGAAAGCCCCATTAGCTACTTACTCTTCCTGGTGGTTGTAATAATAAGAGCAGGAGCTACACTACTCCGCAGCCGACCTCCTCTTAATAGCTTCCAGGATGCACGTCTGAGACCCATCTCACCACATTTCACAAATACTGCATTCTTGACAACCCACTCTCTTCTTTGCATATCCTTTCATGCTGTATGCATATGCTAGAAAGAGTTATAAATTCCAGCTCTATCCCAAATTATCTTTCCTCTTGTAAACATCTCCAAATCATCTCTTTGCTACATTCTAAAAAGAAAGTCTTCATCTAATACTTTCAATAATATTTGATATTGAATGACTCTATGTTACATGCGTTCGTATCAGCAGCTAGGTGTCAGAGGATTTCTGCAAAAACTACAGAATATAGTGTTTTCTAGCAAGATGTATGAGTTGACTACATATATCTGTGGACACAGACATAAAGTCCTATAACACTAGAGCTTGAAGGAACCTCAGAGGTCACCTAGCCCAGCCCACTCAAACCCCCATTTTACAGATAGGAAAACACAGGCTCTGAGAAATATTAATTCAGGTAGTCATTCCTGTATTAATACTCGGGTAGTGTCCCAGAAATTCATTGTTTAGTCAGTTATTTGAAACTGAGTACATATTCTCTCATTAAGAAACAACGTTACAACAGAAAGTCAGACTCTCAGATTAGCCTATGAAATTATACTTAGGATGGATGGTGGTGATGAAAGCACAATAATGTAAATGTACTTAGATGTCACTGAACTGTACACTGAAAATGGTTAACATGGTAAATTTTATGTTATATGTATTTTACCACAATTTTTTAAAAAACCCTATTTAACCCATGCAGCAGTTGAAACATGCGGTACAAGAGGAAGGAGGGGCAGGAGAAGGAAGAAATTCCCACCATCTTGCCTGGGTCCGCATGACTGTCCTTCCTTGAATAAACATCTGGCTAAATGCTTCTGCAGCATCCATTTTCCCCTCCATCTACCACTAGCTCCCAAAATTCCCTTAGGCAACTCGTCCTCCCCATTCTCAGCCATGGTGAGGCTGACCCCAATCTCATCTCTAGGAGTGACCAGCTACTGGCTTCAGGCCATCCCCTGGCTAAAGCATTGGTTCATGAGCCATTGCAGGCCAGTAAGATTCAAAAAACGTGTATGTGTGTGTCTGTGTGTGTTTCACGGGGAGGGTGGTGCTTCTGGGGGAAGAAACACTCCTTTTCCTTTCCACTGGAATTACCAAAAGAGAGGCTCTCTCTTCCTCCAAACAAGGCAGTAGATGAATGGGAGATCCTGAACCACTGTGGCCACTGCTGCCACCATGACAGGTGCTAAACCGAGGCCTACACCAGCACACAGAATTGAGCACAGAAGAGCATGCAGTGTTGAAAGAATTGCAGAGAAAGGGAGCAGAAGTCCTGATGACATCATGATTTTCTAGAACGAGCCATACCTGAAGCCAGCCAGACCTACCCCTAGACTTTTTTGCATGAGCCAATAATTCTATATTTTGCCTTAGCCAATTTGTGTTGAGTTTCTGTTTATTTGTAACTGAAAGATTCCTAACAGATACAGTTCCAGAACAAAGTTTGAAATAGACCAAATTTGATTCTCATTCACTACCCTTTCTGAAACCATCTCCCAGCAGCCACTGTCTTTCTCCTCAGGCACCCAGTACCCTCCTTCCTCCATTCTGATACCCTACCCAGGCCTGCAACATTACCTTTCCCTTTCCTCTTACTTCTATTCCACCCCCCAATGCAAATTTATAAAAGAAAAATACATTATTATGAGTATGTTACAGCTGAGCCTACAAGAGGATTCAAAGTTTGTCTGTGTCTACATCAATTTGTGCCAGTCAACAAAAATGAGAGTCGCTGCTAGAAGCAAGTTTTGTGTACAGTCCTGGGGCAGAGGCAGAATGATGTCTGTTCCCCAGTGTAACCCGACAGAGAGACAGGCAGGTTGAAAGTACAGAAGCTGGCTTTACAAGGGAATCGGCAAGATGCAGGGCACGGGAAGTGCCACTCGAGGGCCCAGGGGACAAAGTGTGACCCAGAGTTGAGGAAGTCTGGAACACAGCTTGTTCAGAGGGGCTGAAGAGAATGGTGCTGTTTGCCACCTTCTAGGTTTTGCCTGAGAAATAGCATCTTAGTTAGAAGGAAGCAGTGTTCTCACAGACGAAGGCAGAGCAACTGCAGTGGGGGAAGCCCCCTTCAAAGGCTTGGGGCAGCAGACGTCAACAAGGGACAGAGTTGTGAGCACTCCCTGGACTCACAGAAATAATGGACAAGACAATAGGAGGCAAGGTGTTGAGGTCCTATGTGTACAGGTAGGAAAAGTGAACAAGCAAAATGTGGATTATGAATGTTGATACCTGACAACTTCTGCTCCTCCTTCCTCCTATCCCACATGATCCATTAGTGACAATGTCCAAGTAGACCCACAGGCTCGTGGGCACGGGGACATCCAGGTTACACAAAGGAGAATTTAATAGGTGAACAGTCAAAACAGAGCGTCAGGGAGTGCCGAGGAGACCATATTACAGAGTTTCATGGAAAGGAAAGTTCTAGAAGGGTTTGATAGATGGAAAGATCATCAAGTGGAAATGGTGAAACCTTCTTCAAGGAAAAGGACTGGCACAACGGAGGGGCAGAGAGAAGAAAGCAGGGGCTGAGGTCCAAGGCTGGCCAGGTGTGCTTGTAGCAGAGGCAGACGGGACGAGCTTTCGGATGGCAAAATAAGGGGAGGGCATTGTGTGAAAGGACAAGCAGATCCAGGGAGACTGGGGTCTTTGTGAGGGTGCGTGTCTGCCTTGCTGAGGTGGCCCTTTGGAAGGTGGTAAAATGAGTGCATCTGTAAGCAGTAAGTCAAACTACAGTATGTGTGACTCACTGGAGCCCCTTAAGACTCCTGGGAAAGTCCACATTTTTAAAATAGGCTGCTTGGTAACCCAAATCATCTTCAAACTGTTTGGGTTTCAGAGAGGGGAGGGAGAAGAGAAGCGTTCAGGCACGTGGAAACAGGTATTTTGGGGCAGGGCAGGGCACCCCCCTGCGCAGGCTCTGGGTGCAGCCCTAACTCCCATCCCCACCCTGGGGGTCGGGTCAGTTTCCACAGCACTTCCTGCTTCTCCTCAACCTCGGCCTGGCTTGTTGAAACAAACAAGGTCTGTTTTCTGTTGCTGCTGTGGCTTTAAGCAAGGCCACAGTTGTGGTGGGAGCCTGAATGATGGTGGATGTGTTCAGCGTATTTTTAAGTTGGATATATTTCAGTTTTGCCTGCCTGCACATTTTAAATAACCTGCTGGACCCACTAAAAAAATAACAGTAGTGAATGTACTTAATGCCACCGAATTATACACTTAAAAATGGTTAAAATTGTAAATTGGATGTTATGTATATTTTACCAAAATAAAAATAAAATAGAATTTTTTAAAAGACCAAAGTCTTTGCTTTCTTTTTCTTACAATTAACACTTTTTACTCTTCTTGTGTAGAAATATTAAACAAAATTCTTGGAAATATGAAATTTGCATTTTATTGGGTTAGTTTAAACCCTGAGCATCTCCACCAATGTAGAAATAGCAATAATAATAATAAAACCCATGGTACACATTAGTCTTACAATGTATATTTGACATCGTTTTTTAAAAGCTATTATTTGGTTTAATTTTCATTTTATGCCATCAAAAGAAATATTTATATTAAAGCAAATGATTATGACAACCAATACCAAATGGAAAACAGCCTTCCCTGCCACAAAGTATCCCTACAACACAGAGACCAAAAGAATAAAAAATATCACCCAAACTAAATCACCCCTCAAGCTTTCTGAAATTAGCAGAGAATGTTTGTAGCTGACCTAGTTCTCTCCCACACGACTGTGTTGATAATTGACTTTTGTCCCCCAGGGAAGCGCTCAAATATAATTGAGCAGCACCTGCCACATAGAGAAGTGCAGTTTCATATACCCAATAACTCCCATAAATATTGTACTTAGCTTGGGACTCCAGCACTCTGCTTTCTCCTTAATTGTAACTCTCAAGGAAGAAATATTACAATTACCAGAGCTGAGTTATTATGAACATGTAGATAAAACAAAGGCAGCATTTTGAATTGTAAGTACCCAAGACATTTCTATTACTAAAAACTACTGAAGACAATGGCAATAACCCTTACGTTGCTCAGACACTTTTCTTTAATCCTGTCAATCTCATCCTATTACATAAATCCCCTTCTACAGACAGATTCACTCAGTTTTGTTCAGTCCTGATGATAAAGAGGCCAAGGTCAGGGGTTTGGTTTCCATGCAGGTCAAATAGTTTTGCCCCCTCAGAAATTCAGCTTTATGGCCTGAGGTTGCAGCTCCAAACTTAATATAAATATGATCTACCCTATTCAACACCACAACTTGAAACGCTCTCTGGGACACAGGCTTAAGGAAAGGCAAGTCCCTTTCCACATGCAGGCCAGCATCTGCACATTCAGACCAGGGCTACAACCGCAACCCTCAGGGTGGTGTAGATAATATGTTAATGAAAAAATCTGAAGCCAGTCACAAAAGATCGCATATTATTGTATGATTCCAATTATATGAAATGTCCAGAATAGGCAAATCTATAGACACAGACAGTAGATTTGTGGTTGCCTAAGGCTGGGGCTGGGAAGGAGGATGGGGAATGATGGCTAATGGGTACACGGTTTCTTTTGGGGTGATGAACATGTTCTAAAATTAGAGTATGGAGATAATAGAATATAGCCTCTGAATTCCTGAAAGAATGACTTCCCCCTTTCTGTTCCACACACACACAAAGAGGCCAAATGAGAAAGCCTTGACTATAGAGCACTCTAACTTAACACTGATCATTTTACCCACCTGTTCGATTTGGAAATATCATCAGCATTTGAGTTGTTAACACTAGCACTGGGCCATTCAAGAAGGAAATAGGAAGAGGACTAATTCATCCGCACAAGTTACTATGCATTTCCCTTACTGCTGGTCTTTCCATCATTCAAGTATTAAAGAAATTGCAAAACAAATTTTCCTAAGGAGTTTAAAAATAATATCATAATATTCGGACACAGTGAACACTACAGAAGTTTACCATTTCTAGTGATTCTGCCAACCCAGAAAAATGCAGATTCTTTTCAAGTTTATGTTTCCAAAATATTTCTTCTCAAAACAAAGATGACTGCTACAGTAATTAAATTGCAACCCTGGAGAAAGATACCTCCACCATAAAGAACATAAAATGAGAAACAGAATAAGCACAGTTTGTCATCCAAATGATTGCAGTGAGATGATCAGAAAGATTCAGGAGATGTCACACAAGCTTTACAGCCCCTACGTAATTAATGTTTTCAGTACAGAAAGTACAAATCCTGAAAGCCATCCCTTCAGATTCAAGTAACTACCTCTGCTCTGTTTTATGTGTGCAGTAAGAAAGGACATGTAAAAGAAAACAGGAAAGTTCGCAGAGGGGCATGTTTCCTCTAGTTAAAATGAGAACTATCTTCAAGGAATTTCAAAGCACTGTCTATATGCAAGCCAGGGTGTTGCTAATACATCAGCCTTTATTTCTGAAAGCAGGTTGCCATAGCACACAGCTTGTCATTATTGTTACTTGAAAGCGAGAAAACTCTTCCCGTAAAATTGAATCTATAATTCAGCCTTTTCGTTAATTCAGGCTTCTATTTCTAGTCCTATGCTCTCTCCCTGCCCCAGTTAAATCCATGTAAAATTCCTGATGTTTTGCTATGGAGTCAAGTTTGTAACTTACACTCTTCTAGAACAGAGTGCTGTATTCTACCTCAATGTGTTCCTGGTTCATGAAGCAGGAGGGCACGTAACTGTGCAAAGACAAGACAATACCGGCTGCTTAAATCAGAATATGTGTTTATGGGGGTTCGTTAGGGATAAAAGCTAGATCTTCTTGAGACTTACTGATTTGATGTGTTCTAATTTGGAGAGGTATTACAAAGAGAGTGTGTGATTAGGAAAGGTTAAGGAAGTGCTTTCCACAGCCCACAGAGGAAATATGGGTGCAACACCCTGGGTTCAAAGGAAGTGAAAACCGTCCAGGGGCTGTGCCTACACCAGGTACCCTCCCACTGAAGGACAGGCTCAGATGATCCACATTTCTGAGACCTGTACCCATTCTTGGCACACACATTCCTGCTGGGAAGGAAGCTCCGGTGAAGGATGAGCAAGTGGAGAGGGTGGCACTGTCCTAGAAAGCATTCCGCTCCAAAATGTAGCTTAAAAAGCATGCAGAGGCCAAACAGAGAGAGCTGCAGAGTGGAATGGGGCCTCCATGTCCCACTCCCCGCGCGTCTGTGGAGGTTTCCTGGAGTCTTCAGTGAATCTGAGTGAGTTGCAAGCCTGCTCACCCTGGTTAGGATTCATATGTGAGTCTGAGCTGCAGAAATGAGACTAAGAAAGGGCCAAACTTGGAGGAAGAAGATGAGCTTGGACAATGCCATGACCTCAGCCAATAAAGATGGGTCAGAACTAGAATTGCTGGGCCCAGCTAACTCCACTGAGTTAGTAGACTCGCCAGGAACAGAAAGACTGGTTTCTACAACCAGCTAGACCATGTGGTTTGACTAAACTACATTCTCTTCAGCTCTGCCCTTGCTTTTTCCCTTGATGAAGGAGCAGTCCTGCTCCTTGGTACCCAGGGACGGCTCTGTCCGAGGCGGTACATGGAGTAATTAAGGGGAGAGGGCCACCACAAAGCCAAGGTCATTTTCAGCTTAAGTTTCCACACAGCATATTATAATTTTCTAGAAAGATTAAAATTTGCATCAGAATTTGTTTCTATAAAATTTTACCATTCTAAACTGAAGGATAAACAGTTGTTTCTTCTACAAAAATGAGATTTAGGGAACTCTGTGTGTCAAGAACAGAGACTCGGAGATAAGCAAAAATGACTGGTAAACTGGTCAGCTGCCCTTCATCAGATTTCTCAGTTGGGAGCTCCATAAATTCCGTTTTACTTATTCAAGCCCAACAGCAAGAACAAAGCACAGTTTGCCACAAGAGGCAGAGTTCTTTCTTGCTCTATCAGATCTCAATTTGGGAAGATGTATTCCAGAGAAAATTCACAAAGGAAACAGTGTGAATTTTCCTTAGAGTTCATTGTAATTAGATTATGCCAATTAGCAAAGCCCTTGGGCTTTGGTGACCCCATCACTGGGGAATGTTTATTTGATGGTTAATTTTGCTGTGCCGGGTACTTCCTTTCCCATCTGCTATCATTTTGTGACACACATGCTGATCCCTTTCCCTTCCCCTCTCTTTTCCCTGAAAAAAATACAACAAATAAATAAAGACTTATTGGTGCTGAAAAAAGAAAAACTTCCAATTTTGCTGATGAAAATGATTCATTATTGTCTTCCATGCAGCTAAAATATAATAACAGTTGTACCAGTCCTGGCCTGTTTCCCTCACATTCATTCCTTCTCTTTCCCTGTCTCCTTCTATCTCAATGGGGCCAAGGCCTGCAGGCTGTTTCCCAGGCTCCCATGTCAGCAGATTTCCTGCTAGGCTCAGCCAGTGGGAGGCACTCGCAGGACACTAGAGGCCAGGGTGGGGGCAGGAAGGGAGAAGTCAGAGCATTTCTCCCCATTCTCTCCACCTCTAGTGGCTTCTTTGGCATAGGCTGCATCTCCTCTGTGTCTCTTGCTCCTACAAACAGTACCTCAGTGGTTCCAGCATCTACCAAGTGATTCTGCCTCCTGGGCTCCAGTGACAGTCTCCTCTCCTTGTCCTTCTAGCCTAGAGGTGATAGTGGCTTCCTGCTGCTGCTAACTTCTAGGTTTAGCTTCTAAGCTCTCCCATCACCTGTTTAGCCATGTCTCTACATTCAAGACCCTCAGTGGTAAAAACTCAAGTAGTTTTGTTTCCTGTTTAGACTCTGGCTAATACAATGACTAGTAAGTAAGTAAATAAACAAACCTCCATAAACCATGAACCATGCAAACAAAAATTCCATTCTCTGATAAAATTGAGAAAAAAAAACTACAGTCTCCAGATTCTCCAGCTGTTGCTTTGTTCTTCACAGTAACCATATAAATTAAGAATATTTCTAGAATCTAAGAGGAATAAGCTCCATATGTCCTTTCATGTGTTCACATCTATGTGTGTTTGTAAGTCTATCTTGATTATTCAGGGAAGTGTGTTGTGGTAGAAAAACTGGAGAAACTGAATCAGGGTCCCCTGTCTCAGTGGTACAACCAAGTAAGACCTTAAGAACTTAAGAACTCAGTGGTGACCTTGGTAAGGCCTTGTGGAAATTAATAAGAGAAACCTCAGCCAAATTGGATTTGGGAAGGCCTGTAGGGGGAGCTCTCACACCCTATCACAGATTGTCAATTACTCCAGCTAGAAAGAGACATAGGTTTGCATCTCCAACAGGAAGTACAACTACTTTACTACTGAAGGGAGATTTCCCTCTCTGCCTGGAAACAGCCCAGCCAATGAGAAATGCTGCAGCTCAGCCAATGAGAAGCCATGGCCACCCTGAACTGTTACTTTTGACAAATGGACTTTTGCTTAGAACAGCCAGTCCCTATCTCCCCTTTTGCACTATAAAAGCAAGCCCCTTCCTTTGTCTCTCCAGATTTGCTTATGGTTCACCAAAGCATGCACACCCTGAATTGGAATTTTTTTGGCTATACCCAAATAAACTCATTTTGAGGGTAAAATAACTGGCGAATTTGCTGCCTTTTTTTGCCCTGAGGAAGACTGGCCCTGAGCTAACATCTGTGCCCATCTTCCTCTATTTTGTATTTCATTCACCACCACAGCATGGCTGACAAATGGTGCATGTCTGCACCCAGGATCTGAACCTGTGAACCTGGACCACCAAAGCAGAGTGTGCCAAACTTAACCACTAGGCCATGGGGCCTGCCCTACGAATTTGCTTTTCAAGTTTACACATATGGTGTCAGAAAGTGGGATCCAAAGGAGGTGACCCCCGAGAGACTGTGACCCCCAGAATCAAGTGAAGCACTCACACTGAACCCCATGTGCTCATCACTTCTGTGAGTTGCCACCTGCTTTTGGTTTGGTAAGTCTCCTCTCAGATTCCGAGCTCTACTCCCTTTGCATTCTGAGCTCTCCAACTTTATTCAGGATGGGAAGAGGCTTTGTCCTCTCAGGAGGAAGGGGTATGGGGAGGGTGCCTTTGTCCTCCTGGTTCAAGGCTCTATCCTTGGGTTCAAGGCATCCTCCTTAGTGAGTACTCAGTTATTTTCTGAAGGTAGCATAGTTCTTTTGGGGGCTCGGGCTTGCTGAGAATCCCAGAGTTTTTCTTTGCTTTTGAGATTCCTTTTAGAATCAGGGCTGGGAATCCAACAACTTTCTTTCTTTCTTTTTTTTTTTTTCTGAGGAAGATTAGCCCTGAGCTAACATCTGTGCCAATCTTCCTCTATTTTGTATGTGGGACACCACCACAGCATGGCTGAGGAATGGTGTAGGTCCATGGGGGATCTGAACCTGTGAACCTGCGCTGCTGAAGCAGAGTGTGCCAAACTTAACCACTAGGCCACGGGGCCAGCCCCCAGCAACTTTCCTTAGTTTTTAGATTCCTTCAGGGGTCAGGGCTAGGACTCCAGCAACATTCTTGGGTTTTCAGAGGAAATTTCAAAAATGGAATCCCAGTCATCTAAATGTTCTGAGGGAAATCATCCTTCACAGATGCCAGCTGGATTAGTTTAAGAACTATGGGTCCCTTACGTGTGCATTTTTAACTAAGTGGGCCAAACTGACCAAGAGTAGACCAGAATTACAACGGCCATTATGGGGAACTTTCTATCTCCCCAAACTCACCTTTCTTAAAACCAGACTGGAAGATTACAGTTCCATAATTAAGCAAAATGAATGTCTATTTTCATTGATACCTGGAGTCTTCTGAACACACGCAAAATTCTAAAATTGCCTTGCTACAAGATACCGTGTCTAAATTAGCCAAAAGAACTAAAAAACCGAGGAAGGACAAAATGGCTTCTGAAGCCTCCTGTTCTCCTCTGTCTTCGTCTCAGGCACCATCTTGTCTGTCTTCCCAGACTCCACTCAGCAGCCATCTTGTACTCAGGCTCTATCTCTCGTGCCATCTTTCTCTCTCCTCCTCCTCTGTGAAATCCTGCTCCTTTAAAATCAGACCCTCTGAGGATTCAAATGCTAAACCCTTAATTACCGTTTCTAAGTTAACTGGAGCAAATAAACCACTAGAAGAAAAAAAAATAAATAGCAATTACTCTAGACTTTTGATAATAGACAAAATGACTCCAAAAACAGCTCTAAAAGGATCCGTACAGCATGCAAATAAAAAAAAATCTTTAGTAAAAGACTTTGACCATCAAAACAAGTAACCTTAATTTAGTCCATCTGCCAGAAATGCAGTTTGGATCTTACTATTCTTTTGAGATTTTGTACCTGACACATGGCTAAAACTTTTTAAATGAAATCTGAAATCTCTGTCTGTGCCTGTCTGTATGTCTATGTATGTACATTATAGAGATGTGACATTTTTCTACCTCTGGATGGTATTGCTAGAATTGATTTGTAAAGAGCTCTACTTAATTGACTTGAAATTAAGCACTTGTACATTAAGTATTCCTAAATCTCAGAAATATAATAGAAACTAACCCAAATGCTTTTCAAGTTTTCATGATGTAGGATTAATCTTTAGTAAATAAAAGCCAGCTAAAGATCGTTGGTCTAATTAAAACAGGCATGTCTTTAGAGTTATCAATGCTGAATGTAATGCAGACATACATCTTTCATTCTGCCTGTGTTTATTAAATAGTCGAATAAGTTCATGTTATCTCTGTTACAAAATTTGTCAGCAAGAAAAATAAGTTGGTATGGTGAAATTTTCATAAGAAATCTAAACATAATTATTGAAAACAAGTAAATTAAATGGATGTAAATAGGATAAAGCTTCTAGGTGAACCTTTTAAATAGCTTCCCCAAATCTTTTTAGCTAACTTGAAACCTTAAATTTTGGCAGGTTAAATTGAATGATGGGAACTCACTGAATGCCTAAATCATTTCCAGATAAGTTTATCTACTTTTGGCTCCCAATTGCAAAGAAACTAAAGATAAATTTGGGTCTGTTAGTAACCATGTATTGTGCCACATTAAAAAAAATTGCCTTCTTGGGGGCCAGCCCAGTGGCATAGCAGTTAAGTTCGAGCGTTCCGCTTCGGTAGCCTAGGGTATGCCAGTTTGGATCCTGGGCATAGACCTACTCACCACTCATCAAGCCATGCTGAGGCGGCATCCCATATAGAAGAGCTACAACTCTACAACTATGATACACAACTATGTACTGGGTTTTGGGGAGAAAAAAGAAAAAGAGGAAGACTGGCAACAGATGTTAGCGCAGGACCAATCTTCCTCAAAAAAATAAATAAATAAATAAATTGCATTCTTTAAAAGGCCATATACTTCTAGAAATTGAGATATATTTATAAATTTGCCAGTCCACAATTGCTTACTTCTCAGTTTTCACTAGGAATTAAGGATTCTAAGGGTTAAAAATTCTAATATACGTAACCAAAGATACTAGAAATAAAAAGGGAAACATCTCCCTATGCAAGGAAAATAGGATGTGTATTTCGGTAAAGGAAGGTATAAGGAACGGAAATGCATTTTATTGAGGGAAAAGAAAGCAACTTTGTCCTAAAGAGAGGCTGGTTATTTTGAAATGGGAAAGAGAGAAACACAGGACAAAATCTGAATGCAAAAAGAAAGTTGTTTTAGGTTTATGGAAAAGAATCTTGGGAAAGAAATTTTATGTGCAGTCAGGACTGGCTAAGATTGGAATGAATGAGTTTTAATATCAAAAGTAAGCTGACGCACAATTAAAATTTGGCTTTCTTTTCTGTTAAGAGGACAAGGTTTTCTTGGACTACTGGTCTGCTTTTGATAACAGATTGTGAAAGTTCCTTCACCTTTTAAGTAATGTCTAGAAAACAGAGATTTTGTGTGTTATCAAAGTAATTTCCTGTGTTGTTTTTATCATCTTTAGTAACTTAGGAAAACTAAGTCTTCTTAATATTAAAAGAGTTAAGTTTGCTTACAACTATGTAACCTTTTGTATTTACCTTTGAAATCTTTTATTGTTTCTTTGGTCAAATAAGACTCTTTAGTGTTATTTCATAATGATCTGTGATCCTATTTTGTCAAGTGTCCAAAATTTTTGATATTTTTGACAAGGTTCCCAAAAATTCAAATTCTAAGTGAAGTTTTTTTGACTTGGATGTAACTTTGGAATTTTCCAGAGGACATCTGGAACATCTTGAAAGATTTGTTCCCTCTCCATATAAAAAGAGAGGTGTTCAACTAATTAGGCTTATTTGATATGTCAAATAATATTGGAAGCATGGTCAGATAAGTGATGATAAACCTTTTTAGGTTATATTGTATGGGTGAATATTACTAATATGTGTTCTAGAAATTGTATAAAATTCCTAAAAATCTGATATGTTCTAATATAATGTTATCACTTGTAATTCTAGTTACTATCTAAAAATCTATGTCACAAAAATACCCACATTTCCTTGTCAAATGCTTTATAATAAAAACTCCTCTGATTCTTACCTTTTGCCTTTTGGGGGTAGTCTTTGTCATTTACAGACAGTTTAATTGTTTTATTCTGACACTTTTACACATATGTTTCATCTTCAAAGAGATTCATCAAAAAGATTTGACAAGTACTCTGGATACAGGTTTTTGATAACTTGAAGATCATAACACTGAAGTGGGTAAGAATTTCTAAAACTCTAATGGAAAACTGATTGCTTTAATATTTTGTTTTCCAGATGTAAAGGACCCCCTTTTCTTCTCTTCTTTAAGCTATCTAGAATTTACATCAATTTGGTAAAATGTATCTTTGCAACAGGCTTGAAACATTTATCTTTTTCTCCCTACCTAATTCCTCCAGAATTTGGAAACTTAAGTATTCTTTTCATGACAATATACGTATTTACACATGAGAATCTGTTCTCCTTATAACAAGACACATTGGAAATACTGGCTATATTACCATGGCTTTGACTAGAATGTCATATTTAAGAAAGATATACATAAACCCAGATACGGCCACACAGCTTCAAGGAACTGCTGGGAAGGGTCAGCCTAGTATCTTGCTTACAAGGTTTCCGCAAAGCAATCTTTAATAATGGAGTTTATATGGTCAATCACTATTCTTGCTGCATTTATATAAATAATCAGGCCAATTTTAATACAAACAAATTAGTTTTACTACAATTATCTTTAATAAAAATGGGGGTAATTGTGGAGAAAGAAATTATGTTTGCACCTTTGTAGATATTAAATTCTAATCCTATTAATTGTCTTTAAGGTTTTGTTATATACCTGTTATATAAGCTGGACTGGATCCTAAATTCTTCTAGTTTCCTTAAATGTCTGGCTATGACTCTCCAAACTAACGTTTCCAATTTTTACTGCCCTTGAAATATCCTTGGAAGGGACTATACTAGGCCCTCCTCACTTCTCAGATGGCAGCCAAACTTCAGGGACTTGAGCCTTAGATACACATCTCACAGCTAAAGAAGACTCTACCTGAGTACAAACGCTGGGGACCTCCAAATCAAGTTGACTAGGATTTGAAGCAGCTTACACCTGAGGCAGACAGCTTTCCCAAGATGACTGGACCACGCCTGCACACCTTCTTCTCAGTGTTGCTTTTTACTTTATTTTCTCCCTCTCTTTCTTGGAAGGACAATTCACTTGTCTGCATTTCCCAATCCCTTGCAAAATGGGGAAACCTCTCTGCTGGATTTGCCGTCAGAAACCTCGACCTGTCCAAGAGAGTAATGACCCCTTAGTTCACCCTATAAGTAATTTCACTGGGATTCCAGATGCTGCTTCTTGTCTAAATTGCTCTGCCGGCCCATTTTACCAAGTCAGAGTGCTAAGCCCACGTAAACTTGTTCCTTGCTTTAATTTAACCCAAACTTGGAAGGGAAAAACAAGATCTTTTGACCGTTTGCATGAAAAATTTGTGAGACCATCAATGTAAGTCGAATCGTTTGTACATTTCTTAATATATTCATGTATTTAGTCAACCTCTTGGTATGTAACAACTTAGTATCTGAGCCTTGGTTGTATAATGCTAATGCCTCTATGTCAGTGAATGAGTCTATAAGTGATATCACTTATGCTGGAGTCTTATGTACATCCCCTGGTCATGGCTTCATCTGTGGAAGTTTCAGTAATAGCCTTTATGTAGAGGCAACTCATTGCCTTGACAGCTGAAGGATACAAGGGCAATGTGCCCTTGCTGTATTCACCGTCCTGTTCCCTCTGCATACCCAGAGACCTCTCATTGGTTTCTCCCATTGAATCTCCATAGTTGCCCTCAACAAGAACTCGCAGGAGGTGTACTTGACTCTGGGTTTGCCTCTGTGGGAAAACCTGTCTCCCCGTGGATCCGAGGGACTGACAACAAACAAATGATCAGGAATCTCTCCCTGACACTAGAAGGGTTGGCCGACTCCACAGCCAAAGCAGTTTCCGCTCAACACTGACTGCCTAACTATTGGCCAAGGTAGTTTTGGAAAATCTTATAGCCCTTGATTATCTACTCACTGAGCAAGGAGGTATCTGTGCAGTGGTGAACACCCCCTATGCACATGGATAAATAACTCTGGGGAAGTAGAAACCCATTTACATAAGATTAAAGAGCAAACACATTGGCTACAACAAATTTCACCTAACAACCCTGTCTTTTGGTTTGTTCAGCTGGTTACCTTTCCAGTCTGGGCTCTTGGTTTAGAACTATCCTGCAAACTGGGCTCATAGTATTGCTCTTAATCTTACTCTGTACACTTGTTGTAAAGTTCTATACCTATTGCCTGTCGAACCTCCATAAAAATGATGTGCCCAATAAGGTGATGCTGGCTCAGCACTTGAAGATGATCTCCAATGCCTATGACTTTAGCGAAATATAGACTTGGGACGGGAAATGCCTGACAGTTCTCGTCCTACCCTTCCTTGTTACTCAAGTTAGCCTAAATGGTTTCCAACCACCATGTACTTTCCCTCCAATGTGGGACACAACAACCAGGAAAGCCCTTCCTGGCACCAAGGGACAGAACCACTACACAGAGAACGTGACTCTTGATCAGCAATGTTTTTGGAGAAAGATCTTGATCAAAAGGGGAAAGTGTGAAAATTAATACAAGAAACCTCAACCAAATTTGAGTCAGGAAGGCCTGTAGGGGGAGCTCTCATGCCCTATCATACATCATCAATTACTCCAAATAGGAGGAGAGATAGGCCTGCATCTCTGACAGAAAGTACTACTACTTTACTACTGAAGGAAGATTTCTCTCTCCCCCTGGCAACAACAGTCCAGCCAGTGAGAAACACCTCAGCTCAGCCAATGAGAGGCTGTCACCACCCTGAACTGTTACTTTCCTCCAATGGACTTTTGTTTAGCAAAGCCCCTCTCTACTCCTCTTTTGCTCTATAAAGGCAAGCCCCATCCTTTGTCTTTCCGGATTTGCCTATGGTTCACCATAGCATGCACACTCCGAATTGCAATTCTTTTGGCTATTCCCGAATAAACTCATTTTGAGGATAAAATAACTGGAGAATTTGCTTTTTAAATTGACAGCCTTTATGTCCTGGAGCCTACGTTTTATTCATCTAAAAATGGGGAACTGAAGTACTTTCCCTTTGCAATCTCTTCTTGTTCTAAAATTCTGTGATTCTAAGTTTATGGATAAATTTTGCAAACATACGTGCCTCTAGGCAAATGATTATTCTTAGAGCATGCACAAAGCACATACCTTCTGTTGATGAATTTGCATTTCATCAGAGAAATGTGTCTATAACCAGTGCTCACATTATAAGTCAAAGAATCTCTTCCAATTCATTTTATTATAGTATCAACTTAGTATCTAAATATCTTTTAGATCTCTAAATACAGTGTGGGCTCGCTGTTATTGTAATGATCATCTGGTTAGCATACCTAAAAAAACCACAAGAATCCTTGCTCTAAGGTAGATGGTTCCAAAAGTGGCTGCAACAAAATCTTCCATTCTACATGCTCTTTTGTGAGTTGACCTTGCCGCAACCCAACAAAAGAAAGAGTCTATTTCCCCTCCCTTTGAAACTAGGCTGGCCCTCTGATTGGTTTTGACTTAGAGATTACAACAGAGTGATGTCACGTAGCTTTTGATACTAGGTCTTATGAAATCGACAGCTTCGGCCTTTACTTCTCGGTATGCTCCTTCTTGGAACCCAGCCATCATACTGTGAGGAAGCTCGAGCAACCATGCTGAGAGGCACCGGTGGAGGAAAACTGAGCCCCCTGCCAAAAGCTCTAGCAGAGTTCTCAGCCAGCAGCCAGCATCAACTGCTGACCACATGTGTGAGGCTATTTTAGGCCTTTCACCCATACCAGTGCCCAGACAACATCACACAAAGCAGAACTGCCTGGCTAGCACAGAGAAATTAAAAAATTGTTGCTGCTTTAAGCCACTAAATTTTGGGGAGGTTTGTTAGGAGGCAATTTCTTCCCATTAAACAAGGAGTTTAATGTTGGAACAGAACCCTGTGCCTAAAATATATCAAGCTAGTTCTCCATCCATCCGCTCCTTCATTCATTTGAATGAATCCTTGTTGAATATCCACTAAGCTAGATGCTGAGGATGCAAAGGAGACCAAATGCAGACAAGTCTCTGCACTGGTGAAACTAATTACCTGGATGGGGAGACAGACATTAACAGAGAAATCTAAGTATGTGTTAAATTATAATAGTGACGGTACTATTGAGAAATGGCACAAGGCATTCTGGGAGCCCACAAGTTAAGGAACTGACCTCATCAGAGAGGTTAGAAAAGGAAGCGAAGACTAAACTTAGGTCTCAAGGAAGATTAAAAGTTAACTAGTCAGAATGGAGAACAAGAGCCCTCCGCACAGAGGGCTCAGCATATGCAAAGGGCCTATAGCAGGAGGGAGGGGGGCATGTTCAAGCTCTGTGTTCAGAGCTGAGATCATGGCTCAACATGAGGCTGGAACCAGGTAGGAGCCAGGCCATGGCAGACTCTGCAGTCCTCATAAGGGCAGACTTAACAAGGAGAGGTCAACAAACTAATCCCACTCTGATCCGATTTTCTCCTCGAATGCCAGTGGGAGTAACCTGGAGTACTCCACCACACAAACTATGTGCAGTAACACCCATGGGTGTTTCAATACTCAGTGCACATGGGCATTTTGCCTGTGCCCTCGTTCTTTGCTACATTTCACGGTATTATTTGCATACATCTATGTCTCCATAACTACATCATAAAATCCTTTGAGTACAGGGGCTGTGACTCATTCATCTTTTCGTTGCTCCTCCATAGTAACTAGCACAGTGCTGGGCACATAGCAAATGCTTAATAAGTGTTTCCTAAAAATTTAAAACATGAATACATAATCCATTCACAAATAGCCTGTCAGAAGTGATCTCCTGGAAGAAAAGTCTATAGTCTCCCTTGGAAAGCCATTCCAATGATAGCAACACTCTCAGGAAAGTCTTGCTGTAAAACATCATTCCTTTCTCTTTGTAGCCAATTCTTGAATTTCATCCTCAATGAAGACTGAGAACAGTCCATCACATCTCCAAAGAATGCCTTTGTGTGCACTCTGAAGATCATTACTGTGTCACCCCTAGCTCTCTCTCTTTTCAGTGGCAAAATACTTAATCTTCTCACCTTTCCTCAAAGAAACCATTTAGTTGTTCCCTGGATTCATTCCAAAACCTCCATCCCTCCTAAATTGTGGAGGCCAGCAATCTAGGAGACCAGGAAACAAGGTCAAAGACGCCTGAGGGACTTTGTGAGCAGTCCTCAGAGTAGAGGCAGGCTCTCTTTCTCAGTCTGCTTGTTTTCAGGCCAACTCACATGTGCGCGTGTGTATGTGTGTACACACACCATGTGTGCATGTACACACAAATACACGGAAACCTTGTACCAGCTCAAAGAACAAACGTTGTTTTATTAGGTGAGTTTTCCAACTGTCTTCTGTTCTTCACCACCAGCCCAGTCTTACCCATCTGCCTTGACACACCAATTTTTTTTTTAGTGAAAGCTTTCCCTCCGTATATTTGTAAATGACATGACAAAGAAATGAGCAGTACTATTTTTCTTGGTATCCCCACTATCTTCTTCATGTGCAAAAGCACCACACAGCCTGTGAAATATCACCAAGAAATTCCATCACTTCAGTGTATCAAGAATTCAAAAACAATAAATCACTGGTCATTCTACAAATAATGAGGCTCTAATAACAAAAACAGCTGCTATGCTTTAAAAAAAATTTTTTTGGCATTTGGGTGAAAGCTGTTTAATTTTACTTCAAAAAATATTGTTAAATTCCATTTGCAATCATTTCTCCTCTCTTGTCAAAGAAATAAAAATCCCTCAATTATTTTTATTGCAGCCAATATGGAAGTCCATATTATGCCATTTAAATAAGATCATGTGTAGGATACTTACTGAACTGTACGTGTCCCCAAAAATTATGTATTATTTTTGTGCAAAAAAAATAGGAAGATTGTGTGTATAATACAATTACAACTAACTCCTGAATTTAAATTAGACCATTTTATTAAACCAACAAACCCCAGTTTCTGAAAGACTTTATGAAATACATTAGTTCTAAAAATCTGCATTGGTTTAAATTACTCCCAAAATTATTTAGCATGCAATATTTTTTACATTTTTAAGCCAACACAGGGCAGCACAGTTAACAAGAACTTATAAATGCATTATCTTGCTTAACCATTTATTGGAATAAATTGAGGAAAGAATAAGAATATTAGAAAGATATTGATTGTTTGGCTTGTGCTTGGAAGAACAGATCATTAGTGAAGTGATGGTGTAGAACTCAAAAGTTTTAGTAAAACAGCGCATGGAATACACGGCTGAATAATCAGTATTTCTAAGAATAACACTACCAAAAAGAGGCACCTACGAAATAAACACCATCAAGACCTCAAACAGTCACATAACTCAAAATTTTTTTAAAGACGAAGAATATCTTTGACTTATCAAATACGTAAGTAATCTAAGTACTGCAAAGGTGATAGAACGCACTTTTACAATGAATTCAGAATCCAAAATATATTTATTTTAATAATGCATATGCTTAATGCTCACTGAATGAAAGAGTAGTAATTTCTTTTTCTGAAGAAACCTAATATCTGCATAACAAATATCTAAATATGTTTTATGGACCCTTCAGGAGAGGTCTGAGTCCAATTTTGAATCTAATACCCATTCGTGGTGGATAATCCGTTTAAATTGATGATAATCACTACAGAAACACACTGCAGCTGCCATCATAGGTTAAAAACACATTACACGATGCTCTGAGTGACCTAGTGGGAAAAGAACTTCCCAAGGTCATGCCAGTAGCCCACAGCGGAGCCTAGGATAAAAGAAATCCTCCCAGGTCACCCGGAACGCACACACCTCGACGTTTCTGTTCCAAAGAGAGATCAAGGTGACTCACTTTTGCATGATCTCTCTAGCACTCAGCGGCTATGTGGTTTCATTTACAGCACATGGACAGTACGAAAATTAAGGACCATTTTCCTGTGTGAAAGTGAAAGGCACCTAAGCATTCAGCGTAACCGGCGATCTTTAGCGCCCACAACGCGCACTAGAACCACGCAAAAGAAAACCACCACGAAGAAAACACGCGCTACGTGTAGTACCACCCAGACCCCGGGAACTGAGCGCCGGGCGTCGCTTATTTCGGTTTAACCAGATCCGCCGCTCCCTCATTAAGCGAACCAAAGAAGCGGTGCCAAAGTGACACCAAACTTTCCGCTCCAAGTGTATTTCTTTTTACGAGAGCTCGGAGATCTCTCCCAAGACCTAGACAGAAGAGTATTCAAAAATAGGGCAAAAGAGAAGAGAGACCTATCTCTCAGCCGAATCAAACCAGCCCCACGGGCTCTGGTTAACGCAAAGTCAAGTTACACGACTTAAAGACGTTTCCCCACGCAATGAAGGTGCCACCAGAAATATTTCCAGTCTTACATTCAGCGTCCCCGACCTAAACCAGGTCTCCGCCGACTTGCATCCACACGCACAAACTTCCAGGGCGGTGCGGAGACTCCTGGACCCGAAGACTTCGGGCGCAGGGGACACAGAGAAGGATGCAGCCGGAGCGCCCGCCCGGGGCTGGAAAGAGGCGCACGGAGACGCGACCCGCCGCTCCCGCACGTGGGGGCTGCGCTCGGCTCCCGGACCCGGCGCCCCGCGCTCGGCCGCCTCCCCAACCTGCTCCCTCGCCTCCTCCCCGCGCCCGCCTCCTACCTGTCTGAGGATGAAGCTGGTCGAAGTGGTGCTGCCATCGGATCTTTTCAACCTGCTCCTCCGGGTTGTGGTGCCTCGGGCCACCTGGACTCGACACACGGGGCCAGAGAGAAGCCAGTGAGGACGGCAGCGACGAGCCAGACGACCACCCCCGCCTCCGGACCAACTCCCCGGGCTCCCCCAGAGCCCGCACCCAAATCTCCTCCGTGGTCCCCAGGTACAGCCCCCACCCCCACCCACCCAACTCCAAGCCTCGACGGCTGAAAAGACGCCCGAGAAGAGCAGCCTGCGAACACCCACCACATCCATTAACAAAGACTCTCAGGGTGCGGGGTTCAAGTCCCCGGCATCGGCTGGGGAAGGCTGCGGGCTCCGGAGCAGGAGCGCAGAGACCCGACGAGGTAAGGAGGAGGAGGAGGAGAAGACGGAGGAGGTGGAGGAGGAGGAGGAGAAAGAGGAGGAGCGGGAGGAGGGGTGGGGGAGCAGGACCGCGGACTCCCAGGACTGGGGGCCCCGCGCGCCCGGCACGGAGGCGGGGCGCTCTCGAGCGGCCGGGGAGGGCGGGGGAGGAGGGGGCGGTACCTGCGAGGTGGGAGAGTGCGGCCCGTCCACGGTCCCGTTCTTGGCGTAGGAGGACATGGTTCACAGCCGCATGGCCTGCCCGCGGGCGGAGGGCGGCCAGGCCCCCGCAGGCTCGCGAGCGGGAGGAGGGGAGGGCGGCTACGGGACCCGCGCCGGCCGCCGGGCGCCCTGCCCGCACTTCTGAGAGCGCGACACCTTAAAGGGACCGAGGCGCTTCCCCCGCGCCCGCAGCGGGGTCCAGGGCAGCGGCCCCCGCAGGCGGAGGTCCCGCGGAAGGGGCTTCTTCGAATCTCGCCTACCCGAGCCGATGGGAAGAAGCGCTCTCCCACCTAGCGAGCGCCTTACATCAGAGCTTTCCAGAGGATGCAGGGAGGGGAAAAATCTGGGATGGGGGTGGGAGGATTAAAATAGTCTGTACAGTTTAAAATGAGACAAAGGTGGCACGGTTCATGAATCAGGACTTGGGGAGGGACGCTGGTGCAGTGTGGCAGGAGTGGGAAGAGCCAGCCGGGGCGTGTGTGTGTGTGTGTGTGTGTGTGTGTGTGTGTGTTTACTGCCCTGGAATTTTAAAAAGGCAAGAGCCGACCCTTTCTTCCGCGACTTCACTCGTCAGCCTACTATGGTAAGGCTTGGGGTTTTGTGGTTTGCTTTTTGTCCGTGTTTTTGTTTTGTCAACTCTAGCCTCAGAACGGCGAGCCTGAGCCGTACACATCCAGGCAGCCCGGGGAGAGTCTGCCAGCCTGAATCTGACGGGAGATGCAGCCCCACAGGAGACCTAACATGTCCTAAGGAGTTGTGAAGGTCATTTGAGACCTGCTAAAAAGCAAGAGTTGGCCACGTGCCTTCCATTTCTCCGCGGATAGCTGTTTGCAAGGGAGGAAACTCATCCTTGAAACCATACACAGTCTTTGCCATTGTTGCAACCCTTGATTTCCTCCTGCAAATACATACAAGAGATTAATCTGAAATCAAATTAAAAGAGACGGATTGTGGAGAGGAGGAATCTGAAGTAATAAGAAGAGGGAAGAAAAATATATGCGAATTCAAAATTAGAGAGACTCCGTTTAACTATAGGTACCGCATGAGAAATCCATCATTAAAATATGCATAGTATCTCAGATTGTTAAATCAGCCCCTGTTACCTTGCATTCCAGGATTTTCTTGATGGAAACTGCCGTGTTTGTTTTAACAATTGGTTGGCCTTATTGAGGTCCTGGCTTCCTTTCCATTCCTACCCCCTTCACCTAATCCAGACATTCATTTCTTTGTACCCGTCTAATAACTAGTCTCCTAGCCTCCAGGCTTTCTACTGCACGCACATGCGCGCGCGCGCGCGCACACACACACACACACACACACACACACACACACACACTACATTACATCTGCACATGACAAGCAAAACCATTTTCCTAAAATCCCTTTGCCCAAGTCACTCTCTAAAATGCACTTGGTGCTCTCAGCAACCCATGAAATAGGGTTCAAACTCCATGGTCCAACAACCAAGCCCTTGTCTCCTGCTTTTATAGTCACCGTCTCATTTCTCCAACTTGATCTCTCCACACAGACCTTCCAGCAAGCAGACAGGTCTACTCACTGTTGCTTAAACATACCAAGTACAATCCCACTTCAGTACCTCTGCCTTGGAATGCACTCTACCCCCAACCCACACACGCAGCTGAACCCTACCCTTCCTCCAAACCTGACTTGGCTCACTCTTCCTCCACAGAAATCCTCCCTGACCACTCTAGTTCTGGATAGTTTCTCATGTCCCTGAAAAACTGGAGCGTTTATTCTCTGGGCACTTAGGACAGGCTGCCTTGGTTTATTAGTTCTCTTTTTGTGAAAATCTCTGAATTTCTAAAATAGATTTGTAGCTTTTTAATCTTCTATTCTTATACCTCACATATAGTAGATATTCCATAAAGTTTATGGGTAATGGTAGCTCTGCCAATGCAGAACTTTCTGCTGTAATTACTGTCAATTCAATCCATTTTTAGTTCTGAGCCATTTTTATAGTTGATACTTAATCAATATATAGAGAATGAATTATTATTTGGGCACTGGAATTTGAGTTTTCTGGTTTTCCACTGCCCACAGTCTCTCTGACTGTGAGTTATCAAAAAGGAATCTACAGTGGCATGACAGTGAGGAGTTCCCTGTACCTATCCCACAGCAAAACTGGTGAAAATTGTTTAAAACAAAATTTTTTTTAATCTCTAGAAATGGTGCTAAGAGTACACAGCAAATGAAGAAACATTTATTCAAGAAAATTTACTAAAACTCAATAATAAAAGTGGAAGTCTGTAGTATCTGAACCATGACCCACTCCCTCCCTCCCTGCTTGCATCCAGTTCAGCAAGAGGGAAATTCACTCTACATTGGTGCAGCAGAGAACACAGGGCTCCCTCTTCCCTCAGCTCCCAGCTGGAGGGTTATCTTCCTGGGACGAACAGGACATCAGCATTTATCCTCCTGCCCCAGCTACCTGTTGCTGAGGCTAAGTTCCCATCAAACACAGAAGAGAGGTGGGGGCTTCCTTCTTTAGCCCAGCCCCCACTCATGGGATGAAAGCTCTATTTTGGGTCAGCACCACTGAGAATACAGGGCCCCGACTGCTCATGGAGGGGCAAGCCAGGAGACCTGGGACTGCTGCCGGGCCCTATCAAGTACTCAGCTCCTAAAGTGGGGCTCTCACTCAGAGAGAGGTACACCATTGTCCCTGCCCCCAGAACCAGGGCTGAAAGAATGAAGTTGTACCCCTACCTCACACCACACACAAAAATTAACTTAAAATAGGTCAAAGATCTAAATGAAAGAGCTAAAAATGTAAAACTATTACAAGAAAACATAAGGATAAATCTTCATGCCTTGGATTTGGCAATGGATTCTTAGATATGACACCAAAAGCACAAGCACCAAAGGAAAAAATAAATTGGACTTCATCAAAATTAAAAATGTTTGAACTCCAAAGAGCACTATCAAGAAAGTGAAAAGAAAACCCACAGAATGGGAGAAAATATTTGCAAATCGTATATCTGATAAGACACTTGCATCTACAATACATACAAAAAAACTCTTACAATTCAGTAATAAAAAGACAACCCAATTTTAAAAAATGGGCAAAGAATCTGAATAGACATTTACCCAAAGAAGATATACGAATGGCCAATAAGCACATGAAAAGATGCTTGACATCATTAGTCATCAGGGGAATGCAAATCAAAACCACAAAAGATACCACTTTACACCCACTAGGATGACTATAATCAAAAAGTCAGATAATAAGTGTTGGCAAGGATATGGAAAAATTGGAAACATAGTACACTGCTGGTGGGGATGTAAAATTGTGCAATCACTTTGAAAAACAGTCTGGCAGTTACTCAAATGGTTAGACATAGAGTTACCATATGACCCAGCAATTCCACTCCTAGGTATATACCCAAATAAACAAAAGCATATGTCCCTGCAAAGGCTTGTACAAAAATGCTCATAGCAGCATTATTCATAATAACCAAAAAATGTAAACAACCCAAATCTCAACCAACTAATTAATGGATAACAAAATGTGGTGTCTCTATACAATGGAATATTTATTCAGCAATAAAAAGTAATGAAATACTGATATATGCTACAGCATGGGTGAGCCTTGAAAATACTATGCTAAGTGAGAGAAATCAATCACAAAAGGTCACATATTGTACAATTTCATTTACATGAAATGTCCAGAATAGGGAAATCAATAGAGACTAAAAATAGAGTAGTGGTTGCTTAGGGTTGGGGAGGCTGGGAGTTTATTGAGGTGATAGCTAAAGGTACAGGGGTTCTTTCTGAGATGAAGAAAATGTTCTACAATTGATTGTAGTGATGGTTGTACATACCTGCAAATATATAAAAAAGCACAGAATTGAACACTTTAAATGGATGAATTGTATGGTTGTGAATTATCTCGATAAAGATGTTATTTTAAAATATCTTCAGACTTTATAAACATTAACTCAAAATTGATCATAGAGCCAAGTGTAAAATGCAAAACTATAAACCTCTAGGAGAAAATCTACATAACTCTGGGTTTGGTGATGAAGTTTTAAATACACCACCACCAAAAGCATGATCCAAGAAAGTAAAAATTGATATGTTGGGCTTTATTAAAATTAAAAACTTCTGCTCTGTGAAAGACTCTGTTAAGAAAATGAAATGGCAAGTTATAGACTGGGAGAAAATATTTGCAAGACACAAATCTGATAAAGAACTTGTAAACAAAATATACAAGTAACTCTCAAAACTCAACAATAAGAAAACAAACAACTCAACTAAAAATGGACAAAAGATTTGAACAGATGCCTTACCAAAGGAGATATATGGATAGCAAATAAGCATATGAAAAGATGCTTAACATCATTTGTTGTTAGGGAAATGCAAATTAATGTGACAATACAATACCACTACACACTTATCAGGCTAAAACTTTTTAAAAACTGACAATACCAATTGTTACTGAGGTTTGGGGACAATAGGAATTCTTATTCATCAGTGGTGGGAATGCTAAATGGTCAGCCACTTTGGAAGACAGGTTGTCGGTTTCTTAATAAGCTAAACATAGTCTTACCGTACAATCCAGCAATCATGTTCCTAGGTATTTACACAGTTGCTTTGAAAACTTATGTCCACACGAAAACCAGCATGCAAATGTTTGTAGCAGCTTTATTCATAATTGCCCAGAATTGGAAGCAACCAAGATGTCCTTCAGTAGATCCATGGATAAACAAACTGTGATATAATCATAGAACGGAATCCTACTCAGTGATAAAAAGGAATGAGCTAACAGGCCATAAAAAGACATGGATAAACCTTAAATACATATTGCTAAGTGAAAGAAGCCAGTCTTAGGGTACATACTATATGATTACATTTCTATGAGATTCTAGAAAAGGCAAAGCTATAAAGACAGTAAACAGGTCAGTGGTTCGGGAGGGGGAGGGTTGAATAGGTGAAGCACAGGGGATTTTTTGGGGGGTGGTGAAACTACTCTGTGTAATACTATAATGGTGGATCTGTGACACTAGGCATCTATCAAAACCTATATAGAACTTTACTACATAAAGAGTGAACCTTAATGAGTGCAAATTTTTAAAAAATCATTCAGGAATTTGGGAGATTCCAAGATGGAAAGCACAATATGATGAAAGAATATAACTGTTACAAATATATGAAACAACTTCACTGAAGGGCATGGGGGAAGAAGGTGCTGGCCTCATTAACTTTGGAAATGAATGGAGTCTGTAAGACCAAAGGCAAAAGGAACTGTGCATAAGTACTGTACTGCAGTTGATAAAGTTGTTTCTTGAGGGGCATAGGTTAACAATTCTGAAATCACTGTACATATATACTGAAATTGAACAATTAAGTAAATGGATGGCATATGATGGGAGACAGGTTTTCCACTGTTGGCATGGAAGCCTACAGATAAGCAAGGGGAGAAGGCTGGGATGATCCATGTGGTAATGGGTTAGAGTCAGAGACATCAGTATGAACTCAAGTGTAGCTTGATATAGATACAATGGTTATATATAGAAATTTTTATAGATGTATGTATATACACACATACATTTTCTTGATCTCAGCTGAGGGCCTAGAAATAACATCTCAGTAGCCAAAATGCATCTAGTACCCAAGTCTTGGTTTCTAATACCATCCTCTAATAAAAGGACACCTTGAAGAAATGGTTGATCCTAGGACTGGGGCAGGAAACATAAAAGATGAGTCTGGAGCATCTTATAGTGCCAGAAAGTAAAGAAGTGCTAAAAAAAACCCCACAATATTTGGGAGGTATGTCAAAAGGACGCAAGAGCAAACTGGAAGAGCTCACAATGCCCAGAGTTGGAACAATTTGAACAATCAAATAAAGTAGTATTGGAATATATTCCAAAGTATAAAGTAAATATCCATGAGTCCATAGTGATAAAAATAAATGATTGACTAAATAAATAAATGGAAGAGAAGAGACAAATCCACATGCAGAAGAATTCCAAATAATTCATGTGGATACTTCCTTCTTAAGGGGAGGAAGCATAACTCCTCCCTCTTCAAGTGTGGGCTGCACATAGTGACTTTCTTCCAAGAAGTGCAACAGGGAAAGGGGGATGTGGAGAAACCTGACAAATGCTACCTCAGCCATGTGATCAAGATCGACATTAACAGTGATCAGGTTTACAGTATATCCCCTTGATAGAATGTGAGGAGAAGGGCACTTTACCTTTGTGGCCTTCTTTTCCCAAACCCATAACACTGATCTAATCTTGAAAAAAATGTCATACAAATCTCAGTTGAGGGACAGCCTACAAAATATATGACTGGTACTCCTCAAAACTGTCAAGGTCATCAAAAACAAAGAAAGTCTGAGAAACTGTCAGAGCCAAAAATAGCCTAAATGTAAGGTGGCATCCTGGATGGGATCCTGGAACAGAAAAAGAACATTCTGTAAAAACTAAGGAAATCTGAATAAAGTATGGCCTTCAGTTAATAATAATATATTAATATTGGGTCATTAATTGTGAGGTATGTGGTTTATAGTAAGATAAGATGTTAATAATAGGGGAAACTAGGTGTAGGATTCTCTGTACTATCTTCACAGTTTTTCTGTAAATCTAAAACTATCCCCAAATAAAATTTTATTTTTAAAAATTCTAAAATTTTATAGCTGGAAGAGAACTTAGTAACCATCTAGAACAAACCCCACATTTAGCAAATTAGGAATCTGAGCTCAAGAGAATGATTTGCTCAAGAGCAAGTGGCCACTATCATACTCTGCTTTCTTTCCTAAAATGTTGAACGCTGCTGAATCACTTTGTCAGATACAAATACTTTCTTCATAAACTTTATTCTGTCACTTAATAAATACGTTTTGTTGGGCCAGCCCCAGTGGCCTAGTGGTTAAGTTTGGAAGCGCTCTGCTTTGGCAGCCCGGGTTTGGTTCCCAGGTGCAGACCTACACCACTCATCTATCAGTGGCCATGCTGTGGCAGTGGCTCACATACAAAAAGAGGAAGATTGGCAGCTGATGTTAGTTCAGGGAAACTCTTCTTCAGAAAAAAAAATTTTTTAATAAATAAATACATTTTGTTAAGTGCTTCCTACAGTTGAAATCTTGTTCGAGATGCTGTTAAAAAAAAAAAACAAACATGGATTATTGACGTCAGCATCATGGTGGAGTGAGATTCCCTCTTTGAATCTCTGCCCCCTAAGACACAACGAAAACATCATTCGCATTCCAACAGAGCTCAATCAAACACCACAAAGGACTTCTAAGAAATCCCTGCTGCCATACATCGGACGGTGGAGGTGCAGGAAGCCACAAAGGATGTGAGGAGAGTGGCAGCAGGTGGAAACTGCAGGACCAACTTCAAGATGAGAGGAAAAAATAAAGCCATCACCATCGGAGCCATGGAACGGTTTGTTATGTCTACAGACCAAAAGGAAAATGACAAACGCCCAGAAACCAACCCTGAAGGCACAGAATTCGATAACCTGAATGACAGAGAATTCAAAATAGCTATCATAAACAAACTCAACGAAATACAAGAGAACACACAGAAACAAATCAACGAATTCAGGGATTTCGTCACAAAAGAGATTGAAACCATAAAGAAAAACCAATCAGAAATATTGGAGATGAAAAACAAAATGAACAAGATAGTGGAAAAAATGGAGTCTTTAAAGAGCAGACCTGACAATATGGAGGAACAAATTAGCATTATCGAGGATAGCCACGCAGAAACACTCCAGATAGAGGAGGAGAGAGAGCTAAGACTAAAAAGAAATGAAGAAATTCTTTGAGAAATATCAGACTCAATGAGGAAAAGCAACATAAGGTATTCCAGAAGGAGAAGAAAGAGAAAAAGGAGCAGAGAGTTTGTTCAAAGAAATAATAGCTGAGAACTTCCCCAACCTAGGGAACGAGAGGGAAATAACAGTGAATGAAATCAATAGATCACCTAAATATATAAACAGGAATAAAAAATCATCTCGCCACATAGTAGCAAACTTGGAAAACATCCGTGACAAGGAAATAATATTAAGGGCAGCTAAACAAAAAAACAAAATAACATACAAAGGAAACCCCATCAGGCTCTCAGCTGATTTTTCGACAGAAACTCTACAGGCTAGGAGAGACTGGAATGATATATTCAAAATCATGAAAGACAAAACCTTCAGCCAAGAATACTTTATCCAGCAAAAATATCCTTCAAATATGATGGAGAAATAATAACTCTCCCTGATAAACAAAAGCTAAGAGAGTTCGTCACCACAAGACTCCCCCCTACAAGAAATGTTCAAGAAGGCCCTTAGGCCTGAAAAAAAACAAATGAGAAAGGGGATACAAAGATTTCAGCAAGGAGAAAAGCAAGGAGACTAAACCAGAACAAACTACAGTTGGATAACATCAAAAATTAATTCAAGCTCATCACTGTAAACACACACTCATGACACAAGATGGAATAAATAGAGATAACAAATAAGGAGGGGAAGAGGAAAGGGATTGAATCAACCCAGCCTCAGGAAAAAGGAGGCATCTGAAAATGTACTATCTTATCCAGGAGATCGCTTATATAAACCTCACGGTAACCACTAAACAAATAACCAGAAGAGAACCACACATGACAAATAAAGAGAAAACTAAGAGAATGAGCATGCAGAAATACCAAATTGAATTTGCAGTCCGAAACACAAGTGACAAGAAATGAAGGAAATGCAAAAGAACCAGAAAATGAACAATAAAATAGCAACATTAAACCCTCATATATCAATAATCACTCTAAATGTAAATGGATTGAATTCTCCAATCAAAAGACACAGAGTGGCGGGATGGATTAAAAACCAAGATCCAACAATCTGCTGCCTCCAGGAAACACATCTCAGCTCTAAAGACAAACACAGACTCAAAATAAAAGGATGGAAAACAATACTCCAAGATAATGGCAAATAAAAGAAAGCAGGAGTAGCCATACTTATATCAGACAAAGTAGACTTTAAGATAAAAAAGGTAATGAGAGACAAAGAAGGGCAATATATAATGATAGAAGGGACACTTCACCAAGAAGACATAACAATCATAAATATCTATGCACCCAACACAGGAGCACCAAAGTACATAAAACAACTGCTAAAAAACCTAAAAGGAGATATTAACAATAACACAATAATAGTAGGGGATTTTAACACCCCCCTTACATCAATGGATAGATCATCCAGACAAAAAGTCAATAAGGAAATAATGGACTTAAACAAAAAACTAGATGCGATGGACTTAATAGATATATACAGAGCACTCCAGCCAAAAAAAGCAGAGTACACATTCTTCTCAAGTGCACATGGAACATTCTCAAGGATAGACTATATATTAGGAAACAAGGCAAACCTCTATAAATTTAAGAAGATTGAAATCATTACAAGCATCTTTTCTGATCATAACACTGTGAAACTAGAAATCAACTGCAAGGAAAAAACTAGCAAAGGGACAAAGATGTGGAGACTAAACAACATGCTACTGAACAACCAATGGGTCGTTGATGAAATTAAAGAAGAAATCAAAAGCTATCTGGAGACAAATGAAAAGGAAAATACACCATACCAACTCATATGGGATGCAGCAAAAGCGGTCCTGAGAGGGAAATTCATAGCAATACAAGCTCACCTTAACAAACAAGAAAAATCCCAAATAAATAACCTTAAATTGCACCTAATAGAATTAGAAAAAGAAGAACAGACAAAGCCCCGAATCAGCAGAAGGAGGGAAATAATAAAAATCAGAGCAGAAATAAATGAAATTGAAACCAAAAAAACAGTAGAAAGGATCAATGAAACAAAGAGCTGGTTCTTTGAGAAGATAAATAAAATTGAAAAACCCTTAGCCAGACTCACTAAGAAAAAAAAGGAGAAGACTCAAATAAATAAAATTAGAAATGAAAGAGGAGAAATTATAACAGATACCACAGAAATACAAGGGATTATTAGGGAATACTATGAAAAACTTTACGCCAACAAATTGGACAACCTAAAGGAAATGGACAAATTCTTGGAAGCGTACAACCTCCCAAAACTGAATCAAGAAGAAATAGAGAATCTGAACAGACCAATCACAAGTAAAGAGATTGAAACAGTAATCAAAAACCTCCCAAAAAATAAAAGCCCAGGACCAGATGGCTTCCCTGGAGAATTATATCAAACATTCAAAGAAGATTTAGCACCTATCCTTCTCAAACTATTCCAAAAAATAGAGGAAGATGGAATACTTCCCAACACATTCTATGAGGCCAACATCATCCTGATACCAAAGCCAGACAAGGACAATACAAAGAAGGAAAACTACAGGCCAATATTACTGATGAACATAGACGCAAAAATCCTCAACAAAATATTGGCAAACCGAATACAGCAATACATCAAAAAGATCATACACCATGATCAAGTGGGATTTATACCAGGGACACAGGGATGGTTCAACATCCGCAAATCAATCAACGTGATACACCACATTAACAAAATGAAGAATAAAAACCACATGATCATCTCAATTGATGCAGAGAAGGCATTTGACAAGATCCAGCATCCATTTATGATAAAAACTCTCAACAAAATGGGTATAGAAGGAAAGTACCTCAACATAATAAGGGCCATATATGACAAACCTACAGCAAACATCCTACTCAACGGGGAAAAACTGAAAGCCATTCCTTTGAGGACAGGAACAAGACAAGGGTGCCCACTCTCACCGCTCTTATTCAACATAGTACTGGAAGTTCTGGCCAGAGCAATTAGGCAAGAAAAAGGAATAAAAGGATTCCAAATAGGCAATGAAGAAGTGAAACTCTCACTATTTGCAGATGACATGATCTTATACATAGAAAACCCAAAAAATTCCATCAGAAAACTACTAGAAATAATCAACAACTACAGTAAAGTGGCAGGGTATAAAATCAACTTACAAAAATCAATTGCATTTCTATACACTAACGATGAACCAACAGAAAGAGAACTCAAAAAGACAATCCCATTTACAACTGCAGCAAAAAGAATAAAATATCTGGGAATAAATTTAACCAAGGAGGTCAAAGACCTATACAATGAAAACTATAAGACACTATTGAAAGAAATTGAGGAAGACATAAAGAAATGGAAAAATATTCCATGCACATGGATTGGAATAATAAATATAGTTAAAATGTCCATTCTACCTAAAGCAATCTACAAATTTAATGCAATCCCAATCAGAATCCCAATGTCATTGTTCACAGTAATAGAACAAAAACTACTGAAATTCTGAAATTCATATGGGGCAACAAAAGACCCCGAAGAGCTAAAGCAATTCTGAAAAAAAAGAACAAAGCTGGAGGCATCACAATCCCTGATTTCAAAATATACTATAAAGCTACAGTAATCAAAACAGCATGGTACTGGTACAAGAATAGACACACAGATCAATGGAACAGAATTGAAACCCCAGAAATAAAACCACACACCTATGGACAGCTAATCTTTGACAAAGGAGCAAAGAACATACAATGGAGAGAAGGAAGTCTCTTCAATAAATGGTGCTGGGAAAATTGGACAGCAACATGCAAAAGAATGAAAGTAGACCAACTCCTATTTGAATTGATACAAAAATCAATTCAAAATGGATCAAGGACCTGAAAGTGAGACCTGAAACTATAAAACTCCTGGAAGAAAATATAGGCAGTACACTAATGGAGATTGGACATAAAGGGATCCTTTCAGATTCCATGTCTACTCGGAAAAGGAAAACAAAAGAAAAAATAAACAAGTGGGACCTCATCAGACTAAAGAGCTTCTACAAGGCAAATGAAACCAGGATCAAAATGAATAAACAACCCACCAGCTGGGAGAAAATATTCGCAAATCGTTTGTCCGACAAGGGATTAATCTCAGTAATATATAAAGATCTCATACAACTGAGCAACAAAAAAACAAACAACCCGATCAAAACATGGGCAGAGGATATGAACAGACATTTTTCCAAGGAAGAGATACAGATGGCCAATAGCCACATGAAAAGATGTTCAACATCACTAATCATCAGGGAAATGCAAATCAAAACTACACTAAGATATCACCTTACACCCGTTAGAATGGCTATAATCACAAAGACAAATAACAACAAATGCTGGAGAGGTTGTGGAGAAACGGGGACCCTCATTCGCTGCTGGTGGGAATGCAAACTGGTGCAGCCTCTATGGAAAACAGTATGGAGAGTCCTCAAAAAATTAAAAATAGAAATACTGTATGATCCAGCAATCCCACTCTTGGGCATCTACCCAATGGACATGAAATCAACCATCACAAGAGGCTTATGCACCCCTATGTTCATTGCAGCATTATTCACTATAGCCAAGAAGTGGAAGCAACCCAAGTGTCCCTCGACTGATGATTGGTTAAAGAAGATGTGGTACATACATACAATGGAATACTACTCAGCCATAAGAAAAGACACAATTGTCCCATTTGCAACAACATGGATGGACCCAGAGGGTATGATGTTAAGTGAAATAAGCCAGAGAGAGAAGGCCAGACACTGCATGAACTCACTCATACATGGAATATAAGTGAACACACGGACAGAGAGAACTGATTGGTGGTTACCAAGGGGAAGGGGGGTGGGGGGTGAAGGGTGGGCACAAGGGGTGAAGGGTTACATCCACATGGTGACAGACAAACAATAATGTACAACTAAAACCCCACAGTGTTATAAACTATTAAGACATCAATAAGAAAAAAAAAAAGACATGATTTGCAGAACTCACAGATCTCAGAATCATAAGATGATAGTGTGTTTTGTGTTTAAAAATCAAATCATAATGCATTCTGTCTAGGGTCCATGCATCTAGGAGAATATTGTTTGTATTTTTAAGCTTTGAGCATACAAAAGCACAATAGTGGCACATGTGCTTAATTGCATTTATAGGTTTGTGTAATTAGCCTTTTACACTTATGTCCAGACAACCCCAGTATAAATTTTCTGAGTTTTCATCTTAGAGGATATACTTTCTCTTGTTCTAAAGAATTTCTCCAGAATTGTCTCTCCTCCTTCTCCCTCCCCCAGTGCTCTGGTTCAAACATTGAAAATCTGTTCAAAAGGCACATAACCCATAGAACTTCGGGATATTAAAGATTATTATATCTTCAGAAATTGGAATAAAAGTTCACTTATGCACTATAAAATCCTAAAAACCTTAAATGCTATAAAACCCAGTGAAAATGCTATTCTCTGGATACTATTCTAAAGGGTACAAATGATTCAGATGGTAATGAAAGTGAATTTTAAAAATCTAAGTTTTAAGTAGAATTACTGTGACGATGACTCACAACATCTTGCAAATGGGGAATTATACTGAGATACTACCAATTAGCTAATTTAAATTTTTTATTCTATATTTCTTTTACCAGGAAAATTTGTCATTTTTACTTTCATAAAAAACCACCCTAAAATCTTAGTGGATTACATCACCATGTAGCCCATGGCTCTGGTCCAGGCTGTCTGTTCCCCTGTCTTCCCATTCTCAGGCCCAGGCTGAAGAAGCAGCCCCAATCTGAGATGCAGTAGCTCTGAAGAAGGCAGAAACCAGAGAGCTACAGGAATTTCATGATGCCTCTTTAAGCTGCTTCTTCGATGTGGGCATTTTGTATCTGCTCAGATGCCATTGGCCAATTCTTTCTATAACGTTTAAACGTTAAACATTATACATTAGTATTCTTCCAGAAGTTCAGATTAAGGTGCTGAATGACGTAAATTAAATTTCAAATGATATTCAAATTCTAGTTTTTCTACTTTTCTGTCCCCAGTGAAGAACATAGGTTTATAGAGATTCAAAGTTGGAAGAGAACTTGAATGAATCTACACTAGTGGTTCACAACCAGTATAAACATGTAAGTGTGGGACCTGGAAGTCGAGAGATCCAGTGTTGTCAGGACCATTACATAGAATTTGCTTTTTCCTTAATTCCCATATCCTCTTGCAATGTCTCTTGCTAATGTCACCTGCCCGAGTATCTGACTGTGACCTTTCAACCTTCTAGGTGACTCTTTAATGTATTGAGTGTTTTTCACAACCACTTGCCCCTCCTCCAGCCCATAACAAGGGTCTGTGATGTACAGTTTCCTGCCACGAGTCAGAAAGAAATATTCACTGTTGTTTCTACCTTTGCTGCCATCCCTGGGTTCAGAGTGGAGAAGTGAGTGTGCTGTTCTGGAAAGCTTCCACGAGTATTATTTGATGAGCACTGGAGACACTAAAATATTTTTATTTTATTTATTTATTTATTTATTTTGTGAGGAAGACCAGCCCTGAGCTAACGTCCATTGCTAATCCTCCTCTTTTTTTTTTTTACTGAGGAAGACTGGCCCTGGGCTGACATCCATGCCCATCTTCCTCTACTTTATACGGGACGCCGCCACAGCATGACTGACCAGCAGTGCGTAGGCTGGCGCCCAGGATCCAAACCCGCGAACCCCAGGCTGCCAAAGCATGAACTAAACCACTGCACCACCGGGCCGGCCCTAAAATATATATATTTTAAAAAGAGCCATTGGCCTTCTTGACACTTAGACAGGACCGTAGTCTCCTTTGTTTCTTGATATTTGTTAAAATAATGCCGAATTCTCTGGATTCTAAGACAACCTGGAGTTAAGTTTAATTCATTGACTGAATAGCTGTAAGGGAATAAAATGAAATCCTATAATACATGCTCATCCACTGTAAAATACATCCTGATTTCACACATTTTAAAATGGAATGATGATGATAAACAACAAGCACAAGGATAAGAAAGGGTCCAAGAAGACTCACATTTATTGAATGCCAGACACTGTGAGGACCCTATGCAGCTCTCTGCTAAAACCATTTTTATTCTGCATTCCACAAACATTTTATGTGCCTACGCTAGGCCCTGGCAATACACCAATGAGTAAAACACAGCTCCAAGTTCTGAAGGATTTTACAGACCTAGTGGGGGTAGGAATGCTTTCAGATACAAATAGCAAAACTGTACAACAGTAGTCTAGACAAACAGGGGTAATACATAAAAGGTTTATTTTTTTCACGTCTGAAAAACTCCCAAGGAAGATAGTGAAGAACTGGTATAGCCACTCAAAGTTGTGATCAAGGAGTCAGGTACCTTTAATCTTCATGAGCCATCTTAAACCTTCTTCCTTATGCTCACAATACAGTCGTTTTATTTCCCAACATTGCATCTGCCTTCTAAACAGAAGGGGAAAGAGCCAGAACCCGTTTCTTTCATCTTAGGAAGCTCTGCCCAGGAACTTTGACGTATATCGTATTGACCAAAATTGTGTCATGTGGCCACCACTGACTGCAATGAAGTCTGAGAAGGCAAGTACTATTTTCTTGTTTACTGATTTGCATGTAGAGGAATATAAAAATAAGATGGTTGGATATGCACGTCGAATGAGCCAAACTCCAGTATCTGACACAGAGACAGATCATTCCAATGCAACATGGAGACCACTATAATATAGTTACAAGACGCTGTAGAAGTGAGCATGGTCTGGGGGCCAGGATTAGCGAAACTTGGGCTGACACTTGAAAATACAATTCATTAGATGGACAAAAGCATTTCAGGCAGAGAAAAATAACAGGGCCGAACACAGGTGCAAAAAGCAAAACTGGCACCTGGTTTGGGGGTTGGAATCGAGTGTATGTGAGAAAGTGGAAGAAGAGGTTAGAAGGGCTACCAAAGGTGAGATCGTGAAGACCCTACTTAACATGTGATTCTAAGGAGTCTGGCTCTTATTCAGAGCTCAGGCTGCATGATTTTTCTCAGCAACTTTGGTTCTTGGAGAAACCAGGCTACGTGTGTGAGCCCTGTGTCCCTAAGTTTCAACTCGCAACTACTCTCCTAGTTCAAATCAGCCTCAACTAGTTGTCACCTACCATTTTTCTCAAAGCAGTTCCTTGAATTTTGCTTTTTTCTGTTCAGGAAACACAGAACTCTGCAAGCTTCCTTAAGCTCCTGCTTTCCTCAATGTTTGACCCCTCCTCCTTCCTCACAGATTCTCGGAAAGAGCCAGTCTGTTTCCATCAAGCTCTGGTCTCCTCAGCCCGCCTGTGTGACAGAGCTAATTGTAGTAAAATGTACATATTAAATCGATCCAGCCACTATTATGCTCTTCCCGACAAGAGCATTCTCGGATCTGAAGGCACTTTATACCCATGTGAGTCCATACATCTCAGTGATTTGTGGGAAAGGAAACTGTTACAGGATATTACCTGACAATCTTCATACACAAATTATTTCCAGGTAATAGTCACACTAGTATAGTGGGGGAAAGCACATGCTTGAGCATCAGATAGACTGGTTTATAATCCCAGTTTTGCCACTTACTGTGAGACCTTCTGAAGATTACTTAATCTCTTCGCCTACCTCTCGACCTAACAAGTGTTATGAGAATTCAGTGACAATGTACATGGAAATAGTTTTCAATCAAGTCAAAGTGCAACATCTGATATTATACAACCAGTCAGTGCATGGTGAAGCCGCAAACACAACTCAGGCTTGGAAATTCAAGTTCTTCGCATCCCCGGCATATAATAATTATGTTATTGAGCGAATTAGTTAATGAATGCTAATCAATCTTTAATTTTTTTCATCTGTTTCAAAATAGTCAGAAGAGACAGGAGCAGTTTGAAGCTTTTATCCCCATCTCCACTCCCAGGGCCTTCTCTGACTCCCCTAAGAAGGTTTAAAAAAAAAAGATGGCCCAGTTTTAACAATCAGGTCAGATGTAAATATATTAATTCTAGACTTTACTGACTAGAAATTATGGTATACTTGTATTAGAGAATCTTAACAAGAGCTTATTTGACCATGGAATAGCAACAGACCAATTTTTTTTAATTTACTTACCAGGCACACACATAGTTAACACCAAATTTTAAACACACTTGGATGGGTCTGCCTCTGTGGCAGACACTATAGAATGGCTCACTCTACATTCATTCTCAATCATCTTCTCCCCTGCCTTCTCTATATAGAGGCTAGAAAGCAAAATACTCACTTTCACAGACTCACTTGCCCCTTAGGGTAGCCTTTGACACAGTTCTGACCAATGACATGTAGGTGAAAATCTCTGGGGGAGGGTTTCCCAGGAGAGAAATATGGCAAAGATTATTTTTGGCTGGGGTTCTAAGTCCTATTTTTCTATTTAGACAATGCATTTTTCACAGCACTTGTCTGGTTACTTGAAGAGAAAAAAAATCTATGCAATAGCTTAAATCCATCTCTACATTGACACCTAACATAGCTGTTCATGGGATATCTATTCACCACTGGGAGCTATATCTTAACAAGGTAGCACTGACTCCCTTTTAGATATGTGACAGAAGTGATCAGACGAGGACAAGTCTGTCACCTCTTAGAACAGCAACCATACAGCTATGGGGTTGATGCATCACAGCTGGAGGACTTAGGTCCTAGAACTGACTACCATTAGAGTATGTTGTAGCAGTGTCAAAAAGTAGCTGGTGAAAGAACAGTCTCTTCAACAAATAGTGTTGGGACAACTGGATATCTGTATGCAAAAGAATGAAGTTGGATTCCCACCTCACACCATGTACAAAAATTAACTCAAAATGGATCAATGACCTAATTACAAGAGCTAAAACCATACAACTCTTAGAAGAAAACAGGAGAAAATTTCATCCCCTTGGATTTGGCAATGGACTGTTAGATATGACACCAAAAGCATGAGCAACAAAAGAAAAAATAGATATAACTGGACTTCAAAATTAAAAACGTTTGTGTATCAAAGAACATCATCAAGAAAGTGAGAAGACAACCTATAAAATAGGAGACAATATTTGCAAATCATGTACTATCTAGTAAGGGTCTAGTATCCAGAATATATAAAGAACTCTTACAACTCAACAACAAAAAGACAAGCAACCCAATTAAAAAATGGGCAAAGGACTTAACAGACATTTCTCCAAAGAAGATATACAAATGGCCAACAAACATATGAAAAGATGCTCGACATCCTTAGTCATTAGGAAAACACAAATAAGAACCACAATGAGGTACCACTTTACATCCCCTAGAATGGCTATAATTTTTTAAAATAGGAAATAACAAGTGTTGGTGAGGATGTAGAGAAATTGGAACCCTCATGCATTGCTGGTGGGAATGTAAAATTCTTCAGCTGTGGAAGTTTGGCAGTTCCTCAAACAATTAAACATAGAACTACCATATGACCCAGGAATTCCACTCATAAGTATATATCCAAAAGCACTGGAAACTAGTACTCAAATACATGTACACACTTTCATAGCAGCACTTCATAATAGCCAAAAGGTGGAAACAGCCCAAGTATCCATCAACAGATGAATGGATAAACAAACTGTGATATGTGACCTTCATATTCTGTGGTATATGTAGAGCTCAACCTCAAAAACATCATGCTAAGTGAAAGAAGACAAAGGGTCTAATTTTGGAACTAGAGGTGGTGGTTGCACAACATTGTGAACTTTCTAAATGCCACTGAATTGTTCACTTTAAAACAGCTAATTTTGTGCTATGCGATTTCATCTCAATTTTTTAAAAAAGGTAGCTGGCTCACTAGAACAAAATGTAATCAGTAGAGGTCACTCACTTGCTGTATAGGTATTGGAAAGCCTTTATTTTCCTCATTAGGATATTAAATGATGTAAAATAAGAACAAAACTAAACTCCATTATTCAGTAGCCTTTGTGGGGAATATTCATCCAATTTTCTTGCTTGTTCTGTTTCTCTGCTTGCCTTTGAACATTTCTCCCTTCATTCAATACCCACTACTCGGGTGGAAGAGTGGATAGTAAATGCACAAGTTATAATCTTATTAACACCTTCAGCATAAAGAAATCAATTACCGAAATGTAGATGGGATTATGGGATTAACAGCCATCCTAGTTCCATTTATCTGTGCAATTTCATTATAGTTTAGAAAAGATCATCAAAGACTGCTACTGGACTACAGATATTTGTCTTAGAACTCGTGACAATTTTAACCAGTCTTGTAAAAGTTCGGAATGCTTGGTTCTCAGATTTCGCCGTACAACTTTATCCATGTTTATTAGTTTCCAGGGGGTGACGTAACAAAGTACCTCAAACTTAGTGGCTTGAAACAAACGTACATTTCTTCTCTCAGTTCTAGAGGCTAGAAATTTGAAATCAAGGTGTCAGCAGGGCCATGCTCCTTCTGAAGGCTCTAGGGAAGAATCCTTCCTCACTTCCTCCAGCTTCTGGGGGCCCCAGCAGTCCTGGGCTTGTGGCAGCCTAACTCCAATCTCTGCCTCATCTTCACATGCCTTGTTCGCTGTGTGTCTGTTATCTGCTCTTCCCATAACGACACCAGGCATTGGATTTAGGGCCGACCCTAAATCCAGGATGCTCTCAGCTCGAGATCCTTAACTAATTACATCTGCAAAGATGGTTTTTCCAAATAGTCACATTCTGACATTCTGAGTGAACATGAATTTTTGGGGGGCCACTGTTCATCCTACTACACTGGGTAAATAATTTCTCTTTTTGACATAGTAAGGTTTTTAAAAAAATCTGATTCAAATTTAGCTTGGTAAACTTGAATAATTATTCTGGGGAAAACTTTAAAAAATAAATCTTTTATCTTCAAAACTAAACCAAAGAAAAAAATCAAATCCCTAGAATTGAGTTTTCCCTTTATTGACTAAAACTGATGTACGTCAGTAAGAAAAATGTCTTTTGACAGAAACAAAGCATGACAGATTGGTGCTATTTTATAATTTATTACTTACAAAAATAACTTCAGCTTTCTCATAATGACAATTCAATAAATCCTCTCCTAGAAATCAGGAGCCTTGACACTTATGATTTTTACTAAGAAAAACTTTCTTTTTAAATCCCTAAGCCATAATTTTTTTAAACATTTAAAATAAAGTTAAAAAAAATTTGGAAGATGAAACTTTATAACCAACTATCTTCAAAACATACAGTGAAGTTTATGTGGCCAAGTATCAACTACTTGAAACAGCACAAGATGACAATATACCTACAAATAATTTCAAATCCCAAATGATAAATATTATCATTTAACATTCAGAAAATTTTATAAATAAATTACAAGACAATGTTGGTAGACCATACATTTTCCCAACTATAAGAACATACCCCGTTTCATATATTTAACATCCAGGGGAAATTTTTTCTACATTAATGAAAATTAATTTTTATTACAGATTTCGGGAATTCTTTCTAATGTACCAAGATTTCATATGAAAAAGCAGAAGTTACTTTTATTTTTTATATAAATAAGTATGAACCGAATGTAGAAATCTGATGTTAGACAATTCCTTTGGCAGAAAACATTTAATTATAAACAGGCCTTAAAATAAATACAATTTCCATAAGATTATGGAAAAGAAAAATAACAACCTTATATTTCTTAACACCAAAAATATCATCTCAATACACAGATTTAATAACATTTTTATACTATCGACAACCTGCAACACAAAATTCATTATAGTATGGCAAAAATAAAATTATTTTTAATTTAAGAGGGAGAAGAAACTTCTGGATGTATAAAATTTCACAGATGTCAATATACACTATTTATATACATGTGCATGTTATATAATTCCAAAACTACATTAGATGAACTTAACTGGCTGATCCCGATGTAGTGGGTGTGCAGTACTTAGACTAGTTCAGAGACTTATGCAGAATTCAGCTTTTATAATTCAGATCACAATTATACATGAAATATGTACACAAACATTAAAATAACTGTTTATTAAATATTGTTTGGGAGAAAAAAATGTTTAAGATTTTCCATATATATGCAAACAAGAGCAGATTTGTAATTTTTTTTGTTTTCTTTTCTTTAAAGAATAGAAGATTCGTTTCCAAAAAAGGAAGGTGCCCTTTTAGAATTTTTTTATATGTATATAACTGAATTTACATAGAACGAAAATACTGGATGAAAAACAGAACATGAGACATTAAAGGTTAAAACTTTCCAGTTACTTGTATCTGAAATAAAACAACGGCAGAAACTGGGCTTTCAAATACTGCTTGTTTTCCCCTTTAAATGTAGACCAAGTAGTATATAGAATATTTTGTTCTAGGCTACAGTTTCTTGGAAAAAGGAACATACTTGGAATCAATTTCTGTAAATAGATAAATGACAAAAATTTCCAGAGCACCGTCTTCAAATGGATTCTCAGTAGAAAGATTAAGGGCTTTCTTTAAAAAACAATATAGAAATCTGGCTTCCATGTAAGTGTAAATATCTTTTTAAAAGCTAAACTTATGTCCATTTTTTTCCCAGTCTAAATATCATGTATCTGTAAGCATATGAATTTGCATTTTCTATGATGTGTCATCTAAAAGTTTGTTAGATGCAGCAGTGTACAAATTTTTAGGAGAGAAAACAAGCTCTATTGGTTTACTACCTAACTTTTACAATATGTGGAATCTATTAGCACTACAAACTAATTTAAAATGTAGGCTTCAGAAAAACTGTCTTGATAATTCCATCAATCCACTGCCTGCTATTATTCCACAGGCTCAGAATTACTTCGGTAAAGAATGGCCAAATTTTTCAACAGCCTGGCATAGCAGTGATACTTGAATCACCTCTTTAAAGAAGTAACACATCAATAAAAACATATTTATCATCCATGCTTGGTATACATCACATCAAATTATTAGGAATGTCTGATGGCTCAAAATTCACCTATAATCCCTAAAAAGGAAATGCAGCATCTCTGCACACCACACTACAGGAAGGAAAACAAATGGACCATATCTTCATTAGAGAATGGCCAAAGTCACTTGAAAAGGTCATTAGTGTCAATTCTAAATACCAGGGATCCTTGTAAAAAAACAAATGTCTTTCTCCAGGGAATGGAAATGTTTCATGGGGCATTCCTTAGCCCACTGTTGGCATGACTGGGGGACTAGCTAAATGCTTTATCACACATCTGCATTTACATGGTCCTCACTATTAGTAACAGAAAACATTTTTGTTCCTTCCAAATTGCTCTTGCTTCTATAGACAATTATATGCTAATCATTACTCAACATAACACTGAGAACAAAACTGATGGTACTGCAAACACAACTGCAATTTAAGGAACCAAAGGAAATATGTTGGCAAGCTAAATGCTTACACAAAAAATGTTCGCCTTTTAAAATAATGGTGTGTGGGAGACTCTGAAAAAAATATGCAGACAAAAAATATTTAAAGGTTTTAGTGCTCTCAATTATGATGTTTTAGGGGCAAACTCTGGTTTCTTTAAAGTAACATTTTAACACTCCTATCTCATGCTGTTTAGTGTCATAAGGCTACTTACTGGGTGTCCAGATTTGTGGAGTGAGATTTAAAAGTAAGGCAAAACTAACTGGAAGCAACTTGAAGTTGCCTCTGATCAAAAGTTTTGACTTCAAATTGGAGTGAAAAAACCCTTTGATGGCCTAGTAGAGTAAGATATGTTTTTGTGCTTTATTATTCATAGTCCTTTAAAGATGAGAAAAAAAATTTTTTTTCTTTTAATATTTCCAGATTAGAATCACAAGGGTTGAGTAATACACGTATGAAAGATTTCAAGAAAATGCTTGGCCTGTTTCTAAAGGAGAGGCTGCTGATGGTAATTTGTTTGCTGCTGTGCAAGTGAATGAGCTGGAACTGTCACTGGAAAGCCTGCCAATTGTGGCAAATTGGAAGTAGTGTTCTGGTAAGATGACATATCCACAGACATCCCCATCTGCTGTGTGTAAGCAGCGGTACCACTGGCTGATTGAAGGTTCGAGTTCTGATTCATGTAAGTAGTATTGGAAACAGTGTCTTGTCCAGTGCTACAAACAAAATTAAAAAAACAAAACAAAACATATTTACTTGCATTATCTAGGTTATGGTCAGAGATCAATCAATATGAGAAAATAAAAATGCCTTTTCCATTTTATAGGTTTATATAGCTCCGCTATTCTGATTATGATTTAATCACTCCAGCTATCCAATGCTGTTAATATAATTTTTTATTTGGTAAGAAGAAAGTATTCAAAAAGAAACAAAATATAAGATTATAAGGCCTATTTAATTTTATTTTCTCCAAAATCTCTCATCGAAAACACTTAAAAATCTTTTGAGGAGATGCAGATTGTTTCTGACAGTGGTATCCTTGGAATGATATCCCTGCAATGAGAACAGAACCCCAGCTCAGGTATCCCTTCAGCCCATATCCTCCCTTCCCCATCTCTCAATCCAGCACACAGAAGACCCCGTCTTCCTCACACACTCTTTACACTTTCCTTTGGCAGGGGCACTTTCAAAGCTGCCCCTCGTAGTCAGCTTAACTTGAATCCCTACATAAAAATAATAAAGGCAGGAAGAACGGGGTAATCACACAGGACCGTGAATCTACCCTCAGGATAGTCCTGACCTACAGTTTCCTTATTAACACCATACAGAAAAAAACCATAGTTGAAAAATCACACCAAATTGCCAGAGTTCTGCTTGTTCCAGTAACTATTATAGCATGCATTTCTTTAAAAAGATATATAATTTTAAATTATACCAAATATACTGCTTACAATATAGGAGGATTAATGTCTACACTACTCCAGTTTTTTCTCTGTAATTCCTAGTGTCACCCAGGATACCAAATTTTTAATTGAACCACACTTTAATTGAACTAAACACCAATATGAACAGTTTTAATTTTCAGTTAATATCTAAAACTTATACTCATGGAATTTAAGAGTAGGAAGAGACCTTAGAGATCATCTACACATGACTATATTGAATGAACATTTTGTGTAGTTAAGCACAAAGTTAACAGAAGGCAAGATTTAAACATGATTTTCAGATACAAGTGTTAGTATAAAAAAATTAGCCTACAAAATCCACAGCCCACACAGACTTCTTTTTAAGAGTCAAAGTAACACCACCTTTCTGATTTTAGAGTGCATGCAGATAAGTATGTCTGGGACTACTCTGCTAGGCTGATTACAGCACAGTGCCAAGTATGTCATGGGCTTGGTCTCTGTAAGGAATAATTAGCTTTATTTTGTCCCAGGGACCCAGTCTATAAGCCAAGTCTGGGCAACCATCTCAGTCTGGGTAGCAAAGCTAAGAGCAGCACCATTCTGACTTCATGGGATTATGAATGGGCAGTTCTATAACTTCAACTCAATAGTAAAAGATGGCACAATTCCTACAAAGACAAGGGTCTATTTATTCTCATTCTGAAAGTCTGTGAAAATTTCATGTATATAATTACAAAATTAACACAGCTCCCAAAAACTTACCTTAAATATGGAGTTTGAGCAGGCTGTGTGGTCACTGAGGAATTCACATTTGGAGGCAGAGATCTCAGTGGACCAATCTGATCTGGTCCTAGGCTGTAGCTTTGGGCAACAGTGACTTGGTGAATGCCTTGACCCATATAGTTTCCACCATGTGATTGAACTGGGTATGTCTATTAACCAAAGAGAAGAGGTTGACTCACTGATCTCCCAAACATCTGCCTAACAACATAGTTAAAACTTTAAAAGACTTAAATGTTATAGTTCTTTGGGGAGCAATCTGGTTCCACCAATCTATCCACTCTAGTATAAAAAGTGGAGAGCTTCCAAATCACAGTGCCAAATCTATGGAAACTTGTGATTTACTTGGTTGTTCTTTTATTCTGCAGGGGGTTGAAAGGAAGGGAGGTGGTGTATTTTGAAGTGGCAGGTTGGAATCCATCCAGGTTGCCTATTATTCAGTAACACGTCTTGCTGTAGAGCCACAGAAAACTATATACTCCCTGAAGAGCAGCCCATCATCACTTCAAGTCACCATCAGAATGATGACCTTCTTTACTCCCATCCCAGGATGACTTATTCAACTCCTTCCTAAGAATGAAACTTAGGAGGATAAGTTGAAGAATGAATGGTATCAGGGAAAGGTACAGGCCCTGTCTGACAATGTCTCCTTTATTTCCTGCCTTTAGGATAGATAAGACGAAAGTAAAGAAGAATTGTGGGTAAAGAAAAAGATGTATCCTCAGGAAACAGGAAAATGGTCTAAGTTTCTTTGGATATTGTTATGTGCCCTACTTAATTTTCAGGGAAACATCTTCTTAAGGACAGGATCTACCATCTGCCTACCAAATACAGTATTCAAAACAATGTACAGGTTTAACAAATATCATATAGTAACCATCATTGCTCCTGTTTTCAATTAAGCTATTTTTAAAAAGCAAAGACCAGGGCCAGCCTGGTGGCATAGTAGTTAAGTCTGTGAGCTCCACTTCAGCGGCCCAGGGTTCACAGGCTCGGATTCTGGGCATGGACCTAAGCACCACTCATCAAGCCATGCTGTAGCAGCGTCCCATGTACAAAATAGAGGAAAACGGGCACAGATGTTACCTCAGGGCCAATCTTCCTCAGCAAAAAGAAGATTGGCAAAGGATGTTAGCTCACGGCCAATCTGCCTCACCCTCCCCCCCGCCGCCAAAAAAACAAAGACCATTGACGTGAAAATTGAGAATGCTAGAAATGCCAAGTCAACTACATTAAGTGCAATCATATCACCTCTTTAGCATGTAACAACCCACTGACAACAGGCTGAGACTGTGGAAACGGACCTCTTCTGTAGTTTAGGGCTCCTCAGTGATCTTCACAGATACAACTAATGGTGTGTTACTCCAACTTTTTCTAGCATGGATTTTTTTTTTCAAATTAGAATAGGAACTTTCACTATTTCAAGTGGTGCTATGCATGAATAGTGTAGATAGAGGTTATGTGAAGAATCAAACTGATAGCTAACTTTTTAAAGAAATAAGTTGTGTTTAGCAAAACACAGATTGTAAATAGTATAGAACTAAATACAAAAATCTGACACAGGAATGACAAATAACCCTTTAGAGACACACAAAGAAGCAAATATAATGTACAGTTCTATCATACAATGGTACAGACATTTCTACTTTGTTCCATTTTTCACAGCAGCAGCAAATAACTCTTTGAAAACAAAAGCAATATTGAATAAACTCCTGCTGTCTTTTGCACCTAGAAATCCTTTCTACTCTCAAATGTAATGACTCTTTCAGCATTTTCAAAAGTTTGGGGCATGACATATTTGATAAATGAATCTTATCTGATGTGACAGTTACTATAGTAACTATTCTTTTTTTACTTAACTATTATGTTGTGTCAAGTCATCTAGATTACGCACCCACATTCTAGCTTTTCTCCTTGGTGTCTCCTTCATATACCAGTTTTCATAAATTAACATAAATTTTGTTCATCCAAGCTCATTCTGAATTCAATCGCTAATTGGCTGAAATCTGAAAAAAGCTCCAGGGTACTGGATACTGATAAATATAAGTATTCACTTCAGCTGGGAAGCACAGAAAAGGTGTAAAGTCTTGGGAAAAGACACTCTTTGTGAATGGCTTATGGAACCTAAAACTATAGGCCTGAATCACATCCTTGTCATGCAAAACTTTTTAAGTCATGCATCTAAGAAAAGAAAATATAAAGCATGATCTGAGAACAAAAGAAGTTCATTTTCTAAGCTTTGTAGTAATCACATAAGTCAGAGAAATCTTGACAGAAATTTTAAAAATCTTAAATCTTGCTTGTTGAGCGACAGGAACAGCATTAGTACCTCATCTGAAGGACTTCTGATGCCACGCACTGTCCTAAATAGAAGCATTTATACTTTATTCTTATAAAAAGGATTTATAGTTACATAAGGATTTATGCTTTATATTTACAAAAGCATACGAAGAACCAGACCTGCCCTCATGTATTTAATGGTCTCTTCATTCATGTTAAAAGTGAACTAAAATGTATTTGTGAAATACCAGTATCTAATTTGTCCTGGTGAACACTAATTGATTAGCCAATACTGTTTTGACTATCAAAGATGAGTTTTACAATTTTATTCATGGACCCTAGAAATTTTAATACTATGCTTTAAAACATTTTTTTTAATTTTGAAAAATGTTCTCAAAAAACATGCTCACCTGCATTGGAACCCCAGCTGATGAAGGTGGGTAACATGCTGGAGGATGAAGCTTTGAATAGACTGAATATACTGGTGCTTCATTCACCAATTTGTTATATAGTTCCAGAGCTTCCATGACTTTTACGTTCAATTCAGACAATTCTGAATGCTTCCTGATATGGAAGAAAAGCATTTTAATATTCTTCCAAGTTTTTATGCACATATTTAGCAACATAAATTATTTTTAAAATTTCTATTCATATTTTAAAAGTTCTTTACATACAATGAAAGAATATTCACAGAGAGAAAATGGGAGGAGGAATTATTTAATTCTTGTAACATCTAGGCTGATATGACCTCATAATATTAGGGAAAGTCCTTTCCATTTCTCATAAAATGCAATCAATTCATAGTTTTGGTGCTAAGAGAATTTTGTTTCATATGTTACAGGTTTCTGTTGAAAACTCAATTCCAAAGAACAATAATTTCTCAATTTATGAAAAGTGTAAGGCTTAATTAAAAATCTTAGTAGAAGAAAGTACTTAGGCAAGGCCCAAAACCTGCTATGAAGTACGATATGACTGAAATAAACACACATTCACAAACAAAATCACACACATTTTCATTTGCTTATATTCATGAAAGGATCAACTGAAAAATAAAATGTAATAATTATCCTTGAAAATGCACACAAAAACAATGTATATATAAACTAGTCTCTACTGCTCTTGTTTGTTGGTTTCTTTTGAGAAAGTGAGTGAAATCAGATACGTCATTGTGTAACAACAAATCCAAATAAGAGCATTTTCAAATTTGCCCAAGGAACTCCAGAGTAAATCCTTCTGATCTGATACAATTTTGTCTTTTCCCCTGGGAGTAATAAAGAACTCCCTTTGCAACTGACAAATTCATAAAAGTTAAATGGCCACTTTATCTGGCCTACAGGCCAAACAGGCCCACAAGCCTGTTTATTAAATGTGGCTCTTTTTATATAACACAGAGAGGCTGAGGAGACAAGAGGCAGAGGCAGGCATCCTGACACAAGGCTACCAAATAAACGACCTGGACTGAGTCCGGTTGAGACTTGTCACCTTTTCTCTATTAGAATATTTTATCTGAAACAAAAAGCGCTGTTTCCTCTCTTGCACGTGTGACTGTATAAAGCAGGTGAAACTATTTTCAGAAATATCAGTTGTAAACTACACAGGAAGCTTTAGAAATTAGTGTCCATGCTAACAAATGTGTGACTGAGAATTAACCATAGGCATTTGCTCCACATAACCCAGTATACTGATGAAACACCAGGAGAACACAGAAGGGCATGACGACTGTGTTTGAAATCACCCTCAAAGATTTGAGACATAACCCCAAAGCAATAACAAATTTTTACTGAACTGTGCCCAATGCTATACTAGGACAGAGAAAATTAAGCAAAAGGCATGTTTCTCTCCTTCAAAGAGACTGCAATCTACTATATTAGGGAGACAAGGCTAAGAACATGGAAAATAGCAAATAATTATAATTGCATATAATAGCATATAACTGAACGCAAAATTATTGAATAGGTAGGGAATAGAAGAGTTGAGAGGAGGAGATTAATTCGAGTGGTGGCAGAATGAAAAGGCTTTATGGACAAGCTGGGACTTAAGAGGGCACCTAAGGAAGGATGGACAGGCCAAGCCAAAAAGGAAGACAAAGTCTGGTCAGTGGGACAGGGTAAATTAAGGCAGGCAAAAGGAATGAGAAGGTACACAAGGGAAGAATGAAAAAGGGCAATGTGATCAAGGTGGTAGAAAATGATTTTCAAAGGGTAGAAGTAAGATTAGAGCAGTCTGGAACATAGCTAAGTTCAAACTATGGATCTCTTCAATAAATCTATCAACTTTTTTGGAGTCAATTTACAAGTTTACCCAATATAATTTCTTAGTGTGATAAATGCTACAAAATTTCAATCTGTACAATGACAGACAGAAATGATATTTAAAATTTAATTTTCTGACAGTAAAATTGTTTTTCTTATTAGAAAAAACAAACTGATGATGATCCATTCAAGGGAAGAAACGATATTTTATTCACCTCTGAATGTTCAACAAGGGTAAATAGTCAATAAAAATTTGCTGAAGAACAGCAAGCATTTTCCAGAACAGGAGCTGCATCTGCAGTCAGTGGCCATGGGATGGAAAATGCCAGCTGGTCTATTCAGAAACTGAAATTGAAGAGAGAACTGGTTAACAGGTGAGCTCTCACTCAAAAATTAACTCATATCAGAAATGGTCACTCTGATTTTTAATTGTTCTAGACCTTTTCCTTTGAAGATCTTTTTATCAACAAAAATAAGATTATACTGTATCTTCTGCTTTTTTCACTATATAGTATGGTATCTTCGCATGTCAACAGATAGTGATCAATGACAATGCTTTTTATTATAGACTGTGTGGATGTATAATTTCTTTAAAACCAATCTCACACTGAAAGACATTTTACTTACTTCCGATTTTGCCGTTATAAATAATACTGTGAAGAGCACTCTAAGACCTAAATCTTTGTGTACATTCCTATGTATTCAGCATGGCCCTGAAACTACTGGATTAAAGAATATGGACTATTCTTAGGCTCCAGAAAGGTTTATAATAATTGGACTCCTCTCCACACCTAAGGTAATACTGACCATTCTCCTTTTCAGTCTTTTCCCGTTTGATTATTCACTGACCATCCCTGCACTGAAACCAAAGTAACAGATGTATAAGCAGATATTTAATGCCTTCTCCAAAATAAGAAAAATAAAGTATGATAAAACTACCACCATCATTTCATTAATGGCAACAGGGATTTATTTTTTATTTCTTTAGAAAATAAAAAGAATTCATAAAAAATGCCCCATGGAACAAAGATTATAATCTTCAATGACTAGAAAAAAATCTTGCTGCTACTACCCCTTCTCTGGTAAAGGCAGGTAAGAACTAAAGTAGTTCCTGCTCTTCTTGTGCTGTTTTATACAGTAGTTCAGTAACTAGAATCTTGAAAGGGGTGATGATGGAACACTAAAGCCTTATCCTTTGTCTTCCATTCTCTATGGCTTCTCTCTCTGACTTCAGATAGAAAAACTCTGAGGAATAAGAAAAGGAGGCAAAACGAAGTTAAAAGCTCAAAACCCTGATAGTCTATCCTTCAAACCTGATGCTCTTTCTGAGGAAAAGTAAGAATAGGGAGAATAATGAAATTAAAAGGGCTATAGAAATACAAGGAAGAAAAACAAGAAGAGAAGGTCTGTGCATTGGATTTAGCTTCACAAATACAAGGGAAATTTCATTTGAAAGCTTTACAAATACTTTTCATCACATAACAAGACAATGCTTGCCTAAGATCCCTATTCTCATTTTGTGTTCTATTCAACTTTATTCTTCCTTACTCATTATCCCTCAATTCCAGTCCAAGTTAAGAAGACGAAGACTGGCACAATGAGAGCAAGAGTCTCTGATTTTACATATACTACATTGCCATGAAAAACTACCACCAAAAGAAAAAGTACCACCTTGCTTAGTTTGTAAGTTTTGGAAACTGAGAAACAATGTCAACAGATTCAACAGTTCCACAAAAACTCCGTACTTTATAAAGTTCCGCCCAAAACAAGACAACTGATTCCCCACATGAAGAATCTCACCTATCAATCTCTTCAAGTTTTTCATCTATCATTGGACCCATTTGTTGGCAGATATCTGTAAAAATAAAAATATTTTAAAACTTGTAAACTTAAACCAGTTTAAGTCAATCTCAACAATTTTAAACAATAGAGCACCAATATGCAACACCATGCATAATACAAAGAGAATTAAGTTTATGTTAGAGAAAGGATTATAAAAGATCTAATTTTAATGCTATTCAGCACCAATATTGATATCGTGACCAAAGGCAAAGTCGAAATCAAAACACAAATCCCACCATGTTCTCTGGAAGTACTGAGTTTACAGACTGTGAAATCTGGAGTCATCTCAACATCTTAAAAATACCTAGAAAACTACTATTAGCTAAGTAAAATGAACTTGAGTCACACTGTATAAAGTACATAGTTATATAGTTACATAGTTATGTACACATTAGATATGAACATTTTTTATGCCATTTCAAAATTAAACATTTTGTGTATTTCCAAATGTAAACACTGATACAATGAATAGTATAATATTCTACATTTGTAGCCAGACTTTCTTCTATAAAAATATTTAAGAAGATTTATCCATTTATCATAGAGATTTTCTCCCAAAAGATTATAAAAAAAGGCATAAAGGGGCCAGCCCAGTGGCATAGTGGTTAAGTTCATGCACTCCGCTTCGGTGGCCCAGGGTTTGCAGGTTTGGATTCCAGGTGCGGACCAACGCACCACTCCTCAAGCCATGCTGTGGCGGCATCCCATATACAAAATAGAGGAAGATGGGCACAGATGTTAGCCCAGGGCTAGTCTTCCTCGGCAAAAAGAGGAGGACCGACGATGGATGTTAGCTCAGAGCCAGTCTTCCACACCAAGAAAAAAAAAAAAGGCATAAAAACATTTGTTTTAATTATTTCAAATTTCTTGAGGACTAAAAAGTAAAAAGACACATCAACATGCATCAAATGACTACATTACAAAGCTAACACATCATGGATAATTCTGACCTTTAAAATCACAATACAAGAGAATTAAAAGAGGAATAAGAATTTCTAACATTTTGACTCAATTAATTTAATATGCTGTTATTTCTAATTCTGTCCTTTTTTGGACTGCAAATCTCTTCAGCCAATTTCACTAGAAATTGGCTTATAGAAAAACAAAGACTTCCTTCTTGAAAAGGATAGACAGGTTTATAACCTTCCAAGTAATACATTTACTATTTTTCTCTACTAGTCTGTTTCCCACCACAGATTTCTATCTCTAGAAGCAAACACAAGGTAGAAGAAATTTAAGGCATTATAAATAGTTAAAATATTAAATGACATTAGAGTATTCCTTAATGTTCACTAAGTACCTTCTAAGTCCAAGAGGTCTTGGGAGTCTGGTTTTGAATCTGTTGGATCTATACTCTGGAGTACCTGCAGGGCTCTATCCATCTTATCCTAAAAAGGTAATAGGACACTTTAAAAACTCAAAGTTTTAATTTCAAAAAATATAAAAATTATTCTTTCCAAGCATTCTCAAGGATAATACATTTTAATAAGTCTTGATAGTTTAATTTTTAAACAAAAGAAGGACTCTACCTCATCTATATAAACAGGCTCAGGTTCTGATTTCTTAATTTCCTCCTCCTCATCATCAGTTACATTCAATTTGTCCAGAGCTCCTACGGAAACAAAGTAAACTTTAAGTTCCTCAGCATTTACTTTGGCATTTTAGTCATTAATTTATAAATAGCCCATGACTATCCATAAGAAAAAAAAAAGGACACCCTTTAAATAGTCATCCCATTTCATAATCAATATACGTTATTACATATGTTCATTCATTCGTACCACAAATATTTATCTAGTCCTTACTATGTGCCAGGCATTGTTCTAAGCATTGGAAATACACCAGTGAATAAAACAGACAAGAATCCCTGCCCTGATGGAACTTACATTCTAGTGGAACAAGCAAGCAATATTAATAGGAACTGTCCTTATAGGCATTTTCCAGAAAACTGAGTGTTACCACTAGAGAGACTAAATATACAAGAGCGTAGAGTATTATCTAGTCAGCTAATTTCAGAGTTAAATCTATGAGCTCCTTCTACACTCTTTTGTTGCTATAAAAAAATGTATTTCCTATATAAACAAAATAAAGCAACACAAAACAACAAAAGCTTTTCATAAACAGGTGAAAAATAATTTACAAATATACATATCCAGAAAACTATTCAAATGTTCACTGGAGCACTGCTATAATGTACTATATTTTAATAAAGTAAATTTTGGTAAAAATAAAATTACAATAAAAATCTATATAACTCAAGGATTTTTAAGTCCCAACAGTTAGCCACTTATTTCAAATATTTGCCTAACTTTCAAATAAGTCCTAAGGAGCAGAGCTCAGCATAACATGAGGGATATACTGAAAACCCAGAATATTTTTACTTTTAAAACTACAGCTCAATCTCTCCAGCCTATGCCAAAGGGAAATCGCTATATAGGATCCCCTGAGCATGGTCTATAAAGTTATCAAAAAGTGTCTCCAATTTTCCTATCTACCGAGAGTCAGACTAGAGGAATAAAAAGTATAAAGAGTGACAAAGTACTCAGTATTCAAACGAGTATTCACATCCCTCCACTTCATTTTAACTGAATGCCTCACTCTACCCATACAAAGATGATGTTACACACAATGCACAGAGCTTTCAATTTAAGTTCTTTCTCTAGAACTAGTAACAATTAGCACAGGCATGTCCTGCAGTGAGTCACTGTAAGTACATTCTAAGGGCAGACCGGCTGACTTTAGAATCCTGGCTCTGTCACCTACTAGCCACATAACCCCTCAGCCTCAGTTTCCTTATCTGTAAAATGGAGTAACAAAAGTACCTATCTCACAGACTTGTGAAGATTAAAGGAAACAGTGCAAGCAAAGGACTTTGTACAATACCTGATAAATGAGTGCTCAAACACCACTGAGCTGTTTTATTTCTGATCGTCACCATCATCAATATTATTATTAGCTGTTGTGACACTTAGCTCCCCCCACCTCCCCGCCTGCAGAACAAATGGAAGCTTTCTCTGCATAGTTGACAGCAGCGGAGTGGAACTTTCTGTGGCTGCAAAACTGAGTGAAGGCCAGAAGATCTGAACCAGGAACCTACTGTCTTGATTATATTATTTTATTATTGTCTCGGGTTCCCTAGGATCAAATCAAGGTGAGGAGAAGTCTAAAAGTTAAGAGTACTCCAAAGCCCTACAATCACACTTAGCACTTGTCAACCAGCCCCCCCCCCCGACCCCGCCACCTACCCCCCCCCACTTCAATACTGTGGGTTCAGTGATGAATAAAACCAATATTCTTTGTACTGAACAGAGACAAACTGCCTTCTGAACCATAATTAGGTTGATTTAAATATTTACAGGGGCATCACAGATTATTTTATGCTTTATATGTAACTATGTACATTAACGTTGAAAAGATTTAAAATATAATGATAAGGAAATAATTCTTAGAATTGACCTGGATGTAAGTTAACCCCTTAATTTGGTAAGAAGCAGATTGAATTATATTGCCTATAAATAAATTATTTAAAACAGGAATTAACTGCCAATCTACTTTATATTCAAAACTGAACCATAAAATTCAAGTGTAAAAAATTGTAATAGACTTAACCTTCCCTAAGATTTAACTTACCTGCCTCAGACTCCATGTTTAAATTAGTCGTTACAAAATTAGATGGGAAGAGTCCTATTCCTCTGTGATTTTCTCCTTTCCACCAATTGGCATCACTGACAATACAGTACAAAAATGTCATTTATTCCTCTACATTTTAGTACGTTTAGTATCAAGAGGAATTAAAATAAAAATTCAATTTAGCCTACTTTGAAAATACTAGTTCATATCCAACTATATTTAAAAGTAGTTCTTCTTAAACGTAATAAAAGATATAGAAAAGCACAAATAAAGCAAACACCCATACTCCCATACTTAAATTTAGAATCAATTAGCAACTGGTCATATTTGATTCTGGGCTTTAAAGAAAATAAAACATTATAGATAACACTGAAGTCTCCTTTATCAACAATCCTAAGTCCCAACCCCACATCCATCCTATCACACCACAACCATAAAGCTGGTAGGTAGCCTTCCTGCCAATGTATTTTTTATCCATTTACATATATGTGTATATATATACACATATATATATGTGTGTGTGTGTGTGTGTATATATATATACACACACACATATATATATATAGCCAACTCAGTAGATACAGATGTTAATCATTATAGACCTTTTTAATTTTATATGTTAATACTTTCAGATATTCTTTATGCCTTTTAAATTAAAGATTCATCACATGAATGTGGTATATTTGATTTATCCATGCCCATACAAATGGACATTTAGGTTATTTCTAGCCTTTCACCAGTAAAAAGACTGGGATAAGGATCATTCTAGATTCTAGATTCTAGGTCACACATGCCTCAATTCTCTTGGTTTATTCACAGACATAAACTTGCTGGGCCACAGGATACAAGCATTTTTCATTTTACTAAATATTGCCAAATGTTCCCTAAAGTGGTTGTGGCAATTCACCATCCTCCTTCCCTCAGCAGCAAGTGGGAATGTCATTTTCTCTCACATGTGTTAACTGTCCAAGCAACACTTGGTATCAGACAGGAGGGAAATCATATCTCACTGCTGTGCTCATTTGCACTTCCCAAGCATCCACGCGTGTTTTCTGGACATTCAGATTGTCTCTTCTGTGAACTGCTCATTCATGCCTTCTGTCCATTTTTCTTTTTCCACTGGGTCATTTGTCTCTTTTCATAAATCTACAGGAGTTCTTTACATATTCTGGACCGCAGTTGTTTGTCTGAATTATGCAAATACCTTCTCTCAAACTGTCACTTTTCTTTTAACATATGTTTATGGTTTCTTTTATGGCATGGTATTTTTTGTTCCATGTAATCAAATTTAACAATCTTTTATGGTTTACACTTTTTTAAAAAAAATCTTTATCCTTGAACTCCTGAATCTCATCTCCTATATGTTTGTTTAATAGTTCTGGGTTTCCTTTTTCATCCCTCTCCCACGTTAAGGTCTTTAATTCATTTGGAATGAAATTTTATGTACTGTGCGAAGCTGAATTTGATTTGTACTATATAAAGAGCCATTCACCCAGCAAAATTTATTCAATAGTACTTCATTTTTTTCTACTGATTTATGATATCCTATCTTTCAAACAGCAAGCTGCTATCTGTTCGTGAGTCTATTTCTGGATCTCATTCTGTTGCAATGGTCTTCATATTTATTTATTACAGCTTATTAATATGCCTTGATACTTGGCAGGGAAAGTACCCTCTCTACGTTATGGTATACTTTCACATTTCTATATTACTGTTAAAAAGAAAATGTTTTTAAATTCTCTAAAAAAAAGTCCTTCTGGGATTTTAATTGGAAATACACTGAATTTATGCACTAGTATGGGGAAAACTAAATCTTTCTAATATTAAAGTTTCTTCACCATGAACATTGTATCTCTCTCCATTTATATTTATATAAATAAATATATATATTTACATTCTTTTATATCTTTCAAATAATTTTATAATTTTCTCCATAAAGTCCTTCTATATCTTTGTTAGGTTTATTTATTCCTAGATCATTTATAATTTTTGTTACTACTGAGAATGGCATTTCCTATTTTCTAAATAGTTGTGATTAAAGCATGCCACTGATTCTTGTTTGCTGAGCCTATCCAACAACGCTGATGAACTCTTACCAGTTTTAATAGTTTGTCCACTGATTCTCTTGGACTTTCTATATGGACAATCACAGAATCTAGAAATGATAATTTTGTCTATTCCGTTCCAAAAATTTTACTTATTAAACAGGCATTTTTAAAGACAAAATTTCAGGATGAATTAACTTCTGATTCTGAAACATCACAAAAGCCACAAATACATGAAAAACTATATATCACCCAAATTCTTAAAACCAGAAATAGCTGATGTATTGACAGTTCTAAGATATCATATCTGCTGACATCTATATAGGATGAGAAATTCTCTCTCTTATACAAATGCTTTTTTAAGTTTAACGTTCCATTTTAAAAAGGAAAGCTGAACTTAGAGGAATTTTTATATAAAACCAGAAAACCCAAACCTGCGAAATGGATGCATGGATTTTATTTGAACCCATCAACAATTTTTTGTGCAGCCTTCCTTAATGTTCCTACTAATATAGGATAATTTCCTTCCCAACCACTACTGCAGACTCTTTGATGAAGCATAAAAGTAGGAAAAAGAACCAAATGCCATGTCAAAACAGGATGACTCCTTCCCACCCCTAATCCAGCTCTATATTCTCTCCACTGACAACCAGTTGATTCTATGGAATGTTAATGGCAAAAAATATTGTTCAATTTTAAATTCCTAAATTAAGGTAATTTGGTACCATAATTTGATATAAACTGATGATTTAAAAAAATTTAAATGTGGTATGTATATTTAGAGCTTTTTATATTAAAAAAGAATAAATCACAGCTGAGTGAAAAATGACATAAGTGTAAGAGACATAAACTTTATCTTCAACAAACTGATTATTCAGCTAACGTTTATGAAAGCCTACCAAGGAGAAGATAGTGACAGCAGGATAAGTACTTAAAGTTATAATTAAGACAGTTTCTGCCCTCAAGAAATTTAAAATCTAGTGCAGCATTTTCCAACCCTTCCCTACCAACTAAAACCTGTTACCCGGCTCTACCTTCTGGGATTCATTTTCTCCTTCCCCATTCCTCCCACCCAGGGAAGTGCTGACCTTCTACAGAATCAACTCATCTAGCAGGAGAGACATATGTAAACAAGTAATGACAATACAGTATGAGACATGCGATCACTTATGCTCAGGGAGCTATAGCAGCACGGAGAAGGAACTCCTAACTCTACTGGGAACTAAAGACAGAGAAGGGTTTAAAGGCTTCTCAGAGGATGTAAAATCTGACATGGGTTTTGAAGGTTAAGTAGGCACCCACCAGGAGGAAGAGAAAATTAGGGCTGTGGAAATAAAAATGGCATTTGCCCTACCGCCATTATGGATAAGCAAGAAAGTAAAAGTACAAAGAAACAAAAAACTTTGCACATGAGATAAACAAAGAACAAAGTTATCCTGTCTCATTTTAGATCTCAAAATAAATGAAAATCTGAGCCTCTCCTTTAAGCTACTGACTTCTTAACTAAAACAACTTATCTGCTGACTTTTGCAATGACAATGGCTGAAGATAAGTGATGCCCTTTATGGATATGATAATCATGTGAGAAAAGTGCTATTTCTACCACAAACATACTAATAGTAAACCTGGAAACCTTGGTAATTTTGTGGGAGTCCTTTCCTTAAAATATCTGTTTTTAATTTGGGGAGCCAATCCTTCTAAAGTCTGGACTTACTTGCAAATCATCTTTGCAAGTAAAGTTCCTTTTCTTTTCTAAATGCGTTTGTCTTCCAGGCAGAGAGAACCAAATGTACAATATCACAGAGGTCTAATCACAACATGGCATTTTTGGAACTGCAAGAACTCCACTTAATTATTTTAAATAGTACATACAGACAAATAAGGAGTGGTGAGATAAAGCTAAAGATGTAGAAAGTGAAAAGCTTTTTTGGTATACTGTTAATAAGAAATGTGTACCTTTTCTATCACCTCAGTGTTTCTTATATTGAAGTCCAAGAATGATGTATTTTCAAGGGACTTCAAGTTCTATATGGGAAATTTTTAATTTTGTCCGTTTCCACAGCAACATAGAAACAATGAATATAGTCATATTCTGGATCACCTACATGACCCCCTTTCAACTTAAGATTGCCATTTAACTTTAGTACCCAAGTTTGCATTTGTGTTTAAAATCTTGCCAGTGATAACCAATCACCCAGAATGACATTTAACCTATACGTGTTGATGAGCATGTCTATGGCAATTTTAAGACTGGGTGTCCTATCGTCAAAATGACAGCCATCAACCTACATATTGCATTATATTCATGTTGAATTCTCTTAACAGTTACAAAGAAAAAAGTTCCCTTTTGCAGTAATAAGTCTCAACTGAAAATAGTTTTATATGAGTCTAAGTTATTAACGAATTTGTGCTTTAATTAGACATCAGTGAAAAGGACACGTGCAGCACAATAACATAACCCTTCACTCACTGCAAGCCTGCAGACTGTAATATGTACATAACGCTGCACGAACACCAAATGACGTCAAGGGATACAGTATATATGCAGGATTCACAACAAAAGGAAACAAAAGGAAAAGTAACAAAAGGAAAAGTCAGAGGAGACTTGAGTTATCACAGCACCGGGTAGTAGAGACCTGCTGAAGAGAAGTGCCTCTGCCATTGATCAGTACTATATTTACCTTGTGAGCAGCAATTTATTTTAGAAAATTTTCTTACTACATGAAAGTAATGCTCAAAATTTGAATCTCAGAGCAAAAACTACTCATTTTGTAGTTTTGTTTCTATTTTTTACAAATATCTTTTATAGTTGTATAAGAGTATCAGAAGTGCAAACCTAAGTTCTTTTGTAAATATTCTAACTAAAACTACACCCTGAAGCCTGACATTTCAGACTGTCAGTGTTCAGAGCCCATAGAATCTCTTCACCTTAATATCTGTTTATTCTCCTTCAGGAATAATGTGCTCCACTCCAAATGATTAAACAAAAAACACAAACTTTTAAAGAAAAAAAATGATTATTTTCTAAGTGAACATAGTGTTATCTTGACTGCCTAAAGATCTTCCTTTTCCTATTCTCAATTTCTTGCAAAATTTTTCCTATCCTGTCAAAATCAATCAAAGTTCACCTGAAATGGACCCCCTGAATAAGCTTTGTTTCCCAGATCCTTGCACCAGGTGCGAATCTGCACTCTTCTGGACCTCAACATTACGTCTTCTATGGAATTCACAACCTGCATTCCATGTAATTACCTGCATGGTAATTTTAACTCCTTTACTTTATTCTAGGTTTTATGAAGACATAACTGTGTCTTCATTTTTTATTACAAACAGAACCTATTACATAACATTTTCTCAGTAAATATTTACTGCAGCAAAGTAAAACCATTTTGTGTATCTACCCATTTAAAATTATGCTAGACTAATGAATGTATCCTTACTAAGTTACAGTCCTGTGTCACATAACGATGGGGATACATTCTGAGAAATGCGTTGTTAGGCAATTTTGTTGTGTGAACATCACAGAGTGTACTTACACAAACCCAGATGGCAGAGCCTACCACACACCTAGGCTGCATGGTACTAATCTATGGGACCACTGTCATACATGCGTTCTGTCGTTGACCACAACGTTGTTTGTGGCACGTGATTGTATTTATAATAGATACCAAATACATTTGTAATCCCTGTTCATAGCAACAAGCTGTTAGGTCTCACTCTTCCAAAATTTCATCAACTTTTTTGAAAAGCAAACTAAAGAATAGAATTAGGCCCAATATACATAGATTTATTCTTTATGACAACTTTAAATGATAGAGAAATTGAGGGAGAGTACAGTAACAGATTAAGAATTGGGGAGTAGCTGAGCATAGCTTTTGGTTGCTTTGATCAAAGGTAACATAGCTATGTTTCTTCCTAAAGTTTTTGCCAGTAATTTTGGTATGTACAACTCCCAACATAAATGCATTCAGATGATTGAATATTTATGTTTCTCAAGTGTGATAATCAACAATATTATTTAATACACCTTTTATCCCAGATATAAAGAATACTTTACTACCAAATTTAACAAAAGAATAGGAACTCACATTTACCTAGTCTAACTTTTATTTTAGAAAAAAACAATAAAGATATGAAAAGACTCTATTATGATTTAAATACACCAAAGTCAAACAGCTGTATATTCAGGATTATAAATTAAGGATATTATAATACTTAATAACTTCAAAATATTCCAGAAATAAAGATTTAAAACATACCTGTCATCCAAAACAATAATAATTTCACCATGTTTAAAGGTGAGTTCATTGTCCTCAACAGCTTCAAAATCATATAAAGCTCTCACTTTCCTTGCAACTTTATTATTTAACTGAATATCTGCAGACGGATATAAGGGTTTCGTTTCTGTGTGCTGCTGCTTTTGCTCTTGCAACGATAATTCAATAGCTAGTTTGAAAAATTAAAATGCAGAAAACAAGATAGCCAGAATTAATTCTGATTTTTTTAAGTTTAAAAAGAAATATTAGATAATGTAATATTTAATAAGACTAAATCAAGTGAATATTGTATTTGTCCAATTAAATGCTAAATAGTTAACTTTCTTGGGGGGGCAGGACAGAAAATGATGACATTTTTTAAAACAAAGTTTTTGCTCATTCCTTATTATCACAGTCTGTCATATACAGCAGCTATTATTTTTATAGCAAACAGATTGTGACATTATAATATGGATAGCTTTCCATATAGGACAAGCCGTGAACATATTTCTGTGCTTGACTCATAACTTTGGCATTAAAGAAAAGGTGGAATGTAATCTCTCCAGAGGTAGGACATTAAATACATATTATTGACGAGGATTATGAATTAAATTAATCTTATACCATGTCAATTGTTTTCCCTTTGTTTCAGATCCTACCAATTTTTACATTTGAGGTAAAATACTAAAAGTATATCCAGTTTTATTATAATTTTTATTTAAACAAATTGTTCTGGCAAGAATGTTTTAAGCAACACTAAATTACACGTGCTTGATCATTTACCTTTAGCTATGTCTTCATCTTCTTTGTTTTTGTTTGATGTCGTACCATTCTTGGCTGCAGCTGAGACAGTCTGTAAATGTATGAGTAAAATGAACACAACTACTCTTCCAAAGAAAACACAAGCTCTATAATGACTCACACATGTTAATTTAGAAAAACTGATAAAACTAATGAGTTTCATTTAAAGGTAAAGTTCTTTATGCTAATTTTAAGTAACTATTTTCAAATACTAAAATAAAACATCAGAATATTCAAGAAAACATTATAAACTCACAAAGGGCATGAACTGGCTTACATTTTGCATAAATCTTACTATCTAACAGAGAACTTGGCATGCAGAAAGTACTTAAATACGAATCTTTCCTGATTGCACTTCCTGATCTCAGTAGTCCAAGGTCCTTATTCAGTGAGAAGCGCTATATTGCTACAGGCATAGAGCAACTTGAGAAGCGGCAGCAAGAAGCCATGATAATTGCTGAAGAGAAGAGGAGAGAGGACAGAGACAACAGGTGCTGTTCTAGGTACACATGTTAAGCCCTCTTTTACTGCTCATTGTGTTTGAATGGTAGTGGCTCCTAAGGCATAGGAGAGGACTAAGGAAGGTCATGCTTAAATTCAAAGGCATGGAAAACACATGTCCAGGATTCTGAGCCAGCAACCAGTTCTTCAACATAGATTTTTGAGAATGGTGTATAGAAAAGACAGAGAAGGAAAATGCTTGCTTTTTGTTACTTATAAGACTTTTATCCCAAAATTCTACCTTGAAACCCTAGGCCTGGTCAGCTACAAAGATTCTTTTTCTCTCTTTAGTTTACAGTCTAAAATAAAAAATATATATATATAATACTTCTCTGAATCTCTTTCCTTAGCCCATATCCTAATATTAATTGGAGGACAAGAGGCACTGAGAGCAAAACCCAAGATACAGTGTTTTTCTCCCACAGACCTAAATAAACAGCCCACTCTGTGACTCATTATCCCTGCCTCCTCCCCATCCTACTAAAGCCACCCCCTATCTCCCCCGATAAATGTCTAACCTTACAGTTTCACTCATCTTCTATGTAAACCATTCACTCCAGGCATATTCACCCTTCAACAAACACGTCTCGAGCTTTCTCAATTCCAAGAATTTGTTTATGTCACTCCTCCCGGGATATGACCTTTTCACTCCTCTTACCTACTGAAATACATTCCAGTCTAAAAATTCTACCTCTTCACCTTCTTCACCATCCCAGTCTATAGTTACCTCTCTCTCCTGGTACCTAGTCCTTGTACCGCTAATCCATATCTGTCACTTATAATTTAGTCATTTTTCACACGGATATAGCCACCCTTCAAATTTAAATTTGCTGAACATAAGGGCTCTCTCATACATCAGTGCCTTTTGCATGACTCTAGACTTAGAGTAGCATTAACCAGATTATTTATGGCTGATTCACTTCTCAAGTTCTGATATGTAGAAGAAATTCACTCAACAGTTAGAATGTCTACTAAATATAAGGCATTATGCTAGACAGGCACTTGGAGAGTGGAGGTGGGTAATGATGATTAAGACAGACCTTGCCCAGCTTTTACATAAGATACATACCTTCAAAACAGCATAGGGTCAAACTTGGGTCTGAATCAATCTCTTACCTGAGCACCTGTTGGAGGAAAAGTAATTCCTTCTTCTTTCATAGACTTAATAGTTGCAGATATTAGACTAAACTGAGGGTCCTTCTGAAATTCTTCTGACCACTCCACCATTAAAGCTTTCAGTTTTTCACATACTTTAGGATGAGCCTTTTAAAGAAAAGGCAAAGGAAAAAAAAAATCAAAAAACTATGATTAAAGTAAGTACCTGAATTATTTAACAAAGAGAATTACTACCAAAATTCTCTTTAATTATATGAACATCAACAAAAGTCCAGCAATTTCTAGCCTCGCTGAATACTCGATAAATGCCCATTTACATTTTAAGATAAAGCTGTTTCTTGCAAAATTACCCCTTTTGAACATGAATTTCTAAGTCTTACTATAATGACAACAAATCTTTTATATTCAGAGGTTGTTTCTTCTGTTCCTTAATATTCTCTATATTAGATTAAGCTTTTTATATCAACTAAACTAAAATTCTGGGATTTCTGTGACAAATAGCATGAGAATGGTGCTTCAGAATTTCTATCACAAAGAAATCAATAACAACAGCCCTATCATGAAGACCCCCTCCAGCCTGCTCTATAATAAAGGCCCCCTTTGCTCACCATCTCTAATGCGAATCAGTACAGAATGGTGGTTAGTTTGCACTCTGGAGTCACAGAAACCTGGATCTGAACCTCAGCTATGCCACTTACTAACTTCATGACCTTGGAGAAGTTACTTAACTTCTCCCTAAGCCTCAGTTTCCACATCTATAAAATAGGAATGACAAGAGAATCTAACTTCTAAGGATTGGTAAGAGCATTAAAGAAGATAGTATATGTAAAATGCTTAAAGCAGTGACTGCTTATTAACCCTCAGTAAAGATTAGCTATTTTCACTAGTACATACACTTTGGGGAGGAAAACAGTTTTTGGTGTTACAAATGAAAACATCAAATTTTAGAACAGGAAGTATATTTTATTTCAAATTTATCTAAAAATGATTTCATTTATAATACAACTTTATTAATGCTATATATAATTAAAATGATATACAGTATATATATATTTTTAATGACTTAAATTTCTTCTCTTTTTAAAATTTACCTTATTTTTTATCACAGCACGTACTTCTGTTGCAAAATCACGGGAACATACTTCTAAATGAAATATCTTTCCACAGTTTGCCACACAAGCCCCAAGAAGCTATTAATTAAAATAAAAACCAATATACAAATGTTGAGATATATCTTACTTAACTTACTGAAATAAATACACATTTAAAATTTGGGTCAAATAACAACATGACTTTTACTTACAGTTAACGCCTGCAGAGCAACGTGCGGAACCTTATGATTTACCCTTTTCATTATGGCTTTTAGGCAATCTTTTGCTCTAAGAAAAAATGAAGAAGGTTAAGGATTCAGAATTTCACTTCAAACATTAAAAATGTAAGGTTATTCTACTTCCATGTAACTTTAAATTTAAAAATAAAATCCTCAAACTTCACTTTGTTAAAGGAACAAATCTATAAAATAATTTTATATAGTCTTTTGCTCATAGACTTGTAGAATTTAAAAAAAAAAAAGCTTGTTGCAAAGGTTGTATATTCCAAAATCAGGAACCAAATCATTTCAAAAAGGTCAGTCAACACAACAGAACTGTATCATACAAATTATCGTTTCATCTTCAAGACAGACTTAGCTTTCAGATAGCAAATTATTATTTTGAAGAAAAAAAAACTAGCAAGATATATAGCCTTAAAAGGTTTAAGAATAAACATGCATGAATGCACTTTGAAAAGCTGTAATGTTAAAACAAATGCTTTCATCAGTCTTCTCAACTTCTAAAGTATAATCAATCGGTTCAGTTTAATTGCTGTATTCTCCCTCAAAAGCACCCTTTTTTATTAACTTTTTTCATTATGATCTTATATTTACCTATTCATTATTGAAAGGCTTTTTCAGTATATTACCTATTACGTTATTTATCTACTTCATTATTAAAAGGCTCCCATACATGTCTAAGTCACAGGGGAATTCCCTAAATAGTCTGTTCATTGTTAATGTGTCCCTATTGTGTCAAGGCTTTAATTATGTATTTTAACATATCTCAGGTTTTCAGTTGAACTCTTCCATTTGTTCTTTCAGGATAAGGTTAATTCCATAAATCTGGCCACCAGGATCTCTTTACTTTTATCCCCCAAAAGTACTTAGTAAAATCCCACTTTCCTTTCAAAATTACATCAGGAAAAGAGACACAAGTTATTAAGCTCCTAGACATTCACTGAGCATGACCGGGCATCTTACCCATTAGGAGTGCTTCCAACTTTGTCACATATGTCCATAATAAGACTCCAATCTTCCGTAGTGTTGTACTCATTCGTGGCTTTTTCTAGAAGATACCAGCATACACAAAAATTAGGACATGTAATTTTTATGTAATACTAAAATACCAAGAAAGGCACAATAGTTAAGAAGCCCTACCTTTTCTTTTGCCAAATATAAAAGAACCATGAAAAAAATCTCAGAAGATAGTTTCTAACTTCAATTAAGAGTTTCAATAATTCTAATTTCAAATAGAGTTACTAATTTCAATTTTAAGTTGTATAATTAAATGTTCTAAGGTACAACAATAAAATGTCTTCTGAATAGTTGAATACTACTAAATAGATGACAAATTATCAATAATCCTATCAAATTCTAATTTGGAAGAAAGCCTTAAAAATGTGCCATTATATAAGGAAATATGGATTACACTGTTCACTGAAGTATTGTTTTTAAGAGCAAAAGAAAAATGGATTAATAAAATACAGTAAATTCATACAACAGAATGTGAAAATGAATTATACAGAACTAAATGTACAAAAATGTATAAATCTCAAAATGTAATGATTTGTTTTGCCTTATGCTGAGTTAAAAAAAGCTAACAGTAGAATATATAACATTCACAGGAACTTTTTAAACAGCTTTATTGAGATATAATTCACATCCCAATATAATTCACCCATCTGAAGTATACAATGTTTTCAATATATTCATAGAGTTGTGCAACCATCACCAGTATGTAATTTTAGAACATTTACATCATCCTACAAAGAAATCCATACCCATTGGCAGTCACAGCCCATTCTTACTCCATACTCCCCACCCTAGACAACCCCAATCTACCTTCTGTTTCTACAGGTTCTCATTCCGGACTTTTCATATAAATAGAACCATACAATATAGTGTCTTTTGTGACTGGCCTCTTTTATTTAGTATAATGTTTTCAAGGTTCATCCATGTTGAAGCATGTATCAGTATTTCATTTCTTCTTATTGCTGAATAATATTTTATTGTATAGCTACGCCTCTTTTTATTTATCTGTTCACCAGTTGATAAACATTTGGGTGTTTTTTTTTAACTTTTTGACTAATATGAATAATGCAATGCTGCTATGAACATTGTGTACAAGTTTTGCGTGGACGTACGTTTTCGTATCTCTTTGGTATATACCTATGAGAACTGCTCAGTCCTCGAGTAACTGTTTCATTTTTTAGGAACTGGCAAACAGTTTTCCAAAGCAGCTGCACCATTTTACATTCTCACCAGCAATATATGAATGTTCCAAATAAAGTTTTAAAACACTCAAAAATACACTATATTCTCTAGAGATACATATGTAATAAAAATATTAATGTATGCATGAGAATAGTAAACATCAAACCACATGTGGATAGGGAATCAAAACAGGGTACAGAGGGGCTTAACCGTACTTTTAAAATTGTGTTTATTAAGTTGTACAGTGAGTATCCAGAGATTCTTTATTTTATTCTCAGCACATTTTTGTGGTCTGAAATATTTCATGATCAAAATAAAAATTAAAAAGTAAATTTTTAGAAAGCATGATCAGAATATAATGACAATTATGTTGCATTTTTTTACTCTACTACTTTTACAAAATTTCAATATCAAGAGATACAATTTTTTTCAGCTAATATAGAGGGGTGGGATATAAAAATTACCACTTTAGAAACATTTTCTTTATGCCTTTTCCCCTTTTAATAAATATATCCTATATTTTCAAATATAGCCAAACCCAGGTACTATACACACATAGGCTTATCACAGGGACAAGCAGGAAGAATGGTAGGAATCTAGAGTAGTTCCTTTTTTAAAGGCAAGGAATAATAAAAGAAGCCAAAAGATAAACAGGCTTAGCAAACAGTTATACTTTGCAAGTAGGAAAGAGAAATACAGAATCCAGTTAACCTCAGTTAAATGCTGGAACTCACTTTTAAAAGCCATGCAAATTGCCTAACACTCTTTATGGATAGAAAGCAACTATTTTGACATATGTGATGAAATGACAAGCAAGAGATTTTAGAAAAGTAATATAATTTTGCTTACCATAAGTTCTAGACTCAAGCACCAAGCTATGTAGGTGGAAACTCTACTCAGGTCCAGCTTTTTCTCTTGTACAAAGATGACTAATTCTTCTACATGGAAAGTCAAACCAGGCTGTAGTTTTTAGAAGTTTAAAATGCTTAAATATCTCTTAATTACATATCTAATAAATTCAGTGAATTCAAAAGTATAGACAAGAAAAAAAACTCCTAATTCTACTACCCTCTTTCAAAACTAAGATGCATCTTTCCAGACTTTTTCTCTATATGTATGTGGAAAAATAATAAAAATTTATATAAAACTAAATAGGATCATAGGTATGAGGTGTCCAAAGAGAGCACCCAAAAACTGATAATCCCTTCCCTGCCAAAGTTATAAACAACTTGAGAAACAAAACAAAGAATGAAATATCACCATTATTACTAATAGAAGCATTAGGTGTACTGGACAAATGGACTTGCTAATAGCGAACCCCAAAGGTGGGCACACCTTAGCACTAGACAGGGGCAGACCTCTCCCTGCAAGGGTAGGCCCTGCACCACTTACTCCTTGGAGAAGGAGATGAGAATGGCTCAATGGCTGTGGAAAGACTAGCTAGCCCCTACATGGACGAAGGGCATCAGTAGGGCCAATTACTCTCAAATTTACCAATCAGGTAAGTCATTACACCAAGGATGAAGTGAATAAAGGAGCAGGGGCAGACTCAGGGTGACACTAATGGAACTCCCTTCTCAGGAAGGAAACTTCAGCAGTAGAGAAAAAGTATTTCCACTAATACTGTGATTATGCTAAATGTATCATTTCCTAACCTGCATTTCCACTTATCATAAACATCTCTCCAAGTTCATAAATATACATCTATACCAATATTTTTAATAGCTGGATGATGTACCATTATATACAGAATGGCCACCAAGTGCCTATACAAGCTAGTGAGAAGTTATCAGCAAACTGTGGTTCTAAATCCAGTCAGTACTCAGCCTGCCTTCTTTGTTTTACTCACTGGTATCATTCATATTGATGCCCCATATAGAGTAAATATAAAATAATTTAAAGAGGTGAGGATTTCACACATAGGCCCTTCTGTAGATGTTTCATAGCATAAATACTTTATCTTGTCTACCATCTGTCTCTGCCACCTCTCTCCCTCCCCTCAACCCCTAGAATGAATGTAAGCTCCATTATGGCAGGAATTTTTTGCTTTGTTTTGTTCACTATTATTATTTCTAGTGCATAGAATAGCATCTAGGGCACACAGTAGGTATTCAGTAAATATTTGTTCAGTGAATGAATGATGCTGGTTGCTCCTCCATACCCTATTGCCCTGATAAAATGGTTGCAATGTGGGAAACAGTAGAACTTCTAAGTTATATATATATAACTGAGTTACGTAGCTTTCTAAAAAAAAGCTTTTATGATGCCCAATGTGGCCCCAGTGAAGTCTGAGCAAAGCTCTGGACCAGCAAGAGCTTCACAGCTGAGCAGACAAACATCCAAGGGGCTGCACAGGATCAAACTTCAACAGCAACACCATGTGGCAACAAAAGGCAACAACACTAGTGGGCTTATGAGGTTCCATTTCTCTGCTTGTTTACTAAAGAGGAATGACAATATCTTTGTGAATCTCAACCAAGAGAAGGGTAAGTGAGGAAGGGAATGCCTCAAGAAGGAGGCAGAGGACTTCCTGTACTGTGACATACAGGTGACTAAGTCTTGAGTCTGAAGAGCAAATCACACATATTACATATGACTTGCCAGCTCCATGCTCATCTTTTCTCTTTATGATGGGGTTTTGTTTTTGCTATACAGATCTATCATTCTTTCTTTTTATAGTATCATTTGGCACAGTGTTTAGAACTACCTGAAGATTAAATATTCACCCATATTCTCTTTTGTATATACAATTATGCATTGCTTGACGACAGGGATACGTTCTGAGAAATGCATCGTTAGGCGATTTCATCATTGTGTGAACATCATAGAGTGTACTTACACAAACCTAGATGGTAGAGCCTACTACACACCTAGGCCATATGGTACTAATCTTATGGGACCACCGTTGTATATAGAGACTGCCGTTGACCAAAACGTTGTTATGCAGCTCATGACTGTATATTATTTCTTTTTTTACAGGTAAATCTTTAGTCTCTCTGGAATTTCATTTGGCACACAGTGTGAGGCAGGGGCAGAAAAATATTTTTACAAATTATTTGTCAGTATTTCCAACATCTTAGAATCTATCCTTTCCTCTTTGATCTGAGAAGCCAGCATCATCAATTACCAAATTTTGTCAGTACACATGTGTATGAGTACAAATACATACATATACACACACACACACACACACACACACAGAGTTGAGTCTCATTTTGGACCATCTAATAACCTACCTATTCCTGCCAGAACTCAACTTTTAATGACTATTTTTTCAATTTTGGCCATATGATACACAATTAAATGTGAAGCCTATTCAACACCCCCAAAAACCCTTCTAACAATTTCAAAAATATCTAAACAGAGTATTTTTTACTTGATTTAATTTTTACAGAAAATGGAAAAATCCTGATGTGAATACTCGATCCAGTATAGTTTACTCTCTACAAACAGGACTCACAACTACTCTTTTTAAAAAGTATAAAATCTGAAGACTTTATAATGGCCTGCCAAAAAGGATTTCATTTTTCAAGTGAACTAAATAACAGTTAAATTATGTACTTAGTATTTTAAACTTCTGGAAAATTTTAAATATTATAATTAAGAAACCATTCTTTTATAGCATGTCACTTTGCCCAGTGTTGGGGCCATATCTCACATTACCCTGTGTCAAATGCATAGAGGGTAGAGAGTTAAAAGAGCCCTCCTGGGGCCTAAATGCTAAATTTCCAGGGTTTGGTGGGGTGTAAGTCATAACATTTCATCGCTGGTTTTGATTACTGTATACAGAGAGCCTCAAATACACAGTGAAATATTTCAAAAAGATTCTAACAATATCATAAAGAATGATTCCATCAACACCTACAAGGAACAAAAAGGCGCCCCCTCTACATAGTCCATTATGCTCACCATACAGCTTTAAAAAGAATTCAAATCTACCCATAAAACTTCTAATAAAATAGGCTCTATAATTAATTTAAAAAATTTATATAAAACAAGAATGCCCACAAGAGATCTGTAAAGCTCCTCCCACTATGTCTGGAAATAAAAACTCATGACTGGTCTGCTTCCAATCACGACAGAGTATCTGCTATTTGCAGATTTGCTATTCTACCAAAAACAAGTATAAAACAGGCCAAAATATATGAGGCAACTGTGTTCAGAAAATGGATAAGAGGCAGTGCAGATCTGAGATCTGTGAGGGAAGGGAAATACAAAGTGAGCCTCATGATGGCCCTAGCTTTCTGCCTGGGAACACTTTCCTGTCCCAACACAAGGAGAAGGAGCCCAAGTAGAGCAGCTGGGAGACAGAGACCAGATTTCTGAGCACAAGGATTTACTGTCGGTCCTTGGTCAAGGGCTAGGCTAGGCTAAGCTACACACACACGCACGCACGCGCGCACACACACACACAGGTCATGTGAGCACACTGTGAAAAGGCAGCCATCTGCAACCCAAGGTGAGAGCCCTCACTAGACACCAATCCTGCTGGGACCTTGATCTTGGACTTACAGCCTCCAGAACTGTGAGTATATAAATTTGTTGTTTAATCCACCTAGTCTACAGTATTTTGTTATGGTATCCCAAGCAAACTAATACTCCGCCCAACTAGAATAGAGAGAACATTTCAGGCATTCAGTTGAAACCCCAAAAAGGCCACACCTTAGGAGTAAAGGCTCCCTAAAATTTAGTTCAATATTGAAATAGGCCTGTCTCACAAAGAATACCAAGCCTGACAAAAACCTAAAAGATCCTCCAATAATATAACTACCTGACCGAACAAAACTCCACATTAAAGGAAGACAACATAATCTAGCCTCCTTACAAAGAATAATCACACTGACTAGCATAATATAAAAAATCACCAGATATGCAAAAAAGTTTCCCACAATCAAGATAAAAGTAATCAATAAAAATAGATAATAGCATAACCCAAATGTTAGAATTAGCATAACAGTACTTTAAAGTGGGTATTACATATTTTTTCAAGAACTTAAAGCAAAAGATGGTCAAAAGTGAGTGGATGGTGGGTGCTCAGCAGAGAAATGGAAACTATAAAAATGGATTTTCTACAACTGAAAAGTACAATATCTCAACAAAAAAATTTCATTACATGGGCTTAAAAGCAGATTGAAGACTGAAGAAACAGAGTTAATGAATGTGAAGAAAAGTCAGTAGAAGTTATCAAATTTGAAGAACAGAGGAAAAGATTTTAAAAAACTGAACAGAGTCTTAGTATTCTAGGTTTTTAAACTTGCTATGTGACAAATTACTGTAAATTAGTGGTTTAAAACACCACCCATTATTAGCTCACAAATCTGTAGTTCAAAATCTAGGCAGGCTTGGCTGGGTTCTATGTGCAGGGTATTACAAGGCTTATTGCTGGAGAATTGGTGTTACTTAACTACCATGATAAAACACGATAACTGAATTCATGTGTGTGGAACTACATAAAGCGAGAACTAACTACATTAAAGCAGAATTTAAATCTTTCTTCAAATGTGCATGCAACTATTAAACACTAGAAACAATTTAGGACAATATACACAGTATATTCTCTGAATACAATGTATTTTTATTAGACCAAATGTAATACCCAACTACACGGAAATTAACAATTAGGACATATAAATAATTAAGACTATAACAGAAAGCAATATAAAAACTTTTATAATTAGGATACTACATAACAATATCTTGGGACATGACAAAAAGCAATGCTTAGCTCTTACAGGAAAAATTGCTTTTTATATACTAAAAAAACATTTTTATACCTTAAAATTACAGAAAAACTGGGAAAAACTGGCAAAAAAATTTTTTTTTCAGTAGCAGAAATAAACTAGAAAATGGAAAGCAAATAAATTAATAGAATTCATTTTTGTATCTAAAAGGAAACCACAGCTGACAGCTTCTAATGAAGATATAAAAATGTTCTTTCTTTGGACCAATTCATTATAAACTAAATAATTATTTGAAAACTTAGGACAGCCAATCTTTTCTAGTTTATAAATAAATCATACATGTTTACACTATTAAAATAATTATACACACTTGTTATTAAGTTTCCAGACCACACAATTCTTGTGTAGTCATTAAATTTAGATTAAAATACATAAATGCCCAATACCTCAACCTGACACATAAATATTTCACCTCCTTCTCTGACTCCAATGACAACAACCATACTTAGCATTCTAGAGTACTTGGGTTTAGCATACATTTTCTCATTTAATCCTCCTCCCCATTTAATGTTTTGATATGTTGGGGTAAATCTTCATTTTATTTTGGGGAAAGCAGTAATGTAAATTCTACTTTAAATTATTCTGTTTGTTATCTCTGAAAATGAAAACCTACTTACAGCTCTGATTACTGAACGAAAGGTAATAACTTAATTAAAAACACCAACAAGTAATAGCTTCAAAGCATTTTACACATGCTAAACCACTTACTCTTCAATCCAATGAAGGAGTCTCCATTTCATAGATGAGGAAACTGAGACACAGAAAAGTGACAAGGTAATAGAGCTAGTAAGTAGTAAAAGCGGGATTTCAGTCTGAGTAGTCTGGCTCAGGGTCTACTCTAAGTTTAAATACTATATTAAACTGCCTCAAGTGCAATTTTTGTTCAAAACTGCTAAAATAATTCTTCCCAAGTTAGTTTTTTTGTTTGTTTTTTTGATGAGGAAGATTGGTTCCGAGCTAACACCTGTTGCCCATCTTCCTTTTTTTGCTTGAGGAAGAATGGCCCTGAGCTAACGTCTGTGCCCATCTTCCTCTATTTTGTATGTGGGTCACCACCACAGCACGGCTTGATGAGTGGTATAGGTCCACGTCCAGGATCTGAACCCGTGAACCTGGGCTGCTGAAGCAGAGCACGCTGAACTTAACCACTACACCACCAGGCCAGCCCCCAACAAGTTAGTTTTCAGTTTTCCTATGTATGAACATTTTAAACAAACTGAATAGGACAAATGCAAATTCAACTCTTGTTTTTAAGAAAAGGATCAGGCAGAATGCCATGAGTAACTCCATTTACTACACTATCTAATAATACAATATACTTAACAGTTTCTTGCTCTGGTGGAATACAGAAGAGTGACTGCCACTTTTTTCATTTCACACATCACCAACATTTTCAGGGGAACTAGGAAGATTTAGGAGAGTTGGGCAGATAGGAAGGAGGAGGGAAAAAAACCACATCAAAATCATCTTTTACTTCCTTTTAATATTGTAAACCATCTATTAAAAAGGCAAAAGGTCTTGGGCCAACCTTTATATTCCTGCAAGTTCACTTTCTTCTTGGCTGATACTTTCAAGATGGTGAAAGCCATGCCCCCTCCCAACTCCACAAAATGGGCACACTCATTTCCACAAACACCCTTACATTAAGGAAACAGGGCAGGAGCACAAATGTAGGAAGTATAATTTCTACTGTAACAGACCTATCAGGAAGCTTCATGTGCAAGACACTTACCGATAGCTGGGGAAAGGGAAAAATGAGTCTCCAAAATAACCACTAACTTGGCAAAACATCACTGATGGAGAATCAAAAGCAGTCAGGCTGAAGAGGTGATCACATGACCTCTGCAGACTGAGGAATTCATTATGCACACTCCGTATGCACCTGTGGAACATTTTTAGGCTCCATGTGCACAATGTGTATGCACATGTGGAATACACACATCACCCATTAAACACTGAAGACCTGCCTTCTCTACACCCAGCTCTGAAACTTACTAGCTTAAGGTGTCTAGGTAGTTCACCTCAGCTGTGACTCAAATCTGAATCCATGTTCTCATCTGTAAAATGGAGATTAAAATGCCTGCCATCTTTAAATGAAGAGTTGTGAAAATTAAGTGAGAAGAAAAATGGATGAAAGACTTAAATAGATACTTCAAAAAAGAGAATATTCACTTAACAAATAAATATATTTAAAGCTGCCCAACATCAATAGTCATCAGATAAATGCATATTAAAACCACAATGAGATAACATTAGAATGGCTAAAATTTTTAAAACTACATCACCACGTAATGACAAATTTCTGACATGAAACTGAAGTAGGTGGTCACTTTAGAATGTTAATAATTTTCAGGAGGCAACGTCTGATATGTGTCACATTGACCTTCTCAGGTTCAATCCCTGTACTAAATACAAATATTTATTCACTATTAAGTAAAGTAACAGAGCCTAACAAGGCAATAATGTTAAAAAAAAAAAAAGTTCTTCCCTTCAACCCTCCACCTCAAGAGCTTAGTAATACTAGGAAAACCAAAACATGGCATGTGCTAGATTTCTTTAAGCAAAGCTTTTAGAAAAGAATGTTAAGATAATTCATCCCATGACATATGAAAGCAAAACAAGCTGCTTCAGATAGCAATAAAAAGTCCCTTTTAGTTCAAATGAACTAAAACTCTGAGTCACTACAATTCTCATGTTGCAAATGAAAACTTATAAACAAGTGCTTCATAAGAGAATATTTACTGATCACAAAAAGAGTTTGTGCGTTTTCAGTTAAAATAAAAATTTTACTAATGAACGGATTTTTTCATCCTATATGCTACTATCATTTAAAAATTACACCAATAGGAATATTGTGCTTAATAAAATTTTTAAATTCTTCATCAATTCCCTTCATGCTTTTATAAGAGACCTATTAAATACAACTTTTGAGGTTGCATTAAAAGTCAGTCAGAACTGTAACTACTTCACGGGGTCTTCAGTTTTCAACATTCCTTAACTACAGGAAACTAAAGAAAGTCCTCCGTGTATGGAACAGTGATAGCTATTACAAACATGTCTCAGTAGTAAAGAAATGTAAGTGTTCCACAGGCTGTCATATGAACAAAGAAGTGCTTGTCCTTCAAGCATAGGCAGTTTCAGGTCCACTAAGAAAATAATGTCCTCAATAAAAAATAAATAGGAAGAAAATAATGTTAAGGGTAGTCTAAAAGATGGGAGCAATATTTATTACTCCAAAAGACTTGAAGATGCCAATAAGCCAGTGTGAAACTCAGTCCTTAAAAAAAAGAATTGGGGAAAAGAATGTTTGAGCAATACCAACAATATTCTCACCAAGGAGGTTTGACAAATGTTGCTGATTCACTGATATCTGAAATAGGAAAAAGACTGTAAGCAGAAGCTTTAAAAAAAACTTTGTAATTTGGGGCCGCCCGGTGGCGTAGCGGTTTCGTTCACGCTTGGCAGCCCGGGGTTCGCAGGTTCGGATCCCAGGCGCCCGCCGACGCACTGCTTGTCAGCCATGCTGTGGCGGCGTCCCATATAAAGTAGAGGAAGATGGGCACGGATGTTAGCCCAGGGCCAGTCTTCCTCAGCAAAAAGAGTAGGATTGGTAACGGATGTTAGCTCAGGGCTGGTCTTCCTCACACACACAAAAAAAACTTTGTAATTTACACAAAGTGAAAAACCAAAGGGAGGAGGAGAGAGAAGGTTAGATCTGGGGACACAAGGCAACCACGGAGGAAAAAAAAATAAGGAGTTAAAGAAATGATATATCTGTAAGTTTTATTTTGATATCCGGGTGATAGATGGTTAGAACTATCAGCTGTCAAGTAACCGGAGTTTGATATTCTACACTACATACCTACAAACAAGGTCTACTCCTTTAACACTCAGAACACCTTTGTGGTCCTTTCATTTAAACAAAAAAAGCAGCACAGAGACACATCCACCTAAGTATGCTGCTATAGTATTATGTGGTATATTCACTTGTAGAAAAATCATCCTCTTGCCTTCTTGCCTTACTTTCAAAGTGTAATCTAAGTAAGCTTAGAACTAAATGTTATTATCAACGAATAAAAATGTATGTTTTTAATTATCAATATCATCAGTTCACAGGAAACAAAAAAATAAATTACAATGTCTTTTCTCTTAAATCCTAAAATAAACTCCCTCTTATGATTTTACCAATCTGATCATAAACCCATATGAAAGAACAAAGGCCAAAAACAGCTAGGACTATCAAAATGAAGAAAAACAAGACAGGGGAACTTGCCCTACCACCTATAAAGGCCACTGACATTAGAATTTGGTATTGGTGCAGGACAGATAAAGAGAATAGTGTAGAAGAACAGAAAGTGCAGACACAGGCCTCATATAAGGAAATGTACTGTATGAAGGAGAGAATGTTTCCAAATAGTGGGGAAAGGACAGACAGTTCAAGAAGTGGTGATTAGACAATTGTTGTCTATTGTCGACTGATTAGTCAATCAAATCCTTCCTCAGACCCTACACAAAGATCAAGTCCAGGTGGATTAAAGACCTAACTGTGAAAATTAAAACCTTAATAAAACTTTCAGAAGAAAATATAACAAGGTCCTTATAATCTTAGGGTAGAGAAGGCTTTCTTAAACAAGAAAAATGAAATTAAGGGAGAAAGCCAATATCACTAAATTAAATTTTAAATTTCCTTAACAAAGACATCAGAAACAAAAAGAAGCAACAAACTGGGATATATATTTGCAATTCACATAACCAACAAAAGATTAGTAAAATAAGAATGTATATGGAACTCTAAAAATCAATAAGATGAAATAATCCAACAGAAAAATAAGTAAAAGTAACAAGCAGGTAATTTTTAGGAAAAGAAAACAGAAATGTCCAAGAAATATATGAAAAGATGCTCAATTTGACTAGCAATGAGGCTGAAATGAAATGAAAACAATGCCCTATTTCACAGCCATCAAACTGGCATAAATTTAAAAATCTGACAATACCCAGTGTTAGTGAGAATGTGGAACACAAGTGACTTCACTTCCACTGCTGGTGGGAGTAAAATCTCCCACAAGTACTTGGAAGGGCAGTTCTGCAATATCTAATATTTTACAACTTTGCACTATCTACACTTTCAATAAGGAATTCCCTCTCAGGATACAGTCCCTAGAGAATCTCTCACTCATGTGAACAGAAAAACATGGATAAGAACTTGCACAGCAGTGCTGTCTGTAACCGGAAAAAACTTCATGTCCATTAATAGGAGAACAGATAAATAATGTGGTATATTCATACAGTGGGATACTACATAACTGTTAAAATTAATGAATTAGACATACAAATATCAATATGAGTAACTCACAAAAAATGCTGAATGACAAGTTACAAATGACAAAGAATGACACTTTTTATGAAGTTTAAAAGTATGCAAAAAAATACATATAGTATATTCGGATGTATAGTATATATATTATAAAATACAGTTTTTATCTTTTTGGAAAGTGTTTAACTCTGAGAAGGGAGAAAAAAGAATAGGATCAGGTAGCTAATAAATATACCAGATAATTTCATCTGTACCTTGAATGTTTTCTTAAAAAAAAAATGAAGTGTGGCAAAATATTAGGACTGAGTTGGCTGATAGGAATAGGAGTTTATATCTTGTACTTTATGCTAAAAATATTTCATAGTTTAAAAAATTACAAAGAATATTAATTAAAATTTGCAACTAGCTGAAAGTATTAGGGTTTTTGGCACATGTAAACAAAATAAAGTACAGAAAAAACTGGCCATTAAGGCTATCATTCTCAGAACCAAAAATTTTTTTAATTTTAATTTTTTGCAGAGATTATAATAACCTCATTGTGTTAAAAAACTGACTCAGTAAGCATGTAAATGTTATAGATTTGAATGTATAAAGTAAATTCGTATTATTGGAGTGCTATCAATAGCTTTTTTTTTTTTTTTTTTTGGTGAGGAAGACCAGCCCTGAGCTAACATCCGTCGCCAATCCTCCTCTTTTTGCTGAGGAAGACTGGCCCTGGGCTCACATCCGTGCCCATCTTCCTCCACTTTATATGGGACGCCGCCACAGCGTGGCTGACATGCAGTGCGTCGGCGGGCGCCCGGGATCCGAACCGGCGAACCCCAGGCTGCCAAGCGCGGACGAAACCGCTACGCCACCGGGCGGCCCCTCAATATCTATTTTTATAGTAGTTTCTTGTAAAATTTCAGGGAGAAAAACATCCCAGGACCGCAAGTCCCCAAGCTCCTCACTGTCAAGTTCATCAAACACTACACAAGCCAAAGACACAGCAATGCACACATTCAAACTTCACTTGGAAAAGTCTCTTTTTAAGATAAAAGTTCACACTTCAACCCACTGTGTCAGGAGTTTTGTAGAGGCAGAATTTGAGCTCAGCTTTGCGGAGCACAATTAAGTGCATCTTCAAGGAAGGGGATACCAAGGTTGTTGAAAACAGCAGAAGTCTATCAGGGAATAGTAAATGGCACAGAGGTAGAAACTAGCAAGAAAGACTGCCTGGCTTGAGGAAGGAGAGAAAAGACATGCAAAGAAGAACTGGTGTTAGGGAGCAGAAGAGACAAATTATGACTCGGGGACCAACACTGACTGGAGAAACTGGCACAGAATATAAGGAAATGACACGTTCCCTTTTAACACTAACCACTAAATCTTCCTACTTTGGCTCTGTCCCCCACGTTTCATGTTCCCCTTGGAATCCCCTAAGAAGGCTGCCCAAACCAGGCTCCACCTCAAGAACCCACACACTCCTTTTAAAACTTGGTGCTGGGATGGGGCGGGGGGGGGGGGGGGCGGCACAGGGAGAATATTTTCTCTTTTGTTCTGAGTACAGCTTCAAAGGAATTTTATTGAACAAAACAAAAAATAAATCCAGATTTGAAGAAATCCAATAAATATTTAAAAAGCTCTAATGCTACCATACCCTTCAGGGTTTGCAGGTTCTGACTCCAAGGGGAAAAAAAGGTACTTGCCAGAGTTCCTTGCCTCCTAGCCTTTGGCCTGCTTTCATTTGACAAGTCATCTACAATGATCAACTTAGGAGAGCCTTCCTAGACATCCTGACCCACTACAGCCTTTTCTCGGGGTCTGAGAAAAGGGCTTCTTCCCCAAATGAATGTCAGAAAGACTGCTCACCCTTTACTGAGACTCTGAACCTACCAAAGAAATGCAGTTTCATCTTTAAAAGCCCTTAAGTATGAAATAACCATATCACATAATAAGAGGTGGTTACTTCCTGCAGGTAAGGTGCTGGAAGAGAGAAGATAGCATCAACACCTTTACAGGGAAGGCATCTGCCTAAAGATCCTTGTCTTCTCTTCAGGGAAAACGACTGTTTTATATAAGGGGAGAATGTAAAGCATCTCGAGTATTTCTAGTACTACTTTTATCACATTATATTACAATTATCTTTTTATGTGTGTATGTGTCCTCCATTAGACTGAGAGTTCCTTGAGGGCAGGACCTCAGTCTATTTATTAAATGTTTGTGCCCCCAGAACTTAACACGTCTGATACTGTAATCATTCAATGCATGTTTGTTGAACGAAAGATGAAGAGAAATACGACAAAAAAGAAACAACGGTAATAAAAATCTGACTGAATCCAAGAGAGCAGGTGAAAAAGACAATGACACTGCAAAGGAACATTCCTGTAAACATCTCAAGTTAAATATTTACTTGCTTGTACCACATCACTTATACTTATGTGGTACTATATGTGAAGTAGTTATGTGAAGTACTGTAAGTCTTCACGACAGCAATAAAAAGTACAGGTCTCACTGCGACAAAGGAACGCATCACTAGGTGTTCCAAAAGCAGAGGCTGTGAGCCTCAACGTGATACTTCCTAGATTTATGCCAGTCACCTGTGTGACATATTTGAAGACTAAAGGTCAAGATATAATTATAAAATTTCTTAGCTCTCTGGGAATGGAAAGGGCTTATAACGTACATCATGTTTGACTTCTGAACACGCTGTGGGGATCACATAATACACCAAAATGGGGTACTTCCTAGAGTCTCCTCATAACTAGAAAACTTTAACTATGAAACAGGAGGCTCACGACTACGACGTTCAGTATTCTGTGTGACTCTGGCAATTTTCAGCGGTGAGTTTTCTCATTCCACTAAGTCCTAACACTCTACCTAGGGTTCTGCTAAAAAATGTTTACTTAGCCAGTTTGCTTTACTGTTATTCTAATGCCCAAAATACATTCTCATATCCCGCCCATCTTTTTCTCACTGACATCAGCGCTCTTAGGACCCTAACAAATAAAATACTCTTAGTTATTCTGGACTGTTTTGAGATCTTAGGCTTTTCCTTTTCACACTCCAAGACAGAACATCTCGTAGCACTTGCGCCATCCATGGATAGAGAGTAACACTTCCAACCACTGTAAATAAATCCCGAAGCTGTGCTATCAGGGCTTGGATGCATTTGTATATAAGCGAGGTGAAATAGGTTCTTCCTGTTGAATGGGGGCAAGTCGAGGTCTCTAGCGTCGAGCTGCCCTAGACAGCACGGTCTCCACTACTGCATCATCTCTTAAGGAGGAGAGGGGGTGCTTCACCAGCTCAAGCGGGAGCAGGAAGTTTCTATCACCAACTCCGTAATTGCTTAATCAGTCCAGTCTCCAGCGAGCCCCAGGCTCTCCCTCCCTATCCCTGCGCCTGGAGAGGGGAATGGACCTCCTTCGGGGTCCCCAACCTCAGGTGGGCATGTGGCACTCCCAAAGTCGCTGGCGACGTGCCGAGGTTGCCCCCTGAAAAGTCCCGGCGACCAGGCAGCGGCGCCGCCCCCTTCTCGCCGTTTGCTTGGCTTTCCAGTCCCCGGAGTCGCCGCCGCCCGCTTTCTACCACAACAAACAACAGCCCGGGGCCCGGGCCCAGCACTTACCCACGTCTTGCTCGAAAGGGTTGGCGGTGAACAGAGGCATCTCGCCGGCGCCCGAGTCCTAGTCGCTGCGGTCTGGCTGAGGCTCGACAGCTGCTCCGGGCTGGGAGACCGGCGGCCGAGGCTTCCTAGACCTCTCGGCTCCGACCGCGTCCTCGCCCTTCCGCCACCGCACCTGCCCGGCTCCCGCCTGACGGGCCAGCTGCGGGTCCGCGCGCCGCCCCCGTGCTCCGCCCCCAAACCCCCGCCCGGGGCGAGGTCCCGCCAGCCGCGGGCCTCCTCTCAGCGCCCCTGGCGCCGCCGCCCGCCGGGAGGAGCCGGCAGCCCTTATCCCAGGCCCCCGTAGAGGTCAGGCGGCCGCCGCGGCCACCTTTCCATCGCTAGGACCCCGGCAAGCCACGGAGCGGGGGACCTTCGGGGCCGGAAGTTGTCGCGCCTAGAACCGGGCGACGCCAGAAGCGCGGAAGCGTGCAGTCCCGGCGGCGGCACTGCAGGGGGCGCGGTCGTCCGGTATTTCCCGCGTGGCGCTGCCGGTTTAGAAGGCCAAGTTCTCGCTCCTTTGGTGCGTTCCTAAGCTGCAGGCTACTCCCTCGCGGCCGTGGACTCGCGGCTGCGTTCGCATCCCAGTGCCGTTGCCCTGGAAACGGATGGAGCCTCGGCCCAGAGGTGGTTTTGCTCTCGGGCGCTTACGGTGTTGCGCTCTGCTCGGCGCCTAAACCCGGCCGGAATAACCGCCCTGGAAAGCGGTGGTCGAAGTAACCGGGACTCTGTCGGGACTCCTCTAACTTTTCTCTTTCCATGGTGTTCTCGCCAGGAAAACACTGCTCGACTGTGGGAATCCAAAGACGAATGAGGCACACTCCCTGCCTTCAAGTTGCTGACAGTATTATAGGGGCGGCGTTTAACATCTACGTGACAGTATATGACAATCCTGATATGTAGTAGGGGTCACAAACTCAAATTCCCATAGGAGCTAGCCAGGTATTTAGATGAATGTAAAAGTGCAAGCACCCCTCCCACCCACACACTCCCTAATCCTCTTAACCCTGCTTTATTTTTCAATAGCATTTATCACTTCCTAATATATAATTTCCCTAATTATGATGTTTTCTGTCTCCCCTCTAGAACATAAACTCCATGGTCAGTTTTCTTCACTGCTGTGTCCCCAGCACCTAAAACAATGTCCGGCAAGACACAGGTGCTCGGTAAATACTTTTCCGTGTAGCTGTGACTATCCAACCCAACAGCGTGTTCTAAAGATCGACGCTACTAGTACACTTCAGCCATTTGCTGAAGGGTGGGTCCTACTAGAGCTTCCAATTTTTCAGTGATTTTTGAATGTTAAGAATTGCTTCAACATTTTTGTTAACATTTTGTTGTTTAAATGTTGAGAATTGCTTCAACATAACAATGGGTCAAACAGAACGGTTTTACAACCTCTGGGGTAAAGACTATATGTAGAAGAGAGAACCGTTACATGGAATAGTTCAGACAGGTGGTTGCGTTTTACACTATAAAGCTGGGTGCAGAAATAAGAAAGATACGTTTGCAGGTGAAAGGATCTGGTTTTCAAAAAACATTGAACCTAGGATGTTCAAGATATGTCTGGGGACTTTCTAGATGGATTTGTTTAGGATTAAGGTTTAGTGTTGGAGTGGAACACAGGGCTAGATAGAAATAAGAGGAAACAGATTGGAAAGAGCCTTAAGGAACAAGCTAAGAAATTTTAATTTTAGCATATAAGGCACTAGATAACCATTTAAAGATTTTGAGCAGCAGAGTAGTATACTAAAAAGTTTCCAGATATTAATCTGACATCAATGTGCATGATGTATATGAAGAAGCAGACCCAGGCAGAACAGTTTAGGAGGCTGTTACTGCACTGGAAGAGAGATTGTAGAGGAGTTTGTACAGAGATAAGAGCAAAGGGCTATTAGCCCTTGGAAAGCGTTCACATTTTAAAGAGACTCCTTTAGCTGCTCCTCATCTTCTACACCTTTTTGCCTGGGTACTCAGTCTCCATGAGTGGTATGTTATTTTTAGAGAATTTCCAAAGCATTTGGTTTGAGTGTTATTTTTTAATAAACTTTTTATTTTGGAATAATTTTAGTTTTGTAAAAAAGTTACAGAGATAGTATGGAGAGTTCTCATTTACCCCTCACCTCATTTCTCCCATTCTTGACAGCTTACATTTCCATGGTACCTTTGTCAAAACTAAGAAACTGACATTAGTTCACTGCTATTAACTAAACTGCAGACTTTATTTGGATTTTATCGGTGTTTACATTAATGTCCTCATCGTCCCTGGGATCCAGTGCAGATGTGTCAGGGGTCCTCAAGGCCACCCCCAGGTTCAGTGATTCGCTAGCACTCACAGGACTCAGCATATACTCTTCCTCATGACTATGATTTATTACAGAGGAAGGATACAAAGCAAAATCAGCAATGGGAAATGGCACATGGGGTGAAGTCTGGACCCACAAACTTCCAAGAGTCCTCACTCAGGGGAGTCACACAGGACATGCTTAATTCCTCCAGCAACGAGTGGTGACAACACATCTAAAATTTTACTTACCAGGTAAGCTCATTGCAGACTCGAGGCCCAGGGTTTTTATTGGGGGCTAGTCACACAGGCACCCTCTACCTAACAAGCACCCAAATTTCCAGGCTCCCAGAAGGAAAGCCAGTGTTCAGCATAAACCACATTGTTTGTATAAACAGTTTAGGCACCATGAGCCATTCTCATCAGAGAATTGTGGGAAATCTCCCAAAATCTAAATTCCCAGATGGCAGTCAAGGGCCAACCTTGCAAGCAGGTCTTGCTAAAGGATAGCAGTCTCAGGTCTGCTATATTAACTCTTTTCTGCATACAGGGTACCACATTTCATCTAGTTGTCATGTCTCCCCAGTCTCCTCTGGTTTGTGACAGTTTATCAGTCTTTCCTTGTTTTTCATTACCTTGACGGTCTTGAGGAGTGCTGACCTGATATCCTGGAGACTGTCCCTGAATCTAGGTTTGATATCTTTCTCATGCTTAGATGGGTGTTATAGGGTTCTGGAAAGAATACCACAGAGGTGAAGTGTCCTCATCACATCATTTTAGGGGGTACACTGTATCTATGTGATCTCTGGTGATGGTAATTTTCAGCACTTGGTAAATATAGCATTTGCGAAGTTCCTCCATTTTAAAGGTAGTATTTTTCCCTTTTCCCTCCTCTATTCTTAGGAAACAGGTGGCTGAGTCTAGGCCACCTTCAAAGGTAAGGAAGGGAATTAAACTTCACCTTCTGTAGAAAGAAGTATCTAAATATACTATCAGAATTCTTCTGTAAGGAAAATTTGTCTTTTTTCTCCCTTTTACTTATTAAATTATTTATTTATATCAGTATGAACTCATGTATATTTATTTTATACTTTGAACTGTAATCCAATAATACATTTTCTTGTTGTCTTGTTTTGTCTCTGATTGTTCCAGCTTTTGTGATTGGGAGCTCTTTCAGTTGACATCTATGTCCATTTAATGTGTCCCTATCTTTTTTTTTTTTTTTTTTTTTAGCACTTCTTTACTTTTGGGTACCATAAGATGCTCCAGGCTCATCTTTTATATACTCTGCCCCACTCTTAGAATCAACCATTTATCAAAAGAACCTTGGTTCTGCAGGTCTCTTTAAAGGCTGGCATAGAAGATTTCTAGCTTTCATGATGTGCCTTGAATGATAGTTAACCTGAGCTTGTCATTTCCTTCCTGCAGCACATTAATAGTAAACAACAACCAACCAATTCCACAGTCCTTATAATTGTCTTCATCTCTCTCAAATGCTAGAGCTGTTATAGAAACCAGTGCATGCCCTTCTACCTGTATGCAACCCCAGTTTACCATGGTCTTAGTAATTGTGATACTACAGAAGTAGTTCTCAAAATTTGGCATCCATCAGAACCACTGGAGGCCTTGTTGGAATCACAGATGGCTGGACACCACTCCAGAGTTTCCGATTTAGTAAGTCTTATGTGGAGCACAACCTAACCTCTAGCCAGACAGACATAAAACCTCACACTAAAGCCTGTTTTCCTCAGTTCTTTTTACCAGTATATCATGTCTAGCTTTTGACCAAAAATTACAAGGCATACTAAAAGACAAACAAAACAGTGTGAAGAGCAAGCATCAGAACCAGATTCAGTTATGGCAGAGATGTTAGACATTTCTTCAAGCTCACAGATTCTTCAGCCATGTCCAGTCTACTGATGATCCCATTAAAGGCATTCTTCATTTCCATTACAGTATTTTTGATTTCTAGTATTTCTTTTTAACTCTTTCTTAGAGTTTCCATTTCTTTGCTCACATTACCAATCTGTTCTTGCATGTTGTCTGCTTTTCCCATTAGTGCCCTTAGCATATTAATCATAGTTAATTTAAATTCCTGGTGTGATAATTCTAACATCCCTGCCATATCTGAATCTAGTGCTGGTGCTTGTTTATCTGGCTAGGGGTTCAGCTGTGTTTACTGTTTGCTGCAGCTGTAGGTGTCAGAGGCTCAGTTTCCTCTGGTGTCCTTGTTTTTGTCTCCTCTGTTGTCTTTGGCTTCCTGAGAAACTTCTTCTTAAATAAGGTCTAGATAAGTAATTCTTTCAGTTGTAGTCCTGTGTTATTATATGAGAGCCCTATTGATGTGGTGAAGTGTTGGGGGAGGGGAAGTGTTCTGTAGTCCTGTGATTAGGTCTCAGTCTTTATTGAGTTTGTACCTTGGGGGTGTGACCTTTACAAGTGCTTCTCAGGTTTACCCCTTCCCCTTTTAGGTGAGACAGGAAGGCTAGAGGGGGCTGGAGTTGGGTATTTCCCTTCCCCCATGTTGGTTAGGCTCCGGTAAAACCCTAGTTGGTTAGGCTCTGGTAAAATCATTTTTTTTGAGATCAGCCCTCATTAAGAAGAACAGAATGGGGGTTGGTCCCATGACTTAGTGGTTAAGTTTGGCACGGTCAGCTTCAGTGACCTGGGTTCAGTTCCCAGGCACAGACATACACCACTCATTGGTGGCCATGCTGTGACGGCGACCCACATACAAAATAGAGGAAGATTGGCACAGATGTTAGCTCAGGACCAATCTTCTGCAGAAATAAATAAATAAATAAATAAATAAATAAATAAATAAAAGTTACCACAAATTAAAAAAAAAAAAGAACAGAATGCTCTGGGCTTATTTCAAAATGGCTACTTTCCCCCTCCCCCTGCCAGAAATAAAAGGGGATTTTCTTTGATCTTCACTGTGAGAAACTGGTAGGGCTCCTGGAGGTAAAACTCTCAAAAATGTGGGGACTCCCCCCATTACTGGGTCCCCCTGAAGTTTTTAAGTGTCAGTCTTGTCCACACTGAGCTTCTGGCAATTCATCAATTACAGTTTAGGTTTTCCTACCCTGGCAATGGTAAATTGTGATTCTCTATATCTGCTTATCTGTTTGGGGGCAGCTGTTTACCCTGTTACCTGTCTTCTCTAATGGGTCTAAGAAGAGTTTCTGATTTTCACTTCAGCTTCTTTTTCTTGCCATGTGGGTGGGGGTAGTGACTTCTCAGCTCCTTAGAAGCTGGACCAGAAACCAGAAGTTGGCTCTCTTTTTCTTTCTCTTTTCTATCATAGTTACCACAATGTTTTGGACCAACATACTAGAAACCTTAGAATAAGCTCTAACTCTGCTCCTCTTTTTTCAATTTTTTTAAACTAATTTTTTCACTTTTCTTTAAACTTTCTTTTTGCTGTTCCCCACCCCCACCTTCCCCTTGGCATACCCTCCATTATATCCCAGGCTCTCATTTCCTCCATGCCTTCCAATTCTCCCCTTGAAAAAGGGCACCCAATGTAGGGGGTGAGAAGGGCTGGGATCTACTTCATGCTCTATTAACTGAATCACAAGCCCATAGGGCTGTGTCCGTCCCAGAGAGGGAGTCTTTTTCCTCCGAAGACAACATATGGGCTGGCCCAGCCCTGCGCACAAAACCGACTTAATTATCCTGAAACATCACCTTTATGGTTTTGTTCCCTTACTTGAGAACCTACTGGATTTTGCCTGCCACAAAAGGTTCAATCTGGGATGTCATTGTCTCTGGTAAATAACTCATTTTCCCCTAAGCAGAACCTTATTTTCCATAGCTTAAAGCATCAGTTTTTATTTTTTTTATTTATTTTTTGTGTGTGTGAGGAAGGCCAGCCCTGAGCTAACATCCGTTGCCAATCCTCCTCTTTTTGCTGAGGAAGACTGGCCCTGGGCTAACATCGTGCCCATCTTCCTCCACTTTATATGGGACGCCGCCACGGCGTGGCTGACAAGCAGTGCGTCGGCGGGCGCCCGGGATCCGAACCTGCGAACCCCGAGCTGCCAAGCGCGGACTAAACTGCTGCGCCACCGGGTGGCCCCTAAAGCATCAGTTTTTAAAGTCAGGTGACATTTCAAATCACAGCCCTGCCATTGACTATGTGACTTTGGGGAAATACTTAAGTACTAGGAACCTCAGCTTTCTTATCTGTAAGTATATTCTTCATAACTTTGCTATGAAGATTAAATGGGATCCTGAGAGATTTTCATCTAGTTAAGTGCTCAGTAGCACTTATTATAGTGCTTACAAAGAACACTTGTTGCAACGATGGATGTGTTTTATATTTGCAGTGTTCAGTACAGCAGCCACCAGCCACCTATGGCTGTTGATCACTTGAAATGTGGCTAATGGAACTAAAGAATTGAAATTTTAGTTTTATTCCATTTTAATTAATTTAAACTTAAAGAGCCACAGGTGGCTAGTGACTAGCATATTAGAGCAGCACTAGACAACATTGTGAAAATCAGTTCAAAGAGAAATAGAAGTGTCTTTTTTCTGTATTACTTGTGCGTCATATTTCACTTTCCAAAAATGCTTGCTTTTTTCTTTCAGCTGTCTTTATCTTTTACTTCTTTTCATTTTTCACATCTGGAAATTTAAGATCCAATTCAACACCCATCTTCTCCAGAAACATTCCTCAGTTGGTCCCAATCCACATCTTCCACTTCTCTGAAACTTTTACTGAACAGATGGTCAACATTGCACTACTTAGCACTTAATGTTCCTCTAACCCATCTTGTGTGATAGTTGTAACTCCCCAAGAGCACAATGTAAGGATCTGTGTGGTTTTTTAATTCTGTGCCCCTCCCAAGCAATTAGCCTATTATTTAGAATATTGTAAACACTGCATTATGGACTGAATTTTGTGTGTGTGTGTCCCTCCAAAATTCGTATGTTGAAATCTAATCCCCAGTGTGATGACATTTGGAGGTGGGGCTGTTGGGAGGTAATTAAGTCATGAGAGTGGAGCCCTCATTAGTGAGATTAGTGCCCTTATAAGAAGAGGCCAGAGAGCTAGCTCACTTTTTTCCCCCACGTGAGGATACAAGGAGAAGTCAGCAGTCTGCAACCCAGAAGAGGATCCTCACCAGAACCCAACGGTCTGGCACCCTGATCTCAGACTTCCAGCCTCCAGAACTGTGAGAAATTTCTGTTGTTTATAAGCCACCCAGTCTATGGTACTTTGTTATAGCAGCATGAACTAAGACCCACTGAATAACCCTGTGTTTGATTGGTTACTTGTCCTTTACCTCTCTGTTTCTTCCTCTCACCTTCCAATCCCCACCACCATTCTCTAGAAGTTGGCCGAAAAGAACAAAGTGCCCAGATATCCAATAAAATACTTACTACCTTTTTCTTTTCTACCTTTGTGTTACTTTATCTTCCCCACTCCTGCACAATGAATAAAAGCGTTTTTCAGGTACATTACACTTTTCACATTTCATTTAGTAAACATTGGGTGCCTGCTGTTTGCAAAATACTAGTGATGGGGCAAGGGTTGATGGGGGGGCATGAAAATGATATAATAACTGCCCTCAAATGAGTTATACTCAGATGGGGAGAGTGATTTATGAAAATGATTGATTAGTGGAAGAGAATACATAGAAAAAAGATAAATACCAAGTGTTGGGTGAATAAAGACCAATGGTACCCTTTAAAATATTTTAGTTGCCTAGTTGAGGGTAGTTAGTGCAACACATTTGGTGTTGGCAATGCTTCTGATTGTAATTGAGAAATATTATCTCGAACTAAACTCTCAAAAATTAGATAGATTGAATCCTTAGTAAAATAAAAAGAAAAACTGTATGGAGAATCTAGGAAAAAATAAATCACTTGGACATCAGCTTATGAAAAAGATAAAATGGAAAATTAAAGGATAAACAGAAATTATAATAAAACTAACAGGTCATGTTAAAAGAATTTGAGAAGAAAAAAGACGTACAAATTCAGGAAGTTATGTGCACACATGTGCATGTGTTTTAAAGAGAAATACTGAGAAGGTTGTCCTAAAAGCCCAGCTTTGCAGGACTCCTAGCAGAATTGGTTGATTCTATTCAGTAACTCTGTTTACTGTAAATACAATTAAAGGGTGGTGTAATATGATTACACCAAAAATTAGCTTAATTTTTACTTCATAATTTATTTAAAACTGGAGAATTATTCATTTTTTTCCCTTTATCATCATCATTACCAAGCTCTGCACAGTAGGTGGCGACATTGCTTCACTCCTGGAATCAATTGGCATGGCCTTAACTACAAAACATAGAGACAAACTGAAATAAATTTCAGGGATGTAATTTGACCAAAATTAAAAACATTGCCCTTTCTGTCTACCTTAAAAAGTCATATGAATAATACTTCATTATAATATACCGAATTTTTATATATTCTACATTGAGTTTAATAAAAAGTATTTGTTGACTAATTCATTTTGCTGATTAATGTCCATAAGCCAGAATGTGCTATTTTTAAAATTAATATTCACTTAATCTTCGTCACAAGGATGTAACAAATTGCTTCCTTTTTAATTTTAATGTAAGATAGTATTTATTTATCATGTGTGCTGGTCTTTCAACACTGTTTATTATGCATACAGTGACCAGAACTCCATGAATCCAGGGGTCCAGGCAGAAGAGCAGTTATGCGGGGGTGGGGGTGGGTCACTGAAGTCAGGTGAAATCTCAACACACATTTGAGATTTAAAACGTCACTTTAAGGCAATACATAGCTACATTTACACATGCCATGGAGAAGTCATTTTTAGTTATCCTAAAATTTCTCTCTTTTAAAAAATTTTAAAGAGTGCATCCTAATTTTAGTGTTCAGAATTTATTCGATATTTGTACTCAGCTATATCCTCCTAGGATCCTATCTTTTTAAAATCTTTATTTTTCTAAAATAAAGAAGAATCAATTTTTTAAAAAAATAACTGTCTTTATCTCCTATCCAGTTTAGGTTCCCTTCCTTGATCCTTTCCATAATCACTTTAGTCTTACTTGAAGTCAAACATTCCAAGTAGAGATGTAACACGGTTTTATACTAGGTAAGATTATATTTCCATTTTTGGTTTCCAATAATTTCTTGAGGGTACTGAGCATGAACCAATAGCTTTAGGAAACCAACGTCAAAATTCTAAGACCCCTCTCTTGGGTGTAATTAACACATGCCTTCTAACACAGCATACATGCAGCTTAGTTTGCTTTTTCCCAAATGTCTTATCTTGTTCTTACTTTAAAGTTTATCTGTTCTTTCTAGTCAAGGGCAATGGTCAATTCAAGAAACATTTCAAAGATTTGTATGAAGAACAAGAAACCACATTCATTGCAGGGACTCATCATATTTCCCACAAGTATATTCACATTTTTAGTTAGATATTTTATAGGTCTCAGATTAAGCCTGGAGGCAAGATGTCCTAAAAAAGCTTTAAGGTTTTTTTGCACCAAAAGTTATATGTAATATCAAATAATGCCGCTCTAAAGTACCAAAAGCTGTGACTTAGTATTCTTTGTATTGCCTGCACCTGGCTCAGTGGACGTGCAAACAACTGTTAGCTGAACGAATGCACCTGAACAGTCTCGGTATCCAGAACTTCTTCAATTCCACCCATAGGCTGGCCCTCAGGTGCCCTACTGGAAGCTCCTCTGGCCATCCTCAAGCCCCATGAGGAATCTTTCTAGGCATCTCCCTCCTGCTTTCTCTTATGAACCTACTTGTTCCACCCAGTGTCTCTGGTTCCCAACCTGTGCCTCATTCCCAGCATCCTCCTCTCTGCTGTGCCCCTTCTAATTGCCGCTTCAGTTAGCAACCAACAGATTCAACAAACATTCACACCAGTTTGACTCTCCACCAGGCTTGTTCTAGCTTTGCTGTCAGGTGTGTGTTTCAGATCTTCCTGGACAACCTATTCTGTTACCCTTACACATTAATTCGGCCCTGGCTCGCCAAGCCCCCACTCATCTGGGATGGAAATTCAGGGAAAATGTATGAATGCGAGAATGAACTAGCACATTTTAAACAATATAGATTATTAACGACTTCAGTAGCTGAAGGCATAGGACTAGAAATAAAAAGAGAAATCTATAAAGATGATGGGCCCAATTAAAAAAAAAAGAGGAAGGGAATAAGGTGTAATTGCTATAGTGTCAATATAATAACAGAGGGCACAGCCAAGCTCACTGCAGGTCTCCCTCCCAGAGAGATCAGTGCAATCACTACAGGAAAACACCAGGGGCAAGAACTGAAAGGAGTTTTCTGAGGGGGGAGGGGGACATTCTACTATTTCTATTTATCACTATTCTGGGTTAAATTGCTTTATTCAATAAGTTGAATAATAAATTTACACTATTGGATACTAATGTGGAAGTGCCAAAAACAGCAAGTGACATTGTTGAACTACATGACAAGCAAATGTAGTGGTGGGTCACCCTCCAAACTTTAAGGTATTTAAGATTTTTTTAATATTTAAGATTTTTTAAATAGAAAAGACATTTAGAAATAATGCAGGAAACATTTACTTACTTTTCTATAAAACCATACTCTAAAAGCTGTGGAAATAATTTTATGGTTCTAGTCATATGGTATCTTAAGAAGACTATGACTCTTGAAAAAATCCAGAAAGGCATCATCAGAGTGATAAACTACATTGGGGCCTACTAACTGAAAACCAGCCAAATGATTAAGGCTACAACTCAAGCAAGATAGACATTAAAAAGGAATATCATCAGAGTTCATAAACTGTAGCTCACACATATGTGGCACTATTTTTCAAAATACTGTCATGCGTTATTTCATTTTCTTATAAAACATTAGTAAAAAGCATTATAATCTTCATTTTAACAATAAACAGCATATAAAACTATGAAGGGAATTGATAAAGGGATAATATACCTCAACTAAATATTAATGTATTATAAATGGGGGAGAGTGTAGTGTGTACGAGGTACATTTAAGACAATGAGCATAACTTGACAATTAAAATAAATGTTATACAGTGGACAATAAACTTGAGATACATTTTTCTAAAACTCAGGCTGGTAAAGTCCTCAAAGTTAAGTGATTCCAAAGAAGATTAAGATCAATTTGTACATGATATATATCCATAATGAGCCATTAGGAGAAAATAGAGGACAATATTCTTCCACAAAACATCCCCATGGTCTAAGAGTCAAATCTGAAATGTTAAAAATAAATATCACAGGAAATCAAAAAATTGCTGTATTCTTCTAAATACTCTGTATGGGAGTCTTAATCCACTATGAAATTACTATTTTAGGACTAATCTTTAGTCATAAGATTAACATCTTCCATAGTCCACTTAAAATAAAATAAACTTTGCTTCTCAAATTCATTAGAACACCAGCAGAATCCAGGCATATCAGTTATTAGAGAAATGGCAAAATGAACCCCTAAGTGTAACAGATGAATGACTTTACCATTCTAACACTCAACACATGTGCCCTATTCTTGCCCCCCATTAGAAGATAAAATGTTCATAATCTTTGTATTCATAAAGGGATCTAGAGGTTTAAACAAAGACAAATGAAAAATACATCTCTTTCATTAGCTAGTCTCCAAATACCTTTGAAATTTTTTTGTTTACTGACTACGTCTAGTCTAACTGTAATACAAATCAGGCTGTGATATTGAGTCAGAGCTAAAGAAAGGAAAATACAGCTCCTAAATATTCCATCATAATCTCGTGGTTGACATTGTTTTTAGTTATATGACATTTATGAGGTTTAATATTTGTTTCATAATGATCTTTCAAATAGGACTCATTTAGCCAAATTAAAGAAGGTTGAGATGGCTTTCCAGCTACTTTAAGCAAAGACTTACATAACATACAAGACAATGAAAACAGTGTTTAGATATTTTTCACAAATTATCTTAAAGTTCTTATACGTAAGGAGACTGTATAGACTCTTACGCTCTTAGACTCAGAAGAGGCTCTTTAAAGTATCGATTGTTTTGATGGCACAAATCATGTATAAAAGATTTCAAATCACTGAAAACAATGTGACTCAAAGGGCTTTAAAGCCATAGTTCCAACACATCTGTATAAGATCTACAATAAGCCAAGCCTTGTGTCTGTTTCACCCTTCCTACAATTCAAGGAAAAGTTGAGGAAAGATCCCAGAAGATGTGGAAGAGCCAGTATGACCAGAAGCAAATGTGATCTGAGAAACAAGTGCAGACTAGCTGACAAGTAGAGGCAAGGGCAGCACCAAAGGAGCAATAATAGGCAACCATTTGGTCCAAAGGGAAGGACCGCAGAAAGGAAACTAGCCAAGAAGTCAGGAGCCGAGGAGATGCTGGCAACCAGTATGAGACAGGACAGAGCAAGGATGCTTAGAGGCTCATTTCTGGGCAGTGGCTGCCCAGGTTTATGTACATAGAGTAAAGGTAGACACTCTGGAAGATATGAACAGCATTAAACAGTATAAAATGAGGCTGCTGATCTCAAGAAATTGACTATCTAGTTGGAGAGATTCAGCTTATACCCCTGGGAAGTTAAATAACAACATAGGACAATAATTCAAGTGGTGTTGCAAAGGAATATATGATTGATTAAGTACTGAATTATTAGTCAGGGAAGGCTTCAAAGCAAAGAGGAGCTTTGAGTTCAGTCTTGATGGATGAGAAAAGTACAAATGGATAAAATAAATATAGGGATTACCAGAATTAATAAAAAGGATGGGGTCAGAAATATATCTGGTATATTATGAGAAAGTAAGTAACCCAACCTGAGGGGTGTATTAATCATGTTTTTTTTTTTTTAATTTCATGATGCCTTGACATCTTGGGACCTTGCAGATCCAAGCACTGCCCCTCTAAGGGCTAGCTAATTCCTAGAGATGGCAAACAATTTGCCTGAGAGCACAAGCACATCTTTGATATGCAAACCAACCAATCCCAAGTCCACACCCCCATCTGCCTCCTTTTATCAGGTTCCTGCAGTCCAGGACACTATCCTCTTGCCCTAAACCACCCCAGGGCCAGGCACCAGACAACTAGAGACCACACCTGTAGCCCAGAGCCCACAGAAATTATTCAAACTATCCTATCCTAAACCTCAGCTGCTTACCCTGCCTCATCCATTCCTTCCCATGAAGACCACACATAAAGGCTTTTGCTCACACTTTCCCCTCACTTATTCTGCCCCCTGACTGACCCTGGTGCTTCCTGGGGCTCTGCATGGCATGGCATGCCCCTCCTCTTGGGAACTGTAAGTAATGAACTGTCTCTTCAATGACAATCGTCTCCCGTTCTGTTGGCCTCACCATACCTGAATAAAAACAAAATCCTGGGTACATTTTAAAAACGAGATGCAGAATGCAGAGGGCTTGTATGGAAGTAGGTCTCAGAGTGCAGTCTGAGGAACCCGGGGACCTGAGACCCTTCAAGCGGTCTGAGAGATCAAAATCATGCACAAGTAAGATCCTCTCAGATCCCAAAGCCCATGGATTTTAAGTAACAGAGTATGAAAAGACCATTGATATGGTTTCAGATTCTTCATTGTAGCTAATCTTTGACAAACTACCACTTGTCGAATATTGGTATTGCATCATAGAAGAATATCTACAGTTATCTGCAAAGCTTTTAAAATACTTCTGCCTTTTCCAACTACCTATTTGTCTGAAGCCGTATTTTCTTCATATACTTGAACCAAAACGACACATTGAATGCAGAAACGGATATCAGAATGCAGCTGTCTTCTATTAAGCCAGAGAGTAAAGATATTTGCAGAAATAAAAAAAGGTGATATTCTTTTTTTTTTTTTTTTTTTTTTGTGAGGAAGACCAGCCCTGAGCTAACATCCGTTGCTAATCCTCCTCTTTTTTTGCTGAGGAAGACTGGCTCTGGGCTAACATCCGTGCCCATCTTCCTCTACTTTATATGGGACGCCACCACGGCAGGGCTGACAGGCAGTGCATCTGCGGGCACCCGGGATCCGAACTGGCGAACCCCGGGCTGCCAAGCACGAACTTAACCGCTGCGCCACCGGGCGACCCCAAGGTGATATTCTTTTTACTAAATTTGTTTAATTTGGAAAATATATTGATTTTTCATAAAACTATTATTTATGATAACATATAATGCTTATTATTGTTATTTTTAAATGAATAAATCTTTTCAATGTTCCTCAGTTTTAATTTCAAATATGGTAAATATCAATAGATAAAATCTACTCTTAAGAATGAAAAGAGGTCATGAGACCAAAATTTTGAGAACCATGGGTGTAAGGGAATAGCAACAGATAAAGCTGGAAAGGCAATGAAGAGCCAAGACGTGAAACAACTTGAATTGCAGGTTAAAATAGGGATTTCTATCATGGAGGTAATGGAGTTTTAAGCAGAGAGATAATATGATGAAAGGAACTTTTTAGGAGAACTCTGGTATGTGTGCTCGTGTGTGAAGGACAGTTTGAAAAAGGTGTGAGTGTCTGTTTAGTATGTTTTGGTGGAGGGGGAGGCAGTATGTGAGGCAGAGAAACCAGGAAGGAAGCTGATGGAAAATCCTGCACGCAGGGTGATCAAGGTTTTAATGAGGAGTATAGTAAGGGAATGCAAATAATAGCTCATATTTTCTAACATTTATTGAGTGCTTACTATCTGCCAGGCACTGTGCAAGACACTGGTGTGGATTATCTCATCCTTTCAACAGTCTTCTGATAGTTAACTTTATAAACTACATTTTAAAGAAGAGAATACTGAAGCACAAAGGGGCTAATGGAAGACAGCAAATGAGGAAGCTGAGGTTTGAACCTAGCAGTCTGACTGCAGAGGTTGAATAGAGAAGTCAGTACAGTATAAAGGAAGAATCATTTCAGGCTTTGGGTGAGTGTGACAAATGCCTTTGGTGTCCTCCCTGACCCTCTTACTGGGCAGTGTCCCCATCCCCAGCCACTGAGAGTATTGGCTGCTACTGGCTCCCAGCTGCACCATTTGGGGAGGATTGCCCTTGGCTGACAGGAGATGAGGAGGAGGCCTGGGAGGCTGCTGGTGGTGCCAACCAGTCACTGTGCAGGTGTGCAGGAAAGAGTTTGTGGCAAGTGCTCCACTCTTGCTCCAAGCTCGAGTGCTCCCTGTAGGGTCAAGCAAGGCTAGACCTCTCCTGAAACCACACCTTTGTCTGGCTTCTTCCCCTACCTCTCCTGCTACTCTCACTCCCCTATACTGTCTCAGGAGAGCCCTCTCAATAAACCAATTGCACACAAATCTGTCTCCGGCTCCTCTTCTAGGAACCAGACTGAGACACTGAGGAAATTAGTTTTAAAATACCTTTTGGAATTCCATTCTTTATGTGGGTCTCAGACATTATAGCTGTCTCTGAGATGGATCTATAAGGTGGTCCCCCATTAACCTGATTTTTTTTAACAACCAGATACCTCGAGAAAGTCATTAAGACCTAAGACATGTGCATTCCAAATTACACCACCAGTTAGAACCCTCAGTGCAGTTTTTCTAATGAAGCTATTCTGGGCACTCTACCATTCCCTAAGCAGAACAGAATCACCTTGAGACAGGAACCTCCATGCTTTACTCATCTTTATATCCCCCCAGCACCTAGCATAGTGTTCTGTACTTAGGCGATATATAATAAATGTATTAAATAAAAAGAAAAGAAAATCTCAGAATTTATTAAATCATTTTACTGTTATCTTTATGCTGAAGATTATCCTTCTGAGAATCCAGTATAATTGTTCTCTTTCATGTGCATGAGACTCCCCTGGGGGAGCTTGACAAAAATGCAAATTGACGGGTCCCATCTCTCAGACCCTCCCTACTTGTGATTTTGATTCTCTAGGGCTGAGGTAAGGTTAGGAATTTGCATTTTAAGCAACATCACAGGAGATTTTAATGTAGGAGATCATGGGCTACATTCTGAGAAACATTGCTTTAAAATACTTATGACATGAAGCTGCCTATTAAAATAAAAACAAGATTTGAGATCTAAAGGACAACCTTCTCTCACAATCATGAGCATTATCTCCTACCCATAACTATCATTACAAGAAGTACAGACCAATTTAAGGATCTTGGAACACTTTCAGACTTGCCAAGTTTTATTGAGATTACTTCGTTAGTAAACATGGGAACAACGAAAAAATAATGTTTCTGACAAGTTTGGTATTTAAATATATGTCCAACATCCTATACAGTCTATCATTAGATACCGTCTAACGTGCTATTAGTGCTCCTGGGGCCTTGGTGATCCCACCACACATTTACCACAGTGATTTGTACAGCCTGCAGGCAATTCACCCTTCAAAACAAAAATACAGTGTCTCTGAGGTAAATGACCTCTGCCACCTAGAAAGCACTATTAACGTGATGTCTGCACTGGGAAATTGTTGCTGCAACATTATAAATCCGTCAGTGACTGTGATGACCATGAAGAAGCCAGAGGTTCTGAGTTGTCTCAGATGGGTTTGTTCTCCAGGCTGAAAGTCAGTGATTTACATTAAACCATGCTGTAAGGGACATCTGAAAGGCTTATGACAGAATCATCCCCAACTTATTCAGTTTTTCTTCCCTTTAGGAACAGCCCTAAAAATGCTGTAAGTAGGTTGCCAGCTGTGGCATTGCTACACCAATGGAAAAAAGCTTTTTTTTTTTTTTTTTGGTATGGAAGATTGTCCCTGAGCTAACATCTGTGCCAATCTTCCTCTACTCTATAAGTGGGACATCACCACAGCATGGCTTGATAGCAGTGTGTGGGTCTGTGCCCAGGATCCGAACCTGCGAACCCCAGACCGCTAAAGCAGAGCATGCAAACTTAACCACTATGCCACTGGGCCGGCACCAGAAAAAGCATTTTTACCCTCTCATCAATAAATATGTAGTGGCGAGCCAGGGCATATTTTACTTCTGTCAATTGTCACTAAATTTGAAGTGTCTATTTAGCTAACATTTCTTCTTAAAACATGACTCTGGGTGGCTGGCCCAGTGGCGTAGTGGTTAAGTTCACGTGCTCCACTTCAGTGGCTCAGGGTTCACGGGTTCAGATCCCAGAAGCAGACCTACACACTGCTCATCAAGCTATGGTGTGGCAGCAACCCACGTACAAAATAGAGGAAGATGGGCACAGATGTTAGCTCAGGGCTAATCTTCCTCAGCAAAAAGAAAAGGATTGGCAATGGGTATTAGCTCAGAGCCAGTCTTCCTCACAAAACGAAACAAAAAACGTGAATCTGTAACTTATGATATGGAAAAGTTTCTCTCCCAGCATAGAGGAGTAAACTAACAGACTGAAACACAAACCAGATAACAAAATATGAAAACTAACTACCTGAGAGTTCTGCAGAGTGAACAAAAGGCAGCAAATTTTGGAGAGAGATTAAAATTCGGAAGACACGATTAGCATGGGGTGAGTTTCCTGTTTTTTTACAGCGTGCCTCCAGGGGTAGACTGCAGATGAAGCATGGTGTGAGTAGCTAAAACTCTGATAGGAAGTCAGACGTCTCTGTCCTGAGCTGCCACGAGACAGAACCTGGGGTAACAAAGGCATCTAGAGAATGAGACAGAAGTCTCAGAAAAGAGAGAGCCTAAGAAAGGGAATCCCAAATTCCTATGTATAAACTCTGCCCAAGGCTGACTTCTGAACAACACATACATAGGGCAGACTGCAAGCAGCTCCCCTAAAATAAAAGATCTGAACTGAGATTTGAATTTCCACCCTCCACAGCAAGAAAGAGCTTGCAGTTTAAGTCTAACCAATTATCCTGCTAAAACAAAACCTTGATACTGTTTGGAGAAATATGAAAAAATCCAGAGTCTAGAATCCACGGCATGACATTTACAATATCCAGGATACAATCCAAATTTTCTTGACATTCAAAGAATTAGGGAAATGTAACACACTCTTAAGAGAAAAGATAATCAACAAAGGCTGATCTCAGATGACCCAGATGTTGGAAATATCAAAGATTTTAAAGCAGCTATTGTAACTACGCTCAGTGAGGTAAAGGAAAATATGATTGTAATGAAAGGATACAAAATCTCAGCAGAGAAATAAAAACTATGAAAATGAATAAAATGGAAATCTTAGAACTGAAGAATTCAATATCTGAAATAAAAATTTCACTGGATGGACTTAATAGCAGAATGGAGATGATAGAGGAAAGAGTCAGAGAACTTAACAATAGATCAATGGAAATTATTCAGTCTGAAGAATAGAGAGGGAAAGAATTAAAAATAAAAAGAACAGAACCAAAGGTATCTGTGGAATAATATCAAGCAGTCTAGCATATGTGTAATACATAAATAAAAGTTGACAAAATTAAGAGAGAAATAAACAATTATAGTTGGAGATTTCTCTCAGAAATTGATAGAAAATTAGAAAAAAAAAATCAGTAAAGACATACTGATTTGAACAACACTGTTAACCACCTTGACCTTGATTGTGTAATTGACAATGCTGAATGTTTATATTAGAAAAGAAGAAAGGTCTAAAATCAGTGACCTAAACTTTCACCTAATAAGCTAGAAAAAGCACAGCAAATTAAGTAGAAGGAAAGAAGAACGTAAAAGGACAGTGTGAGAGAAAATTTATAAGCCAATATCAAATGAATTGAAATGCAAAAACCCTAAACAAACTATTAGCAAATCAAATTCAGCTAAAAAAAATAATGCATCCTCACAAAATTGGGTTTAACTCCAGGAATATAAGGTTTAATTTACCACTTTAACAATTTAAAGGAGAAAATCATATAGCTATCTCCATAAATGCAGAAAATGCATTTGATAAAACATCACTTATTTGTGATAAAACTCTTAGAAAACTCGGAATAGAACTTTCTCAATTTGACAAAGGGTATATATAAAATAAAACATCAAATTTTATTCATGAAACAATGAAAGCTTACTCCTGACATCAGGAAAATGACAAGGATAGCCACAATAACTATTTCTTTTCAATAGTGTGCTGGATATTGCTGGATATCCTAGGCAAAGCAGAAAGGCAGAAAGAAAAGGAATAGACGTGAAAAAGAAGAAACAAAAAGTCCATTATTTTGCAGGTGATATAATTGTCCACATAAAAAACCAAAGTAATCTATGGGTTAATTATTAGAATTAATTTCAAATTTTTAGCAAGGTTCCTAGATACCTCAAATATTAATATGTTGCATTTCTATAAACCATCAACAAGTGGTTCAAAAATGAAATTTTTAATAGATAATATTTATAACAGCATCAAAAATATTAAGTACCTAGGATAAATATACAGGTAGGGTTATAAAATCTTTAAGATAAATTTATGAAATTTTATTTAAAGACATTTAAAAAAACCTTAAACTATTGGAGAGATGCCATGTTCATCGATGAAAGACTCAATATTGTAAAGATGCCATTTCTCCCCAAATTGCTCTATAGGTTTAATGCAATTCCAAGCAATAACCCAGGGTACCTTTTTGTTGAATTTGAAGAAACTAATCCTAAAATTTAAATGGAAGATTAAAGGTCAATAATAACCAAGACCCTGTTAAAGAAGATGAATAAAGTGGAGCAACTTGACCTACCAGTTATAAAATTAGTTTATAAAGTTGTAGTATCTAAAATGGTGTGGTATTTGCACAGTGACAGGCAAAAAGATTAATGGGCGGAATTGAGAGTCCAAATGTGGATATTTGATGCTTGACTGAGATAATCAAATCTTACAAATGAACAAGGAAATATTGGCCTTGCTGTAAATGGTGCTGGGAAAGTTGGATAACCATGGGAAGGAGGATGAAATTACACTTCCTACTTTACACAGTACACACAAAAAAGATGGACTAGAGACCTAATTGAAAAGCAATAAAATCAAACTTTTAGAAGACAATATCAGATAATATCTTTATAACATTGTGGTGAGGAAAGATTTCTTAAACAAAACAGAGAAGTATAAAGAATAATGAACGAACTACAGTCAAGCTTAGAACTTTTGTTCATCAAAAGACACTGTTAAGAGAGTGAAAAGACAAACCATAAACTGAGAGAAGATAATTGCAACACATATAAACACAAAGATTAGTCCAAAATGTATAAAGAATTCCTGTGATTCCATAAGAAAAATACAAATGCTCCAATAGAAAGATGGTAAACAGAAATACCTAGAAATTTCACTGACAGTGTTGTTTGACATACCAATGTTTTTAACTTTGATGAAGGCCAATTTATCTATTTTATTGTTGTTGCTCATGATTTTGGTGTCCTATCTAAGACAACATTGCTGAATCCAAGGTCATGAAGATTTACTCCCATCTTTTCTTCTAAGATTTTATTATTTTAGCTCTTACATTTAGGTCTTTGACCCATTTTGAGTTAATTTATTTATATGATGTGAGGTAGGGGTCCAAAATTATTCTGTTGCGTGTGGCTATCCAGTTGTCATAGTACCGTTGGTTGAAAAGGCTGTTCTTTCCCAATTGAATTGTTTTTGGCATCTTTGCAGGACGTCAATTAACTATAAATGTGAGGGTTTATTTCTGGATTCTCAAATCTGTTCCAGTGATCTCTATTTTCATCCTTATGTCAGCACCACATTGTGTTGATCACTGTTGTTTATAGTAAGTTTTGAAATTGGGAAATAAATTCTCCAACTTTGTTCTTTTTCAAGATTGTTTTAGCTATTCTGGGTCCCTTGAGCTTCCATATGAATTTTAGAATCAGCTTGTCAATTTCTACAAAGAAGTCATTTTGGCTTTTGGTAGTAATTGCATTAAATCTGTGGATCAGTTTGGAGATTATTGCCATCTAAATAATAGTAAGTTCCCTGATCCCTGAACATGAGTTGTCTTTCCATTTATCTAAATCTGTAATTTCTTTCAACAAAGTTTTATAGTTTTCAGAAAACGTTTTTCACTTCTTTTGTTAAATTCATTCCTAAGTATTTTATTTTTTTCATTTTTCATTTTTATTTATTTATTTTGGTGAGGAAGATTGGCTCTAAGCTAACACCTGTTGCCAATCCTCCTCTTTTTGCTGAGGAAAATTAGCCCTGAGCTAACATCTGTGCCCATCCTCCTCTATTTTGTATATGGGACACCACCACACTTGACTCGATGAGTGGTACGTAGGTCCACGCCCGGGATTCAAACCTGCACACCCTGGGCCACCGAAGCTGAGCACACAAACTTAACCACTATGCCACTGGGCCAACACCACTAAGTATTTTATTTTTTAATGCTACTGTAAATGGAACTGTTCTCTTAATTTCATTTTCAGATTGTTTATTGCAAGTGTATAGAAGTACAATTGGTTTTTGTATATTGATCTTGTGTTCCACAACCTTGCTGAACTCATATATCAGATCTAAGTTTTCTGGTGGATTCTTTAGGACTTTCTTACAGTAACTTGTCATCTGCAAATAGAGATAGTTTTACTTCTTTTCCAATCTTCTGAGACTAGAACCTCCAGCACAATGTTGAATAAAAGTGGCAAGAGTAGATATCCTTGCCTTGTTCCTGATCGTATGGGGAAAGCATCTAGTCTGTCACCATTAAATATGTCATTAGCCGTGGGTTTTTTTATAGATGTGCTTTATGAACTTAAGAAAATCCCCTTCTATGCCTAGTGTGTTGGGTATTTTTATCATAAAACCATGTTAGATTTTGCCAAATGCTTTTTCTGTGTTTATTGAAATGATTTTTTTTTTTACTTTATTCTATTCATATGGTATATTAGATTGATTAATTTTTATATGTTGAACCAACTTTGCATTCTTGGAATAAATCCCATTCAGTCCTTGTTTTTAATCCTTTTTATATGCTGCTGGATTCAGTTTTCTGGTATTTTATTGAAGAGAATTTTTTTCTCGATATTCATAAGGGATAATGGCAAATATATTACATTTCTATATGTTATAGCCATATGTATATAGACACATAATTGTATATATATATCATATTTATATATAATTATGTATAAAAATAAAAAATATATTATTATATATTAAAATATACATAATATTTAAAAGCAATTATGTATATTACATATATTTAAGAGAAGAAAAGAATACATTTAATACTTTGTGGAATTTTCTTTGGATTTCCCACTGAGAGTTCAGAAAAATATTCAGACAAATTTCCTTTTAGATTATTATGGTTTATTTCCATCATTAACTCTGATCCCCAGAATTCATTTTGGTGTTTGGTCAGAAGTAAAGACATTTCTTTTCAAATTGTTAGGCAATTACCCCAGATAATTCATTGAATAATTCTTCCTTTCCCCACTTTCATCATATAAAAAAGTATTACATGTAAAAAGGCCTGTTTCTCTACGATATTGTTTGTGGTAGACATCTAATGTTCTCTTCCTTATTTCCTTTAAGGAACTGCTCCTTCACTTTCTACCAGGTTCTGGTGTAGCTGCCAAACATTTTACCACCACCATCACTGGCTGTAGGGAGGCACACATTACAGTCAATAACCAATTATAGTACATCAATTCCTTGAATCAAAGATTGAATAAAGACTTTCAGGGCAATATCTGAGAGAAGCTGGAAGTCCAAAAAGGTAAGCTTGTGATTTATAGTGACTTTTCTTCTGGAAACATTTGCCAATTAAAGAAGATAAACCTAGAGTCTGATCAGTACTTTTAATAGCTTCGTGGACCTAGGATGATAAAAGTTGGAGTACAAGAACTGCAAGGATCTTCAAGGGAGGAGTAGCCATGGTAAACCACTTCCTATGTTTGTGGTGGAATCTCAAAGGGCTGAACCCTGAGAAAGCCAGTAAATAGGAAATAGACCAGGCCTCACAGGGACTAGGTTTCATGTCATCTCAACCTCTAGAATTTGATTAAGTTTATTCATGATTTCTGGTGTCCCAGAGCTTGGCAGAAGGAAAATAAAATCACTATGCAGTATGATAATATTATCATAGGCATCAAATTGTTTTTAGAAGCATTTTCAAGTACAGTGTCTAACACACAATAAAAAATAACCAGGTACCCAAGGACATATGACAACATAATTGAGAACCAGCAGAAACAATAGACAACAGAAACAGGCCTTCAGGTTCCTTTAGAGTTATTAGAAATAGACTTTAAAATAAGTATATTTACCATGTTCAAGAAGGTAAAAGACAAGATTAAAAACTTTTGGAGATATAGAACATAAAAGATTTGAAAATGATATCAAATAGAATCCTAGAAATGAAAAATGAATAGCTGGAATTAAGACTCAGATTAGACACATTAGAACAAAAGAAACTATTGAAAATAAAGCACAAAGAGTCAAAAGGATGGAAATTATAGGTGAAAGGGTAAGAGTTATAGAGGACAAAGTGTGAAAAAAATAGATATAATTGAATTCCAGAAGAAGATGAGAGAGACTAAGAAGAGACATATCTGAAGAGATAATAGCTGAGAATTGTCCAAAAATTGGTAAAAGATAAGTTAAAAACTTCAAGAATCCCTACAAACTCTAAACAGGATAAACCAAAAGAAATCCACACTTAGTTCTATCATGGAAAAATTAATGAAAAGGAGAGATAAAGAGAAAAAAATTAAAAATCAGCCAAGGGTGTGGAGAAAGCAGCCAGAGGAAAAGAAGAGAGATTGCTTTCAAAGGAGCAATAATTAGACTAACAGCCAATAGCTAACTTCTCAACAGAAACAATGGAAGCCAGAAGACAGCGGTATGATAACTTCAAGGCACTGAAAGAAAACAACCAAACTAGAAAGTCATACACTGTGAAAGTATTCTTCAATAATGAAGGGGAAATAAAGACATTTTTAGACAAACAAAAAGTGAGAGAATTAGTCACATGCACATCTACACTAAAGGGAATACTATAGGATATTCTTTAGGTAGAAAAAAAAAGATCCCAACTAGAGATGTAGATAGGAGTGAAAGCAATGAGATTTAAACATTTGGGTAAATCTAAATGAGGACTTACTGCATAAACAGTAATAATAACTTTTGGCCTTTAAAATATGGAGAAAAATATACAACAGTAATATATTAGAAGAGATACAGTATTGTTAAAGTGTTCTAAGATTCTAGTATTTTCTGGAAAGAGGGTAAAAGTACTAATAAATACCAGATTTTGATAAATCACAAATGTTGTAATAATATGGTAACCACTAAAAGGCTAATAAAATAGTATATAATTTCCCATATAATCATGGGTCAAGGATAGGGAGATTGAGTTCATCTAATAATTGGAAATTAGACTAAGCAAGAGAAATTTTAATGAAATATCTACTTCAGAAGACATAGCCCCATTTTAGGTAATCAAAATTTAAATAATTGGCTCTTATTTAGGGTTCTATCTTTCATTTATGGTTATTTTACCTTTTCATTATAATTTCTAAGAAGGAAATTGTTTCCCAAAAGATTTGTTTAAAAATGTTAAATTTCGTGCATTTTACTCTTAACCAAAAATAAAATTGAATTAAACATGTGCAAAATAACTGAATGTCAAGTAACCAGTTATACAGCCAGCTCATTTACACTGAATTAGTAATTTGCTTAAACAGTCTGCAATTTATGTTAAGGAAAGATTATCTTATGTTGTACATTTACATAATGACATAAATGTCTCCTTCTCTTCTCTGTAAATGTTATTATTATCTTAAGTTTCAGTTCTTTTCCACTATTAGCCTCTTAGAGTAATTCCATATAAGGTTGTCATTTTCAGTATACTTTTTCTGGCACTGTAATTGGGAGAATAGTCTGCTTAAAAGTTAAATAAGTATTAAACACACGTAAGATTCTCTTGGCTTCAACAATCTATGTAGTTCTCTGCCTAAAATGATATGATAACCACTATGATATATTTATTTTTAGAATATAGATAGGCTCTTATGCTTTATAAACTTTTATCTTTTTAATGTAATTATACATTTATGAAATCTTTTTAATAAAAATCTTAATAGCAAGATATTCATGAAATATGTCATATTCTTTTTTCCCAAATTGAAGAGATTAAACAGTGGCTTGGTTGTATGCATTTGTTCTGAACCTCTGTCTAGCCAATTAATTTTATGTGCATAGTTTAAGGCCCCAATCACTAATCAGGATGATCTATGAGAAAAGGGACATTTTACTGGTTGTCTACATTTCCTACATTTATTAAATAATTGTCAACTCTCTGAAATAAGTAAAGAGCTAAATTTCAGTTCCATCTTGGCCACTGACTTGCTTTGTCGACTGAATTGACTTCTCTAGGCTTTTCAGTTTTCCTCGTAGTAACCTGTCCTTGTCTATAATATGTATTAGAGTAATTTGACCTCTTGGTAGAAAAGAGTTTCTGCAAATCCAAAGTATTTTCATTATCCTTCTTTGGAATACTCATATCTAAAGTTTTTGGCTGAAAAAAACCCAAGTGTTTCCTTGAGCATATTAAGGGCCTCACTACAAAATTTAGGCTAAACACAAAGCATGTGCAGAACCCAGCAGCCTCTCCAAGTACAGTGAGCCTGTGCTGTTTACCCTCTTATTGTTAATTGTTTCCTGAACTTGTTGCACATAAGAGGCTGCTTTTCCAGTATTCCCCACTAACATTTGTTTCTGCTGTCATGGCATCTTTCCACCCAGCATTTTGTTGTTTATTGTGAGTCAGAAAAGCATCTGCGATAAAGAACTCAGATTATCCCACTAGATACTGCAGGCCCAGCTGAAGTACCAAGGAAATTCTGGAAGGAGCAAAGTCTAGACATGAGTAGCTGCTAAAGGTCATCAATGTGGGTGTTCTATTATGCCCAAAGACTTAGGTGACTGTTACCCAAGCAATGAAGGGGTCTGGCTCTGTCTAACAGCTGAACTTGCAGAAATAGGAGGTAAACTAAATGTAAAAAATAGATCAATTCAAATAATACCACTGAATTAGAGGTGTATGTAAATCACTAAAATGCAAGTTTTACAGTCACTGTCAAAAGAATTTTAATAGTAAAACCTGAATTTTTCTCAGTGAAAAAGAGGATGTTGGAGGGTCAGATCAATAAAGAAAGTTACAGAAACAGAACTATAAATGATACAAATAAAGAAAAATATCAACATAGGCATTAGGCCAAGGAAAAGGTCAGATTTGTGCCCTATGACTATATGTAGCATGAAAAAAATCCTAAAAGTGGGACTTTAACTTAGATGTTTAAGTTTAGAAAGTGCCAGAATAAGAAATATTGTATGTAGAATTAAAGGATCAGGTCTGGAAAAGTATTTTAATAATGAGAATAGAGAGGAAAGGAGGGCTTGGGGAAATAGAATACAGAATCAATTGACATTATATAAAAAGAGAAAGATATCAAAAGAGAAAGGAATGAAGGACAGAAAAGAGAATTAAACGTACATAGTATTCTGACAAGAAATGTACATTCATCTTAGTGATTTTGCAGTGTTATTGCTGCTATGGTTTACAAGATGCTTTGAACAAGGATCAAGTCGTAGAATTTCACCTTCTATAATGTCTGTTTATGGAAGACGGAGTTTGCTAAGAAAGCACGCAGGGTCATCTTGAAGTGTGCTAACAAAGATATCATGATTCCTCAAAGTTAGTGTCCTTGCAAGATTAAGCGATAGCCCGGAGACACTTCTGTCTGAGAGAAACAAAGATGATGGGCTCCCCTGCTGGGATTACTATCCTAATTATCAGAGAACCATTGTTTCTTTCCACTCCTGGGCATCAAATAGGCTGACCCCCTCAACTTCAAATAACCTCCCACCAGTACTGAGAGCATTCTCTGGCTCATGCTCCCTGTCTCTAAAACCAAAGGCATTGGCTGTAAGCCAGTTCTTAGTATTACAGTCCTTGGCATATTTCCATCAGCACTGAACTTTAAAATACACACACACACACACACACACACACACACACACACACACACACGCGTACACGCATATCTTAGACAATTTAAAAGCTCGGTTCACATTTTATTTTAGCATTAATAAAAAAATAGATATTCTAGTATTCCTTTTAATGATAACTTCAATCCCTTGCCACTACACTATCTTATAAGAAAGGCCTCCTCATGATAGATTTTTAAAAATGGAAATTCTAAAGTAGTATCTTTAAGGATAAGGAATCAAAAAAGAACTCACCTTCAAGCAAATTGCATTATTACAAAATACAGGAGTATAGCCACTACCGTCATCCAAATTTCCTCTGCAATAGACATTTATCCTAAAATTCTATCAAATTTCATAAATTTTAATAAATTTACATGAGGTGTACATGTGTTTATTTTCCTTGGCTTTGAATAGGACCTACCTCCATTTTTCTCCTTTCAAGCAAAATTAACCCCCCTTATGAATAGGAATTACAATTCTAGATCTCTGCCTCCTTGGAATAGAATTGCATCCACCATGGGGATATTTGTATTTTATACTTTTGATAATTTATTTACCACCCACTTTGTTTTTCCTCCTCTTGGTACAGCTGTGTTCCCTCCACACCCAAATATGGCCTGAGTCCTGATTCACAAGAATAAACTGACTTCATTACAGCTGTTGTCTGGCCAACTCTTTCTTCCCCAACCAGGCCCCACCCTTCTCAAGGATCTTGGGTCATGGCTGAAGCAGTGAGGAGCAACAAAGAGAGCTGGAAATCTGGAGCCTCGTAGTCTAGTCTACTAATGAGACTAACTGGCTGTGTTATCTAATTAAGGCCAGTTACATCTGTGGGCCTTGTCAAATAACAAGGTTAGGCTATTTGTCATCCAACATTTCTTCCCCTTCTAAATTCTGTGATTTTAATACTGCTTTCTGGTTCCACTGTTTCTAGAAGTGGGGAAAAATCTAAAAATCCGAAAGATGTCATTCTGACAAGGGAACATGTAGCAAGACAACTCTTATCTTATTACTCATTCATCACTCAACAAATGTTTATTGAACACCTACTATCGTCCAGGCACTATACTGACTAGACATTGAGTGTTAATTAATTACACTGACATTTGTTCATTTTCAAACTGTTCTGACTGAGGTGAAACTCACATAACATAAAATTAACTATTTTAATGTGAACAACTTAGTGCATTTAGCATACTCACAAGGTTGTGCAACCACTACCTCTATTTTAGTTCCAAAACATTTTCACCACACCAGAAGGAAACCTCATACCTGTTAAGCCATCAGTCCTCATTGTCCCCTCTCTCTACGCCTGTTAACCACCAATCTGCTTTCTGTGTCTATGGATTTGCCTATTCTGGATATTTCACGTAAATGGAATCATACAATATGTGACCTTTTGTGTCTGGCTTCTTTCACTTAAAATAATGATTTTGAGGTTTATCCATGTTGCAGCGTATCAGTATTTCATTCCTTTTTCTGGCTGAATAATATTCCATTGTGTGTATATACCACAATGTGTTTATCCATTTATCTGTTGATGGACATTTGGGCTGTTTCCATCTTTTGGCTGTTTTGAATAGCACTATTATGTGTGTATATCACACAGCCTTTAATAGCTAGTCAAATATGGCTCAAATATACAGTTTATGACCAGGACTCATAAATACTTTTGGAATCAGTTAACAGCCTTCCTGGACTGAATTCAATCAAAGCCACTACACTGTCATATAATCTCTGACTTCTCTCCTTTCTTTGTTCCTGGTTTTACTACTCAATAAATTGAGGAAAATATAGAGTATCTCCTAATCCTTGCTTTGTTCCTATAAAGGTATACGTATAAAACTTGAAACCAACAAATGTCTTCATAATCAATGCCACCTAAGGTCATATAAACAAGGAGCCATTAACATCAGAAAAAAGAAAAGAACACGTTTTACAAAATGTTTCCAACTGATCAATTACTTAGTGGGAAGGGGAGTAGGATGAAAGTGCCAGGCTATTGCTATTCAGATCAATTAGGGCAGCAAAGATGTATATGTTTTTCTTCCTTAAATTACAACTTGTGGGAACCATTTGTTTTCTTCACTATATAATAATTTAATAGGAACTGGGCTTTTTACTTTTTTTTTTTTTGTCAAGAGGCCAAATTGCAAAATTACTTGAACTGATGGTATAATTTTTAGATACAGCTTAATAAATGCTTCAAGCCAACCCCTGGTCCTCGATATCCAAGACATCTGTGGTTTTCTTCCAGTTTCTCTGCTTTCCAGTCCTTGATGATCCGTGTACTATTTCCATTCTTAGATTCATTGGCTCAGTGTAAACCTGTAACAACTACAGTGATTGGAAAAAACCAGTCCTCGCACTAACACAGACACATTCTGTGCTCTCTTTCTTATTCTCCTCATCAACTTAAAGATTTTGGCTTTATATGGTTCACCAGTTTAGAACTATTTATTTTTAATATCTCACCATAAACTGGCTTGGGCTAAGTACAGGCTTAAAAATAATCTAAAAAATTTTGCAAACTGACAAAGAGATATTGCCTTTGTGAGTCACTAAAATTCATTATTTCTAGTGTGGTATATTCACTGTTCTGGCCAGTGTTAATTCCTTCAGTCCAATAGTAAATGCATGCTCTTTTTATGTACACAAAATGCTGCAGCTGCCATTCATCCACTCAGTGGGGAAAAAGACAGTGAAATTAGTTCTTTGAATTGAGTTCCATTAAGACTTTAGATCAGAGAGACAGAAACTAAATGATCATCTAGGTATTAAACAGAATCCAACTGAAGATATCGACTAAGGTTATGGCAAATTATTGGCATACAGCTTTACGTGATGTTTTTGCTCATGAGAAGTCATGCATTAAATGTAATTTTTTAATGTTGAATCTCCTTAAATACATTAGGGGGATCTCAGTAACTGAAGAAATATCCTGATATCTCTTATAAAGAATCATCAAGAAAAGTAAATTATTTCCTAATTATTGATCTATATTTCAAAGTTAGATTTTTCGCATTAGGTTTGTTTTGAAAGCAAGGTGCTAATATCTTAAGTAATGAAACTTCCCATTTACATAGTTCTTTATCTTCCAAACATTTTTCTCACCTGTTATTTTACTCATGCAAGTGGTGCATCTGTCCTTGCCCAGGATCCGAACCTCTGAACCCCAGGTCACCAAGCGGAGCAGGCGAACTTAACCACTAAGCCACCGGGCTGGCCCCTGCCCTGGATTTTTAATGGTAAATCTGGGGCTAGAACTTAGATATTCTACTGGTCTGCAGCTCAGAAGTCTGTCATCTGACTGTCCTGAATTATAGTGAACAAGTAATATGAGTGTGAGAGAATGCCCTTCCAGAAAGAATCAATCTGGCATTTCTAGTGTCCATAATATAAGTTGTCAATTACATTAAACAATAAAACATGCAGGATCCAGGAAACAAGTCCTGGCTGCAGACAAAGATATTTGATGGGTCTTTGGAGGACCATCTGTTTTCTTTGTCAGATTTTCAGCATCAATTTTATTAGCACCGAGAACAAGATAACTAACTGCTTTCTTTACCATACAAATGAAAGTAACAGGAATTAAACACTAAACCAGAAGTTAAAAGGAATAAAATGCACACTAAGTTCACCAAGCAGCTCTCAGCATACAGAACATACTAGCATTTTCAATGGACAGGTTAGTGTTTTTTACAAAGATAATGCTTTCTTTCCTTAGTTTCTCATTGCCATGAGTAAAATATTAATGAGACCCACCTTTCTGAACAAAAATCATCTTCCCCTCTGGCTTATCAAGGTGCTTTTCTGATAAGATTTTATCTCAAGAAAGTTCCTTTTAAAAGGCAAATATGGGGGCTGACTGGGTGGCGTAGCGGTTAAGTTCACACACTCTGCTTCAATGGCCTGGAGTTCTCAGGTTCAGATCCCGGGCATGGACAAGTGCATTGCTTGTCAAGCCATGCTGTGGCAGCGTCCCAGATAAAGTAGAGAAAGATGGGCACGGATGTTAGCCCAGAGCCAGTCTTCCTCAGCAAAAAAGGAGGATTGGCAACGGACGTTAGCTCAGGGCTAATCTTCCTCACGAAATAAAAGCAAATATGAAAGAGTGGTGATACAGTAATATGATGATAAATGGTAATTGGGCTTGCTGGGGTTTGTTTATCTGATTGGTATAGAACAATACCCTTTAGAAATGGTTCCCAATTCCAGGGGTTTGTAAATGTCCATCAGGTGGTAGTGGAAGGACTTGCACAGAGGGGAAAAATGAAAGATCGAGGGCACACCTGGGGGAGGTAGTAAGCAGGAAAGACATTAAAACTCCATAATGCTTTACATTTGTGGGGTGTTCTCCCTTGTTTCTTATGGTAATGAGATCTCTGGGTTCATAGAGTAGACAGGAGAGACCAAAAGAGGCAGAACGTGTCTCTGAGAGGGCAGATGCTTCACCCTAGGCAAGGGAGACACTCTGCAAACTTGGAGCCACCTTTCCTTGGGATTCTGTCTAGTGAAGCTCTTTGGGATGACTGCCTGGCTTGCAAGCAACAGTGAGCCCAAGATTGCGTTCACAGAGGAAAGCGCTGTCCCTGAGCTACAGTCCTATAAGACTTTGATTGTCCTGCTCAAGCTGACTCTCTCTTAGTTGACTTAGGACAGTGAAACTCCCTAAGAGAATATCTGTTTTGTTTTTTTAAAAAAAGAGGAATAAATATTTTAAAGTCGTTTTAGTCCTCTTTTGCTGTTTCCTGCTGGTTTACCCTAGAGAAGAGATTCCTGAGAAAAAGGAATTTTAAATACTGAAATGGGTTACGAGGGAGGTTGTGAAATCATCATAATGAGATATTTAAAAATAAAATAGCATCTAAGGCCTTTGGGATGTTTAGACAGACACTGTTTAAAGGTAGAACAATGGACCCCAAATGTTTTTAGTACTTTAGTTCGGCAACTTCCAGACATATGCAATGCTTACGTTCTTATGTTTAAAATTAGGCTTCATTCAGTGTTGAGTTCTTAAACATTTCAGAATTTCACAACAGTATATGTTTGAGATTTTGTGCTTGAAATAGTAGTTTGGCTTGCAAGAGCTACCGTGTAAGGACACCTAACAAAACAATTATATTCGTATTCAGGATGATTCTTAGGTGTTATATATTATCAGAAATCAATATTTGCTTTTATATCTTTTTTTAAATCCATTACTCTTTGTGTGTGCTTCTATGGTGCTTCATACATTATGATTATAAATTATATTTATATCCAAAGTATAAACGTTATATGATAAAGAAGGATGGAATCCAAGTGAATTAAACAGAAATGAGAAAAAATATTTTTAAACTTTTCTGCCCTTAAAGTCTTTTCTTGCTTCCTGTTTGTTTCAGATTATAGAGGTTTTAATTTAACTATGGAGAGTGATTCAAGTTAATAAGTTACTCTTAAATTACAAAGTATGCAAATTTAGCAGACTTTGATCAAGGCTATTTTATTCATTTTATAAACTTGATCCATTTATGAGACTAAATGCAACTTATTATGTAAAACATTTTTTAATATCTTAAAAATGCCTTTCTAACATTTTAAGAACATTCTGTAATTTATTCATCCTGATTTTTGAATTTTATTAAGACAGTAAACAACAGTATATTAATAGTGACATTCTTTTTTTATTAAAATTAAACTTAAGGTGCTTCAGTGTCAAAAGAAACTTTTTAAAATATCTTATACATCATATCTGCTTAAATTTTATAATTTGTATTTGTTAACATTTGGGAAATGGTACAAATTTTAGTGACTAAAAATATTAAAATGAATGAGATGATTCCATTTTTACATAAATAAGTAAATGTTGAGAATTCTGTTTGGGAATATTGTATAAACTAATCAATTTATATTTCCATATACAACTGTGTAGATATATGTAAATAAAGATTTTTTTATAATAGTCTCAGTTTGCATATGATGTTTGCATACTGCAGTCCCCAATGGGGAAGAATAAACACTATTTTTATGTGAATGCAATGTAAGTAGATATACAATGTACATTTGTATGTGTATCCATCACCCCCAAAACACATATATATACACACACCATACATATGCCAAAGAAAAGGAAAATTAAGAGGTCCATGAACCCTGGACTATTCTTTATGATTGCTTGCTTTAAAATAGAATCTATTCATTAATTTTTAAAATAAACCAAACAAAACTACTTAATCCACATAAGTGCTTACTGAGCATACATCTCTGATAAATCTGTACAAAATATGAGACTTCAAATCAGATGAAGAAGTATTCATAGGGGCCAGCCCTGGCGGTCTGGTGGTTAAGTTCAGCATGTTCTGCTTTGGCAGCCTGGGTTCAGTTCCCTGGCACAGACCTATATCACTCGCCTGTCAGTGGCCATGCTGTGGCAGTGGCTCACATGCAAAAAAGGAAGATTGGCAACAGATGATAGCTCAGGGCGAATCTTCCTCAGGAAAAAAAAAAAGAAGCATTTATTAAGGAAGACTACCACTTTGGTTGTGTGTCTAGAGTTTGACTTAAAATCATAGAATAATTGTTTTGTACTTCAAAAGAGGTTCCAGTTAGTGGATGTGCCAAATGAACTTTCTTGGCCTGTTGTGACATTACTCAATTGCCTAACATACTTCTTGAAGCAGTTATTTTATAGATTCAGCTTTTACTTTGGGTTAGGATTTTGTACAATATCTTTTTACATTGCAAAGTCAAAGGGAGGCTTGGCACATCACCTTTTTTTCTTATTTGAAATACACAAAAAGTTAAAGTATCTGTAAGTCTACCACTTAAGTTTCACCCCATCCCTATCCTCCTGCTCCCACCTTTTAGCAGCATTCTCAAGAAGAGCCCACTGTTAACAATTTGGTGCTACAAATTCTTGTTAATTTTCCCCTTTTTTTCACAGCTATATCAATCTATCTACACAAATTTTACAAAAATGGATCAGGCTAGCCATACTGCTCTGTAGTGTGTTTTTTCCCTTATTTATATATTGGGACATCATATCATCATACATAGATTTCTTCACTTTCAATGGTTCCATAGCCTTCCAGTGTATGGCTGTATCATAATCTATGCAGGTATTCCCCACTGATAATTTACATTGTTTTCAGGTAGATGTTTTTCATTTATGCTACTAAAAACTCTATTTCAGAGAACATCATGCAGCTTTATGTGCTTGTATAGCATTTATGTAGGATAGATTCCTCCATAGAGGAATCTTGCTAAGTTCTTGCTAAGGTCACCAAAACCAGCATGATGTTAGAGCCAAAGGGATATTTCTTTTCCTTAGCACATTCTTCACCATTCTCTGTTCCTTGGAAGGTTCTCTGCTATTCCTCCTACCGTTTTTGCTACTCATTCTCAGTCTACTTTGCTACCACCTCTTCCTCAATGCAACCTCCTCAAGCTCAGTCTAGGCACTCTTCTCTTTGTATGTTATATTCTGTCTCTAAACAACCTCATCAATGACCAAGGCTTTAATTATTAGGTACACTGGAACGGAACCTATATTTATATTTTCAGCCTAGACCTCTCTGGATGCCAGAACCATGTAGATTGCAATACATTTGTTACTTTTTGGATTACTTTTGATTTATTTTTCTACCCCATCCCTTTCTTCATGACCGTAGACCATAAATCCTACTGCCACAAACTCATTTTATCTAAAACCAAACTCATAATTCCATCAAACACAGTCCGCCACCCAGTATTTTCTATTTTAGTAAATGGTACTGCCATCCAAATAGTTGCACAGTAGAAACAACTACCCTTATACAATTCATCACCAAGCACAGTTTTACTTCCTAAATATTTCTTCAATCCATCCACTTCTCCCTATCTCCACTGCTACCCAGTCACCCAACTAACTCATGCTACTACCATGTCTCATCATTGCAATATCTTCCTAATTTAGTTCTGCCACCTATTCTTGCCCTACTCTAATCAAGTTTCCTTCTATAATCAGATAGACCTCCCTCCTCACTTTCTGCCTTTCAGCCACACTGGCCTTCTTTCAATTCCTCTAATGTTCTCTCATGCTCCCTCCATCTGCAGAACATCTTTATTTGTTTATTTCGAGACTCCGGGGTTATAACAGTGAAACGACAGGCAAGCTTTCTGCCTAGAAGAGTAGAGTGGGAGAAGATACACAAAAAGCAAACAAAAATAAACAAGACAAATATAAGATAGTAATAACTGCTATGCTAAGAATAAATGGAAGCTAATATAACAGAGAATGACTAACTGGCTCCTTCTTATTGGGTGGGCAGGGAAGGCCTCCCTGAAGAGGCCTATCTTGTACTTGAGATTTGAACGAAAATGTAGCCAACCATGGGGAAGAGCATTCCAGGCAAAAGGAATAGAGAATGCAAAGACTCTAACATGGGAATGAGTTTGGCTTGTTGGACCAGGGTGGGAGGGGTGGATGTGGTAAAAAATGAACAGATTGAGGAAATCCTTGTACACGCTGTTCTCTGCGTCTGGAATATTTGCCCTCCTTTTTACCCAGTTAACCCCTTCTCTCCCCTTACCCAGTGTACTCCTAGTCATTCTTTGATCTCACTTCCTCGGGGAGGGCTTTCCTGACCCTGCAGATGTGATGAGCTCTCCCCAAGTATGTGCATCATGCACCTTTCCTTCAAAACATACATCACAGTTGTAGTTTAGTAACATTAATCTTCCTGGTGATTTGATTAATTTGTCTGTCTCCTTCATGAATACTCGCTCTGTGAGGGTCATAACCTGTCTGTTTTACTCAGTATGGTTTTTCTAGTTCCTAACACAGATGAGGCACTCAATAAATATTTGTTAAAGTGAGATTGTTGGGTCAAAGATACGTGCCTTTTAAGTTCCAGTAGATATTGCCAAATCACTTTCCTGAAAATGCATACTGCTTTCCATTTCCACTAATTATACATGAAAGGGTTAATTTTCCCTCGTCCCCATCAGTCCTGCATGTTGGCATTCACCACTCTATCTGGTAAATGACCACTTGATTTTTTCTTCTTGAGCACCTACATTTGAGACAACTCCAACTGTGATAAGCTCAGGTCCATATTAGAATTTTTAGGCCTAAATTAATTTTTTTTTTTGTGGGAGAAGGATGCCTTCCCATCTAACTCTCAAGTTTGCATGTGACACACTGTATATCTCATACTCCACGTTTGGAAATTTCTGTGCTTACATATGCTGTTTTGGCAATCATACTCTACACAGCCAGGAGAGATTGGGAGCCAGTGAAAGACAGGTGGGTTCTGGGTCTCCAAATGTGGAGATAACAATTTAAGGGGAGAATCAAAGAAAGGGATGAGACAGAGTTAGAACAGAGCAGAGTCTTGTAAGAAGACTAGAAACAAGGTAGGATCTGATGGTGTATAAGATCTTGGGCAAAGTGCACCTGAGGTCTTGATGGGACCTTAAGAACTTGGTAGAGCCACTATTTATTCAGCGGCTAGATGAGCTTAAGCAAAGACGTAAAATGAAATTAGGAAGAGAAGACAGATTTGTCGGATGGCATAACAGAACAGGAACTAAATCCAAAGAGGCTTGGATTGAAAGGATTTGGCAAATACATCTAAAACCAAGGACCACTAAGATCTTACCCATTTGGACAAAGTTGGACCTAGATATTTGTAAATGCACCCTAATAGACCCTCACTCTTGTAGTAAGGTGGCGTTCTTGCAAAGAAACTATACATTGTCTTTTAAGAAAGGCCCTGGCAGACACTGGGGGAAGGGCTTAGCACCTTAGCCCATTAGTACAAGGCCCTGGGGCCATGGGTGATGACAGTAACAAGTGCCAGCAAAAGCAGGTGTCATTTCTTGGGACTTGGGCCTAAGGCACACGTGATCATGGTTGTCCAGTTATGGCAATAAGGAGTCGTGAGCAGGAATCCCAGATTCTGGACAAGGAGCCCCTGGGTGCAATAGTAGTCACTGAGTCTCTAGAGCCCTAGCCTAATAATGGACTTAATATTAAGTGTCATCAGATTGAGGGCTGGGGAAGGAATGAGGGCAGGGTGTTTGATTTAGCCTAAGGGTGGAGACAAGGCTGAAAGAAATTATCGGCCATGCTGTGGAAAGCTGGGGGACAAAGAGAGAGGGAGACGAGGTGGAGTCTAACAGTGATTCACTATGGGCTGCCTACTGAGCCTAAATTACTTAGATGTTTTCTATCACCTACAACTTTGCTGTGTACCATAGCCATTTTACAATTAATTTCTACAGGTTTTTGGATTTAATAGCTTCTTGTGCTGACCAATGTGTAGAATGAAATTATTTCTTTAGGAACGTTAGTTTCTAGAATACTGAAATGGGGTAAAGGCGATGGAGCACTGAGGGTGTATTAAGTTTGGTTAGTCCATTCATCTCCCTTTTGTCTGGGAAGGATTTCACCGTACATTTTCTAGTGCATTGTCCAGGATGGTTCCCAATGCTTCATTTGATACAGATTTTTTTTTTTCTTAGCAGAACATACCTTGGTATTAAATAAGTCTCACTACTAGAAAGTCAGATCGGCTCCCTATATTTTCCCATTTTGTTTCACTTAATTACTTGTAACTCATGATAGTAAATAATTCCTCTCCCAGTATGGCACTTTGAAACAAGCACCATTGTATTTTCACAAAGCTCTGTAAGATTCTCTATTGTGTTCTAGTCCAATATTTTACTTAACAAGCTCTCCTGGTTTCAGTTATCACAATGGATCTGAGTCAGCACAATGCACTTGAGTGCTCACCGTCTGTTCCACCCAGATGAACGCATGCAACTTTAGCACCTTTAGAATAGAATGAAAAGCCCTTTGAATATCTTTGGAATTATTGGTGTTGTAAATGATTTTTACACATTTTTATACATGCTGAGAAATGAGATTGTTCTAGTGAGTTTTGACCCTTTAAAAAATACTAGCAGCAATACAGCAACAATAACAAGAACAACAAATCTTTTTTTTTTGGGGGGGGGGTGAGGAAGACTGGCTCTGAGCCAACATCTGTTGCCTATCTTCTCTTTTTGCTGAGGAAGATTGGCCCTGAGGTAACATCTGTTCCCATCTTCCTCCATTTTATATGTGGGTCACCACCACAGCATGGCTTGATGAGTGGTGCATTGGTCTATGCCTGGGATTTGAACCGGTGAACCCCAGGCTGCAGAAGTGGAGCACACAAACTTAACCACTAAACCACCAGGCCAGCCCATCAAATCTTAACAGTAATAAATCACTAATGGCTTCACTGCCCTGCTTTTGTTCACGAAGACAAATGTAATCTTCCTATCCTATCTTCTATTCAAATGAAGCCAGTGTAATTTTCAGGGTATTTTGGTAGCAACAAGAATATTTCACATATAAGAGCTATTTTTTAAAGAGGAAATTAAGAGACGATATCTTCCTATGAGGACAAAGTCAGATCTCTAAAAATGATACTTCATTGTCAAGGCACAAAACCTAGCTGATTGCTGAACAAAAGCTTTGCTGCATGTACACAATTTAGTTGGCAATCCTATCACTACCTGCTGTGCGTGTTTGTGTCCAGATGGCCAAAACACTGAGCAAGTCCTTGAATCATAGGTGGTACTGAGATGCTGATTCTGCATGGGAGATTGTGGGTGGGCACGCACCAGCCCCAGCAGGTAGGCTCTCCAAGCGGACCTGGCAAGCCACAGAATCATTCCCATCCGTGTGTGGGTGTGATTGATGATGCCGAGTTAGGGGAGTCCTGGGTACGGAACAAGGTAGCTGAGTGGTTGGGCATTTCCCTTCCCTGATCCGAGAGAATGTTTCTCAAGGTGCGGTCTGAGGACCACCTGCACTGGGATCACTTGGGTGTCTGTTAAAACTGCTTGGTGGGTCTCACCCCTGGCTTATTCAACCAATCTTTAGAGATAGATTTCAGGAGTCTGCAATTTTTTCACAAGATACATTATAAATCAGCTCTCTGGATGATTTTTCTGAGCACTGAATTTGAGAACCATTGATTCAATATTAGTGGAATGATACTTAACACATGCTAACACATTGCTTTGTGGAATTTAAAGATAGCACAAAGGCCCGTTTGTCCAATGGCACAGCTACATACTGGCAGTAACTGGGTGGCTAACCACATAGCTTTCTCTGACCACTAGTGGTCTTTCCCAAACAGTGAATTCCCTCAATATTTACATATGTACAATGCAACTTACGGCAACCACACAATTGGGATTTTCCAAGACAGTTCCAATTTCATGTTATTGCATTCTTTTCGGTGAAGTAACCTTCTAAATAGGTTAATCTTTTGTGATTCTGCAGCAGAAAAATATTTTTATATTAAATCATGTATTGCAAAAAATCTCATTTACCCCTGCCCTTTCCACATTATTCAAGCAGCACCAAGAACACTCTATCTGTACTTTCCTCCAGACTGGGTGACACAGACAGAAAGCAATTAGTGAAATTCCTGGACTTAAGAAGAAGACTTTAAAAATACGTAACAGAGGCAACAGTCTGAAAGCCAAAGCACTTTTGATTTGTGTGAAACAGAGTCAGAGAGAAAGAGGTGTTGTTTTTGTAGATTGTTTTTAATTCTAAAAACTTGGTTTGAAGATCAAGAGCCACGTTTGAGAGAGAGAACAGACTATAAACCAGAGTGGTGAAGAAGGCAGCATGATGGCAAGAATAATCCCTTCACAAATAGAACAGGAAGTACATTTTTTTCCTGCTAGTGGTGGGAAAGAAGCTGAGTGAATATGCCTAAGGTTTGCCATGGATTGTCTTTGAAAGAGGGCCCAGGACCCTGGGCCAAGTTCTGAAGTGTGGAGTGGGGGTGGTTGGCTGAGAGACAGAAATTCCAGGCAACAATTGAACGACAGTTGGGCAACAGTTGAACCTGGAGCAGAAGGACCATTATATGGCTTCCAAGGATATAGCCTGGGAGTTTGCAAACCACAAGCAAAGCCCTCTGTGCCACATGAATGGGAAAGCAACTATCTAAGTGGATGGTCCTGAGGTGGCCAGCTGACTTGGAAAGTGTCAGTGTTGGGTGGAGGATGCAGTGACCTTGCTGGACCCAGAAGCCAAGAGAAAAGAGTCACTAGAGCCCTTCAGCCACTGAGGCAAGGAACAGGCAAGTGAAATGAACAACTCAGGGTAGGCCCACAAAGACAAGCACGTCCCCTTCTTCCATGCCAGGATATTACACATGTGATATGTATCTTGAGGTTTTAGGTCACCCTCAAGGAGGTGGAAATGGAATGGAAGAATTTCAGGTTTGCCTGAGTGTTTCCAGACAAAAGACGCCAAGTTTTAAACTGAAAGTCATTGTGTCATGTGGTCATTGAAACAGCAGATTTAACACACCTTTGTGAGACTTTATACGAACAAATTCACAAATCAATAAAAAAAATTCTTTGTTCAACCACATGTTCTGATTTTTTTGGCCTAGAAAATATGGTCATTATCTTTATTCCAGGCTATTCTACTGATATTTTCTTTGGATTGTTCTCCAGATGTTCTAGGATATGTAACGTTCAGCTCTCCAGCTGGTTTAAGAACAACGTGTTCTCTGGTCTCTCTCTTATACCTTCTGCATCTCTGGACATACGGAAAGTAGAGAATGAATGAATGGTCTACTCAAATATGTATGGTGTCCCAATTCTAATAAATTAGTTTCTGAGGCATCATACTAATGAATAAAACAACAAGAAAAATATAGTTGGGATTTTTTTTCCATAGAAACTTAGGTGGCCCTTAACTTGGGTATTTGTACAATGCGTAGGACACCTGAACAGAAACAAATCTTGTTGAAATAACCATCTGTTAAAAGTGTCATGTGTCTCTTTTTTCCTGCTCTGGGCGCCAGAATCTTGATAATGATAATCAGCTAAGGACTACAAATCTACATCTTGATCTAGAGGGTTCTTTACATTGGGAATAAAAAGGATTAGGGGAAAAAAAGTATATGCATTTTGCCATAGAACATATTTTCCTTTTTAAATTGTTGTTCATATCAATTATTTGTCATTTTGTTTCTGTACTTTATGAGGCAGAGACTGCTGTGTGATTACCAAATTTCCTAGGTGAAGCTAGACTACTAACTCCCTTGCAGTTAGTTTTGGCCATGTGTCTAATTCCCAGTCAATAGGATGTGATTGGAAGTGATGTAGGCACTTCCAAGCCTGGTTCCTAGAAGCCTCCCATAGGTAATAATATTCTGTGATCTTTCCCTGACTGGTTGAGTCTAAAGGAATATGGTGCCCTTGGAAGTCACATGTTGAAGATGGCAAAATGACAAAGTGGAACAAGCCTGAGTCCCTGAATCACCACTTGGAGGAGAGTTGCCCACCAACAAGAAGTACCCATTTTAGACATTGGCTGACAAGAAATGAACTGTCACCTTGAGTCACTCAACTTGCAGAGATTTCTTATTTCAGTAGCATTAGCTATTATACTTCATTTATAATTTTATACAACAGTCTACAAATATTATACAGTGAGGCTGTGATGTAAACTTCGAGTTTCTCCTTCAATAAGAAATTGGTGAAAACTCTTTATTGGATGAATAGGCTCTATGTGACTCCAGCAAAAATAAGCAAAACAACTCAAATCATTAGGGTGTAATACAGTTGCTACTTTATATTAAGGACCTACTATGTTCTAGGTATGGTAATAAGCATTTTGCATTTATCCTCACATTTAATACTAATTTATGGTTCTATACTTTGGTACTAAGATTACCTATTATAAACTCAGGGAGGTTAAGTTATTAGACCAAGATCACACCACTGGTAAGTAGCAGTAAGAAGATTCAAACCCAGATCTGTGATTCCAAACCGTCAGCTCTTGAACTCAGTGGTATGCCTTGCATCTTTCTTTTGCTTGTTCTCTATTCCAGTGGGGTCTGTGCTATGGTATTCTTTTCTTACATCAGAACCTTTCTACCCTTTACAGGGTTTTTTCAGTTTCCACCTGCAATTGTGCCAAATTCAATTTAAACATTTATAATTCTTTTAAAAAAAGGTTTAAACTCTCAAGGATTCTACAAATACCTTCCAAAAGTCACATACTTTCCCAGGAATTACTCCATGTGTCTGTCAATAATGAGGGTCCTTTGTTTTCTGACCAACAGATGGGAAGGGTGGTTTTTTGGTTTGTTTGTTTTGCTTCTTTTGGAAGAGCAACTTCATGACTGGAATCCAAACTGAAAGCGGATCCCCCCATTGGGTGCCACTGTATTGCAATCCCATCTGGAATCTTCCTTGGTGGTAGCAGCTCAGGGATATTACTGTAAACAATTTCATTCCCAGTTATCTGCTGCTGTAGATGACTACCTAAATAATCAATAATTTTTAAAATAACTTATTCTTATCTCTCATAATTCTGTGAGTTTACTTGGCTCAGCTAGGTCATTCTAATTCGAGGTCTCTCATGCAGTTGAAGTTAGATGTTGACTGGGGCTGGAGCCATTGAGGTCTCACTGGATGTCCAGGAGAGTTTTTTGCTCATGTCGGGTACCTGGGCTGAGATGGCTTGAATAACTAGGGGCCGCCTGGGCAAAACAATCTACATGGCCTCTCTACATGACCAGCTTGGGCTTCATTACAGCAAGAAAGTCTCAGGGAAGTTGGAGTTTTTATATGGTAGCTGTCTTTCCCTAGAGTGAACATTCCAAGAGACCAGGGTGGAAGCTGCAAGACTTCTTCTGACCTAGCCTTGGAAGTCATGAAGCACCGCATCCTATTGATTCTGTGAGAACCAACAGAATTCAAGAGGAGGGAGTACACCAGGGCATGGGTACTGGGAGGCATGGTTCACTGGGAGACCACCTTTGGAGAACAGCTACCACATGGGCTAGATCTGTAATTGTTTTCCCCAGCTGAAGGAAAAAGACAAACAGAGATATGACTCAGCCTTCTAATGCTAACATAAGTACCTTTCAAAGTTCTCCCCATCCTTTGGCTGGTTCCCAGAAGATGTTCAAGTTTTCTTGGTTCAACTATTAATGCTGCTTCCTGCCATCTGGTAATTTTAATTAGCAACTGCTTCTGCTGCCCTCATCTTAGAATATGACCTTGTCATTATTGCTGAGGTTTGACCTTGTTATTGCAATGATGTGAGCCTTACTGCTTCTCCTTAAGGTGTGACAGACCTCTGATTTACTTGGAAGAGTCTTTCCATCAGCATCAGTGTTGCAGATTTTTGATTAGGTTCCCCAAAGTGTAGTTTAGCTCTCTCAAAATCTTATGGATCATTCCATCACTGTATTTTGGTCAAGTTCCTCCATATCAAAGAGAATTTGAGAGGCATCACTCAGAGATGCACCCCAAATTCTCTCTCTACTCCCCATGATGAATCAGTGGCCTTTTGTTTCCAGGGATTTCTCTGTTGGTTCTATATTCCCTTCACGGCTTAACCCAAGAGCTCTTTGATCAGAGGTGCTATGTGACAGAATTATTGGAGGGAGAAGGAGGCAGCAAAAGTGCAACTTTCATGGTCCTAACTCACCATTCTGCAATGCTGGGCATTTTATGTGTCCAAACTAAGACTGCTAAGTTCAAACTATGTAAGAATGAAGGCACAGAGATAAACAGATGAGGATTAAAATGTCAGCTTTATTACTAAGTGTCAACTTTATTGCTGATTTCCAGCTCTACCTTTACATCTGTGGCCAAAGAGATTGCTAACAATCCATGCCCCATCTTCCCCAGAGGTTAAAATTCCCCTGCAGAAACCTGCCTGCTAAGGTTATCACATCATGGAGAACAAACCAGAATTTAAGAGTCATGTGGCTAGTCTGGCTCCTCAAGAAATTTCATAAGGAGTAAGCCCAGCTCAGCCAATATGTCCTTCCAAGCTTGCCAATCAGACAAGTCATTTCTCTCATGGGGTAGAGTAAGGGAGGAAGTGGGGAGAGGCTGAGAGTGTTCCTCTTCTACTCATCTCTCCTTGGGAAACCTGAGAACAGGGGAATGTGTTTTTCCTTACTGAGTACTAAGACATCACCCCGCCCCCACCCCCAGGGATGTTGGGGAGGAAGCACAGAGCACTCTGCAATTTCCAACATTCTTGCTTCTCATTGCAAGAAAGGCTGTGGACCTGCAGCGGCATGCCAGAATTCCTGAATTAGGCACCTATATAAGTATCCCCACCCACCTCTGAACCTTCTTTACACTGTTTCAAAAATACCGTTGTAATTACCAAACAAAACCACATCTACGTAAATTAGGTAGGAAGATAAGATAAATACAACTTGGAATTTAGGTTTATGATCCAGAGCCTGAGTATACTCTTCAACTATGACCTAGTAATTCCACCATTTTTTTTCTGTGATATTTCATTTGAAGGACTATTTATCATTGTACAGGATAAATGAAGCAGGAGTGTTGTATGTTTTATATGTAGATGTATAAATATGTGTGTGTGCGAATGTGTGTATAAATTGCCTGTTCATGGTAGAATGTGCATATGTAAACGCGATGTCTATGGCTTCCTAACGTAAATATTTAATTGGTTTCTGTTATGAGTTTTGAAACTGGAGGTTTGTACCCCTGTGTGTTACCACTGTTACCTCTCATGTGTAATTTACTCATTAAATATGTATGTGAGCTTCTTTATAGCTCTATAATTGTCCCATCTGCTTGATATATGTGCTGAAGAGACAAAGAGCTTATTTTCTTTTTGAATTAAAATTTCAAAAATACTAATCCATCTTTAGAAGCAAAAACACTGATCAAAGGACGCAATGATACTCATTAATACCAGGCAATGAAAAACCTGTGTAATGACAGTGAGCAATAAGTTCTGGTGGTAGGCACAGGAACTATGCAATGGGCTTTACAAGTCACAACTCCACCAGGCACTGTCTGACAAGCAGCCAGACCCTAGCCTGGGTCTCTAGTGGTTACCTAACATCCCAGGAATGTTGTGCAAATTAGTTTCTAAGAATCTTTTTTTAAGATCATATGAGTAGATAAGGGGCAAAACAGAAGGTCTTTACCATCCCATTGCATTTTATGTTTAATAAACACTTACATAGTGCATATCAGATATGGTTCTAGGTACTTCACACACATTAGCTTATCTAGTCTTTATAGCAAACCGGCAGGTGAGAGACTCCTATTAGCCCTGTTTTAGAGGGGGAAAATTGAGGCATAAGTAGGTTGCCTAAGGTCGACCAGCTGAGACATGAACCCAGGCAAGGCTGGTGCTACAGCCCATGCACTTAATCACTCCACCTTACTCCCTCCAGCCTGAGCATGTTGTACCCGAGAGAATTCTGGTCCCAGCCGTCCTACTGCTCACCTAACCTAGAGCAAATCACTTCATCTTGCTGCTTTAACATCACCTTCTTTAAAAGATGATTCATTTACAGCTATTCTTGACTAACTACATCCTGGTGGTAGGGTGAGAACAAATGAAATGGACTATGAACTTCCTAAAGTTCTTACTCTGATTCAGTACAGAATTTTAAATGTCTGCAAGTATTTTAAGGTAAATTTATCAATTGTTGAACATTTATAAACAAATGTCTGGCTTTGTTATGCTATTGCAATTGTAGCAAATGAGATTTGAGGCAAATGAAATGAGTTGATGGATGTCACATGAAAGCGCTTTGATGGAGAAAGTTTCCAAACTTGAAGCTCTAACTCCGCCAGGCTATTATTCAGCCCTGTGAATTGCTTCCTCCATGTTCTATCAGATGCCTTCTTAGTAGTCTAGCTCCTGAAAGGAATCCATCTGCTTCAGTTGTGTTCCTGTGTCCAGACCTTAAAGTCTGCCCACAATTATTAACGCTAATTGGTAGGCTCAGCAGAGAGGCTGAAGGCTGAATGAGCACCAGGAACAAAAGTAGGTTCTCTCCTTAGAACTGTGTGAATGAAAAGGGTGGGAAAGGTCAGCTTGCTGTTGCCTGCACTGAATCCACTGTGGAAAAAAAGACTTAAGTCTGGCGTGCCTCCCGGCAAACACAATTTAAAAGAAATCCCACTAGGCAAAATTTTCTCTCTGGATTTTATCAGATTGTACAGAGAAACACACACAAAAACCAATCTACCTCATACTCTCTGGGCCAAAATGAGACTGTTTAGACAATGGCTTTATGCACTACAAACTTTGCCTGAGGAGTCCTGGCCCTGTGACTTTGCTCTGCTTGAAGCTTCCGTTACTGCTAACCCAGCAACTCACTCCAGGATCCTAGGGAGGCCTGCGGTCACGGTTCTAGGGCGTTCTGTACCCATGGTGCCAAAGAAACAAGGACAGAAAGGGCAGGAGCTGGACTTTCCAGATTTAAATAGAGAAGAGGCTCTCGAACTCTGCAGTGGGAAAAACATCACACACAACTTTCCTTTTATAGTGGCAGTGAAATTATGAGATGGAGAGGTTTTTATTGGAGCACCAACATGGGAGAAATTTCTCTCAGGAACTGCTTGGGTTTTTTGGCCAACGGGAATGCATAGTGTGGATTTAAGTGGAAGTAGAAAAGTAAATACCTAATGGATTCCAAAACTATGCCTTTAGCTGGTCATCATCAGCTTCAAAACCTGGATAATTTGATTTTGGAAAATTTCCGAATGAAAACCACGAATGGTTTTTCCCTTTGTCCAGAAGAGATCTAGGTGTGAGAAGTTGGATCATATACAGCCCATGGCACAATACTTTATAATAGAGTCCAAAGCCTTTCATCAAACTCACTGATCAAATGATCAAATTGAGTACAGTCGTTCAACTCAATCATAATGATCAGATACACAGAAAACACTTTGAAGATATATTTCATATCAGTGATTAGAAACTCTCCAGTTTGTGATTGATTGTTTTGTATTTGTTTTTATCAAGCTCATCAAAAGCTTGCAACACACAAACATGATTCAAAATCCCATGAGGTGTTGAAGGACCATAAACTCAATGAATATTCATGAATACTATTTGATAATGAAAATGGAATTCTCCAGGGGTAATGATATACAGTAGTCCCCTTATCTGCAGGGGATGCATTCCAAGACCCCCAGTGGATGCCTGAAACCAGAGATAGTACTGAACTCTATATATATATCCTATGTTTTTTCCTATACACACATACCTATGATAAAGTTTAATTTATAAATTAGGCACAGTAAGTGATTAACAACAATAACTAATAATAAAATAGAAGAATTATAACAATATACTATAATAAAAGTTATGTGAATATCTCTCTCAAAATGTCTTATTGTGCTGTACTCACCCTTCTTGTGATGATGTGAGATGATACAATGCCTACGTGATGAGATGAAGTGAGGTGACGTGCATTAGGCTACTATTGACCTTCTGACGATAAGTCAAAAGGAGGATCATTGAGCCATCATGATATTGATGATTGGGGATCCACAAAGGGAGGATTCGCATCCCGGGGACAGAGTGGGACAGCACAAGATTTCATCACGCTATTTAGAATGGCATGCAATTTAAAACTTATGAATTGTTTATTTCTGGAATTTTCCATTTAATATTTTCAGTTGACAGAGAGTCACTGAAACTCTGGAAAGTGAAACTGCAGATAAGGTGGGACTGCTGTAAACACCAAAAGAATTGCCAAATCTTTCCTAAACCTAGACTCACATTTTCTAACCCTAGACTCCTGTTTTCCTTTGTAATTTATTTGGCTGTAATTTATTTCCTTTGTAATTTACTGCTTGGGTGGGTTTGTCAGCTCCTTGCCCACGCAGATTCTCTCCTCCCCACAACAATTGAGAAACTCAAGAAAGAGCCGTATCTTGGTTTATAACTCCTAATGCCCTGGAATGTTTTCTCACTCTGCTACTGAACATAGACTCAGGCAAACTAAGATCTGTGATAGGAAATGTTACATTTTGGAGACTCTTCTAAAATATGTTTTATTCTTTGAATCATGTTGTACAGAAATCATGATAGTGGATATCTTTTTTTAAAATTTTATTTATTTACTTATTTTTGTGAGGAAGACCAGCCCTGAGCTAACATCCATGCCCATCCTCCTCTACTTTACATGGGATGCTGCCATGGCATGGCTGACAAGCAGTGCATCAGCAGGTGCCCAGGATCCGAACACATGAACCCCGGCCCGCCAAAGCGCAAACTAAACCACTACGCCACCGGACTGGCCCCAGATAGTGGATATCTTTTAATTGATCTGTATGAATGTATGTAAAGTATGACATAATCAGCAATACAAAGAGTATACTTCTTTACTTTAGTTGCTCCTTTAGTTCCTGGATACAAAGGTTACATAAATATAGCATAAAGGGATTTTCTGGAAGTGTTGGCAGCTAAGCAGCTAGGCCAGTGTTTTTTGCCTCCAAAACTACCTCTTCATCTAAGAATTTAATAGCATATCATAGACATCACCAGAACCTTTGATCAGCAAACTGACACTAGAACCCCAATAAATTAATTTAAAGAAAAGGGAGACGTGCTTCTAAAGCTGTGTGGTGAGACTAACGTCCTAAAAAACTGTTGACTGTAGTGGATGTGCTTCACCTGTCAAAACGATAAAATCTAGAAAGCTTTTACTTCTCTTGAAGCTCACAACAATTCAGCTTTCAGACATAACGTGGAGAGTGTATTCACCAAAGTCACAAAAATGAATGTTAACCCAGTGAGTGCTGGCACATTATTTGAAGTACATCCACAGTGCTTTCCTTTTCTGAGAGAACCAGCCTGAACCACCCCCTTGCTCCTACCATCTTGGTGAAACTCATGCTCCTAAGGTCCCGCTGTAACAACTTCTTAATAGTTGCCCAAGACTCCTCACTCCACACTGGTAGTACTGGCTGGGACAAACAGACCAGACAAATGAGCACGAGTCCTGGTCACTAGACGTCAGTTATGAGGTGGCAAGTCCCACCGATGCTTCATCCTCCTTCGAGATGAACATAACAAGAATAACCACAACAAAGAAGCGAGACGACTCCAAGGCCACTAGGCAAAATTCATTCCTGGGAGACGTTCCACCCTACTGGGTTTGCTGAGGACTGCTCCACGGTTAGGTCCACTGTTAGGTACAAGCCCCCTGAGTGTATTCACAAGTGTTATTCCAGGTCATTGCTGTCAGTAGGTTAACTTGGAGGCTGTTCAGAGTGAGTGACCCAGAGTACCAGGAGGACATTAAAGATCTCGATCAGTGCTAATCAATAGAAATATAATGTGAGCCATATATGTAATTTAAAGTTTTCTAGTAGTTATGTTAGAAAAGTAAAAAGAAACGGGCACAATTAATTTTAATAATAGATTTCACTTAACTCAATATAGCCAAGACAATCTAGAGATCTTATTCAAATTTCACCAATTGTACTGCTAATGAACCTTATCTGATCCAAGATCCATCCAGAGTCTCCTTGAATCTGAAACAGTTCCATAGTCTTTGACTTTCAAGACCTTGATATTTCTGAGGAGTCCTGCCCAATTATTTTGCAAATATCCCTTAATTTGGGTTTGTATGATATTTTCTCATGATGAGATTTAGATTATGTATTTTGGGCTGAAGTGTGACAGAAATGATGTGGTGTCCTTGGTGTATCATGTCAGGGTCACGTGAGGTCAATTTGCCCCATTACTGCTGATTTGAACTTTAATTACTTGAATCAGGTGGTGTCTGCCAGGTTTCTCCACTGTAAAGTTACTAACTAACTAACTTATGGGGAGACACTTGGAGACTATGTAAGCAAATGGTTTATTATAGTTTTGTCCTCTAATTTTAGCATCCATTGATGATTCTTGCCTGAAACAACTATTACTGCAGTGTTTGCCAAATGGTGATTTTCTATTTTCACCATTCCTTCTACATTTGTTAGTTGGAATTCTACTGCACTAGATAACTTTCTCTTCTTCCTCATTTGTTTACTTATATTAGTATGCACTTGAATTCTTATTTCATTCAATGAGTTACAATTCATTGCTAAGGTTATTTATTTTGTTGCTCAAATTATCCCAGATTGGCCATTTGGAACCCCTTAACATTGGTTCCTGTGTCCTTTCAAGATGTTCTCATTCTTTTTGAGCACTTTCTTACTTTTTGGCACTACAAGATATCCGAGGCTCATCTTGTACTTTCCTTGCCCAGCCCTGAAATCAGCCATTGATAAGGAACCTTGGTTCCTTTTAGTGGAGAATGGTATTTAGAAGATAACATCTGAGCATCAGGTTTGTTCTTCTCCATGAGGTATTACTGTTCCCAGGCCATGAACAGAGCTAGGTAATGTGTGTGTGTGTGTGTGTGTGTACATATATATATGCACACACATGCATATGTACATCTATATTTATTTCTGTATATATCTATATAAGTTGAAAACCACAAATTCACAACAATACCTCCAATTCTAATCCAACACCATAGGGTTCACTAGTTTTCTCCTTTTTCAACCTGCATCTCCCTTCTCCAACAGTGAGAAACCTGGCTCCACTTACTTGTAATATGTTACTTCTTTGATCAGTTCTCCTGTATGTAACCAATCTCCCACAAGCCACCCCCACACCTCTCCTTGCTTGGATGCTCGCCTCACTACACTTGGGCTGTCACGCTGTCAGCGTTGTTCTGTGAACAGGGTGCCTTCCTCAACCTGCTTAGACTCTGACACTTTGTGCCTGGCCACCACCACCTCCTGCCCGTTACCCCTTACCTGAAGCCCACAGCTACATTTATAGTTCAGTAAATACCTAAACATAATCAGGGTTCAGTTAGCAGGGAAGAAGAGGAAAGTGGATTTTAGACAGGCAGCCACCACGGCTTGCTACAGCACCCATTGCCATTTTGCTATTAGTAACCCAATTTTCCCTTGAGGAACCACGTATCTTCTCAAACTATCCTTGTGATTTGAGTGGGTCTGGACCCACCCTTGGCTCCAGTGAGAGCAGGTTAACCATATTGCAAGCCCTTGACCATTGTGGTTGGTTCAAGGGCACGCGACCTAAGCCAATGAGAGCCTTGCCTGAAATTGCTAAAAGGATTATATTAAAATAGAATCTCTTTCTACTGGTATTGCCAAGGCGAGGGCTGCTGACAGTCATCTTGCCACCACATCTGAAAATGAAGCCAACATAAAAGAAAGCAGATCTATGACGTGGAGAGAGAGAAAGATTCCTTACATCATTAAGCATCCAACTATGCCTGAAGCTCGTGTACTCCTAGGCTTATCAGTTACATGAGCCAATAAATTCTCCTTTTTGCTTAAACCAATCTGAGATGGGTTTCTCTTATTTGCAACCAAATGAGTTCTAACTGATACAGCTGACCTTAGATGGCTTTTATATTCTCCCAACTGCTGGGGAAGGCTTAAATACCATAATTCTTAGCCTAACATAGTGAGATGAAGCAAAGACAATAACGTTACACTTTAAGTGAGAACTCCGTGGAAGAATTAAAGGGTCAATAATGATTTTTTAAAAATCTCTGTGTACCCTAATATATTTTTAAATTTTATGCCACTCTTACTTAACCAGTCTGTTTCCTTTCCACATGTGAAAAATGATGACGACAATACTAAAACTTTCAAATCACTCTGCCCAAAGATCAGGTAAGGAATTATGAGCACACATTTCAAAGCAGCTTCAATTCCTCAAGAGATGCAGCTAAGTGTGTCCTTTATCTTCTTTTCCTGTACAGTGCTTCTGTTCATCCTCTAGCCGCAGCCAATAACAAGTACTGTTATTAGATTCTCGAACATATGGCATACATCGTTTTTTAAAAAACAAACTCATACAAGAAAGAGACTTTGAAGGCCACATCTGGGCATGTCAACAAAGTGCTTCCAAAAGGAACTCCAGAAGCCTCAAATGAACAAAATGGATGTTTCAGTCCAAAGACAATGATTTGGTTTTCCACGTTTATGTTAGTTGTCATTTGGCATTGAGACAGAGGTCACTTTCCCGGCCATACACTGCAGCATCTTGCCTGGGGTTAGCGAAGAGCGAGACAAAGAGAAGCTGAGTCGGCAGGACTCAACTAGTGACTGTGACAGGAGAAGTGTGATGTGAAGCAGCTTTTCTCACAGCTGTACATCTCACACTGTTTCTTTAAACCTTAAAGTTGGAATTTTAGGAGTTTCCTTTCTTTTTGTTCTTTAAGATGACAGATTACTCTTTTCCTTGGTCTCTCATGATTTCTGGTCCTCCGTCTGTGTCGGCTCCACCCATGGTTTGAGGCTTTGGTGGTGTGACTAGCCATGTGGTGGAACCACACAGTCACTACTAAACTGCCACTTGGTTCCCAGGGGAAAAGACTTAACAGCTATAATCCCATAATCTTTTCTTCAAACAATGACTCCATTTCATTTGAAGTAGTCAAAAGGAATGGCTTTTGTCATTTGGAGTCTGGGCACATATGGATGAATTTTTAGTTTAAAAAAATCAAACCATAAAGACGGCAACAACATTCCCAGTTTTGAGGACAAATGTGATTTCATCGTATCAAACACATGTTGGACAGCTCTGATCATTCTCAGTTCCTCATCCTGCTGAAGCTGACACAGATGCCTGGGCTGCTTCTCTGCCTCACACTATCAGATAAAGAAAGTGTCAGGAGTTGGGATATGGGTGGAGAAGTTCTGGCCATGGGGCATTCTAAAGATCTGACAGACAGCAAATAAGCTATGGCGTATGGCTGTATAAGATCACTGGCAATTTATTTTTCATTATCATAAAAAAATAACTTTGACAAATAAATTTAGACTTTTTTTAAAGACAGTCTGTCCAAACTTTCTTGCAGAGACTACCAACCCAAAGCCCAAACCCAGGGACACTCACCCTCCCCTGGGTAAAAGAGAAACTTCGTGACTCAACTTTTCACTTGAATTTCACACTTCTGGAGTAATCCGTCTAAGGAATACATTAACTTCATACCCCAGTGAGATTTTTGGAAGATGAGAATCATCACTAGGTTCCTTTTCTCCATTAGTTCTTATATAATCAGTCTTCAAACCTAACAGACTCTATTTCCTAAATGACTGTGACATTGGTTTGCTCCTCCGCATCCCCATTTGTTCAAGGCCCTGTCATTTCTCACCTGAACAGCTGCAAAAGTCTGTTACCTAATTTCCTTTCCCCAGTCTTCCACCCTGCCACCAGAATGATCTCTCCATTCTATACGCTATAGTGTCCCTCCTTTGCTTAAATTTTATCAATGGTCCAAGTGTTCTCCATTGCAGAACACAGTCAGTCTGTTATATCTGGCCCTGCTAATCTCTCCTGCCTCGACTCTCTCTCTATCCCCTACTTGATGCTCCAAGATACTGACTTACTTGGGAGCTCTCTCACTCTCTCATATGAGCCTTCCTCTCATTTGAGCCTTTGCGTTTGCTGTTTCCTCTGCCAGGAACACACTCTGCCACTTTGTCGCTGGTTAAATAGCTGCTGCTGGAATTTCAAAACTTAGCTCAGATGCCAATGCTTAGCAGACAACTTTCCTGGCTAACAGTTGCCCCCTGAGTTTACCTCCATCGCAGCACTTATTTTATTAGTAGTACCTTTTGCTTGTCTGTTTCACTCGCTAGCCTGGGAAGGGCTATTTCTTTCATTTCCATATCCCCATGACCTACCAGAGTTCTTGGCTTACAGTTGGTGCTCAAATGTTGAATGAATGAATGATGTGGAACACGGAGAATTGGTTTTGGTTATATAAGGTTTAATCATTTGTGTCTGGTTGCTTCTAATTGGCAGTGGCAATGACCATCTCTAGGTTACTGTGTAAATCTATTCAGTTGGACATTTTGGGTTAAGTTTTTAGAAGTTTTGAAATGTGTATTGAATCTCTGCTTCAGTCAACTGTAGCTGCTCTAAATTATTCAACACAGAACACTATAAGGCAAACACATAAATTCACCATATGGAGCTAATAAAAGGTGTTAAAAACATGGGGAAAATCTACTGATAAAATGTGACAAGGTTTTCAAACAGGGGCAATATGGTCAATTTAAACTACAGAGACCTTATTCACACTCACTGGCAAACAAAGGAATGAAGTATACAGACTTGTTTTGGAATATTTGGAAGATGGAAATAGTCCTTGTCCTTCCTGTACCTGAGTCACCATCTAGCAACACTTATTATCAAAATTTATATCCTGCCATTCCCCAACCTGAACTTTATATCCCAGTAAGGCTGGTTTCCTTACTATTTCCTAAATCCATCATTTTTAGTGCAGGCTTCATGCCCGTGCTCATATATGCCCCAATTTGGAATATCCTATCTTCTATCCTTTGTCTAATTACCTTGAGTTCTCTCTGTCCTTTATTCTCAGACTAAATCCTACCACATTCAAAGAAAGCTCCCCCTGACTATTCTGGCCTATATGAACTGTACCTTTTCTGATTTTTCCATAGCACTTGTGTTGCCCCTCTCATACCCTGACTCCACAATTCTCAACCACTGGGATCCACAATTCATTAACACCTTTTCACTGTCCCCACATCCCTCATGTCTTCCCTCTATACCTGGCATAAGTAACCTCCACAGTCAATCATTCTAATCACTCCCTTGAATCTATTTCAGCTCTTATGATACTTGCTTAGCAAAACCCTTATCCAGGTATAACTCTCTGCCTATGGTGCAACTGCACTCACGTAGCTGAGCATAACTATAAAAATGTCACCATGCCAACTGGTCTTATTTTGAATATATGAACACTAACCTTGAATGGGTTCTTGATGCTACCTGGCAATCTTTTTATATTTCCCTATTCCATTCACTCTCCCATTCTCCTAGATAGCTATCTCATGTTGTCATGTGATTATGTATTGACTTGTCCTCCAGTTACTTGAGAAACTTGTGTTTGCAAGGCTGTATATAACTTGAGGGCAGGAGCCCATTGTCAGAGGCCCTTTTTATATCCTTAATAATGCTAAGCATATGAGCAGTGACCTCTAAATGGGCCAAGGTCATTGAATAGCTTCCCATCCCACCCTCAGGATAGGGCAAGGAATTCTGGGAGGCTAGGAAGTTCAGCTAAGTGTAGAAGGCTCAAAGCTATTTGAGATTGCCCCTCACAAAGAATATTGACAGTGAGGGTGACAGGAGAGAGAAACACGCGAGTTCTTTATATTCACTGGAGGTAGCCAATCAAGGAGGCAAAAAAGCTAATTGTCAGGAGGACCAGCCATAGAGTCAGACTGCCTGGGTTTGAATCCGAGCTCCATTACTAACCAGCCTTGTGACCCTGGCAATGTTATTAATTGATCTTTGCATCTATTTCCTCTTTGGAAAATGAGACTAAAAGTAGTACCTAACACAAAAAGTTTAGAAAGTTGCAATGAGATATGCATGTCAAACACTAGCACACATAGCTAAATGTCCCATAAATGTTAGCTGTTATTTTCAGGAATCAGGGTGAGGTGAAAAAGTTTACTTGACCTTCTTTGGCTTAAAATGCTGCATTAATCCTCTAATTCTGGTTACAAGTTTTAGAATATTATGTGGCATTAAGTTTTTGATTCTGAGACCCTGGATGCCTTGTTAAGCTCGCCAATGCCAGCTTTCTCATCCTCACCCTGCTCATAGACCTTTCAGTTAGAGGCCTGCTGGGCTGTATTTGAGCTGACTTAACTCCTCATGGTCAGACCTGGGTCTTTTAGTTGGCATCACTGGCAGCTGGCCCAGGTGATAATAAAATTTGGTGAAATGAATTGGATTCTGAAAAAGAATATAGGCAGTTGGCCCTACGCTGGCAGTGATAGAAATTTATAGAATTATCTTCACTTTACATTATGGTAATTTGCATTATAAACATAAATACAACTTCTGGGGAGCAGAGACTTCTACAATGGGCTAGTCAAAACCCTGGGAAGGTGATATAGCTGGTAACCTGAGCCAAGAAGGGCTTCTGTGTTGTTTGGATTTAGCATAAGACAGTCATCTCTGTCCTTCCTATATGTCCTCCTCTTAGCACCTGTCAATCTCTTGTTGAGTTTTGTGCTAGGCACAAAAGAGGATATAAGCTGAATGTAAGACATTGTCCTGGCTCCAAAAAGCTTACAGTCCGGCATGGCTCAAACGCATGCACTCAAAGTTGAGGATACGGTGTGTAGTCAGGTGTTAGGTTGTGAGCTAGTAAGTGCTCCAAGAAGAAAGCAATCAGAAGAGTCAGGGCCCAGGAAGCTGGCCTAGTTAGTTGATGGGTTCATTCCCTTTTCTGTGTTCTGAGTACTGCCAGAGAGCCCTTGAGTTAATGCATATATGTGTCTAAGTGAGGCAGGGAGGATTGTGGGCAGAGCCTTGTCCATGATATTGCTGTCTATCTGTTTTGAAGTTTGTGTGTGAATGTCTTCAAAATTTAGCCTAAGTGTTCGATCTAGAGATCTAATCTTCTGGCAAACACTTGCTAGGGTGGCTTTCTGTTTTGAAAAGCAACACAGGACCTCAAAGGTCCATCAATTTCACATGTATACCAAGTTCTTACCATTTTCCTCCATGCCGGACACACATGCAAATGCTAGACTATTCCATTACATGCCCCAGGGAAGGCATACATTGATAACGTTGTCATATGTTTAAGGATAAACTCTAACTCTGACTCTATAAGAAAATATACAGAGCGGCCCACCTAGTGGCATAGCAGTTAAGTTCACGCGCTCCGCTTTGGCAGCTCGGGGGTTCACAGGTTCGGGTCCCGGGCGCGGACGGACACACCGCTTGTTAAGCCACGCTGTGGCGGTGTCCCACATAAAGTAGAAGAAGATGGGCACAGATGTCAGCCCAGGGCCAGTCTTCCTCAAAAAAAAAAAAGAGGAGGATTGGCAACGGATGTTAGCTCAGGGCTGGTCTTCCTCACACACAAAAAGGAAATATACAGAGAACAGTTGAGTAAGATGAGGGAAAGAAAGGAGCTGGGACTAATGACCAAGGACACACCCACCAACACACATATTTCCTCTTGCTGCTCTTCTCTGCTGTGGCTCTTAGAGCTGGCTTGAATGGGGGTGAACAGTGTTCTGATGTGAAAGTCTCCAAAATCCCTGCCCATGAGGAAGTGAGAGAATAAATTGTAGCTTGGGGGTAACCATTTTAACAATGTATTTCTTTAAATCATTCATTCTTTCTTCTATTCAGTCACTGACTTTCTAGTCTCTTTAATGTTTAAATATTATAATTGTTTGGGCAGGGAGGGAAAGGAAGAGTGACATCAATAATTAAAAATGAACTGTAGGGAGAGGCAGTAATGAGACACATTGTCCTCACAACAGCATTCTTACAAAAACATGCCCAGACTGTAGCTTCTAACTGAAGTTACTCATTTCAGGAGGTTTTTCCCCCTCCTTATTAACTCTGCCAGCATCTGATGTAAACCAGACCACACTAGATTTTATGAGATTTCTTAAAAAAAGAAAAAAAAAAACTTCATCTGTTCAATTAAAACTTTCCTGGATGTTAATACTGGATGAGGGAAAAGCCAATGGCCCAATTAGCATCATCACATTTTGGCAAGAACCTGAGATCCGCATCCAGTTTGAATTAATTTGGGGTGGTTAATAATTGTCATTTAACATTTATTTGTCAAAGTCAAGTCCCAGCAGTTACTAGTCCTAGTTTACATCAAATGCAGATAATAATAATAATACTAGCTAATGTTTTAAGCTCTTATTATATGCCAGTCACTTGCTGAGCAAGGAACTCTAATTTGTTTTGCTGTTGATGTGAAAGTTTTGCAACTTTCAACTACGGTTGAGTTGGGACCGGTTGTGAATCAGCTAATCAAAGAGAGTTGCTTAAAGTTGAGAATCACCAAAAAATGATGCATACATACCTTAAAACATTTTAACTTAAAACATAGAAATTTATATTCATCCGCTAATCTTTTGATGTTTAGCCAATATCTTTTAGTATAGGTCTGCTAAATGGAGTTCTGGGGTTTTTTTTGTTTTGTTTGTTTGTTTGTCTTTCATTAGCAACACCCATAATTAAGGTTCTACAATTTCCATGTTCAGTTTCTTTAAAGAGCAGCAGAAACTTCAAAGTACTTGGAAAGCATCTTAAATCCAGAATCCTTCTAGAGTTTTAAGATTGTTCCTTCAATCCTTTACAGTCGTCTAATCCACACAACAATTACTTTTCAATGATTTGCCTTTTCCGAGATTTTTCAAAAGCATTCAACTTGGTTTTTGTAAGTTTGCACGCACTTTCATCTTTTAATTAAATTAACTACAATAACAAGTACAACAGGCATAAACAGGTTTGGGAATAAACACAATGACTTATTAAGAATTACAGCTTAATTGACGGGAGCGGAAGTGTGCATGCATACAAGAAAGTAGATTACTAGTCTCAAGCAGTCAGTAATTCTGCAATTATCCCAACAACATTGAGAAGGCTAGTTATTTAACCTCTCTAAGCCTAAGTTTCTTCATCCTCAAAATGAGGGAAACAGTCCTGGATTGCTATCGGGATCAAGTGAAATCATTTATGTAAGCTATTGGCACATAGAAGGAGCTCAATAAAAGGTATTGTAGAAAAAAAAAGAGCCAGTGAATTTCTCCCTATTGTGATTATATGTCCACTATTGTAACTATAACAGAGCTATTTTTCTTGTCTGAAATGCCCTCCCTCGCTCATGGTTCAGCTTATTCCTAACTCCTGCCTAATGCTTCATTTGACTGCATTATTTCATATAGATTCTTCCCTTTTAATAATTTACCATACACACCACACTTTTAGCAGTTCAATTAAATAAATATCAAATTCTTACCATATACAAGATTGTAGCCAGAACTTTAAGAGATAAAATGAAGACACAGACTCTGTAACAATTTCCAGTCTGATGAGTGATATAAAAGTCATACACAATTGGACTTCATTAAAATTAAAAATGTCTGTTTGTCAAAAGATGACATAAGTGTATAAAAAGGCAAGTGACAGACTGGGAGTAAGTTTTTTGTAACATATATCTGAAAAGATTTATATAAAGATCAATATATATAAAGAATTCCTATAAATCATTGAAGAAAATAAAGACTTGACTAGGTACTTCACAAAAGAGGATATATCCAATGAAAGTGTGCTTCACATCACTAGTCATCAAGGAAATTTAAATTGAAATCACAATGTAATACCATTTTATATCCAACAGAATGGGTGAAAAACAAGTTAACTGACTATTTTCCAAGAGTTGTTGAGGACATGGACCTACCGGAGCTCTCTTCCACTGCTGGTCAGAGTATAAATTAGTACAACCACTCTGGAAAACTGTTTAGCAATATCTACTACCTCTGAACAAACACATATCTTATTACTCATCAATTCCACTCCAGGTATATACCACTACCAAAAATGTATATATGTGCACCAAAGCACATGCACAAGAATGCTCACAGCAACATTATTCAAAATATTCCCAAACTAGAAACCACCCAAATATCCACTGACAGAAGAATGTGCAAATTATGATATATTCATATAATAAAATACTATACAGCAATGAAAATCAACAAATTATTGCTATACATAGAAACATGGATGAAATTCATAAAAGTAATATTGAGTGAAAGAAGCCAGACCCAAAAGAATCCAAACTGTGTGATTCTATTATATAAAATATAAAAGCAGGTAAAACTAATCCATGGTGATAGAAGTCAGAATAATGGTTACCTGTGGAAGTAATGACAAAGAGGGGAATTAAAGGAAGCTTCTGTGTTGCTGTGATATTGATCTGCATGGTTGTAATATAGGTGTGTTTAATTTGTGAAAGAATCATCAAACTGTTCACTTATGATTTGTGCACTTTTCTGTATATATATTATGTATCGATAAGAATCTTCACTATAAAAGAAAAAGTATTAGCTCTTCAGAGGAAAAAAGAGATGAGCACAAAGGAAAATGTGAGAAGTACCATAAAAAGGCTATAAGTGAAATGCTGTAGAGTTAGCAAGAATACATCAGGATGGAAGAAATCATAGAAGGTAGATTTTTCAGTCTGTTTGGGAAGGGCAAAGGTGAGGTGAGAGAGGGTAGGAGAAGAGCATTTCTGTAGGGAGAGAATAGCAAGCACAAAGGTATAGTGCATGCCCAAGGAATAGCAAATATTCCAAGATGGCTGGAGTATCAGGCATAAGAAGGACAACAGTGAGAAAAAGCCTGGAAAAATAGGTTATAATTCCATTGTGTAAGGCCTTGACAATCAGGCTGAGGAATATGCACTCTATTCAATAGGAAATAGGGAGCCATTGAAGATTTTTGAGCAAGTTACACCTTTGCAAGATCAACCAAATAGTAGTGGGAGGGGAATGTAGAGCAGAGGAACTAGAAGCCAGGCAATCAGTTAGGAGTCTATCTCAAATGGACTTGAATCTTGGACTTAAACTAAATTGGATCCATTAAGCACAGAAAAGGAGGTTGAGTGCAGATGTCAGCACAGAAAGAGACTTGAAAACAAATTGGACATGAGAGCAAGGGAGACAGAACAGTCAAAGACAAATACCAAGACAGGTTGTCCAGAAGGATAAGGGTGCATTTACTGTAAGAAAATCTAATTTGCCTATGTTCTATCTCAATTAAACGTCATATTTTCTGAGAGCAGAGTGTATATCATAATTTCTCATATTCCCACCTCTTAACTCGATGCCTTGAATATAAAGTTATTCATAAAGATATTTGTTTTTGATTGTTATCATGACAGGGACAGCATGTGACCAAGACTTCCCCTTACTGCTTCCAGGTAGACCAGGAGTTTGACTCTGTTTTCAGTTTTAGCATTGCCAAAGTCAATAGTGTTCTGGCTCCACAAACCTAGTTGAGCAGGAAAGAATTTCCAAAGACAATCCAAGAGTCATTACATGTCAAACATCCTTGTGTTTAATTCCAAGGGACATTGTACATCTGGATGTACAAGTCAGGACTGTTCCCCAAAAAAGTTCTTCATTCAACCAACATGTATTTAAGTATCTTCTATGTGTCAGGCACCTTAAGGAACCCACAAGATTTGTAAAATGCTTAAGCGAATTTATGGGGTTTCACATTTTAGGCATCAGAAACAAAGATGTGGATGAGTATCATTAATGACACTTGGTTGGCAGAGTATGCTTAAGTAATCAAGACCCCAGGCCCCAGGAACAATTTAAATTTATCCCACAGTCATCTTGGCTCAGTGTTTTATAAACATAATCCTTAGGCTTTTTATTATTTTCTAAAACTAGCTTCAGCACCTGGGCTGTTCATGAAGCCAGAAACTGACTTTCTAAAATACTCTCTGAAAAGCAGTGTTGGGTATTAGGCCTACAAAATAACCTTGAATTGTTTCCTAAACAAATACTGAAAGACTGTGGCTTTTATTTTCTTTGGATCTTATGGGCTTGACCAGTGCTGCCCAAAAGCATTCTGCACTGATGGAAATGTTTGTTCTGATAGTCTATACAATAGCCACTAGCCACTACTAAGCATTTGAAATGTAGTTAGGGTCACTAAGGAACTAAATTTTAATTTTAATTTAATTATTTTTTATTTAAATTTTAGATAGCTACATGTGACTAGTGGCTACCATATTGAACAGCATGGCCCAGGGTGTTCATAGTTACTGCTCTCAGAAGTGCCCAACCATCCTACCAACAACACGGCTTAACGTTTTATTAAGTGAATATTTTGTGCGGAGAATGCTGAGCTTTTGTGTTAAGTATTTTGCTTAAGCTTCTCATGAACTTGGTGGAGGTAATAATAACTTCTGTGTAGTTAATTTGATTGGACTCCACAAGTATTTATTGGCCACTTCCCAAGTACCAGACTGTACTAGTGTGGGAGATACATTTATGAAAATGGCCTTTGTTTGTGAGAAGCCCACAGACTAGTTGGAGAGAAACAAATAAGCAAGTAATGTCAGTTCAATGTGGAGGAGTGGTAGAGGGAACACAGGGGAAGGTCACTTCATGAAGCACTTCCTGGTCAATCCTGAACTGAGCCTTGAAGGCTCAGTATGAGTAAGCCAGGCAAAGGGGTAAAGGGTGAAGATGGAAGGAGGATATTTAAGGCAAAGATTACACCATGGGCAAAGCCAAAGGACTGAGAACTACACACTTTGTTGCTGCAAGGAAAAGTACAAGACAGAAAATTTTTAGATAATAACTGCTCTATTGCAGCCAAACACCACAGAAAAAACTAAGACCCTATGCACATTCATGCCAATCAAAGGCTGTGTGGGGAATGTAGACTTGTACTCTTGCCAGGCTGTAGTGAGGTACCCAATGCCCTTGCTGGGGTGGTATGAGAAGGCCAAGTATCGAACTGGGGTTTTCATCTCCACTGAGTGATAACTGGTCTTTATTCCCCTGCAATATCAGTGGAGACCACTTAGGGAGCTTGGACTTACTTATACCTCCACACAGCAATAACAAGATACCCTTATCCTTTTCCACTAGGGTGATATCAGAGGAAATCTAGGGAAAAGTCAGGACTTTCACCATAGCCCAAGGCTAATGGGGCACCCCTTGTGCTGTCAGTAGGGGCCACAGTGGTGAGCCGGAACTACCACCCCCACCCAGCAGTAAGGAGGCTGAGTCGGGAACCCTGGACTTGTACCTCCATTTGCCAGTAATGAGACATTACCCTCTTCTCTTCCCCTGCTGGATTAGTATCAAAGGAAGTCAGATAAAACAGAATATTTGAATAAGATCCAGAGTCTCATAAGATAATACCCAAAATATCCATATTTCAGTTGAAAATTACTTATCATACCAAGAACCAGGATGATCTCAAACTGAATGAAAAAAAAATGAATAGATGCCAAAATTGAAGTGACAGAGATGTTAGTATTATCTGATGAAGATTTTATGGTGGCCATCATAAAAATGCTTCAATGAGCAATTATAAACATGCTAGAAACAAATGAAAATGTAGCATCTCAGCAAAGAATTAGAAAGGCTCAGCAAAGAGATAGAAGATATAAAAAAGAACTACATGAAAAATTTAGAACTAGGGGCTGGTCTGGTGGTGTAGTGGTTAAGTTCACACACTCTGCTTCAGCAGCCTGGTGTTCACTGGTTCAGATCCCAGGCACAGACTTACACACTGCTCATCAAGCCATGCTGTGGTGGCATCCCACATACAAAAAAAATAGAGGAAGATAGCACAGATGTTAGCTCAGGGACAATCCTCCTCACACACAATTTAGAACTAAAAAAATACAATAAACAAAATAAAATACTCAATGGATGAGCTCAACAGCAAAATGAGGGGAGAGAGGAAAGAATCAATAAGCTTGAAGATAGAACAATAGAAGTTACCTAAACTGAACAACAGAGAGAAAATGACTGAAAATAAAACGAGCTTCAGGGACGTGTGTGACTATAAGAAAAGATCTAACACTCATGTCTTTGGTGCCTCAGAAAGAGAGTAGAAAGAGGAGAGGCTGAAAAAGTACTTAAAGAAATAATGGTTGAAAACTTCCCCAATTTAACAAAAGACATAAACCCACAGATTCAAGAAGCTTAGTGAATACCAAATAGGATAAATCTAAGAACATCCACACTAAAACACAGTAGAGTCAAACTTCTGAAAACCAAAGAAAAAACAAAAACAAAATCTGTGGTATCCAGTGGGGTATAGGACTATTAGAAAATTTTGATATTCTTATAACCTAGAAGGAAAAATATAAAAGCATAATGCTTTGGGACTTTTACATAAATCTCCATATTCTCTTTCCAAGCTTCTGTTATGGTTTCCAGGCAGGCGATAGACATTGAGTCAGTGTTAATCATGACAAGTAGAACTGTTGATCATAGGTGAGCATTGGTTTAGATGCAAAGGTCTGTCTAAATGGAGAGATTCTCAAGATCTGTTGTAATATTCTGTGCTTACCATGGAAGGGATCAAAGACTATGAAACAGAACTGAACCTATTGCATTATATAACCCAGTGCATATGAAATATCTTCTGAAACAGCCTTTCTTCCTTTTAATACTAGTTGGCATCTTATTTCAGGCCACATGAGTTTTTACTATTGAAATATGAGCCAGAAAAGCAGCCTTTTAATAAATGAAGTGACATTACCATGGTATATGTGCTGGAAGCAATGATTATCAATTTATTCATACTTATTGTGTAAGTAAGAACTGTTTTAAAGAGAGCATTATAAATTGTTGATTTTTTTTATCCCACTTCTAGTATCATTGACAAAAGGCAGATAATTTAATTCCCTGGGGGAAAATGCTTGTTCTGTTACATGTTCTGGCTTTATCAATATGATGAAGGCAAAGGCTTTCCCTTCCTGTGGCTTTGGGCTGGGATTCCTTCTGCTCTGAGAAGATGCTTAATCATGAATGGTTGTGTCCAAATCCCATCATTAATACTTTGATTTAGCTATCAGTAAAGGTGGGGCTTCATGGAATCGTCTTGTTCCCTCTCTCTCTCTCTTTTTTTTGCCATTGGCAATACTTTCAGATTTTACTTCATTTATCTGCAAAACATGGACTATGTCCATGACCTCCCATGCTTTGTGGCTTGTGAAGATGATATTAATATCATGTATTTTACATAGAGCATTTATACATATGATATTTATTGTCTCCATACCCTTGAAAATAGAGATATTGTAATTTGTCCAAAATAATACATAAAGTCATGGCAGAGCCAAAATATGAGCTAGGATTTCTTTGATTTCAATATTTTGCTCTCATCATAACCCTAATTTGAAGACATTTGAAATAAGAATAAGGGAGAAAAAAATGAGGTAGCTTAGTGGACTGAGGTAACAATGTTTTTCTAATGACAAAGAAACTTCTAATGAGAAAGAAATAGAAGGTCCTGCCCACTCACCAGCTTCATCTCATGCATTCTCCTCAGCTGCTTTCTCTACTCTAGCCTCATTGGTCTTCCTTCCATGCCTGGAATAGATCAAGCTCTTCCCCACTTCAGGACTTGTACACAAACTATTCCCTTAACTTAGACCCTTCCTTTACTTCGTCAGCCTCCCTCACCCGAACTTTCAGGTTTTTGTTTACATGTCTCTAGTTCCCAATCTAAATAACACCCAGGTTTTATTTAGCTCAAGTTTCTCTAAAAGCAGAGCCTGAGACAAAGGCTTTTGTGTGAGTGTATAGCAGGAGTGAGAACAGGGGAGTGAAGAAGGGGAGAAGGGTGAGCCAACAAAAGGATACATTATTGAGTTGATCCCTGCTATGGGCAACTAGTTGCTTGATCACACAGGACCTTCTGGAGAGCTTATGAAATGCATCTCAGAACCTTTTGGCCATTTATCCATTGGTTCCTATAGGGCCATTGAAAGAGGTTGAAAGAGGTCTGCTTGTCAGCTAAAAGCTATATGAGGTTTAAAAGTCTCTAAACAACATTCTATTTTTAATATAGTACAACCTTGAAAACAGATGACGCTACTGTTTTCTGGGATCTCCTATAACTTTGGGCTGCTGAGCCATTACTAAAGCTCTAGCGAATGGGTAGAACCCAGATCTGCAAGTTCCACAATCCTTATAATTACCATAGCCCCATATTGCTCAAATGTTACACCTACCACAGAACCCAATGCTTCATCTTCCTTCTGCATTCATCCCAATCACCACAAGTAATAGTCTTAGTGATTGCAATGCTACTGCATGCCAAAGTTTATCATCACCCCACCAGCAACGCAGTGCTTATTGCCATCTCATTGGTGAGTGACCTAGCTCCAAATTTCCACTGTGAAGGTCTGCTCTCTAGAGCCACATCAGATTACAATGGTCTTATCCTTGGTTCCTCCCAAAGCAGAGTCTGAAATAAAGACTTTTATGTCAGTAAGGAGCAATGAGGTGCTGATGAATGTTTAACAACCAGCTCTCCAGGAAAAATGTGTGCATATATACATACAAAAGTTTATTACAAATTTTTACTGACATAAATTATGTATAGCACACAATTTCCAAATTATAATAAAATATACAATGCTTTTTATGGTAAATTCCATATAGCTGACTGGTTTTCACAGAATGCTTTTATTGATTTTTCCTAAAGTCTTATATCCATAGCTAACCTATGTTTGTGATTGACAAGAGAGTGCAGTTGCAATATGAATCTTGATTCATTTACACTAATGAGTAAGATGAAAGTGAAACTAAGAAGATGTGTGTCAACTTCACTCATTCATCAATGATATGAGTGACTTTTTTGCTGAATTGATTAATAGTTTAGAACACATTTTTTTGTGCCATTTACAAGGTAACTGCTAGAGACATGACACACTTCTAAGTTTAATCTACATTATTAACATTTTCCTAAGTCTAGATAATCAACAAAACAATCAAATCCTAATTTGTGGCATTTGCCTATTTCTGTGATGTAGATTCTTCCACCATGGCTGATATCAAGCTACTAACATAATGTCACTGAATGTGCACTTGTAAAGAGATGCAACATAGCACACCATTATATAGTATTTCCACCAAACAGATACGATATAAATTACTTCAAGAATGTGGATAATAATAAAATGGAGTAAAATAATTAGAAAGTGATAAATCTTGAATATTTATTACCTTTGTTTTTAATATAATTTAATTTTAAGTTTATATAATTTTAAATAATGTCTGTGTTTACCCACCAAATTGCAAAATTCCTGAAATTTAACAATTGGCTTTTGCCAAACAGCATGAGCCAGTTTAGCACACCACTGGGGGGAAATGAATCATCGGAAGAGAGAGAGACAATATAATGATGCATTATTGAGTTGGCCATTGCCATGAGTGACTGGGTGCTCAATCCCGTAGGACCTTCTGAGAAGCCTTATGAAATGTGTCTCAAACTATTCTGCCAGCTGACTTTAGAAAGACGGAAGCATTTATGCAGTGGGTCTGCACATGGTATTAATTCTCCCACATTCTGGGTTGCACGTGTGTGAGTGTTGAGTGAATTCCCAAAGTCATGCCGTACCATGAAGTCAGAGAAGCTCTGGGGCAGGAGCCAGCAACATGGGCTTGGTTGAGGTGTGGTCAGACGGCACTTGCGTGAAACTGGTCAAAGCCTGCTCTGGAACTGGTTACTACAGTAGTCACTGGAATAGAAAGTGAGGCCAGATGGGTCTGAAGTTGCAAGTGGGCAGTACCTGACAAAGCCCTCCTGCACTGTCTCACAGCATCCAGTTGTTTTTTTATGACTTTCGTTTATGTCAGTATTTTACTGGTGAGAAAGATTGGCCCTGAGCTAATATTTCTTGCCAATCCTCCTCATTTTGCTGAAGAAGATTGGCCCTGAGCTAACATCTGTGCTTATCTTCCTCCATTTTGTATGTGGGAGGCCGCCACAGCATGGCTTGATGAATGTTGCATTGGTCCACGCCCGGGATTTGAACCTGCAAACCCCGGGCCACCAAAGCGGAGTGTGCAAACTTAACCACTATGCCACCAGGCAGACCCCTGTCAGTATTTTTTTTTAAATAGCCATTCCTCTACTTGGCTGCAGGTTTTGTGATGTCCGGACTGTCTCTCTGCCCTACACTGTCCCCAGTGCCTGGCACTTACACTTTGCATGTAATAGGTGATCAATACATTTGTTGACCTAATAAATACATAAATAGGAGATGACAGGTTTTCATCATTCTCAAACTTCCCCTCCCTTTCACAGCTACCTTCCACCCTAATAAACAACAACAAAAATACAAAGTGTTTGTATGCATAAACATTACTAAAATTGGGAGTAATGGAAGGATGCAGCCATATCTTTTTTTCTCTTCTCTGTCCATTTTCTAGGGCCCCTACCATCAGGCTCCTCCCATTAATTGGAAAGCAGTTAATCTTTCTTCCCCTAGTTGGCTCCTTCTCCACTGTTCCATATCCAGAGCCACTAACATGCTCTGCCCAACAATGGTTGATTTATTTCCTGTCCCTCTCTCTAGAAGCACAGAGACATTGCCAGAGGAATGAAATTCCTTTCTTTTCATTTTCTTCTCACCAGTCTCTGCTTGTGGAAAAGAGCAACATAGAGGTTTATTTCCCTGCTAACATGAATTATGACACCTCCCAGGAAAAAATTTTCCAGAAGGAAAAAGCACCTATGGTTAGTTTGGGTTTTAATCGTCAAATTCTCCCATCTTCATTGCAAATGCCTAATGCTTGGGAGAATACTCGACAGTGAAACCAATATCAATTCTGTGTACCTTTGCCAGTATTTCTCAAATTTCAGCCACTCCCATTCTATTTTCGCATTTTTGACATAAAACACCTCACTCTTCTATTTAAATAAATTTATTTAAATGGTAAATTGTATATACCTACCACAAATAGAGGTTTTTGAATCACCTGTTATGATTGGAAGTACCCATAAAACACATTGTTATGGACTGAATGTTTGTGTCCCCCAAATTCATATGTTGAAGCCCTGCCCCCCAATATGGTGATGCTTGGAGGTGGGGCATTTGGGAGGTAATTAGGGTAGATGAAGTCATGAAGGTGGAGCCCCGTTGATGGGATCAGTGTCCTTATAAGAGGAAGAGACCAGAGCTCACACTCTGCCATGTGAGGATACCTCTAGAAGGCAGCCTTCTGCAAGTCAGGAAGAAGGCCCTCACCAAGAATTAAATCTGTTGGCACCTTGATCTTGGACTTTCCAGCCTCCAGAACTGTGAGAAATAAATGTCTATTGTTTAAGCCACCCAGTCTATGGTATTTTGTTATAGCAGCCTGATCAGACTAAAACACACATATAGATACAATTAAAAACAATTCATTAATTAAATACTAGCTTGATAAATACCTGATAAATGCCATGAGTGTGATACCTGTTCTCTCTTTGTTAAAATAAAGTCGATTAGCAAGTGTTAGAAAGGTTTTTAAAAATGTGAGATTTTGGGGGCAGGCCTGGTGTTTAAGTTTGGCACACTCCACTTCAGCAGCCTGGGTTCACAGGTTTGGATCCCAGGCACGGACATTTACCAATTGTCAGCCATGCTGAGGTGGTGACCCACATACAAAACAGTGGAGGATTGGCACAAATGTTAGCTCAGGGCAAATCTTCCTCAAGCAAAAAGAGGAAGATTGGCAACAGATGTTGCCAAGTTGTATTTCAGTACTGCCCCAAATCATCTTGTGTATATGCCCTCAACTTTGGAAAACACTAGCCTACATCCTTGCAGTGCACAGGGGTAGATGTTTGAGAAGGCACTGCTCAGTTTTTGTATGTTGGTGTTCATTTTCAAGAGAACATTCCAACTTTACATTTAGTCTTCTGCTCCCTTTAATATCCTTGAACCTATTGTTTGATTATCTCAGTTTGAGGGTTGGAGAGGTCCTGTGGGAAACCACAAAGAGTACTGGATAGAAGTGGGGGAGTCCTGGCCTTCCCTCAGGCTGCATAAATTAGGCAGATCCCCAATTTCTCCAGCTTCAGAGGTTTTGACTATAAATGAGTTTGTATGATCATTGGGAGAAAATGAGGCAAAATGACAGGTAGCAGATGTAGGGATTGGGCCTAACTCATGTTCTGCCTGATCTATGTCAAAGCCTTTAAAATGGCACATATGACCCTGGGAAAGTGCCATGCTGTGAACACCCTCTAACAGTAGCGCTGTAGCAGAGAAACTGGGGAATGCTGGACTAAATCATTGTTCCCAAACTGTGACAGGCATTCTTCTGCGAATTGATTTCAGGTAGTTGACATGTACGATCTTATTCTTAATTGTAATAGTTCTGCATCAACTTTTACAATTGCCTTTCTAATTATGGAATAGACAAAGTTTCCTTTTAAGATGAATGCATTTAAGTAAAAAAGGTGAATGAGTTTAAAGAAAAACATTACCCTGATAAAGTTGGCATGCCGTGTGGATGTCCCTGAATCTGTGAGGTGGAACTCTGGTGGCTGAAGCTTAGGAAACACCAACTCGATTTTTAAGATACCTTTGGTCTAAAGTAGTAAAATTCTATGACATGGTTTCTCCAAAAGTATTATAGTGATTAAGAGGCTCATCTATTTTCTTAGGATGCTATGAAAATAATTAATGAAAAAAAGAATAGCGTGTGCAGGGGGTATATGAGAACTCTACTTTCTGCTCAGTTTTGCTGTGAACCTAAAACTGCTCTAAAAAATAAAGCCTATTCAAAAACAAACCAAAAAATGAATAGTAAATCATTTCATGTTACAGGCACTTACTAACAACACTCTCCTACTTCAAAGAGTTATATGTATAACCCTTAGTTATCAAAATAAGATATGTCCTTTTACCTCTAAATATGCAATCTTGAAGACTCACTTTTTGTTGTACAATTGAAAAACTTATCCTTCTGAGATCACATGAGGTGAGTGATTTATTAATGAGGGACTTTGTTCAGTATTAAACTGTTTGGCGTACTTACACATCTATTCCTGTCATTGTGGCCTGTTAGACTGTGAACCTTAGAAGAAGATGAAGCTGATTAAGTTGACCTTTTCTGTGCAGAACAAAATATTCTGGTGTAAATTATGATTGTAATAACATTGTAGTATTTTTGAGAAATGACTGTGAACCAAGACGATGAATATATTAAAGTGGTTAAACGCAGGAAGTTTATCTAGAAGCTATAATGATGGCAAATCATAAAATCATGAAATGTAATGGTTCAACATATATTTTTTGAGCCTTACTATAGGTTTAGCCTTTTTCTTGGATACAGAGCTGGCTTTATGGGCTCTGCACTTGGTTTAATATTCTGCTGGTATCGTGAAAGTCTTAATGACTTTCTCTTTGAACTTGTGTTTTGTAAATGAAGTCTGACGGGACAATGGAGCATGCACATGAGCAGAGAGGATGTGTGTAACACACGTGCCCACTGTTCCTTCACCCCCCACTGGCATATGGCATTCCCAATGCCCCATGGATCAGAATTCTGGAGAACCCACAGCGAGACCCAAAGCAAGCAGAAGGTAAGTGTTACATCCATGACTGAGTATGTGAAAGTCTGAGTAAATGAACATCCTGACAGCCCAGAGAGGCCACACTGTCCATTCAAAACAAAATTTTCATGTTTCAAATTCACAAAGAAGGTGATGGCACTTTAAGAAACATGAAAACCAAGGAACCCTATCCTATCTTTTCTCACTCATATTACTTCCTTGTATTAGCAAGCCACTCACTCTGAAAGTGACAGCAGAGAGAGAAAGGGAAAGATAGGGCAACCCAGGGATCCTTTTCCTTTCAGCTCTTCCTTACTCACCAGTAAGCCAAAGACTGTTGGTAGAAAATGCCCATATCAAGAAGTGAAAAAAAAACAGTTGAGTTAGTTTTATGCAGCTTTTCTGGAGTTCTGGTAAGAGTGCAAAGCACGTGCATGCATGAGCTATGAAATAAGAATTGTGCAATTTTGGTGATATTGCATATGAGTTAATGTTCTTATGTTTAAAACTTGCATTGAAAAATATAAAGATGAATAGTAAAATTCATGCTAATAATTTATTTAAAAACGTTGTTTTACTTGGAACATTAAATAAAAAACATCGCAAGTCAAAAGAGAGAGACCACAGAAGAAAGGAAAAACTTTTATATTTTAGTACCTTTAACACCACTTTTATTTTCTTTCTTTTTGAAAAAGGGGTTCTACAAATTATGTAGCCTGCCCTGTTTGCAGAGAATGGTTTATAAATGTAGTCTTGGCTAAATGTAGAAAGATAGACTAGTGTGGTTTTTAACGATATCTTTCAGCCCAATATTCTCCAATTCCACATACCTTAGATAAAGCTCATGGATCCTTGAAAGATCTGCTAGGCCTACACTGCTGAATGACACATTAGAGGCCTCCCCTAAGCATCTCTTCCCCAAGAGAAAGTTAATCACTACCCCTCTGTGATGCTACTGTACCTTCCACTCAATTTTACTGTTGTACTTAGTACAACATGTTATAATTAATCTATTCATAGATGTATCTCCCCTTTTAGACTGTGGGCTTCTTGAAGAAGAGATTTAATTTACTCATCTCTATAACCCTAGAAACCTGGCTCAAAGTAGACATTCAAAAAATGCTTGTTAAGAGCCAGCCCTGATAGTCTAATCATTAAAGTTCTGTGCTCTCACCCCTGTGGCCCAGGTTCGTTTCCCGGTTGCAGAACCACACCACCCGTCTATCAGTTGCAATGTTGTGGCAGTGGCTCACATAGAGAACTAGAAGGACTTAGAACCATGATATACAACCATGTACAGGGGCTTTGGGGAGAAGAAAAAAAAAAAGGTTTGTTAATAAATCATTCACATTATTTTTTAATTACTTGTGTATAAAATAGATTCAGTTATGTCCCTAGAGTAGATTATTTTTCCCCTGAATTATCTGTCCATTTGCTTCAGAAGAGCTCTGGAGAGGCACAATACCAAAGAAAGTGTTGGAGTTAGGATTTGAGGTCTGGTGTCTCCAAAAACCTGTGCTCTTCTCTCTGTACAGCACTATTTGCAGTCAGAGGAGAGCTAAGGAGAAAAGCAGGAGCTTGTAGATTGTGGTTCTACTCATTTGCCAGAGCTTTAGTTATGGCTCAGAGGCCCAAAGATGAAGGAGATCCTAGTGACCAGCAACCTCATTTGTTTTCAAAGTTGCACTATATGAAAAAACAGAGGATCATTTAGACACCTTTAAACCCCATGCAATATGAGTTGAGAGCCAAACTTATTTTAACTAAATGCCTTGTGTTTGGAATAGATGCTCATTTATCAAAGATTCATTACTACCAGAAACTTTGGTGAATCGTGCACAACGTGTGACCTGCATGAGAAAATGCAAATGGCAGTGGAGACAAAGCCAACTCAGAGCAATCCAGGGGCTGCAGAAACACTCATGTGGCCTCACATTTTAGGGAGATTTCAGGGTTTGGGGACTTATAGTTGGCAAGAGTCAAAAGGATATTTCTTGAATGTCTTGTCAGCATATAGATGATATGCTTTTCTGTTAGCCTAACCCATGGTGGCCGGAATAAGAGCTGAGTAAGCGCTCAGTGAGAATGTGAAGGAAGGGATGGGATTAGGAAGGCTATCAAGTCCATGTCTAAGAGAATATAGATAAAAGTGAAGAGATCACATTATTATCCAAGTCAGTTAGAAAACCAAATTGTTAAGCCTAAATCATTTTTGGCTCAACACATAGAAACAATTAACTCATTCTCCCATCTACATGTGGTAGAAACAGGTAAGCTTTAACACTTTGCAGAGAGCTCTCTCTGATTCCTGTGTGTATCTTCATGAATCACAAATTGTAACACCTTCTTGGAATTCTGTAACCTCTGGTACATATGAACAATGGCTCTTCCATCTCTCCCTCTTTTTCTTGTTCCCTTCCATCTCATTGTTGCATTCACACCCTTAGCCTAAATATATTTAGATAGATGCTATAACCCAGGTTCATGTTTGTGAAGTAACTGTATATATTCCTTTAATGACAAAATACCTGATTCTGACCATCATAAAAAGGAACACCACTGGACTTGATAAATAAGAAAATATCCACTGCACCAAAAAATTTTATTCTCAACACTTCTTTCAAGGTAACAGTCTTGGGTATACTAATAGGCTGAAGTCAAGCAATGCCAATAAAGTTTCATCGATGTAGCAGATAATTATCCCCCTGGCAAAACCCCAGGCCCGAGACCTGTGTTGACTTGGCAAATCACCCTACATTTTTCAAGTGCTCATTAACTGTAAGTCTTTAAAAAATTGCTTGCTTGGTGTATTTTAGTTTATAATATCCAGGTATAGGCTTAAGGGTACATCAAGAGAAATGGTGGCCATCATTAATGGTAACACCTGGATCATCTTAATACCCAAGGTCTTTGTGCGTGTGTGTGTGTATGTGTGTGTGTTTGTGTGTATGAGAGAGAGAGAGAAGAGGTGGAGGGAAGGAGGCAAGGAGGGAGGGAGGGGGAGAGAGAGAGGCAGTCAGTATTCCATTGTTCACGAGTGGACCGGCTGCCTTCACAGCAGCAGTACAGCAAGGAGAAAGCACCAGACTTGCTCTCAGGAAACCTGGGCTCAAGTTCTACCTCTGCCATGAGATGTCAGTGATGCTGTCAAGTCCTGCCACTTCTCTGGGACTCTGTTTGATGTAAAGAAGAGTTTGAATAAAATGATGTTTGAGTTTCTGTCAGCATATAATATTCTAGTATGTAATTCCAGGATTTTCAAAGAGATTTAGAATTTCATTCTGTCTTTCCCTACTTCACCCCACTCCAATAGGAGGTTCAGAATTGCATAAGGGAGCTCCCTTCATCATTATTCCTCCTGCCTGTGCTTGCTTCTCTGCCCCAAACTGGATCTTCTAATTTCTTATATGTACAGACTGTATCATAATCTAGTTTACTTCTGAGCCAAGGAGCTAATTGCTAAAGCCTCCCTTCCTCAGTTCTGCCGGGCTTAGTGTAGCATGATACACTTCTAGCAGCCAGGATGTGGTGTCCCGTGCTAACCACTGGGTACTTTGTGCTCCAAGTTGCAAGTCCCCAGCATTCTCACGATCTGATTATAGGCCTCTGAGTTCCTTCCCCTGACTTCCTCCTCTCCACCCTAGGCCATACCACTGGGTTTCAGGCCTCTCCCTTTTTATTGTTCCAATTTCTTTTATTTATTTATTTTGTGTGTGTGAGGAAGACCAGCCCTGAGCTAACATCCATCGCCAATCCTCCTCATTTTGCTGAGGAAGACTGGCCCTGGGCTAACATCTGTGCCCGTCTTTCCTGTACTTTATATGGGACGCCGCCACAGCATGGCTGACAAGCGGTGGGTCGGCGGGCGCCCGGGATCCGAACCTGCGAACTCCGGGCTGCCAAGCGCGGACTAAACAGCTGCGCCACCGGGCGGCCCCTGTTCCAATTTCTTATTATAAAAATTTTACATGATTACCAAAGGAAATTTGAAACATTAAAGGAAAAATAGAGAAGAAACCATAAACCATAATCCCACTATCCAGGCAGCCACCCTCAACTTTTTGGTTTACAGCTGTAGCAAATTGTTGCAGCAAGGACCCTGAATTTGTTCATACCATCCTGTGGCCACACTCTTGGGTATTCCTCTCTCCCCACTGACTCTGAGCTTGGCCGATGGGAAAATAGCAAGTGTATCACAAGCAGAGACTCGGAAACTGCTTGTGATTGTGCCTTCCCTCTCTTGCTGCTCTTGGAACGTACTGCCACCTTGTAAACGAGCCTATGCTGGCTTCCAAAGGACAAGAGGTACATACCCGGTTGCCCCTGTCACATCAGCCAACACTCAGCAAATGCCCAGAAGCAGAGCTGCCCAGCTGAGTGGCAGCTGAACACAAACACGTTAGTGAACCCAATTGAGACCAGCAGAAGAACTGCCAGCTAAGCCCGGCCCAGAGTGCAAACCCACGGAATCCAAAGCTAAGTAAATGGTTGCTGTTTAAACCACTGAGTTTTGTAGTCTGTTCTGCAGCAAAAGCTAATTGATAAAATAATCCTCCAGTCATTTTATATATAACAAAATTAAGATTACACTGTACATATGATTCTATAACCAGCCTTTTTCACATGGTATTTTCCCAAGTCTTTAATATTATTTCCCTCCACCAGGGTGAGGATTTATATCGGTTTTGTTTGATAACATAGAACACTGCTGCAAACATAGTCAGAACTCAATAAACATTTGTTGAATGAGTGATTAGAGGGCATGTTCTTTGGGGGGGTGGCGTGAATAGTGTTATTTCCTATGAGGTTACCACCTTTGCCCCATTCTGAGTTCTTGTTTCTCAAATAGGTTTGGCATCTCAGCTTCCCACTAGAACTGGAATTCAGGTGAGCTCTTCCTGCTACCTGGGAACTGGATCTCTGCCCCTAAATCTCAGTCAGGAGGAGGGCTTTGCTAAGCAGACTTCAAAATTCAGTTCAAATAGCATGTCCTGTGGGGGCATACTTGTCCCTCATTAGGGTTTGCATACTGTGTTATATAGAGCTCTGTCATGGCAAGTATACCACGTCACAGTATTTAACTTACAAGTCTATTTCTTCTACTGCTTTGTGAACTTCTGAGGATAAGGGTTCAGTCCCCAGAGTGCCTGGGACATAAAAAGCACTCAATCAATGCCTGTGGGATAAATGAACAAATTAACTCATGTACTGCAAAGGACTCCTCCGATAGCAGCACACGTATAATCTTACTCTTTTTTTAAAAAAGAAGTGCACTTTTATTATAAACAATAAATACATTAAGGATTACAGGAACTTTATGAGAAAGCATATTTAAATTTAAAAGTATCTTAATTAGGAAATACCACCAAGGAGAGCATTTTTAAATGGGTTTAATTCCATTTAGATCTTTTTAAAGGCACGAGGAAAAGAAGAAACTAGGAAAATGGGAAGCAGAAGTGGAACATAGCATAATACGGTTTACGATGGTCCATAATCCGCCACGGATGGGAGACGATATCAGTTTACGTAGTGGTTTAAACATAATTAAAACTTAGAGGTTAAAGCCTGAACTTAGGCTAATGTCAAGTAAAGAAGGGATATAATTGGTCTGCCACTGATTAGAGTTCTGTTTGGGATTCTTTGTTGAGGAGAAAATGCTGTGCTTTTGTGAAAACTGCCATCCTGTAAAAGTACCACCTTCAAATAGCACTCTGCTCAGGAATGTTAAGACTTACCTTATTCACGCACACATACACCCATGAAATTCCAACACAATACTCTGATTGCTGTAATAAACTTGAAAGTCTTTGGTTTAGACAAGCAGCCATGCTTTGTTATATTAAGGGTGTCAACATAAACTCTAATTAATTAATATGTTACAGTTCTTTCCTTTTAAAGGATATTGGCTTAAGTTCTGACTTCAGCTGAATATAATCCACACACATGAACATTTTGATATAATCGCTTTGTATAAATCTATTCCAACAACATTGCTGGTCATTCTTCAACTACCAGAGGGCAGAGACAGCATCCTTTTTAAATCTCTTAGGCCACGGGAGCAGCATTTACTAAAAGTCAGCTCTGATTCCAGGTAGGGGTTTCAACTGTTCCAGAAGAGTTTACGGGAGCTTCTCCACCCCTCATTCTAGATTCAGGCAAGCAGCTCTGATACCATCTGATTCATTTGTTTACACTTCTTTATATGATTTCATTCAAACAAAGATAAAAACAGGTTTTTATGTCCCAGTGCTATCAAGGACAAAGCCTTCGACTGAATCCCTCAATCTGCAACTCTGGCCTGTGGCTGCAGTCCCCCAACTACAGGCTGCACCTGGAACTCTGGCTGTCTGCTTAGCAAACAAGAATGGTTGACTCACAAAAGAATGAGGCAGAGAGCAGGGCTGGGTCAGAGCAGGTGGTAGGGAGACCAGGCTGGAGTCCCTTGGCTGTTCTTTCAGGACCAAGAATTGGAAATCACGGGAAGCACCTGTACAGTAGACACTGTTAGTTACACAACATACATCCAGTAATTGCAACAGGGACTACAATAACATTGTAAGAAAGCATATTTATATCCAGAAAAAAAATCTTAATTAGGAAATAACATCAAGGAGGAAATTTCTCATCTTCCTTGCTAACAAAACTTCAGTTTAGTTCAGGGCATCAAATATGCCCAGTCCCAGGCAAAATAATAATGGTTGGTCTAAGTCAATCATGACAATCTATTTCCTCCTTTCTTTGCCTTCTAAAAAAACAATAGACTTTATTTTTTAAAGCAGTTTTAAGTTCACAGGAAAATTGAGCAGAAGACACAGAGATTTGCCATACTGTCCCCACACACACATCCTCCCCAGCGATGACATCCTGCACCACAGCAGTATATCTGTTACAGTCAATGAACCTACACTGGCACATCATCATCACCCAAAGTCCATAGTTTACATTAGGGTTCATGCTTGGTATGGTACATTCTACGGGTTTTGACAAACGTATAACGACGTGTATCCACCATTGTAGTATCATACAGAGTAGTTTTACTGCCCTAAAAATCCTCTGTGTTCTGCCTATTCATCTTTCTGTCCTGCCTACTCCTGGCAACAACTGATCTTTTTACTGTCGCCATAATTTTGCCTTTTCCAGAAATTCATATAGTTAGAATCATACAGTATATAGTCTTTTCAGATTGGCTTATTTCAGTTAGTAATATGCATTTAAGTTCTCTCCATGTTATTTCATGACTTGATAGCTCATTTCTTTTTAATTCTGAATAATAGTCCATTGTCTCAATGTACCAGTTTGTTTATCCATTCACCTACTAAAGGATATCTTGATTGCTTCCAGGTTTTGGCAACTCTGAATAAAGCTGCTATAAACATCTGTGAGAAGGCTTTTATGTGGATATAACTTTTCAGTTTATTTGGGTAAACACCAAGGACCTCATCTGGATTGTACAGTAAGATTATGTTTAGTTTGGCAAGAAACTGCCAAACTGTCTTTCAATGCAAAGTGGCTGTACCATTTTGCATTCCCACCAGCAAGGAATGAGAGTTCCTTTGCTCCCCATTCTCGCCAGCATTTGATGTTTGTGTTTTGGGTTTTGGCCAAATAATAGGTGTGTAGTAATATGTCATTGTTGTTTTAATTGGTAATTTCCTAGGGACATATGATGTTGAACTTCTTTTCATATGCTGATGTGGCATCTGTATATCTTCTTTGGTGAGGCGTCTGTTAAGAGTCTTCTGCTCATTTTTTAATCAGGTGGTTTGGTTTCTTATTGTTGAGTTTTAAGAGTTCTTTGTAAATTTTGGTTAACAGCCCTTTACCAGATGTGTCTTTTGCAAATATTTTCTCCCAGTCTGTGGCTTGTCCTCTCATTATCTTGACTGTGTCTTTTGCAGAGAAGTTTTTAAGTTTAATGAAGTCCAGCTAATCAATTATTTCTTTCATGAATCATGCCTTTGGTATTGTATCTAAAAAGTCATCACCAGGGGCTGGCCCTGTGGCGTAGTGGCATAGTGGTATAGTCAGTTCAGCATTCTCTGCTTCGGTCACCCAGGTTCACAGTTTCAGATCCTGGGTGCGGACCTACACCACTTGTCAGCCATGCTGTGGTGGCAACCCATATATAAAAATAGAGGAAGATTGGTATGGATGTTAGCTTGGGGTTAATCTTCCTCAGCAAAAAATAAATGAAAAATAACAAGAAGTCATCACCATACCCAAGTTCTTCTAGATTTTTTTCCTGTGTTATCTTTTAGGAGTTGCATAGTTTTACATTTTATGTTTAAGTCTATGATCCATTTTATAATCTGTGCATTGGGAGGTGGGGAGAAGTGGACAGGATGAGTTTGAAGGAAACGGTCACCTTTGAAATAAGTAGTTTTTGTTCACCATATCCTGCTCTCTCCCATCGTGCATATTGCAAATGTAATGCTTAAAATTAATATTACTTAAAATTGAATCCAGGAATATCAAAGTTCTATGACTTGGAACTTTAGAGGCTAGGAATAATCAAAGGACTTTTCTTTATGAAGTCTTTTCCGCACTTTCACTTTGTTTTATGTTCTACAACGGTAATTGATATTTTTCAGGCAGCCATTCAGTAATTCTCGACTGTGATCTAATGGCTTGCTTATATTTGATCCAAATCTCCATATCTTTTTGAAGGTAAATTTAGAACCATGCTATCAGTTCTTATTTATACACATCAGTGCTTTAGCAGATACAAACAAAATCAACAAGGATTAAGTTCATTTTGTGATTAAACCTGAAACCATCTTGTCATTGCTTTTTTTTTTTTTTTTATGTAGGTAATGGTTATTGCCATTAATTTGTTCTATTTGGTTTTACTAAGCTGGAAAGCCAGGGTGAAGTTAATGACAATTTTTTCATTGTCTGTTTTGTTTATTTCTGTACCATAAGATCACTATTGGTGATTGAAATACCAGGTGCAAAAATTAATGATTTGATTTTATACAGTACAGCTGAGTAATTTTTTACTTATTAAAAATTAATTAAGAAATTTGACAATTAAAAAAAAGTCTCTGTTCCATTTTGAGTTAATTTTTGTGAAGGATGTAAAGTCTGTGCCTAGATTCATTTTTTTGCATGTGGATGCCCAGTTGTTCTAGCATCATTTTATTTTTATTTTATTGATGTCATAATAGTTTGCAACATTGTGAAAATTTAGTTGTACATTATTGTTTGTCAGTCACCATACAAATGCTCCCCTTCACCCCTTGTGCCCGTCCCCCAACCTCTTTCCGCCTGGCAACCACCAAACTGTTCTCTCTGTCCATGTGTTAGTTTATCTTCCACATATGAGTGAAATCATGTGGTGTTTGTCTTTCTCTGTCTGGTTTGTTTCGCTTAACATAATACCCACGAGGTCCATCCATGTTGTTGCAAATGGGATGATTTTGTCTTTCTTTATGGCTGAGTAGTATTCCATTGTATATATATATGCCACATCTTCTTTATCCAATCATCAGTCGAGGGACACGCAGGTTGCTTCCACTTCTTGGCTATAGTGAGTAATGCTGCAATGAACATAGGGGTGCACAAGCCTCTTTGGATTGTTGATTTCAGGTTCTTTGGATAAATACCCAGTAGTGGGATGGCTGGATCATAGGTATTTCTATTTTTAATTTTTTGAGGAATCTCCATACTGTTTTCCATAGAGGCTGCACCAGTTTGCATTCCCACCAGCAGTGAATTAGGGTTCCCATTTCTCCACAACCTCTCCAACATGTTATTTTTTGTCTTGGTGATAATAGCCCTTCTAACAGGTGTAAGGTGATATCTTAGTGTAGTTTTGATTTGCATTTCCCTGATGATTAGTGATGTTGAACATATTTTCATGTGCCTATTGGCCATCTGTATATCTTCCTTGGAAAAATGTCTGTTCAAATCCTCTGCCCATTTTTATCTTGGGTTTTTTTTTGTTGTTGTTCAGTTGTTTGAATTCTTTATATATTATGGAGATTAACCCCTTGTCAGATATATGATTTGCAAATATTTTCTCCCAGCTGTTGGGTTGTCTTTTCATTTTGATCCTGGTTTCATTTGCCTTGCAGAAGCTCTGTAGTCTGAAGAAGTCCCACTTGTTTCTTTTTTCTTTTGTTTCCCTTGTCTGAGTAGACATGGAATCTGAAAAGATCCCTCTATAACTGATGTCAAATAGTGTACTGCCTATTGTTTTCTTCGAGAAGTTTTATAGTTTCAGGTCTCACTTTCAGGTCTTTGATCCATTTTGAGTTAATTTTTGTGTATGGCAAAAGAAAATGGTCTACTTTCATTCTTTTGCATGGCACTGTCCAGTTTTCCCAGCACCATTTATTGAAGAGACTTTCCTTTCTCCATTGAATGTTCTTAGCTCCTTTGTCAAAGATTAGCTGTCCGTAGATGTGTGGTTTTATTTTTGGGCCTTCAATTCTATTCCATTGATCTGTGTGTCTGTTTTTGTACCAGTACCATGCTGTTTTGATTATTATAGCTCTGTAGTATATTTTGAAATCAGGAATTGTGATGCCTCCAGCTTTGTTCTTTTTCCTCAGGATTGCTTTTGTTATTCAGGGTCTTTTGTTGCCCCATATGAATTTTAGTATTCTTTGTTCTATTTCCATGAAGAATGTCATTGGGATTCTGACTGAGATTGCATTGAATCTGTAGATTGCTGTAGGTAGTATGGACATTTTAACTATGTTTATTCTTCCAATCCATGTGCATGGGATATCTTTCCATTTCTTTATGTCATCATCAATTTCTTTCAATAATGTCTCATAATTTTCATTGTATAGGTCTTTCACCTCCTTGGTTAAATTTATTCCTAGATATTTTATTCTTTTTGTTGTGATGTAAATGGGATTGTCTCTTTGAGTTCTCTTTCTGTTAGTTCATTATTGGAATATGGAAATGGAACTGATTTTTGTAAGTTGATTTTGTACCTTTCAACTTTGCTGTAGTTGTTAATTACTTCTAAAAGTTTTCCAATGGATTCTTTAGGGTTTTCTCTATATAAAATCATGTCATCTGCAAATAGCAAGAGTTTCACTTCTTCCTTGCCAATTTGGATTCCTTTTATTCCTTTTTCTTGCCTAATTGCTCTGGCCAAAGCCTCCAGTACTATGTTGAATAAGAGTGGCGAGAGTGGGCACCCTTGTCTTGTTCCTGTTCTCAGAGGGATGGCTTTCTGTTTTTCCCCATTGAGTATGATGCTGGCTGTGGGTTTGTCATATATGGCCTTTATTATGTTGAGATACTTTCCTTCTATACTTGTTTTGTTGAGAGTTTTTATCATAAATGGATGTTGGATTTTGTCGAATGTTTTCTCTGCATCCATTGAGATGATCATGTGGTTTTTATTCCTTGTTCTGTTAATGTGGTGTATCACACTGATTTGCTGATGTTGAAGCACTCCTGTGTCCCTGGTATAAATCCCACTTGATCATGGTGTATGATCTTTTTAAGGTATTGCTGTATTCGGTTTGCCAATATTTTGCTGAGGATTTTTGCATCTATGGATTGCCCTATAATTTTCCTTCTTTGTATCATCCTTGTCTGGCTTTGGCATCAGGGTGATGTTGGCCTCGTAGAATGTGTTAGGAAGTGTTCCATATTCCTCTATTTTTTGGAAGAGTTTGAGAAGGATTGGTATTAAATCTTCTTTGAATGTTTGGTAAAATTCTCCAGAGAAGCCATCTGGTGTTGGACGTGTATTTTTGGGAGGTTTTTGCTTACTGTTTCAATCTCTTCGCTTGTGATTGGTCTATTCAGATTCTCTATTTTTTCTTGATTCAGTTTTGGGAGGTTGTATGAGTCTAAGAATTTATCCATTTCTTCTCGATTGTCAAATTTGTTGGCATATAGTTCTCGTAGTATTCTCTTATATTCCTTTGTATGTCTGTGGTATCTATTGTAATTTCTCCTCTTTCATTTCTAATTTTATTTATTTGAGCCTTCTCTCTTTTTTTCTTAGTGAGTCTGGTGAAGGGCTTGTCAATTTTGTTTATCTTCTCAAAGAACCAGCTCTTTGTTTCACTGATCCTTTCTACTGGTTTTTTTGGTTTGAATTTCATTTATTTCTGCTCTAATTTTTATTATTTTCCTCCTTCTGGTGACTTTGGGCTTTGTTTGTTCTTCTTTTTCTGATTCTGTTAGGTGTAGTTTAAAGTTGCTTATTTAGGATTTTTCTTGTTTGTTAAGGTGGGCCTGTATTGCTATGAGTTTCCCTCTCAGGACCACTTTTACTGCATCCCATATGGGTTGGTATGGTGTATTTTCATTTTCATTTGTCTCCAGAGAGTTTTTCATTTCTCCTTTAATTTCTTCAATGATCCATTGGTTATTCAGTAGCATGTTGTATAGTCTCCACATCCTTGTCACTTTCCCAGTGTTTTTCTTGTAGTTGATTTCTAGTTTCATAGCATTATGGTCGGAAAAGATGCCTGTTATGATTTCAATTTTCTTAAATTTATAGAGGCTTGTCTTGCTTCCCAACATATGGTCTATCCTTGAGAATGTTCCATATGTGCTTGAGAAGAATGTGTAATCTGCTGTTTTTGGGTGGAGTGCTCTTTCTATATATCTATTAAGTCCATCTTGTCTAGTTTTTCATTTAAGGCTACTATTTCCCTGTTGACTTTCTGTCTGGATGATCTATCCATTGATGTAAGTGGGGTGTTAAGATCCCCTACTATTATTGTGTTGTTGTTAATATCTCCTTTTAGGTTTGTTAATAGTTGCTTTATTTACTTTGGTGCTCCTGTGTTGGGTGCATATATGTTTGTAAGTGATATGTTTTCTTGGTAGAGTGTCCCTTTTATCATTATATATTTCCCCTCTTTGTCTCTGATGACCTGTTTTATCTTGAAGTCTACTTTATCTGGTGTAAGTATGGCAACACCTGCTTTCTTTTGTTTGCCATTAGCTTGGAGTATCGTCTTCCATTCTTTCACTCTGAGCCTGTGTTTGTCTATAGAGCTGAGATGTGTTTTCTGAAGGCAATATATTGCTGGATATTGTTTTTTAATCCATCCCACCGTTCTGTGTCTTTTGATTGGAGAATTCAATCCATTTACATTTAGAGTGATTATTGATATATGAGGGCTTAATGTTGCTATCTTATCACTCATTTTCCAGTTCTTTTGCATTTGCTTTGTTTCTCATCCTATGTGTTTCGGACTATCAATTCAGTCCGGTAGTTCTGTATGATGGTTTTCTTAGTTTTCTCTTTATTTATTGTATGTGTCTCTGTTCTGATTATTTGTTTAGTGGTTACCATGAGGTTTGTATAAAAAATCTCATAGATGAGATAGTCCATTTTGTGATGACCTCTTATTTCCTTAGACTAAGTCAATTCCATCCCTTTGCTCTTCCCCCTCTAAGTTATTATTGTCACAACTTATTCCATTTTGTGTTGTGAGTTTGTGTTTAAAGTGATGAGGTTATATCTATTTCTGGTGTTTTCCTTCCCTTATTTTTTGATGCTATAATTGTTTGCTAACCTATTCTGATAGAGAACTGCATTTTTTCTACCTATTTTTCTCCTTGCTCAAAGCTTTGTATCCCTTTTCTCTTTGTTTTCTTCAGGCATGAGGGCCTTCTGGAGCATTTCTTGTCTTGTGGCAATGAACTCCCTCAGCTTTTGTTTATCTGGGATGGTTATTATTTCTCCCTCATACCTGAAAGATATTTTCAGTGGATAGAGTATTCTCGGCTGAAAGTTTTTGTCTTTCAGAATTTTGAATATATCATTCCACTCTCTGCTAGCCTGTAAAGTTTCTGCCAAGAAATTGGCTGAGAGCCTGATAGGAATTCCTTTCCACGTTATTTATTTATTTATTTTTGTCTTGCTGCCCTTAGTATTTTTTTCTTTATCATTGACTTTTGCCAGCTTTACTACTATATGCCTTGGAGAGGGTCTTTTCATGTTGATATATTTAGGAGATTGATTGATTTCATTCACTTGTATTTTCAGCTCCTTCCCCAGGTTTGGGAAGTTCTCAGCTATTATTTCTTTGAATAAGCTCCTGCTCCTTTTTCCCTCTCTTCTCCCTCTGGAATACTTATAATCCTTATGTTGCATTTCCTAATTGAGTTGGATATTTCTTGGAGAATTTCTTCATTTCTTTCTAGTCTTAGTTCTCTCTTCTCCTCCACCTGGAGCATTTCTGCCTTCCTGTCCTTAATATTGAGAATTCTTTCCTCCATATTGTCAGCTCTGTTCTTTAAATATTTCAGATTTTTCTTTACCTCCTCCATTGTGTTTTTCATCTCCAAGATTTCTGATTGGTTTTTCTTTATAGTTTCAATCTCTTTTGTGAAGAAGTTCCTGATTTCATTGAATTGTCTATCTGTATTTTTTTGCAGTTTGTTGAGCCTTTTTATGATAGCTATTTTGAATTCTCTGTTGTTTAGGTTATAAATTTCTGTGCCTTCAGGGTTGATTTCTGGGTGCTTGTTGTTTTCCTTCTGGTCTAGAGATTTAATATATTTTTGCATAGTGCTTGAGGATGTGGGCTTATTTTTCCTCATTCTGAAAATATCTGGTTGTAGCTTCCACTTGCCACCACTAGGTGGGGGTCAAAATCTGTGTATTCGGAGTCTGCTGTGATCTGCAGGCACTTTGACAGACTTGCTGTGCTGGTGCTCTCGGTGAGGGGAAGGGCTCTTTCTTTCACCTACCTGATCCTGGGGGCTCCTCGCTTTTCCCTTGCTGTCTGCTCTCCTGGGGTGCTAGCTTGGTGAAGGCACCCCTGCAACAGTTCAGTCCCCTCTGTATGGGAATTTCCCACAGGCTGTGAGAGAACTTTGAGAGTGATGGTTTTCCCGCAAAGGGCCGCCCCTCCCCCCGCCTCTCAGAGAGCTGTGTCGTCCCGGTTCCAGGATCACTGTCATTGGGGAAGGAGAGGACTTTTCCTTACCTCCTTCCACTTCCTCCAGGGGTACCAGCACCTCCACCTTCAGAAGTAAGTTTGCGTGGGTCTCTCAGATGTCTTTTGTGTTGTGTGAATGCCATCTGTAGGTATATGAATGTCCTTTTTATTGTATCTTAGTGGGGGAGAGTCTAAGGGGGAAGCTCACTCCACTATGATGCTGATGTCATTTATCCTAGCACCATTTTTTGAAAAGACTTTGCTCTGTTGTATTGTCTTTGCTCTTTTGTCAAAGGTCAGTTGAATATATATATATGTGTGTGGATCTATTTCTGGACTCTCTATTCTGTTCCATTGATCTATTCATTTGTTCTTTAACCAATATCACATTGTCTTTATCATTGTAGCTTTATAGCAAATCTTGGAGTTGGATAGTGTCAGTTCTCTAACTTTGTTCTTCTCCTTCATTATTGTGTTTGCTACTCTGGTTCTTTTGCCTCTCCACATGAACCTTAGAGTCAATTTGTCAATGTTCACAAAATAACTTGCTGGTATTATGATTGGCATTGTACTGAATCCATAGATCAAGTTGGGAAGAACTGACATTTTGACAATATTGAGTCTTCCTATCCATGAACATGGAATATCTCTCCATTTATTTAGTTCTTTGATTTTGTTCATCAGAGTTTTGTAGTTTTCCTTGTATATATCTTGTACATATTTTGTTAGATTTATACCTAAATATTTTGCTTTTGGGGTTGCTAATGCAAGTGATATTTGTTTTTAATTTTAAATTCCACTTGTTCATTGCTAGTATATGGGAAAGCAATTGACTTTTATATATTAACCTAGTATCCTGAAATCTTACTGTATACCCTTAATAGTTCCAGGGTTTTTTGTCAATTCTTTCAGATTTTCTACATAGATAATCATGTCATCTCCAAACAGACAGTTTTATTTCTTCCTTTTCAATCTGTATACATTTTATTTCCTTTTCTTGTCTTATTGCATTAGCTAGGATTTTTGCATAATGTTGAAAACTAGTGGTGAGAGAGGACTCCCTTGACTTGTTCCTGGTCTTAGCAAGAAAGCTTCTAGTTTCCCACCATTAACTATGATGTTAGCTGTAGGGTTTTTTTGTAAATGCTGGTCTCTATCCAGTTGAGGAAGTTTCCTTCTATTCCTAGTTTGTTGAGAGTTTTTATCATGAATGAGTGTTGGGTTTTGTCAAATGCTTTTTCTGCACCTATTAATACAATCATGTGATTTTTTTTCTTTAGCTTGTTGATGTGTTGAATTACATTAATTCATTTTCAAGTGCTATCTGCCTTTTTAATAGGTGGAGGTTGGCCTTGTGACCCATTCTGTTCAACATGGCTTTAGTTAAAGTCTGCTGGGTATGTGTAGAGTGATGTGTTCTAGGAAAGATTTCACTTGATAAACAAGGGGGAATACAACTGACACTACTCCTCTGTCTTTCATTTGGTTTTGAATGTGGATGTCATAGCTGGATATACAGAAGCCAGCTTGCCATCCAGAGGAAGGGAAAGCCCAACATAATTGCAGAGATATTAGCTATGAAATCATTACAGCATCTTGTAAAACACCTACCTCTGGACTTCTTGTTATATGAGAAAAATTAACCCCTTTTTGTTTAGCCACTGTAGTTAGGCTTTATGTTATATGAAGCCAAACCTGCTTTCAACTGATACTCATGTCATATCCATAACAAGACACATGGAAGTCATCAAAGAAGACTACATTACTGCTATGGTTCTGCAAGTGGTGCTCTGGTGCATACAGTTGGGCAAGACTGGCCATGAAGGGGAAGCTGGCAGAGGGTGGAAAGGAGGGTGGCTGAGGGACAGAGAATCAACAGAGCATCTGATTTCTAGGAAACTCCTGGGTGAGACCAGTTCTAATTAGGGAGACCAACACATGGCCAAGGGCAAGACCCATGTCCCAGGGGGAGGGCAGAAAAGTGTTCAAGAAGCGGTAAAATAAAGTGAGGAAGCAACATGGTGTAGTAGAAAGTAAATGATCCTAGGGAGTCAAAAAAATGGGAAATTGAGTCCTGGCTCTGCCACTTCTTAGCTATATGACTTGGTCCAATTATTCAACCACTATTAGCCTCAACTATCTCTCCTATAATATAGGAATAAAATTGTCTGCCTCACAAGGTGACTGTAAAGATTAAAAGCAATAGCATATTTAGAGCTCACAGCTACATCAATTATACTCCATTTCCCTTTTCAAATTCAAAGTCAAAGTAAAGTTAGCAAAGCGATCAAGTCATCTCTGTTAGAAAGATATAGACAGGAAGTGAGCTTATGTATTGATGAGTTATGCTGATAAAATCTCTGTGAACTAGAGGTTTCTTAAAGTCAGCAATCCAAAGTATCTACCTGGAGACATTCAACCTTCAATGGGCCACAGCTACGGAGCAAAAAGAGCTTCCAAACCTAACTGAATAAAGAAGTCAAAATATTAATATTCCCAGGGAGCAATAGGGGATCTTTGGCTTCCTTGTATGTACTGCTTGTGATTACAATCTGAATGTTTATGTACAGTAAATATTTGCTGAATTAATGACATGTTAGAACATTAGAACCTTTTTAGTTGTCCCTACAACAATATTTACCTGGCTTATAAAATCATTTTGGTATTTTCTTCCAGTTGTAATTGGAGGAAATTTTTCTAGCCTCTACCCAGGAGGTCTAAACTGAATTAAAGACTATCTTGAGAGTTTTGAAACAATTTGATATGATATTTCATCACAACCAAAGTAAATTAAAATTACATTATTTTAGGAAGAAGCAAAATCCAAAGGAGACTTAACCAGTTTAACTCATAAGGGAATGAGGATTATACTAACTGAGGTTGGTATTATAGGCACGTTTAGTGAAAATCGCAAATATTTCCTTAGAGTAGGGAAGATTTCGCATGACCGGATTTCCTCCTAAAGTTAGACTTGTTCATTCCTTAATCCAACAAGCAATTAGTGAGAATCTTCCAGGTGCCAAGCACAGAACTGGAAGTACCTGGAGTATTAAAGAAAAAAAAAGGTCTATGATTCTAGTATCTAGTATTCTTCCCGTACAATGGATTCCAAGCTCTGTATGCATAAGAATCGCCCGGGTAGCTCGTTAAATATGCATACTTCTTGAGCTTACCATAGAAATTCTGATTCATGGGGATGGGGCTAATAATCTTCATTTTCATAAAGCACTCCAGATGATTCAAGTGCAGATAAAACGAGAATCACATTGTAAAGCACATTATTCTACAACTAGAACTCATAAGCTAGTTGGAAAGATTGTATACGTAGTAGGTTAAGGATGCAGGATGACAGATCAGGATGAAAGGTGCCAAGGCAGAGGCAGGAAATCAGAATATGCTGGTTCAGGGAGCAGACGGACCTGACATTTCCTAGGAAGCTGTGCATGGGTAACTAGAGCTAGACAAATCAACAGTCCCAATTTGAACATGTAACAGTTCCACAAGTCAGGGCAAAACAATGATTGAGACTAAGCAGAAGGCCACAGGAGCCAAGGTGAGTCAAGAATTACAGATTGAAAAAAAAAAAAAAGATTAGAAATAAAGAGCCCCTGATTTGGACGGTAATTCAGTCTTACCCAAAAATTCCTGACAGCTTCCCATTGGGACAGAAAGCAGTTCCAAGGCATAGCTTCCAAGCAGAAGGAGGTGCAGAGAAGAAAGTGAAAAACTGAAATGGAACCATGGAGCACACCCACATTTGGAGAGCAGGAAGTAAAGCAACCTGGGAAAGTGAAATATGCTTCTGTGGTCAGAGTTTCAACTCCTTTAGTGTCGTAACAGTCCTTTCACTGACTTAGCAACTGACGTAACCAAGGCTGGCTGATGGACAGAGGTGACAGTGAAAAGTGAGAAAAGCCACTTCTTTTAAACACTCTGCCCATCACCCCCAAGGCACTGGGAACACTGGGCTCTCAGTGAATAGTCTTCTTGCAGGCAGATTTCAACATTATATGTCAGTTTCCTCATCTGCAAAATAGCAATAAGAATAATACCTAACTTATATAGTGGTAGTAGGTATTAAGGATATTGGATGTAAACCACGTAGCTTCCTGCCTGGCTCACAGTTAGCACTCTGGGTAAATTATTTATTACTATTGTTATTATTATCATTATCATTATTAACCCTGGTCTGGGGTTTTCTTTAGTACCTGAGCAATCATAGGCCACTATTTGCCATGCTTGGGATTTTTCTGACGCTTTTGTTAAAATATTAATCAGCTGTCAATTTAATTTGGGGATATTTTTCTAGTAAACAGTACCAGAAATCTTGTCACATCATGTCCTTTGAATGTGGTCCCACTCTTGCAGCTTACCATTTCTTAGCTCCATGCCTAGGGATGCTCAATGGCTGACATTTAATGGTCTCTTTCCATGTGTTGGGTCCAGTATTCAGTGATTTACATGAATTATCTCAATTATTCCTCACAAAACCCACTTAAAGTAAAGACTACTATTGCCCTTATTTTACACACAAGAAAACTGAGACTTAGAGAGTTTTCAAAACTGTATCCAACTTACCAACTTCCTTGTTCTTGCATAAGTAGGATTTCCAGGCAGATCTTTCTCTGTCTCCTATCTCTGCACCTCATTTTACATCTGCTTCTTTTCTCTCTGCTCATCAGTTACCATTGTCATCAACCACATTTAAACTTCATGGCATGCAGCTTCAGCCACCTGAGAAAATGTAACCTGATACTTTCAGTCCAAAGTCCAAAAATCCGAGGAAGGGAGTAAAGGATCATTGCCAAGCCTGAGTTAGAATCCCACTCTTCAACAGGTCAACTGTGGCTTGGAGAGCTGAGGAAATATGGCAGCTCCTTTGTTAATAATAGGGAGGAAGGGAGGGAAAAGCAGTTCCTAGAAGGAAAGGGGTGTGCTTCCAAGAAGAAGAGGTGTTGGATAGATAAAAAAAATACATGTCCACCGCATCTGCCTGGGTTATGCGTTCCCTGCAACCTTGTTGCATTTTTAATATTTCGAACTCCCATTTTTAATCATTGTTGGTACGATAGAGATTTCAGAAAAAAATATATATCTATTTTGCTTTTGGGGGCTTGCTTCTTTCTCAGATTTCAATTCAGTATTTTGAATTGTTTCCTTAAGAATTTTAACAAACATCTCCCACTCTCTAAAATTGACAAAACAAAACAACCGGGCAATGAGAATTGGGCCTGACAGACCGTCTGGCCCCTGTTGTAAGTGCTCTTCTAGAATAGTTGGATAAGGTTAGCAGAGTTCAGTTCTCTCTAGAGAGGGTGAGCTCTGCAGGTGTTTGTAATAGTCATTACAGAGCAGCAAAGGGCTTGATCCTTTGAAGGAGATCTTTAGTTCTCCTAATCAGCTGCCCAGCCCTCTCTCCCCTTTCTTTCACCAGTGAACTTTTCTTTGATCTTAATTGTGGATGGAAAATAATTGCAACTAGTGTGATATAATACAATAAACACTTGTTAGTAAAATTAACTTGATAAAATCAAAATGGTGTCAGTAGCATTCAGTAGCTCTGGATAATTTAATTTCTTCCATGCGTAAGGTAATGTTTGGTGTCTATTAAGTCTATTTTTGCATATAAATTTGAGTCTGAGGGCAGAAATAAACCTGCATAACGGAAATTCCACCTTAAAATTTGGACATCTGACAACTCTGCCCCTAAATCAGTCCTGGATAACTTATGCAATAGAACCAATGATGGTTTGTTCTCCTCCAAAACCTAAAAAGCATAACAAATGCAAATACATAAACAGGTGATTTTTTTTTTTTTTTTTGTGGGGAAGACCAGCCCTGAGCTAACATCTGTTGCCAATCCTCCCCTTTTTGCTGAGGAAGACTGGCCCTGGGCTAACATCCGTGCCCATCTTCCTCCACTTTATATGGGACGCCACCACGGCATGGCTGACAGGCAGTGCGTCGGTGGGAGCCCAGGATCCGAACTCACGAACCCCGGGCTGCCAAGCGCGGACTAAACCGCTGCGCCACCGGGCGGCCCCTGGTGATATTTTTTAAAACTTAAAAATTTTGTATAAATGTATTTTAAAAGGAACCATCCCTCTGATTGAAATAATAGCTAATTCAATTTTTAGAACAGTGTGTATATTATAATTATTCAATGGCTTTAAAATAACTTGGCATTGTTCCTTAAGTAGAGGCATTATTGCTTAATTGCAGATGAGTCATTTCCCCAGTCCCAAGCAATTAATCAGTGTTTCCTAAACTTGCCTAAAATAGGAACCACATGAGACTTTTGTTAAACATATAGATTCTGGGGCCTACTCCAGCTCTATTGAATCAGAATTCCTGGGGAAAGCCTGTGGGAATCTGTATGATCAATAAGCATCCCAGGTGGATCTTATTATCAGACAGTTTTGGGAAACACTGTTTGGATTCCTTTGACAGTGGCATTCACTTTTTGAATTACTATTATATTGAGTGACCAGAATAGAGTTTTATCACTGGAAGAACTGGGACATTAGGAAGCAGTCATGGACTACAAACCAGTGCATATTCTATTTTATGTAAATACATCTTCTGGTTATCTGAAGCAAGTACCATGTGTTTACGTATTTTCCCTTTACCCATTCAGGTACTACAGACATTTTTATTCCTTCAATAATAAGCCCAAAACTAAATTCATTACCATCTTGAAAAAAGAACATAACGGGGAAAATATCTCTTATTGAACTTCTCACTATACATCAGATATGATACTGATAGTTGGTTTGCATCAGTTATTCCCCTTAATCTAAACAATTTACTGGTGGTATAAATGTTTATTTCCATTTTATAGATTCAGAAACTGAGGCTTGAAGAGGTTAATGAATTTTCCCATGGTTACTCAGTAAGTAAGTGAGACAGAGGTCAAACCCACCAAGCACATGTTCTTAACACAATATTAGCCTTTAGAGTTTAAATTGCAAGTCAAGGAATTCAAATTCACTAGACAGAATAATCATGGGTTTGTGAAAATTTCTTCTCTGAAGGCCAAAAAAAGGGCAATTTTCATATATTTGGGCTAAGCCAAAAAGGGAGGAAAAGACAGATTTCAGAAAGTCTGATTGCCTCTTATGGGATGATAAGCCTCTTTTCTTGTGATCAGAAAGAAATCTACAGTCCTCCCCTAAAAATTAACTCTCTCAAAAAACAAATGAGAAAAGTAAATAAAATTGTAACTCTAGATATGTAATATGTGTTATGTATTTTATACATATACGGAATTGCATTTTACTCCAATTCATTCTCTCTCTCTCTCTCTTTTTTTTTTTGGTGAGGAAGATTAGCCCTGCACTAAGTTCTGTTGCCAATCCTCTTCTTTTTGCTGAGGAAGATTGGCCCTGGGCTAACATCCGTGCCCATCTTCCTCTACTTTATATGTGGGACGCCGCCACAGATGGCTTGATAAGCGGTGCGTATGTCCACGCCTGGGATCCGAACCTGCGGACCCTGGGCCGCCGAATTGGAGCACGCAGATTCAACCACTACGCCACCAGGCCTGTGCCTGCAACTCACTCTTTCTTATTCCCCCCATGCTGTTCATTCTGATTGAAGTGGTTGCAGCCAGAAACAAAAATGCCCCCTTTGGACTTTCTTGTTTTAAAAACCCTTTTTTCAAAGGTTTTGTTTTCTTAGACTTGGAAGCTGTTGAAAGGTGGCAGATGGATGGCCTTGGAGACTGCAAGTTCTGTTTATCTGCAGAGGAGGGCAGGTGTGGATGGGGCATCCCAGGCTTCCCACACAGCCCAGCTTAGGAACTCTCGCCCTCCTGGATGACAGTTAATATGAAGTTGAGAAGTTAACAGGACTCCCTGAAATAAAAGCAGACACTACAAGTCAGCAGCACATTCCTTTGTTGCCGTTCTTGTTGATATCACAGGCTAAGGTCCTCCTGTCTAATCATTTTTTAAAGTAGACTGTTAAGGAGGGTTTTGGAGGAGGCAGTATAGAACAGGAATGCATGATGAAGGGAGAGAGTAGGTGACTGAGGGGGAGGATGGTGAAAAATTGTCTGAACTTGACTTTTCATATAATGCTATCTGCATTTGGTGATATGTCTTGTTTTTTTTTAATGAGAGTTGTATCTAGAGTGCTTCAAGTGGCTTCTAGAAGATAACTAGTCTACCCAATTCAGCTACCTTTAAATTGACCAACTGGTGAAGGCAGTGGAGGGGAGGGTACCAATGTTTGAGAGTTCATTCAAAAGGCCTCACTGTTTCACTCATTTTTTCCTCCTTTACCACTGACTTAAAATTTTTCATGTGTTTTGATTCCTATAATGACATACTTGTTTAGCATATCAGCTAATTTAGAAATTTCAATATGTTCTTATATATATATAGTTATAAATGTATATTAAACTTACGTAAATGAAATTAAGTCTCTGTGTTACTATTTCCATATCATTCAAAAATGACCCAGATGCATCTTTGCCAAACTTGAAGGTATGTTTATGTGACATGATGTACACTGTGGGGCCTAAAGGAGGTGGTATCTTAGACATACAGGTAAGATAAGAGCTGGGATTTTAAAACTTACAAGGAGTTAATAATTCTCTGGAACAATGTTGGACAAACTAGAATCTACCAAAAAAGTTAAATTATGAAGGTGGCATTATTTAGTTAAGATATAGTTAAAATAAAATTCCTAATGTCTATTGAAACAAAAAAGAAGCAGGTAAAAAGTTTCTATCAAGATGGTGAAAAGAATATATGTCTATCTTTTCTCTCTTCCAAAAATCTCATGAAATGGATTAGAGCAGTATTGAAAGGGAAGAGGCAGACGTGACAAAGAATTGGAACTTCTACTAGAAGTTCTTCAACAATACTTCTACTAAAATATCATCAATGAAATTTAAATCTCAATGAATAAGGAAAACAATAGATTAGACAAGACTAAAGAGTTTCTGTACTGGAAGTCTAAGGAAATCAGCTAGAATGCAGCAAAGAGATAAAGATATGCAAAATATGAAAGAATATAGATAGACCAATATATGTATAAGTTTCAGGAGGAGAAAAAAAAGAATGAGAGAGAGACAATATTTTAAAAGATGATGGTTGAGAATTTTCCAGAATTGAAAAAGAAACCCAAACCCATGTGTCTTCAAACTGAGGAAGCAAATCAAATCCTGGGTAGGATAAACAGATTCCTTAGCACATAGACTCACTGTAGCAAAAATGAAGAAAATCAAAGGCCAAGAAAAAATTGTTAAAAGAAACCAGAAAAAAAAAGATGCATTATCTATTTAAAAGAAAAGTGACAATTACAATACCAGATTTCTCAACACCAACAATGAGAGCTAGGAGATAATGGAGTAATATCTTCAAAATGAGGAGGGAAATGAACTTCCAACCTAGCATTCTATAACCAAATAAACTATATTGAAGACTGAGGGAAAAAAGACATGATTGGATAATTCTGTTATTCACAAACCCTTATTGAAAGAAACACTAAAGAATGTACTTCTGGAAAATGAAAAATAAATCCATAAGAAAAAAATGTCATGCAAAAAGCAAATGAATTGGAAAGCATATGGGTAAATATAAATAATTGTCTCTGCTAGTAATACTACTACTACTAAAGGCTAATGTGAATAAATAAAGAGGAATTAAAATGATAGACAATATTAACATGGAAGGTAGGGAGGGAGAAATTTGAGTTAAAGTGTTCTGAGTTCCTTGAAGGATGAGAAGAGATAAAACGATTGATTTATTTTTTGTAACAGCTTTATTGAGATATAATTAACCAACAGTAAATTGTACATATTTATAGTTTACAATTTGATAGGTTATATATATATATGCCCATGAAACCAGCACCGTAATCAAGTTAATAAACATATCTACTACCCCCAAAGGGTGCTCAGGACCTTTGAAATTCTCCCTGCTGTTCCCCTTCCCCAAACAAACACTAATCTTTCTGTCCCTGTAGATTAGTTTGCATTTTCTAGAATTTTATATAAATGGAATCATACTGTACGTATACTTTTTTTTTCTGGCTATTTTCACTCAGCATAAATTATTTTGAGATTGAATCACATTGCTTGTATCAATAGTTCATGCTTTTTTACTGCTGATTACTATTCCATTCTGTGAATATATTACAGTTTGCTTATTTCTTCACCTATTGATGGACACTTGAGTTGATTCCAGGTTTTGGTCATTACAAATAAAGCCACTATGAACATTATGTAAGAGTCTTTGTACGGGCATATGCTTTCATATTTCTTGAGTAAATGCCTATGAGTGGAATGGCTGGATCATATAGTAGGTGTATACTTAAATTTCTAAGAAACATCAAACATCACACAAAGTTTTCCAAAGTGATTATATCATTTTACAATCCCATCAGCAATGTATGGAAATTCTAGTTACTCCACATCCTTGCCAACACTCGGTATGGTCAGTCTTTTTAATTTTTGCCATTCTAAGAGGTGTGTAGTGGTATCTCATTGCGGTTTTAATTTGCATTTCCCTAATGAGTCATGATGTTGAGCATCTTTTAATGTGCTTATCAGCCATGGATATATTTTGTTGTGTGAAGTGTCTGTTCAAATCTTTTGTCCCTTGTTTTCTTTTTATTTAGTCTTGAGAATTCTTTATGTGTTCTGGGTATAAGTCCTTTATCGGTTATATAATTTACACATATTTTCTCTTAGTCTGCAGTAGGTCTTTTGATTCTGTTACTGTGCCTTTCGAAGAGCAGATGTTGCAAAAAATTTGATGAAGTCCAATCTACAATTTTTTCTTCCTTGCATATCTAAGATATCTTTGCCTAACCCAAGGTAGCAAAGATTTTCTCCTATATTTTCTTCTAGACATTCTATAGTTTTAGATTTTGTGCTTAGGTGTCTGATTCACTTTGAATTGTTTTATACATGGTGTGGGGTATGTATTAAAGTACATTTTTCACATGTGAATGTCCAATTCTTCCACAATAACTATTTCAACCATTTGTTGAAAAGACTGTCCTTTCTCCACTGAATTGCTATTGCACATTTGTCAAAAATCCATTATCTATATATGTGTCAGCCTTTTTCTGGACTCTCAATGGATAAATCCATCAATCTATCTGCCTATCTTGATACCAGTATCATACTCTCTTGATTACTGTAGCTTTATAATAAGTTTTGAAATCAAGTAGTTAGTCCTCCCATTGTGTTCTTCTTTTTCAGAGTTGCTTTGGCTATTCTAGGTCCTTTGCATTTCCACATGAATTTTAAAATTAGCTTGTCAATTTTGAAAAAAGAGTTTGCTAGGATTTTTTTTGGAATGTATGATCTATAGATCCATTTGGGGAGAATTGGTATTTTAAAAATATTGAATCTTCCGACTCATGAACACAGTATACTTTAGTTTTCAGTGTACAGGTCTTGCATGTCTTTTGCGAGGTTTAACCCTGGGAAAAGGAGAAATTTTATATTTTGATATTATAAATGGCATTTTTAATTTAAATTTTGAAAGTTTATTTCTACTATATAGTAATATATCTTAATTTTGTAAATCAGTCTTGTATCCTGAAAACTTGCTCACTCACATATTAGTTCTAGTAAGTATTTTATAGATTCCATAAGATTTTCTATGTAAAAGATCATGTCATTTGTGAATAAAGACAGTTTACTTCATCTTTTCTAAACTGGATGCCTTTTTTTTTTGGTTTATTTTCTACCTTATTACACTGACTGAAACATCCTATACAATGTTGAATAAAAATGGTGAAAACAGATATTCTTGCCTTATTCCTGATTTTGGGGAGAAAGCATTTAGTCTTCCACCATTAAGTATGATATTTGCAGTAGGTCTTTTATAGATGCCTTTTGTCAAGTTGAGGAAGTTCCTTTCTATTTTTAATCAGCTGACAATTTTTATCAGGAATGGATGTTGGATTTTGTCAAATGCTTATTTTCCATCTATTGAGATGATCATGTGGTTTTTCTTTTTTAGTCTGTTAATATGATGAATTAGATTGATTGTGTGTGTGTGTGTGTGAGGAAGAGTAGCCCTGAGCTAACATCCCTTGCCAATGCTCCTCTTTTTGCTGAGGAAGATTGGCCCTGGGCTAACATCCATGCCCATCATCCTCTACTTTATATGGGACGCCCCACAGCATGGTTTGACAAGTGGTGCATCGGGTCCGCACCTGGGATCCGAACCTGTGAACCCCATTGCCTAAACGGAGTGTGGAAACTTAACTGCTCAGTCACTGGGCCAGCTGACATTGATTGATTTTTGAATGCTTAAATAACCTTGTATTCCTGGAATAAATTCCACTTGGTCATGATGTATTATCCTTGTTATATATTGTTGGATTCTGTTTGCTAAAATTTTGTTAAGAATTTTTGCATCTATGTTCATGAGGGATGTTGGCTATAATTTTCTCTCTTGTAGTGTCTTTAACCATTGGTATCAGGGTAATGTTGGCCTTCAGAATGAGTTGGGAAATATTCATTCACTTTCAAGTTTCTGAAATAGTTTGGGTAGAATTGGTATTCTTTCTACCTTAAAATTCCCAGTGAAGCTATCTGCACCTACAGTTTTCTTTGTGGGAAGATTTTAACTACAGATTCAATTTTTTTATTAGATATATGACTACTCGGGTTAGCTATTTCATCCTGAATCAGTTTTGGTAGTGTGTGTCTTTCAAGGAATGAATGGGTCCATTTCATCTACATTATAGAATTTATTGACATAAAGTTGTTCAAAACATTCTGTGATTATCCTTTTTAATGTGTGTAAAATTTGTTGTGATGTCCACTCTGACATTTGTGATATTGGTTATTGTGTCTTTTCTCTTTTTTTCTGATGAGTCTGACTAGAGGTTTATCAATTTGATTGATTTTCTCAAGAATTAGCTTTTGGTTTCATCAATTTTCCTGTTTTCTATTTGACTGATTTCTGCTCTCATCTTTTTTATTCCTTTCTTCTGTTTAGTTTGGTTTCACTTGCTTCTTTTTTTCCTAGTTTCTTAATGTGGAAACTGAGGACATTGATTTGAGTTCTTTATTCTTTTCTAATGCAGGCACTTAGTGTTCTAAACTTCTTTCTAAGTATTGTTTTAGTTGCATCCACAAATTTTAATATGTCGTGTTTTCACTTTCATTCTGTTCATAATATAATTTTCCAAATTGATCCATGGTTTTTTAGAAGTGCATTACTTAGTTTCCAAATATTTGAGAATTTTCCAGATATCTTTGTGTTCTTGATTTCCAATTTAATTCCATTGTGTTAAGGAAATATACTTTGTAATATTGGAATCTTTTAAAATTTAGTTAGAGTTGTTTTAAAGCCCAGAATACGGTCAATCTTGGTGAATGTTCCTCTGCATTTGAAAGTTATGTATTCTGCTGTTGTTGGGTAAGGTTGTCTATAAATATCAATTAGATCAAGTTGTTGATAGTATTTTTGAAGTTTCTATATCCTTACTGATTTTCTGTCTACTTGTTCTAACAAATATTAAGTGAGGAATGTTGAAATCTCCAACGGTAACAGTGGATTTGTGTGTTTCTCCTTGAAGTTTGTTTATTTGGAAGCACTGTTATTATTATCTTCTCTTGATGAATTCACTCCTTTATTATTATAAAATGACTAGCCTTCAGTGTTTTCCTCACATGCACTCACTAATCAGTACTCAACTGAATACTGGAATGGGAACCTCTCCAGACCTCTGGAGTTCTCTCTTCTTGCATCTCTCTTTTCCAGTACTCTGTCCTGAGAACACTAGCCTCCTCGGCTTCACTAATTCCCAGTTCTGCCTTCTCAAGTCAGAGACTCCACTAGGCTCAGTCTGAGTCCCCCCTCCTTGCACCTTGGCCTGGAAACTTTCTCTGGGCAGTACGCTAGGGTGACCGTAGGGCTCACTTATTTACCATCTCTCAGGTATCACTGTTCTTCATTGCCTGATGGTGAATGTCTTGAGGGCCATTGTTTCAAATATTCTGTCCAGTTTTTTCTTAGTTTCAAATGGGAGGGTAAATCCGGTCCCTATCACTCCATCTTGGTCAGAAGCGGAAGTCTCATTATGCTGCCACCTCTAAATGATAATTTCAGAGAGCTATTTTTTAAAAAGACAGTGAAGGATACAGGTTTGGGAATCAAAATACTTAAGTTCTAATTCTATCATTTATTGTATAAACTAGAAAAAAATTTTGTTGAGCCTTAAATTCCTCATTGTTGTATTGACAGGATAAAGTAAGATAAAGTAAGTAAAAGTATTTTGTAAAATATGAAGCCATATGCAAATGCAAAGTATTATTCAAAGATGCACAATATGTGGAGGAGGAGTTAAAAGATGTTGTTGTCTACCCATTGTGTACCCATATCTGTTCCCTTTCCCTTCTTGCTATCAGAATCTTGATTCTATCCAGGTGAGGAAATGTGTACAGTCCCAGGTTTTATCTAACTCCCCAGTCCTCCCTGTCGCTCGGATGGCCATGTCATTCAGTCCTGGAAAATGAGGAATAATGGGCAGACTGCTAGTAGTACTTCTGGGCAAACCTTTGATTTCCTGGTAAAAGGAAGAGACTTAACTGACACTACCTCTTCCCCTCTATTTTTTGCCCTGAATACAGACTTGATTCATGGCACTCCGGCAGCTATTGTGTAAATACGAGGGAAAGACCAAGCCATCACACAGATACTGACCCTGCCTTACAGAGTTGCTAAACAAACACTAACATCTAACTTTCTCCAAATTTCTCGTTTTATGAGAAGAATATTTTATTTAAGGCATTATTACTTGGGTTCTCTTTTATTTGGTGGCAAAATCATTCATTCCTAACTGATTCAGGAGGATAAAGGGAACTGGAGAATTGAGGTATATCTTTGTAAGTTAACTATTTGAAGAAGTTTGTGTGAAGCAGAAAATGAACAAACCACATTTAAACTTTGTTTAAAATCAACAGCAGTGTCTGGCATATAATAAGTGCTCAATAAATACTTTGAAAATAAATATGGATGGATATATGAATCTTGCAGTACTTTTGTGGATGTAAATTGACATGAAGCCATCCCTCTAAAATCTCAGCTACTTCACAATTTTGATTCAGGGCTATCGATGGTTGTGTTCATCACAAGGTGCTTTTCTCATTTCTATATAATTATACACACAAAGAGAATCTTCTTAGGGTTACACTAATGTCTTTTTAAGAAGCTAAGTGCACTGAGCTACTTCTTTACATTTAAAACCTGAGCAGATACCAAAGCAACTCAGCTGATCTCATAGGAGGATTTGTTATGAATGATGGAAAAGCTTCTTTAAAAGCAATTACACTGTAATGGGGGAATTCCTGATCAAGCCATCCCTGGCATAGCTTGCAAATGCCCAGCACACAGAAGATCAAGTTCTAACATTTCAGTTTCCACAGAAGATGAGTAGATAGTTTTAACAGATGATTTATTTTTTTGCCAATATTTTGTGACGTCAACTATAATAAATAAAGACTGTCATATGTATTCGTGATCAGGGAATGGAATACATATTTAAAAATGATCACATGATTTTAATTTTGTGGGAAGGGAGGAAGAGGGCTACAACTGAAGAGAAATGTCTTCTTCCTCCCTCTCGACACCCTCCCCCAAACAAAAATTTTCCTATTTTGATAGAAATTCCTACAGAAATTGTGCCATATAATGGAGTGTTTTGTTTATTTTTGCACCCAATAGCCACAAATAATAACCAAAGATTAGAGATTGCAAACCTTGAAATGGTAGAAAAGTTCTTTTGGTTCCTGGATTAGCACACTTTGTCCTTGGCTCCTCTCAAAGTGTGAGATTATGAGAGACACTAGATGTGATAAGACTGAAGGAGAGAAAAAGGTCCTGGTTACTGGCAGAAATATGGCCAGAGGGAGCCATAAATGTAATGACAGGATTTCTCAACTGCGGAGAATTCTAGCTTTTTCATCCAGATGGGTAACCCCCTGGGTGGGCTGATTTTGTGAGTCAATCAGACCCAAAGTACATGTCTAGAGATTACCAAGAAAATAAACACATTTGTGGGTCAGAAGTGTCTCACCTTGTCTGAACTGTTTTTCTTTCTCACTCATTTTCACTAGGTGTGTGCGTGTGTGTCTATAGCCCTGTTTTTCTTTCTTTGATAAGTAACACACTTACCATTAACTTTGGTACAGTGTAATTTTAGAAATACAGATTGCATCTATTCAGACTTTTAAGTTGGATTTATTTATGCTCTCTCCCTTCTTTAAAAAGTCTAGAGGTGGTTTATTTAACAGACCATACACACACGATGTATTTTTGTGTGTATTAGCTCCATAGGCTTTTGGTAAAAGTCACTTGTCAATTCAACAAATAATCGTTGAACATCTACTATGCCCAAAGCATCATGGGATTTATAAAGCTGAATGAAACGTGGTCCTTGATGCTTGAGTTCTGGTGTGTTACCTCTCTCTAGAAGCAGTTGCTTTTTACCAAGAGGGTAACAACCCTGGTGCATATCAGAATCACCTGAGGAGCTTGTTAAAAATACACCTGCCCAGGCTTCAGCTCTCCAGTTAGGGAAATTCTGATAATAGGCAGGGCCCAAGGTGTGTGCAGTTTGAACAACAAGCTCCCCAAGTGAATCTGATGCACAAACCAAGGTTAAGAAACACTGTTAAGCTAAGAAAAGACTAACTGCAGGAGTTCAGCACAAGTTAACCAGGTAGATGCCCTTGAAATCTACGACATGAGCTGCTGGCTAAAGTCGTTTGTAAGGCTGTTTCTTTCTATTTCCACGGCTTCAAAATGGGTAGTTATAGTCTGGAAAGCACCACAGAGGACAGGGTTGGGCCCAATTTTCCCTGTAAAATACCTGGAACAAGACTGTTACAGAGGAACAAGATAGCTACAGCAAAAGATCATCTCCAAAGCCTCCCCCAAAACTCCGTCCTTATATCCATCTTCCATGAAATATGATTATTCCTGTAAATTTTCTCCTTCACTAGATTGTGAAGTATTCTGGAGCAGGAGCAATCCTCTTTCTGCCACTAAGGCACACTAACTCATACACAGTATTTGACAGTTGTTTGTTTTGCATTGAATTGAATCCTTCTCATCCAACTTCTGGGGTCTGACCATATATACATATATCCATAGTGAATATTTATAAACATCCATAAAAGTATATATTTGCTGGGGCCGCCTGGTGGCGCAGCGGTTTAGTCCGCGCTTGGCAGCTCGGGGTTCGCGAGTTCGGATCCCGGGCGCCCGCCGACGCACTGCCTGTCAGCCATGCCGTGGCGGCGTCCCATATAAAGTGGAGGAAGATGGGCACGATGTTAGCCCAGGGCCAGTCTTCCTCAGCAAAAAGGGGAGGATTGGCGACGGATGTTAGCTCAGGGCTGGTCTTCCCCACAAAAAAACCCCCAAAAACAAAACAAACAAAAAGTATATATTTGCTTACAAAACACTTCAATCTACAAAAGAGTATGTAGTATACGTAAGGAAGACAGAACAATAAAACAAGCACCTACGGACCCACACCCCAGTTTATGAAATAGAACGTTGCCAGTACCTTTGACGTCCCCTGTTGAACTAGATACTTTTGAACAGTAGCAATCTTTTGCAATTTAAATCAGAATGCGTGCATTCGATCATTGATTGGATCATTCATTTGTCAAACGTGCCAAGTGTCAGAATCGATGTAGACGAGGTAGTTATCCCTACTGTTGGAGTGAGCGGGGGTCGCAAGTGACATAAACTATCTCCAGAGGCATACAGATGGCAATTGCTGCAAGTGGTCCTAACCCGGCCTGGCCCTAGAAAGCGGGCGTGGTTTCTGCGCGCGGACACCGGGCAGAAACTACGCGTCCCGGCAGTCCGCGGGGCGAGTGGGCGGAGCCGGGCCGGGGGCGGGGGCCCGGCGAGAGGGGGCATTGTGTCGGCAGCGCGGACCTGCATTTGTCTGCTCGAGGTACTCGCCGAGCGAGCGTTGTGTTCTCCGGCCGTGGGCTGGAAGTGTCAGCGGCGGCGGCGGCCCCGGCGGAGACCCAGTCGGAGGAACCACGCGCCCGCTGGCCGTGACTGCTGGCAGTGGGCGGCGTGCCAGCGGAGCAACATGCAGATAGGCGCCCGGCGCCCTGACGACCCCTCCCGAGGAAAAGAGGCCGGGGCGGCGCTGGGGCGGCGGGGAGCATGAGGGAGGCCAGGGGGCGGCTCGGCTCGGAGCGCTGCTAGGGAGCGGCGCGCGCTGCACACTCTCCGGGGCGCAGCGGAGGGCGGGGAGCTGGGCAGGTCGCGCCAGCGGGCGGGAGCCGGCCGCCGGGAGCTGTTCTGATTTCCGACGCGGACGTGAGGGGCCCGGAGCAGCCCCCGGCCCCGGCGTGCAGCCACCATGGGCAACGCGGGGAGCATGGATTCGCAGCAGACCGATTTCAGGGCACACAGCGTGCCTTTGAAGCTGCCGATGCCCGAGCCAGGTGAACTGGAGGAGAGATTTGCCATCGTGCTGGTGAGTGCGCGGCTGCGGCCGGGCGCGGGGCCCTGGAGCCCCGGGCCAGGAGGCGCAGCTGACCCCCGCCCCCGACCCCCGCCCCCTCCCCTTCTCCTCGCGCCGGGAGCGAGCCTCCTATCCCTTGGGATAGAGGCGCCCGCCTTCCCTATTGTGGCCTCCCCCGCCTCGCTTCTCTCCGTTCCCCTTCGAGCCCACCGCGCTCAGCCCTCTCGGGGTCCCGGGATGGGGCCAGGCGGGCTGCCTGGCCAGCCCTGAACCCATTGTCTGGCGGGAGAGGCACCTCGCAGCGCGTGTGCCTGGGAGGTGCAGCGTGGGCGTGAAGGGAAGGTGGCGCGGGCCCGGGAGGAGCGGGCGGCGAGCCGGTAAGGCTTTTTGTTTAAAAAAAAAAAAAAATCCCCGCAAACCCCGAGTCTCCGTGGACCATCCGGCGGGCTCACAGCCCCGGGCCTGGGGGTCCGGCGCAGATGGGCGCATGTGGCTGGCCGCGGGAGCCACGCCGGGCGGTGCGTGAAGGCGAACTTGGAGGCGGACATCGCGGCTCGGCGGAGGGGCTCCCCCGAAAGGGAAAGAGAAGGAAACCCACGGCAGTGCGGCGCCCCCGGCCCTAAGCGGGGAGGGGGCATCTGAAACCCCGGCGGGAGAGAAGCTTCGCCTGAGCGCGTTCCTTTTGGTCTTAATCTTAAACCACAAAAATGTGCAGTTTTGCGGGGACGTGTTACGAGCTGTCCTGACTCCAAGGGCGACCCCTCCCCTCCCCCAGCACACCTAGCCAAGTCTTTGGCTCCGTCTGGAAATCCGCTTCTCTTAGCTTTCCGACTTCTCAAATCTATGACACTGAAGACTCCCTTCTTTCTCCTTTTCCTCCTGGGACTAAGTTTTTGGGCCCCTCCCAGCCAGAGCCTGTCAGTGTTGTGAGCTCAAGAGTGTGTGGCGGCCTCCCCTTCGCCCCGGCCAGAGTCTGTACTGCATTTGGTCCCCAGACTTAAATTTTTAGTGTCCCAGTCTCTTTTAAGGGATGTTGGAAGGGAAACGGGCAAGATCAGACGCGTTCCTATTCCTTACACTTGCACATTTCCCTTTTCCTAGCTAGCTACTTCTGAACTCTACAAGGCTAGGTAGCAAAAGAAACTTGTGCTCTAGGCAGCCAAATTTTGCGTCTGCCTGCGGATTTTTGTCATGTAACCTCACAACTTTGGGTAAAGACCCGAGTCTGAACCCTGACTGGAACGTTTAAATTGCCTTTCTTCAGGCCTTTAGAAGGGGCTGGTTTGATATTGGGAATAATGTTCTGGATGGCAGGTTAGCTTTGTGCTCTTTGGGATAACAGAGGCCACAAGCTTTTTCCTGCCACCCGGAAACTCTGGTGTGGCAGTTGGGAGATAGATGAGGCTGCCTGTCTTGCTTTGTATTTTCTGTGATCTCCCACAGCTGCTCCCACTGTTGTGCAAGATGGGACACTCTGAAATGAAGCAGCATAGGCTTAATTACTTCTCAAGGCAGCCTAGGTGCATACTTGACCTGTCTTTCCAGAGACAAACATTTTTATTCAAAATCCTTTTCCTACCAGACACATGGTTCTTAATCTCCTAGCTCTGGGTTTTCTGTCTTTCCATCCGTGCTGTGGTGGTGTGTGTGTACGCTTGAATTGGAAGAGCCAGTGACACAGGAAAACCAGATAATAACGGTAATGCAATTAAGCTCTGCTCAACTGGGATAGCATGATTTGCATGAGCTTTCAGTTACCCTGCTGATTAATAACACATGGTATGAATTAATCTTGAGGAAAATAATGTCCCTTGATTAACATGGTAGATTTGCGTTACTATTAAGTCTAGCAGTCACAGATTTAGTATGTAGACATTTATGATTCTACATCACAAGCTCCTTGGGGCAGTGGTTGGTTGTTGTGGCTACTTTTACTTTGTGTGTCACACACAATTACTGGATGTGGTTTCTTTCTTAATTGTTCACAATATTCTAAGCCTCTCAAAACAAACAAACAAAATACTAGGCTAACTTTTGGATTGAGACAAAGCTTTTGGGAAAGTCTCAGCTGGGGGCCCTCTTGTTAGGGATGCACTTGGACCATTGGTGTGGTGGTTAATGTAACTCTCCCTTAGCTCCAGCTGCTCTTTGAAAACCTACAAGAGGAATTAAAAGGAATCATCTTTATGGGCTGATAGAAGTACAGAGTTATGGTGATTTCTCTTGTGATCAGACTTTTCTGAAGTTGTACATGCGACGCTCTCAGCTGTGCTTTTCTTCATGAATTGGTTAAGAAATCAGCACAAACCATTTAATTCTGGAGATCAAGTTTGAAGGACAGATTATAGGTGGCGAATTTTAAAGTATATGTTTGGAGGAATTTTCTACCCTGAGACCATGGGAATCATGTTGGCATTATTGATACTAGTTTTATTTTCCTATAGGATAAAGATCATATATGTGTTTTGGGAGGAAAATCAGGTAGTAATTCTGTACAGAAAAAGTATGCAAGCACCCTACTAAGTATGGCTTACATCAGTAACAAGCCATTTCAGGCATGGAAAACAATTCCTCCCACTCCCCAAACTCTAGAATATTTAAAGCATTGGGGAAGAGTAAATAAAAATTAAAATGACAAAAGTCCATCTATTTCTGGAAAAATCTTGAGAACAAACCTCAATGACTGTTCCCCCTTCATCAGTCTATATAACTTGTATAAATCTAAAAAATTAGTGGGTATGAATGGAACGGTGAGGAGAGACTAAAAGATTGCTGAATTAGTATCAGTGGAGGGGTAAACTAAAAAATAATAGTTTTTTATAGGAAAAATGATATTTTTAAATAGATTTGAGTTACTGAACTTCCTGTAATTAATGACTAGTAAAAATTGGATCCCAGATTTAGGAGCTTAATTCTCCTAAGGAGAGGCTCCCCTCCTCCCTGAACTTGTCTTCAGCATTATTATAATAATAGTTATAAAACTTATATTTAAGGGAAAAGATTACTGACTCTTTGTATACATCTAACAATTTGTATCCTTGTACCTACCTTTCAGTTAGAACTATAAGGTGATAGGCCTTTGTGTGTGCACAGGTGTGCAATGTTTCTGTTACACTCTTCAGTGAAAGTGTTTCATCAATTATAAAATCAATCATCTACTTCATTTTTCGTTCCTTTAGGGTATATATATTTTACAGGTAACATTGGACTATATTTTTTGGGTCCCACACATTTATGATTAAATGTCCATGTAACTCCATTGTATTTATTAAACATTGTCTAATTGTTGGGAATACACACACACATTCTTCATGTTCTTTATTTTCAAAGATAATGCTATGAAGGTGATTTTTGGGTGTGGTGAACAATTGATGGTCTTTGTCCAAGAACACCTTCTTCTATATTAGACATTCCAGAATATTGTTCACTAATTTTTGTCTTGCAGTCACGGTTTTTACAACTTAAAATCCAAGTCCCCCAATGCCTTTGTCAAGGAGCTGTCCTCAGGATTCTTTCTTTGCGTTTCATAGGAAAGGATAATTAAGCCTTCTATCCTAGCTGCTGTATCTCTCTGTGATATTAGATCTCAGGATGCTCTGCAAACAGATTCAGAAAGACAGATTAGAAAGTGATGGTTTAGGGCAGTATTGTCTTATATTTGATACCGGGAACTACTTTGGTGTGTGATTAATTTAAGTCAGTTTCCTTTTCAGTTTTTTTCCTTGCCCCGAGGTTGAATGTAGTCATTCTGCTTTAGGAAGAAGTGGGAACATTTACTGAGTACCAACCATGAGTATGCCCTGTGCTTCCATGTCCTCATTTAATCCTCACAATAACTCCAGGTAGCAACAACATTATAGATGAGGAAGTAAAGATTGCCTAAACTGCCTGAAGTCATAGTTATTGAATAACCAATCTGGGATTTTAACCCAGATTTGAATTTCTGTTCCCCTCTCTCCCTTATATTATACTACCTTAGGCCTAGAACTGGGAAGGAGAAAAAAAGTGCCTAGAACTAGCAGTATAGCTGTAAAAAAAAACCCACAAAAAAAACACCTAAGTTTGGTAGATGCAAGTTTCAAACTGTATAAAATTGGCAGAAATTTTTTAGAAGTGACTGAAGTGAGGTACACTTGCTGTTTCTCTTTAGATGTCAAACATTTTGGCATCTTCACTAATCCGTTCTATTTTTAGGCAGGGAGTTAAATATTGATTTGGTCCAGAAGTGTGCTCTTCAGTTTTTCTGATCAAGGCGAACTTGAACTACCTTGGTTGGGGAAGTTTAGATTTTCCAAATTAGAGGGAAAAGACAATCTTGTCAGTGAGCGCATACAGTCCAAATGTAATTACTTGTGAAGGGGACAGCGAAGGTCAAGTTTTAACATTTATTTCCCTCTGCTTGGTGGTGTCCCTTTTCATCCACTTCCAAGGAGAGCTCTTGCCCTGAAGTCTGCTGAGCAGATGGATGGGTAGGAGTGTCCTTAGGCCATCGTCAGATGTGTGCTGATTTGTTTTCTCACATCCTTTCTCCTGTTGTAAGGGAAAGGAGGTGGAGAAGGGTGGTGGAGTGTTGTCACTTTGAGCCATTACAATGTCATCCTTGGCAGCAACCCCTTGAGCTGTTTTATTCTCCAAAGTGGGAACATATGCTTATCATCATTATCAGGGTGCATTTTTTTCCGTTAATAATACCAATATATTTGAGTATCAAGGATAGAAGTTGATCAAAAGCTATTCTCTGAATGCAAATTTTGTCTCCAGAAAAAGACTGGCAGCCAAACTTTTGGGGAGAAATTTGGGGGAGAAAAGGTATGCGTGCCCTTAAATCCTTAAGTGATAAGAATTACTTTCCGTTGAGCCTTTCATTTAGCAAGCAGTATTGGCCTGGGAGGCAGGACACCTAGTAGTTTCTAGAATCATATCTGCTGTACTAGCTTGGGCAAGTTAAATTCTTTCCTCTGGTCCTTTGATTTTCCTGCTCTGTAACAGGAATAAAATTTGACACAAATGTGAGGATAGCCATGAGATGTTTGAAATCACAGCACTTGGAAGTGTACAATTTCCAGAACACAATATACTGTGATCCATTAGCTGACTTTTAGTTTTGAAGAGCTTTTGTGTAGAAAAGTGTGTAGCAGTATTCTGTGTGGTCTAGAGAGTAGAATTTCCAGGATCAATGACTGAAAGTCATTTAGCATAAGGAAAAGTATTGTAACATTTAGGGTTGTCAAAAAAATGGAGTGAGCTCTCCATTAGAGTTGCTCAGACAGAAGCTGTATGAAAAATGCTGACAGTTGGGAGGTCTTTCCAAACCCAAGATACAGTTAGTGCGTTATTGGCTTGAACGGTGTCCCCCCTTGAGGTGAATCTGCCATGTGTAGATTCTAGACATAGGATTATAGCACTTGAGAGTGACGAAGCATCTCCTTGTAGGTTCCTCCAGGGCTGAAAGGAGAAAAAAATGAGTATAGGCTCATTCTTGTTCTAGAAATTAATTTGAGTTTACAAAAACTATTGCCTGAAGGGCCTGGTCTTAATGAATTGCTCTTTTCATACTTTGGGCTTGGGGAATAAGGACAAGGTGAAGTGGGCTCCCTGGCCCTTATATTTAAGCAAGTAATAGATATCATAAAAGTGGCTAATACAAGAAGACTGATTCTAGATGATTCTCTCCTTTGCAAGAGGGCACTCATACTTGGAATCCTCTAGGAACAAAGCAGTGAATCCTTATAAAAGAACAGACTGGAATTACTTAGGAGGGACCATGGGTTACCAGCTGTGCAGCTGCTTGACAAAGGCCCTCTTGTAGAATGATGCTTCCACTTTACGATGGCAGATGTTACCCCCCTTCTCCCATCACAAGAAGTGTGTCCCCAGACTTTGGGGTTGTGGTTTCTCTAGAGAGACTTCATGCACCTTCGTAGCTCTCACCTACTGACAATGGGGCAGAGGTCACTCATCTCTTGTCTTCCCTTTAATGTGTTTGTTCATACTCCAGTGATTTCCCTCTCCCCTCCCCAGTTACCCCATTCTTTTCTCCAGAACCTTCTCTTTCAACATAACACCAAGGACTATGCAGTTTTCACTGGGTATGCTCTAATTTGGAAGCAGTGTCTAGGGAAGAGCTGGTAGGCTGGAGAGCTGCCTCATGGACTGTGTGATTCAACTGAGGCCCAGAGATGTGGATCAGGATGGCTGGGGGTCCCTAAATTGGGAAATACCAATTCCCTACGTGGAGGTATAATGGTATTTGATGTAGACATAGAAGTCCTCTTTCTTTCCATACTCTTAAAAAAACAAAACGACAAAAGAAAACCATGATCTGTGGCATCAGAGCTCATGGGGGGGGGGCACCTTATCACAAACTTCCTATAGTTTCTAGAACGTACCTGTAGTTTCTAGAACATACCAAAGGTGTTTCCTGGTCACATCTTCAGCATTCTTGTGCAGCCTGTAACTGATTTTAGTGACTCTTACTACACATGTAACCTGAGTCTACTTTCTTCTTTGCTGAAGAAGCTTTGTTGCACTTATAAGCTGCTGTATCCGTTGCCACAGAAGCTGAGAGCTTTGAGGTGTTTAGACCCTGTTATTTCCAGGGGTGATCTCACTTGATTGACTTCTGTGTGGTAGAAAGCACCCAAGGCCTGGTTTACCCTAAGAACTTGTTGGTTTTGGGAAAGGTGTCAAATAGTTCACAGTTTTGGCCTTGTGACTGGTGCCTGAAAGTAACATATCTCACCTGTCTCAAGTCCTGTCTTGAGCTCAGGAACCTGACTTCTTTTTCTTTTCTTTTTTCCATGGAAGTTTGGCTAAACACTTTGTTTAAGGTAGGATAATAAAGGGATTGACAAGCTAAAGCAGTGGATCTAAAACTTGGTTGCATCTTAACATCATCTGGGAGCCTCAAAAAATACACCTAGGTCCTACTCCCAGAAAGGCTGGTAAATTTGTAGGGTGACCTGAGCATCAGGATTTTGAAGAGCTCCTTAGGAGATTTGAATGTGCAGCCTTGGTTGAGAGCCACTTGGAGGAGAAAAGGGGAGTTCTTCCCCTTTTCCTGCCTGCTCCAAAGACCAAGCATGAGTTAAAACCTCAGTGAAAAAAGCAGATGAGTGTAGTAGGAAAGGAATTGTTTAAGAGGTGCCAGAAAATTTAGAGAAATGGGGTAAAGTTGAGAAGGGTTAAAAAAAAAACTCCTAAAGATATTTGATTCAACCAAAAGCCCCAAATAAGAAATATAGAAGAAATGGATCAAAGCCTGTTAGACTTATTTAACTGTTTAAGAAATGATCATCAAGTAATCATAACGAAAATTTTCAGAGGAAGTTCTGTATATTACAGCTTAAGAGTGAACAGAGGTGTACTTCTGGAGTAGAACAATCAATAAATCAATTGTATTTTTGCTTAGGCGTCTGCTTTCCAGCCTAATTGTTTGTTGGTTCAATGCAGGCCTTTTGCTTTGATCTCTGGTTTTACCATTTACAAAGACTTGATGAGCTTGGCTTCCTGGAGTGAAATTCAAATATACTTGTGAAATGTAAACAACATTCATTTATTAAGAATCCTATAATCAAGGCAAATTGGCATGCTTATATAAGCAATTAGCTTTGAGAATAGAAAGATAAATAGGATGCTAGGTCAAGAATGAGCTGATTGTTCTCTATGCAAGACTCGGTTATTCCTTTAATAGTTACAGCATAAGCAAATAGACATTCCTCATAATCTTTAGCATTTGTGGTTTGGGGTTTGAGGACCGTCTATGTGGTTTTCTGAGCTGAGAGGATAGAAGCAATTATTCTCTCATTTTCATCTAGAAATATAAATCTTTCAAGGAAATGTAGGTAGTTGGTTTATGACTAGATAAAACTTCCTAGTAATTGGGAACAGGGTGAGAGAAGGTATGGATTTAAATAAGAATATCAAAGAGTAGTGGAGTTTTACTTGGGTGGGGAAGGTAAAGAAGATGACTGTTTTACAATAGTAGAATGAGAATCTCATCTGCCTTTGGTGAATAATGTTCTTTTTATTTTTGTATAGAAGGAGGCATTAGGGTAAATAATAGTGGGAGAAGTTGGGTAGAACATGATTAGGTTTGCACCATGGCAACATTGCCCAGTGAGTTCAATACCACCGTATGTCTTATTTGTGAAAGCTGGGGAACCTAAATGCACAGGTGATGAACCGGGTGAATAGCTTTATAGGTTAGATTCAGTTTTGGCCCTTTCAGTCCCCAGTATGGTCAGCCTGTGGCTCTTCCATGAAAATTTTGCCTTTTTAATGACAATGGAGTATCTTGACTAATTGGGATTCTTTATCCCCAAGGAATTCTGCCTGGTGAACCTAGAAAGCCAGTTCAGTCCAAGTGTCTTGCGACCAGGATGCTGTAAACTTGGAATTGGTGACTGCCCAGGCCATATCACAAAATCATTATTTTATTGCTAACTAATCAGGCCATGTGGATGTGAAGCTGGAGAGATCGTTCAGAACTCTGTGGTCTCCTGGGTTTGTGGAACCATTCTGCTTACCAGTGTTCAGCCTCTCCAATGTTCTTTCACAGTAAAAATTTTGAGTCTTAGGGTTGGCTTTTTGGAAAACATTTGTTTAGATTAGAAGTCTCTAGATCATCTGTGAATTTACCAGGTCCGAATCCTCATTTAGTGGAGTAATTCTTTAATATTAGACATCTGTACTTTTGTTAATTCACCAATAATTATCAGAAATTCCACGGTTGGTTTCCTCTGATTTTTCTATTGATAATGGAGAAATTTAAAAATTCTTCTTTAGAATTATATCTTCTAATCCTTTCAAAAAGTGTTTTTATTGAAGAATGATATACAAACAGAAGTGGGTCCATATCATTAAGTGTATAGCTTGATGGATTTTCACAAACTGAACACACTATTTGAATTAGCCCTTAGATCAGGAATCAGAATCTGTTTCCCTGTTTTTCTTCAAACAGGGTTCTGCTTGGCTCCTTGCTTCCCCAGCCACAGTCACTCACCTGAAGTTACTTTCCAAGTGGCCAGACTTGCGTGGAAGAAAGCAGACCACAGGATTGTGCCTTGTGGTCTCATTCAAAATGACTCTAACCATGAGGTTTCCACCGCTTCCTTTGAGAGATTTCCTCAGTCCGAGTACGCCTGACCATTAGGAAATATTGACACTGCAGCATCTTCCTGTTGCTTTTAGATATCTTGTCATTGATAACCCTAATGGTATTTCTTTTGTGTGTGTACTGTATCTCTGTTTTTCATAATGCTGAGAAGAGGACATTCTGATGTGTGCTTCTAGAATAAAGCATGAATGGGGAGGGATTTCCATGGTGAAAATGAACATTTGCATTTTGGGCTTCAATACTTGGAATTATGTACTTGCAGATGCAAGTTTTATTTATTCACTCTCAAGGCTAAGTTCTGGCCTTTAGCTTTTGTCATTTTTCTTGATGATTCTTTTGAAATATTAAAAGGTATAAGATTATGGATTTTATCTTGTTCAGTTTTGCCATCAAATCCCTGTTATGTTGTTCCAGACATTGATCTAATTCAGGAAGCTCTTTGGCCTTGTTTGTTGTTAATGATATACCTTCTATACTTTCCTCTGTAACTTCTTTGTCCCTTCCAGCCTTCTCATCGGTGCCATCCACAGTCTGGCCAGACTCATCTCTTCTCCTGTTTCCTTCCACACCTCTGACTTGGAGTTCACTTTATCCCTGTCCACAGAACAGGCCTGCACTTTTCCTCCAGAATGTCTTTTCTCGCAGTGATTCTCCTGCATATTATGTGCTCCCTTTGCTTCTCTGCTTATTGAAATTCTCTGCAGCCTTCAAGGCTCTTTTGAAATCCCACCTCTTCCCAGTGTGCCTGCAGGCCCACATCAGCTTGGGAGAGGGAGGACAAACAACTTGTTCTTTGATCTCTTTATAGCATGAATAGTATGAAATATTTCTCTTACTCACAAGGCCCTTGATTAAACATCACCTTGTGTATGGTGTGACTGTAAAATAGGGGATGCTTTTATGTGTAGCTTTGTAGTCACTCATTACACTCTTAGCCATTTGTTTATGCCCCCGTTTTATTTGCCAGTTCACATCGTGGGCTCCTGGAAGGCAAGGATCGCATCTTATAGGCCTGGCACTTTTCCTTATCCAGCACAGTGCTTGGCCCAGGGAAGGGTCTTAGCAGACAATTACTGACTTAATTTGAGAAATGTGCTCATTGAAACAGGACTGGGAAATGAGTAGCTGCTCCTGGAAACTATTTAACTGACCACACTGGGCTGACTGTTAAATTGCAGGTAACGTGCCTTAGTGTTGAAGTGACACTTTGTCACAGATTCTTACTCATCTTGGTATTCCCCGTATCACTTGACTGTAGTAGCTGCACGAGAATACTGAGCATTCAGAGATAATAAGTTGGCATCATGCTTCACTTGACTGCTTACGGAAAGCTGATGGGTTAGGAGAAGAGGAGGAGGGCAGTTGAAATGGCCAAAGAAAATCAGTGGGTTTTTGCTGTCACTAACCCAGATTGGTGTGTCATGCTGTGCTGTCATCAGGTGAGTAGTAGCACAGTAGCATAGGACTTTCTTAAAGTAAAATGTCCTTCAGGAGATTTTCTTTTTTATTTGGAGTGAGGCAAGTTTAAGTGGGCAACATTCGTTATTTTGGCATTTTAGTGTTTTGCTGTTTGCAAAATGCTTTCAAATGATCTTTTGTGATTCTAAGCGTTCTTAATAAAGGAGGCAAATAGGGTATGGGGGTATGTGGCTTGAAGTTATATAAGAAGGTGGTGAAGTTTCTGATCCAGTCCTAGGTCTTTCTCACTAAAACTCCAGGGAGCATTCCACTGTAAAATAAGATGATGTTTATGTGCTTGCTCATGTTCTGTTCTGTGCTTTGTTAGCATTATCTCTGATGCTCTTGGCAACCCTTGGAGGGAGGTATTATCTTCATTTTACTAACGAGACATTGGGGCCCAGAGTGATAAAGTGGCCACTACCAAGCATGGAGGCAGGATTTGAATCCAGGGCTATCTGATGAGACCACCTGCTTCTTTCTACTGTACTACAGCAGGTGTATTTTCTGAGTTAGCTATAAGATGTCATTAATTGTGTGCTTCTTGTTCTTTGTTCTTCATATACCCTCTGGACTAAATTCATTAATTCACTAAAATTTGTCTCTGTGAGCTCAGCATCAATATAGCTGTAGGTATACTGAACTTTAAGGTTTCAAAGGGAAAGTGCCATTTCTATATTTTGAGTGTTCAGAAAAAGTTTCCTTGGAATAGGAACTCGAGAGATGCCAGCTTGGTCCCAATCACTGCTAGATTATTTATTCTATATTGTGTGATTTTGCTCATTCATCACTGCTTAAGAAGGGATTATCCTTTAATCAGACAGTCCAAAAATATTTATCGGGTGCTTACTATGTGCCAGACAGTGTTGTAGGCACTGTAGGATGCAGTGCTGCGCAAGGCTGACCAATTGTCTGCCCTCAGGGAGTTTGCAATTTAGTGGGAAAGGGCAGTGTGAGGAGCCAGACTTGAAAAGTGTACACAGATATATAAATGGAACTGTCCCGATGATGCAGAATGCTATGAGGAGAATAAAATAGGACAATGCCAGGTGGTGCCCTTGCTGTTAAGATCTGAGTGATGGGGAGCAGGCAGCCAGTGTGTGAAGATCAGGTAAGAGCCCTCAAGCAGAAGGAGTAGCCAGGGCTCTATTTGTTTCTCCCCCTTCTGGCTCAGGATGGGGTTCCAAGGACCCTGGAACAAATGAAGGGAACAGCATGTGGGATGTACTCAGCCCAGTTGGCTTCATACTTTACCTATGGGGAAACCTCAAGGTGGAGGTGCAGGAGTCTGTTTCCTTTGACGGTCCTAATAGAGCTGTTTCTTGTAAGTGGCTTTGTGCAGTCACACTTCTGCCACTTGTTAAATTCAAATGATTTCTAACAAATGATCATTGCAGTCTTGTCACTGTTGCAGACCCATGGGACGTACAGTTTGAGAATGGACGATTTGATTAGTGTGAACAGTGTCCTTGTAAGTAAAGACACTCTGAAGGTCGGTACTTAGAATGGCCCATTTTATCTGCTTGAAACTATAGGTTGACCTGGGTCAGGCAAGGTAGAAACAAACTTCTTTTTTGCTGTAACTTGCTACTAGCTTGTTGCTTGGATTTTTTTTTTCTTTTCTTTAAAAAATTTTTTCTTTTAAGGGCATATTCTGAAGTTAAAAATAAGATAAAAGTTGTGTGTACTTAAAATTATCTTTCAAGTCCCTTAAGTTGCCCATACAGGTACAGTATGCACAGTTCTAGATAGACAGCCCTAGGGAGTAATTCTTATGCAGGTTCGAGTTTGAGAACTTCTGAGCTTGACTAAAGGAAAATCCACAAGAGAAAGTCCACATGCAGATGTCTAGGTATTCAGGCCATTCTGCCTTTCCCTCTCAAACCTGGTAGTGACTGGAGAATGGGAAGAGAGTTCTAACATCTTGCTTGCCTAGAGATTTACTGCATTTCAATATCTTTAAGTACATATTAGTGTATGTTCATACATACCTTTAAATACGTATAATACATTAAAGGTTATAAATACCTCTGAACACATATTAGTGGCTTTGTTTCTTGTGAGGATTTTAAGGCAGCCCTCAAGTTAAATGTGGGTTTGCTTGTACAGTAGTAATAACAACGTGGGTCACTTATTGTGCATTTCTTTAATGACTTCAGAAACATAAAAGGTAGTTCAGGATACCTGAGAGATAGGCATCATCCCTGTTTTATGTAGCAGAAACTCAGGACCAGAGAAGTGAGGGAACTTGCCTGAGGACACACATTTCTAGTGGGTATTGGAGCTGAAAATCAACTTTGTTGACTCTAACACTGTGCTCCTGACAAACTATTTTGACTCCCCATTACAAAACTGTAATTTAAACGTGATAAATATAAATGTAATGGTTCAAAGTAAACTGAAAGCCCTGTGAAGATAAGTTCAATAACTCTTCAGGCTGTATTAATTTTGTTGGTATATACCCAGAACCAACAGTAATATATATCCAACTATATATCCTTCAAAAAAAAATTAAAGATAAAATAAGAACTGGATGAATAAGCCACTGTTGAATAGTAAAGTCCAAATAAGCTTGTGATCAAATTGGCTTTTTTCTAGTAACAACTGTCCTCTGAAGGCTCTCTTTCAGACAACTGTCTCTGAACCTTTGTTTTTTTAAATGTCTCTAGTAAAATGGCTGTGTTGTCACAGCTTGAAGGCTGTGTGGTAAGCCTTTTGCTCAGCCCTCAGTGATAACCCACAGACTTGGACTTCCTTGTGGGGGGAACAACCGTTATTATCTTGTATTAGTAGGCTTTATGTTGGGGCTTGCTTATTTTTAATAAACAAATCCCACGTAACCCCATTCATTCATTCAACAAATGTTTTATTTGGGTGTTTGCTCCAAGGCAGGCACTGAGATGCTGGGACACAAAGGTGAATAAAACATCATCTCTCCCTTTGAGGAGTTAACTGCCTAGTGAAAGAGATAGGCATGGAAATGGAGATAATAGGATTTTTGAAGGCATTTATCATAAACCTGTGTGCTCTGAATATAATGTGCTATAGAAGGGCATATTAAGGTTAAAGTCTTGTAACATTTTAGGTAAGCTGATAAATCTAGACAAGTTAATTAATTTGGCTGAAAGTTGTAATTCATAAAGTACGGACAAAGTGAATTCTGCTCTGTGTCTGAATGCTTCCAGATTCAGGTGTGTGTGTAAGTGTTCCTGTGTGAACCACTTGGAAGAATCTGGTGAAAAATTCCCAGGGACAGCCTTTCCGGTGTTAGAGGATTCTACTCTGAAGAGTAATACACTGTGAGGCTTACCCTTCTAGGTTGCACGCATCATGAGTAAATGTCTGCTACACTCACTTTTCTAGAAAGCTTACAGTCTTCTCTACAGAGCTTATCATAGGAAGTGATGGCATTGGGTCATAAGGACCCAGAATGGTCATTTAACTGAACTATTGAAACAGGCTTCATTTTACAAAATGCTTGTTTATGAGCACAGGCTTTGGAATTAGATCTGAGTTTGAATCAGGATTTTGCTGCTCACTGGTTGCGTGATCCTTCTATGCCCGGATAGCCCTGCCTATCATATGAGCTCAAGAGCCACCTCTTTGGGTTGTTGTGAATATTAAGTGATATTACTTTGTACAGTCAAGTTGTGGCACTCAGGTAAGCACTTCACAAAGAAGTGGTGGTTCTGATTATTTTGCACCCTTTTTATTTGACTTTATTAAAGCACTGACTTTAGGGGCTAGGCTGTGGTCTCTAATGGGGCTTTAGTTAAGTCATCATCAACCTCAAATGTGAAGAGCACCCAGGATTGAACGGATGGTGGCTTGTGCTGGGTACTCTCACCTTAAGATTGCACTTACTGCCCCTCTTTCATATATGAAAGTTTCCAAAGGTCTGGTCCGTGGTGTGTAGCCTCTACTTGGATATTTTATCCTGACCCCTGTATATTTTTTGCTGTCTAGAAAAGAGAACCTGGTGTTTCAAGGCATTGGACTGTTCCTTTTCAGCTAATAGAAGTGTTAGCATTTTCATAGTTGGGGCAGACAACCAACATGCAGTGTACAACAGTGTGACCCCTAAGCAGCCAGTTCACATGAGAAAATGCATTCAAGTTTGTGACCATCTGGGCCCTGAAGAAACTGCTGTTGAAGTTTTCTTTGGCTCCAGCTCCATTCTGGGATGGAGGGAGTCATTTGGACTTCATTCTGAATTCCAATAGTGGCAAAAAAAGGATTTGTATAACTTGTGTGTAGATGGCCTTCTGTTTGATTTGACTGAGATAAGAGCATTGTTCAAGAAAAGCTTCATCCTTGTTTCAAATCAGGAATACAATGCCGTCTGACTTGACCTAGGAAAGAGAGTCATTACAGGTTGCATTCCCTCAGTAGCCCCTTGTATTTTTTTCCCCAGAAAGTTCCTTATTAATCTATTTGGGTTACATCCTACGCAGTCAGTCTTGCTGAATCAGACAGAACTAAGCTTATGAAACAGGTCAGTCCCAAATCAGATTAATATACCATCACCATCTAGAAATGAGGGGCTAGAATTTTCTGAAGATGCTCTTACACACTCTTCTTTCTTCCTCACTTTCCAATGAGGGAAATTGCTCTTTTTCTCTCAGCTGATAAACGTCACTTTTGCCCTAAATTTCATAGTGGCATTTTACTTTTAAAGTTACAGAGATAAAAGAATATTTGATAGAACTGTCAGATGAGTATGAAATAAAATTGTGTTCTCAAACCCTTGAGGGTCCTTAAATCTCATGGGCTGAAGCTGTGTGCATGTTTTTCTTGGTGCCCTATTTCCATATCAAATAGCCTTAATTTTTGGATTTTAGTAATGAAGTTATGAACCCAATCTGTCAGGCTTCTTGTGCCATTTAATGTAGCCATTAGTCAGCTTAGCATTGCATGAAAGGAAGTAATAAGCCAACTCTAAGAAGGTCCAGATGAAAAGGATTATAACACGGTACAAAAATATTAGCATGCCCTGCCCAGCTGTGTGACTCATTCCTTTTGGAGTATCCATTTTGACAGCTTTTTTGAATCACACATCAATCACTATGTTGGTATTTTTGGCGGGTGCTAGACTTTATCCTAATGCTCACGGTAGTAACTGCCAAAAATGAACAAAGAGGAGAATTATAAATGAAACATAACAGCATCACAAACGTTTAGTTTTTTTCTTGAACAGAAACAAAATTGGGAGTTAGATGATGGGAGTTAGATTGCCCCAAGAAAACCACTGCTTTATCCCAGTGAAAATAAAGACCCTGATGGGTCATCCTCCAGTCCTTGGCTATAGGAACTATTATGTTAGTTTCCATTTAAGGATTTTCCTTCCCCAACTCTCTCCCTTATCCTAGGAATAATTCTTTTAGGGCTTAAGGTTTTTCTCATGATGTCCCAGTGACTAAGCTTGATTTGGGATTGTTCCACCCTGTACTGCATGTAGTCCTTCTGGGAAGAAACTCCCATGCACTTCAAAGGAGCAGCAGATACACAGGGTGTATCTTGAAATAAAAATTGACCCTTTGTCTCTCTTCTTTTCATCTCTCTCTCTTACAGGCATCCTTTCCTTCTGTGCAAACAGACCGTTGTAATAGTTGTAGTCTACCATGCTGTTAAATGATTTGCATCACTGCTCCAAATACGTGCTATAATTTCATGCAGAAATCTCCTTTCGTCCAATTTAATGCTGTAAAGTACATGTGTACTTTGTAGAATGTGTATTTCAATACTCAGAAATAGTTCTAATGGACATGTTCTTAATGAAATATCCCAACATTACAGAATAGTCAGATAAAATACCCACATACCTAAGAAATAAGATGTTCCAGATACAGCCCAAGCTTCTCTGTCCGCATTTCCTTCCTTCCCTCTCTAGAGGACAACTATCCAGAACTGGCATATGTCATTCCGCTGCACATTTGGAAAAAAAAATGTACAATTGTGTCTGAGTTTATAAAAATAGTATCATAATCCACGTGTAGTTTTGAATCTTTATGCATTTGCTTTGAGAAGCATTCATGTTGATGTATGTAGCTTTAGGTCATTTAACTTTTGAATCATATTCATTGGATGAACGTATCGTAAATTGTTTACTGTTGCTCCTCATTATTTGTAGATTCTGGATTTGCAGATTTGCCTATTCAATAAAATTTATTTGTAACCCCAAAATCAGTAGTTGTAGTGCTTTTGTGGTCATTTGTGGATCACAGAATGGTGAAAAAACTGGAGTCACCTGATGCGCCATTTCCCAGCTGAGGTCGAACAAGGCGACGCTGCGCCTTCTTGTTTCTGCTCTTGCTGTACACAAGGGTCCTTTTTGAGTTCTATTCAGTGCCACGTTTTTTCCATTTTTGTGCTTTCTTGTTGATTTTATTGTATAAAGTGGCCTCTAAGCGTAGTGCTAAAGTGCTGTCTGGTGTTGCTAAGCACAGGAAGACTGACGTGCCTTATGGAGAAAATACGTGTGTTAGATAAGCTTGGTTCAGGCATGAATTAGCTGTTGGCTGCAAGTTCAGTGTTAATGAATCAACAATATATATTCAGTAAGGTATGTTTAAACAGAAACACACAGAACACAGCTTAATGTATTGATGTGACCAGAGGCTTGCACATACCTAACCCTGTATTTCCTATAGAAATGATGGTTCAGTATTTGCTAATTCAGTGTTGTTGTGACTTTATAGAACATGACCACTATGAGTAATGAGAATCAGCTATCTCTTACCCTATTGATGGACATTTAAGGTTATTTACAGTTTCTTATTACAAGTAATGGTACAATCATAATCCTCATCTATGTGGCCTGATGCACAGGTGTAAGTTTCTAAGTTTATATACTTAGAAATGCAATGGCTCAGTCCTGGGTACGCCTGTCTTCAACTTGAGTGATTATCGTTGAAGTGCTCGCTAAAGTGGTTATTTTGCTCTGGTGTAGTTGATTTTAATGGGATTCGTCCCCCAGTCTACTCAGCTTGTGCCTACGTGTCAGTGAATTAACAAATATTTTTTTAGCATTTACCTGGTGCTAGAGATTATGAGAAATAGTAGTGAGCTGTCATCCAGGAGTTTATGACATATTTTTGATGATAAGATTTAGAAACATAAAACAAATTTAAAAACTAGTTGCCATCCATTTTAACTTTATCTTTGAGATGAGTATAGATTGAGATCATTTGGAGAATATTTAATGTAATAATAGCAGCTGATATTTATTGTCTTTGTGCTGGACTGGACTTTTTTTGTGTGTGTGTGTTAGCCCTGAGCTAACATCTGTTGCCAGTCCTCCTCTTTTTGCTGAGGAAGATTGGTCACGGGCTAACATCATGCCCATCTTCCTGTACTTTTTATGTGGGATGGCTGCCACAGCATGGCTTGACAAGCGGTGCATGGGTCTGCGCCCGAGATTTGAACCTGTGAACCCCCAGCCACCAAAGCAGAGCACGTGAACTTAACCGCTACGCCACTGGACTGGACATCTTTTAATGCATTTAATCTTAGTAACAAGCCAAGAGGGTAGATACTGTTATTAATTCAGTTTTACTGAAGCGGAAACTGAGGTGCAAAGAGATTGAGCAAGTTGTCCCAAGTCACGCAATTAGTAAGTGACACAGTCAGGATTTGAGCTCAGGCTCCTTGGCATCTGAGCTCCAGTCTTACCCATTGTGCTAAATGTGCCTCAGTTCACCATTTAATTTCATGAATGTATGAAAGCCCTGGTTTGAGAGGTAGTCTGTCTTTTTTACATAACAGATAAGAACAATTCAGGGAAGTTGGGGAATCATATAGCAGGAAGTTAAGTGTGGAGTTTTTTTTTTTTTTTAAACCAGGGGCAGTGGTGGGGTAGGACATACAGGGACCATCTTGCCTTCAGTACTGATTATCCAATCCGTCTTTGATTTTGGTGAGAACTCTTAAGATCCATCTGTTTTCATCAGCATGTATAAAGCCATTGAGGAGTTTTGGAAGGAGGGGAAAATTTGCGTATTCTGTCTGTCCTTGTTTATTTGCTCAGATGAGAATTTCGCTGCTTCTAAAAGAGTTGCATTAATAATCTTTACTACTTATTTAGGGCTCTCTATGGCCAAGCACTGTGTGAGTGCTCTGTGTGTATTTCTCAGAACAATCCTGTGATATTTTCATTATTTTGTAAGTTGTTGAGCAGGATTTGAACTAGGCGCTCTTGACTCCATAGCGCACATTCAACTGCTCTGTTCTCTCTTGGTGAAGATGGGCGGTGGGGCAGCGATGAGGGTGGAGGGGCCTGGCGTAGATAACGCTTAGGAAGGTGACATCCCTCAATAACAAGGCTGTAAACCCAAAGGACTGCGTATTGAAATAGAATGCCACTATTTGTGTTAATTTCTCATTATCAGAAAGGAGAATGTGTAGCTAAAGCATAGTAATAAAGAGGGTTCTGTAAATCACCAAGAGCTCAATTGTTCTTCAGAGACATTTTCCTTGTTCCTAGGAAGGTGAATGAAATGTATGAAATGTTCAGAGTAAGGTGAATGCAAACAATTGCCGCCTCATTTCTTAGAATTGGTGACTTTTTTCTTATTATCAAGTGATTTATCCTTTATCTTCTGAACTTAAATATCCATGGCCTACTCTGAAAGAATTAAGATTATTCTTTGAATCAGTGTCTTTCAAATTCTTACTGCTACCTATGCTAAAATACATTTTATATTAATGGCCCAATATATACAGGTTCTATAAGTCCAAATAAAAAACAAAACAAGTTTTCATAGAACAGTACTTATCTTTACTAAGTGAATTGTACTCCATTTTCTATACCATTCTATTCATTTAAAATATGGTCGTCTTATTTTAGAGAAAAAGATGCACTATATGATTAAATTCCAGAAATTGTTTGTAATACAGTATTGAAGCAACCTGGGTAGATATCATTTAAACTCCTTAGCTCGTGAAGCCCACACCAAAGAAATTGTTTACTCTTTACATTTGATTCTAAGACTTCCTTGGGTCTTTGATGTGTTGCCCATGTCTATTCCTTGTGGTTATGCTAAGATTGGAAACATTTGCTTTGTAAAATTTTTGACTGCATGAAACAGTGGAGAAGAATTAAGACTCAAGAGGATATTGAGAAGAGAGCTTAACTGTAGCAGATATGTTAATATAGTTGGATCTAGATCCTCATTTTTTTTCTAGAAAAACATTTATCTGGAAAAATACTACACTTACAAAGTAAAGGAAACTTTTTTTTTTTTTGGTGAGGAAGACCAGCCCTAAGCTAACATCCATTGCTAATCCTCCTCCTTTTTGCTGAGGAAGACTGGCCCTGGGCTCACATCCGTGCCCATCTTCCTCTACTTTATATGGAACGCCGCCACGGCATGGCTGACAAGCAGTGCATCGGCGGGCGCCCGGGATCCGAACCCGCGAACCCTGGGCTGCCAAGCGCGAACTAAACCGCCGTGCCACTGAGCCAGCCCCTGAAAAGACAACATTTTGATAGCCTCAATCGTGGGCTGAGTTTTATATTTGGTATCTGATAGACAATGCTGTACATTAATTTATTTTGCCATAGCAGACCTCAAATAGCTTAGAGTTAATATTGATCTTTGTTGTTCTTGATGTTTACACTGGAATTCATGGCACTGGGTTTTCTTGGTTATTTGCCTGAGTCTATTAATGAGTTAGTTGCTCATGAGGTAGTGTCTGAGGAGCATCAGAGACAACTCCTTTCTTGAGGCACTTCTTCCCCTTGGATGTATTAAGTATGGAAAAACAAATTCAGCCAGGGAAAGCAGAAATAGGGTAAGAATTGGGTCCCTTGGAAATTCAGACCATGTTTGGTCATTTTCAGTGAAATTTTCATACCCTTTAGGAATTTCTACCAGATCCATAAACATTAAGGTTAAAATTCAGTCAACAAAATTTGTTTTTCCTTACAAAGGCCTACAGGATATTCATGGAGTTATTAAACAGTGGATTACCTAAGGAGTGTATGGAAGAAAATGTTGACAGTTTTGTCTTAAGCCTCTCTTGTTCTGCCATTGCATGTTGTCATGATATCAGTCAGAGAGCGGGCTTTTAAACCAAAACCTTAGTAAAAACCACAAAACATATCTTGAGACAATCTAATGCAGCAAGAGCAAATTTGGCAGAATTTCTGAAGCAATTCCATGACTAGTATTTCCAATAAATTAATCTATTTAGATATGTTTTGGGTACTTTCCCTGGCAAAATGGTAAATTGTGCAACTGGAGGAGACTAACTCAGATTGTCTGAATTCGCCTGTGACTTTGATCTTACATAAATGAGTTTCTTCAGTGTTTCTGTTTAGTATCTGAAATAAACCCAGCTTTGTTCAAGAAAGTTTTTAGCTGGACTATTTTCTGTGTTGTTACTGTTCAGAATTGTCTCTCATGATTGAAATTTGTTAATAACAGGTTCTTGAGAGATTGAGAGGTCTTTTCCTCCCATCTAGAGTATCTTCTTGCAAACTCTAAATAATACCTTAATTTAAGCTGTGAGGATTCAGAGAACTGAGATATAAAGAAGTACAAGTATTTTTGAAGACTTTTCAATCTTCATGTGGTATTGTGCACCTACTGTGTGCCCAACACATACATGATTTATTTATTCATTCATTGAGGATTTATTTTGACCATGGTGTGCTGGGTGCTATGTTGGAGTATACAGAGATGAAAAGACAATGTACTTATATGTAGTAAATGCTGTAGTAGGAATATGTGTTAAATGGCAATCCGAGGTGGTGTATATTCTTTGGAGGCAGAGATTGACAAGGAATTAGAAAAGGAACTGAAGAAGAGTTGACTCTTGGAGAGTGGAAGATGAATGGGATGGTTTGGGGTTGGAGAGCAGTGGGGAGCAGTTTTGAGGGAAGGCATTCCAGCGAAAGGAATGGAGGTGTATGGGGTGTTTTGAGAGACTGCATGTAGTTGATATAGCTAGAACATAGGTGCCTGTAGGAATGACAGGAGAAGTTGTGTTTTAGGAATGTTATCAGGGAGCAGTCTTAGATGGCTAAGCATGGACAAAGTCAGAGTTAGAAGGCCCAGTCAAAAGTCTGTTGCCATAATCAGTCAGTGGATGACTATGGAAGTAGACAAGATAGGTATCTGTAAGAATGAAGAAGGGCGAAACCCAAGAGTTAGTGCCAAGGAAGAAAGGGCAGGACTTGCATTCAAATTGGTTCTTATTTGGATCAGGGACTCCTTTGAGATTCTTATAAAAGCTGTGGATCCTTATCCCAAGAGAAGTCCATGGATAATCTACATGTAAACATTAACATGTGGTTCCAGATACCCATTCATACACTATCAGAGGTCCATGGATCCTGGGTTCAGAACCCTTAATCAGTAAAATGTTGGAGAGAAAAGAATCCATAACTCCATGTTTTCTAGAGGCTAGGAATTTAGAAGATTATTAGTATAGCTAACAGACTGGGCTAGTTGGATAGAGTATCTTATGTCATAGAGGACGAGGGATGTATTGAGATTTTTGGATGTATTAAGATTTCCCCATGTGAATGAGAACAGTGCATTTGCCTCTGTTAAAAGTATTTATTGTGCACGTACTCTATGCTCGAGACTTCCTGATGCTGGATAAAGCATAATAACGTATACTTGACTAGATGCAGGGTCTAGATACACGAAGTCAGATATTAATCCTAGTAGAGCTGCAGTTTCAAATGTAGTGTGCCCTGGTGTAAAGTGCTGTGAGCAATGATTTTATTTTGTTTGTTTAGTGTAGGAGGCTATACTTATTGTGTATGGTCAGTCTTGACTGTAGACATTTATGTTCTTAATCTTTGATGAAAATGTGACTCATTGCTGTAGACTACTCAGAATGAGGCTGAAAAAAATGTAGATTATCACATCTAAGCAAATCCTATTTCTATATGTTTAATGTGATTACACTTAAATGTTCCATATTTTTGTTGACAAAGTTCTTAAGCAATATTGGAGAATTTCTTGGATCCCCTAGAGCACTGATAATTTGTAAAACAGGTTGGAAGGGGATTGTGAAATCAGAGTCTGTCTTCCAGGTGTGTAAGGTCATCTCATTTTGCTTCCTTTCTACCAGCTTAAAACCACACCTTTGGGCTCCAGGAAGCTGACTACCACCAGGTTCAAAGAGATTTTGTATTCTGGTATTTAACAGTTACTTTTTGATATTCTTTGTGATTTCCATCTGAAAGCTCATTGATGAGGAAGGTTTTTAGGATCTGCTCCCTTTGGGCTAGCTTCCTGATTAAGACCAATGGCTGTAGCCCAAGCAGTCCTGTGGTGACCTGTTCGACTGACTTGGCAGCCGAAATGAACTGTCATACCACTCTGTCTGTGGTCTAGCTCCTTGCCGCTTAAAGTGTGGTGCCAGGATTAGGAATATCAACATCACCTGGGAGCATGTTAGAACTACAGATTCAGTTCCTGCTCCTAATTACTGAATCAATTTGCGTTTTACCAAGTGATTCATATGCGTGTTCAAGTTTAAGACTTACTGGACTAGTTCACCTACTCTACGTGAACCTGGGTTCTTGGAGCCCTTTTGCTGAAGTTCAGGGCTTTTTCCATTTATTTTCTACTCAGAGGTGATGGGGAACATCTGGTCACCATCTTGCACTGTATAAATTTTTGTGGAATTAAAGATGATGATTTAGGTGCCTAAAGTCGTTTAAGCTTAATGACTAAAGTTTGTATAATCTGTTTCCTCATAGAGAAGATTATCTTTTAGACTTTTATCCTGTAATGCTGCTGGTCTCTGTTTCCTCAGTGATTTAAGAAAAATATATCTGAAATGGGCAAATTACTCTTACCAGAGTCTAGTTGCTGCTAAGTAAGCAAAGTAACTCCTAATCCACGTATTTTATCTTTTTACTGCTAAGATCTAGGGACATTTGGCCATATTTTTGGTTTTATTTTGAAAGGTTATGTTTTAAGCAATAAAAATAGCAACTAATTCTTCTTTAAGGGAACTTCAAACCCAAAAAGTCCTGGCCTCCCCTCTTGTTTCTGAAGGATGGAACAGTTGACCAGCGATCTTTGGAGTCTCTTTGGGTTGGTACTTCAGGCTTATTTTAAATGAAAGAGAGAAAGAAAGGAAAGAAGGAATTAATAAAATTAATCAAGGGAGGCAAGAAGGGAGGGAAGGGAACTAGATTAATAATCTGAAGCGGAACTATTGAGAGTAACTCAGTCAAATGGGAAATGAGAAGTTTGCTCTTGGTGGTTGTTTATAAATCTTTTGGTTTTGGGATCCAAAGGAGAATTCCTTGAAGAATTAACATTTTTCTCCTGATTTTTGAATATCAGAGCTTTATCCACCTCTCGTTTATATAAAAAGTGCATTTTGGTGAAGAAAAAAAGCCATAAAATTATGCCTGTGGTCTTTTTTTTGCATCAGGGACATATCTGTCTTTCTTTTGCATGTTTTTAGTCTGAGCATCTTCAAATTTAGTTGTAGCTCTAAATGAGATACTCTTTAGTTTTCTGAAATATGGTGTCTACTTGAGAAAGGGACAGTACTCTAGGTAAGTATCTTTTAAAGTGATTCTTTAAATGATGCCTCTTTTCTTTTTTTGCTGAGGAAGATTCACCCTAACTTCTGTGCCAATCTTCCTCTGTTTTGTATGTGGGTTGCCACCACAGCATGGCTGATGAGTGGTGCAGGTCTGCACCCGGGATGCAAGCCCACAAACCTGGGCTGCCGAAGTGGAGCATGCAAACTTAACCACTAGGCCATGGGGCTGGCCCCCCTCTTTTTTTTGTTTTTAAGAGGATTTTATTTGTGCAGTTTCAAAACATTCCAAGAGCTGGAGAAACTTGGCATATTCAGGATTTACTTTACTGTCTTGTTACAAAGGAAGGAGACAGTAGTGGTTAACTTATTAATTGCTTCCTATTATATTTCCATAAGTTGGTAGGTTCAGCATTATCTTGCTGGGTTGTAATTTAATGAATGTGAAATGTTTGTCTATTTTACTCAAGTCCACGTTAGTACCTACAAAAGCGATGTGGCTGATTGGCAACTAAGACTTGGACAAGTGCTTGCTATGCAGTTAAATGGCAATCTACTCGCGTTAAGTGTGGCTTTCATTGTACAGTAATGTCTATTTGCTTATGTCCTGCCTTTGATATTTCATTTTATTGAGTTTTTGCATCCCTGTTAATCCTCAAAATGTGTAGATCGGGTAAGGCTGGAGGGTGAAGGAGGTAGAGGTTTGTTTGTGTAAACATTGCATGCTGATTGTCTACGCCACTAAGACATGCAATTTAGCCTTCCCTGGCTGGACGTGTACATAGTTAACACGAAAGCATTTCTCTCTTTCCTTAGGCCGGGACATGGCATTGGAGTTAGTGTGAAAGAATGCAAGGATGTGGAACCTCAGGATTGTTCTTTCTGCCTCTTTGTTCCTTTGAAAACAGCCATTGTCCAAGCTTATTTTCTAGGGATACTATAAAGTTCAATAATAAATACTTCATCATGATAAGGCATTTAATGATGGACTGTTGTTAAATATATGTATCTCCTTGGGTCTTTTTTTTTTTTTTTTTGGTGAGGAAGATTGTCCCTGAGCTAATATGTGTGCCAATTTCCCCCTGCTTTGTATGTGGGACGCTGCCACAGCATGTCTTGATGAGCGGTGTGTAGGTCCATGTCCAGGATCTGAAGCTGTGAACCCTGGTGCGCCAAAGGGGAGCATGCGAACCTAACCACTACGCCACCGGGCTGGCCTCACCTTGGGTCTTTTTGATTTTGTAGTTTTGGTGGTTTCTTCTCTGCTCTACATTATGAGTGGGGAATAGATGATGTAGCCTGAGGGGAAGAAGGGTGGGTGGAGAGGTATTAGAAGTACAGGGATTTGACTTGGTTTAACAAGGAAAAGTTCAGGTGACTAAAGATTATTTGTGAACACAGTTATGGCCTCATATCCCTTCAGATAATGTGAGTTTTTATTAGCATTGAGATCAACTATATCAATTGAGTTGATTGAAGTGGATTTTCAGAAATAACTTCCAGCATCTATTGACACTGGAAAGAGGATGGCTGGTAAATGATAGGACCTATGTTGGTTACTTATGAATGATGGGTTCTTTGCAGAAAAAAGTTGATCAGCAAGTGATACAGGTCACTTGAAGTTTTGGGAAGGACAAAATTAACAGTCATTCAAAAACAGAAGATGCTGCACTTTCATTTCCTGAGTGTTGAGTTACTCAGGAAAAGTATATTAGTGATCTATTACTATGTGACAAATTACTTCAAAACCTAGAGGCTTAAAACAATAGTAAAAATTTATCTCACAGTTTCTGTGGGTCAGAAATTGGGTAGTTCTGCCTCAGGGCCTCCCGTGAGGTTGCAGTCATGTGAAGGGGCTGCCATCATATGAAGGCTTGATTGGGCCTGGGGGAGTCACTTGAAAGGTGTCTCACTGATGTGGTTGGTAAGTTGCTGCTGGCTGTTGCCACAAGGCCTCATTGCCTCTCAGGGAGGGTGTTTCCATAGACTACTTGCATGTCCCCACAACGTGGCAGTTGGATTTCCTCAGAGCGAGCAAGCAATCTGAGAGACAGTAAGATGGAAACTGCAATGTTTTTTATTCCTTAGCTTGGGAAGTCCTACACCATCACTTTTGTGATTTCCTATTGGCAACACAAGTCAGCCGTATTCATTGGGGTGGTCGTTCATGCCATATGAGGGCATGAATACCAAGAGGCTAGGATCATTGAGGTCTCTCTTGGAAGCTGGCTACCACGGAAGGACATTTGATTTTTTTTCAATCTTAGATGCTCTTCTCTAATGGTAAGTCAGATCACACTAATTTACAGCTTCTTTAAGCTCACACATGGAGTGGAATATGGGAGACAAGAGTTCTCAGTTCAGTGGGGAGAAATCATACACCTTAGGGTAAGGATTTTCCTGTGGCTAATGAAAGTATTTTAATTAATACAAATGCATATACTAATTGGCATGTATTACTAGTCTGTTAAATTTTTGAGCCCTAAGGTTACTCTGTAGGGAGGTGACCTATAGTTAGAGGTCCATCAACAGAGTCTGATGTAGTATTTAAGGCAGATTTCTGGTTCATAATATGTTCATTATATGAAAGATTATTTTGGAAATTTGGTCAGTTGCTTGCCCCCAGATAGCTTAAATAAACTCTGCACAGCATCCATTGTGAATTGATAGTTATTCTCTTTATACTTAGTAGGAACTTTTGGTTTACTTCTAAATTTCTAGTTTGACAGAGGGTCCTATAGGAGAAAGTTCATTACTACGTCTGACAAAAGACCCATGTTGGTGATGAGTTTCTTTTTGGGATGCCTTCTACTTGGAGAGTTTTCATTGAACCATGCTCATTTGCCTTGATAAAGACCTTGAACTTTCCCATTATGCTTTAACCTTGGCAAGGTCTTTATGGCTGAACTTGCACTTTTGAGAACTTTGCAGTTTTCTCTGGGCAGCCTGAACCAATTAAAGGCAAGAGCTGTTCCTCTCAATGAATTGTGATTAATTACAGCCTGTATTCCAGTCATCTGAGATGGAGCTGCTTCCTCTAGTTGCATTGAAAACTATTTGGCTCCTTTGTTGTTGTTGTTGGCTGGTAAAATCTGAGAAAGAGGCAAATGCTTATTTGAGGATAGGAAGAGTGTTCTGACCTCATGGAGAGGTGTCTGGGAATCAGAAGACATGAGCTCTGTTCTAACCTTATCGTGAGTGTCTTGGGGCTAGGTTGGGCATATAGGGGAACACGGCAAAGTCAGACAGCCCTGGACCCAAGTCAGGGACCAGGGTTCTTGTTTCAGCCTTAACACTAGCTGGTTGTGTGATTTGGGACCAGTCATTTCATCTCTCTCTGCACCGGTTTCTGATCCATAAAATAAAGGGTTTAAACTAAGTTATCTTTATTGCCCCTCTGCCTCTAAAATTCTGTTCAAAATCGCCTCTTCTCCTTATAGGTGATATGCAATGTTATGAGACTAATCAAGTTTAATTCTTCAACTCAAGGTGTTGAGAATCAATCTTTCTAAAGTTTCTTTGGGCATTTAGTGGCCCTGGGAGAAGTTTGGTCTCTCATGACAGGTATAATAATTTAAGATTTTCTCCATGAACAGTTTGGGAGAATTTGACTCTGTGCTGGAATGTGGACAGAAGAATAGAATTGGGTTTGGTGTTTCTGAAGCACTTTAGCTCAGTGGGATTTTAAAGGAAATATCTAGATGGAGAGGATTATTTTTAACACTTAGGAATCTGGGATATGAGAGTCCAACCTAATTTATGAAACATGGTTTATCTATACTTTATAGTACTTTTTTGCACTAAAAATCAGGGCTTATGATTGGATGAAGGTTTTCTGCGTTTGAGAAGTAGGTTAGGAGATGTTCTTTGCATACGAAATAATAGAATTTCCTAGATGTGATTGGTTATGTGGACAGTGGGAAAGAATATTTGAAACTATGGTTGATCTATGTGATTCTGGGCAGATAAAGGCTTTGCTTTTAGTTACTTTTTCCCTTTGGAGTGATGTTCAGGGTAGAAAATATCTCGGTTATCTATGTCGTAGTTATTAAATTAATAGTTCTTGAATGAATGAAGAGAACTAAAAGGTTTAGTTCTAAAACTTTTAGCACTAAAAGAGAGAGGCTGCGAAGGGAAATCCTTCACCCTAAATTCTGAAGAGTGGGTGGGGGACTAACCACTTTGAGGCTGGGGTATTGTTTTTCCAAGTGCTAAAAGGGAGATTAACTATCCTGCTTGGCATATGAGTGAGAGTCTTGGTCGTTAGGGCCAGGTAATATTTTTGTTACAAATATGTGGATAAATATCATTTATTGTGGTCTATAGCACTTAGAATTTCTTGATCAGATAATACTGGTGTCAGCTATAAATATGTGAGTTGAGAAGACATGGTTGTACCAGTGGGTTATTTCAGTCAAGTTATTTGAAAAAGAGACAGATAACTGGAATGAAAATCAGGTAGTTAACTGAAAAGTCTTAATTTTAATGGCTTTACATTTATTAACTATCCCAAATTAAACCTGAATAACTAGAGATGTAGACCAGAGGGAGGGACTGAGAGAACATGCTTTACAGTTGATTTTCTGTGGGAACCCCATCACTGCCATTTGGTGAAAACCACTTTCCTTGTGTTTGAATATGGATTTAATAAGGCTAGTTGACTGCCACATCATCTTCTCATAGGCCTGTGACCCATGTGCTGATTATTTTTCCTTTGCCCCCAGATCCATTCTCCACTCTGCTCTGTGCACCCCTCCCCTTACCTAGTTCATCTTCATAGATGGGGTCACAGGGCCCTCTCGCTCTCATGTCCAGTTGGGTTTAGCCATTGGAAATCAGAGAGCAGGAGTGAGTTGGCATTTATTCTGTCTCCACTCCTTGCTAGGCTCTTCTGCCTTTAGACCTTGAGATGATCACCACTTTTCACCCTTGCTATTGAACTGGAACACTTGTTTTTCATTGGTGGATATATAAATATAGGTAAACATATGTAAATGTTTATTTGTGTTGTTTCTCCAATGAACTAAGTCCCTGCAGGGCTGAGTTATATTACTTTCTAGTGCCTAAGAATAGTACTACCTATTCTTGTTATAGAACCTTTTTGTGGAGGAAGAGCTTTGAAATTACAGTTAATGGAGAAGTGGTAATCTATGTCTGGAGCACTGACTAGATGTTGGAGCCAGGCAATCTGAGTCCTGTCCACCATTCATTGCTGACCAGTTTCTCTACCAGCAGTAGCTTTTCAGACTCTAAAGGAATGGGCAGAGGCACTGGAGCAGGACCCCACATAACCTTAAATGCTCATGCCTGAAGATAGGGGGTATGAGGACTAAGTTTTATAAGATAGTGGGTATGCTTAGAACAGGACTTGGCACATGGCAAGTACTCAGTGACTATTTGATTAAGATTTAATCCATTCATATGTAGGGCAAAATAATAGCTGGGAATGTCAAGTTTAATTCAGACAAGAAGACTTACTAGAAGGTCTTTCTGACCCTTTTTTTTTGTATTCCACTCTATGCGGGTCATCTAATGTCATGTGCACCTAGGACTTAGTTTCCTTACTTAGCTGTTGGAGATGATCTTGGCTTTTCTTTGACTCCTGTGTTTTTAAGGTTTCAGTGAAAGACAGTTGGTCAAGTCTTAAGCTGAATTTAAGGAAGACTTCTTTAAAATATAGCCATTTGGCTTTCTCATTTTAATTAACAGTTTGACTACAACTGGGCTGGGTTATATCCCTTTTGGGCACCTGCTATTGCTTTGTTATGATTATTCTAGGGGCTCGTTTTTTAAAAATAACTTTATTGAGATATAATCCATACTGTAAAATTTTACCCTTTTAAAATGTACAACTCAGTAGTTTTTAGTATATTCAGACTTTTGCAACCCTCACCAGTATTTAATTTTAGAGCATTTTTATTACTCCATTAAGAAATTTATTACTCCTTACCTGTTAGCAGTCACTCCCCACTTGCCCTTTCTCCTAAGCCTTAGCAACCACTCTTCTACTTTGTCTTTATAGATTTACTTATTTTGGATATTTCATATAAATGGAATCATATAATATGTAGCCTTTTATGCCTTCTTCTACTTAGTGTTACATTTTCAAGGTTCATCCATATTGTGCCATATATATACTTCATCCCTTTTTAATGGCTGAATAATATTCCACAGTATAGATATACCCCATATTCTTTATCCATTCATCAGTTGATGGACATTTGAGTTGTTTCTACTTTTCGACTATTATGAATGATGCTGCTATGAACATTCATGCACAAGTTTTTGTGTGGACATATGTTTTTTGGGGAACTGTTCTCGCTTTGTTTCTAACTGTGGCTTCCAGGGCTGGGATCCTTTAAACCCTGTGTGTTAAACCCTGTGTGTATCTCGGGTACTGTCAGAGGAGAAGAGGGTTCCTCTGAAGTCAGAAAGATCTGCCCTGGGGAATTCTGCAAGGGCTCAGATGGACTCATGGGAGCTGAGGAAGGAGCTTTGAGCCAGGGATGTCTGAGGAATGGAGTGTTTAGGCACAGCATGCAGTGTGGTCTTGGGTGATCTGCCTGCCAGCTGTCTTATCTGTAGGGAAGAGTGATGTTACTACTGAAAGTGGTCACCTCCTGCAGACACTAGTGAGGATTAATGAGTACATATTGGCTGTGCTAAGCAATTCCTTTGACTGCTCTCAATCTCAGAGGCAGCCCTGTTATAGGGCTGAAAGTAGTAAGAGCTATAAAAAAACTGGAGAAATGCAACTTTTCATTGCTTTCTTGGGAATGAGGGGTTATCTTGTGCTTGATTAGGATTCTAGTTAATTTCCAGCATTCTTCATGGAGAATACTAGATGTTGAAAACTTTGGATTACGTGATCAACCAGTTTGCTGCAAGTCTAATGATCAGAGGGCTAATAGAGACCCTGAGAAGGAGGCAGTAGGTGGTATGGAAGTAACCTGCTCTCTGAGGTTACGTGGATCCTGAGTTAGAATCCTGCTATTGCCATCTCTCTAGAGTTACTTCATAGGAATAGAGATGGCTACTTGTCAGAATTGTGATGAGGATGAAATAAGACCACAGTTGCGAAGAACCTGTCATAGTGGCTGATACATAATAGATTATTTGAAAATATTAATTTCCTTTTTTATCTAGGCAAACTATAATCTTTTTTCTTTTTTTTTTTTTGTGAGGAAGACCCTCCCTGAGCTAACATCTGTAGCTAATCCTCCTCTTTTTGCTGAGGAAGACTGGCCCTGGGCTAACATCCGTGCCCATCTTCCTCCACTTTATATGGGACCCCGCCACGGCATGGCTGACAAGCAGTGCATTGGCGGGCGCACGGGATCCGAACCGGCGAACCCCGGGCTGCCAAGCGCGAACTAAACCGCTGCGCCACCGGGCCGGCCCCGCAAACTATAATCTTGATGAGCGGTTGGGATGGAGGGTCAGCCTACCTTGTAACTGTTAGTATTTATTTGACCTTGGACAAGACTTCACTTCCCTTTGCTAGATCTTGAAGGTCTGTTAGTATTAAAATTCTTAGATAGGCATCTGGTCTTATTTTTAGACTTGTAGGAGTGACTCTATCCTCTTTTAAAGAGTTCTTGCTAAAATTTAATGCATTTCCTTTTCATTTTAAGCTGTTTTCTCTAATATAGTAGCCACCAGCACCATATGTGACTATTTTTTTGTTCTTGGTGAAGATTGGCCCTGAGCTAACATCTGTGCCCATCTTCCTCTACTTTGTGTACGGGACGCTGCCACAGCATGGCTTGATGAGCGGTGTCTAGATCTGCGGCAGGGATCCAAACCTGCGAACACTGGGCCATCAAAACGGAGTGTGTGAACTTAACCATTATGCCACTGGGCTGGCCCCACGTGTGGCTATTTAAATGTAAGTTAATTAAACTTATAAACTGAAAAATTCAGTTTCTCAACTACACTAGCCACATTTCAAGTACATAAGAGCTGCATATGGCTGGTAGCTACTGTCTTGGACAGTGCAGATGTAGAACACTTATATCACCGAAAGCCCTGTTGCCCAATACTGTTCTTATTCTGTAGAATAAGAAATGGGAACTTCAGTAGAAGTTTATTTTTGCATTTGTTTGTATGAATCTGTGGCTCGAACTCCCTCAGCCTCTCACCTTGGATTGCCAAAACATGATTGATACCTGCACTAATGACCTGCAATAAAATCTTTGTTTCAGACATTTGCTTCTTAAGTCTCCTTAGAGTTTCAAACTTAAAGATGTGAGATAAATTTAGTCTATATTTACCCTATAAACAATCTTACCAGCTCTCCAGACGACCAGTCATAGAGGATGATTTGCCTTTGGGTGAAAATTTATATGCAAGCATCTTTTCAAGTAGGATAATTTAGAAAAAAATGTTTGAATTGAGTTTCCTTTGAGTTGTATTTAGCACTTTAATATCCTTTTCCATTTATGGAAATATCTAACAGGATTTATACATCATTTTCAGAATTCTAGTGTTTTTCTTAGTTCTGGAATGACTATATATCCATTTCCTAATGTGGATTTATAAATCTGTCAGGCTGGTTACATTTGGATGTAAGTAACTAGATATTCGTAATATGTATTTGATTTCATGTTTAACCTACTCTTCTGTTTTTCTTTTTATTTTCTTTTCACCATTGGGTCAGCAATTAGAAGACCTAATGTTTATTCTATCTCACCACTCCAAATCCCTTTCCTGCTCTTATTTATTAAGCATTATCTGTGTGAAGCTGAGGATGCAAAAATGATCACAATGTGGTTTCTGTTCTGGAGGGACTCCCAGTTCCCTCATGTGTGAAGTGGGGATACTAATGCATGGCCCATCTGCCTTATTGCTTTGTTAGTGGATTTACTGAAAGCTTAAATGAGAGGTGCTGTGTAGAGTGCTAACTGTTACACAAACATGTATTATTAGTATCATTTTTAATGGGATAGGTGGAAGTGTGGGCTATTAATGAGATTCTTCATGGAATGAGTTTTCTTGAGAGATTTTTAGGAATGAGAAGAGGTGTACCTTGGGGCAGGAGAGGTAGGAGAACCTATTCCAGGTGTTGAGAGGGATGACTAGGGAAGCACTGAATGGAACAGCTATGAAACAGGTCTGGGCAGAGGAAAGGAGGTGAAACCCAGTTCTGTCCTTCTGCTGTCTCTGTGTTTTCTTATGCTCTCGTGTAGGAGAAATGGAAACTTTGAGATCAGCAGAGTAATGCTGGCCTTGCTGATGAGGAAAGGAGATTTCTTTAGAGACTGACAATGATACTTTTACCCAACCGGGTTCATTTTGCCTGTCATGTGAAAAGCCAATCACTGAGATAGTGAGTTTGCAGCGGAGAAAGGGTTTATTCACAAAGCAGCCAAGCAAGGAGATGGGAGAACAAATCTCGAATTCGCCTCCCCAGAAATGGAGTTTAGGGATATTTATGGGATAATGGGAACGATAGTCTGAAGTATGGGCATAGGTGAATTGGAGGTAAGGCGAAGTGAGGTAATTGATTTGTGCAAGTGTAGTCAAGTTTCATGGCTCTTCATAGGACATAAAATGTTCATAAAATGACAGCATTAGCATGATCTGAGGGTGGAGATTTCAGCTCCTTGATATCAGGAAGTTGCCCATTGGACACCTGCGCAGTCCTAGTAGGTGGGCTGGTGGTCTCGACCGGCCTGAATCAGACAGGGGTCGACTCTTACTTCCTGAAAAACAACTCAAGCATCCATTATCACGGTGACCTAAGCATCAGGGAGATGTTATCTATAGGGTGGGTTTTAGTAATGCATTATCTAATTACTTTTGCAAACAGACAAGTGAGTATAGTTAAAACAGGTTGGCCCCTGTTTCAGTATTTCAAAGGTGTATGCAATGTGTCTATATCCTAGGCAAGGGCTATTTAAGTCAGAAACCACTCTTCTACTTTAGGACAGGTGCTGGAATGTGGAAGCTGGGGACACAGTTATAGCACTCTGTTGGTTTATTGGTGCTCCCATGTTGTTTGTGAACTCTGCTATGGTTGTCGGATAGTCTGTTTGCAGTAACTTCATTTAAAACTGTGATGGCTCATAGTGAGGCAAATATATTTCCTAATTGTATTATTTCCCTTTGCTGGTCTCCGAGTTAGATATCTGGGCCATCTTGATATACGCATCAGTGCTTAAGTAAGTGAAGTGTCCTATGGGAATATGGCTAATATTCCATTTGTTTGTTTAGCTCTTCATCCTTTAATTTTGCTTTTAAACTTGTATCTAGTATTTTTAAGGGTGTTAGCACAATTTTTACTTAGTTTTCCTTTTAAAACCCAAATATTTTAATAATCTGCTAAAAATGCAGTAGCACTAGAAGGAAATGCTTTGCATCAGGCTTAAGAAATAATACTCTGTTCCCAGGACCAGGGGGATGCCATGTCCCTAGCTTTACTATGGTAAATGGAATGCTAGAAGACTTACTGGAAAGAGAAGTCTTAAGTATTTGGGAGGATAGTGAGATTATTGTGTGTTCCGACTTCATGATTTTGAGTTGACTCTTAAATAGATAATAGGGCACACGGATGTGGGAAGTGATACAGAACTGATATAAAGGCATTTTTTGAAGGACTGTCCCTTACCCAGCCTAATTGATTATTTCTCTTGGATGTTGTAGTCATAGAAAAAAAGTAATGAAATCTGTAAAAATGGAGAGGTGGTGAGAATTCAGTAGCTTTATGAAAATGTCTACAAATACATAAACTAGAAATAGATGTAGCCATATCAAAGATAGCCCTCTATGTGGACAAAAAGGTGAATTAAAAAATGTTTACACTGCTCCCCTTTGAACACGGACCTGGTTAACTGACAATAATCACTCCCTATTTGCTATTTTTGTAACACTCGTTGCCTTTTAATTATTGTTTCCATCTCCTCCTGAGCTTTGACCAGCCAAGAATAAGGTCAGTTCATCTTTGTATCCCTAGCATCTAGCACGGTGCCTGGCACCCAGAAGGCATTCAGTAACTATGGGTTGAATGAATGAACCGTTTGTACGTGCAAAATCGGATCCTGTGTTTGAGCCAAACGAGCCTATTGTCAACCTTGGCGAGCACACTGCTGGGAAAGCTTTTTGCTTGTGTAGCAATCTAGCAGCTGAAGTCTTGTAAAAAGTGAAAACACCTTCAAATGAGTTATCTCTTCCTGATCTTTATTAAGACAGCAATATTGTTTCCACACTCTCCTCATAGTCTGTAGTAATTTCTCAGAAGTTTATGAGGTACTTGTAGCCTTAAAATGTCTCACAATCCTGGTGTGGAGAATACGGAGTGAGGTTGAAGGCACTGTACATTCTTCCTTCCATGTCCTGGGCTCTTTCCCCCTTGCACCTTTGTTCAATTTCCCTTCATCTGGAATGCCCATCCTCTTTCACCTTCCCTTTGGCTGTCCCTAATAGATTACTCTTGAGGTTTTAGCCATCCTTCTAGGCTGAGCTCATATCTAACTTATGTAAAAAGACCATCTTTTGAGTCAGTGGGGAAAAAACTTTTTTCCTGTCCCTTACCCCCACTATTGGTTTGCAGATGAATGTGTAGTTTGTTTCACATGTTGTCTTTTGTACCGTGGTGACTTTACAGTGTCTGGGAAACTGTGCCAGTGTGAGAGCATGAAGGGCAGCAACAGAGAGATAATATTGGCTGTATCAGTTACTAACTGGGCTGTTTATGGGAGATTACTTAAACTGAGCCCAGTTTTCTCATAAGCAAAACAGGAACTTGACACGACTAAGTGGGAGAATGTATATGACGCTTAGGAATGGCTCTCAGTAGGTGCCTAATAAGTAAAGGTCCCTTCCCTTCTCTTTGTTTCAAGTGGTGTAAAAGGAGCCTTGTTTCGAAACCAAGAGTTGCTAATCTCACCGAGTCTCTCGAAGGATATTGATTGCTCCATATTTGTTGTCACGGTTTGGTAAACACCTGACGTGTTTTCTGAATTGCTGTGGAATTTGTTTAACCACATGGGATTGATACTATCTGAGATTATAGTTCATGGAAGACTGGTAGCCTAAGAAGCAGAAATGATCATGAGAGCAAGAGACCTTGGAAATCTCTTCCATGGTGTATTTCATAAATCTTTGATTGGCGTCCGGCTTCCCTAAGAGGAGTTGCATGATACATGAGCTCACACGTATCCTCTGTCTTGTGCCCTCTTCCAGAAGGGGAAGCCAGATCCCCAGGCATGCGCACTGCTGGGGAAACAACCAGAGGAACTTCTTGTTTGAATATCTTTGTTCACAGCAGAGATCTTATTTGAAGTTCTTCTCTTTGGCAAAAAGAGCAGAATGGAAAAAGGTTTAACATTTCTGCCCTTGGGGTTCCCACTCTGCATGGGGTCACGAGAGTCATAGCCTTTATTCTGGATTCTGAAATGACAGTTGTTTTATTTTTAAAAATTCATCTCACGGTTTTGGGAAGGTGAGAATTGTTTCTGTGAACTTCCTGACAGCTGTACTCAACATCAACACACTTGCTGTGGCATTTTTAAAAAAAAAAAAATTAAAATGCAGTAATGTTTTATTTTCATTTATGTTTTTGGTCCTGAGCGAACGTCTGTTGTCAGTCTTCTTCTTTTTGCTTGAGGAAGATTGTCCCTGAGCTAACATCTGTGCACATCTTCCTCTATTTTTGTATGTGGGACGCCACCACAGCATGGCTTGATGAGCGGTGTGTAAGTCCATGTCTGGGATCTGAACCAGTGAACCCCAGGCCGCGGAAGCCGAGTGTGCAAACCTAACCACTACACCATCAGGCCGGCCCCCATGCAGTAATTGTTTTAAATGGACCACTTGGAGAAACCATATAACTCCTCATTAATTAGCATAACAAGTAGCAAAACAGATCTTTACATACCAGTGTTACTGTTCTACTTTTTGAAGCACTGAATAGAAGGTAAATGCACTTATGGAAGTGACATACTTAATGGAAACACAGACATGTGAATGGTTCCCAAAGAGTTGACTCACCCTTAAGATTGTGCTCCATTTTTATATGGAGGTTTTTGTGCCAGCCAATTGCATTTACTTCTGCAGCAGACTTGCCCCAGTTGGGATTTAAGGGGAGGTTGCCATTAGGAAAGCGTGTGGGCCTTTGCATTCTCTTCCCCTGGATGTCCTGAAGTGAATTAGCCTGGATTCCCTAGTAGGAGATTCTGGGAGGCTTGTGTTAATATGGTGTAGGAGGTCTTTTCTGACCCTCTTCAGTGCTTTTGGGGTTCTAGTGCTAAAAGCAGAATTTAACAGAGGCATGAAGGGAGTTCGCCCACTTCCACAGAGAGCCTGATGCTAACAGAAGCTGGCTAAAGAGTCACTTCAGGCTTCAACTCTGACTGCATTATCAAGGCTCTTAAAAATAGGAATGTGGTGAGGGAGGACCGAGAGGGCAGAGAGAGGTAATCGTCTTAATTTCTGGAAGGAGAAATGTTGATGTTAAATTGACTTCCCTTGGGAACCCTGGAAAAGAGTAAAGCAGGTGGGCTCTGGAATCTAGAGGAAACTTTTTAGGTATAGACGCTTGGATGGTAATCCTTTTTTTGCACTTTGGGAGGCAGCATTGTTAGGCTGTAAATTTGGGTTTTGTGACTTCCTTTTATGAAATAAGTTTTTTTTCCCCTTTTGGAATTTGTTTCTTGCAGTGATAATCATTTACTCTTCATGCAGAATGTTATAAGCTTACCTATATAAGACTCTGAATGTAATAAATACTCCATGAGAAATAGCTATTAATAATGGTATAATTGTCATAATAATGTATTACTATTGTTATTATATTTCCAGAATGGTTATAGCAGATTTGGTGCTCTTTTCCTTCTGAAAATTACCATAGCAGTTAACCTTGGAAACCCAAGTAGGTCGTTGAGGAACTCCTAGCCACCCCCAACTTAGAGGGAGTAAAGTAGGGCATTTACTTCATCTTCAAGAGTCTTGATTATTTATGGTGAAGAAATGAGCAGAACTCATCATGCACTTAGATCATTAGCATCTGTTTTGTTTCGAGAATTTTGACATCATAAACTAGGAATTTGTAAAACTGTCGTGTGTGTGTGTTTCTGCATCAGGGTAGCAACCATATGTTATACAGATCTCATCCTTTACATTTCTAGAGTTGTATTGTCGGAATTGTGTCTAGTAAAATCTCACTCTTGGCTGGCATGCATTTGGAGTTGCCCTTTGATATAATAAGAAATAGTATTAATTACCTCTTACTGAATGCCTACTTTGTGTGTACTTATTTAATTTTCAAAGCAACTCTGCAAAGTAGGCATTTTATCTCTCTTTTACAGGTGAGAAAACAGATTCTGAGGAGTGAAATAATTTGCTCGGATTCTTGTGACAGACAGATCACTAAGTAATAGCACCTAGGGTGGAACCAAGGATTCCAAAGCCCGTTTTTCTCCTTTTGCTACTTAAGTGGTTGAACTGACACATTTTCCCATTATTTCCTTTTATGCTGCCTTGTCCTCTAGAGTCTGATTACCAGTCACTGTGGTGTCCAGTAGCAGTTGGGGATGTTGAGGTAGGACTTGGGTATTGGGGTTTAGGCATTGGTATTGCTGGCTAGGCTGGAGGCCAGGCCATGGAATGATTCTGGTAGAAGTCAGCTGGTGGGAGGTGTGGTCTCATAGGTGGCTGACATTAACAAGAGGGCAACAGAGTTCTCTTGACCAGTGACTGGTCCCCCAGGACAGAAGCAGAGCTCTCCCTCAGGTTTAATGAGTGGTAGAGCATCCTTCAAGCATCACATTGAAAGATGGACTCTTCTCTCCTTGGCTCAGTGAAGGCAGCCTTACTGGGTTCCTCAGGTTCTCTTTCAACTTAGGGCATCTCAGTTCTTAGGAGGCTTGTATATGGATTTTGAAAAGCAAGAACTTCTGATGCAGGGAGCATCATGCCTTCAGCTAAGGTTGGTCTTTTCTGGTCCAGGGCCTATACACTGTCCTAAAAGCTCTATAAACTCCCTGCTGTGCCCACCAAAGAAAGGAAAGAATAGCTACACCCTAGGTTTATTTTCTTGTTTCTTCAGTGACATTCCTTTATCTGTTAGTCCTAAAATAGTAATCAGCTAACCTAATAAACCATTTTAATATGGTGAATAAAAATGTGTTAGAGGAAGAATTCTTTTTTAGCAGGGAACTCCATGCTCTAACTCCTTGGTAACCCTAGCAATGAGACTTTTAATCCAGAGGCTCCAGGGAGACACCCCTCCCCACAGAGGGTGGTGGTGTTCCTGTGTTCTGCTAATGTCTACTTGCTGAAAGAGTTAACAGTGACCCTTGAACAATGATGCATCTGTTTTTTGGTGCTAAACGTGCACAAATGCACAACAAGCAGCGTCTAAATTGAGAATGAAGTGATTTGCTCTTGACGTTAGTTGGCAGGTACATTCCCTTCCAGAGAGTAAAGATGAAATAGAATCCCATCCATAGAAGGCAGAAGGGAGGGAGGGAGGCTGGGGATGGGAAAATGAGCTTGGTGGCTTTGCGAAGTGCTTGTGGCTTTGAAGCTTAGGCTGAGGCCTTTTACTTCTTGGTGTTCTCACAAATATGCTTCCAATAAAAACAATTCAAAAGGCAAAATATAAAATTCTTCCATTTAGGAGCACCTTGCTGAGATCTAAGGTGGTTGTTTAAACTGTGCTGTGATTAGAACCATACTCTGTGAACGTGTAATGTGTTGTCAGACCAGATGGTCATATGTTCACTGTCCTGGTGAGTTTGAATTAAGAAGGACCCCGCCTTCCCCCCGTCCCCCACGGAGGGGAACCTTGGCTGGGAAAAGGGTAGGGTCAGGCAAAACATATCTTTGTCTGTTTGAGGGGCAAAGTTGTGTTCAACTAGTTTGATCTCTGCAAAAGTTTACCATAGCCATCTGTCAGTATGTATTCTTTTTTACTATTAATTGGAGTTTTAGTCACATGCTTTGTGGTTTGTTCATGAAGTTTTTATTTAAATGACTGAGGAGAACTATCAGAATGGTTGCTCTGAAGGCCTAAATTATGTTCTTATGCTGTGGATTTCTCCACATAGACCAACTTGCCTATGTGAAAATGCTTCAGCAGGTTGGCTGCCAAATTGTAATAAAAGGCTGTCAGTGGTGTCTTGATTTATCTTTCTTCACCCCTCCTGGAGGTGCTGTCTTCTCACTAAGTCTAGATGGCATACACTCAAGTGCTGTAGACAACAAGCTGTGCTTCAGCATCTCATAGGTAGAAGTCATAAGATCCCCTACATCTCTTGGGAGGGAGGGTGCTCACTTGTTAATAGATCAGAGAAGAAATTAGAAATAAGAGTATCAGGAAAGGTTCCATAGTTGGTGACAATAGAAGGCAGGACAATTTTAGGGAAACAAGGAAATGAGATGAGCTTGTCTTTCTACCAGCATACCTTGCTGAGGTTTATTACCCTTGGGTGGTTTATTATTTATTTATTACTCTTGGCCCCATCTTGGGTGGGCATCTTGGAATTCATTCACCGGCGGTCTCAACAAAAGGGAAGAAGTGTCGTATGGAGTTCTACCCCTGCACTCTGATCCCGGGTGCATGCTTTCATTCTTGATCTGTAAGTGGGAGAGTGGTGTGGACTTCTGAATGTCAAGCTCTTCTGTGGACCCTGAATGTGGTCTGCTTAACACCTACCTTAGCTCACTTGTGTGATGTTTCCTTATTAAAAGATCTCTGCTGTGGCTACTCGTGTCTTCACCTTCTCCCTGAGAATGTTACACTTTAGTAGTTGCTAAGTTATGTGATTTTTAAATATCTCTTAACTTGGTAGGGCCAGCGCATGTGATAAGTGGTTTGGCCATTCATTCATTAAATCATTCAACAAACTTTAGGCTTCAGTTTATCACTTTTTTATTATCAGTCTCCTTTGCTAATTATCTTACTTTGATTTTCATGCTATTGACCTTACATATGGCTATCCTTCTTCTCTACAGGACTTTGGTGACCCTACTTTTTTAGCAGTTCATTGTCTGATTTAATATTATTGCTTTGAGGCCTGGGGACTTCTTACACAGAGGGGTTTTTCATTGACCTGGATAAACTGAGAAGCAAGTTTCCATAAATCATAGATTTTTGACATCCCCCACACCCCATTTCTGTATTAAATATTCACTATAGTTTAATTAAATACATTAAGTAGTAATACAGAATGAATTGGCTTCTGGTTTCGGAGCGTATTTAATTCCTCTCAGCTGTAGGTAGAGAGAAATTTTGCTTTAGGAGGCTAGGGGACTCTCCTGGGCAAAGTTTGCTGTTCTTTCTTCCTGAATCTTCCTCCCTCTTCATCATTGTCCAAGAAACTTGAGGGATGATGGTTTAAAAGAAAAAGGTCATGAGGGAGGACTGGTTGCCACATATTTAATGAAAAAGTATGACTTGTCTTGGGGTTAAGCCTTTTCTGGGAAATAGGAATGAGCTCTTCATTGCTTTGTAGGTGACCACACTATAATGCCTTGCAAGGTCTGGGTTACATACTAGAGCCCAAGCCATTATCTGTAAAGTCTGTGCTGTTGCCAAGCTCCCAGTAAAGTCTTAGTTGAACAGACTACGCTGTGGTTGAAAATGATGATTTTGTGTTCTCTCTCTTGGGTGACTGGCTAGCCTAAGTTTCTGCCGTAGACAGATACTTTTCTTAATGACAGGCACCAGCCCAGCCTTGATTTGTAGTAGGCCTTTGATAAGTGTTTAAGTCTAATTGCTTGCCAACTTGTTGAGTACTGAGGTGTGATTAGTTTAAGTCTAATATAACTAAGAACTGTTATTCAGTCACAAAATAGAAAATTCTATTTATTATAAAAATATGTATAAAACAAAGTTATAAAATAAGCATAATGGAGGAAGATTGTGACTTATCAGGGGAAACCTGGGTATCCTGTTTATACTGCATTTAATAGCTGAGGTTCAGGTCATTTTAATGTTTGACTTTGAGGTCCATGCATAGTTGTTTTTTTAAAAAGGAACCTGTTTTTAATTGAAACTGTCAAGTAGAGATCTGATTAACAGGGCAGAATGCACCATGTTAAATATGTTTCTCTTGAACATAGTGTGCAGAATATAATATTGAGGAATGCACTGGATAACTCCTTGCTGGTCATTCTACTTTTCCTTGGAATGAGTAGGAACAGTCATCTACAAGCAGTGTGGCCTCGTGCTTCACAGGTTTGGCCTTCACATACCGACCTCTTGGGTTGGGCCTGTTGAAAATCCAGCTGCTCTTCTGAAGGCCTTATTCCCCTGGGCTCTCTTGTTCTTCTGATATGTGTGGAGAGTGCTGTCTGCTAGGAAGTTTGAACTTTGTATCCTAGGTGGACCATGGACTGATTCCAACGATCGCCCAATGCAATTAAAATATTTACTACTAAACAAATATTGTTGTAATTAAAAGATTACTTAATCTTTAATCTTTAAAAAGGTGCTTTCGGTTATGTTGTTTGTTCCTCACATCTGCCTTTTGAGCTAGGTATTGTTATGGCCATCCTGGTAAACCTAGAGATCCATGATTTCCACGATAAGCCTTGTAAATGTTGCTGTCTGCAGATCCGAGAGCTATTTTAGGATTCTAGACCCTCCACCATCGCACCTTATTGAAGACACTCAAGGTAATGATCTCTCTGTTTTTAAACTAAGACAGACATTCTCGACCTTCCCTTCAAAGTCATTCCTGGTGTTTCCCATCAGGGAGTCCTTTCTTGTATCTGTCTTCAATCCCTGTGACTTGGCACATTTTGTTTAGATTTTTTTTTTTGCTCTTCCTTATTGAAAAGCTTCATTGTCCTGCTGATAGTTAGGCTACTGTTTTAAGGATTAGGAAGCCTCTGCTTTATCATCTTTTCTTAGGTGACAAAGATTTGTAAAGATTCCAGTGGCATTGATTTTGCACTTCCTGGTAATGTTTAGAGCTGAAAAGCCGTAATTGAGGTTAGCTCTCACAGAGGAGGAAAATGCTGGTATACTAGGATCAGCTTAAATGGCTCAAGATAAGTGATCAGACGTGTTATCTTCATCTCATTCTGTCTGACTTAGAAGGCTATCTGTAATAACAGCTGAATAATTCAAGTGCCCAATGTCACCACAGGTTCTTTTTTTTAATTGTTGATTTTCTGATGCCACTGAAGGACCTTCTCATTTTGGTAGTTTGTGCACAAGTCTTCAAAACAAAGAAAGTTAGTGTCACTTTTTAGAAAGATCCATGAACTAAAGTGTCATTAGAACTGGTGAACCAGATATTGAAAATTACTGAGGTAGTCACGTTTCTAGATGTCTGGGACTGTCTACTTTTCATTTACAGAGCTCATGTGTATATTTTAAATGAAAATAATCACTTCAGCCTTCACTAAAAGCAATGATTGTTAAAAATATCAAAAGTTAAGACAGCCAGCAGTATGAGGCAATAAATACCAAAGAAACTGAGTCACAAGTAAAGTAAAAGTTTTAATGTTCATGGTCTAATGCTAGAGTCTAAATGCTGTTTCCCAGTGCAGACGGAACTGGGAGGTGGTATGAACGAAGGGAGCAGGTTTCCCCCCCCAAAAGGCTCACAGGGTATGAGGGAGATACTTACCTTAAGACACTTAGGTCTTTAACTCTGAATTCTTACATACCTCTTGAAAATTAGGACTGGTTTGTTTCCTCATTTGTGATGCCAAATTATAATGATTATGGAAATTAATTGTTCACATAAGGTATGAAAATATATGACTCATAGGAGACAAAGGCAGATAGGATATTGGCAAATTTTACACCCTGGTTTGAAAGGGTTATTACGGTCCTTTCTTGGCTAAGATGAGGCATGAATAAATACTGTAGCAATGGTAACCACACCCGTGTTGTGTTTTATTTCATTAATTACTATCTGTTCTTGCAGCTTTTGCTAAAGTAGATCCCCAAACTTCCAACCTGAATGACAGCACTCTGTCTTGGTAAGTTGTTTCTAGAGGGGAAGTTGGTGTCTAAATTTGATTCAGCCACTCCTGCCTTTTGGGTGACTTCACTTTGGACGCTCAAGGTATGACTTAGAGAATGCCAAAGAAACACCCTGGAAACTGGTAATGATCTTCTGGGAGATTCTGATAGGTGGAGAGTTCACAACAAACACAGGTAAAAGAGATTTAATTTTTCAGAAGACAATTAACTAAGGAATCAAGTAAATACAAAGTAACTGTGAAGGCAGTGGAGGTCATTGAAAGGAAATGTATAAAGGGAGAGCTGGAAGGAGTAGAGTTCACTGGGAATGTTTCATGTGGATCAAATTGGAAGGCGTGTTTGGGAGGGAGAGGAAAGGAGAGGGTGGAGGAAGGCATGGTGGGGGGAGTAAAGCTGAGTGCGAGGGTTGGCAAGTTGACTCTTGGTTGGTACCATGAGTTCCTTTTCGATTAGCTAGAAATACAGTTATTTTCGTTCTGAATGAGACATCTACTTTCCCATATTTCCCAATAGGGGTTTTGAATACAGTGACTTGAAGTAAGGACAATTATCAGAACTATGGTACTAGATCTCTGAGGGTCGCATTATTGATTAGATGATCATTTTGCTATTGGTCCTCTTAATATTGGCCTTTTTTTGCTACAAACCTCTGTATGTTCTTAATGAAATAAATTTGGGTGGAGCCCTTACCAAAATCTGATCAGAAATAGTGGGAACTTAAAAGATATGGAAGTGTGGGAGCCAGAAACTGATTCTTTTGAGCCCCATAGTCTGGAAAGCACAAGTCTACTCAAATCTTTAGCTTTGTCAACTCCTTGGTTTCATTTGTCGATTACCAGCCTCTCTGCTATTTAAAACAACTCATTCTTTAATATCGTTTAAATGACACTCTCTACCTAATTAAAATGACACCTATTTGTATAATATATTAGTTGTGCCTAAACATTGTGAAAAATGTTTTTTTATAACTTTGTCTTAAAAAAAAGTTTGACTTTTCAAATTCCTGTTTTATCATCTACGTTTGTCAGAGTTGTTTTTGAAGTGACCTAACCCTAACCCTGATTTACTGTGTGATTTAGGATGACATTGTTTAAGCCTTTGAGATTTACTTCTCCCTCCCACCAGTTGTCAACAGTGGGAAATCACTTTTCGTATTTCCTGTTGGGTGGTTGGGAGAATAATTGAGATGGTTATTCCTTTTTCCCCTTCCCCAGGTCTGTTCTCTGCCCTCCTCTTGGGTGGGCAATGGTGCTGACTGCATCCTCCAGTCTTCTGATTGGATTGGCCAGCAGGAGAACTTAGGAGAGCTGAGGGTGGGAGGAGAGAGACACCAGGCATTATGACCCTGCGCCCTCGCAGCTTCTCTGCTCCAGTTTTGGAAGTGGCTGTGTCCCACCAAGGAACCACTCTGCCTGGTGGGCACTCTTCCAGGGCTCCAGCAGCACGCTTTCCTCGCCTTGTGTCTTCAGGTCACTTTCTGCTCAAACATCCCTTGTTGGCTCCCTTCATCCTTCCCACATCCTAGAAAGTCAGTCCTTCAATCAATCAAGTCTCTTCTTTGGAACTGTACGAGTTACCTCTATGTAGTAGTTATGCACATATAAGACACCATTGATTAAAAGAGGTATCACCATTTTAATATCAGGAAACAAATAGTGCATTAAATAGTGATTATGAGATATATCCTGATTTCAGATATATTAACATTTGAAAAAAAATGACTGTTGGAATTGAGGGACATTTATGAAGTTGTTATTGGTTTTTCATTGTATTAATGATACCGTAATAAATATCTTTGTATATGAACTTGCCCATATTCCAGTTTATGTCCTTTGTTACATGAGAAGCGAGTTATAGATATTTTTTGAGACTCATTTCTTTTTGCCACATTGCTTTCTGAAAGGGTGGAACCTTTTTAGACTGCCACCAGCAATGTGTTAGCTCTTGTTTCACCGCACCCATGACAGCATTGTGTGTTGACTTTTCCAAAAGTCTTTCCTAATTTGATAGGTCAAAGAGATTCTTTTAATTTGGTGATGAAAGGGAACATTTTCTACTTTATTAAACAGTTATATTTTACTTTTTAAAATCTCCTTTGCCTATTTATTTATTGGGTCTCATAGTTTTTCTTATGCAGAAGCCCTTTGTATAATAGGTCAGAGGTCACCTAACTTTCTCTGCAAAGGGCCAGATAGTAAATCCTTTAGGCTTTGTGAGCCATGCGGTGTCTGTCCCAGCTTCTCAGCCATGCTGCTGTAGGGTGACGGCAGCCTCAGACAACAGGCAAATGAGTGTGTGTGGCTGTGCTCCAATATGGACACTGAAATGTGAATTTCGTATAGTTTTTACATGCCCTGAAATAATCTTTCTCTTGATTTTTTCCAACCATTTAAAAATGTAAAAACCATTCTTAGCTCATGGGCTGTGCAAAAACTAGCAGTGGGCTGGATTTAGCCTGTGGGCCATAGTTTATTGACCCCTGTAATAGATGATAACATTTAATTTTTGACTGTTTTTCCCACTTACCTTTATGGATTACCATTTTAGGCTTATAGAAGTTTAACTTTTCTACATAATCAAAAAATTTAAATTTCTGATCTTTTTTGTCATTATTTTGAAAGTTAGAATGTCTTTGCTAAAGACTGAAACCAAAAATACACATGACTTCTTTTAGCTTTAGAAACTTATTTTTTAAAGAATTAACTTTTATTCATCTGGAATTTATTTTGGTGTGTAGTAAGATTTGAAGGTCTAAATTTATTTAATTTTTTCCAAGTAGTAAACCAATCATGGATTGTTTTTGAATACTCACAGTTAGTATTGGGTTCCCCAGCTACACTTAGGGTGCTTTTGATCTCAGCCTTGTACCATGGTCTTGTCCCCACTTTTCATTTATGTGCAAGAAGGCACCAACTTGTGACATCAGTTTCCCTTAGTTCTTCTTGGCTTGTCTGTTTCCATTTGAGCTGGCATTTATGGGATAGTCAGTTGGGACCCCCTGTAGGCATAGTAGATACATGTGGAAGTAGTTATTCTTTAAAAAAGTTTGTTTTATTAGATATATATTTTTAGTGAAGAATGACAACCTGATCTCCCACACTGAGAAAGAAATGTGCAGTTAGTTTGTATTACAATATATCATCTATTGGTTTTTTTGCCTTTGGAAAATATTGTACTTAAATTTGTAAGTAAAATAACTTATTTGTTCATCACAGGTTACCCTGTAAGGTTTGGCAGGAATCGTCTTTTATTTAGTCATTGCAGGTGTGCTGAAGTGACTCAAAATATAATTTGAGGATAAGCCAAAAACTCATTGTACTGAAAATCACAAAACTGAATTTGCAGGAATGGCTTTCTTACTCTTGAGACTTAAAAACTTGTCTGCTCCCAAATCAGTTGACTATGAAGAATAGATTTTTCTTTTATTTTCTGATAGCACTAAAAGTTATTCCTGCTGAACTGAAATGTTGTTTGAGTGTCAATGATGGATCTGCCTTAATTTATTTTCCCACAAAGCTGTAATTTCTACAGAATCTGTTAGAATCCTCTTCTAATTCTTTGGTTTGAAGAAGAAAAACCCGGCTGCAGAAGCCCTCCTCTGATCAGACTGTATTTGCAGTTAGATTGTTCTTTCAGACTCAGGCATGTCTGTATGTTCAAGCTGGGTTGCCATGGTGCTGTGTGACATGAGGTGGCAAACCCCACACAAGAGTTAAAGAGATGAGTAGTGCTTGGGATACAGATTACGGAAAGTACAAGCTGCCAACAAGTTCTAGGCAAGAGGTTGAACGAAATGTCTTAATCCAAAGAGGAAGAAGAACTCCATTCCAAGGTGCCTTGGGTTTAAATGAGATTTGTTGCTTGATTATGCCCCAGATGGGCTGTTAGCTTTGCCTAGGAAACTAGTTCCAATTTTGTGTCTCCACAGTGGTCCTCAACTACCATCTGGACTAATCGCTTAAAATTAAAAGTTAAATTAGATGTCATCTTTTGATTTGAAATTTGAAACCCGTGTTTGTGTTTAGCTAGACTACAATGATATACTCAGGATTTTTGTTCAACATCCCCCACCCTGTGTGAATTTGGGGAAAAGTAGGAATGAGTGAAAATCAACAGGCTCACATGAAATGAGAGGGCATGTGGAAATCTTGAATTCCTGTTTGTAAGCCAAATTTATTTTTATAAGCCTTTAACGGAAGACAGCTTGTTCTTTGGATAATTGGCCCAGTCTTTGTCCTCCTCTTTCAAATATGCTTCAACCAAAGACCCAACTGTGAGATGAATAGGAAAAATGAATTTGGGAAGTGAAAGAAAAAAGTTTTTTTTCCTTAATGTGAAAGCAAAACAGTCATGTGGAATCTTTTGTTTTGTTTTCTTAATGATTCTTAGGAGCTGCTGTCTTTCAACAGAGTCAGAAAGTCGTTGCTTAAGCCTCTTTGTCGCTACAGAGAATAAATGGGATTTTTGAGTCTTTAATGTGGTTCTGAAAATGTAAGCCTTGTTGTTTAATCATGGCATTTCTGTAAAAATGAACTCCTGTGCCTGCATCTCTCTCTCTCTTTCTCATTTCTTTTAGTGTGTTAGATCTAGACTAAGCATTTGAACAGCCATCGCTAAGTATTTCCACATTGGAAAACTGGGAGAACTTGGCTGGATACAGTTATTTTCATGGGAGGGAATTATTTTTCCCTTTCTGCTTTAGAAGTCATATAGTATATACTTGCTGTTTGGACTGAATTGGCTTTAAAAGTCTAACAGGAATGAGTCTAACTGCTAAATTTAGAGAACTGATTCATAATTTCTTGATCTTATACAGTGGGCAGTATCGTCATTGACCATTTCATTGTTTCAGTGCTTGCCAAATCTAGAATGAAATCCAGAGCTGCTGCTTAACCCTCTGTGGCTCTGGTAATTCATTTCTGCTTATCCCACTCATCTCTGAAGATAGCGTGTAATGAAGTGTCCATAGGTTCTGGGATAGATAGATCCTGCTGTGGGCTAATTTCCATGCCTCTGCAGGTATTTCAGAATTCAGACATTGTCTTACTTCTTTTTTCTCTCCAGTTAACAAGTATGTTTTTATTGAAGTCCAGCTTTAACTCTCCTGTCTCATCGACATTTTATAAGCCCCTTTTCAAGTATAGTTAAAGCAAGATTTAAAATAACTGGGAAATTACTTTTCGTGTAGATGTTCTTTTGTCTTAAATTCATCTTTATGTGACATTTCCACTTGCCATTTGGAGTAACAGTTATTCAAAGAGCATTACCTAAATTGCATCATTTAAAAAAATTTGTGGCCCCCTCTGCATTCCACCCCCATTATTATTTCTGAAGCTCTCTAAATGCCTGTCTCACTTAATGAATCATAAGACCGTGGAGGTGAAATGCACTTGGAATGTTGTTCAGTATTCCACGAATTTGTAGACTAAATATATTTTTCTTTCTGTGGCTCATCCAGAAGACGTCGTCATCTTTTAAAATTGCAATTAGCACTGTTGTAAAATTGGCTGATGGAAGATGATATGTTGAGGTTATGTATGTTTTGGATTTAACGTTGCTTTACTTAAGGATGTTGGAGTTGATCTAATCCTGCTTCACCTGGGATATGTAGGAAGGAAAATTGAGAATATGTTTTTTTAAATTAATAAATTACAAATGGAAGAACTTGGTAACTGGGCTTGAAGAATTTTTTTAAAATCACAAGAACAGATGGTTCACCTGGATAATTCGCAAGGAAACCAGATGGGCAGAATGTAGGGGGAGATTTAGGAAAATGATCTGGATAATTCAGCTACTTTTTCTTTAACTATCTGAGCCATTTAGAATAAATTGGGTTTTTGGATGCCAGAATTACCTGCTGGAATCGTACATGAACTTTCCAGAGTAAATATCAAAAGGGAGAAGTTTAATTTTCCAGTATATAAGAAAATAAATAAACTGAGAGGTGCTGGGGAGAGTCATAGAGCACTTCCAGGCTGTGAACCTCAGGTAATTTCCTGGCCAGGACAAGCAGCTTATGGTTCCCCCTCCCCTTCTTCCCTTCCCTTTTTCTCCCTCTCTCCTTTCTGTTAGTCCTTCCATCCATCGGAGTAATGTCTTTGGAGAAAAGTGGCCACAATACTACATCTCTAAACTTCTGATTTCCTTGTCACTCTTCCCTGAGAACTGCTGTTGGTAAAAGCCTCAGCCTATTTGTTCTCTGGCCTGTGGTCTTGCCAGGGGGGAGCCTGGTATTTATTCACTGTTGTATCCCCGGGCTACATTAATGTCTGGCCTGTGAATAGGGAAATCTCCACATTATAGAGGCAGTGGGCTGAGTGGAAAGAGCAAGGCATTTGTAGTCAGACTAGTTATATGACTTGAGGCAAAATACTTAATTTTTCTGATCCTTATCCATAAAATAGGAATAATATCTAGTTCAAAGAGATGTGAGAGCTACAAGTTACATAGGAAGTAAAGTGCGTTATATGTTGAGTGGTATGCAAGGTAGGTCCTCAAGAAATGCTAGTTTCTTTCCTGATAGGCCTTAATAATTGTAATTTTGGAGGACTAAATTAACATTCAGGTGATTCAATATGCTCACTTTTTTGAACTTATTAAAATGTAAGACTTTTCTAAGCCCTGAGAAGGATAAAACATGAATGATGGTAGCATTTGTGTGCACAGGCATTCTTCTAAGACACATGCACATTTTATCAAGTTTGTCTTTTCTACATGACTGTGGGATATGCATCATTATTGTTCCCACTTTCTAGATGAAGAAAGAGTATAGAGTATTAATGTACCTGAAATCACAGCTAATAAGTGGTGGAGTTGGCTGAGGCAAAAAGAGAGAAACTGACGAATGTAATACAAGGCACAATATAGTACTTATTCTAAAAAAGAGTGAACCATCAACTATATGAAAAGGCAACCTACTGAATGGGAGAAAATATTTGCAAATCATATATCTGATCAGGGCTTAATATCCAGTGTATGTAAGGAACTCATACAACTCAATAGCAAAACAATCTGATTAAAAAATTGGGCAGAAGGGGGCCTCCTGGTGGCGTAGCAGTTTAGTTCGCGCTTGGCAGCCCGGCGTTCGCGGGTTTGGATCCCGGTCGCCCGCCGACGCACTGCTTGTCAGCCATGCCGTGGCGGCGTCCCATATAAAGTAGAGGAAGACAGGCACGGATGTTAGCCCAGGGCCAGTCTTCCTCAGCAAAAAAGAGAGGAAGATTAGCAATGGATGTTAGCTCAGGGCTGGTCTTCCTCACAAAAAAAAAAAAAAAAAAATTGGGCAGAAGATCTGAATAGCCATTTTTCCAAAGAAGACCTACACATGGCTGACTGGTACGTTGAAGAGATGTTCAACATCACTAATCATCAAGAAAATGCAAATCAGAACTACAAAGAGGTATCACCTCACACGTGATAGAATGGCTATTATCAAAAAGACAAGAAATAACAAGTGTTGGCAAGGACGTGGAGGAAAGGGAACCCTTGTGCACTGTTGGTGGGGATGTAAATTGGGGCAGCCACTATGAAAAACAGTATGGAGTTTCCTCAAAAAATTAAAAATAGAACTACCATAGGATCCAGCAATTCCACTGCTGGGTATTTATCCTAAGAAAATGAAAACACTAACTCGAAAAGATATCGATACCCCCATGTTCATTGCAGAATTATTCACAGTAGCCAAGACATGGAAGCAACCTAAGAGTCTATCAATGGATGAATGCATAAAGAAGCTGTGGTATATATCTACAATGGAATATTATTTAGCCATAAAAAGAAGAAAATCTTGCTATCTGCAACAACATGGATGGACCTTGTGCGCATTATGCTAAGTGAAATAAGTCAGAGAAAGACAAATACTGTATGATCTCGCTTATAGGTGGAATTAAAAAAAAAACAAACAAATCTGAGCTCATAGATACAGAGAACAGATTGATGGTTGCCAGAGGTGGAAGTGGTGGGTAGGCGAAATGGGTGAAGGGGGTCAAAAGGTACAAACTTGCACTTATAAAATATAAGTCATGTGGATGTAATATACAGCATGGTGACTATAGTAAATACTGTATTGTATATTTGAAAGCTGCTAAAGAGTAGATCTTAAAAGTTCTTATCACAAGAAAATTTTCTGTGTGGTGATGGACGTTAACTTATTGTAGTGATGATTTTGCAATACATACAAATATCGAATCATTATGTTGTACACCTGAAACTAATATAATGTTGTAGGTCAATTCTATCTCAAAGAAGACAAAGTGAAATGAAAAAAAGTGAAAATGAACAGATGATTTAGAAGAGAAGGCAACTCTGTTTGGTTTGGGTGGAACAATTAGGAAAGGCTTCAGGGAGAAGGTGTCATTTAAGCTGGGTATAGAAGGAATGGGTGTCAGAGGCAGAGATGGAGTCAGAGAGAGAAGAATGTGATGGTCACAGAGGTAGGAAAGCTTGGGTGGTGCCCAGAGCAGCAGGCAGGTTAGCGGGCTTTATGAGGAATACTGGGTGTGTGAGAACCAATCCCAGAAACAGCCCCTGGGCACTGGTGCTGGGATCCCAGATCTGAGGTATGGGGTCTGGGGTCAAGGCTTCTCCTGCTTAAGGCTGCAGTGTGGTAGTGGCTGAAGCCGAAGATTCACAGAGAGAAGTCAAATCAGAAGCCAGGTGACTATGCCAAAGAAAAGTTGTGGATCTGAAGGGTAGAAGAGTAGAAACTGGTAAAACAAGACATGAATGAGGATGTTTGAAGTGGTGGTTGTAAGGAAAATCTAGAGAATTCTCTGTACCAGGGATGGTCTCTACCATGTCTTTTTAATAGATACTGGTGGGAGCAACTTATTAAATGTTCTCTTCATGATAGGAGAATAGGAGAATAAAGGCTGGACTGGTAACTTGAGGTGGTGGTATTGGGAACATGGAATCTTAATTGCCAGTGTCAAGTTTAGGCTGGGAGAATCTGATAGGCTGTTGAAAGTTTTTTTCAGGGGGTGGGGAGGGGGAAGTGGTGACAAAATGGGGATTATGCTTGAGGAAGATGTATCTGGCATTTGTGTGGGGACGGATGAGATTGTTTTGACTTTTTTGGCAGGGCCTTTGAGTCAGTGCCTTTACATCTGGAGGTGGAATTCATAATGCTTTGCAACTGATTTGATTTGGAGAGTGGGAAATGAGAAAAGAGTGAAAAAAAATGACCTTCATGTTTTAAAAAATGTATTTATTCATTTAATAGATATTTGCATGAGTTCTATGTAGCAGGCAAAGTGCTAGGTACTGGGATATGCAGCACTGAGCAAAACTGTGTGCATGGACAGGTGGGGAGGAATAGAGTGAAAAGTAACTCTGAAGTTCTGAACCTCGGTCTTGGGGAAAGTGGTGTGACATTTGCGGAAACAAGGCAGGCTCAAGGAGTTGGCCCGGAGGTTCTGTTTTGATGAGTTGAGTTTGAGGTCAATCATGGCAAGTAACCAATTTTAAAATTAGACATCTTGGACAGAGTTGGAGATGGCAATAGATGGAAAGTGGATCAGAAAACAAAGAAAGGTCATGTAGAGATTCAAGGGAAAAGGGCAGAAGATAGTACCTTGTGAGCAAAGCTTAAATTTTGGGTGGGGGGTGGGCAGAAGGAAGATGCTGCAAAGAGGATTGAGGAGGAATGAGCATAATATTTTTCTACATAGATGTTTTCTTAGGCAGTTTCCAGGTTTCTTTTAAGGCTTTAGAACAAGGTGTCAACCTCAGCACTAGTTTAGCGTTTTGGCCTAGGTAAACTGTCATGTTGTGGGGTTGCACTGTAGGATGTTTCGCAGCATCCCTGGCTTCTACCCACTAGATGCCAGTGGGTAACATTGGGTAGCACCCCCTCCTCCCAGTTATGTCAATCAACACTGTCTGTAGATATTGCCAGATGTGTCCTGGGGGGCAAAATCCCACGTAGTTGAGAACTACTGCTTTAGAGGTTATCATTTTCTTTTTTTCATGTATATCCCTCCCAAATCACAGCCAGGGAGGAATTATGGGGCAGACAATGCCAACAAAAGGCTTGAACCTTTATTTGGCTGCAAGCGTTTTGTGACTCAGTTCCCCGTGAAGTTACAGAGAGGAAAACATTGGAAATTATACTGTGAAGTGGTTTCCTGTACGGGAGGAGGCATGGACTTGCAAGACTACTTCATCTCAGCTCTCCACAGGCCTGGGCCTGTGATGTGACTGCACTCACGGACCTCCATGTGGGAGGGAGTGTGGGGGAACTTCAGCTCTGGAAGTTTGGGGAATTTATCAGTTTCAGAAAGAGTATGATTTTACAGAAGTCCCTGTGCAGTTCTTCAGTGGTTTTAGGAAGAGCCATCTTTTAAATGTCATGTCAAGAAAATAGATGTGTGTCCTAGTAAAGTTCCCTAAAAGTTCACGTTGAACACCTACCTCCACCAAATGAATTGACAGGAGAGGTGTAATAGTTGCAGTGGTTTCTGTGTACATAGCACACTCCCTTTTCACAGAGTAGATGAGTTATATTTGAGTTGAATTACAATCCTGGCTATGCTTTATGCTTGAGGAGTTCTTCCCTTTTGATCTTGAAAGAGGAAGAAGGAGAAGTGCTGGGAGGCAAACAGCGTTCCCTTAAATCTGTGCGAGATATCAAAGGCCAAGTTGTGACCACGTTTTCATTTGAATCTTTATTTTCAGGTTGGCCGTGGATTTGGGTGTGCTTGTTATCAGCAGGCACACCTCCCTCCCTGGGGGTCTCCAGGGCCTCCCCTCTTGCTTTGAACTTCAAATTGATTTCTGGCAGGTGCTTGATGAAGAAGTGGTTACTGTGATCAGTTTGGTCTGCTAAACTATTCATAGGGGTCCAGAAATTGTCAGAAAAGAGAAGCGCACAGGAAAAAAGAGAACTATTTCTAAGTAGTTTCAGTTGTTGTGTTTAATCCTTTAAGAGCTCACAAATGCTGAGTTCTCATTTATAAATAGTGGTGAAACAAAAGCAAAGAGATATGAAAGGGTGTGCTGTTTGTTAATCAGAGGGTGGGGCGGAGGTGGGCTTAAGCAGATGGGGCAGAATCCCTGAATTCCAAGGGGATTTTTGGGGAGCAGGCTCTGGGGATCCTATCTTTCTTTGAAAAGAGCAGAGAGTGCTCGTTACACTTCTGGCCACCGAATAAAATCTGGACTACCCTCTGAGTGTGGTCCAGCTCTTAAGAGAAGCAAATTTAGATCCCTACAGAGTTCTACCTTTAAGACCTTGGGTGATGTTGACTGGTCCTCAGTTAGGTGGTGAGGGGTAGAAAGGGGCGAACGTATGCAGTTGCTGCCCAAGTGAATTGGCAGGTTTGTCCGTCTGTTCTCCCTTGCACACCATCTCTCATTCCCTCTAACTGTTTTGTTCTTTGAAATAAACTTATGGTAGAACAGTTTTAGATTTATAGAAAAATTGAGAAGATTGTACAGACAGTTCCCATATACCCTGCACCCAGTTGCCTCTATTATTAACATCTTACCTTAGTATGGTACATTTGACACAATTAATGAGCCAGTATTGATACATGATTATTAACAAAAGTCCATACTGTATTCCTTAGTTTTTACCTAATGGCCTTTTTCCGTTCCTGGATCCCATCCAGGAGACCACGTTACATTTAGTTGTCCTGTCTCCTTAAAGCTCCTTTTGGTTGTGACAATTTTAGACTGTCCTTGTTTTTGATGACAGTTTTGAGAAGTACTGGTCAGGTATTTTGTAGAATGCTCCTCAGCTGGAATTTGTTTGATGTTTTTCTCTGATGATTAGACTGGGGTTGTGGGTTTTGGGGAAGAAGACCACAGAGGTAGAGTGCCATTTTCATCACATCGTGTCAAGGTTCACATGACTTATCGACATGACTTATCGCTGTTGATGTTGACCTTGATCACCTGGCTGAGGTAGTGTTTGCCAGGTTTCTCTACTGTAAACTAGAACACACACGCCCTCCCCCCCCCTTGCATCCCCCTTTGCTTGCTGCATTCTTTGGAAGGAAGTCCCTACATGCAGCCTACCCCTAAGGAGTGGGGAGTTAGATTGCATTGCCTTGAAAGTGGAGAATCTACATAAATTACTTGAGTTCTTTTGCACGGAGGATGTGCCTTTTTCCCTCTCATTTATTTATTCAATAATTTATTTATATCAGTATGGACTCATGGATATTTATTTTATTCTTTGGGTTATAATCCTACACTCCTTAATTTATTTAGTTCAAATTGTTCTACCTTTAGCCGTTGGGAACTCTTCAGTTGGCTCCTGTGTCCCTTTGGCATACCCTCATCATTGTTTTGTTTGTTTTTTGGAAGCTCTCCCTCACTTTTTGGCACCACAGGTTCCTCTTTGACTTTTCATGTGCTTCGTAATACTTTCTGCCCAGTGTGGAGTAGTGGCAGGTCACGTGCTTGGTGGCCTGAGAGCTAAGGTTTTGGTCTCAGCTCGGCCGACCAATTCACCTCACTTTTGTGATTCTGTTGTTTCTAAAATAAATATACCGCAAGTCTCTAGCTAACAGAGTTGTAAAGATCAAGCAGATTTAAAAGGGCTTTCCACATATTAGTTATCAATCCATGCCCACTTTTTGACATTGAAGCACATCTTCAGACTTCCATCTCTGGGCCTTCCCGTGGGCTCCAGTACAGGTTTATTGAATGAACCAATGTTCTTTCAACGAATGCAACTCCTACACTGCATTTCATCAGTTGTTTGACCCATTTAATATATATCAGTCGACAAGCTTTTCTTTTCCTACAGAAACATTTTGTTTTTTGAGTTATCTTGTATCTCCGCACCACACATAGCATATCATTGGCTCACAGGTACTTACATCAGCTAACTGAGAGGCAAATAACAGAGAAAGTGGACACCAAACTGCATTTAAATAGAAAAAAACAATAAGCTTTGGGTATAGTGTCATTTCCTCTTCCCTCCTATTACCTCAACCCTTAAAATGATCTCCATTACTTGTAATCAAGTGCTTTTGTCATTAGATTGCTAGTGATGGGTGAATTAGTGAATGCGTGTTGGGAACTACTAGAATTCTGATTTAGGTCAGGGATTCAGAAGAATTCTGGATGATTCATCTGTGAGTTCTCCTAGACTCTAAGTTGAAACGTGCTGGTGGCATTAAACACAGCAAAAGTGGAATGGAAGTCTTATTTACATTGTTTAATCCAGTGGAGAGTTAAGGTGCAATCAACCACTGTCCTAAAGGAGTGCAAGTATAGATATTTATCTTTCCATATGCTTATAAGTAAATATATATGTATTTTATATACATACGAAAGTGGTTTTTTGAGAAAAGGAGGACGAGGTGGTCAAATATGACATTTTCTAACATATGTTCCAAAATAACATGAGATGGAGAACATTCCATGTTGTTCTTTAGAGTTGAGTTTTGGATGACAAGATAAGCAGGGCCCTCCGCATGGTAGCCCCAGAGCACTGAGTACTGCAGCTGTTGCTCGTCTTCTTCCTCCTCCATTTTTTTTTTCCTGAGGATTCACCCTGAGCTGACACCTGTGCCAATCTTCCTCTGTTTTGTACGTGGGTTGCCACCACAGCATGGCCACCGATGAGTAGTATAAGTCCGCACCTGGGAACCGAACCTGGGCTGCCAAAGTGGAGTGTGCTGAACTTAACCACTAGGCCATGGGGATGGCTCCTTCTCCTCCATTTTTTAAACCTGTCAGGGGTTCTTACTGGTCTTGGTTCATTTTTGCCTCTGAAGAGAATGGTTGGTAAAGGGCACGTTTATATTCTGACATGCTGGGGAGAAGGGATAGGTGCTTGGGAGCAGATGTTGAGGAGTAAATCATTGGTAGTCTTGCTAGTAGTGGGAAGCTGCCTTGTCCACAGTGTCTAGTTGCTTATATGGACTCTAGAAATAAATTCTTTCACTCCTTTTGCCAAAATGAGGCTGGGCATTATTATTAAAGAGAAGGCTGGATTAGGAAGGGCTTGAGAAGGAAAGATCCTTCTGACATTCAAAACATCTTTCTTTCTGTTTTTTTCTGAAGCAAGTTTTTCTTCTGTCCTCTCTTGGAAGCCGATCTAGTTCCTGTCCTCTCACTGACCAGTACCTAGCATGTCAACAGAATGACTCATGTTCCCAACATCCTGTCCTTGTTCTGGAGAAAGGGAACTGTTTGCCTTTGGAAAACACAAAGCTTACCTCTGTGGAAAAACCCCAAAGCAAGCATTGCTGTGACACACAGTTTTTCTTAAATGATGTCTTGTGATTTATTTTTCTTGTGACTTTTTTTTTTAATGAAAGTGTTGGGTTTTCCTGTGTCTACTGTGCTTGTCTGGTGATTGAGAATTTGAGAGCTTTACATATGGGAGGGACTTTGGAGACCATCTGGTCCAACTCCTTTTAACAGTTCTAGAAACAAAGGCCCAGTTGAAGTAAAGTGATTTGAAATCCGAAAACTGGTCAGTGATAATCAGGACTAACTAGTACCTGAGTCTCCTGATTCCTGGTTCTGTGGTCTTGACTTTGTGGTTTGTTGTGGGATTTCGAACATTTCTTTTGGCTGCCTAATTCTGTCCATGTAGAATGATATGATACTGGTGGATTTTTAAGACTAAGTATAACGTAGTAAAATCTTTAAGAATACATGACATCATACATGAAGTTGTTACTTGGAAGCTAAGGGGGTGTAGAGGAGTAAGAATTGTCCTGAGAATCAGAACATTCTGTCACGTTTTAGCTTCAAGACAGATTTTAGGCAAGTCTTATCTCTCGGGACTTTACTTAGAAGGGAGCTGGATTAGATTGTTTCTTTTGTTGTTTCAAGCCCTGAAATTTTATGATTTCATATTTCTGAATGTATGCTATACATCTTTCCCACAATGACACAGAACATCTGCAATGTGGGTAAACCCTTATCCTTTAATTCCAGTTTGATAGAACATGGGTTTCATCTTGTTTACATGAATGTTTTTCTTGTCAAAGAGGGGGTTACCTCGATTCCCAAAGTTATCCACTGTGTTTGGTAGCATTCTGAGCCAGGAGAAATACAGAGTGAGCTCGCTACTGGGCAAACCCTCAACCTCCTTTAGGTTAGTGTTACAGCAGGGAACTACAGGAAGAGGAAGAAAGCGATTAGTGTGTGGGAGTTACGGACCCATCATTTTATTCCTCTTTCAGGTGTCTTAAGTGCTGTGGTTGAAAATACTTGGCAAGTTCCATAAAGATGGTAGTCTCAATTCCGTCCACAGCCCACACGTTCTCCTTTTAGATTCTGACTTTCATTATGGTAGTATAATTTTTGTCTGAATGGTGTTAGAGATTGAATCACTGCTTTTGCTGTTATCTCCGTTTTACAGATGAGAAATTTGAATTTTAGAGAACTAAGTAACTTGTCCCAAATCATATAACTGGCGTAGGCGGGATCTCAAACCGAAGTCTTTCTGACTTGAGAGTTCATACTTTTCATCATATTACCTTCCCAGCACCACATACTGCCCCATTTTAAGTATGAGGTGTTTCATTTACTTTATTTTCTTGCTGATTAGAAGGTCATCATTTACTTTTTTCACGTTACTCTCCAGTGCCTGGCGTAGGACCATAGTAGAAACATTTTTATTAATGATTTAAAGGTAGTGAATGTGATGAATTGAAGGGAAAAGAAGAAAGCCGAGGCTCTGAGTCACTCAGACTTACTTATATTGGCTCTGTCACTCTTTAACCTTGAGCAAAAAAAATTAATTTCTCTAAGCATGTTTCCTCACCTGGGAAAGTAGGGAAACTATTATTTGCCACACTGGGCTGTTGTGACATTAGAAGTAGCGTCCATTAAACTCATCGCGTGGTGCTTAGCACATAACAGGTAATTGAGTGGTCGCCATTATTGGTTATATTGGTGTTAAATTAATCAAAACCTAAAATGTTTCTTTTACTTTCTCTTTTTTTCCCTTGAGAACAGACCATGTCCTTTCTCCTCAATGCCTGCTACCCTCAGGGTATTCCTTGTAATAGGGTGAACATATCATCCATGGCATATGAGGGTTTAATATTATCAGATACCATTTCTTTCGATGCCCTTTTCCTTTTTTTTTCCCCAGTCATTCAGAAAAAATCCTGTAGCCTAAGGCCCTGTGGAGTGTTCGCTACAGCTTTACATGCTGACTTTTGGCAGGGGCCCCCTTCAGGGAGCTGGATGGAGCTTGCATGGTAATCAGTCTCTTCTCTTCCAGCCTTCCTTCCCCTGTCACATTTCTCAGTTCGCTGGAAAAGTCCCCAGAGCTTTTCTTCTGCTGAACTGTGGCCCAGTAGCCAGATAGTGGCCTGTGCAGTAAATGCACAGGAACCTGTGTTTCTTCCTTTGTTTTTCAGCATTGTGGCCATTTGAATTTTTATCTGCCACTTGGAGTCTGTTGGCTTGCACTGCTGCTGTCACCAACCATCTCTTCCTTCTGTTCATAAGCCACTAAGAGTGTCCTTCTCAGAGGTTGGGTTAGCCTCATTTGTCAGTTTCATCTAGCTTAGAAACAAACCTCTTTATCTTCCCTTTCCTTCAACTCCCTGGGAGAAATGGATTTTCAAGGCAGAGAAAATTTATGACAGTGATGAGTTATAAAAAACGATCACCGGTGCAGTACCCAGCACACGATAGGTGCTCAGTAGGTGAAAGAAACTATAGATGGCTACAGTCCATGTAGCTCTACCAGCATGTTCAGTATTTTGGGGACTTAGGGATCTGTTTATAAAGGATGAGAGTTAGATTCAGTAATTTGGGTTGGAAAATCACTCTTCTGTCTGTCTGCGTGATCCATGAGGATGGGAGGGTGGCAGGGAACAGGAGATGGAGAGTTTCTCTGGGTGAGTGTAGCTCCCAACCCGGAATAAGTACAGATTTGAAAATTACTTAACAAAGAGCCTTGGATTAGCTTCTGCTTGTAGAATAATTGAAAGTATTGAAGAGTTGTGATAGGTTATAATACTTGGTAGTTAGGTCTTTTTAATCTTCAAAGAACTTTTTTTTTTTAACATTTTAAACAGTGAGTCTACCTTGTGTTCTTCTTCATAGCCTAATGTTCTCTTCTGTGCTTTGTTGTATTATGTTTCTTAGGATGAGCTGAGTAAGCTTTGCCAATTGGTTTATAAAACATTTATGCATTTAAAGTCTCTGGAGAGTGAGAATTGAAATGACAGTATCTGGAGCTTCACATTTGCTGGTAAACTGCTGGCTTAGCATTCTTTTCCTGTTTGTTTTCCCCAAGCTGTAGACTCTATCAGTCAGAAATCAAATGAAATTTGGGAATTGTGTGTGAGTTTTGTGTTTTTTTTCCTTGAAGTAGTTAGCTCTGACTGCCAGACCTGGGGGAATGCTCACTGTGCTTTGATTTTCATAGTCAATCCTTAGTGGATGCTTAAAAAAATGGGAAATTCGTTAGTTAAGAGAGAAGTGTTTGCAGTTGGCTTCATAAAGTTCTTCTCAGGCTTTTAAAGTCGTAACTAAGTCAAGAAGCTTTGATGGAGCACCAGGAGGTGCTTCCTGTCCTTTCACACCCTTTATTTATGTAACAAGATGGTAAGGTGCTCCAAGGGAATCAAAATATGATTATTCCAAATGATTAACTGTTTTCTGCCCAGCTGCCATATGCAAGGCTTAAAAAGTTCCCTCTCCCTGGAGGATTAGGAAAATGGCAGCTGGCAAAACCAACTTTTGTGTAAGGGTGATATAATAACACATATTTGTTAATTCTTTATACATGGCAGTGTTTTTTGAGTGAGCAGGTAGAGAAAGGGAGTAAAAGCATGGCCCCTGCCCTGGACTCAACTATGGTCTGAGAGCATCTTTTTTTTTTTTTTTGATGTCTTTATAACACTGTGAAATTTTAGTTGTACTTTATTGTCTGTCAGTCACCATATAAATGCATCGCTTCACCCCTTGTGCCCACCCCTCATCCCCCTTGCCCCTGGTAACCACCAAACAGTTCTCTCTGTGTGTTAGTTTATATTCCACATATGAGTGAAATCATGTGGTATTTGTCTTTCTTGGTCTGAGAGCATTTTTTAAAAGCTTAAATAAGAGGCAAAGAGTGGGGAATAAGTTTTCCTGACTATGGAGAAGTTAAGGAAAGGAGTGTGATGGAGTCATGGGAAAGGGAGTTGGTGGAGGTGGAGGGCTTTACCGTCTGTGGTATAAGCTTCCTGTTTGTGGGATGTTTTGAGAGTGTTGAATGAAGTTGGCATCAACAAGGCTTCTAACAGCGACTCTAGGTGCTGGAAGACATGGCGGTGTAGTCCAGTTAAGCAGTGATCAAGAACTGGTTTATGATGATGCTGATGACGATATTGATGATTTATCGAGGACTTGGTACATGCCAGGCACTTTACATCGTTTTCCCCATTTAATCCTCACAACAACCATTTTCAGATGGTAGTTTAGAGCAGTAAATAATTTGCCCAGGATTATACAGCTAGGGGTGGAGCTGGGATTTGAAACCATGATGCAATACTGCAACCCTTAACTGAAGGCAGGGTTCTCAAAAGAAAGAAGAATTGAACCAGAGAACTATCTCAAAGATAGAAGCCACAATGCTTAGTAACAGAATAGATGTGTGAATTTGAGGCAAAATGAAAAGGAAAAAAAATTTTTTTTAATTACAGTTCTAGAGGAAAAGCAAGATAATAGTGCTAGTTATGAGGGTAGGAAGAATAAACAATCAGGCTCTGTTTCAGTCATGTTTATGGACTCCTCTTCCTAGAAAACGGCCAATAGTCTTTTCTCAGTGTTAATTTCATCTTTTGGCCTTCGGAAAACGGCTGTCACTCCCAAGTGCTTGCTGTCAACATGGAACACAGGTTGTGAGCACAGTACTTTTGTGCCAAACTCCTGTCACACAGGGGTGTTGATTCTAGCAGCAGACCAACAGCCATTCCCAGTGGAGACAGATTCACGCATCACACCATCACATTGACCTCTAATTTGAGATGATTGGCATCTCTTTGTCTCAGTACAGTGATAGTCATTGATTGACAAGACCCTCCTTGGGAAGGACTCCATTTGTTCTAACTTCTCCAGATGAGCCCTTTAGAACCATGAGAAGAGTCAGCTCTTGGTCAGAGGTCACACTGAGTGGACGTAGCATTCTGAAAGTGATTGTGCTAAGGCCCCAGGATTCTCAGGCCTGACCGAGCAACATGTAGCTGATCAGATTTCTCACTGACTCGGGAAGAATGCTGGCTAAATCTTGAGTTGGGTATTGTGACTTAAGTAGTGGATCTGTCAAGGAACCCAAGCCTGGTTGACCACCATCCCTTCTCCTATGTCTATCCATGCATGGCTCTTTGGATTCATTATAAATAAAGAAATGTTTTATTTCCTTCATGGCAGCTTCTTCTTTTCTAATTTTTCTGGGTGAAAAAGTGAATCTTTCCCAATGAAGAATTTACTTGATTAAAATAAGCCTCCTCTTAGGAGAGAATATTAATGTTGTGAGCAGTGTGGTCTTGTGGGCAGCTGGCCAGTTGCCTAGAGGTGTAGTTGTGGCCTTTACCCAAAATTATTTCCTCTACCTGCTTGCTACAAAATCACCAAAGTACTGGTAGCTGTTAATTACCTCTAGTTAAAGAGGCTCTTGCAAGCCACCTGCCCCCCAGGTGGTCTCTGGATTACTAAGAGCAACACTCTCTTTAAAGAAAACATTTTCCTTTCCCTCCCTCCTCACCCCCAGCAAATCTTTTCTGTTAAGAAAAACATATGAAGCCATTGGTTTGTTTGCAATTCCTTTCCTAAGGGATAGTCAGCCAAATATGCTGTCCAGAGAGAATTAGATATAGGAGGTAAGTTTTTGATAAGAGTTGAGGAAAGAGATTCTGGGAAGGGGAAGTGAAATTGTGCTCCCTAATAAAGGCCTGAACAGATATTGGGCATAACTGGTTGTGTATTTGGGGGGGCTGTGTCAGTGAAGTGGTGAGTATTTTACATACCACCAGGGGGTAGAAGAATATTAGAAGAGTGGTAGATGTTTGTTCAAGATAAGAAATATACCACCCCCTCAGGAATCTGCCCATAGCCCACCTTTGTTCACATTATCCATTCATTTCATTGACAATATTCTTCTGGAGAGAGAAATAATTTATGAAGTCAGTCCTAAAATCTACTCCCTTCCTTTTCCTGAGAGGCTTCTTTATGGTTACCTCACTTTGGGCAAAGTGAAAGGCCAGCCTGCTATTTTTCTCTATTACCTTAAGAAGGATTATAGCTTAGCTCATGTACTGGGGCCTCATCATTTGTTCACTCTACCAACTAGGGCCTGGCTTTGTCACTGTCTCCACCTCCATTTCACTCACACTAAATCTCAGCAAATTCTGAGCATCCTGAACAGTGTATTTTACTCAAATGACTCCTGTGTGACCAAACTCCTGGGGTGCTGAGCACATGGTGGTACCCTTTTATTTGATGTCACAAGATAACCTTTGTACCCTTTGGACTTTGAGCTTTCAATTGAGCTTATAGCTAATTCCCCGATGAACATTGTATGTGAGCAGGGATGTGTGTTAGCCCTGGTGTGTAGCTTTTGTGGTCAGGGGTGGTGACCCCGTTATAGTGACCCTACAGCTGAGATCATAAAAGCATCCCAGTGTCATTTGGAAGTCAAATGCTGGGTCACATAGTCTTTTTGGGGGAGGTTAAATCTCCTCCTTCCTAGAATTTTGTACCCAGTGATTCTTGTCAGCTTGAGTGCTGTCAACTTCCATTTCCTTTATTGTGTTATTTGCTCCTTAAATTCTTTCTTCTTTGTTTAACCTATACGAAATGAGACTGGTTCTTCCTCTTTTGTATTGTCTTTGAGCTCATGGCAGGTGGCATTTGGAGCCCTGTGAAAGCTGTCCTTGTATAATGTTTTCATAAGCTAAATAAGGCACAGAAAGGATACCGAAAGAGAGACCTCCTCCCTGGGGTAGAAGGGAAAGGGAGGGTAGAGAGTTTGCATTTTGCACATGAATCTTGTTTGAGTGCCCTTCGGAAGACAGTATTTTCTGATTCTGTCTTTTCTTCTCTTCATTCTTAGATTTCTTCTTTTCTTCCTTTCCTCCATACATGTTATGTATATATTAGTTTTTTTTTTTAAATTAGGAACAAATTTTCAACCCAGTGAACCTGAGGAGGAAATGGAGACCGGGAATCAGCTGACGCCCATATTCTGTCCTTGAACTCAGTAGGCAGAAAACTGAGACAAAGTTATTTTGACTTTCTTTCTGTCTGTCTTTCACCTTGTCTGTCTTCCTTCCTCCCTTCCATCCCTCTCTCCTCCATCTTGAAGAGTTAACAGATATGAAGGAATAAGGATGTCTTTGTAGGAGAGGCTGTCAGGAAGTCAAGGTGACTGATTTTTTGGTGGGTGAGCAGGCAGCAACAGAAACACGACCTCTCAACACTAGGGGAATAATTACACAGATTTTAGGACAAGGGTACAATAGAGCTAGCCTCTGTAGAAAGGAGTATATTTATTCACTGATCATTTTGATTGTCTGAGCTACATCGTGTTGTCCTTGAAGAACATGGATTGTGCTATTTTTCATTGCATTCCTGACATGCTTAAAAAAAGGCTGCTACAATCTACTATAGTTGATTGATGCGGGGAAAGTTTGCTGTACCTAACAATAGCCTTTCTCCATGAAACACTCCATTGATACTTTTAGAACTCATTACTGCTAACCAAACAGTAGTGGTTTTATTACTGTACTAATGGAGCCTGGTACTTAGAGGCTGGGACTTGGGGGAGGGGGAGAGGGTGGGGCAAGGAATGTGGGCAGGGAAAAAGGATCCCTTTCCATTAGTGATGTCCCCCAGAAAAGTTGTTAGGCAGTTTCCAATAAAATAATGTGATAATCTAGATACAATTCAGGGCTTAATATGCATATGCAAGGATGCACTAAATGAATTATTTCTAGCAGGGAGGAACAAGGGCTTTCTCAATAAAGAATCAGCAAGACAGCAGTTTTCTATGGCCTTTTCCAATAAAGTGATTTGCTTTCCTAACAGTGCATGGAGACGAACAAATGACTTGTGAAAGATGGGGACACTGATCCACACAGGACTATGCTGGAATTGGCAGGCTCCTCACTGTGGGCAACAGGACAGACCCAAGTGACAGCTTCTACCCTCTTTCATGTTTTTTTATAATGTACTTGGGTCCTTCCTTTCTTGCCTCCCTCCCTCCTCTTCCTCTGTTTTTATCTATTATTTTGATTGGAGTAGTTTATCTATTTACTTACCTTTCATGTGATTACTGATGTATTTGAGTTTTTATCTACCATCTTACAATTTGTTTTCTATTTGACCTACCTGTTGTATGTTCTTTTTTCTCTTGAGTTAAGCAAAAAGTTATTATCCCAGTTTTCCTGTTTATTGGCTTGTTAATTCTTTTGCTCTTCTTTTAGTGGTTATCCCAGAGATTACAGGGTACACTCGACTTATTACAGTCTAACACAGACTCGTCCTTTCACCTCTTTGTTTTGTATACTGCTTACATTTGGAGAAGTTCACAATTCTTAATGAACCCCGTTGGCAGATTTTGTCCCGATTTCCTGCTTGAATCCCTCCCCCAGTACTCTTATTTACTGAAATTGCTTAAAACTTTTATCAAAGCTCTTTCCCAGTGTCATCTGCTTTTGGAGATGCTCCAGTAGGAAGTGGATGTCCACTGCTGAGTTTTTGACTCTCTAAAATAAGTATGGAAGCTTTCCAGTATCCCCATGGGAAGGACTTTCCTATGCCTTGTGCCATGATATCTGGTGCTCAGTAGCCTGTCACTGGAGATTTGAATGACTAGGCACAATTAAACCAGAAGCCAGGTCCCACCTCAGAGTCAGGGTATAAGCTGAAGAGTTTTAGCCCATTTTGGGTAAGCTCTTATCTTTATAACTCTGCAGCTTCTACCACTCCCTTCTAGCAATTTTGGTTGAATCAAGGTTATTCTTCTTTTCTTATCCCTAATGTCACTTTCAGCCATACTCACTCACTAGTTGCTACCTGTGATGCTATCATAAAAAATTCAATAAAGTCATAGAGTCCCCTGAATATCTAGTAACTGCCATTGTTTTTCAGGGGAACGTGAGGAACATGTGTGGAAGTAATGTGTAGAAAGATCCTTGAGTTTCTCTTGGACTTGTTGAGCTTTGTGTGCCTGAAGCATATAAAATATGATAAAAGCCCAGTACAGAATATCTTAGCACAGAGTCAGATATGCTGTAGGCCACTTTAGGTCATTTTAAGTTGTGCTGAGGAAAGCCTACAGTAGAGGTGTGAACCTTGTCTGCCTGTGGCAGCTTTCTGTCAGTTCTGTTGTGTCATTTTTTTTTAATAACCCCAGAGATTTATCATGTTAATTTGAAGACCCACTTCTCAACGGTGGAGGAGTTTTTTGGATCATGCAGGTTCCTTGCTTGGCGATAACATAATCTGTGCAGAAGCAGTTTGGATTTGTCAAGCTCGAAGTTCACTCTCCAGCTCTCCCAGTTTTTGAGAACCTGTGGATAAACTACATCACCTTTTTCGGTCTTAAATGTGCAGTAGGGATAATAACCCAGCTTGCTTCACAGGCTTGTTGTAGGGATAAAGTTACATATTGGTTCCTAAAAGTGTTTTTGAAAAGTGTGAGTCATCTACAAATACGATTTGTGTATGCTCTTTTCTCCCGCCAGGTGTTTTTCATTTCGGCAATTGAGATTACAGGCACACGTCAGGTGGAGCTTACTAACAGTTATGTATGTATTTTTGAGGTGGGTGGTGGAAGACTGAAACCACTAACTTATACTGAGTTCAAGAGAACCTTTTCTCCCCTCTTAACTGTGCTGTACTCGGTATTTACTCCAAGAATATTAGGTTTGTTCCAAATGAGCCAGTTTTGGGCTCCATGATATTGTAGTAGAAGTCAGAGAGGAGATAGTGCTGGCTTAAAGCATTGTAAACTTTCAGAGAAGAGTTTTCTCAAGATAAATTAGCAAGAAGTTGTTTCCTTAAACAAAGGCACCTGGTTGATGTGAATTGACTTTCCAGAGAAATATTGACCACAGCTTCTTCTGCCAAAGTAAATACAGTCACCACGGGCAACAATAGCAGCAGTCTTTATCTGGACAAGTGCAAGACCTGAATTCAGATGCCCTTTCCTTGGGCTGCCAACTGGTCTGAAGGTTAGAGGGCAGGAAATGGATGCTCAGTGTTAGCTTCCCTGAGTATTGGAAAAGCCGTATTTATTGGAGCATCTGCCAAGCATGGATGGAGGAAGGTTTTTCAGGATTGGAAAACTACGTTTTCAGAGACTAGTAAGTGGAGCCTAGATGCACTATTGAAACTGTTTCTTAGAGAACCATAAAATAAGAGGCTCTTCTCTTATCAGGATATCTGTGAGAGCTGGAGAAGGATGGTGGAGGATAGGACACCTCCTGGGACACAGCAGGGGGTTTGGTCTACCTAGCACATTTCTGGAATTGACTTTGAAGAATGATGTTTACTTATTTTTTCAAAGCAAGATTAGTAGATAGTGACAGTAACTCGTGACTAGTATTTTGTCTTCAACTTTCATGAAGAATGAACCCATTTTCTAATTTCTATAAGAAACTGCACCACTGTTTAGCCCTCACTGTAGAGGGCTGGCTAGATGTTTGGCAAAGCTGCTTTGAAATCTCAGTTTTTTAAACAGTTGAAGTGAAAGACCAAAGCTCTAGAATACGTGGAGTGTAGACTTCTTCCCCTCACTCAGCTGCTGCCCTTACAAGTGCATCACAGTTGGAAGTGCCTGAATCCAGCGTTGTCCATGCTGACTTCTAGCCAAACCAACGCAGTGACACTTCTATGATTTGGAGGAGACTTTCAATGAGGTTAGATTTTAGTTGCTATATTTAACTTTTAATTATACTCTTGGGATAAGTTTTAATTTCCCAAGCTTTAATTTCATAGCCAAGGCATGAAAATGTGGGTCAAGTAAGCTAATGGATTTAAAAAATAAAAACAAAAACAACATAATAAACCCTGAAATCTACCAGTTATGTCTCAGGTAATTAATTAGAGCAGCCTGCAGTTACTAATGTTTGTGAATGTTTCACAGATCTAGAAAAATAGCCCCAGTGTCTCCCAGATTGGCAGTCTGCTTTCAAGATGACTTGAAATAATGGGATTCAGCTTGAATCTGTAGATCTGGGTGGTCAGGCCTTAAAGATTCAAGTGTAGGTTGTCTTCTGTGGGTATCTGCAGTGAATTCCAATTCTGTATTGACTTCCACGTTGCCATTTATCATCCCTTTTAAGGATGCAAAGTTGCCTGAGCAAACATGAGGTAGCATGGACACATCTGACATGTGCGAGGTTCCTTAAGTTAAATAGAAAATATATGTTTATCTGTGAATATGGATGATTCACGCCCCTCTTCTGCCTTTTGGAGGCCAATGATTGAGAGGTGACTCTTTGAGGTTTGTGTTAAACTAGTACTTGAAGTCTCCAGATACAAAACTTCAAGGTTCTGGCTTAACCAGAAGAGTTTGGGAGTTCTTTGAATGACAGTGACACACACAGAAAATACCTTGGCTTTCTGTCAGCGGAATCTGCTGACTGGTCGGACCGTTGGGGCAGGGGAACAGCCTTGCTGTTGGTCAGTGTGGTGTGCTGACAGTGGGCCGAGCGGGTGTTAGGCAATAGTCTAGGGTACTGGAGCTGTTGGACGTGCGGACACAGAGGTGTCCTGTGATTTGTGCACATAAATCCAACATAATCAGGGCCTTGAGGCTTAGGACTGAGGCTAGTTTTCAAGGCAAAAGATTAGAAGGAAGAAAACATGCCAGCCCATGATGTATCTCCTTTGCTCTGCTCCCATTTATGTTTGCTGCCCTGACATACAGCCTTACCTCTATGTGCCTCACTGAGTTAGTGCTAAAATCGCACTGGGCCTGAACTGGTATTTTGACCTGCCCCGTCTGTTTCTTTGCACACCAGTGAGTGTGTGAATAAATACACTGACTTTTTAAATTATAGCAGCTCTTGGAACAGTTGGAACCTAGAAAAGTCACCCATTATTCCATTGCCTTTCACATAGTAATTTCCTTTTGCTCTTCATTTATGTACATAGAAATTTTTTTGCTACATTTTTTTTATTGTGGCAAAATATCCGTTAGATAGAATTTTCCATTTTAACCATTTTTAGGTGTACAATTTAGTGGCATTTAGTATAGTCACATTGTTATCATTACCACTATCCATCTCCAGAACTTTTTCATCTTCTCAAAGTGAAACTCGCTATCCATTAAGCAGTAACTCTCCATTCCACCCTCCTTCCGACCCCTGGTAACCTGCATTCTACTTCTCAGTCTCTATGAATTTGCCTGTTCTAGCCACCTCATATAAGTGGAATCATACAGTATTTGTCCTTTTGTGTCTGGCTTATTTCACTTAGCATACTGTCTTCAAGGTTCATCCATCTTGTAGCGTGTATCAGAATTTCATTTCTTTTCTTTTTTTTTTATTTTTTTGTGAGGAAGACCAGCCCTGAGCTAACATCCATTGCTAATCTTCCTCTTTTTGCTGAGGAAGACTGGCCCTGGGCTAACATCCGTGCCCATCCTCCTCCACTGTATATGGGATGCCGCCACTGCATGCCTGACAAGCAGTGCGTCCGTGGGCGCCCGGGATCCGAACCCGTGAACCCCGGGCTGCCAAGCGCAGACTAAACCGCTACGCCTCTGGGCCGGCACCTCATTTCTTTTTAAGGCTGAAAGATATTCCATTGTATGTGTATACCACATTTTGTTTATCCATTCATCTATTGACAGACATTTGGCTTGTTTCTACCTTTTAGCTATTGTGACTAATGCTGCTGTAAACATTGGTGTACAAGTGTCTGCATTCCTGCTTTCACTTCTTTTAGGTATATACCTAGAAGTGGAATTGCTGGATCACATGGTAATTCTATGTTTTACTTTTTGAGGTAATTCTATGTTTAACTTTCCACAGCAGCTGCACCATTTTATATTCCCATCAGCAATGCATGAGGGTTCTAATTTCTCCACGTACGTGCCAACACTTATTTTCCATTTTTGATAATAGCTATCCTAATGGATATGAAGCGGTGTCTGATTGTGATTTTTATTTGCATATATGCATGGATTTAAGAAAAATGTTTAAACAGAGCATTTTTGTCATTCTGCATCCTTGCTCAGTTAATATTTTATCGTGTTCTCTTTTCTCCTTTAAAACAACTATTTTTAATTGTGTCTTTCTGGGATTCATGTTAAAGTTATCAGTTCTTGGAAGAATTCGGATTTGAACCAAAGATGCAAACGTGGCCTTCACTACAGAAAGGAAAAGGACAGAGTCAAACAGTGTGTAGACACCCCTGAGAGCATCCCAGGAGGAAACCGTGGGGCTTCCTATGCCCATTTTGGGCCTCTGAGGAACTTTACCAGTGAACATATGTGCTGGATGCTGCAGAATATGGGAGGGAGTCTGGTTGTAAGATGCAAGTTCCTGGTGAGACCACAATGGATTAGACCAAGGCAATGCCAAGCAATAGAGACAGAGCAAAATCATCCAATTTATCATCCTTCCCCCGAGGCTGAGAGGCTTTTAAGTAGTTTGGGACAACTTTGAAGGGGTAGGGAAAGCTTGAGAAAAATGTAAAAACTTGTCCCCTGCAGGCCAGTTTGCTAAAAGCTGTTTTACCGAAAGGCTAAGGCAGTGATTAAGCAAAGCCTTTGAAAGAGAATCTGAAAATACTCCATTAGGAGAGATGACAGGGTATGGTTACTAAACACCAGAGTATTTCAAAGAGAATAGTGAAGCAAAAATGAGCGCTTTGTGCGAAGACTAATTTGGTCACCAAAAATTATAGACACTTTCAGAAGATACAGAGAATGCTTGTAAGCAAAATGGAACTCTTTGTAGAACTCAGATAAAAAATGTTTTGTATGGAGCTTCATTTGTAAACATGATTTCTAAGACTAAAGCCTAAGTATTACTTAAAATGCCAGTAGGAAAACACCCACACCCCTTTCCTACTTTTTAACCTGGAGTTTTTGGAAAGAAGCATCTATTTCTGAGTATTACCCCAAAGAATCAGCTCTTAATCAGGTCCCTTCCAGAGAATGAATACTTGTCCTACAAGGCAGAAGTGACTAGGACCACACTGGACACGGGGTCGTTGGGCATCAATGGCGAGTTCATGTGTGTTTCAGGAAGGAGCTGACCAACCACTTCTGAGTCCAAAAATTGCCAGACAGACACAGTCAGTGCTGAGCTGCAGAGTCATTCCAGTTGATTATGTGGAGATTTGGAGACTAGGGCACAGAGAAGAATGAATTGAATGGACCCGAGGGACTCATTTATCCATGTCTGTGGAATTCAGCTCCACAGTAGGGTTGCAGGGGGTGACTTCCATGACAACAGGGCCTATGTAAAGATAATTAGAAACCCACTGGTGGAAAGAACTTGACCAGGTTCCACTTTGCATCTCAGTTGTAGAGGCAGCATGAGATTGAGCCCAAGACTAGGAATAGGAGACTTGGGTTCCAGACTCAGATTTGCCTATTATTAGCCTGAGACATCTGGGGTTGATTGCTTAATCTTTCTGCAAGATTTGCTGGCAGCTGTTGGATACATCATGGATGCAGGAACATTTTGGAATTGTAGAATACTGTAAGCATTGTTATTAGTAGGTCAAATAGTAAAACTGAAATGAAAGAATTACTCCCCTGCTCTACCCTGCCCCCATCAACTCATTTCCTCTTTTGGTATTACCTAGGGTTCTCGTGTCAGCAGGTGCAAAGCTCGCATTAAAGTCTTTGGCTCTGAAGACATCAGAGTTGAGTGAATGACTTCAGAATTTGAAGAATAAATCATTGGCTTATTATGGACCTTATGGTGGTTTTCCTAATCCCAGAGTCAATAATGTGAGGTACTTGAACCAACCATAAATTAATTTTCTTCCTTTTTCTGTGACAGTGTTAAGGTTGCAGGTGCAACATAAGCACCACTGTTTTGTGGTGCTGTTTCTGGCAATTAATGTGCAGCCATGTTGGGACAACAAATCAGTGCTAATGTGTCTGGGAAAACTCAGGGGCAATTCTGAAATATAAATGTCCCCCCACAGGCCCTGCAAAGGAGGGAATGTAGGAGTAGCACTTACTTCGTGGAATATGCAAACATGGCCAAGAGTAGAGAGTTGGTACATTAGACTCCCTAAACTCTTCCTCATAGGGTTTCCTCCAAATGCTTATCAAAGCACCCTGAATTCACCTAGAAACTTCCAGAAATGTAAGAAGACCCAATTCTGTTGTCAGCATGCCTTCCCATTACTGAACCTCAGCTACTGTAGAGCTCATTTCCTCTTGTACTGAGTAAAGTGGAGTACAGAGAGAGATTACCAGGGATTGATGTTATAGGAATTGTGTAAGTCTAGATAAATGGAAAGGTTTAGTTGCCTTGTTATTTTGCATGATGATATCTTCATGTCCATTTTATTATGTTTATGGATAATTATAATATAATGTAATTGCTATTACTGCGCTACTGTGTTTGAGTGCGTACCCTGTGCCAAACACTAGGTGCTTGGCCTCTGTTGTCTCCAGTCTTAGTAACACCTACAAGATAGGTTGTTTTATTGATGAGGACACTGGCTTGGATAGGTCAAAATAAACTGTTGTAGGCCATGCAGGGTGGGTTTGAAACCACCTTTGCAAATTTCAGAAGGCCTGAGTGTTGGGTCGTACTGTGCTGCCTCCCATGTGTTAGGGGAATAGGCTTCAGAAATTCAGGGAAAGTACCTTCCTGTTGAGGCACGTTTTCTTAGTCACAAAATGCTTAAATTGTTTTATGCTTGTGTGAAACATTCTTCCCAGAAGCTGAAAACTTGCTAGGGATTCTCTTGTTCCCATGTTTTGGCAGTTATTTAAGTCATGGATACCCAGAGTGAGGTGATCACATGTGTTCACGATACCCTGTGAAGAGGCCCCAGGAATAGCAGTTCGCATCTTGGATTCTGACCCCAAGTGAGTTAAGAATTTTGGTTTCCGTTAGTATAAGTAAATGGTTGATGTTGTTAGGTTGATATGTGATTGTCTCAATTTTTGTTTTTTTTTAACTGCTTTATTGAGGCATAATTTTATATGCCTTAAAAGGCACTCGTTTTAAAGTGTAGATGTGAATGATTTTTAGTGGGTTTATAGAATTGTGCCGCCATCAGCACAATCTAATTTTAGAATGTTTCTGTTGCCCTAAAAAGAAACTGTTCCAGCTGTCTCAGTTTTTAACTTCTCTTTTATGGTACCCTCCTCTGATTTGCTATCAGGCTTTCTAGCTGGCTGTGAAGAGGAAGAAACGGTTTTTAGAAACTATCTTTTAATTTTATCAAACACTTAATATAGAGTATGGCATTCACCACATGTCAGGCACTGTTCTAAGTGCTTTGTGAAGACTAAGTCATTTGATTCACTGGTTCCTCATGACACCCTTGGAAACAGGTACTCTCATTATTGGTAGTTTACAGATGAGGAAATAGAAATACAGAAAAGTTAAATATCTTAACCAGTGTTGTAGTGCTAGTAATGGTGGAGTCAGTCATCAAAACATGTTATTCTAAGGCACCTGATGAGACCAGAAAGAGTAGGGGAAGCAGTAGTTAGCCAGATGGCTGGAAGGCATCAGAAAGAATGAGCTGGTACCCTCCAGGAAAGAGTCAAGGCCTTCAGTCAGGCCCTGCTCTTAGATACCTTAGTAAGGTATTAAATAAGGTCTGATAAATCCATCCTGGTGGTCTGCAGAGCACCTACCTGTCATCTAGGATTCATCACTCCATTCACTCTCCCTTTTGCCTTGGTATGCTAGGGAGCAAAACATGTTTTCATGGATTTACTTTGGTTTATATACTGGACACCAAAGAGCTCAAGTGTTGTGCTAGAGGTTCGTTTCCTGAAAGGGGTGTACGTTGGGGGGTCGCGAGGGGACGGTGGTGGGGGGGGCCTGTGTTCTGGCCAAAAGATCCTTGGCGAGGGTCTGGGAAGCCTGGTAGGAATGATCTGTGGGAGGAACTGGGCCTAGTCCATTGCCCTGTGTCCTGTCCTTAGCCCAGCCGGATTCCTTTTCTTTTGCAAATGGTTGTATTATGGCTATTGGGGTCTGCCCATAACATTGCTTACTTTGAAGCCTGGGACCCCATCTCTGTGTAGGGGGATGGTCTCTTGATCTCTCAGGATACTAGGATTCTGGGGAGGCAAGCCCATAAGGATGGTACAGTAATTGAGTTCAGCTGCCCACCAAAAATAGATTCTCTTTGGAAATGGGGAATCTGGAAAATGCCAACCCTGATAGCAATTCCATCTTGGCCTCAAAGAGAAAATTGCCACTCTAGAGTTTGCTTAGCATTCCCCTCTCTCCTTAGGGCACAGAAAGCTTGTGGAAGTATTGGGTAGTACAAATGAGGAGACCCCCATGCTGGCTGTGTGTCCATATTTATATTTAGTAAATATTAATTGATTAGTGCATTCTGGTGGGAGGAAAATTTGGCTCTTCATACTTAATCTGTAATGTCCTTGGGATTTAATAATTGATTTGCTCATTTCAAATATACTGCCTTCTTGTTTTTTTCAGGCCTACCATTTTTTTATTCTGCCAGGTTATGGTCCTCATCTTGCTTCTGGCAGATTTTCATCTAGTTGAAGGCCTGTTAGCTTTAAGGATCACAAGAAGATGCCCAAGAGGGAATTAGAGAGTATGTACAGTGCAGGGTAACTTGTCAGAACTGTTTGAATGTGTTAAAAATTGGAAGATTGCTAAACTTAAAACTCCACTGCTTTTTCTTTCTTTTTTGCATCAGTTTGTGTGGGTTTATTTTGGACTACAGACTTTAAAAGCAAAATTTGGACATAGAAATCTATATTGACTGATACTCAAGTAAGAAAGTATGTCTTAATATTGATTAGTTTTACAAATTCAACAGCAACAGCCTTTGGGCACCTCTAATGCTAGGTGCTGAGAATCCCTGAAATGTCATACAACCTTTTTTCCTCATCTCATGAGTTTACAGTCTAGTTTCTCTGTCTTGTGTTAATGAGCTTCTTTCTGTTGAACTACTTAATTAGACATCAAGCTTGGCTGCATTTTACTTGTAGAGTTTAGGAAACGTTGCTGATGATGTGATCTGGTGGAGAGGCATTTCTCTTGTTTATGCAGCCTCTGTGCTCTAAGAGCGTAGGACTCCATGTTATGGGCTCAGTGGCAGTGTAGCTTTGGAGTCAGGATTGTCAACCTCTCTGAGCTTTCCTTATCTAAAAAAATGGGAATGATTGGCCCTGTGCTCACCTTGTAGCTCTCAGTGGGTTTTTATTTCTGTTAGAACCACATTGTGGTCCGATGTTGGCTGGAATCTTCAAGTCCTAAAGTCTTGGTCTGACCCATGGAGCAGCATAGCTGAACTTTGGGAACCGGAAGAGGAGCATGAAAGATGCCTCTTTTCATGGGATGATGTGGATTGGGCGATGGGAAGCTGTGAAGCTACGTGGAGACTCAGGGCTGAGGTTTTGAATTTTTGGGTTTGCTTATGAATGAAATAGTTCCTGCAATTGTTGTGCCTCATTTGTTTAGGGACATTCTTTGGCAAAAAGAATGGGTCAGGTGCCCAGTTCGAGAGACTTCTTTGGCATTTGCCCCTATACACATGCAGTTTCCAGTAGTGTAAAAGGCCAATATGTAGGATTAAGTTCAACTCCCACTTGCTTTGGGTGGGCTCTCCTTATCAGTTTTGAGCCACCTTGGTCACGCCTTTGAATGTGAAGAGCTGTAATGTTCTTACTTGCGCAGCAACATTAGACACCTCGTGGATTGCCGTGTGGTTTATACTGGATGGAACTAAAGCACTGATTATTGTTTCTGGTACTTGGTAGTTCCATAAATATTTCCTCCTGCCACATTTCCACCCCAGACTACTCACTGCCCTTTCTATTTCTTGATTCTCACTGACCTTTCTGTCTGTACAGGCCATTCTGTCACGTAGTCTCACGCTGCCTTGCTCCATAACTTAACTGCTTCATATATGTGCGTGTAAATATTTACGTTTATAGAATATCTTCCCAGATTTGCAGAGGTCAGGAATGCGGTCATTCCTTTCTGTCTCCCATAGTGTCTGGTATAACACGCATACTGTCAGACACCCACGGGAACGTTGATCAAAGGCAGCGTTGGTGAGAGTACTGAATCTTGTAATATTTATTCACTTTTTAACCTTTTAGTGTCTTTTTTTTGGTAATTGTAAATTAGAAGAGATTTTTGAAGCTGAAAGGAACTTGAGCAAACCTTTGAGCACAACCTGCTCATGTAGGCACTGAAGCCTAGAATGGTTAAGTCTGTTTTCCAAAGTCCAATAAAGCGTTAGATGAAATAAGCAGTTCAGTCTGGCTTAATTTTCTGGTGCTTCTTCATCCTGAAAATCCAATATTGGAGCCTTATGATACAGCTAAGGACGCAGGCCTGTGAGATCGTACTTTTTAGGTAAGAGCACCATGGGCTACTTCAATAATGGGATTGGAGACAGAGCCATTTAAGATTAACTGCAAATAGTCTTATAGTTTTCCTCCATTCTGTGCTGTGATTGATGCAAAGTCAGACTTAAGGATTCCCAGTGCATGTGTCAGAAATGTTGGTAAAATCTCTAAATGACAGGAAAAGTTTTTGTTTATTACATAATATTTTCCTGACAATTCTTCTTAAATTCCTTGGCTTAATTTCCACACAGAAACCAAAAATAAAAATGAATGATCAGGAATCCTTCTTATATTTGCATTAATTATATTCCTTTTTTATAATCGAAATAAAATAACAAAACTGCTGTATCTTAATATGACAGAACCAGTTAGAGTTTAACAGTCACATTTATATCAGTATTTTATTGTGAAACATGCCCTCAATCACATTTTGAATGGAGTTCCAGTTAGGTCATGTTTGTAACATTGGGAAGAGAAATGAACCCCCCTTAGGCTAAAGTAAGTGAAGGTAATGCCTTTCGTGGTTTTCCATATGTTTCCAATGAATATTTCTTGGCAGTTTCCAGATGACTCCCTCCACTCCCATCTCTTTGGAATGAGCATTCCAAGAAACAAACTCTGTGATCTTTGAGTAGAATACACAGAGGGGGTTGCAAGGCTTTTTAGCAGTGTTTTGTTGGAGGATTCTCTGCCTTCACAGGTTGAACAATATCCTCTATTAGCATTTGGTTATATACATTGTGGGAGATTTATGGTAGGAGCCTGTCATTTCCAGGATGATTAAGGTGTTTTTTCATCTACCTCATTGCCATTATGTAAAACCGTGTAAGAATTATGGCATCTGAGTAAATGGAGATCGGAGGAAGGGAGTGAGGAAGAGAAGTTCAGGGTCTTTTAGGGCACAATGGGCCTTCAACTGTGTTATTTGTTTTTGTAGTTGTCTGTGGCTGAAATGCCCACAAGAATAGCTGTAGGTATTGGAATAGCAGTCAAACATGGTACTTGTGTATTTAGAAGACCTTTGTAAGCACTGGTAGCAGCAAAGATAAGCAGCCAGTAGAAGGAGACATAAGACAGCAGCCCCCTCAGTCTCTTGAATCACTTGTTTTGTTCCATCCTCCATTAGCATTTGGCTCCAAAGGCAAAGGTCGTGTTACTGTACACTCTAAGTGCCCAAGAATTGTTTGTGTGTATAATTCTTGAAAACTCATCCCTCACTTCACCAAGTAACAGGATGAACACATACTCAGCTTTGATGTGAATTGTATTCTTTGGTCATCAGTTAAGACACAGTAGTTCTGATTTCATTGATCTGAGGTATGGAACCCAGGTATTGAGATATCTTAAAAGTTCCCCAGATGATTCTGATGGGCAGCTGAGATTGAGATGCACCTTTCTTAGAAAATGCAAAGAGTCATATAAAGCAGCAATATATTTTACATTTGCTCACTACTTGATAGTTTTAGAAAAGCTACGTATAGCCTATTCCTATTGTTAATTTGAACTACCTTAAGGAGATATACTTAAAGGTCGAGTTCATCACCTGTTCACATTTAGGTAATTCTAAGAAACCTAGAGGGTATTTGTAAGAAAAGTAAATTTTTAAGCACAGCTGATCCATCTGAAGAAACAGAAAATCAAGCATTTGCTGCACACAGGCATGCTCTTCATGCCTGGCCTCCTGGGCTCCCCTCACTGGGTCAGGTGGCCTGTGTAATAGCAAGTGTGGTGTTGTGTATTACGAAATCCCTCCGTGGACCTTTTCTTACCCCTGATAGGGGAGGATTGTGTCAGTCTGGTTTGTTTTTCCTACTCTGATGTTGGAATGATGGGGAACAGGAAATGATTCTGATTAGGCCCCAAACAACCGTAAAATGAACACCAATGCTCCAACCACTGATTCCTAAAATATATTATGTGGAAGAGGGAAGAACAGCAGGGAAAGTTATGGTTTAAAATAATTTGTTGTTTTACTTTCTATAATTTTCTTTCCTTTTGTTTTTAGCAACATAACATCTCTCTTATAAAGGAGATTAAAACTTGCAGAGTAATGTGAAGTGAAAACACTTTAAAAGAGTAGAAGATGAAAAATAAGACTTCTTCCACCCTTTTAAAGTGTTTTCAAAGTGCCACTTCCATTCTCCAATATTACCATTCTAGGAACCTCTGAGGTTTTTTTTTTTTTTTTTGTAAATCCTTCCAGAATTGGGTATGTATGCAAGCAGGGCCCCCGGGGTTGGATATGTGGATTACAGTTAGGTTACACTATGAATGACTCCCCCTGGAGTTGTGTGGTATACAACACCCCCACCTCCACCCCGACCCCCAACCCCTGGCTATATGTGGTCACCCTGTATGCAGTGTAAGTATATACTACCTTTCAAACAAAACAAAATAGGATTACACTTAATGTACCTTGCTATCCCTTGGTTTTTCATTTAACAGTATATAATGGAAACTTTGCCATTTTTTTTAGAAGGGTATTGTGGTATTTGCATATTGCCAAATTACCCCCCCCCCTTTTTTTTTAAGGTTTTATTTTTTTGTGGGGAAGACCAGCCCTGAGCTAACATCCATCGCCAATCCTCCTCTTTTTGCTGAGGAAGACTGGCCCTGGGCTAACATCCGTGCACATCTTCCTCTACTTTATATGGGATGCCGCCACGGCATGGCTGACAAGCAGTGAGTGGGCGGGCGCCCAGGGTCCGAACCTGCAAACCCGGGGCTGCCAAGCGCAAACTAAGCTGCTGCACCACTGGGCGGCCCCCAAATTACCCTTTAGAAGGTAGTACTGATTTTTCATTACCAATGGTGTATGAGAGTATCTGTTTCCCCCCATTCTTGCCAACTTTGCATTCTATCAAATTTGAAAAGTGTTTGCCAATTGTTTGGTAAAATATTCATCCTCAAAATGTCTTAAATGACTCCTATGTGCTAGGCTCTGTGCTCTATGCTGGAAGACAACAGTAAAACAGTGGCATGGTTCCTACTCTTCCAGAAATTTATAGTTTAGTGTGCATGGGGGACAAAAAAGTAAGCAAATCACAATTCACAATTACTTTATATATAAATTTATCATGGAATCAAAGGGACAACTGTAGTAATTTGTTATGGTTTAATTTAAAGCCTAAAATGCTGCAGAAATATGCCTCATTGCTTCTTATGTTGCTGCAGTTTTTCTTCTCATTTGTAATATATTTTCCATTTGATTTCTTGTGTTTTCTAAGTAATGTCACCTCTATCATTCCAAAGTCTTTTCCTTTCACTCCAGATGCGTCAACTATATGGTAGATACCAACTCTTTAGAGACTTGTTTCAAAACTTTTCTGAAATGATACCATTTTTATTTTTTTTTAGGGGGCTACTATTCAGTGTATTGGGAAGGTGAGAAATTTCTAGTAATTTGAAACAAGAGTTTATAGAAAAGCCTGTGTTTTAAAATTCTGTAATGGCTAATGGTCTTAAATCATTAGTGACTTTGGATGGAAATAGTTCAAGTTGTGGGGTAGAAAGTGTTCCTAGTTATTCCAATATGTCACATACATCTTAGTCTAATGTCTGATTTTTTTTTCTGGTCTTCCTAGAGATTTCCCTAACACTGTTGCGTGAAAATGGTTAAGGCTAAGGCAGCATGCAGTATCCACCCAAATGTGCCCGTGTAGAGTTGTCCCCTCCTGAGCTGACACCCCTGCCTTATATCACCTTTAAACTCCTGCTCCCTTACTAGAATCTGGTTAAGGGCCTTCTGTGAGAAGTGGAGCATGAATTGGTAATAACATCCTGCCTCTAGCGACTCATTTTTCTTTTCTACACACTTTCAGAGGTAGAGGCTTTATTGAAATTTAAAGGGAGAAAAGGCTAAAAGCTTAGTATTTCAATTTGCCATCTCTTGGGGACTTGCAGTAAAGAACTGTCACCAAATTAGTGTGGTTGGTCTTTATTGACATCCCTTAGATGACCCTTCCATTCTCCAATCTTCTCTTATTTCTTTCTCTTCTAAGGCTTTTTGTGGTACCTGTCTTCAAAGTCTCTTTAATTTTGGTGAAATTCTCTTTCATTTCTAATTTCTAAGTTTTTAGAAATTGATCCTCTCAGATTTGTGTCTGAACTGACACAAGTATGATAGGAATCCAAGACCTGATTTTGCTCCTGAGGGCTATGAATATTACATCAAGCAGGTTAAAATTTCTATGCCATAGTTTTCTTCTCTGTGAAATGAAGGTGGTGGAGTAAATCACCTCCATCTTTTTTGTTCAGCTCAACAATTCCAGGCGTATATTGCATCTGTTTTGAATCTTTCAAAAAATATGTGTACTCTGAGCAGTTGGTTGTTTTGGGATTTTTATAATACTGGTTTTATCAAACAATGACTATTTATCTTCTCACTAACCAGGTAAAGTGATGTTCATTTTCCATGTGGAAGTCAAGAGAGTGTAATCTGCCTAAATTTAGGAGATGTGTTCTCATGTTAGTCCACTTTAGAACTTGGGGCCATGCGATTCTTTGTCTATTCCTTGGCGAACAGCACCCCTTCACCATCGTGCACTTACTCTTTTATATCTCTTTGTTAATGTTCTGAGCTAGATAAACATTGTACTGAGTGTGTTTTATGCAAGTCATTTAGTTGGGATGAAAGTGAAATATCATGTCCTCATGGCCTTCTGGATGGCTTAGAGCCGAAGTCTATGGAGTAGGTTGAAGACACATACGTTCTTCTACCTCCATAATCCCTTATCTTTCTTTAAAGGTTTGATTCTGGGTTTATTTCAGCAAATCCTGGAATTATAAAACCCCAGGCTTTTTTTCCCCTTTTTGTTCATTGATGGTTAAAAGTGGACCTTAAAAATGCATTTCCCAGATCACCTTGCATCTGTTTTGAATGATTGTGCTTGCTTCATGAAGGGTAGAGTGACTTTTGGGACTGAATGCTCAGCTGATTTTCTTTTTTTTTTCTACAGGGATCTGGAAATTAATGGCCCGTTTTTAGGTCAGTTATTATTTTCTTTGTCACGTGAATAAAAAGAGATCACCTTTAGGAACCATTGTTTTAAATCATCCTTGAATATTAGTTCTCTGCTACTTCCTCCAAACATGGAGAAATTAATGCCCACCCTCAAAGGCCCATTATAAGATTTGGTTGAGATAGTGGTGTAAAAACTTTGAAAATTAGACTTGAGAAATTGACTTAATCTAGGATTGTTTATCAATGTCTTAGTAACCAAAAGTTTAAAATGTGTTTTATCTACCAATTTGTTGCTTATGCACAGTTAATCCAAGAGGCTCTGCTTTTCAGCAAATGGAGAAAGATTAATTTCTTTCTGGATCATATTATGGGATGAAACATATTCCATTCTAGCTGCCACAGTTGTTTTTGAAACCAGTGTGATTTTGAATTAGTGATTTAAACACTAAATACGTCATTTTTAGGTTCAAGTACTGTAATTTATGTTATCATTCTGTAAAACTTGGAGTACCTTGTCAAAATAGGAGAAATTAATGTGCCATGTGCCTGTTTTAAAGATTAAATCTGAAAATTTTAAATCTGAGAAGTGTTCTGAATATTTTTAAGATTTTCTCTGTGTATGAAATATTATGAAATATGGTTTAAGCTATTGTTTGTTGTCAGTATTTGGTTAATATCTGTGTAAAAGGAAAATGGGGTCCTCATATACTGAGTATGTGTTTTCTTCTCATAAATAGGGACCAGTGGTTACATTTTTTTAGGAGTCTCAGATGATTCAGTCTTCATCTGCGCTTTACTTTCATTTTGCTATTGCCTGTGTTGATTGAACATGTTAAAGCTTGACATCATGATTCAGTCCTTCTCTGATCTTACAATAATTCAAAGTGGAGAATAAGCATCATGAGAGAATCATGACAGTTTTCTTAAGTTTTGGCACACCCATCTTAATTTATAGTATTGTTCTAAAGATATACCAGGAAACACACACACACAAACACACACACACACAGCCCAGTGAGACATCTCAAAGGACTTGGTTGCCTCTTGTCCTTTTCCTGTCTCCTTCCTTTGTTTTCCAGGTGCATCAGTAGATGGCTTTCCAAAGCTCTGATTTTGTACTTTGCGTGACCTTTAGCCTGGAGAAAGTCAAATCTCTTCTGCGGGTAGACTTCCAGACCATTGCAAGTAGATCTTTTGTCAGTTGTCATAAATAAATTCAAGTCTTTGGATATTCCTTCTGAAGGTTTTAATACATAGCCTTTCATGGGACTAGAATAAATTTAAAGATGAGTGAGACAAAACTGAAGAACGCTCCATGATAGTTCCTGAGTCTTGTGGTGCGAGGGAATACAGGAGAAGCTACAGTACACTTCTGCTGAAGGATAGCTCTGAAAGAAGTTTTCAGGCTGCAGGGCAGACAAGGCATTGCCTTTGGAGTCAGGAAGACCTGGATTTGAGTTCTGCCTCTGATGTGTGCTAGCAGAGCTTACCTCATAGAGCTGTTAGCATTTAATGACGTCCTGTGTATATGCAGCCCAGAACTGATCTTGGACCTCACAGGTGCTCAATAAATGGTAGGTCACTTAATTTCCTGTCATAAGAGCTCATTCTTAAATCTCTGTATTCAAGGTCAGGAGTCTCTGGAACTAATGAAGGAAAGGGAAGTTGTGTGCTATCAAGCAGAGAATCAGAAAACGAATCAAGTGAATGATTTTATTAGCTCCCCTATCATTTGTTGTATAATTCATCGCCTTAGTCACTTTTCAACTGTTGTAACATAATAGACTGAAGGCTACTGTAAAGAAATGGCATGCCCTTGTTTGTGACAACTCATCTTATGGGAGAAGACCAAAAGACCTAAAAATGGATAAAGGAAATTGATGTGGTCATTCTGGAGGAGAGAGAATACAGTCATGCATCACTTAATGATGGAGGATACATTCCGAGAAATGCATTGCTAGGAGCTTTTGCCGTTGTGTGAATATCATAGAGTGCACTTACACAAACTTAGATGGTATGGCCTCCTACACTCCTAGGCTATATAGTATTAATCTTAAGGGACCACCGTCGTATATACGGTCCAGTCTGTTGACTGAAATGTTGTTATGTGGCACGTGACTTTAAACCCAGCCTCTTTCTTCACCCACCTCGGGGTTAGTTTGAGAATGGGAAGTTCTTGTCTTGTGTAAAGAGTCGACTCTTAGTTTAGTGTATTAGGGATATCAAGGTTGGTCTGACCATAAAATTGAATGCTCTTGGGCATGATGTTTGGTTGAGAGATGACAGGAAAAGTTGGAGAGAGTAAATGGGGTTGTTGAGGAAAATAATGGCCTGGGATTCCTTGAGGAAAACGTCACCACATTAGGTCAACTCTGACTATTTACATGATGGAGCCTGTGATCAGAGGGTGATGGATAAGCAGGGTCAGCATTTTCCTTCCTCTCGTTACTGTATTTCCTCTGGTCCTTCCCCAATATTGCCCCACCTTTCTAAAGAAAAAGCTCTGTAGACAGTACTGGGAGAAAGTTAGTCTGATGTAGTCTGGAGAAAATTTGTGTCCCACCCTACTTTCCCCTAGCTTTGAAAATCTCAAATGCAAGGCCAAACAATGAATTATTACTAACATGATAGGGGAAACTGGTACTATTAATGTCATGTAAGGAGAAAGCCCACTTTGAGTAGAAACAGAAGGACATTTATGAGGGAAAAGTTGGCTGGCTATGGCAAAACTGAGTAGTAGGAAATTTAACTGTAATTATTCCACTGAATTTTTTAGAAGCACTCCTCAAACTGCTGGAGGTTGGCTAGTAATTAGCATTGTAGCCATTAACAAAAGTACACTCTGACCTAGGCCAGCAGAGAAGGGAAGGATCAGATATGTAAATTTTGTGCAGACTGTGTTGTAAAGCAGGAAAGTATGCACAGTGGATTTCCACATTAGATCAGCCCCGTTTAAAATTTACAAATGCCAGGGGGTGTGAGTGGGTGAAGGCATTAGGATTGTGTATGATCTGGTGGCTTTGAAAACTGCGTGTTTGGGGTTCATGTTTCTAGTTGCAGCTAAATCTGAATTTGAGATTTTAATCCCTTTGAATCAAACTAGATATATTATCAGACCGACATTTGATCTCATGTATCTTATTCAGTACACAGGACCTCTAGGGCTTCCTCAGCTTCTACACCATCTGGATCCCGGCTGGCCTTTGATTTTAGTTTGTGTGAGATGATCAGGTGGCACCTTGGTGACGGTGGGATCTTCCTACTGAACCGAAGGAGGCCCTGCAGAACACAGCAGTGGGTTTATTAACCAGCCCGCCTCCTGCTTGCCCCAGTGGGCTCAATGTTGGCTTTGGGTGGCCACTGGTTTGCTATTGGCCGTCATTAGGCAGATAGGCTGAGCTCCTTTAATTATTCAGTCACTTTGGGAAAGCATAAGCTGCCTGTTCAGAGTTCTGGGACCTGGACTTGGGTGGGAATTCTTTGGCCTGGCCAGCAGCAGGATTAGCGTTAATTTGATACTAATCCCTGGGACGGTCCCTCAGAGCAGTGCACCCACATGTTTGTTTTTCACTCCCGAGTCCACAAACACATGCTCAGTAATGCTGAACAGGCTCTAGCACTCCATGTCTAGACTGCATGGTTCATGGCCAAGGAGGTTTGGAACATTTGTCAGAGTCTTGAGTAGAGAGAAGATCAGAGATATAGTCTAGAACGTATTCTTATATTTATGTGTCTGTGGAGGCACTGGACTCATATAGCCTAGATTTCTTTACTCAGACATCTTTACATACACATCCTTCATGGTGCTCTCCTCACACACTTGTTTAAGGGTAAATGGTATGGGTCATGTAAAAATCTTTTGAGATTTAGTTTAAATTTGGTATGCATCCAAGGTAATTATATTTAGATATTCCATATTGATTACACCATGGCATCTTTTTCTTTTCCATCATTTGTGCTTAGGATTTGTTGTTATATGTGGTAAATACGTGAGTCCTATTACTTAGAAGAGAGACTTTTCTATACTAGTAAGTGGGATGTAAACTGCTATTAGGTAGAGCCTCAAAGAGACCAAATATAAGTAGTTAAAAAAAAGAGCTCTAACAATTGATGATGCATTATGTATCTATGAAGGTGGTAAAAAAGAGGTGAGGGGGTTTCTTAGACTATCCTCTTGAATATAGATTTTCTAGCATTTTTATTTTGTTCCTGGTGGGATAGAGAGAGATAGCTAGTTGAATCATGAGGGAGTGAGAGAAATAAAAAACAATTTAACAAACTAACTTGGTAATTATGTCCTCAGCAAGTACTGTGATATTCCAGCATTTTATTGTGTGATGCTTTATTAGAGTTAGAGGGAGCCTGACTTTTCCCTTTCTAGAAATAAGCCAGAGCACAGAGACTTGAAGAGGCTGCCACCACCATGTGCTTCCTTGATCCAACCTGAGCTGCTGTTCAGAGCCTCAAGACTGTCCCCTCCACATTCTCTTTGCTCCACTCTTCCACATAGCGTTAAGCACTATAGGATGTGTACGAGAAATGTTGTCCTTACCTTTGTTTTTTTCTCTCATGTCTTTCACTGAAAACACCTCAAATAGAAAACACCATGCAATATTGCAATTCCATGCTTGATAAACTCAGACCTTTTCCCACTTCCTCACCGCATTACAAATGTAGTGTAAAAGTTAGGAACTAAATGCTCCTGGCTGTAACAAATCTCAGAATTTCACTGGCCTATTGTTGGTCTTGCTCACCAGCAGCTCTGCATAGATGTTCTTCGTAGGTGGGTGGGTTGCCAGATGTTTTTCTTTTTGTGTTTTACTCTCTCAGAGGCCCTTGGAGTACTCTGAATCTAGCTAGCAAAGGGGAAAGAGAGTGGAGTGAAGACACACCACTTCTTTGCGGCTTTTGCCCGGAAGTGATGTACATTACTTCCCCCCAGTGTTTCTGGTAGTGAGAAATAGTCCCAATATCCCACCTACATGCAAAGGTCCTGGGAAATATAGTCCTGAGTGGAAAGCTGCTTCCCAGTGACAAGTTGACAGTATGAAGGGGAAGTAGGAATCTTGGTGGACAGGTAGTCCCCTCTGCACACATTTGTCTATTCCAAGAATCTAGATTAGACAGTTTTTGGCTATCATGGAAATAGGCATGAGTTTTGTCACTATGTATCTGACACAGAGCCAAGTTATAACCTTCTTGGGGTATATATTGCTAGCTAGCTGCCATGCTTATTTGCATAGGTGGTTGTAAAGATCAAATGAAAGAGAATGAGAGTATATTGACAAGAGAAACTTATCTCTAGCTGTAAAGCAGTGGAATAATGACAATGAGCCCCCTTTGCAGTGAAAAACATGCTCTAGCCCAGCAAAAATGATATTGACTTCGTGAAACCATTCCTGACTTGCAGCAGATTGCTGGATTGAATTAATGCTGCTTTTTTGAAAACAAATGAATCTAGATTATGCCTTCTAATATTCTGTCAAGTTGTCTGAAACTGACTGTATTTGTAATCCCAGTGACAGTGAGAACAGCTAGGGTACCATTGTCCATTAGTAAAAATCCCAACTTCAAATAACAGAAACAAAAGTGACATAGTAGTCCCTTCTTGGCCATTCTTTGTCATATCAACAAGAATTATATAGTTGGTCCTTGAATGTCATTGCCTTTTGGCTGTTTCTTGGATTCATCTACTAAAAGAGGCCAATTTGAGACCATTTACTCAGTTCTATATGACTCAGGTATGTCTGTTGTAAAAGACATATTAGAACGTCTCGGGGAGCAAGAACCAGAGCCTTTATGAAACGTGTACTTGAAACAAGAGGGACGTTTGCCTGAAATTTGGCCATGACAGATAAGAGACTTACATGGAAACCTTGGAAGCTATTTTTAGTGAAATTTGCCCTTAAAGTCTTTCTTCTCTCTTAATGCCAAAATGAGAAGGCAGAATGCCCAAATGCTACCATTTGACACATTAAAAAAGGGAAAATTTGGATAGAAAGTGGGAAATGTATTCAAATGAGATGAGCATAGACATTAGGGAGCACAGGAAGGCCTGTTCTATATTGAGTTAAAATAGAGAGTCACTAGGAATTGGTGTCATGCATTGATGACTCATCCGTCTTCTGGGGACTGTCATTCAGAAATCAAAAGCTTCCTCTTGTATCTAGAAGTAAAAGGGTCACAAACTCAGACGTGCCCGAGGGCCACACAGTTTACCTAAGAGGGTGAAGCAGATTTGAGGTGGAGCAGCAAACGGAGAGATCAAGTCTCTGGAGGAAGGGAGAGAAAGTCGATACTGAAGCTTTATACAGAAAGGCAGGACCAGTGTTGTCAGATCTTCAGATTTTTTAAAGAGAAACCGGAAATTTATTTTATTTTTTTGAAACATAACATACTGTGTAGGTTAGTGAAAAATGATCTGCTTGTCTTGTTTGTCCCAAGAGCTGCTTGTCTGTGCCTTCTATTTTACTGTCCAGGGAAGCCATATTGGTTTCAGAGCACGGATGGACAGGGAGGGCTCTCTGGTTCAGCAGCATATTCTCTGAGTAAATGATCAGGCTCCAATTTTGCAGTCATAGCCTCAGGGGCTAATGCCATTTTGAATCCTACGAGGTTTCAATGTCTATATAGAGAACCTGCTGTTATTTGATACTCTTTCATAAACTGAAATTTTATTTACTTTATAGAAATGCCATAATCATCAGTTGCCCACGTTTATGTTTCTAGAATTTGAGATTAGGAAATCAACAAAGATGGTTTATTTGGGATTGAAAGCATAATTAGTTTACAGTCTCCTCAGTTACTGAAAAGAAAGTAAAATAAAAGCATTCAAATTCTTGACTGGCCTATAAAATGTATGGAATTCAGTTTAATTTTTTTGTGTGTGAGTTGCTGTAGCTAATTTAAGTGTTCTAGGTTTAATATCCTTATCTTTTTTAGGGAAAAAAGTTTCTTGGTGAAGAAAAACAGAAATTATCATGTACCGTGGAAATTGACAAAGATGAAATATAATCAGAGAAACTAAGAGTGTTGTCTGTTTAAAAGCTGCTAGTTTGATGATTGAAAAATCTAACAAACTACTCTATAAAAAAATAAATCCTGGGGCCAGCCCGGTGGCGTAGCATGCCCTCTGCTTCTGGTGGCCCAGGGTCCACAAGTTCGGATCCCAGGCACAGACCGATGCACCGCTTGTCAAGCCATGCTGTGGCGGTGTCCCATATAAAGTAGAGGGAGAGGGGCACGGATGTTAGCCCAGGGCCAATCTACCTCAGCAAAAAAGGGAGGATTGTCAAACGGATGTTAGCTCAGGGCTAATCTTACACACATACACACACATGCACACACACACACACACACACTGAAAATAAGTCAGGAACTGAATGCTATGTTAGGTTCAAGATTTATTTTTCCTAAGAGAAGACAAATCTTGTTGGGTGTGTGTATGTGTTTTATTTTTTTAGTGAACCCAAGCTTCATTTTATTTTACATAGTGGGCATAGTAGTTACATAAGAAAATAGCTTAAAAAAGAAACATTTTTACTGTAGAAGATGTTTTTTTTTTTTTCTGTGAGGAAGACCAGCCCTGAGCTAACATCCGTCGCTAATCCTCCTCTTTTTGCTGAGGAAGACTGGCCCTGGGCTAACATCCGTGCACATCTTCCTCTACTTTATATGGGACGCCGCCACGGCGTGACTGACAGGCAGTGCATCGGCGGGCGCCCGGGATCCGAACCCGCGAACCCCAGGCTGCCAAGTGCGGACTAAACTGCTGCGCCACCGGGCGGCCCCAGAAGATGTTTTTTTGAATGCATGAAAGTGACCTTTGCAAGTCATTGTCTCTCTCCAAACCTTCATCTGTAAATTGGAATGTTTCTCCTCTCTTGTAGATTGTTCTATAGTATTAAATCAGTGTCTGTATAATGTGCCTGCTGTAGTACCTGACATGTAATAGGGACTCATTCCTTTTTTCATTGTCTTTGGGGTTAAAGATATCAGGGCACTGACTCCTAAGGAGGCTACCATACTGATCCTAGCTGGGGAAAGAATATATTGTGGACCATTTTTCTTTGGGGTCCTGTTTCACTTAGTTTGCTCTAATGTGCCGTGGCTATAATTCTTTCGGAGCATTTACCTCTTTCCTAAACTTCCTGGAAGTTATATGCATATGATATAGCAGGTGCTTAGAATGGTTTTACCATAAATAAATTTTGATCACACCCTTTGTAGAATTGGACAGAATAGTCAACATCTTAACCACTAGTAGAAAGCAGATCGTGAACTTGAAATACTGCCAAGTGGCCCTCTCTACTGAGGACATCTAAGGAAGAGCTACAAAATGAGAAGTGGGCTTGAAACACCCTTGGATCAGCCTACCTTCCCAGATGGAAGAGTTGGGGCTTTATTGCATGTTAATTTGGCACTTAAGCACCTAACTCAGCAGTGAAGTTGCTTGCTCATTAGAAGATATGGAAAAGAGAAAAGTTTGCTGAATGTGTGTGCTGTGACTTTATACTTGCAAAAACCCAAAATCTTATGATTGTTACTATGGCTGTAAATACTAACATGTCCTTCTGCTTCTTAACAAACACACTGCTGATAACGACAAAGGAAACAGCATCATTGATTGTGTTTGGGGTCAGGAATTCTTCCCTTTGCCTTAGAATGAAAACAGTGTTTCCTTGGAACATGAAATTGAAACTATCTTCACAGGATTCAATTCCTGTGACATCAGTTAGTTTCAGAAGCCCTCCTGATATGTATCTGTAGTTCACAACAGTGACTAACTGTGTGGTTCAAGAACAAACAATAAGTTGTTATGGATAGAGCCACGTGAAGAATACATTCTTGTTGGAGCTGTAAGTCCTTATGGGAGAGTCTGCATGCACAGGACACAGGCAACCTTTCGTTCTTTTAGTTTGAAGCGTTTTCTCTAGACTTTGCCCACCAAAAATGGGACACTACTTTTGTGGAAACAGTAAGAACGTTATTATGGAAAGATTAGTAAATTCTTGTTTACTTACATCTGAAATATGGCTAAATCTTACTAGCCTGCAAGATGTGGTTTAAATGTAAACCTCCACAAAATGGTGGAAATCAAAGAAAACTGCCTTTACCTTGCCCTTTTCAAAGGGGGGGCGGTGGATAGAGGGAATCTAAGCTCCTATTTATGACTTTTTGGAAGTGTGATTTCTGGAGTCTTAAACAACATTTATGGGCCATATAATATATGCAGAGCACTAAATGTGGTCATAGGTAACGCAATTTTAGATTTGGAATTAACCTTAGTTGTTATTCAACCTACTTATTTTGGAAATGGGGCAATTGAGAAGAGAAACAGTTTTGCCCTTGGAAGCTGAACTATTGAACAGATACATATGTCTTTATAAGTATTCTTGAATTTTATGATGTAGCAAATGATTGATATTTACACAGACACCTATACATAACACATTTAAATACTGAGGATATATAGAGCAAAGAGTTGGCCTGATTGTAGTGATGTATTTTCTAGGAGAAGGTGTGATTTGAACCAATTTTAGTAACAGATGAGGGACTTGGGGCAGTAGAATTAAAGCAGATGTAGAACTGTGATGGGAAATGAGTAATTGGTGAGAACCTTAAAGGCCAATTTGAAGTGTGTGTATAATTTATAGGAGCAGATATTGAGAGTGTAAGTTCTTACCACTTGACACCTGAGAAAGGAAGGGAAGAAAGTGTCACTTGCCACCGTGTTTTTAGATGGCTTACCTTCTCGGCCTCATCTCTTGATCAGTCTGAATGTGACCAGTTTCCTCAGTGGGACATATTTCTCTCTTTAGTCCTTTTCATATGCTATTCCTTTTGCCAATAATAACTTCTCCATACCCCTACCCATAGGCTGACCCATTATCTGTTCATTTGTCTGTTTAATCCCTATTCACCCCTCAGTTCTCATTTTAGGGTCATTGTTTCTACAATAAACACATGATATTGAAGAATTTGATCATTATTGTAGGAACAATGACAAGCCACTGAAGGCTTTCAATCAGGGGAGTGATGTGAGCAGATTTATATTTTAAAGTAGTGGTTCTCAAACTTTAACGTGCATCACAATTACCTGGAGAGTTTATTAAAACAAACTGCTGGGCCCCATCCCCAGAGTTTCTCATTAAGTAGGTCTGGTGTGGAGCCTGAGAATTTGCATTTCTAACAAGTTCCCAGGTGCTGCTGTCTGAGGCCCACACTTCCAGAATCACTCTTTTAGAGGGATCACTCAGACTGCAGTGGGAATGAATGGGGATGACTGGATGGTTGGGCAAGACAGCAGGCAGGGAAAACTATTTGGAAGCTGTATGACGATTTCAGATGAGAAATAATAATCTGGGGGTGAAGAGAAGTAGGTCTGTTAAGAGGTACTTAAAAGATTGTGACAGGTGAGGTGTGAGAAATGAAGGAAAAAGTGCAGCCCAGGTTTGTCACATTGGCAGCCAGATGGATGGTGGTGCCATTGACTGGACAGCACACAATGATCAGATTTTTGTGAAGGGTCAAGGGGCAGGATGATGATGAGATTGTGTGCCTTTGAGACATCTAAATTGGTGTTGGGACACTGGCCTTAAGCTCAAGGTGAGTGAGGCTGCTGATACTACTTTGGGAATCATCAAGGTGGAATTGAGAGTTGACCCATGGGAGTAGATGAGATTAGCTAGGAAAATGAGTAAGGAGAAGAGAGCCTGGACAGAACCCAGAGGTAATTAAGGAAAGCTAGAGAAAGAAGAGAAGGAGCAGTTGGAGAGGTGAAAAAAATGCCAGGAGTGTACATTGCTATTTACCATGGAGGCCGAGAGAAGTATGTGTTTCAGGAGGGAGGGGAGTAGAAACTGTCAGATGCAGCTGAGAATACAAGGAAACTAAGCACTGAGGAGGGTTCATTTGATTTAACGACCTGGAAGTCCACCATGCCTTCATTCAGTGTTAACTGAGCCTGTTTGGGGCCAGGCTCTGTGCTAGACACAGAGGCTTTAACCATGACCTAGATTTTTCAATGGCTTGGAAGAGGCAGAAGCCAGACAGCTGTGGGTTTAGGAGGATCAGGACAGAGACAGACTGTTTAAACAGTATGTTCTAGGAGATTGGTTATGGAAGGAGAGAGGGCAGTCTGTAGAATAAGGGGGAGCAGGTGGCATGAGGTTTAGGAGAAGATTTCTTTTTTTTCCTTATTAACGTTGGAAGAGACTTGAACATGTTTACATGTAATAGGAAGACTCAAAGAAAGAGGTTGAAGGTTTAGAAGGGAGGGGAACTTTTGATAGAGGAATGTCCATGAGAATATGGGGTGGGAAGGAGACCACAGCACGGATCCTGCATGAGTGGTCTGTCTGCCTATCCCACCGTAGCCAACTTTATATTTACACCAAGTGGATGCTATGAATTGAGGGAGCCCTCATCTGGGTTATCCTCACTTATGTGCCACACAGCCTGAATTTCCAGCATTAAGAACTATCACAGATATTCCTTGGAGGGATAACATATTACAGAAATAGACTATTGAGCTACTGAGTTTTCAACTCCCCATTCATTCTGAGGGGAGGTAGTGAGCTGAAAGGGAGAGATGAAATCTTGAAGATCCTTTTTAGCCTGCCTAGTTAGACCTCTGGTTCAGTGCAGATCAATAGCTCTGTATAACATTAGCACAGTTTTTACAGTCATCTCCTTGAAGTCAGTTCAAAGACGGTATTAAATATGATCGAGTCCCTTGAATGTTCAGCAAACATACGGGTAACTCAGTGTCCCCTGCTCCACCACCCTGTGGGAATATACACATGAGGTCATATCAGCATTAGTATTGAAATGTTGCCGACTCCTTGTGTCCTCCTAGGTGGTGGGCAGGATCTTAGTCCTCTTCTTGACTCTTCTTGACTCCTTTTGCTTATCTCTGAGGGCATCGCAAATGATTCACGAACAGTCCTGTCATGTTCTCCTACTCTGGCAAACCCACTGGAGGGAGGTATTTCACCTCTGCTGCTGCTGGGGTCTTTCCTGAGGAAAGCATCCACCTGGGAGTCTAGTGGAATCCCAACCTGCAAAATTTTCAAAGACCCAGTTTATATTGATACCTTTACTCCTGACTGCATCAGAATCTCATCGCTTTAAAGAAATGAGGAGCTTTACTTACTCCAGTCTGTGTTTTACAAAGTCCCTGGTGAAAACAGTAGCTTCTGCAGCTGCCTGTAGCCCCATCTGTTTTCCATGGTCCCACCTGACCTGTGTGGCCAAGTTGGGCAACAGTCATCATGCTTTCCTCTTTACCCTTTTCTCCAGCTCTCTGTGGTTTTCCACCCCACCGTGGGATCAAGTCATACAATAGACACCTGGAGGCTACAGGCTGTTGAGATGTAGCCAGAGTAAGAATTCCACTTTTGGGTCTCCCAGAATTAGAGAAGCCTTGTATTGTGTGGATCACAAATTAAAGTTCAGTTTAAATGCGCTAGATCACGTGCCCAATGGAGCTTCCTGTGATGGTGGAAATGTTCTATGATCTGTGCTGACCAATATGGTAGCCACTAGGTAACTGAACTGTAAATTCTGTTTAATTTTAGTTTTAAATTTAAAGTTAGTCACATGTGGTTAGTGGATACCAGTGGTTCTGAAATTTTGATGTGCAGCAAAGTCATCTGGAGGGCTCATTAAAGCATAGATTGCTGGGCTCTACCCTCAATATTTCTGATTCAGTAGGTCTGGGTTAGGGCTTGAAAGTCTGCATTTCTATCAAGTTCCCAGGTGATGCTGCTCGTCTGGAGAAAACCACACTTTGAGAACCACCACTGTAGGCCTATTTCTAGTATCTAATTTTCACGCTAAATAGCACAGATAGAAATGCCATCAGCCCGCCTTCAGGGCCCTTGGTCTGCTAGTTGATAAGCAGCCTAGTACCCCACCCCCTAAATTTACACTAGATCCTTTTTCTAAATCATCACAGCTCATCTTTAAAGCTGACTCATGACAGTTTCTCAGCAGCCACAGTAGCTGAAACAATGGCCTTCTGGGGAAATTCCAGCCTTGAACAGACTTTGATTTTCATTCCAGCCTTTATTAATTCATTCTCTAACCTTATAAGAAATTAGACCATGTGTGTGGTATATGTAGAGTGAGTAATTTTATCTTGCCAAGTTCATACTTGGCATTATAGTGAATGATTTCTGCATCTGTTCTGGCTGGCCGGCCTGGGCTCAGATGGACTGTTCCTAAAATTCTGTTTTAACCAGTAGCCTTTTATTTTTAAGCAAATGATAAAATCATTTTGTAATATTCAGAAATGTCATCTAATAAAAAATGGTTTCTGTAATAATAAAGCATTCTCTTGTGGGTGATTGCTTATAAAAAGGTCCTTCTCAGAATGCATGTTGAAGTATTTATAGATGAAATGACATGCTGTCTGAAATTCTCTTTCAGGTACGGGTGGGGGAGAGTAAATGAAACAAGATTGCAAAAAGTTGATGATTGTTGAAGGTATGTGGAGGTGCATTATACTATTCACTCTACTTTTGTGATTCTTTGGAATTTTACATAATTGAAAAAAAAGATGCTCTTAGAGAAACAAAATATAGCATCTTTGTGAAGTACCAGGTGAATAGTTGAATTTGAAAGTTAGAACTAACTTGTTAGTTTTGGTCTAGGGAATTCATCTGGGCTAAAATTTTAATTTAAAGGATGATCTAAAGTAAATGGAAGAGAATAGCAGTTGTTAAAATGTAATGGATTTTGGACCATTATTAAGTAAAAATTTGCAGGTAAGCAGGGTACTGCATGTGTGTGTAGCATTTAAGTATGGGGGAAATACACCCTTGCTAATTTTTCTACATAGTGTTATAGATATCTATTCTTACAAACATACATTCCCAGCACAACTGGTGCTCACTTTGATGTGTCAAAAAAGTCTTCCTTGATTTGGACAAAGGCAAAGTTTTAAAAAGCCAGCCCTGATGGACTGGTGTGGTTAAGATTCTTAGCTCTCAGTGCTGCAACCCAGGTTTGATTCCCAGTCTGGGAACTCTACCACCTGTCTGTCGGTTGTCATACTGGCAGCTGTGTGTGGCTTTGATGCTGAAAGCTGTGCCACTAGTGTTTCAAATACCAGCAGAGTCGCTCATGGTGGACAGGTTTCATTGGAGCTTCCAAACTAAGACAGACTAGGAAGAAAGACCTGGCCACTCACTTCTGGAAAAATTGTCCGTGAAAATCCTATGAATAGCAGCAGAGCATTGTCTGATAGAGCGCCAGAAGGTGAGAGGATGGCGCAAAAACACCGGGCAGCGTTCTGCTCTGCTGTACACAACGTGACTAGGAGTCAGAATCAACTCAATGGCACTAACAAAAAAAAGTCTTAAAAGTTTAAGAAGGTGGGGGGGTAGGGGAAAGTGATGGCGAGTCACATTACAGGAGCTCGTAGGCAGCTAAGCCCTCCTGGATGGCTGAGTTTAGATTTTTTCCAGTATAGTGATGATATTCACCCTGAAGAAGAAAACAACAAAAAGATCTTGATCTTTTTATGTTATTATCTTCCTGATCTTCTGAAGGCTGTATGAATAAATTAAACTTATTTTTGATCTAGGAAACAGTGTCAGATTTTCTTTAGCTGGATGATAGTAGTTGAGTATTTTAAATTTCTTTGATAGCAACAAGAAGTAAAAAAAGAAATAGTTTTATTAAATAGCAATGAGTTTCATGCCAACTTACAGTGTATAACCTGGGCCCATTCTCTTTCCCTTTGATATATCCAATTTGTCACTCATCTTTTCTTACTTGAAATGTCCCTTTAATACATTTTCATCCCATTTCTGTCCCCCTCACCTTCACCTCCTAGCTCAAGCCGCATCATCCCCTGCCTGTGTTACCACCATGGATTCATTCACTAGATGTTGTACTGCCCTCTCCCCTCCCTTCCCTCCAGTGATTTTGCTTTTCTTTGTCTTCTGTACTTGGACCACATGATTTAGCATTCATTTGTTCTTTATCACATGTACGTTGCTTTTGTTTGCCAATTACATGAAAAGTATGCCTATGTATAGCCATGGGATATTTCTTAATATCCTAAATATTTAGATATTTCTAAACACCTAACCCTGCTGATGTTCAGTTGAAAATATTTGTGAAATGTAACAAGGCCTCCAGTCTCTGTTTAGTTTTATGACTTATCTTTAATTCAGTAGAGGATAGATTTTCAAAGATGGCTTCTTCATCAGGATAAGACATTGCCCCCAAGTCTGCAGGTTGTATTCATGGCTGTAGATGTGTTTCCAGACTTTTCCTCCTTCAGCCATTGAATTCACTGAAACAGACCTGGCCGCATCTGTAAGGGAGTTACTTAAAAAAGATACTTTGGCAGAGTAGATTTTTTGCACCTAGCGTGTGGGGCTTGAAAAAAACCCATAATAACACAAAGGCTCTTCTGTACTCAGCGGTCCTTGGTGTTTAAGTATTCATTGCTTGCTTTCAAATTTTTGGATAATAGGATTGGTTTATATTCCCCTTTTATGGAGCTTCTTCTAAGGGTGTGTGCAAAGCATTAGTCAAGCAAGTGTTTATGCCTGCTTGGGCCTGACACGCGTGTGTGTGTGCGTGTGTGTGTTTTAAAGGACATGGTACCTTTGACTCTTGCATGGAGTTTTATTAATGTTCACACAAGAGTAACATAAAAGAATCCTCCAGAGACATGAAATGTTAATTATCAGGACAAGCCTAGACTGCCCCTCAATGAGACCTACAAGACTAAGGAACTTGCTCATAAAACTCTCCTTTGACTGATCTTGGAAGGACAGGCTAAACGTGAAGTACAATTCTTGGAGGTTTTCTCTTTTTTGGATTTTTGGTATGGAATAAGAGGAAACCTGTTACAACTTGAGACTCCTCTCTGAGCCTGGATGCATTCTTCAAAGCATGTGTTGAACACTTCTGCATTAGGCTCTGTCCTTCTCTTGGAAGCCTTACACCTTTTTAAGTAATGAGTTTAAAAGTAGGTCAGTGACTACTTTGAGGTAAGACAAAAATTTTGAAAAAAAAATCCTTGGGGAGGTCTGCTTTGATAAGATCTATATACTTGCCCCCAGATAATTGATTAAATGCATGTGTCTGGATTTCCTCCTTCTCTCATGCTCTTCTCTCATAAAGAGCCTCAGAAATACAGAATGGTTTAGTACTTTTAAGCCTTGCACTTTGGCTTTGTGAAGAAAAAAACCGAAAACCTGTGCCTGACAAAGGCGTGTTGAAGCCTCTAGTGTCATTGGGTGGGTTGGCGCTCAGTCATCAGATCAACATTGGACTTAGGAGCACAGGCAACAGATGTCAGATGTTTCTCTTTTTGTAAATGCCTTTGTGCCTCTTATTTGCTAGAGTGGACTAGATGATGTCTGTTTTATAGACATACTTCTTCCCTCCCTTCTTCTTTCTTTTTCCCACTCTCTGGTTTCTCTCTCCCAAATGGGGGGGTTGTTTAGGCCCCTTAGATGCGTGACCTTCAAGCTTAATCCATGGTTATATGCAGGGAGCAGGCTCTGTCTGGGACAACTTTCTTCCTTTTTTTTGATTTCATTCATACGCTTTGGGATGTAAGATCCTTTTTCAGGATTTCCCTACCATCTGATGAATTTCTGCAAAATTAATTAACAGTGTAAGATTTGTCAATTTTTTTCTTGACCACTCCCCCCAAAATAATCTGTCATTTTGTGGCGGGACTGTGGGGCTCCCACCCCTGCAGGGAAGGACCAAGCAAGTTTTTTTTACGGTCAGTGCCTCTTTCAGACATTTAAAGTTACCTGCTGTTAGCTTCTAGACAGGAGGGAAAACCTTCCATGTAGGCCCATATCATTTGAGCAGGACTTTGGTGTTGCACAGACTTAAAGTTCCTATTTAGGTCTCGTTTTTATTGCCTGGTCACCTAGTGCAAACAGATTTGTGTCAGAGTTGTGGCTTTTTAGAATAAAGACAGTCATTAAAAAATGTAAAGGCTTTAAAACAGATATTTGCTTATAGAAGAAGCTTCTCGGATACCGTGTCAAACCTCTTTGCTAAGCATTAATGTGGTCACAAGTTTGATGGGCCACATAAAATTCCTATATTTTCCTCAAGTGGTCTAATGAATTGTCACTACCTTTATACATTCCACCCCAGATGTAACCTTGTCCTCATTCAAACAGATTTCAAGGATGAGTCTCATCATTTTCCACATGTACCCTTAGCCACTTCTGTGCTTTACTTTTAAGGCCTCTGTATTTACAGTTCTTTCTCAGTTACCCATGTAGAAATAATCTAATTTTTGAAAAATGTCCAACGAGAAGTTTCAGTCACTGACTGCTCATGGAATAAAAACTAATTTTTAAATTTGCATTTGTAAAATGATTAGACAAATATACTATGGAAAATGGTATACATTTCAAACCCAAATAAAAACTGGTATTAATCAGTACTTGCAGTTGTCATAAATTTTTGTTTTATGTTAATAAGAGACAGGACACAAGAAAAGCTGAAAGAAAGGATTTAACAAAACACAAGCTTACTTTTGAGTAATATAATGAGGTGAGGATGCAGTCAGCTTAAATTTTTACTTCTGTAGTGTTCTACAGCGAGGATTGATGTGATGATACGTTAAGGTACTACAAGCTCTTTGTATAGTGTAAATGCAACAGCTAGAAACTTTAGTGATACATTTTGGTGTTATATTTAAGGATGAAAACCAAAAATCTTTTCTACTTTTAACTAGATTATTCAGAAAACCATTACCCTAAAATTTTCCTGTTAAAAAGTGGTTGGTCAGTCTTCATTATCCATAACACCCCATTCCACACCCATGCAAGGATTCCTGTAGTTAGAGAGCCCATAAAGCAGAGTCATCTTCAGCTCTTACTTCTCTTTCTCTCCCTCCTTTTCCCCTTCTCCTCTCCATCTCTATCTCCCACCTCTTCCCCTCCCCCCTTTTGAATAAGTTAGCCCCCTATTTCCTCTGCCTAACTTCCCATTTCATTCCCATTTGCCTAACTTCACTGTTTCCTGCCCAAGCTCTCACAAAATCTCATAGCTAGCCTTTTATCTCCACTCCATCCTTCAAAATCATTGACTGTTGTCATCTCAAAAAAACAGGACAAGATCTTGAGAGGAGTCCCTGCTCTATGTGTTCATTGCCTGTGGTGATGGTTTTCAAAGATGTTTCTCAAACGTGGCTGGTCACTGGGTCTCCAGGTTGTTGTCTGCACCACCCCCGCCCCCTGCTCCCCATCCTCACAGCTTCAGTTGGAGCAACTCCACTTTTGTTGTGTCTTTTGAACTTGAAGTAAGATTTTGTTGAACAAAATGTTCCAGGACTTAAAAAAAAAAAAGGTTGAAAACCATAGGATCAGATAACTGTTAAAATGCTGTGTCTTCCCCCATATTCTGCTCAAGGTACTATCTTTAAACTTTTGCTGTTCTGGTTTTTTTTTTTAAGAAGTTTTTATATTGTTCCAAAATATATTGGATATATGTTTATGTTTAGATCTCTCACAGTTCTCCAGTTCATGGGCTCATGTTTATTGAGTGCTTAGTGAGACTATCATTTTTATGCATATTAATTTATTCAATCTGTACCTCATTGATGTAGGTGCTATTATTTAGCACGATTTCATGGATGAGAGATTGAGGCACAGAGGTTAACTGTTTGCTCAAGGTTATATAGTTAGTAAGTGGCAGAGCAGGATTCTGACCTCAGCCGACTTGCTCCAGAGTCCACGCTCTTAAACACTAGAGTTTCAGAACAAACTCAATGCATTAATGTAATTAGGTGGCTTTTAAAGACTCAACTGGAAGAAGCACAGCCATCAGACACTTCTGTCCACAGGCTGAACTTTCAATTTGGGGCTGCCTGTGCCCTCACATTATTGTTAAGCCCAGGCCTGTGTGGGGCAAGTCAGGAGTGGGTAGAGGGAGAGGAATGGGAGCAGGAGGGACTAGACCACAAAGTGGAGAAAAGAGAGGCAACAGGCCGTTTTCCCCCAAACCCAAAAGGACTCTGGCCATAGGACTCCCTGGCCTTGATCTGAAGTCTTTGGAGCCATTGGTTTATGTGCCTATTTAATGTTGATGTCAGGACAATGCCTGCAGTCACTCTGACCCAGTCGTATGGTTCCTCTGTCCTATTTACTCTGTTCACTCCAAAGTGAGTGAGTGTTGCTTTGGTCACTCGAGGCGTTAGAATCTCCTTTCCTCTCCCCATCCTGAAAGACAAGTGGGGGCCTTGTTGGGGTGATTCTAAAGAAAAATCTCTGAATCAGTGAAGTCAGATTTCCAGGAGTGTGGCTCATTTAACTATCAGAAGCAACACCAGAAATGCTGGCCACAAGGCAGCCTCCCTGCTTACCACCCCCGCCTCCTGCCTTTGGTAGCATTTCAGAACAACAAAAGCTGGCCTGTGTCTTTTCTCACACACGAGTTTTGCTCCCGGAGTCCCATTGGAGGACCAGTCAGGGCTGCCACCTTATTTTTGTGGGCAGAAACCACTACGCAGTGGGTTGATGGGGCAAAAACTTCTTTACAAAGACAAATAAATGTGGGTTGGTAGGAATTTGTGCAAAAAAAAAGTCTTTTTAAAAACACTCTTGTGATGGGACAAATGTGACTGCTCAGATCATTCCCACATGGGCCCTTCAGAATCTGTTTTCTCTCTCTCTTGTTTGGAGGTGAGGGGGCAGTTGAAATATGTGGGGGAAGTAACTGAGCAACTCCTTTAACTCGAGGGGAGGGTCTGCCCTGGACCCAGGCTTCCTCTGCCTACTTGAGTCCTGGGCCAGATGGGAGGGGTGTGGGGCCAGGTGAGATAAAATTAGTGGTTAATCTCAAGCCGTGGAAGCAGCTGGGTTTGGTTCTCAGCTTCTCAGTCCAAGTGTAAACCAGAGTTTAGCCTCAGTGTGGTGCAGGATTAGAAAGAAAATGCGGCAGAATGAAAGGTCAGGAGTGGATTCTGGGGCCTGGCTGACCCTGCCTGATTATGAACAGAACTCTTCATTAGGAGCGGTTCTGTTGAGAAATACCCTTCATATATATACATATATTTAAAAGGGAACTTTCTGCTTAGCACAGGGAATGTGAATTATTGGACATTATGAACACTTGGTGGGGAGAGGAAGGTGTCTAGCATCGTCAGCCCTTGGTCTTAGAGGAGGGGATGATCCAGTGTGTGGATCGCCAGGAGGCTTGTTTTTGTTCTTTCCCTCCCCTGCTGCCCAGCCTTCTGGCTGTTTTATTGCTTATTAGCCTCTTTGTTAGTGGAAGAAACAAACAAAAGGAGTTAAAATTCAACTTCTGGTTTTTGCTTCTGGTTTAGCAGCTTTCGTTGAAGGTTAGCTGAGTGGGTTAGGAGTGCAGAAGGTAAAGATCTGAACTATCCGTTTGGGTGATTGATTAAACTCTCTGCCCCTCCGTCCCTCGCATGCTGTCTCTATGTGGGTAAAGCCATGATGAGCAGAAAGTGAAAAGGGAGATTCTTTGTAACAAAAAGACTAGGCATTAGAGCCTAATTGGAAAATATGCATGCCCAAAATGTGCTCCCATGTAGCCAAGAACATGAAAACTGAAGATAATGCAATGAAAAATACTTTAGAAAGCTTAAATTGCTCAGATACTGTATGGCAGGAAAGGAACGAGTTAATATTAGAATTGGGTTTTTTTTCTTTGCGGTTGGGAAAGGATATGCAATAAACTGATAAAGACAGCTAGTTTTCATTTCTTAATCTTTTTTTGTCGTGTATTAAATTTAAGACTGTAGGCTTATCACTAGTTCTTGGAGACACCTAGGTGAAAACCCTCACACATGAAGCTGAAAATCTCTCTCTTTGGGTGGGTGTAATGTTTCACTTGAAAAGGAACTGTTCAAATCCTGCAAAAGGCACAGAAAAAGCTCATCCTTGATTTTAGATGTTTTTTGAGCCTATGTCAGGTTACACACTTCGTCTTGTTCCTGCTGCCACCCGTCCGTATTTGCTCATTGCTGGCTTGCTGAGAAAGAATGTGGGGGTCCCGGGAGTTCTTCATTAAGCTCACGCTCCAGGTCTTCCAGGGCCACTGAGTGACTGGAACTTTAATCAACATACACGAAGAAGGGGCCTAGGGTGGCTGTTAATGCCTTTGAATTAATCAGAGAAAGGATTAAAGAAGGGGCCGGGACCTGGGGAAAGAGCTCCCCACCTGTAGCTGCTGCTTCTCTGATGTAAAAAGCAGCGTCCTGGGAGGAGCTCCACATCCCCGAGTAGGAGCTTGTGTCGGATGCTGCCTCAGGGCGGGAAAACCCTATCCAGATACCTTCCTTTGAGGTAGAAATATGGTTGAAAGGCTCCCCAGGCTTTTGTGGGGAGTCTCTAGACCGGGAAGAAACTGTTGCACCCGGAAGGCCTGGTAATAGTCAAAGCCCACCTCAAAGGTTTTCTCTTCAATCGAGGATCCCCGGAGGATCCCTGGGAGGCAACCGTCCTTCTGTATAGGTGGCCAGAAGGGAGGTCAGAAGGGGAGGGCGAGGGGAGACCCAGCACCAGAAGGCAGACAGAAAAGAAAAAAATGAAGCTGCTGGGAAAGTGCACTTAAAAGGGATGGGAGTGGGGGCTGGCTGCTTAAAAGGAAGAGGAACAAGACCCTCAGGGAGAGAAAGCAAATGAATAGGGAAATGGAATCAAATCAGATGATGTCCTTTTAAGGAAAAGATGGTGTTAATAAAACAAATAAATCAATAGAGAATGAAGAAAAGCATACTGATGGAACTGCCAGAGGAAAGTTCCAGCAAGCGTATCGGAGAGAGGGAAGCTCATGTGTGAAAACGAGGCTAATGCTCCAAAGAGTGAACTTGGAGGGTGGGGAAGTCTTTGAGATGGGGGCCACTGAAGCTTATATTTCATGTCATGTTTTTCTTCATTGGATGATGTCCAGAAAGTTCTTTGTATTTTACTGCAACATATGTATTGATTAATGCGTTTAAATGTGAAGGCAGAACATTAAATCAATGCAAGAAGGGAAGGTTTTGAGTTGGAGGGGCATGTTAGAACCAGAAATTTTGTCTGCCTTTATCCAAGCTCCCTGTAGATCTTTGTTTCTTTGACAAACTCTTATTTTAATCGCATTTTCTTTCCAACTATCTTGTGCATAGAAGAGGAAGGCTTTGTTAACCTCATTTCCTAGAATCACAGATTTGGTAAATGAGGTTTGAAGAGGTCAAATGAGTGCCTCCTCGATCTCTTTACTTACTTCTCCAGTGCGTCGGAAGCAAGAAGAATACCAGAATGTTGCATTTAATACATTGTCTATAAACTAGATTCTGGAGAATGGGGAGTGCTGATCTGAGTCAAGACCCATTTATAGTATGCCCTTCAGTTTACTCTTGTTAGAGAGGTTTTAGAGAAAAGTGGTGTATTTTGAAAGCATTTGCTGGGAAGGAATACTGTTTGATGGTAGTTTCATTATTAAAATGTTTTTGAGTGACACTGTGTACTTGCTACCATATTTGGTTATTATAATGGGTAGCTTTTAGTGCTGAAAGAATGGAATTGGCTATTAATTGGAGTCTGGTAAATATCTGAAATAAATTTCCTACTGTTTTGTGGGGTAGTGGGCAAGAGTTGGATCAGAGTCTGATAAGGGTAAGGGGGAAACTTTGAGAAATTGACTTGTCTGTTCATTTATTGAGCATCTGCTATAGCCTAGGCGCCATGCTAGGATCTAGCAAAATAAAGGTGAATACAGCACCGTTCTTCGTGGAGCTTTTTGTAGAATGGGGTGACAAGCATAGACAGATGCTTTTAAACATTCCCATGATTGTGGTGATGTGCATCTGCTCCAAGACTTCCCATTGTTTTTGGAGATAAGTGATGCTGGGAGAGAAGTCTGTAAAGCTGATGTAGATAAAGGTACGCTAACTAGACTGGTGCCTAACTGCCCCTTCTTCACACCTATGACTTTAAATCCCTAAAGCAAGTGACACACAGAGTTGGGGATCTGTATTCAACTCAAGAGATCTCTCCATAAATCTGTGGTGGGTGGCTGTCTGTCTGAGATGCTGGCACATAGTGGAGAAGGCTTTGGTCAGAGAACAGGATCAGAAGATGTCTTAGTTTTCTCTTGCTGGCGTAACAAATTGCCACAAACATAGTGGCTTAAAACAACACAGATTTATTCTCTTTCAGTTCTATAGGTCAGAAGGCTGATCTCACAAGGCTGCGTTCCTTCTGGAGACTCTTTAGGTTGCCCACATTTCTTGGCTTATGGCCCTGTTCCTCCATATTCAAAGCAAATAATGTTAGGCCAAGTCCTTTTCACGCTGCCGTCTCTCTGGTTCTTTGGCCACAGCCTTGAAAGGTTCTCCACCCAGGAGGACTCATGTAATAAGATTGGGCCCACCCAGATAAGTCAAGATAATCTCCCCATCTCAGGGTTCTTCACTTTAATCATATCTGCAAAGTCCCTTTTGCCATGTAAGGTGAGACACACGTAGATTCTGGGGATTAGGATGTGGACATCTTTATCTACCAGAAAGGAAGGCTCGGTTCTTTCTGCTGTGCTGTGATTCTCTAACTCAGGTAAATGGGCCTCCAGATTAATTTTCTTTCAGACTTTTACACCACTGCCATAATTGCTAGACAGCTCTCTTTGATATGTCATTCTGTGACTTGAAAAGACTCCTTGGCCAGGCACTAAGGTCCCTCCACAGTAGGGTCCTTAGTCACCCCTTCTCATCGTGGTCTTGAACAAGAACTCTGTGTTCTGGTTGGATGTGTTTACTTGCCATTGCCCTCTGTCTCCTGTTCTGTTCTGTGCATTCCTGACTCCAGGAATTGAGTTGTTCCTGCCAAACCACCCTTATCTCTGCCCATCCTTCCTGTGAAATCCTGTGACGTTGACCATCTTTACTCCACATTTGGAGTTTATCATAATTATCTAGTACTGTTATTTAACTTTTATGTGAATGCATTTGATCTTCCCAGCTAGACTAGTTGTTCCAAGGTGCTTGTTAAGAAGGCAGAGTCCTGGGATTCACCCTCAGAGGGATTGATTGAATGGTCTGGGATGGGGCCCAGAAGTTTGGCTTTATAACAGACTCTGTGGGTGATGCTGATACAGGTGGCCCGCATGCAACACATGCTGGAAACTCCTTGAGAAGGGAGATGAATGATCTGTCCTCTCACAGTGATAGACATCATGCTGTCCTTGTAGGTGGAGATTATGTTTTTGAGAAGTGAATACCAGTTTTCTGTAGGTGAGTTTTAATCTACAGAGAGAATGTCTTTTGGGAAGTGTGTAATAGAGTTACGGGCACCAAACTGCACACCATCTTTTTGGAGCCAACTGTAGAAGTTTGCAGATGGGCAAAGAGCTCATCTGTGCACCTGGTGGAAGTGGGTAAACAAATAGTACAGTTGAGATTTGGAAATAACCTATTAGTATGGCAAAATTGCCATGCCTCTGGATTGACTTTCTTATTGAACTTTTCTGTGTTTTGGGGACCCAATGTGAAGTATCAAAGGCAGAAATTCTGTTGTGGAAAAGATTTGAAAAAGGGAAGATGGCTAATTCTTGGGAACATGCAGAGGGAACTTGATGCTTTCAGTGCTCATTCTGATAACTCGTTCTTGATGACTGGAATGCAAAGAATACCCAAAAATCTGAATTCCCACTGAACCACGCATTTTTGGAATGAAGCCTTTCATGAATATGCTATGATTTTGATTTCTGCTTTTGTTAAGATTGGAATGGAGTCTTTGTTATTTTACATTATTTCATAGACCCCCTGGAGAGTTTAAGTCCAAATGATTGGATTTATTTTACGAAATTGATTTTTGTCTTTTCCCATTTTTGGAGACCTTATAGCATAAAATGAAACCATTAATAGGCTAATTAAGCAAAATATTTTTTGTTTTGTTCAATTTTCTACTTTTCATTAATTTTTCTATCAACTTTATGGCAGAAAGGAAGACGTCAATTTTTATCGAGAAGAGCTTTAATTAGCTATTTCAGAGTTCCTATTATAATAGGGTTCTACCTGTTGTACATAATGAGAGGACTTTAACCTGAGCCAGAAGAGGAGGTATTAAAAATTACAGATGTTTCTGTGAGCTGGAAGCTGTCACAGCGGTGATACACTTGAACTGGAAATCACCAAAATTTCCTTCTGACTCCCTGGTCACCAAACAAAACATAGGCATATTTTTTTACATTACTGTCTTTTCTTGAAAAGAGCTGTTATAAGATGAATTGTTAGGCACTTTAATAATGGTCTTTGATTCAGTTTAAGCCAGCTCTCTATGTGCCTGTTAAATAAAAATACTTCATAAATTGAGTAAGTTGTGAAAATTCACATTTTTTTTTCCAGTGGGCTCATTTGCATACCTGGTGGTCATATTATCTTCAGTTGGTGTTAAGATTCTATGATGATATCTGATTCTGATTGAATTAACCCAAGTGGGACCAATAGGGGCAAAGAATAGCATGTTCTGTGCATGCAGAGCTAAATTAAAATATTGATAATTAGTGTAATTATTTGGTTTCAACTGCTTGAATTTTTTTTTTTTTTTTAGCAGCCATTGTGTATACAGTGTGTTGCCAGATAAAATGCTGAAGGAAGTTACTACTCCGATTGGTCTTGCATATATTATTTCTTCTGGATGGAACTCTGCCATTTGTCACAAAGCTCATAGTTAAAGTTCACTCCAGTCTAACCAAACTTAGGAGCGATCAAGGTATTTTGGTCTAGTATTGAATTAAATTGAATCAATATTTGTTTAATATCTTCCTGCTCACAACGGCAGTCTCTGTAGAGAATAAGAGAAGAGTAATATAATCCTTGCCTTCAAAGAATGGATAATTTAGAACAGAGTTGTCTAATAGAAATATTATGTGAACCACATAACTAACTTTAAATTTCCCAGTAGCCACATTAAAAGAGAAAAAAAGACAGGTGAAATTATTTTTACTAATTTTATTTAACACAAGATAAAAATATTATTTCAACATGTAATCACTATAAAAATCACTAATGAGATATTTTACATTCTTTTAAAAATACTAAGTCTTCAAAATCTGGTGAGTCATTTACTCTTAAAGCACATCTCAATTTGGATGCTAAATTCTTATTGGAAATAGTTGATCTTTATTTAGACTATAAAATGTGAAGTTGAAAAAGTGGATTCACATACTGAATTTGTCCTAAACATACTTAAAAGTTGTCCAATAACTGAAGTGAACATCTGTTTAAAATTTGAATTAAAAATTAATAATGTTAAAAATGCAGTTCCTTAGCCATTCTAATGACATTTCCATTTCCATAGCCCCATGTGGTGGTGGCTACTCTACTAGACAGCACGGATTCAGATACTGAGACAAGACTTTTTGCATCTTCCATACTTAAATAAATCAAGATGGTGTGTAATTACAAAATGAATTCCTATGCATTTGTACAGGATAATTAGCAGAAGTATGGGCTCGTAGGGCTGTCCAATAGAACTTTCTGTGATGAAAATGTTCTGTATTGGCACAGACCAGTGAGGTAGCCACTAGCCCTGTGCGGCTTTTGAACACTTGAAGTATGGCAAGTACAACTAGAAGCTGCATTTTAATTTTGTTTAATTAATTCAAATTTAAATAGCCACTTGGAGCTGGTGGCTACCATATTGGTTAGCCCTGAGCTAGAGTCTTATGAAGGAGCCACAATGTGAATTAGTATAGGCAGTGAGAAAAGGATAAGATATTACTGAGTGGGAATAGCATAGACCAGTGGTTCCCAAACATTACTGCACATTGGAATTATAGGGGGACCTATACTCTGCTGCCACTCCCGGATATGCTGATTTAATCGGTGTGGGTGACCTAGTCATTAGCAGTTTCCAAAGCTCCCTAGGTGATTCTGATGTACAGCAAATTTGGGAACAGATCTGTGCTTGTATTATAAATTCTTCACAAATCTATTTCCTTGGTATTCATATCCTACATAAGTTTGCTAGGAATAAGCACAAAGAAGGAACTAAATCAGTACCTGGTATTTTCTAGGTTCCTAAGACTACTGAATATGTACTCTTACTTGATCATACAAAGCCCTGTGCATTCGATGGAGCAGAAGTGATTCCCATTTGGCTAAGAAAAAGAGATTCAAAGATTAGTTGACTTGCTGAAGGTCACATAGCTGGGGGGTGATTGAGTCGTGTCTTGAACCTGAATCTTGTGTTTCTGCCACCACATAAGCAGAGCAATATAGAGTATCCAGCCTCCTCCAATTTGTGGCTTGTTTTCTCTCTCTTCATAATAGAGCCCTTGTACTTAGATTTGTAAAGAATGTTTCTTTTGATATTTAGGAAAAAAAATCTCATTAACAATTGGATGTTTGTAGTCCGACAGATTCATGATCCTCTAAAGAGCACTGTGCTGGGTGTTGGGAGATCTCTGCTCTTTTCCCGGTACAACATATGAGCTTGGTGACCTTGAGCCAGCCAGTGGGCCAGTTGGTGCATCAGATTTCCAGGTCTTAGAGTAGAGGTCTCTGCCTCTGCTATAACTTAAAGGATTGCCGTGGAAAAAAAAAGTTGCTGCCCTGGATGAAAGGCTGTTTATACTTCTGTAAATTGTACTTGAAATACTTATGAAAGTAAAATGGTTTTTTCCTTGACTTTCTTTAAATAAGTAAAGAACACTTTTCACATGCCAGACATGAATTAACTTAACCTTCACAACAGCCTTGGGAGATAGGACTTATTACCCTGTCTTACTGATGAAGAAATTGAGGTTCAGTGACTTGCCCAATGTCACACATCTTCCGAGAGGCAGAGCCGAGATTAGAACCGAGATGGGTTTTGCTCCAAAGCCTGTGGTAATATCTGCTGCAGAGAACTGAGTCGTACCCTTATGGCCTGAGTCAATTCATCTTCAATAGGGTATTTACTCTGTTCCGTATTAGGGGTACCAAGAGGTGGCAAGGTTCGTTAGTGACTTGGAAGTTGCCCCACTTAGACTTAAAATAGATGGTGGATGTTTCCTCAGTCTCAGGTAAAATGTGAATAAAAGCATCTTTAGAAAATATTGCTTTTCATATGGCTCAAACTTTAGGAGTGATGAGCTGGCTGTGCGAAGGCAGCTTTCAGACTGTCCTCTTCCCTCCAGCTTTTTCTAATAGGGATCCTGGAGATACCAGTACTTTTCAGCCAAAATTTAACTTGAATTAATTAATAGCTAGTTGAATGTTTTCTATTCTCCCTGGCTCCTCCCCCTTGGAGAAAAGTATTTTAAACCTAGAATAGGTATTTGCTTTATTTGATGGGTAAAGTTCAAATATATATTTTTTCTCTCTTTTGCTTTTCTGTGTGAGTGGCAACAAATAGAATGGTGGGTCCTTTTGTTATTGTTATCTCCTCTTTTAGGTTTCTCATTTTTGTAAAAGCTTAATGCAGACATTTCTCGTTTGGCTCTTATTTGCAGGTATGATAATTCTCAAGGTTTCTGTAGCTCCTTGGGATTGCGTCTTTATAAACTGAACTTTGTCCACTCCAGTGAAATTGTTTGGGGGAAAAGGGAGCAGAATACACTTTCTAGAAGGTTTCTCCTGGCCTTTGTCTGTTGATGAGCTTTTATAATTTCCATTTCACTGTCATGGCCTCTAGAGGATAACCTTGGATCTTAGTGTAGACTTGATTGAGTGTAAAATGAGTTAGCACAAGTGAAGTGGAAACAGATCAGTCTGTGAGGAGGAGGTTCAGGCGCTAAATCCTCTAGTCCATTGAGGGCGAAAGCATTTCCCTCCGAGCCTCTCTGGGAACGCCTGTCCTCTTTCTTGGAGAAATAAATAAGCTACTGTGCACGTGCGGTTGCTGTTTACGCCTTTGACATTTGTGCCCAGTTCTGTGGGGGATACAAAATTGCTCTTATCTTTGGCCTCAGGAAGCTTATAGAATTGGGGGGATGACCTTATTTGTTACACATTCACCTGGCTCCTCTCTGGTAGGCACAAGACGTACAAAGATTAAATATGAGCCATGAATGCTACCCTCTTGGTTTACAGCTTAGTAGAGGCCTCATCCATGACTTGTAATACAGTGTGATCAGTACTACCATGGAAGGATGAACAAGAAACAGTGGGGGCTCACAGCCCAAGCGAGTGATCAACTCTGCCAAGGAAGTCAGGGGAGACTTCACAGAGAGGTGGAGTTGGGCAGAGTTTTGAAAAGGTTTCCCCTCAGACTAGTGGCATAGGGCATTTTTGGAGGCAAGAACACCATGTGCAAAGGCACTGTGTGAAACAGCCTGGTGTGTTGGAGAATGCACCGCCAGAGTAAGGGAGGACCTAAAGTATTATTTTGTATGTGGTAGGCAGCAGGTTCAAAGGAGCCTGAGAGCAGGAAGGCTGAACTAGCCAGATTTGGAAATACTCTGCTGGAATGTTCCAGATCAGTGGGCTACATTGACAAAGTGTTTAAAGTGGAGTAAAGCCATAGGATGGGAAGGAATCCATGGAGGTCAGGGGACACATGGCCCCATCAGTACCCTGAAGGACAGTGTTGGATATGAATCTAGGTACAGGGCTATATTTTGATAGTTTTTGCTCCTTCTTTAAGGACATATTTCACTTAAACCCCAGTAGTTATTCCTGGCAGGAACAATGGATCTACCCTCCCCCTGCCCAAGCTAAACAGTTTGCGTGAGTAGGGAACAGAAAGCTCAGCATTGTCAACTGGAAGTACTTGCTTTTCTTTAGAGAGGTCAAGTGTTTTCCATGGGAGAATGATGTCAACACACTCAGCTTAGTGTCCTGACCCCAGGACATGCGTGGCCTTGTACCCAGAGCAGAGGAATGAGTGCTCTAGAATGTCCTTTTTGCTTTGGCAACATACAGCTATAATAGTGAGATACCTTTCTTTAAGGCATCAGCTTTTGGTGGAAATGAGATTTGTGACAGGGACTAGGATGATTGCCAGAAAGGTTGCTAAATAGAGAATTATGGTTTGTTATTTTCAAGAAGCAACTTGGTGTTGTGGAAAAAAGCACTGGACAAGGATTTGGGAAACTTGGCGTCTAATCCAGGTTCTACCCTATCTAGTCCTATGACCTTGGTCTTTCTGAGCCTTGGTTTCCTAATAGGCAAATAAGGAAAATAATGTTGGGAGACTCAAAAGAGCCAGACACGAGCCTGGTAAACCATCCGGCACTTTATAGTTTGTGAGCTCTGTTTGAATCCTGTCATTTGGCCCCTCCATCTGGTCGCCGTGTGTGTCCTCCTGCCTGCCATGTTGGAGGGGCTCTTCCTGATGGGCCTGGCTGTACCAGCCTCTGAGAGACTCACTGTAGTTCTGCAAACCACTTTATCTTTGAAGAAAATGTTTTCACTACCAGTAAAACTTCATTTCTTTATTTTCTCTCTAAGGTTTTCTTCTTCTGAGATGATTTCAAAGAAGTGTCTAGAATTCTCTTCTTTCTCGCTTAACTCTTTACAGTCTACCTATCTCCAGTGACCCCTTCAGTATCTATAATTAATGGGAGATATAATCTGGGCCACTTTGGATGTGAGTAATCAAAATAAGAGTCTGGCCAGTAATTGGGTTTGAAGAAGTGTTGAGCTGATGTCACCTCATGAAATGAAAATGGCACAAGACCACTCTGTTAACACTAGGCCGGTCCTTGTCCTTGTCCCTCATAAGGTTTTCCTTGGTATTGAGGGGCAGGGGGAAGAGAAGGTGGTGGTGTAGACAGCCCTCTAACTGAGGTATTCCTGAACTAATTACCTCTAAAGCACTATAAATTCTTACAGATTTCCTCCTTTGTACTCCACAGAGCAAGTCTCTTTCTCAACTTGATCCAAAGAAACATAGCAACATGTGCAGCTTCCCCGAAGTGCTGTAAGCAGGGGGCCAGCAATCATATTCACATCTGTCTGTGGAGTTTGGTGGGTGCCGTTGAGGCTGTTGCTTCTCTTCTTGAGTATCAGGCTGCAGGGATTGTGTCCCTGAGGTTTTTGCCACTGTGGAGAATTATTCCCTCTTCCTGCCTCCTCCAGCCTGGGAAGCCTCACTCACAGCCAGAGGGGCCCAGTGAGGCAGGGCTGCTCCTACAATGAGGGGAAGCTGGTGTGTTCTTGGCCTTGCCCCTGGGTTTATTTCTTCCCTATGCTGACACTGCCTTACCTTAACCCTTGAGTGAGCCTTTCTTCCTGGTAATTTGGCTCTTTTTTTTCCACAAAAAAGAAGTGGAATCATGGACCTTGGTCATGTTCCGCCCCCCCCCCCCCTTTTTCCTGGAAGTGCTAACATATTTCTCTACGTGCTGAACCTGTTCATCAGTAATTCTTGATGGATTGTCATTCCTTTTGGCAAACTGAAATAAAACACAAAAATCTCAAAATAGATGTAACCAGACTCCTCACACTTAATAAAGACCATATGTGCTTGCACTTGGAATTTAGTTTGTCCTGTTTGGTGAGTGGTACTTCTCCCACTCTCTGCCTCTTCCCTCCCTCCCTGCTTTCTGCAGATGGAAGGCTGATGGAGCTTTTCCAGCGGCTCATGCCTGTGTAGTTACGCTGCATCTTTTTTGATCCCATGCACCCTGTTTTGATAGTACACACTGTTTAAAAACTCTCTGTACATATATTATTTTGTTTGTGGAGGATGTTAACAGTATAGGGTTCCTTCTGCTTGGCATCTTTGTAGTGAGTAGCTGTGGTTTTTTCCGAGTGTATGCCTGGCATGTGTGTATGCACACAATGGGTTTCTGCCACGCAGCACTGTACTTGTGAGAGCAGGCCTGGTGAACAGTTGTGCAAGCCAATAGCTTTCTTTATTGAGCTCTTAATGTGTGCCAGGCACTATGCTCAGCTGTCCATGTTTTAGCTCATTTAATCCTCAAAATAACCTTAATAGGTAGGTACTACTACCATCATCATCATCCCTCCATTTTCCCAGTGAGGAACTCAAGACACAGAGAGGTTAAGCTACTTGCCCAAGGTCCTGTGGCTTGTGGTCTGGATTTTCCTCTCAGGCATTTGGGCTCCAGAGCCCATACTCTCACCCAAATCTAAACTGCTGCTCCTCAATGGCTAAACCAAGTTGTCACCCCAGGAATTGATTTCGCCCCTGAATGAGAAAGCATAGAATAGTAATGGCCTCAATTTAACAGTGATATCTTTATTTGAGGGATTCTTAAGAATTCTGACTTCATTACATCCTTTGAACCCTTTCATTAAGAAACAACTTTCCCTGATGCATAATGAGATTCCTGCCCAGTTTCCTCAAGACTGAGTTTGTAGGGTCTAGCACTGTGCTGTCCGGTACAGGAACCACTGGGCTCGTGGCTGTAGAGCATTGAAATGTGGCTGGCATAACCACGGAACAAAAATTTTCATTTCAATTAATTTAAATTTAAAAATAGTTCAGTTATTGGAAAACTTTTATGTACGTTTGGAACAACTTGGGTATATGAATCTCCTTTTTCAACAGGATATTTTAAGAAATCTAAACATACATCAGGTATATCTGATGAAAATTTAGTGTCTGAATTGGAATGTGTGAAAAGTATAAAATACACTTGGGATTTTGAAAATTAATATTGCATTCTTTTCTCATATTATCGCATTAATGACTCATGCTGGTTACGTGTTGAAATGATATACCTTACTTAAAACCAACATATCTAAAACATTATTATTGAAGTCAATTTCACTTCTTTTTACTTTTTAATGTGACTACTAGAAAATTAATTCTGTATGTGGCTCACATTATAATTCTATTTGACAGTGCTCTTTTGGAGCATAAATATGAATGCTCCCCTATGGAATAATACTTCGCTGAAGCAAGTGTTCAAAAGATAATTACTGAATGGGTGATTTGTTGGTGAGAGCTGTCTAGGAGAACTGATTCAGGAGAGAGAGCTAATGGAACCTGATTACTTTTGTTGAAATTAGTATCTTATTTTAGGATTTAAATGAAGTAATAATGATGCATAATTAATGCTAGGCATAACATACACAGTGCCTTCTAGCCTTTTGAATACATTACCACTTTGAGAATCATGTGATAAAATGAAGGTGGAGAAAATTAACATGAGTCAATTACTCTCTTGGTCAAGAGGAGTTTCCTGTTTCTGCTGTGAGCTGGATTACACTGTAGCACTTGATTTGTGGCTACTTCCCTTTGGCGAGATTTGGCAATTAAGTGTATGAAGCCCTCGTTACCAGCCTCCTGCCAGCCTCTTCTCTGCCTTCTCCCCTGCTGCTCACCAGTTCTCCCATGAACTGAGAATCCCTACACATACGTGCTATCTCAGGTCTCCTTGTGTCGTATGTGACAACCTAGGAGGCAGTCGGTGTCTCTTGAATCAGAATTAAGTGTCTGTGTTGCCCTAGGAGGCCACATGCCCTGAGTCGGGACACACAGCTGTTGTCACCACCGCTCCACTTTATCCATCTCCCTCTGACTTCTCTAGCCTCCTTGGTTAATGTTTCTTTTTGTACATGCCCTCTAAGTGTTTGTAGGCCTCAGGGCTACACTTTTCTTCATTTCTTTTCCACTCTACATTCTTCTGAGCTTTCCCATGCACTCTCGTGACTTCAACTCCCTCTTGCCTGGGTTCCCAGTGGTTGGTCATCCTGGGGCAGAAGTGCTGAACCTCATGTGTCATGTGTCCTCCTGGAGGGGCTGACAGTTTAAAATTCTGTGCTTAATTGATCATGCAGTGAAGAGTTAGGAAATACATGTTCTGGGCTGGCCCACATCCTAGTGGTTAAGTTTGGTGCGCTCCACTTTGGCCGCCTGGGTTTGGCTCCTGGGCGTGCACCTACGCCACTTGTCTGTCAGTGGCCATGCTGTGGTGGCAGCTCACATTCAAAAATAGGAAGATTGGCAGCGGATATTAGCTCAGGGCGAATCTTCCTCGCAAAAAAAAAAGAGAGAGAGAGAAAATACATGTTGTTTTTTTTTTTCTTTTAATGTATCGGTCCTTTAGTTTTCCCCTTTGCAAAATGGGAGCAGTATTTGCATCCAGAGGAAAGCCTAAAGAAGCACTACACCATCACAGAGAAACAAGATGAATCTATGATATACTACATTTGCCTTTGTGCTGAGTTTCAGATTAGTCACCTGCCATTGGATTTGAAATAGTACATTAAACTGAGACTAAATTTACTAATGAGGGAATTTATTCCTATTAAAGCTTTTTGAAAATGAATGTCTCATTTGTCTATTTCTTTCCTCTTTCCCACCCTCACCCCCTGCTTTGTGTCTGCACTGTTGTTTTAAAAGTTTCAAATAGATTTGAATAACTCTTAGCTTTAAAGATAGCCTTTTTCCCCTCCATCTTGTAGAGGATGAAGGTGGCTGTTTTAAAGGTAGGTGATATTTGAGGAAGACTAATGCAATGTTGAGGGCATATGCTTAGAAAGTGGAGACACCTGAGTTCTAGTTCCATTTCTGCCTATTCAATCATGGTGTGAATTGAGCATGTTCCTTAATCTTGGTTGGTACATACCTCCCTTAGAGCAGGGCCTATTTTATAGTAATTGCTCAATAAATATTAGCCATTATGATTGGCTGTTTTCTTAGAACGTCTCTTGAAGATTTAGATGAAGGTATTTGAAAGGTTGCTGTCTATGATTTGTCAGCCATTGTTGACAACTGAGACATTGTTCTCATAAAGATGAACATCTGATATATAAAGGAGATAGAAAATTTCTTCTAGTTTAGAGACTGACTGTAGATAATATACTCTATAAGAAAAATGTGCCTAATCAACCTGTTTTCCCTGTATGGCCATAATTAGTACATAGTTCTGCCGGTAAAGGTTTATAATATAGTCTTCTCACAGTGCCAGTTCTCGATTCCATTTGCAGATGTAATTCCAGACTGTATGCAAGATTTGAATTGTATTATGGAATCAAAGTGATTATAATGGTCATACGCAGTTCCAGGAAGGAGTGAATCATATGTTCTGGTTATTACATGAATGGGAGACCCAAGAGCTCAGTTAGCTAATTTAACATGTAGTCAGAGAAACTGTAAGGGAGTAAATAACAATTCTCATTTGAAAGTGTGAGCAGAGCAGGAACTTCAGAGCTGTATGCTCCTTTAATGAAGGCTATTAGTTTAGTTGTTTTTAAAAAATGAAGGTTTAGCTTCCTACTAACAGTTAAGGGCCTTGCTCTTGATTTCTTATGATATGACCAAATCCTGTTCTGTGGAAGTGTTGGAGAATGTTTGGCTTCACATAAGAGACCTCCCTTTCACGCCTAAGAGGCCAGGAATGTAATTTTCAGTTGCTTGGAAGATTTAATTTTCAAAGCTGTGCCATTGGAAAAAAAAAAAAAAAAGGCAGAAAAGTCCGGTAGGCTGTCATGTTCTTAGTTTTATCTGAGTTGGCCTTGCATTTTTGCCCTTTGTACCATTTGAACAGCCAAGGGATATTAGTTTTTAACTCACTTGGCAGTTTGGGACCATGTTTTGTCTTTTGGAAAATGCAGTTACAAATCACATTTTTTCCAAAACAAAGTGAGGCTGTGGAGCCCCTCATTTTGATCCTCTGAGGAATGAGAGGCTGTTTACGTTGAGCAAGTGAGATATATTTATTCTTCTGCACAAAGAAAGCCAAATTATTTACCAGAAAGCTCTTTAGTTTCCTGTACCTAGCACTTGACTGCAGGGTGCCTTAAGAAAGCAGGGAACCAAAAATAAGCAGAAGAATGAGCCCTCAGTGCAGTCCACGTCGGGGTGGGAGTGGGGGGTCGGCGCCCGGGTATGGTTCTGTAGCAGCCCGGCTCCAGAGCTGGAGCCAACATTTGTTTCCTTGTGGTTAGATTTAGAAACTTTTAACCCTGCCTTCTCATACTCCCTGAAATTTATAAATAGGAAGCTTTTCTTATGCTAGATCACTTGGAGGCCTGTTATTAGTTAGTTTGGGGTTCTGAATGATGATGATATTTTGGGAAATAGTGCTCTTTGCCTACACCGTTGCCAGAACGTTTGAGGTAGGGAGCCCACTTTGGCCTGTGTTTTAACCCAGCAGTTCTCAAATCTAGCTGTGTAATAGAAGTGCTCTGGGGAGCTTTTGAAAATTCTGAATACCAGGCTGTACCCTGTACTGAACCCATACTGACTGAACCACAATCGCAGGAGTGGGCCTCAGATCTCAGGGTTTCTTAAAGCCCCTTGGGGGATTCCAGAGCACAGCCAACTCTGAGGAGAGATGATCAGATCTGCCCTAACCTAAGGATTGGATTGTGCGCTACCCACCAGAAGAAAAGAGAAAAAGCTTCCTTTCAAATGCAAAGTGATGGTATGATAAGGACACTCTTATGATCTTATGGTCAAGCAGAGTGATTTCATTGCTCTGATTAATCTAGCCTTTCTACATTACAGTAGCTGAAGCTTTATGAACCAAGCATATCATAATCTTCCTTTACTGAAATAGAAAGCCCCCAAGGGGGTCCTGATGTGCAGGTACCCTGAGATGTAGCACCTTCTAATTACTGGTAATAAAAGATCAACAGGTTCTAGGTGTCCGATTAGTGTATGTGAAACCACTTCGGTCACCTCTATCTCAATTTGTGCTTTTTTATAAAGATCCACAACCTTATATTTGTATTTCTGATTAAAAAGCTTCAAAAAGGAATTTTTCTTTTAGAATAACTCATTGGGTTGGCAGAGCCTGGCCAGACCCAAGCCCGACCTGGAAGTCAAGCTGACCTCAGCTGAAGGGAAGCTACTGACAGCCTCGATATATCCTACTTAGGGTGAACATGTTTGTTTTGCTACAGAAATTCTACTGTTTTGGCTATGGGATGCTGTCCCAAACGCCTGTGAGGGTTAACGAGGACGTGGCAGTATGTTAATTACCTTTCTAAATTCCGAAAGAATGGTGAATTCTCAACTACGTCTGGCTCCAAGCGATTTGGATAAGGAATTGTGGGTCTGTGTTGTGTCATCATTATACCTGTTCTGGGGTCCCCTTTGCAATCACACAGTGTGTTTATGCATTCCAGCTGTGCTACTGATTAGCTTTGTGACCTTGGGCAAGTTACTTGACCTTTCTGAGCCTTGGTTTTCCATCTGTAAAGTGGCACAAATGATAGCATCTGCTTTAAAAGGGCTATTGTGAGGGTTAAGAGGAATAATGTACAGAGAGTGTTTTAAAGATAGAAGTTTAAGGAAGTTGCAAATACCACAGGTTCTCCTTTGGGAACTGTAATGGCACATGGCAAAGCCTCAAATATAGGTTCCTTCTCCGTGGGGTCCGTGAAGTCCACTATGTACTATAGTGATACACAGTGAAGTGTTTTTTTTTCAAGCTGTAGGTCAAGATTGGGTCTTGGAATCTATGTAGTAGGTTGTAATCTTGTGACCACTTTATATAGGAAAGAAATATAGTAATAGAATAAAAAGAATTTATGCTTTGCATAAGGTAAAGGTGATTTTTGTGTGTGAATTGTTTTTTTAATGCCTGTTGATTTGTGTGTATATATTCTGAGTTACAGTCCTTGCATTGTGGGAGTCACAAACGGGATTAGAGAGTCCCCACACTTATTGTTAATGTACTGAGATGGTCTAATACACATGTCTTACTCACATGGTGATTCAGAGAGTTGAGAAAATCATGGGGATGATGTGAGTCAAAGTTCCTTTTGCTTATAATATCCAACAAATCAAGACCAAAGCTTTCATTGTTTTGACTATCTGAACAGTTGCTTTGGTTCTTCATTTCATATTGCATATGCAGACCCAGTATGGAAAGCTCTCCATAGAAAATATTGACAATACTCCTCTTCTAAGGAAGGCACATACTGAATTTCTTGGACCATGAAACATATGTGTTTTATCACTTTTGGGATTTTCTGCCCCTTGGGAGTTTGTTTAATCATAGGACAAATTAAAACCAAACCAAGGAACTGTCTTTGCTTCTGTCCCATCTTGCTTTCCCAACTAGAGTGTTATCCAGTGATCTTGTCCCTGGACCATTCTGTCAGGAAGGGTCATTAGCTCTGTGATTCGTGATTGTTTTTTGTTTGCATGCTGACTGAAGAGAAGTTCTAACTCTAACTGTAAAGCATTTTAATTAAATGGAAAATGAGCTTAAGTAACTTCACATAATTAAGATGCGGTCAGCACTTATTTCATACACACGTTTAGGCTGACCTTTCTTGACAATGATTAATGACCATTAGTTGGGTTTGAATGGACCTAGGGAGCCATGGAGCTTTTACTTAACAGTTCTTGATCTGATGGCTGGGAAGCAGAGGAAGACAATCACATGGACATTGGAAGGGGTGTCATTGTTGTCTTATTTATGTCACTAAGTTGATTGCAGGGATTTTTGTCTCTTTTAAGCCTATGTATCGTGGTGGGTGGAATAGAAACTTGGAGGGTCACCCCCTACAGCTTACTCTCTAAGTTCTAAGTGACTGTGGGCAAGTCAGTTAATCCTTTGAAACCTGTTTGCTTATCTATAAAATGAGGAAAACTGCAAGTATTCAACTCACCTTGAATAATTATGTGATGAGTGAAATCATTTTCGTAAACTGGTAACTGCTATTCAGATGTAAAATGCATGGTGATAGAATACTGGAAAATTTTTGAGATAGGATCTGTATCTGATTCACCTTCATACCCATAAAATACAGTTAATGCCTTGTAGCAGTTGAGTAAATTCTGGGATGTTAGTTTGCCTCTAAATGACTCTGAAAACTGTTAGTTTTATTTCTCTTTTTGGTTTTTAGATGTGAATATTGAGAGGGCGAGGGTAGCGTTTAACCTCTTAGACTGAGGTCTTGACACAGAAAATGGGACTCAATCTTAGATTTAGCACCTTGGGTGATTATACATTTTTAGTAAGGCCAGTTATCCCTTGAGTAGGGTGTCATGATTGGGGGGTGTGGGGGGGAGTCCTTTGATGTACTCTACCTTCTCTTCTTTTGTAAACACAATGACAATTCATTTTGAAATTTCTTCCTGAAGGGGTATCTTAAGGAGCATGTGGATGATGTCAACAATGTAGCCTCCTGTCAGAGTCTTTAGTGGCGTCTGGTTGAAATGCCCCAAGCTTGTACCATGCTAGGAATGGCTGTACCTAAAGGACTTGCTGTATTTACTATTTGGTGATATATTTTTATTAGCCATTTGTGTTTTCTATTTATTGTCCTATAAAGGAAGAAAAAGTATTACCAACATTTTGTAAATTAGAGATGGAGTTTGACTTGCACAAGGTCATCCAATAGCAGACTCTACAAGAAGTCTCCACTGCAGGCTGAACGCCCTGTATAAAGTTATTGCCTGAAATGTTTGTGGAGTTTTAAAAAAAATAATAATTATGCTGACCATGCTGTCCTCACCTCTAAGAAACAGGAGCTCATGGGAAGAGTTCTGGGCTGAGAGGTGAGTCCATTGTCTGACTAATTTAGGGGCAGAATTTCCTATCTGAGCAGTTAGACTGATCCTTTGTGTAACATCCTGTTTACCTTTTCAGTCTTCAAAACAAGATTGTAAACACCTATTAGTTCCAAGAGCATGAAAATGCCCCTGGTTAGAAACAAAAAATATGGGAGTGCTTAACTTTTCTGAAAAGATGTGGCAAGTAGCTCGAAACCTCCCTATTTAGAAAGCTTATCATATTGATCTAGCACAGTCAAGAAATAGTTTCCTCAGTTAACAGGAATTGTAGTTCGTTACACCATGGCAGGTAGGTAGCTCATTAAATCCACAAAAGCTTATTACAGGAGAGCCTACTCATCTTGAGCCTTCACTTTTGGAACTACAATTTTCCTTAATAAATTCTGGGAATGGTGGGAGCTGAAGGAATACCCATATGAACTGGGAAAGTCTCTTAACTTCTTGGGTCCTGAGCTTCTTCATCTATAAGATGAGGGGGTTGGGATTAGATGACCTTTGAAAAATCTTCCAGAACAAAACCAAACCAGGTGTCCAGGTTCTAGTGCTTGCTGCCCACCCCCATCCCAAACTTGTTTTTTCATTCCTTTCAGTTTTACTTGCTGTTGATCATAGATCATGACAAATTGGGGTCTCCAGAAAAGCAGTCAACAAGACTGGAGTCTTGAGCAGATTGTTGGTTCAAGATTTATTGTTTAGGTTTTTGGTCTATTTGGAGCCTCTCTGGTCCTGGCCAATCCAAATAGGTGAGGTTCTTACATAATTTTACACTGACAAATTAAAAAAAAAAAAAAAGCGGAGGGAAGCAGAAGATGGACGCTGAGTATAGGTTGGACAATAACAATATAAAAATGGCTTGGATTCTTTATAATTATGGTCTGACATGGTTCCAGTAAAGTTGTTTTTGGTTACATGAAGTGATGCATAGTGTATATATACACACAAACTATGCACATGTAAACATAGCAGGTTCTAAATTTAATGTCCCAGTGTTGGTGTAATTTTTATCAACTCAGCACAGTCTGCTAAACTAAGCCTCAGGAAACTTGAGCCATTGCTTAAACTGGTCTAAACATTATTGATAATTCACAGTGGGTGGTTAAAAAATATTTTAAATAGCAGAACCTTTGTTTCCCAAATTAAAACTTGAGAACCACAGTATATAAAACAGTTAAAAGCAAAACAGTTCTATTTTCCTGGGCTCCTTTGGGGCTTCCAGGAGACCTTGGGGACTTAGGTAACATTGTCTGAAAAATTCTGATTGAAATATCTCTCAGTTATCATTATAAGGAAGTAGAATATACCAAATAAAAAGTTTGGTATAAAATTTGGTATAAAATTACAAAACACCATTCAAGAATTATGGTGGTGAAGTGCTTTTGGTTTTAGTATAGTAGGAACTACTTCTCTACGTTGAAAGTCATCCGTGTTTAACAGTGAGTGGTTCGAACAAATATCCATTATGTAATGATGGATGCTGTATGATGCAGCATGAGAACAGAATTTCAGGGGTTTACTGTCTCATATTTACTGAAAAAAGTATCATAAAGACAGAGATGAGTTGTGCTAAAAAGTTTATATGGACCAAGTTAAGTAGAAAGAAGAGATTAAAATTTGTGACCTGTCAATTTCAAGGCAATATATTAAATAAAAACCGTATAAGCCTGAATTTTAAGGCAACCCCCAAATAAGGCAATATCCTATTTTCTCAAGAAGAATTTCCAAAACAGAAGTTTTGACTATATAAACTTTTTGGAATATAGATAAAATAATAGAAAGTATATAATATTACACAAAGTATTATATAAAGCACATTAATTTAGAAAAATCTTCATTTTCCATGAATCAGGTTTATTTAAACTCTTTATGTGTGTTTCAGCATCTTCTTCTTTACCACTGGAACCATTTTTTAGCTCCTCCTATAGTACCAGAGCATGTCATCTTCATTTCCACCTAACGTTTTAAAATATGGCACTTTTAGAGTCTGTATGATGTTGCAATTTTGCATTAACCCTCCAACTTCAATGTTTTCAAAATTTAAATTACTTTTATGGTCTCAAAAATAATTATTTGGAAAGAAAAAAGTTTGTTGGCTTTTTTTTTTGTTTTATGACTGTCAAGTTAATGGATCATGGATGTTGTAGATTAGGTTATTATTTTCATGTCTTAATTCCCTCCTCTGCTGGGTGACTTATACTGTGTGAGAGTGTACTTCCTCCTGCACTGATGTTGGGTTTGGCCTATAGCCTATTTGTCCAATGGAGTATAAATGAATGAGATGCAAGCAGATGCCTTAAATGTGATTGGGCTGTTACGCTCGGGTGCTTGTCATGAGAAAAATATGCCCCGGCTAGCTGCTGCCTCTTCAGCCTGGATCCCCCAATGAGTCAGGCAGTGGAGCTGACCTCATCCTTACCCTGAGTAGATAGGCTCAAGTCTTAAGGAGGCATTGGACTACAACTACCTGTTAGCCTAGCAGATCCAATTTGACTACTGTAACTCACAAATCTGATAATATTCTTGTTATTTTCCTTTTGTCTGGATTAGCAGGACCAGAAGTTACACCCAAGATAGTTTACCTAGATAATTTCTATATCAAAAATCACTTTGGGAATGATGACTATCTACCAAGGGCTCAATAGTCTGTGCAGGAACCTAGGATTCCTGACAATAGGCATTTTCAAGAATACACCGTATGCCAAAACCAGATGTATGCAGTAAAAAAAATATTGCCAGCCTTGAGTGCACTGTTCATTTTTCCAGTGAGACCTCCAAAGGGCCTATGAATAGAGGCTTGGTGTTTTCCTCTTAGATGACTCATTTTTGAGTATAGTAGGAACAAAATTTTGGCCTTTCTGTTAGGCACAGTTTCAAAGTCTCTCTATACACATTCATTGAATTTTGTAAACTACAAGCACATATGCAGATGAACACCTCCCATATTTGTCTGCAGGTTTTAAGCATATGTATGTGGGTGCATAGTCAGTCTGCCTCTGTGCGTGTGCTTAAATAAATTTATTGCATGTACTCTTTCGTTGCTTTCAAAAGAAACACTACCTGTACAGAAAGTTCAGATTTACATATTTAAAATTTTTTTTCTCAGCAGAAGAGTTTGAGATAAAATATCTCCAGTTATATCTGCATTTATCTGTTGCTTACCCAGTTTACTCGAGAGATTTAGATCCCAAGTAGATAATTTAATTGAAAATAGCCAGTTTGTGCAATGTCTTCCTAAAATACATTTAATTGACCAAATTTGGACCCCTCCCTTTCATAGTCGTCCATTTCTTTTCAGATTGACTCGATCATGCCCCTGACTGATGGAGCACTTTCAGCAGCCAAAAAGCAAGATTTGGGCCTTTTAAATACTGCTCTACCTTGGATTCACATGAGTGTAACATGGGCAGCTTTAAAAGTAGTGATGTCTAGGCTCCTCCTTCAGCGATTGTGGTTTAATTCGTCTAGGGCAGGGCCCAGGCGGTGGTATTTTTGAAAGCTTCCCGGGTGATTCTAACTGGTAGTCAGAGTTGACAACTACTGACGTAAATACAGCCTTCCTGCAAACTGTATTATGTAAACTAAGCAATGTAGGCTAGAAATCTGTTTTAAATGTAGGATTGTCCAGTTAGATCATTTCCATTGTTCAAATCAACCTGATAATGTTAGATCTTCCAGGAAATTAGCATCATGTGAAGCAGCTTTATTTCTCTTCTATTTTCAACCTACTGCTTTTGGACTGTTCTTGGTAGACTGATGGAGGAAAATTAGTTGCATAAATAAAGCCTTAATACTAGCCTGGGGATCACTGCCTTCCTTTATGACTGCATTCAGCTGTTTGGGTAATTCTCAGAGTTGCCTCTTAAATCACACTGCCTCAGTCAACTTTGTAGAAACTGATTTCAATTGGAGTGAACTTTCCCTCACCGCGGAGAGGAGCCCAGTGGATTTGCTTGGGTGACCTCGGTTACATTGAGCACAGTAGAGCCTTGTCAAGGACGCAGGTGCAGCATCTTAACTTTTCTCTGCCAGATGCCTATGTAATAGTCAATGACAGGTCGCTTTAAAAGTTTCAAATACAAAGCCTTAGCATGTGTGCTTTTTTTTTTAATACTTAAGTCCATAGACCTGGAACTTCGTATTTTCTTCTACCATAGAAATCTTTTTTAGATGAGGATAGGATTTTCTTTCTCCCCCAGTTACTAAATATTTATCTTGTGGATATAACCTAACTGCATATATATGAATTCCTTTCTGTTCATACTTGAAGCAGCATGTTAGTTCCCTAAGTCAGCAGGACTCCTACTGCACTAATTAGTGATAACCTGGTGCGTTGAATCTTTCTGATTCATTTTCCCTCTCCTCCGAGGACCCTCCTCAGCCTGTGGGGAAGTTGATGATCATTTTCTTGAGACTGGCCTTGATGGGTTTTGAGTGTGAGGCAGTGTGATTAAGAGTATAGATTCTGGACTTAGACTTTCTGAATTTGAATTCTGGTTTTTCCACTTAATAGCTGAGTGATTTAGGCAGGTTTTTTTTTTAAATGTGTACTGTTTTTTTTTGGTGAGGAAGACTAGCTAACATCCGTTGCCAACCCTCCTCTTTTTGCTGAGGAAGACTGGCCCTGGGCTAACATCCGTGCCCATCTTCCTCCACTTTATATGGGGCACCACCACAGGATGGCTTGACAAGCGGTGCATCGTCCGTGCCCGGGATCTGAACCTGTGAACCCCTGGGCCGCCGAAACGGAGCGCACAAACCCAACTGCTACGCCACCAGACCAGCCTCAGGTTTTTTTTTTTAAACTTCTCTAAACCCTATTTTCTTCACCTACAGAATGGGGATAATCATTGTTACCTATCTCATAGGGTAGTAGTGATGATTAAATGAGGTGTTTCAAGCCTTTAGAACAGTTTCTTGCATTCTGTAAATGTTGGCTGCTGCTGCTGCAACCCACCAGTATTATTACTAATGTAACTACTACTGCTTTTCCTGGTACTGTCCTAGTTATTACTCTTTTACAGTATTATAAAATATCAGGTAAACTGAGATTATTGGTGAATTATTAAGAAAAAGAATCAACCATCTTTCCCTAGGCTGCCTTTTACGAGTTCTCTCATGTGGTCTTCTATTTCATGAATCAGAGGCTTCTCTCTCTGTGGTTATAGGCTCACTGAGGGGCAGGAATCTTCTAGTCTACTTAAAAAAAAATCCATCTTTCCACTGCAGGGGATGCAAATTTTTTGTGTATCAGTTGTATTGAATATATGATGCTGTTAACATGAATCTTATGGTAGAGTCCTATAGTTGTAGGAATTTCATAAAGATGGGACAGCGTTTCTTCATGATCCATTGACTTAAAAAAGTACTTAGAGATGTCTTGGAATGGCTGTAAACTGGAAGCTTAATTCTCCAAGTTCATGTCTGTGTCACTGTAGTCACTTACTGGAAAGTCATTGTTTCCTTTATCCAGAGGAATGTGCTGAAACAGTAGTAGGTGTTGGTTAAAATTAGAATCAACTATTTCCATAACCAGAACTCCAGACGTGTTAAAAAAAATAAATAAAAGTGACAGAGCTCTACTAGTTTTTGCTTGTGGATTCAAGAGGCTTTCAATCCAATTCAGCTAAATACAATTGGATTCTGTCCCTGAACTTGCACATGACATGCATGGCAGACTTCCTAAACCTAATGATGGAAGCTTAGAGCTTTTCCCAGGAACGGGCCCTTAAGAATTGTCATCAGGAGCTGAAGAGCAAACGCCAAGGCATACGGCAGTCCTCTCATGTTGTCTCCGTTGTGCCTTCTCTCCCCGATGCTGAGCCCTGGGGAAGGATTCACCATTGTCGTTATTTGCATTTAATATCTCATTACTGTGTCCACGCTCTCCAGCTCTCCTTTACTGGAAGAGAGCTTGCCAAGGCCCCAGGACTGTAACTGTACACATGTGTTTCTAGACTACTATAGGAATTGTTCATCTCTTGAAGCTATTTATTTGTAGCTAATAGCTAGCATTTGATGTCTCGAGAAATTCATACACAGACAGTTTCCGTGGAGAGGGGGAAAAGAAAACAACCCACGGTCCAGACTCCTGTTTTTGTGTAAGGAAGATGCAGTTGGCATGAGCAAGACTCATAAGATGTATTTGTACGGGGTGCAGGTGTTAGTCGCTGGTGCTCAATGTATCTGCAGAGATGGGGCCAGATAACGTATCCTCTAGACTGGTCAGTTGATTGAATCAAACTATTGCCAGAAGCTCCCGAGTAAGCAGTTTCTAATGGTAATGGCTCCGATCACTTTGCATGTGGTTTATTTTGGCCTTTTCCCCTCTCACATGCTGAATTGTAACAGTGCCACTGGTGTGCAGTTCCAGAGTTTCTCAGTTTTTCCATCAGATACCTAACATTTACAAAATGACTTTAAATGTTTGCTTCAGTCCAAAGTCTTGGCACCCAGCACCTTTTTTCTTGCCTCCATAATTTTGAAAGTCCATGTAGCCATTTTCTCAATGAACAAGCCTAATTTAAAAAGAGAGAGAGATCAATCAATGGCTTTAGGATTCAGGCTGCAAGCAGTGATGCAGAAGAGATTTACTTTACTGAAGGAACACAGGATGTGCTTGGGGAATTGGGAGGAGTCTCTGGTGAATTCATGCTTGATGTCTTGAAAAATAGCTGGATGTGGCAGTGTCTTGGGATTTTCATAGTAGCTCCTGGAAATGAGATGTGGTTATTTTGAAGACTGCTCACTAGTGGTAGAAGAAGAGGTGGTATTTGATGTTTGTTATTTATTTATTTTTTTTTGAGTAAATTTATTGTGGAATTTAAAATACTCTGATATGGGCAGTTTTTAACTTAAAAACGATTGTGCTTGTGTTTTGGAAACTTATCTGATGGTTGTTTGGAAACAGAAAATATTTCCTCCATATAGATAATGTTATAGATTTAGAAAAAACCAAGCATATTTAATATAAGGGTATGCCTTGAAGGGGGAATCCAGTGACTCTCTTTGAATAAGAATGTCGTTGAGGGGCTCCATTTGCCTGGTCATTGAAGCAGAAGAGAGACTACTTCCCCTCCCATCCTACAGGGAAAGAATAGTTTGAGAGGAAGCCTAGTGAATTCACTGCCAAAGGAAAGCTTCAAAAATATGTATTTATTTGGGCCAACCTGGTGGTGCAGCAGTTTAGTTTGCGCTTTGGCAGCCCGGGGTTCGTGGGTTCGGATCCCCGGCGCCAGCCGATGCACTGCTTGTCAGCCATGCCGTGGCGGCGTCCCATATAAAGTAGAGGAAGATGGGCACGGATGTTAGCCCAGGGCCAGTCTTCCTCAGCAAAAAGAGGAGGACTGGCAACGGATGTTAGCTCAGGGCTGGTCTTTCTCACACACGCACAAAAAATGTATTTATTTGTTTATTATACTACACCCCAGGCTGTGCAGGGACATGGGAGGAGCATGCAATTTTTGAAAAAGAGTATTTAGAGATAGGATTTTATTGTATAATTGGCAAACTCCACGTCTTTGGGAACAATTGCTTGATTTCATGGAAAGGGCCAAACATGGATATCTTGAGGCCTGAGATAAATAGATAGCAATGGATCATGCTGGTCCCCATGGTTACCAGGAGCCCAGCTCAAGTGGATTGCTGTCCTGAGTGTGCCTGTGTCAGGCTCTGCCTGTGTCACCTTTCAGCTGTTTAGTATTTGCTCTCCTTGAATCAAAAGAAATCTCTGTAAGGTTAATCTAATTTGCGAGATGTTCCCCTGCCACGCTGAGCTTGTTTGTGTCACAAGACTCAAGCTTCCTGCCACCCTCTATTAAAGGAGAACTTCTTGTGTCTTAACAGTATTTGATTCTTTCGGGAGCTCTTGACATAGCTGGGGCTAGTTAAGAGGGACTGGGCTCTAAGCGTTTGAACCCGGAAATAAATTTTGGGGGTTATTATGAACTGCCCTATACAATAAAACCTCAATTAACTAGGATCGCTTGGAGAAAGGGCAGTTCTGGTTAATTGAATTTTCTTTTGAATTGAATGTTAAAACATTTTACTTTTTCTCAACCCTTATTATTACCTGTTTTTCTTGGGCTTTTGGAATTCAGATGTCAGTATTTTGAAAATAAGTTAAAAGATTTCTTTGAGTTAGTCTGTAACTGTACTTTGGAATATCCTAATGAGTTATGAATCTTGTTATTCAGGCTTTACTTTCTGTAGGTGTTTAAGAGGTGTTTAAGGCCATGACTGCTGAGTTCTGTAAGGCCATGACTGCTGAGTTCTGTAAGTTGTTTTTTGGGGGAGAATAAATCCCTTATTATATTATTTTGTTTTCTTGCATCTTAGATTCAGAATGAAAAAGCAGTCTCACCATGCTCAGCATCAATATGCCTAGTTACTTATATAATTCTGTTATTTGAGGGTTTACAGATACTCTAGCAAAATATAATAGAAACGAGTCATCAGTAAACTACTTAAGATACTGGTTTTTCTTCAGTGGGAGTTAAAGTCAAGTTGTATTTACTTTAATTGGCTGTTGAGTTGGCTGTTCTGCATAATCCAGGCAATAAATGCATCCAGCAAATATGTATCGAGCACCTGCTCCATGCTCTTTATAGACCATGTTAGGCAGTTTTCATGTCAGTAATGGTGTCACAGCGTAAGTGTATCCACCTCTGATAACCTCTGCATAATCTTATTTTCAAAGAGCATGAGAAACTTGTCCCTGAGGGACTTCGTGGTCATTAGCAGTTATGATTTCCTTTTTTGAAAGTAGTGACTGAAATATTGTTAAGCTTTCCAGTTCTTTTGTTTTGCACTCAGTACTTAAAAATCAAGAAATTTAATTGCAAAAGTTAAAATACTGTCATGTTCATTAATCATAAATTATAGATATTTAAGAACACAGAAATCTTTCCTGAACATAGGTAGGGAACTTACGTGGAAGGATTTCTTTACTTGCATCTAAGATCTAATACTGATTTTCAAATATGTCATTGAGTTTAGTGTCTCCAAGTAAGGACAGAGTTTACATCATCATCTATCAGTGATAATGGTATTAGGAAGTAAGCTAAGAATAATAATTTATATTCCAGATTTTGGCTTAAATAAAAATGGAACCTATTTCTAATGTTTTCTCTCCTTAGTTCTTCATCTAGCCATACTCTGACTATGAAAAAGTAATCTTTAAAACATACCTGAAAAAAATCTGAAGAAAATATGGCAAAGGTTAAGATTTGACAAGAGGTGGATCTGGGTTCATGGGGAATGCATTATATTCTCTATAGTACTTATATGTGTTTCAAATATGATGAAAATACTTTTAGATGAATTATTTTTTTTAGAAATTTATTTTCTACATATCTGCAAGTGTTTCATTTTAGTACTGTGAAATGAATGGACCCTATGCTGGGTCTTCTTCGGGTTTGTGATTTATAGGTGATAAAGTAAATTTCACACTTTCGAGATGAAGCAATCTGCCTCTATCAGGTATTTATAAAGAGTTTGCCTATGGGTGATAGTAGCAAGTGTCATCTTATTATTTGACAATTGGGGGCAAGAGAGAGGTCATGCTATTGGTGGAATCCGCAGAACTAGCAAGCCAGCAAATAAGCTTTTTAGCTGCTTAAGCCTAGTTGTTTTATCGGTATTGAAGGCTCGGTCACACCAGCAATACTCGCTCAATCAAAGTGCTATTTTTCCAAGATATAGGCTGGTCATACAAGAAAAGTGAATGATACTGAGATAACAATCAAAGAAGTTACTTATTTTATATCTACTTGGGATCCAGGATGCATGATATATGTGTGTATATATATACACACACATACGTACATATACACATACATGCATGTATTTTTAATCACAATACTTCCTTGTAATTTATCTCTAAAAGTAGTAGCCTACATTAATGCTTATGAGTTTAGATTGGCTTAAAACAATCTGCAAGATCCTAGCATATGGTTTTGGTGTTAGCTGGAGAATGAGATAAGGAAATGTGGATATTGTGGAACTCTGTATAGGGCAGGTGTATTTACAATGCATACACTTATGTGGGTTTATCTCTCTTCTTGCCCACTGAAATGACAGAAAAGCAATAAATCCATAGGAAATAGGAAAAGGATCCTTAGAGGGCAATATAGACAATAATAGCTGGAGTCAGAGGAACACTCTTGTGATCTTCCCTCCCATGAGGAGAAGATGATGAGAACATTGGAGAAGTGGGAATAAGCTTCTGGGTGGAACCCCAAACAGTGTCTGAGTTCAGAGTCCACTGAACAGGGAGTAGGAATGGCCATGCACTGGGATGGAGAATGTCAAGGATGTCTGTGGAATGGTAGAATCTGGTGGGCACCACACCCCCTCCCCCACCCCCCCTCGAGTATAAGGAGTTGTTGGTTGATGCCTGCTCATAGGCTAAACCATGAGAAGAGCTCTCTAACCAAAGGAGCTTTTAGGGGTGGGAGGAATAGCCATGGGGGCATAGTGGGGAAGAATTGAAGTGAAAGGAAAGGCAAACAAACAACAACAAAATAATTCTTGGCTGTGAATACAGATAGAAAGGGAAAGGTAGCACCCCAAAAGGGAAGGAAATACTACCCCCCAAAAAGGAAGGAAAGCCTTCCTTATTTGGCAGTTCTGGGGCTCCAGTCTGTCTGTCCTCTTCATGCCTTCTAAATGCCAATTTAGAAGAGTCTGCTTTTCAGCCTTCCTTCCCCTTGTGGGGAGGAGCCAGAGGTTAGAAATGCTTTACACTACAGGGAGGAAACCCTCACCTCTACCTACACTAGCAGGGATGTGATGTTTGAGTACAAGGAATAGTGTGAACGAAGGACCAAGTTGAACAGAAGAGCTGACCCCAGAGCAAACAACATAGCGGCGAATCCTCTGTGCTTTCTATATAGAGAATATAATGCTTGTAAGGGCAGAGCAGAGGGCTTGGAGAAGGATGCGTCCTACACCATTAACAGTATCTTCCTTTGGGGAGGCGGACATAGGAAGTGGAAAGAAGCTAAACTTCTTACCCCTCTATGTTGATGTTATTTCATTGATTATAGTTAACATTTTAAACTTCAACAAGTTTTAAAAAAAATGCATGGTTTGCCTCTTGAGCTTAGGAGATGGTGTCCTGAAGACAACCTGCCAGATTCCACTGTCAGAAAAGTTTGCATGATTGATAGTTTTAATACAAAAATTTGTCAAAATTTACTGAGTTTTAGTCATATTAACTGAACTGAAAGTGTTGCCACTAGGGGATATAAAAAACATTACCTGTATTTTAGTGATAAACCGCAAAGAACAGAATGAGTTTTTAATTAGCATCATATGGCTACTTATGAATTAGCAAAGAGAATGTGTGACCAGACCCTTTTAGTTCTCCCTAATTTAGAAAAAGAGATGCTAGATCTCTAGTTTTGCCTGTTACGGGGGGAGATATAAAGAATGCACTAAAAATGCCTTAAAGTGTTAATTTTGTCGTGGCAGAGATGATGAGGAAACTTGCAAAAAAGGGAAGAGAGGTGTGGGTGCCTAGAAGTAAACCTGAGGCCTCAGTAGGGAGTGAGTGAGATGAGGGTGAGTTAAGGGAGGAGGTTAGGGTTGGAGAGGATAAGGGAAAAGAAAATGCAGGTATACAGTATTTATGTTCTTTTTTCCTTTGAAAACCAAAAACTTACACCCCCATGCTCGGGGAGGCTCTGTGAGGACCTGAGGTTGCTACCACAGTTTACGATGTATCCGAACATAAACTTTCCTGGAAGTCTTTGGCCTCTGAGCTGACTTCTTGTCTGTTGTGTGTGAGCCAAGAATGTAACATCTCTTTTACATGCACGGGCTACAGATGCTTCTCTTCAGCTTTTCTCTTCCCAATTGTGTATGTGTGTGTGTGTGTGTGCATGTGTGTTTGATAAACTTAAAAAATCTGTGCTTCCATGCCATGGTGATGAGCTACAGCCTAAACTTGAGAATCACGTTCAGCCTTGCCTTACACACTAGATAAAACTGTATTTTCAGGAGACAGTTTATGGAGTTGAAAATAAATAATCGAAAGGAAAATCATCAGGCTCCAAGCAAGTTGTTTATGGACCAATGTGTGAACAGAACATCTGATTTAAAAAAGAATTACAGATGGGTGGGGATGGAGAGGCAAACGTGTTAATGTAGCAGGCCAAGCTGGCCAAGCGATATCTGGCTGTGTCAAAAAATGGAAAAAAGTAATCTTAAATGCATTACATTATTTTTATTCCTTCCATCTTGCTTGCCATTTGCCTCAAATAATGCTGTTGTTTCTTGAGCCCACAGTTGGTGGGGGAGCCCAGGGAGGTTGGGTGATATTCCCTCCTGCTCGCTCTTGTTGTTGCTATTTGAATACGACTGGTATACGACTGGTATAGTGAATGTGTTCTCATCTCCTCCCCACCCCCACCCCCATTGTCATGTGAAAAAAGCCACAAAAAATGAACATCTGGCAAAGAAACCATCCTGGTTTAAGGGGGAAGTTCACTGGATTTATGATCTCCCTTTTCTGCTCAAGTATAAACTGGAGACTCGCTGAGGAAGAGAACTTGCTGCACAGTCACCGGGGGTGAGGGGGCCGGGGTGGGGCAGGGTGAGTGGGGGAGCTGGGGTTGCTGCCCAGGCCGGAAAAACATTTTGCATCAGCTGAGTGGCTGCTGGCCTGCCAGGATGCTGTTATTTTTATTCTGATTGACAGTGATTGTGAATTGTTGGTTGGAAGCTCTTGTCTTCTTGATTTAGTGATCAAGAAGTTAAGCTAATCTGGGGGCCGCCCGGTGGCGCAGCGGTTAAGTCCGCGCTTGGCAGCCCAGGGTTCGCAGGTTCGGATCCCGGTCGCCCGCCGACACACTGTCTGTCAGCCACGCCGTGGCGGCCTCCCATATAAAGTGGAGGAAGATGGGCACGGATGTTAGCCCAGGGCCAGTCTTCCTCAGCAAAAAGGGGAGGATTGGCGACGGATGTTAGCTCAGGGCTGGTCTTCCTCACACACACACACACACAAAAGTTAAGCTAATCTGACCCCACAAGAAAATTCAGTCTCTTAAATCCCACCTGCTAACCCCCCAAATTTTGCCTTATTTACCCCCTTTCCTTGACGTTACTTTTAACATGGTGGGATGTGTTTTAATTTATCTTTGTAATGACTATTAAAGATGATTTAAAAAATGAACTCTGGGGGACGCCCGGTGGCGCAGCGGTTAAGTCCGCGCTTGACAGCCCGGGGTTCGCCGGTTCGGATCCCGGGCGCCCGCCGACGCACTGCATGTCAGCAATGCCGTGGTGGCGTCCCATATAAAGTAGAGGAAGATGGGCACAGATGTTAGCCCAGGGCCAGTCTTCCTCAGCAAAAAGAGGAGGATTAGCAACGGATGTTAGCTCAGGGCTGGTCTTCCTCACCAAAAAAAAAAAAAAAAGAACTCTGTAATACAACAGAATGATACTGATCTAAATGTATATTTGTACTTGATCACTCATATACTATGAAAAGTGATAAGTTGATTTTTAAAAAAAAATTTACTCACATGAAACGGAAACTTAACACCGTTTCTGTTGAAGGGGTTTTGTGGATCACTGACGTTTGGTAAATTCTGGTTTAGATATGGTCCTGTCTATTAAACTCATGGTCGTTGTATAATGACATCTCTTCATTCTGTCCCTCAGAATGTTTTCCTTGCTTTATGTAATTTCTTGTTAGAGTAATCTCTACCTCCAAAAGCAACTGGGATAGATTAAATCAAAGTCATGGTCAGCCTATAAAAACAGGAACTTCATTTCAGGGAAGATTTTTGTAAGATCACTTTCTAAAATAGCATAGTATCAGAAATATTTCAGTAATGCTTTTAACAAGGAAATTAGTTCAATGTTTTTGGCTTTGTCATCTCAGTACTCAATAATAGATATGCTGTTGTCATTACAGTTTTGGCTTTTATCAGTTGGAGAATGATTTTAGTTTAAGTGCTTTGAAATTACTAATTTTTTCTTCCATTTTTATCTAATGCTTTGTAAGTGGATACTCAAGTACAGTGTGGAATCAGGAAAATCTTCTTTTCCTTATCTTTCATCATTTTCCATATTTGTGTTGAATTAATTGGCTTTGATTTAGACAAGAAACTAGTATTTTAAAAGATCTGGTGTCTTAGCTTTTTTGGGGGGTAGAGGGGAACATCCCTTGTTCCTCCTGACACTAAATTTTTCTCAGGACCTAAGCAGATCTTTTATTGAAATTTGTTTTAACCAAGAAGCAGCTTTCATGCGTTGCTGATAAAAAGAAAATAGCTGATATATTAGTAATTGTTCTATTTTTTCTTCCATATCACTTAGTTGTACAAGATTATTTCACTGCCTCTCTAATAGTTTTTATGAAAACAGAGTCAACAAGAAATATGCACCTACCACTGCCCAATATGATACCAGCCATAAGTGGGTAGAAATAGTAGATGTCTATTTCCTAGCTTTAAAGAGTGTATACTCTAGTTAGATCAACAAGAGGTATATTGTGAAGCAATTAATGATTAGAAGCGGCACCGTAAGGGCTGACCCAGTGGTCTAGTGGTTAAGTTCGGCACATTCCCCTTTGGTGGCCCAGGTTCGGTTCCTGGGTGCAGACACCTACACCACTCGGTGGCGGCCATGCTGTGGTGGCGACCCACATATAAAATAGAGGAAGATTGGCACAGATGTTAGCTCAGGGCGAATCTTCCTCAGCAAAAGAAGGAAGTGGCACTGTAAGAATAAATCCTAGATGATATGGGGTAGCCTGTGAGAGCTATAGGGATTTAAAGAAGCAAGAGGTCATTGTGCAATTATGGAAAATGTTCTTGAGGAGGAGGAACTTGAGAGTTCAAACTTTTTTCACCAAATTTCTCCTTATTATATTTGGCATTTGATAGGCTTCCAATTTAATATCTTTTTCCTCTTTACAAAATGCTTCAGAACTCTGAAAATTATCTAAGGAGAAGATACCAGAGTCTTTTAAAACTCAGCTGTCCTAACTTTCTGGAAGAATGTGGTACTGTGGAAAGAAACTAAGGTGCTGATAAAGTGAATGGTCTCAGTCACTTTTAATTTGGACTTGTAGGATAGCCAGCATTTAGGATCCTATAGTTTTTCTTAGAAAACCATAAAAACTCATTTCAGATATTACCACACCATTTGGCTTACATATGTTATTTGCTTGGTGAGTACACAGGGTTGGTTGAAAACAAAAGAAAATACTCACTGTTAATTTATAAGAAACGAAAGCCAGAAGCATTTCCTGGTGGATCCTTTTACCCGTCCACCCCAGGAATGTGTGCAGCCCGTGGCCTCTGGAAAGCCGAACGATAAACAAGGGTCAGCCAAGTGTGAGGCAGGAGGAAGGGGGCCATCTTCAGGAAGCTGTGAGCTTTTCCTTTTGCAGGGTGTTTTGTTGGAACAAACTTATAAAAGGCCTTTGACCTCTGTGTTATTGTACTTCCTATTTACCCTCAGGATCTGACCCCAAATAACAAATATCTTTTTAGTAACTAAGGACAAAGCTGACAAAAAGCAATTAAATTCAGAAGGAGCCTGCTTGTAAAGGATTATAAACTGCACAAAGTGAGATAGGAGTGAAATTTGTAGGGAAACTACCACCATAACAATAATGCTGCAATGTTGCAAAGTTGATGTGTAATTGTATTTTTTATGTTTCAGTAGTGTTTAAGTGGTACTAAATAAAAATGTCTGAAATCGCTACTAGTTTTTCTCCTTTCAGAGAGAAATGATATTCATTTGATCTGAGAATTGTCATTTTGGTTTAATTAAGACTTGTTTGAAAGATTTTAATATCACTATGGTTTAGTAGTTTTGCCCAAACAATTGCACGGCGATTTCAGGTTGCTCTTTAAATTTGATTCAAAATGAAAAGTTTTCTGTAGTGGCCCTTTCCCATGTCCCTTGGCTGTTGTCAAAGTAAGCCCGAGGTTATCAGCCTGTTAGAAAAGTGACCTGGTATGCTCTGGGACTGTTGACTCTGAAAGACACGATAGGACTATGCAGATTTTATTCATTTGGCAAATACTTATTGTGCACCTTTACATTGTACATGGGGTATGTGGAAGGCCAGTAGGGTCCCCATGGAAGCAAATGGAACCGTCAACACAGTCGGAACAAAGGAACCACCCCTACAAAGTCAGCTCAATTTAAGTAACAGAAGGAAAAAGTTTGCTTTCAGGAATACATATAACAGCTGGAAATTCTGCACCGGAAAGCTGGCTATACCGCCCGCTCACTTCTATTATTCTATACTTTACAAAGTCTGTAAATGTAAAGGGGAGTTCAGAGTTCTTTTAGGAAAAGCTTTTACTAAAAACAATACTAAGAGGCAACAGGAGAGTCATTCAGGGTTAGAATTCTTTGAGTTCCACTGTTATTTCAGGTAATTCCTTTGATGTAATAGGCACATATCTGTAAGTTTTATTGTGTCCCTATTCTGTGTAGATCACATTACCAGACATGGGGACTGTAAAGATAGATAAGATGTTCATGCCCTAAAAGTCTCCAGGTTGAGGTGGCAGGATGCATGTGCGTGTGCACACACACACGTATGGGTACACACACACACACCTGCAAGCAGCATATACTAAATGCCAATTGACTAGAATGCCTCGTTTAGTGTTTTAAACTAGAAATTGACATGGATAGCGGTTCTGAAGCTGTATTACTTTTTCTCATTAATTTTAGCATCCATTGATTCTCTGCCTGGAACAATTATTGCTGCAGTGTTTGCCAAATAGTGATTTTTCTATTTCCATCATCCCTCCCTTTATTAGTTGGAATTCTACTGTAAGGAAGAACTGTTCCTTCTCCCCTCGTTATTTATTCAATTATTTACGTTAGTATGGACTCGTGGATATTTATTCTATGGGTTATATGTTACTATCATTATTTTTTGTGTTGCTCAGCTTATCCCAGATGTGGCCATTGGGAGCCCCTTAAGTTTGGCTCTGTGTTCTTTTGACATGTTCTTATCATTTGGGGGGAGCATTTTTTTACTTTTTGACACCATAAGATGTTCCAGGCTCATCTTGAATTTTTCCTGCTCCAGCCCTGGCATCAGCCATTTCTCCAGGAAGCTCTAGTTCCTTTTATTGGAGAAAGATATATAGAAACCAAAATCTGGGTGCTAGGTGTGCCCATTGCTACTGAGACATTACTTCTAGGCCCTCTCAGCAGATAGATCTATGAAATATATCTATGTATAAACACATGTGCACATCTATATCTGTATGTTATAAACCACAGGGTTCCTTCTAGCTTTCCCCCTTATTTGTAACTCCTTTCTCTGAAGATGAGAAACCTGGCTCTCGTTAGCCACAATATATTTACCTATTTTTATGGTCCTAAACCACCCATAAAATAGTTTCAGAATGCTGATGCATATCCCTGTGAGAAACAAGTTTACTAACTAGATTTACTAACAAATTTGCTAACACAAATACAATATTTGTATATAGGTCTTTTGTCTTCATTAAAATATATAGTGAAACTACTATTTTCAAAGTTATTTGGGTTAGTTCTTTTCTTCATGACCCATTTGGTGGTCTTTTGTTACTCATTTGTTATACAGTTAAGTTCACTTATTATTGACTGATTCATCTTGATTCCTGCTACATCCTGGTTGATATTAATTATTTATTGATTTTTAGGCTCTGTGAAATACTGCCGTAGTTCTAAAAGTTGTAATAATCATAAGAAAAGTGTGTTCAGAAGGTGTCATTTCCCCCTCATCCTTTCTACCTCTTTCCCATTCCCCCACTCTTTCCACCCCATTCCCACCTTCTCCCTGTAGGTAAATAATCCCATTGCTTCTTGGTTTATCCTTCCTGTATATATTTTTTGCACCAATCAGTAGACACATATGTATTTTCTTATCTCCTCCTTTCTTATATGAAAGGTGGTGTGTTTTCTATTGCTGCAAAAAAAGGACCACAAACTTAGTGGCTTAAAACAACAAAAATTGATTATCACACAGTTTCCCTAGGTCAGGGGGTTGGGCATGGCTTAGCTGGACCCTCTACTCAGAGTCTCGCTAGGCTGAAATTAGGGTGTTGGCCGGGGCTGCAGTCGCATTCTGAGGCTCAGGGTCTTCTTCCAAGCTCACTCGTTGTTGGCAGAACTCAGTTCCTTGCAGTTGTGGGACTGAAGCCCTCATCTCCTAGAAGCTGCCCACCATTCCCTGCCACATGGCCTTCTCCACAGCGTGTGGTTTGCCTCTTTTCAAGACCAATAGGTCTCCTCTCTGCTACTTCGATTTTTTCTGACTTTTTTTTCTCTGACTCTAGACTCTTTTTAAAGGGCTTACTTGATTAGATCAGACCAACCCAGGATAATCTCCCTTCACCTTTACCACATAATGTAACCTAATCACAGGAATGATTTCTGTCATGTTCGTGAATCCTGCCCACGCTCCAGAGGAGGATTGTGTATAGACATGTGCACCAGCGAGCAGAAATCTTGGGGGCTATCTTGGAGTTCTGCTTTACCAGGTAGCATGCCATAGGTACTCTTTGGCACTTTACATATTACAATAAAATATAAAGAAAAAAGAATTGTTATATTTTTTATCTTTATGAGACATATAGTCTTCTTTAATTTATTAAAAATTTATTTTTGGTAATTAGGAAGGTTTGAATATCTAGTCTAGTGATTACCTTTGTACCTTACCTTTTTAAACGATGCCCGCAGCCACGGGTTTCTTATTTTGCCTTATATTATTGGGTTTGTCAGTTTTTAATGATATTCCTTAACTCTAGCTATTTCCTATACAACAATCAATGAGTTTAATTTTCCTCTTTCTACTTTCACTCTTCTTCTAGGTTTTTTTAGTTGTATTACTTCTGTGTTGTCACAATATATAACATTATTACATTAGTCTTCTAAATCTGCATTTCGTTCTTTGTCTTCAAATTTTGCTGCTGGCATGGTTTTTGTGTGACTTATTTTTTTCTTCTTATTGTTCTGCATAATTTTTGGAAAATATATTGCTGTTCTTAAAGCAGGAGTGTTTTTCCTCCTCTTTTTCTTTAAATACAGAGTTTTGGAGATCATCAAAGAAAATAAAATGGAAGACAAAGAGGAAAACTTACCTGAGTGTTTAAAGATCTTACCATTTATGTGCATTATTGAAAACGTGCAAAATTGTGCCTGCTTCAGAAAGAGAAGGAATGGATCTTGATTCGACTTAGTGAAGGAATTTGGCATCTTTTATAAACATAAAGGGCCTATATGATGAATGTATAGCTTTTTGTAAGTAAGTAAGCATGAAGGAAAAGGGGCCCTTGGTTATTTATGACCTGAGCAGGATAGGAAGAGCCAATGGCATCCTTTTAAATAGAAAAACTGAGAGGTAATAAACAGCTTTTCTTCTCTGGGAGATTAGTAAGCTCTGTTTCCCATTAAGCCTGATTGGGAGTGGAAGTCTGCCCATTGCAAACGTATTAGTGATGAGAATCCAGATCCTAGAGGGTCAACATTAAGGATGTCCCTTCAAGCTCATTGGAATTCACAGCTAAAAGGCTGTTGAAGCTCCAGAAAAATGAAATGAACAAATGAATGGTCAGAATTGTCATTGACGTGATTTTCCTAAGATGGTCAGGAGTCCCGAGAGTGACCGCTCTGAAGCCTGGCCTCCTCCTCTCTGCGGGCCTCTGCCTTGTTGTTTTGGAGGACAGCTGAGTGTTTGGGTTGTTGGGGTTCCTGAGGTTTTGGACTTTATAAGAACAGCTCTAGAACTTTTCATAACCATGACTTTGTTGATAACCAAAGCCACCTAAAATCTAAATCTAAGAAATCACTAGAATGGAGAGAAGTGAGCAAGTATTTGTGAAAGGATTTCCTGACCTTGTTATAAGTCACTCAGGGCCTAGTACAGCCTTTTTCAGGGTGTATGTCTTTTAAACCTGAGTGGGTTCTAATCCATATCAGAAAGCTTGAGTTTGAATAGGGTTCTACCGGCAAGATAGTTGGGTGGCTTGGTCATCAGCCTTCCAGGCTTGTGAGTCTAACAAGATTCTCTTCTGTGGCACAAGCCTAGAATATGTGTGATCCACAAAACCACATCCATGTGTGCATATATTAGCTAGTGGCACACTGAGTTATAAATTCTTAGTTTGTTATTTTGGTAATCTGGTGCTTTTGGTTCTCCTAATAGTGGTTTCTGGAGAATTAAGTTGTACTGTGTTGCTCAGAACCCAACTCTGGATTCACTCAAGAATTCATCTTGAGTTTCACTCTCCTGTTCCCTCCAGCCTGGAGGAAGTCTGTCTGCTTTCTCTTTTGCACAGTCGGGAGAGAGAACGTTGACCTCTGAAGCAATGTTGAGTTTACTTTATTAGAGCTTACCCGATGTTAATAAAAGCAGAACAGTGAATCAGACTGTGCTGACTTCAGAGCAGGACGACTTGGGTGGGGGAATCTCTGAAGATAACATGTTGTTATAGGAAACACCCAGAGGAAAATTGACAAACCGCGATAAGGATCCTTGGCTATTTCTGGCCCACCAAGAGAGCAGGAGAGGGAGAACTAAATTGTCCTCTCAAATAAACTTAGATTAAGAAATCAGTCTGATTCTCATTCTACAACATGACTTGTATCAAAAAGAAAAACAAGACTGGCCCCAGGGAAAATTGATTGGAGGAAAAAATTTATTGTTCTTTCTGTTCTCTTCTTTGTCTGTTTAGGTTCCCAGCACCTGGTTAGTTAAACCCTCATCTAGCCCCTCAAAACCTATCCTCAAAAATCACCTGAGATTTGTTCTGCTGAAGAAGCAACAGCTGCTAACTGCTTCAAATAGATCCCCTACCCTCTACCGTTCCTCAGAACCCTAACAGTGCCTTAAAACGGGGATCAAAACTGAGATGTCTACAGGGGTAAGATATGTCCCTTAAACTAGTAAAACTGCCTGAATTTAAGATAGAAGGGAGTGGTGGGGCCTTGGCAAGCCAGAGAGTAAATGCCCTGACCAAGGGGCAGGCACCACTTGGCTTCAGCTTACACTGGCAAGGCAGGCCAGTGTTCTGAGGCCTTCCAGATTTTTATGAGAAGGTGGAAATTTGGATTCTTATAGGAAATCTTCCACATCTCATAACATTTCACAGTTTTAAGTTTTGTGGGCAATAAAAACAACTCCTTAGGCTCTTGGTGCCCCTGCAGTCAAACCTTGTAGATCAGTAGTTCCTAAAAAGAAGTCCATGATGATTTAATATGCTTTCTTAATGCTAACTTTATTTAATTTAGGGATTATTTTTTTTTTATTCTGAGATTTTCGTTCTTACTATATTGTTGGTGTAAGAATGTAATTTCTTTTGTCAAATGACTTAGCTGGAGGATGGGGGGGCAGCTTTTATCTACATTCAGTTAAACTTGAAGGATGACCTTCCTAAAAGGTAACTCAGAAAATATATCTCTGACTTTTCTAAAAGACATGTTTTATTCCTTAAAAGCATAATTCCTTATGAGCTGATACCAAGCATTCCAGATGGGTTGACGGAAATGGTAACCAAGGCTCCATTCATTTTTAAGAATTATCTTGAATGAGCAGCCAGTAGAGGCTCTGAACCAGCGGGCCTTCTCTGGTGCCTGAGAAGTGAAATTCCCCAGGCTGTGCAGGGTTGTGAGTGAGAGGGTTTTAGGAATACTTACATGGACTGGAGCAAAGAGCCTGATTGTGTTGCTGGCTTTAAGAAGTTGGATATTCTGTTTCACTCTGTATAAATTTGTCTAGCTTTTTTTTTTTTTTGAGAAATTAATCACCAAGCCTCCTTCATCTGGAGGGAAGATTACTGTGTGGTTCTTGTGAATGTGCCCACTGTACTGTTTCTCTAATGGAGTCCTGGGCACCCTGTGATTTAGATATTGGCAACAAGGCACGGTGTACACTTTGAATGTGATCCAAATGTTCTAGTCCATTTAAATTTCATAAGTTATAATTTCCTGAAAGAGAAACTAGTAACTGTATCGAGCAAGTATGGAAAGGAGCGTATGGTAATGGTTTTCACTCTTGGGCCCTGCCATTTATAAATAGGCCTGAGTAATTTGAAAATCAGCAAAGGCAAGAAAACGTTGGTGCCTTAACATTTTACCCCTTTGTTCCTTGTACTAGGCTATGAGGTACATTTTTCTTGTGGAGATGAATATTTGGGTTATTTCTCAGTTTTGGGGGAAGGTGATAGTCGTGAGAATTTTGTTCGAAGTAGGTGTTTATCTGAATCTCTCTCCCTACCCAAATATGGGATGGATTGTTTTATCCTCGGAGCGCCCACTTGGACACACCTCTATTGGAAACCTTAATAGTGAAAACAGCTACTATTTATTGAACAGTTTTTAATATGCCACACACTGTGCTTTGCGATACACGGACTATAATATTTATTTTTTCACAGTGGCCCTATGGGTAGAGAATACGGAAGGGGATGGTCTCCCAAGATAGGAAGAGCTACTTCCTTTATTTTACCGTGAGAAGAGTAGAGGAGGAGGGGACAGATGTAAGGTTTGTAAGTTTCATAGCAGGAAGTGGAGAGAGTTCTGGTGTAAGGGTGTTCATTTCCTTTGTGAGGTTCAAGAGAGTGAGGCTATATTAAAGATAAAGTGAGGGGACAGAGGTTGGAGGTTTGGAGACATTGGAAAAGGGTTGATGTAGCGTGTTTGCCCAGTGAGTTGACTGGAGACATGAGGACGGTTGTCTGGGCAGTGTTGGTTACCATAGACAGACAATTACCAGTCGGCCTGTTGGTGGTACTCTATTGCAGTGCCCAGCTGCCTCCATACCAGGATAGTATGTCTAGGTAACCGAGTTTGTCTGGGTTTAGGGGTTTGTCAGATGGCTGCACTGAAAAGACAGCTAGTGGAGCAAGAAACTTGTGTGTTACCAAGAATGTTATTTACCTGGACCATAGACTCTAAGCTCGAAAAGGAGGGAACTGCAGATAGGAATGAATTGAGGGAAGTTCTTTACTAAGAATCAGATTTGGGGAAGGTGGTATAGTATATACAGAAAAATGGTCAAAATAAGAGCCAAGATGTTCCTTGCAACTGAAAGTCTACCCTTGCGTCTGGTAGGTGTCCTGTTGGCACTTTGTGCAGTGAGGAGCAGTTGGTCCATTTCTGATTTGTAGCTCCTTTCTCCTGGTTTGTCCTACCCACAGAGAGAACGACTTCGTACAAATCTGTCCAGTCTGTCTCCCTCGTAGCTGTTTTTCATCATATATTTTTTTAAAACAAATACATTCATGCTCAAAATTGTGAGAAACGAGTAAATGGGCTATTTACTGGATGTAAGCCCTTCTCTTTTATGCACTGAGACACCTTTTTATTGGTAGATCTCAAACATGAAGATTCCCCCAGGGACTTGTATGAGAGTGGATTCCTGGGCTTGGATCCCAGAGTTCATGAGGCAGTACCACCAGGCCTGGGCCTAGGAATGTGCGTATCTACGTATTAATCCTCTGACGACATTTGGGAAACACTGCTGTCATTCACCTTCATCTTAGGCATTAAGTGTAGAAAGTACTGAAATGTAGGGAAAAGGCAAGGATGAAACCAGTGAATTTAATCTTGTCTTGAAATAACATCACCTTTGAAGCAGTGATATGGCATGATATTTCCCTCTATTTAGCTGAAATTATTCGTATTATTTCTGTCCTGGATGTTATGGAAAATGAGTCATGAGTACATTTATTCTTTAGGAGTCTGTATTTCATTAAGTCAGAAGATCCCCCCCCCCCCCAAGCATGGGAGGGTTTGTGAAGGGAAAAAAAAGTCTTTGCATCTTTCATTTTTAATGAACAGGAAACAGTGTGAAAGCTATCTAGTCACTGAGCTTTGTGGGAAGAAAATATAGTGTTGGTATATAAGCAATGTTGTTTATTTTTTTGTATGAAAACAGCCATTAGAACTTGCTTAAGGACAGTTGGAGAATTACAAGAAAAAAATTGGTAGAATTACTGAAAAGATTTAACTGTAGCTCTTTTAAAATGAAATATGAAAAACCTTTGAACACATGAGAATTTAGAATTCATGAGTTGCTTTTCTTATTGTATTTTCTTCCTTTGATTAAAGCCAAGTTATTACTTGCCTTATTACTACAAATTATTAGTTGCTTATCAACATGCATACATATGCAGTGTGTAGAGCCTGACTAACTCATCAGTGGCTTTGGCTGCTAGAAGTGCTGATTCACTGTCTATCCCTGGTGACTTCAGAGTCACAGGACTGAAGGATTAGAAGGAGGATATTAGGGGTCATGGGGTTCCAGCCTGGTCTTTTTTTTTTTGTGAGGAAAATTAGCCCTGAGCTAACATCCGTTGCCAATCCTCCTGTTTTTGCTGAGGAAGATTGGCCCTGGGCTGACATCTGTGCTCATCTTCCTCTATATGGGACGCCACCACAGCATGGCTTGACAAGTGGTGTGTTGGTCTGTGCCTGGAATCTGAACCTGTGAACCCCGGGCCACGGAAGCAGAGCACTCAAATGTAACTGCTACGCCATTGGGCCGGCCCCCCAGCCTGGTCTTTGAATGTCTGTTCTTGAGGTTTTTAAAAACTAAAATCCAAGTATTATAATTTTCATTCTTGCTTAGCTCCAAATAAACATTCATATCTTAATTTCTTCAGCATGTAATTGCCCTTTAAGTTAGGATAGCCATGTAATTAATCATCCAAATTGGAGTACTTTTGAGAGTGAAAGGAGGCACTGTTAATAATTATGCCAGAACAACAGGCATTCAGAATAACTCTGTATCATAAAACCAAGTTCTATCAAATGGTTTTGAAACATACTGTTTAGCCTGAAAGAGTTCTTTAGAAATTACATGTGAAAAAATTTGTCTAGACTGAAGTTTATTTGCTGAGGTGATTATAGTGCTTCATATTATGGGACACTTTGTTAAATGGAAGCCCAGGGAAATCTCTTTTTTTAATGAAAAAATTTTATTTATCTGGTGGAAAAATATGTATATTTATTTTTCTCAAGTCAGCCTCATTCAACTCTTTTAATAATTTCTCATGTATGGCGTAAGAGAAAGGTTGATTCTTTATAGAGGTCCTTTTATTTTAGAGCACTTCCAGAAAGCGGTAACATCCGGTGTGATAGGGAGGGGGAGACAGGTATAATCTAGAGCAGAGGTTTCTACACTTGCTCAGCTCAGAGCGTCCTTAGTGTCTTAGTAATTTTACATGGTGCCCCTAGGCCAAAAGAAACACCTACTGCTCTATTTGTTAAGTATCTGTGTCCAAACTTAAGTGTTATGTCCTAATAACTTAGTGGCTATTTGAAAAAAAATATTACAATGTAACTTGAAAGAAAAAATACTTTCACTGTATTTTTTTTTTTAAAAAATCACAGTTATGTATAAGTATGTGTGCACCTGTTGGGCACTGCACAACTTCTCAAACCGTGAAATTCAGGTGGGATACTACCAGCCTTATTTCCTGTTTGATTTTTATTTTTTCCCATTACTTGCTTTTTATCGCAGCAAGTGCTAAAAAATCAACTTTGCAAAGGTAAGCCGTCGTGGAAAGGAATGTAGTGTGATTTAACATAAAAACGGTGAACTATTTCAGGGTAGTAGTTAGTGTGGTATCAGTAGGTTTTGAGTTTTGTTGCTTCCTTCAGAAATTTAAAACAATTCTACAGTTTTTCTGTGAGTTCACTATAGTGTATTGGGATACCTTGGCACTCAGTTTGGGAACCCCAGATCTAGACATTTCTCTTAAGTTCATCATTTGGACTATTAGCTCAACATGCATTGTATATATAGTACCAGAAATTCTTATGTATGTATTTGAGAAGCTCTTGAAGACGTTATGTTAAAGAAGTTAAGATGCTCCTCCTATCTTTCACTCCTCTGTTTTGGATTTGGTTGTATTGGATTCTGGTATTCAATAGCTAAAGTTTATTGAACGTCAGGCACTGAGCTCAATGCAACACTTTACACGTGTTCACTCATTTAATTTTTAATTTTCGTTAACGACCCTACCATATAAAGCCTCTTCTATCAGGCTCCTCTGGAAATCCCCCTGGAGTAGATACCATCCTTATTTTACAGGCGAGGAAACTTAAGTTAAAAAAGTAAAGTAGTGACTTCCTAGTGAATACACAGCGAGTAGTTTCAGTTCTAGGATATAAACTCAAGTTTATCTTCCATAGACACCACACCGCTGTCTGTGTGTCTCCCGCTGTAAGAGGTACGCATGTTTCATAGTGACCCTAACAGGGAGGTTCTTTTGTCCTCATTTTCGGATGAAGACACCGAGACTCAGAGAAATTTAGTTACTTGCCCAAATGAACTGCTAGTAACTGGAATTTGAACCCAGACCTCAGTGATTCCAACCACAGAGTTTATCATTGTGATTTATAGGGATGACCAGAAGACATAAAATCCTGGAGTTCTTTCGGAGTCATTAAAAAAAGATTAAGTTATGATAATATGGCTTTTGTGTTATTGTATTTTGATAAATTCTCTTCATTTGAAAATCATGGTATGTGTGGTATGTGTGTTACCTCTCTATTAAACAGTGTCTCCATTGCCCAACTGTGTGGAATAACAGAGAATATAAATATATGTGTAGAAGAGAGAAAGGGAGAATGGATGGACCTGTTTGTCAGTGGGCCAGCTGACTCGGATGGAACACTGCAGCAGCACTAAGGCGACAGACCCTGAGATAGGAGTGTATGGAGGATGGTACTTCAGGATTGGGTTTTAGAGATTCATTTAGGAAGTAGAGTAAGTACTGGGTAGTTTTGTAAGTCACAGGTTGGAAGTTCTCTTGACCCTGTCACTTCTCCTTAAAGCTTAGTGTCCAACAGCAGTTCATTTACACTTGGAGTTGAATTTCTCTCTGGAAAAAAGATAGATCCACATCAGAGGCACGCTTCAAGTTGACAACCTCTTTGGGTGGAAGTTACTGGATAAATTGTATTGCATTATCCCTGGGGTCCTTAGGACTTAATTGGAGGTTTAATTCGCAGTAGGATAAATGGGTTCATGTGAATTGGGTATGCTTTATCTCTTGAGTAGGGAGAGTTGAGTTGTTAACAGAATGTAAGAATGCAAAGATTAAATGACCACTGTAGTATTTTGGCATTTTTCCAAATACTTATAGCTCTCTTGGAGAAGCATAACACTGCTTTGTAGGAAACAGAGAAGTGTTTACATCCAGAACATGTTGAGTGGGTGTACTGGGTTCAGCAGCCAGGGTCATGTCCCCCAGGCCTACTGTTGTGGTTTACCCAGCTGAGAAGCACAGGGAATCAATAGTCAGATCCTTCCGGGCCCACCTCCTTTTTCGTCTTGCTCTTGCTTGCGTGCTTTCTCATTTCTTTTTCTTGCACAGCCAAGTTTAACACTTAAAATTGAGTAGTGCACATCCTCAGGCCTGCTTCCCAGAAATTCCTTGTCTGTAAATGTAGGTGTTTGCTTTCCCTGGAAAATATTTTGTTCTTGTTGCTTTGCCTGGTGCATACAGTGCAAATGTGACCATTCTTCCTCATTTTAGACTGAGACTGGATCATATACTTTGGTAGTACTTTATGCCTAAAATACATCACTGTAGTGTGAGAATATAAAACCAGGAATAATTCAGATGGCATGGATTTTATTTCACATGAACCTTAATACTCTCCTAGACAGAAACAACAAAAATTGAAAACCTATACCCCAAACGAGATAACCTCTTACCAAGGTGTCTAAGGGTTCATGTTTGTAATATATGATTTAATTCAGCTGTTTAATAAATAATCTGTTATTAGTGTCATAAATTGTTTTGCATGTATAAAGTCTAAATTACCATGTACCAAACACCAGAAGGTTTTGGTTTTGCTGGTATTGTGGGAGTTTTACGTAACTCTTAAATGTTTATTAAGTGTGTGTTATGTGTCTGTACATCTTCTGAGTACTGTGAAGATATCAAAGTATGCTGGAGAACTTTCCCTCTCGTTGGAGAGAAAGCCTACACATGTGGAATGGTAGAACAACATACATGATCATGTTTGGTCCCCAAGACAAGTACTATTGGAAAAATACATAGAAAATGCTATTCTAAGCACAGTATATGGAAGACCCAGGACCAAGATGGAGGCGTAGATTTTGGTAGAGAAGGATGGAGTGGGGGCTGTAGAAGGGGCAGATCAGGTGCAAGCTGGAGGATGAGAGGAGAAGGTACATTCTGAACCTTTAAATATTTTTTTCCTTACAGGATTGAAATAGACATCGTTAGTAGTATTTGTATAATATTTAATATGCGAATAGATGATGGCTAAATTTGACAGTTCTCTTGTGGCTCTAATCCTTTATTTGTTTAAAAGAAGATAAAAGATCTTGGGGGGGATGTCCTTGGTTTGTCAAAATACAGCTTGTGTGGCTGAGCAGAATTCAGCACACAAGTATTATGCACTGCCTGAGTGTTAGGCACTTTGCTGAGGCTGTAAAGAGGACTTCCTCCAGGGACTTGCAGTGTTGCAAGAACGGAAAGATAAATCAGTAAAATAGAATGTGACCAGTGGTCCCTTCCAAAGGATTTTGAAGTTGTTGAATCATTTTGTTCTTAATGTCAGTTATTTTGGAAGTTCTTCAGCTTTTGTGATGTCTTAAGACGTTAAGTGCTTTAAAAAAATTAAATATAGAAGTGTTCCCTTAGTATCATGTGTGAATTTACTTGTTGATGGTTTTTATCTACCACAAAAAATACCAGTGGCATTAAAGTAGTGCTTTCTTTTTTTTTTTTTACTTTAAAATCAGAAAGATGTTTTAATAATAGATAAAGGCGGGGCCGGCCTCGTGGCGTAGTGGTTAAGTTTGCGCGCTCTGCCTCTGGCAGTGGGGTTCGAAGGTTCGGATCCTGGGCGTGGACCGTCGCACTGCTTGCCAAGCCATGCTGTGGTGGCATCCCATATAAAGTAGAGGAGGATGGGCATGGAGGTTAGCCTAGGGCCAGTCTTCCTCAGCAAAAAGAGGAGGATTGGCAATGGATGTTAGCTCAGGGCTAATCTTCCTCACACACACACACAAATAAATAATAATAGATAAGGTCATTAAACGATGGAAAACAATGAAGGGTATTTTTTGCACACATTATTTTAATTTTAGATTTATTAAAGTCTTCAAATTGTTTATCTAGGTTTTATGTTCTCTTCAATTTGTTTTTTAACAGGTTTTTTTTTGAATTAACTGATGTATAATAAACTGTACTTAGAGCAGTGCTTTTAATACCAGGATATTTTACACATAGATGAAAAAGTTTACCTGATGGTCTTTTCCACAGCTTTTGAGGTATAAGGGCCAAAAAGCTAAGTAGCAGGTTAGTGGAGGAGAAAACCAGGAGCAGAGTAGAGACGACTTGCACAAGTCAGAAGGCCTGCCATGCAAGTCTTCCTGGTTTTCCTACCTGTCTTCGCTGGGCTTGTCTGAGGGACTCTCTGGGTCCCTTGAAACCAAGTCCATCAAGACTCATAAATGTGTTGCAGTGAAACCTAAGTTGTGTCAGTGTTGTTGTGTTTGTGTGGATAATATAGAATTTTATTTCATAACATGTCTTCTTCCTCAGCAGGTAGTTTTATTTTTAGATTTTTCAGTAATTTAATCTTAGGACATCATCTACTCCCCCAAGGTTTTCCATTTTCTGTTGTAATTAAATTAAGTACTGGCTTTTATCAATTTGAATCCACAGCATGTAAAATGGGAACCATACCTCTGATCGTTAGCAATGAGAACTGAATATGAACATTTTGGAGTTTGTTATTGTGGAAAAAGGGAAGCTGTGCACTGGGGGAGCCAAAATATTGTCAGCCAGAGTATTAGTTTTCTGTTGCTTCTGTAACAAATTACTATGAACTTAGTGGCTCAAAGCAACTCAATTATCTTATAGTTTTGTAGGTTAGAAGTCTGATAGACGTCTTCCTGGGCAAAAATCAAGCCCTTCAGCTTGGCTCCATTTCTAGAAACTCTAGAAGAGAGTCCATTTTTTTGCCTTTCTCAGCTTTTAGAGGCTGCCTGTACTCCTTGGCTTGTGGCCCCTTTCCTCCATCTTCAAAGTCAGCATTGGCTGGTGAAGTCCTTCTCACATTGTATCAGTCTGACTTCTTCCCTCTGACTCTCTTCTTCTTCTATTTTTTTAAACTTTTTTTTTATTGTGGTAAAATATCCATAACATGAAGTTTATCATTTTAACCATTTTTTAAGTGTACAATTTGGTGGCATTATGTAAATTCACAATGTCATGCAACCATCACCACTACCTATTTCCAAAATGCTTCATCACCCCAGACAGGAGTTCTGTACTCATTAAACAGTAATCCCCATTCCACACTGCCCCCAGCCACTGGTAACCTCTAATCTATTTTTTGTCTCTATAATTCTGCCTATTTAGTATTTCATATAAGTGGAATCATACAATATTTGACTTCTTGTGTCTGGCTTCATTCACTTAACCATGTTTTCAGGGTCCATGCATGTTGTAGTATATATCAGAACTTTATTCCTTTTTATGGCTGAATAATATTCTATTGTGTGTATATACCACATTTTGTTTATCCATTCATATGTTGATGGACAATTGGGTTGTTTCCACCTTTTGGCTATTATGAATGATGCTGCTATAAATATTGGTGTACAGTGGAGAAACGGGGACCCTCATTCACTGCTGGTGGGAATGCAAACTGGTGCAGCCTCTATGGAAAACAGTATGGAAAGTCCTCAAAAAATTAAAAATAGAAATACCGTATGATCCAGCAATACCACTCTTGGGCATCTACCCAATGGACGTGAAATCAACCATCACAAGAGGCGTATGCACCCCTATGTTCATTGCAGCATTATTCACTATAGCCAAGAAGTGGAAGCAACCCAGGTGTCCCTCAACTGAAGATTGGTTAAAGAAGATGTGGTATATACATACAATGGAATACTACTCAGCCATAAGAAAAGATACAATTGTCCCATTTGCAACAACGTGGAGGGACCTAGAGGGTATTATGTTAAGTGGAATAAGCCAGAGAGAGAAGGACAGACACTGCATGAACTCACTCATATATGGAATATAAGTGAACACACGGACAGAGAGAACTGATTGGTGGTTACCAAGGGGAAGGGGGGTGGGGGGGGCACAAGGGGTGAAGGGTTACATCCACAAGGTGACGGACAAACAAAAATGTACAACTAAAACCCCACAGTGTTATAAACTAAGACATCAATAAAAAAAAAATTAAAAAAAAAAAATAAATATTGGTGTACAGGTATCTGTGTAAATCTGTTTTTGATTCTTATGGATATATACCTAGGAGTGAAATTGTGGGGTCAGCTGTTAATTCTGTGTTTAACTTTTTTGAAGAACCACCACACTGTTTTCCATGGTGGCTGCACCATTTTACATGCCCAACAGCAATGTGTACCAAGGTTCCAATTTCTCTACATTTTCACCAACATGTATTTTCTGTTTTTCAAATTATTCTTCCACTTTTAAGAACCTTGTGATTACATTGGTCCCACCCAGCTAATCAAGGATAATTTCCAAGTCTCAGGTTTCTTACCTCAATCACATCTTAATGTGTAAGGAAATATTCACAGGTTCCTGGGATTAGGATGAGGGCATCTTTGGGGGCCATTGTTCTGCCTGTGACAAGCAAGTCTGCCCTTGAAGTTGCAGCTGTTTACAAGTGTGGAGCTATAGATTCGAGGCTGTAATTTTTGGTCACGGTTATGGCAGAAATCTTCGTTTTTAAGTCAGAAGCATAATCTTTCTCCTGTAGTCTCAGAAAATGTGATATTAGTTGAGCATACACGTGAACTATTTTCTTCCTTTGGTGATCCTTATCATGAGATTGAAGAGTGTGAGGCAGTAAGTTGGGCTAAGCATGAATATGGAACCCACGTTCAATAGTCTTTTCCAGAGTAACTGCTGTGAAAGGGAAGAGGGAAGCTAACAATGATCCTAATGATCTAAGAAGGGAAATGAAGACGTGTGCTGGGAAAGGGTTGGGGGAGAACGAGGCCAGGGTTTCAGGGGAATGGGGCAGTGTGAAAAATATACTTGTTTCTTGTTGGCAGGTGATAGAGATCACATTCTTATGGCTTGATTGTGGTGGAATCTGGCTATATAATATTTTATAATTAGTTTGAGTTTGGTATCTCCAATTCTCAAAATGTTTTTACTCTAAAGAATCTTGTGTCATAGAAAAATGGCATTTTTCATTAGAATCAGAACCCTTTCTCTGGATTTTTTGACTCCTTTTGATCTGTGCCAGCAAGCTAGCACTTGAATACATTTTCCCCCACATTGTCAAATGGTTGTCCATGAAGCAGTTTTCTAGCATCTTAAGTGTGGCCTCTTGTGTGACTCTCCCATCCCAGTACACAGATGTGTGCAGGGAGGCACAGCTCTTGGCACAGCAGTTGGCGGTCAGTTGGTAAAGAACTGTTTGAATTCCAGAACATGTCAAGGAATCAAGGATCAGACCTCTGATGACAATCAGATATGAGGTTTGAAAGAAATCGAATGAATGTTTCTGCCCATTATTCCTTTTGTGTTTGGATGTGATAAGAATCTGTATTTTAGGAGTTAGCGTGGTGGCCAGAGGAGGGCTGTGTGGTTTTGGCATCTACTGGACATTGAATCACTTAAGCTACTGATATGGGAAGTAGTAGAAAGATGACCTGCGGGAAAACTTGTCCTAGACTTCTGTAGTTATCCCCTTCTCTTCTGTAGATGAGATGGGCTCTCCCACCTAGCTTCATCCATATTGATGATAATCTATCCTTGCAATTAAATATAAATAATATAAGCATAAATATATATGTATAAAATCAACACTTGTTCATTCCCCTTTGCAAAGGGTAGCGAAAGTGTGACTAATTTAAAATAGTAAATAATTTACATGAGACTTTGGAAAGTTTTTCATTTGTTTAGTTTATGTTTCCTGGTAAAAACAAGTGTATAATTTTCTAGAGGTTCATAACGTCATACATAAAATGAGTGTTCTATTGGTACAAAGCCCCAAATCAAGGAGCAATGATGGAGACAATGGCAAGCACTGGTACTTATTATTGTGGTCTATATTATTGTATAGTCAGAAATGATGGAGGCTTACTAAAGTAGGAGAAGAACATACTAGTAATTCATGTATTCTTTAACATGATAATAAGAGTATCGATTTCTAACATGCATTGAGCACTTACTGTGTGTAGGACTCGGTGCTAACTGCTTTACATGCATTATCTGATTTGGTTTTCTCAATTATACATGTATGTGTGTTCAGTCATACACACACGTGTGCGTGCAACAGAGCCACTTACGTGGGCTCTCTTTCGTGATATTGGAAAAAGAGTAGTAGACATGTCAGCCTAGATTCTTTGTTCTGTCACTGGTAATAACCAGTTATGTGAATGTGGATGCTGCCTTCAGTGTTTTGAGTCTGTTTAGTCAGCTATGAAAGACAGAATAGAACTGGCATATCATAAGCTTCTCTTCCAGCTCTCTACTTCTTGACTATAAAAAAGTTATGGAAGAGTCATTTGTATTTAGTTCAATCTTTGAAGAAAGCCTTCCAAGAAAAGAGGCTGTAACTAAAATTATGAATGAGAGCTTAGAGATGTGTCTCATTCTCACAGGTTCCCAGAAAGGACAACTTTCCAGTTAGATTTTATTTAGGAGATGTAACTCGATTAGAGAGCAGACTGATTTCTCCTGTTGTGGGCTTCACTGGCTACAGTGAGTGATATTAATACCCTTAATGATTAAATAAAAGTAACAGTGACAATGAAAGATGACTGATGATTCGCTTTGGGGAACTATTTGGCTGGCTGCCTGAGTCCTGTGCCAGGAAAGAAGCTGAATATATTTTAGCAGCATCCTTGAGGCTAGGAGGATATTACAATTTAGGATGTCAGGTAGTTGTTTGGAACAAGAATATAGGTTATGGAAGGAAATGGCTTTGAGGTTAGTTGAACAGAGGGATGGGTTGTGTGTTGAATTTGCAACCATCCTCCTGCTGCCCTTAGATATTGCGATTTTAAAGTTGACTCGGGAGAATTGGTACATTAGTCAGTATCAAATGACTCAACCTGATGTCCAGAATAATGGTATAATAAAAAAATGGCAATGTGGGAAGAATTAACAGAGAAGGAACTCTTTACCTTGTGTGATTTGAGGACCCCAAAGGCTTGCTTTTCGTAGACATTTTCTTGGCTGACGACTTCCCACTGCTTGTCGAGTAAGTTTGAAATTCTGTGATCTGGTGTCCAGGGCCCTGGCCTTCTAACTTGGTCTCACACAACCCACTCCTTACCCTCTAGTTTATTCTGTGGGGCTCACGGTCCTCTGCCTTCTCTTATACTTATGCCACTGTTCACACTTTCCCTTCACCCGAAATAAGGAGAATAATAAGATCTAACATATTGAGTGATTTCTTTGTACTTACTTTGTGCTAACTACTTGCGGTATCCAATTTAATTTTTCTCAAACTCTCTGAGGCAGGTCGTATCATTATTACCACCATCATCCATCTCATCACCATCACCACTATCATCTCCATTTTACAAGTGAGGAAACTGAAGTTTAGTTTAAATAATTTACCCAAGATTCCCCTATTAATGAGTGGTAGAGTTAGGTTTGCAACCCAGGTGGCCCATCTCTAAAGCCCAAATATTAAAAACCATATTGTGCCATTAAATGTCTTTCTTTACTGCTCTCTCCATACATCCAAGCCCAGTCCATAGCATTTCCTGCTTTCTATAACAAAAAGTAATGGCTTCTTCTCTGAGTTTCAGTTATATTACATGACAGTTCTGTTTGGTATTAGTGTACTTATCTTCTCTCCTTCTGCTTCGTGGAAGCTTGGGTTTACCTCATATTTGTATCTCTACCTTCATTTGGTTTTTATTGGGGATTATTAAGTGTTTGCTGAATTGGCAGAGTACCTGGCTATCTATAGATTTGACCCAGTAACTTTTTTGGGGGTTCTAGTTTATATTTTTAAAGATATTGAGGACTTCTGTTAAAATGCCAGTACTTTGTCTGGAAATATTAATAGCTTAAATAATACTATGCATTTTCACCTTAGCCTTGCATGCTAATAACTATGTCTCTGGTTATTCAAGTAGAATTGTCGGATTGCTTCTTTCAGTCGGGTCATATTTTAGAAACATTATAGCCTAAGTGTCATGGAAAGAGGGTGATTATACAGACGTCTCTTTTTTGAGTCCTGTCTTTGCCACCTATCTAATGCATGGAAAAGTTACTTAACCCCCCTGTCCTTTAGTTTCCTTCTGTATTAAATGGGGAAGATAATATCTGCTTGTAAGGATTATAAAGTGAATTAAATTGGATAGTGCATGTAAAGAGCTTGAGTGCCTGAGATGTATCAGCCCATCAGTAAATGATATAGCTTGTTGTTTTTGACTCTTAGCTTTGATTCTGACCTTCAATTTTTTTTTTTTTTTTTTTTTTTTTGTGTGAGGAAGACCAGCCCTGAGCTAACATCCGTCCAATCCTCCTCTTTTTGCTGAGGAAGACTGGCCCTGGGCTAACATCCGTGCCCATCTTCCTCCACTTTATATGGGACACCGCCACGGCGTGGCTGAGAGGCAGTGCGTCGGCGGGCGCCTGGGATCCGAACCTGCGAACCCCGGGCTGCCAAGCGCGGACTAAACCGCTGCGCCACCGGGCGTCCCCCTGACCTTCAATTTTGAATTACATTTACTGACTTTTTCAATTGTGGACTATTTGTTCATTTTAATTTGCTTTTTGATTTGAGTTGTATGGCCCAAGGTCACCAATAATGAGTGGTAGAATCAGTGTTGGGATCCAGCGAGTTCAACTTCAGAGCCCAACTGGTAAATCCCTGCCCCATACTGCCTCGTGAAATCCCACTCCTTATTGAGCTGCCCAACCATCCGGTTGCAATCCATCACATTTCCTTGCTTTTTGTAGCAAAAAGTAATGGTTCCGGGGAGGGGGAAAAGAGGAGTCATTTCTTGGGTATAGAGTTTAGGTTTCACAAGATGAAAGAGCTCTAGAGATCTGTTACACAACACTGTGAATATAGTTAACATTATTGAACTGTACACTTAAACATGGTTTAAAGGGCAAGTGTTACATTATGTATTTTTTTTTTACCAGAAATTAAAAAAAAAGCAATGGCTCCTTCCTTTGAGTTCCTGTAAAACATTTGTACCTTTATCATTTAAGAACTTTAAAAGATTGTGTAAGTTATTTCTTTTGTGACAAGATTTTCCCTTCTTCCATAAGCAACACTGCTTGTCAAGTCCGTGTCCTTTCTTCCTTCTATGCAGGTGCTTGTGTAATAGCAGAGATTCTCTTATTGAATTTGGTGACTTAATACTTGAAAGTTTTAATTTAGAGATTATGAGAACAAAGGTTTATTACATAAGGTGTATCTGATACGATTCCCTTTCACTACTGTGTGTCTGCGTATCACTGTGGGTTTCTCAACATGGACCTTGAGGATATCAGGGAAAAAGAAGAATGATTTGCAAGTTTTCATTGGTTCTGTGAATCCGGGACAAGAGCTGATATCAGTAAACTGTATGCCTGGGACATTAGTTGGTTCTGAATGATTTGGGTACCTGCATTCTACTTTGTGGTGTATATGATAATTAATCTGTGAGTGTAACTTCAGGTATTGGACTATCAAAGACTCTTATTAACCATAATTAATTTCTCCATGAAGTACCCAGAAACTTGGGTATTCCATTGTTATTTACCTTCTATTTTCAAAAGATTCTGAGATGGAAAGCATATTTAAAAACAATGTAAAATAGCAGAGTTAAGAATATAGACCATAAATGTAACTACCACTTGGGTTAGATTAATTGTTGTAGTTGATACTGATTTGAATTTACTGGCAATGAAAACAAAACAAAATAAAGTTCAGATTCCATGGTTTATTATATATGCCAGAAGAATGCCTAAAACATCATTTTTTGTTTTTCACAGAAATGTTGCTAGAATTGAACTTGAAGATTTTTTTCCCCCATGAATTCCTGTTTGGAAGATAATTACTAATGAGCAATAGGCATTATCATTGACTAAGGTTTTATAATAAACAAAAACGCTCTTTAGTGTACAGACTTTGTTAATAGCTGAAGCATAAATGCTAAATCAGTGAAGATATTTTCAGACTAAAGAGTATGACTGAGTTTTACTTTTCATTTAGTCAGCAGCCTGCCTAGTGCCTACTGTTTGCCATATACTGTGCCAGACGTTGGGAATTAACAAAAGAAATTGTCCTTGAAGTACTTAGTCCAGTGGGGAATTAGGTAGGCAAAAGATTATTAGAATATAGTGTGTGAGTTGCTGTGATGGAGACATGTATCCAGTGTCACTGGAGCCCAACGAAGAGGGTGTGTTCTTGGGGTAGTTGGGAGAAGGTTCTAATGATAAATGATATTTGAGCCGAGTCTTAAAAATCTGCCAGGTTGAAAGGAAGGAAAGGGACATTCCTTACAGAAGGAATGCTCTTGGATGGCCTGATTTATTTTAGCTAGGAACTTGTACAATCTAGAAATAGATAATTAACATCCACTAAACTTTTCAACTCGAACATCATATGTCTTCAATGGACTTTTGGCATGTACTTGAGTGCAGCGACTTCATGATTAAATTCTCTCCTATGCCTACAGTGCGGATATTCTGGCACATGGTCAAAGCCCAGTAAATATTGGATGGATCAATGGATGAAAGGAAGGAAAGGAGAGCCCTATATCACAGATGTTATAAAGTATGGAGGAGGTAGAGTTGTCACTGTGTTAGGAAAACTCGCAAGTTGATTTACATTTTCAGCCAAATAGAAGAGCAGTCCATTTTTATACAGGCAGCAAAGGGACCTGGAGATAGAGCCAATGTTTTCCTCAGAAAATAGCTTGGATTCTTATGAATTACCTGCACAAACATTTAACTTGGACTCCAGAGTCCTGCCTCAGACAGCACAAAAGGAATGCGTTCACACTAAGAAAGTTTAAGGGGAGTTATTACCCGCTAATCACAGCATCCCTGAACTTTAGCCAGGCCTCTGTGGAGTGTCTAATTTTAAATAGAGCTGCGTCCTCGTGGTCCCTGTAGAGTGATTAAGCTGTGCAATGTATGCCTGAGCAGCTCAGAGGCTTGACCCGTGGAAGGGGTTATTTTAGATGCTTGGTGAGTGATTACCAAGTGCAGCTTTAGTTTTGATGTATTGATGTTGAGCAACTTCTTCTGACAATAACTAGTCATCAGGCTCAAGAAGACTTGTTAGGACTCTTTTTGCTCAGGAAGATGCAGACCTTTCTTCTGACCTCCAGAATTGTGTATCTCCCTGCCTGCTTGACTATTCTCTTGGATGTCTTATAAGTACCTCAGACCTAAACAGGGCCATTTAGAAATCTTGTTCTTTACCACCTCCTCCGAATCTATGCCTTCTTTTGCAATGTGCCCCTCTCATTAAATGGATCACCATTTACCTAGTGACTCAGGGTTGAAGCAAAGTATTAATTCTTGACATCCTTCCTCAGCCTTTAAGTCTAATCAATCAATTTCACTTACTATTTCTGATTTCTGTCCACCTTATTTCATTTGGTGTGCCATCAGCCTTGTCCACGCCACCATCATTCATTTGAACTACTGCCCTGGCCTCCTAACTGGCCTGCTTGCTTCTACTTTGGCTGTTTCTAATCAGTTCTCCACTTAGCACCTACAGTAATCTTTGTAAAACGTAACTTGATTGTGTCATCGCATGCTTACAAGCTGCCAATGGCTTTCCACTGCACTTTAGATAAAATAAAAAGTATTTACTCTAGCCTACATTGCTAGGCATCATATACTTGACTCACCTCTCCAACTTTATCGGTCCGTCATTCCCTCTTTTATGTTTTCTCCAGCCGTGCTGACTCTCTTCCAGCTCTTTGATGTGCCAAGCTGTTTTCTGCCTTAGCATCTTTCCCCTTTTTCCTCTGCCTGGAATGCTGTCATCTACTCTTCACCTGGCTCACTCCTTCTCATTTTTAGGACTCATCTTAATTGTTACTTTTTCCTGAGAGGTCTTTCCAGATCATCTAATCTAAAGTTGCCCTCTGATAATCTCTATCAAGACTTAGAATTTTAGAAGATTAGTTTCTTTCATCTGCATTTCTCACACCATACTATGATGTTCCGTGGGGACCATATCAGTTTGGTTCCTCACTGTGCCACGGAGCACAGTGCTTGTACAAGGGTGGTGCTTCATAAACATTTGTTGAATGAAAGACTGCTTCATTACAATAAAAGTTGAGGTAGAAAGGAGCATCTTGACTTTCTCTTTGCAGTGACAACAGAGCTTGCATCTAATTCCTGTAGCAGTGTTTGCAAACTGCTTCTACATGACTGTCTAGTAGAGTACTAATAGAAAGTCAGTTATCTACCATTTTGCCTTACTGCAAAATAAAAGCTCAGTGGCATTTTCAGGGTTTGTCCTTGGGAGGCTGTTTTTGCTTCTGTAAAACTGTCCAACCTCGAGCAAGTTAACCAAGTCCTCCCAGGTCTGTTTCCCTATATATAAAATTGGGAAAACAGTATCTATCCCATAGACTTGTTACAAAGATTACATGAGCAAAATAGTAGGAGTTCAGGCATCCTTTTTCTTATCCTCTTTATATCACAAGAGATTAATAAGGACTCAGAAAAACTCATTTAACTTACCTCATAATCTTATTGTTCTTATTTAATGCATAATCACACTCAGGGGCACTAACATGAGGGTCAAAATCAGTTTAAGAGCAAATAATCCATCTCTAGGGTGCAGATAAGCAATGATGGGCTGGTTATTAAATGGTCAATAACATGGGCTCCCTCAGAAAGACACACATGGGATTTTCCTTTGCCGTATCCTAGGGGTGGTGGTTTAACCTTGTAAAATTGTAATAACAAATAATTACAAGTAGATATTTTTCATTCTAGTTCAGATAGGCCATATGAAAATATTTTTCCCATTTTAGATATTTCTATGGAGAAGCCTTGGCAGTATCATTGAAAACTCTGAAGTCCAAAGCTCTTCTAATTATGCTCTCAGCTTTGGGGGTAATTTAAAAATTTAATATTCTGAAGACAGGTTATTAGATTCAAATGGGTTAGATTCACATTAGTAAGTGGAATATATATCTACCACCTACTTAGGCTTACCAGTCTGGATGCTAGATTGAGTTTAAGGGAAAATGCTTGAGTTATATCTATCAAAATCATCAAAGGTTAATAACTAACCCACCCTTGCCTCTATTAAATTTGTTTCGCTGGATAACATGAGAGTAACTGTGACAAGGGGAATTGTTTATAAGCCAAGTCCTCTACAGAGCTAGGGGCTTGAGCATTAAAAGTTCAAGACCTTTGCATTTGTCTGCTCAAATATTGACCCAGGCAAGAAGGAGCTGTATTGTTTATTTTAGGATAGGTATGATTTAGAGTGCTGCCACAAGGGGATAGACAGGACAGTTACTGGATGTAAGACATTTATTGACTACTTAGCTTAGTTGTTTAGAGCGTGGGAACTTCAGGGGGGCCAAGGGAACAGATAGGAAGTCCTTCAGGGGCTCTCTCACTCTGCCATGTTCTGTGGCCAAAGGTCTCACCTCAGACCCAAGCCAAGTTTCTTGAAAATGTGTATGGTTGATTATTTGGGACATTATACTAATAACATATGAATATACCTGGGAAAATCCATGGCCAATGCTGCAGAAGGTATTGACAGAGGGGGTTTATATGAGTACTGATGTCTAGACATCTCTTTTAGCTTATGGTCAACTTCTCACTGCAAACCCAACTTCATAAACCTGTACAGCTGTATGAGACTTGGGGTTGCTCATGTTAACGTATGTCCTGAAGGAGTGCTGTCATCTCACAGAGGGGACAATAAACAATTGCACTGTTTTCAGTTTTTTTAAAAAATTTTGTTCTTTTACTCATAGTTGTCTATCAAAGTGAGTAAAAGTTGATGTTATCTATCAACAGTCTTGTCATTTAGTTTTCTTTAGGTGTTTTCTGTTCTGTGTCTGGTGGGGCTCCAGTGCTTTAAAAGGAAATTGGGGCGATACCTTTTCAGCAACAACTTCTGACCTTTTGTTGAGTAGAATGGGAGCCCACCATTAAATGAAGAAATAATGCATTACTTTTGCCAAAATGCAAGTCTGTAGTTCAAAGCAGACCACCTCGATGCCCCCATATAGGACTTTACTTTCTCTCTTCCCGTTAAACCAATTTGATGTTTAAATGACTTTTGTAGGGTGTTTCAATTTAATCAGATGCTAGAAATTGAAAAGAAGTCATAAAAGAACCACAGTAGCATTCTTTGGTCTGCCTGTGAGTTGGCTATTAGCAGCCTGTTGTGGAATGTGACATCTCTCTTCCCTTTTTTTTTTTTTTAACAGAATGCTATGAACCTACCCCCTGACAAAGCCAGGTTACTGCGGCAGTATGACAACGAGAAAAAGTGGGAGCTGATTTGTGATCAGGTAAGAAACAGTGGTGCTTTTATCAAGAAATACTGAAAGAAGAGAACTAGATGTCCTTCCTTAAATATGTTAGACTTTTTCCAGGAGTTGCGTGGATTTCCATTTTGTGACTCTTCACCTTTCTGTTTTTTATGACCAAAAGAAAAGTCAGAAAATGACGTCTTTTATTCTTGAATTATTTTAATTCTCTCCTTTATTTTAAAGCATTTGGTAGTTAGATTTTCTGGGAAATCTGGTCAAGTGGGCAAATCAAATTCAGATGATCTGTTTTTCTGTTCACCTTGCATTGCAGTTTATACTACTTGAATAATGCAGGTCCTCTAGTTTAGTTGGCTTTCCTATGCATGTATATGTTGATATATAGTCATGCAAGAAGGTGAATTGTTTATAAAGAAATGTTGTTTGGGCTGATAAAAAAATTATCTCAGATTTTAGCAATTCTCCAATGTTTTCATTTTATCCTTAACTCATTATAACAAATTCAGACTCTTCAGAGGGTTATAAGATAAAAAGTGAAAATCTCTATTTTCTTTCCCTCTACCCTCCAAATTCTGTACCTTAAAAATCCGCTGGTAAGACTTTGAAGTATCTCCTTCCAGCTTTTTTTTTTTTTTAATTAAAGTTTTTTTTGTGTGTAAGGAAGACCAGCCCTCAGCTAACATCCTTTGCCAATCCTCCTCTTTTTGCTGAGGAAGACTGGCCCTGGGCTAACGTCTGTGCCCATCTTCCTCTACTTTATATGGGATGCCACCACAGCATGGCTGACAAGCAGTGCGTTGGCGGGCGCCTGGGAACCGAACCCATGAACCCCAGGCTGGCCAAAGCGTGAACTAAACCACTGTGCCACCGGGCTGGCCCCTCTTTCCAGCTTTTAAAATGTTTTGTCTTTAAAAAACAAACAAAAAATATATGAATACACACTCTTCTGCATCTTGATACATTCGTCAGTATATATGTCTATAGCTCATTCTTTTAAATGACATGTAGTTTGCTATTGTAATTGGTAGTTTTTTTGGCACTTCACTGCAGGGCTAGGTACAAGCTAATTGCTTTTAATCTTAGAAGGGTCACTCTCTAAAGTAGAGAGTGGGCTCCGTATATTAGCTCTTTTATTTTGTGCCATGAGCTCCAGGGTGGTTGTATCCCTCCCTCTCACTCCTGCCATCCTGAAAATTCCTGAGGAGTGTTGTAATTCCTCCTAGCACAGTTCCCTTGGTCTCTACTATGGGGACAAAATGTGTCAGGGGAGCAGGGGGGTTTTCTGTTCCCCACAGGTGAAGGGTCCGTGTTCCCTAAGAAATGGAGCTTCTGAAGCGCTCACTGTGTGTTGTTTTACCTTAGCTCCTAACCTAAAATGGTAATGAAGTGGTGGTAAAATCATCCTCTTTTTTCCACGCTATATTTGAGCGCCAAGAGTAGATAGAAACTGAAGAAGCTTACTGCTATGTGACCTCAATGTGAAAGAATAAAATTTTGCTGACACTTATAATCTCCTTCCTGGAGACTTAGTTTTTTATGAGTATTATCTAAACCTATTATTGTAAGGAAAAATGATTTTATAATGACATTGACCAAAGATAATGGGGATAATTAATATAAAGGAAAGGTAATCACACAAGTGAGGGAGGTCCAAGGCAGGTGGGAAACTTTATAGATGGCAGGTTTTGATGGCGTGGAGAGGACAGGCAGAGGGATGCTGCCTCAGGTGGCCATTGGTTAGTGCCATGAGCATGGGTTCAGCTTCCTCCCTTCCTCAGACCTGCAGGATTCGCTGGCAGCTCAATCTGCCCTACTCCTTTCTGGCTTTATTGAATTATTTATTTTTGAATCTCCAATATGCCAGAAAGGGAAGATTGCTAATGATGGAAGATTTCTAACAGCTGTACCGTTCTCTCAGCCGGAAAAGTAGCTTCATAGGGTTGATGGTGGGGTTTAGGGGATCTTGAGGCTGGTAGAGGAGCAAGTTGGTTATCTAATTATGTTTCTGATTTTCACATCCTCAAAGTTCAGGTTATTACTGCCCTTAAATGTTAATATGCCAGGACATGGAGAATTTAGTCGCTTCATCGGTTCCTCTCTGGCAGTCCCTTCAACACGTGCTGACAGCTGCAAACTGGAGTGACTGCATCAGTTGTGAGGTGTCATGGGGGTCTGTTAGTAATAGTGAAATGATAGTAATAACTATTATTATTGCTAGTAGCCAGCAGATTTCAGTAAGCAGATTTTCTCACTGAGAGCTTTGTGTTTAATCTTCAAAGTGGTCATACTTATTAGTATCTCCATTTGACATACGGGGAAAACTGAGACTTAGAGATTAAATGATTGCCGAAGGTCACATAGCTGTTAGGTGGTCAAGTGGCATAGGCGGTCTGACTCTGGAGAATGTGCACATTCTGGGGTCCTGTACCCTTAACCACTACTCTGTGCTGCCTTCCTCACAAAGTGCTCAAGTGGGTGAATGATATACTAAAAATAGAAAATACAGGTTATCTCTGTTTCTCTGTCTTGCATTTTGGTATGCTTTCCTGAGAGGGAGAGGAAGCCAGGGAGTTGTAACACAGCACTGAGCCTCACCTACTCGTGTTACCACTATGGTGAACTATCATTTTTGGTTAACCGTTAGTCATCGTGAATTGTGGCCAGCAGAAAACTGGACTTTTTATCACATATTGGTAATCCATTAGTGTGTCTCACACATGAATATCATTTCTCTAATGTATGTTAGTGAAACAATAAAAATCATGAACTTAAAGCATTCATAATTTACTAGTCATATGACAGATGTAATGTATTGGTGTTTATTGATGGGATGTTAATCTTATTTGGTACCTAATGGACCATGTCGTATATATATGCATGTATATATATTTGATACCTAACCTATATCTGTCTATGATACCTAACCTGCTGGAAACTCAAAATATGTTTGGTTTTATGATTCCATTTATAGGAAATGTCCAGAATAGAAAAATCCATAGAGACAGAAAGTAGATTAATGGTGGCCAGGGACTGGGAACAGGAATGGGAAGTGACTGCTAGTGGGTGCAGGTTTCTTTTTAGTGACAAATTACACCAAATTACATAGTGGTGGAAATTACATCATGGTGGTAGTTGCGTAGCCTTGTGACTATATTAAAATTGTACACTTTAAAAGTGTAAATCTTGTGACATTTGTTATATCTCAAAAACAAGACATTTGCTTTGGCAACAATCAGAGATAGGAAAGAAAAGAGGGGAGGAGAACTTATGAGAAATAACTAAATGTTTGTGTGGATCTTCTTTGGTTCCTAATCTGAAAACCTAACTATAAAAAGATTTTTTGAGAAAATGGGGGATATTTGATTAGTCACTCCAAAGAAATTATTAGATGATTCCAAGAAGTTATTGTTGATTTTGTTGGGTTTGGTTTTGGCATTGTGATTAAGAAGAATCTGTTCTTATTTTTTAAGAAATGTGTACTGATGTTGCTGTGAAATGATATGACTGGGATTTGCTGTAAAATACTTCATCAATAGAAAAAAAAAGGGGTAGATAGAGGAAATGTGGGGAAATCTTTATAATTGCTGAATCTTGGTGGTGGGATATGTTGGAGGTCTATTTTACTCTCAACTTTTGTGTATGTTGGAAAATTTATAATATGAAATTTAAAAATAAAGATACTTACGACTTAATCATCTTCATTTTTTTCCTCATGAGTAAAATGTAGTTAATATGAACATCCTCAAATTATGTTGAGGATTGAAGGCAATGTATGTAAAGGACATAGAATAACACGACATATAGTAGGTGTTTCATAAATGGTGTGGCTGCTTCTGCTGTTGATGAGGGGCACAGATATTAAATATTGGTACCATTATTGTTTTTAATTGTCAACTTGTCTTCAAAAGATTCAGGGAAACTTATTGTGTTGAATCTGTCGTCATATGTTACTCAAACATGCTTTATGATGCTGTCGGGAAAAGCCACAGGTATAGATTTTCAGTCCAAGAAAACATCAAGACAAACCTCTTGTCTTATTTGTGAAGTCTTAAAACAATGACTGTGGTGTGTTGTCATTGATATCCGACACACAAGACACTCCCTGGCCCCTGATGCTTTGTGCACAGTGTATTAACTACAAATATTAATTTTATTTCTTTTTAACCAAATAATGCAGATATATTATTATCTATTGTTTAAGATACGTGTTATAGGCCAGGTGCACAAAGTGAAACAGGATATTACAGGAATTTAATTCCAGAAGGAAGTATGTGATCAAGAGTGTCGGAGGACTTATGGAGAAATTATTTCAGATTTCAGTTCCATGAAAAATTATCATGCGGATACTATGAGTCATGGAACTGGTCATGTTTCTCCTTTTTTTCCTTGGCCACTGGAATGCTCAGAGCCAAATTTGTGGTCTTCCCTTACCAAGTGTACAGTATCTTAGTGGTGTGTGTTTTGTTTACCAGCCTCATCCACGGCTTCATCTAATTTTTCCTGCCCAATTTTTCCTCCACACTGATTTCCTTACTTCAAAAAAATCTTGTATGAAGTCGTAAACTTTCTTAAGTCATCTTCTTGAATAAGATGAAACATAAAATAATACATCAGGATTACTGGTGACAAAGATTATCCTTGCACTGATAATGCAACTTAAATTTTCTGTATGCTGTGAGCATTGTGCAGCTCAGTGCATCGAATCTGTTTTTCTCTAAAGACACAAATATGGAGGGTCAAAATAAAATGCTTTGTCATGATTCAGCTTAGGAAAGTCAGTTGAGTTGAATACAAGTCATTAACTTTTTCATACTTTTTTATGGTTGCATTAGTCTGTCTCTTTGTTTTGTAAGTAGTATTTAAATATGTCTCCCCCAGCAAGAGTGAGTTACTTACTCACTTGGCTCAGGGCGTGGGCCATGTGTCATCTGTTGACGTACCTCCAACACCTTGCTTAGTGCCTGAAACATGGTAGGTGCTTATTGAAAGTGTGTTGGATGAAAGAAAGAATAGTTAAATGATATGTTTGGGAGACAGACAATGGAGAAGGAAGGGAAGGCAGAAGGGAGAAGGTAGGTGGAAGTAGTGTGGAAGTAGAGATTTGCTGTTTCTTCATCCTTTTCACCTTCCTCTGCCTGTTGGTGTAATTTGCTTGGGATACGTGAAATTAAACTTCACTGCTCAATTCTGGTAACTCCTTTAATAACGGAAGGGTGCCTGATGTAGATATGGAGGAGTCTATATGGGCATTTCTGCAATGAAACTCTGTCTCTGCTTATCCATGGTCAACTGATAATCCAGTTCCTTGGCTAATTCTGGAAGCAAAATAAAAATTTTTAAGAGATTAAATCTCAAAGAACTTTCTATAATAGCAGTATTCCGGCAACGTCCCTTAGTCCTCTCCTAGGTTATTGCATAAATATATAGATGACCTGAGCTTCTAGTGGGTCTCAAAAGTTAAAGTAACATGGGAGAACTGTCTCACTCTGGTCTGAATGGGGCTATAGAAGCCAAAGAAAGAGGGGCTGCCCTGTTGGATTTTGGGTGGTATGAGGTGCATCCTAGAGAACTTATTTCTGTGCTGTAATAAGTGGGTAGAGTTCCTGTGAGGACATCAATTCGAGGATACTGTGGGGACATCAAGGCAAGTTTTATAATAGTATGAGATGACAGTGTGAGAGTAAAAAGCTGGACATATTAAGTTGGTTTGCCAGCAGCAAATGAAAACCCACAAGCTGCATAGCTTGCTCCCTAGACGCAGACCCTGTGCTACACTGTTTGGCTTTGAGGTCTTGGCTATTTCCTACAAGTTGGGGTAAAGGCTGTGTTTAGGGAGCTTTAGAAATCCTGGATGAATTTAAGACTTTCAGATCATTATATCTGGAAGGGTCATTAGAGACCATTTATTTCAAGGCACTCTTTTTATTTTTCTACTGGAAAAGTTAACACATGCTTGTCAAAAAACAAGACAAAACATCAACTGTATTGGAACATAAGAAGTAAAGTGAAAGCCCCTTTGCCTTTTCTACCTATTCACTAATCCCCTTAATTTATTGATGATGAAACTGAGGTTCAAAAGTATAAACGATGAGGCCAGCGCCAAGGTCACCCCAGCTGGTTAGTGAGGCAAGACACTGTCATTTCCAGACTCCAGTCACGAGCCTTTTCAATTATTCTCTGTTACACTAGGGACCTGGAAACGATCCACTGAAACAAAAATTGTAGTAGGTAAGGGGCTATCACCAAGACTTTGTCCTGTGGCTTCTCAGATGATTTTGGTGGGGGTGGGGGCTTGGTTCATAACTGTGCCTCTGCTGTAGATCAAGTGGAAGTGATTGGCTCAGGACGTTTTGGATGACTAATGTTGGTGGGTGTAGGGTCCACGATGTATAATCCAGTCCCGAAATGTTAGTAGTGCCACACCTGAGCTGGGTTAGCAAGCTTCCCTGTGGCTTTGCCCCTTGCTGATGGCAAGATTTGTTATCTTTTGGGGGTGGTTTGGCGTGGCTCGATCTTGCCCCCTAATGGCTGGCTATTGTTTTGCATTGTAGCTTTAGCGAGAGATGGGGGTCTCCCCCTTCCATCATTTGTATGGAGTGATATGGGAGAAGGAGATTAAAAACAACAACAAAAAGAGTGAGAGTGAAGAGGTGGCAGGAAATCATACCCACTTAGACTCAGCTTCCTGTGTTAAGCACTTTAGGGAGATCAGGTTTCTGCACTCAAGGCTTGGCACATGTCCTGATCAGGAAAGGGGAGGGCCCTTGCTGCCACCCAGCCAGAGCTGAGTCAGACCAGTGGCACTAAGATGATACTCCATTACACTAAAATACTCCGTTACAGTGAGAGTTGTTGCTCTCTTGTCTTTTTCAAGCCAACTGACCCATCCCATTTGAATTTATTTAATGATTAAGAATATAATTATTTTTTAAACCCTTCACTTATATTTCCTAATACTGTTTCTTTCAAAAGACAAGAAAACTACTTATTGGATAACTTGTATCAATAGTTAAGCCAGTTTGCCGTTGGAGTCAAATTTCCTAGAGCACATATGTCTGTGTGTTCTTTTAAAAATGTTCATGTTTTTGTGAGCCAGTGCGAGTTCTCTTCTACCAGACAGGCAAATATTACTGGATACTGATAAGTTGTTTCCTGTGGACCATCGGATTCTGGGTACTGAGGGCTTCTCCTTGGAGCACCAGGGGTAATTAATGAGTAGCAACACGGGGGCAGGTTATAGCCAACTGGAGTGTTGGTGGCCGCCATGTTAGTCATTAGAGCGAGCTGATGGATCGCATAGACAGTGGGGAAGCCATTGAAGGAGAAGGTAGTGATGTAGCAGTTGCCTTTCCCTCGCTCTACTGCCTCTCCCCTTGTTCCTAGACTCCTGACTTCATCTGCCTTCCGTCTCTATCCCCAAGTTCCAGACTTTGATTCTACATTTAGCGACACTCACTTCATCTGGCTTTACCAGCTGTTGGGTTAGCAGACAGCCATCTCCCCTTCTCCCTCCCCCTTATTCTATCCTCTGGCTAGCTGATATTTTTACTATGTTTAATATTGTTTGATGTTAAATTGTTTGAATTTTTACTATAGTTCCATAGTTCCATGGTATGTTGAAATGCTGTCTATTTTTAAATCATTACCAGGTTTTTGCAATCTGTTTAATTCTTTTTAAAATCTGTCTTTCAAACCCCTGGTGTTTTTCTTTTATCATTTTTATACTTGGTCTTCCCCCTCTATGTAATCCTTCTTTTGGCAGTGCATTAGGTATTTTGTTTTCTAGTTTATCTTTTTTTTTTTTTTTTAAATTCAGCATCTTATAAAAGTGAGAACTTTCTCTTGTATCCAAATCTAGTTATCATAATTAAAATGAATGATTCTTTAATATCATCTATTGCCCAGTTCGTATTTCTCAATTTTTCATAATGTTCTTTCCACCTGGTTTGTTCAAACCAGAATCTAGTACAGCATCAGTCACACATTGCATCTGGCTGTTATGTTCTTTAAGTCTCTTTGAATCTAGAACAGATTTTCATTCATGATGCTTATGTAGTGAAGAGACCAGGCAAAGCCATTTTGTGGAAAGTTTTGTTTTCTGCATTTATTTGATTATTTCCTAGAGGTATTTGAGCTCCTGAATTTCTTAACTAGAAGTTAGATGTAAAGACATGATAGATTGATGCTGAGCATGTTTGTCTAGAATGTCAAAGGAGACAATATCTGATGTCTCACCGTTAGATAATATTGGTCAAAGGATCAGGTGACAACCTGATCCCTCTGTTGTATAACTGTGTTTTTCCTCTTGTGGGGAATCTGTACAATGTTACTTTGGCACCATATATACATCTAGTTACCTATCAGCTTTGTACCTAGTGAGTTTAAAACCAATTGATAATCTTTTGCTGAATCAGTTTCATTAGGAGTTGCAAAAAGATGATTTTATGATTATCCTTTCTACATTAAGCCAGAAAGTAGAGCTTTCAACTAGGTCTTGGTTTACCCTGGAATATAATTATTCTTGTAATTCTTTCTCTCAATTGCCGTTTTTCAAAGTAAGGGTTTGGTTTAATAGATACCTCAAAAGGTGACGAATGAGCTTTCCCTTGCGAGCATGAGTGTCATTGTGAATGCATGGATTTTCATAGTGTGTTTCAATCAATAGGATATATATATTTTTAAGGCTCACATTATCGATACTTTGATGTCTGGGAACTCCTTCACGCTGGCTCTTGTGTCATTTTGACATGACCCTGTTAATCCTTGAGAGCTTGTTTTATGGTACAAAAACCATCTCTTAGGCTTAGCCTGTACTTTTCATGAATAAGACATTTCTCCGAGGAGCCCTATTCTTTTTAGTGGGGGAGGATGGTGTTAGAGATGTGAATGTGAGAGCTAGAGATTGTCACAGCTGCTGGGTGAATTCGCTTCTCAAAGTGTCTAGACCTTGAAAATATATGTCTAAAAATTATGAGTTCATATTGATATTTCCAAATCAATTTTTAAAATTAATTTACATAATTTCTTTGATTTTATAATCATTTTTCTTTTTCACTGAAATATTTGATTCCTAATATAAATGTAATTGTGTTTTCCTATAATATAAAAAATTTCAAAATAACAATACCAATATCATTACTAACTAAAACATTACTAACTAAAATTAATGAAGGTAGTTTTTTTTTTTTTTGTAGTTTTGTGCCCCCAGGGTGCATCCTATTAAAGGTGTACTGAGTCCTGTGATCTGAGGTCACTTGATATAGACACCTTTTCTGTTATTAACTTCCAGTGTAAGTTAGGATGACAAGTAAATGCTGGGTTAGTTTCCTAGGGTTGTCATAACAAATTACCACAAACTTGGCGGCTTGAAACAACAGAAAATATTTCATCACAGTTCTGGAGGCCAGAAGTCTGGGATCAAGATGTCGGCTGGGACGTGTTCCCTCCAAAGGCTTTAGGGGAGAATCATTCCTTGCTCTTTGAGCTTCTGGTGGCTCTAGGCATTCCTTGGCTTGTGGCTGCTTAACTCCAGTCTCTGCCTCCCGAAGTCTTCACTTAGCCTTTCCCTCTTCTCCCCACATCTGTTTCTTCTCCTCTTCCGTCCTTTTTATAAGGACACTTATTTTTGGATTTAGGGCCTACCTAGATCATGCAGGATAATCTCATCTCAAGATCCTTAACTTCGTTACATCTGCAAAGATCTTTTTTTCTGAATACAGTCACATTCACTGGTTTGGGGTTAGAACATGGCCATATCTTTTTGGGGGCCAACATTCAACCCACTACAGATGCCAAGGTGTGTAATGATTTACATAATAAGCTTGTCAGTCACATGACAATCCGAGCTGGTGTTGTTGCTCATCGAGAGTTAAATTCTACAGAATCAGGCACCCAGGTAAGGCTGTTTTCAGCAGAGAGCTTCAGCTTTGCCCTGGGGGTTGTCTCCAATCAAAGGAAAGAAGGAACATGCAGGTGCACACCTGGGGAGTTTTCTGGGCCAGGCCTGGAAGTGGCATGCATCACCTGTAGTCTTACTCCACTGGCTAGACCTGGGAAGGAGGATGAACAATGGGGGCTGGCTGCACACCCAGGAAGGAGAGGAAGGTGTTTAGTAAACAGCTAGTCTCTGCCATGATTACCAATTTTGATAGTCTGATAGTTTCATTTCTATTTTCATTTCTAGGTCGTATTCAGTATTAAAAGTGGCTTTTATTTACGTATTCATTAATTTATTCATAAAATAACCAGTTAGTTTTATAGGTGAGCCAAAGCAGAGAGTGAAGTGAGAGAGTATGGATCTGATTTTTCCCAAAACAGACACCTCATGTGATACTTCGAGTCGGGAAGAGACTCTAAGTGGTTGCTGGTACCAATTGGTTTGTTCTGGGTTCTGGCAGCACGCCAGGCATGAATTGGCTATGGGATGTGCATTTTTGCCAAACTTAAAAGAAGGAATATTCTCTGAGTTATTGTCTGCTTGAGATTTTAAAGGGACTTTCTTCCTTTTCTTGAAGTCTCCAAACCTGAGGAAGGGTATTGAGTTAGTTGCTGTTAAGAAGACAGTTGCTTTAGTTTCCTTCCTGAAAGTGAAGTTTTCCTTCCGTTCAGACTCATTCCAGGTCTCAGATTCTTTGATTCTAAAGCACTGGAGAAACAATCAGAAGAGCAGGTGCCAACTCTGTATGTGGAGCTTTCTAGCATTTACTATCTCCGGAGTCATGGTAGATTGAGCCTGAACCTAGAAGGGGGTTTATATCGTTCCTCTTCCAGAGGTTCGCTTTGTCATACAGTTTTTACAGTGAGGAGAAAATATGCGGGCCTATCCCACAGGGATTGAGAGGGGGGCAGAATAAGGCGAGAAGGTAAGCTAAAGAAGTGGGGAGTTATTCCTTTTTAAACTAATCCTTTTGGGCAGCTTGATATAAACACTCCATCAGAAGTGCTGTTCGCTATTAAGGGCCAGAGGAAGAAGCCCAGGGCTCAGTCTGATTTGAACCTTTTAGGTTAACTTTTGCCAAAATGACCATCACATTGCCTGCCTTCCTGCCTGCTAATTAATACAAATGAAATTGTAGATTCCTCGCTCCACCCTACCCCTCCCTTAAAAAAACTTAATTGAGCTGGCTTAGAAGTAAACTTGATTGTGTGAGCATCGTTTTGTCAACTTGGGAAGGCTGTTACAAGAAGGGAACAATCATAGAGCCAATTTCATGCATCTGGGCTAGACTGAGGACCTTTGACATTATCTCTTAGAAAATAATTTAAGTGATTTATTAGGGTGTATTATTGAGGAATTTCTACTAGGTAATACAAACTACTTTACATTGTTTTAACATTGGACATTTAACACAGTCTTTGCGGCAGAAGGCTCTTTTTTTTGTTCAACTTCATTAAAGAAGAGAAATCAAACGAATTTCTGGAAGTTAGCCAGCAAGTGCTTGAGCAGATACTAAAAAAATTCTGAATATTTTTATGTTAATAAGTACCATAGTGGTTTGGAAAAGTTTTTTGAAAAAATTCCTAGTGGATGAACCTGGATCTCTGTGTGATCGTGGCTCTTTTCATCCTACCATTCATCGATCAGCTAAGTGATTTATTGAGCACACGCTGTGAAGGGTGATGTGTAAGATGCGATGACCACAGTGCTTTAGAAAACATCATGCTGAATCTTTCAAAAGAAGAGGTTGAAAAAAAATAAGACAATTTTAAAAGTAAATTCTGGAAAGACTGAAAATATACAGGGAGCTCTCAGCCCACATATTCTGTCCTACTTATGTGTAGCATTCACTGCAGATCTGGTGAACTTGCCAATAAAGTGTTTTAAAAGAAGTTATTTTCTTGGGGCTGGCCCGGTGGCATAGCGGTTAAGTTTGCACACTGCTTTGGCGGCCTGGGGTCTGTAGGTTCCAATCCTGGGTGTGGACCTACACACCGCTTATCAAGTCATGCTGTGGTGGGCGTCCCACATAAAATAGAGGAAGGTGGGCACGGATGTTAGCTCAGGGCCAATCTTCCTCAGCGAAAAGAGGAGGATTGGCAATGGATGTTAGCTTGGGGCTAATCTTCCTCACCAAAAAAAATTTTTTTTAAAGTTATTTTCTGAAGTCATTGAGGAAATTAAGGTCTTTATCCCTGATGTAGTAGTAAAATAGCATTTTGGTGATTTCACTTAAATAGCAGAAAAAGAGGTAAATTGGTTTTGATTTCTATACTATAGATGTTGGGGGCTCAGGGAGACAGAAGGAAAATGAATTAGAAATACAGTTTGCGTTTTGTGAGAAATGGACAGCTTTGTGTAGGGGCAAAGACTGTGTGGTCTCCATCAACATGGTGGATTCTAGCTATGGTCAAGACCAAGGCTTGCAGTAGCATCTTCAGGTACTAGAAATACTGTCATTATGCAGATGTTTGTTACCCTTAAAGCCACTGCTAGTTGTCTTCACAAGAACTTTGACAGAACCACTTAGCTGTGGATATGTGTGCTCATATTTTCAGATTTAACTTCCCAAGTCCATCTAAAACCTATAAAATGAATGCTCCTAATAGGTTGCACATTGTGCTTACATATCTCGGTCACAGCCAGCAATCCTCAGCAATGACCAATTTTGAAGAAGCTGCTGCTATCTCCTTTCTCAGCTCATCCTCATCAGGTATTGTCTGAGAGCTTGATTTAATGAGTAGTTTTGACCATGTGGATCACAGACTGAAATGATTGTTGGCTTAATCTTGTGATCTGAAGATGAAAAGAAAGACATGAGGCTGATTAGAAGGGGTATGTGTGTGTTTATTATGTTAAATTTGAAATCATGATGGAAGATCTAAGGAGAAACCATAAAATATCCAGCTGGAGCTTGGGTTTAAGATTTAGGTTTTTAGCACACATTGCTTTTGTTTTTATGTTTTAGAAAGTGAATATTTATATATCTAGGATGCTGGGATGTGTGTTGGGCGGGGTGAGGTAGGGAGGATTGGGTTAAGATGGTGGATGAACCAAATCTCATGAAACGGCAGTGGAGATATAGTAATGGTTTGAGATATGGAGGTAACATTTAGACCTTGATGAAAAACTGACACAATTCCTAGAATTTTTAATTCTTTAATTAGAGAATGATTTAAATGAATGATTTATGACATAAATGTTTTGGAGATTGTAAAACTAAGAGGTTTACAGGACCCCCTTGGAGTGCTTTATTTCTTGCAAAAGTATTAACTGACAAAATTGACTATTTGGATTGTGGATTTCTTTTTAATTAGGGCAGTGAAACCAAAACAGTATCAAGAAAAACTTTTTAAAAGAGAGCTGTGTTCAGTAACAAAGTAAATAAGTAAAATGTATCTAAAGAAGTTACTTTGAGATACTGTTTTTTAATCATCTTTACTGAGGTATTATTTATGTACAATAAAGTTCACCAATTGTAAGTGTTTTCCAAAGTGACTGGACCATTTTGCCTTTCCACCAACGATGTAATAAAGTCCCAGTTGCTCCAAATTCTCACTAACCCTTGGGTCTTGTCAGTCTTTTTAATTCTAGCCATTTTTATGGACATGTAGTGGTATCTTGCTGTGGTTTTAATTAGCATTTCCCTAATGATGTTGAACATCTTTTTATATGCTTGTTTGCCATTTGTGTATCTTTGTTGAAGGATCTGTTCAAATCTTTTGCTTATTTAAAACAAATTGGGTTGTTGGTCTTAAAATTGAACTATAGATGTTTTTAAAAAGTATATTCCAGCTACAAGTGTTTATCAGACATATACTTTGCAAATATTTTCTCCTAGTTTGTGTCTTACCTTTTCCTGTTCATGGCAGTATCTTTCAAAGAATAAAAGTTTTTTGGATGAAGTCGAATTCAGTTTATCTTTTGTTTTTTAAGTGGTCCATGCATTTTTGGCCTAAGAAATCTTCACCAAACCTCAGGCCACAAAAATTATCTCCTATGTTTTCTTCTACAAATTTTGTAGTTTTGGTTCTTATATTTAACGCTATGATCTATTTTGAGTTAATTTTGGTACATGGGATGAGGTGAGGATGGAGATTCACTGTTTTTTTCCCATATGTGTGTATCCAACTGTTTTAATATCATTTGTTGAATAGACTATTCTTTTTTCATGAGCTACCTTGGTATCTTTGATTTTGTTGGTTTTTTTTTTTTTTTTTTTTGTGGGGAAGACCAGCCCTGAGCTAACATCCCTCGCCAATCCTCCCCTTTTTGCTGAGGAAGACTGGCCCTGGGCTAACATCCGTGCCCATCTTCCTCCACTTTATATGGGACACCGCCACAGCGTGGCTGACAGGCAGTGCGTCGGCGGGTGCCCGGGATCCGAACTCGCGAACCCTGGGCTGCCAAGCGCGAACTAAACCGCTGCGCCACTGGGTGGCCCCTACCTTGGTATCTTTGAAAAAGCAATTGGCCATATATGTGTGGCCTGTTTTTGTACTCTGTTCTGTTCCACTGATCTTTATTTCTGTCCTCATGTCAATACAGCACTGTTTTGATTACTGTCTTGATATCAGGTAGTGTGAATTTTCCAACTTTGTTCTCTTGCAAAACTATTATGGCTATTCTAATTCCTTTGCATTTTTATATGAATTTTAGAATCAGCTTGTCAATTTTTAAGAAAAAGCCTCCAGAATTTTGATTTAGGTTGCATTGACTCTGTGGACCAATTTCAGGAGAATTGACATCTTAACAATATTGACTCTTCTGATCCATGAACATGGCATCTCTACTATTTAGGTCTTTAATATCTCGCAGGAATGTTTTGAAGTTTTCAGCATACAGGTCTTGCACGTAGGTTGTTAAATTTATCCTTAAGTATTTCATGATTTTTAGTGCTATTTTAAGTGATATATTTTTATTTTTGCTTTCGTTTATTTATTTCTTTTGTGAGGAAGACCAGCCCTGAGCTAACAACATCCGTTGCCAATCCTCTTTTTTGCTAAGGAAGACTGGTTCTGGGCTAACGTCCGTGCCCATCATCCTCCACTTTATATGGGACACCGCCAAAGCATGACTGGACAAGCGGTGCGTGGGCTGGCGCCCGGGATCCGAATCCGCAAACCCTGGGCTGCCAAAGCGAGAACTAAACTGCTGCGCCCCTGGGCCAGCCCCAATAAGTGATATATTTTTAAGATGAAAGTTTCCAATGGTTTGTTCCTAGAGAAATACTGTTTTTGAACAATCTCCCCCCCCACCTCACTGGTCCCTTATGGAGAAAGGTCGTTTATGCCGTCTATATTGTTGCGTTTATCAAAACCAAGTTCTGTAGTTGAACACTACCTTAATGGTTTCTGTACTGCAGACAGCAGCCATGGATAAATGTTGAAGTTTAGTGTTCTGAGCTTGGTTCTTGTGTTTAAGTGTATGCCTCAAGTAAATGAAAACAATTGGTAAGGGCCTGATTAAGATCTGATAACTTCCCCCCTATTTTCAGTCCTTATGTTCTGTTCATAAGGACACCTTCTTTGTGTGTATCAGAGACTTGTTGACTTTAGTGGAAGGCACCTTTCTCTCCACCTCTTCCCATGCTGTCTACTTTGAAGGTTCACTGACATAAATTATGCCCTTCACAGATATTACAGTTCATTCAGTTCAGCAAGCATCTACTGAAATTCTGAGAAATGTTTCTGAAGTTTCAGATAATCCAGTTAGTATAACTGTAGTCAGGAAAGCAATCCTTTAAAATAAGAGATTGCCGTTCTTTCAAATTCTTGAGTGATTGAAAAATATTAGTGCTCTTATCTAAATCTTGAAATATCTAATGGTTTCTACAAGAAATCTAAGGCTTGTTCTCTCTCTTTTTTGCCCTGATCAGGATCAGAACTCTTATATTTCTTTTTCTCCTCCATGTTTTATTTGTATGATACATGGTTAGCTCAGGAGACTTCTAACGATCTTCAGTATGTTATTCTTGTTTGGAAGGCATCCTTAAGTAAGGTTTCTGGAATATGTAGTAAATGGGGGAGAAAGGGTTTCATACTCCCATTCTTCAGATGAAGAAACAAAACAATGAGGCGTGTTTATCCCTTGCATTTTTGTAGGAAGAGTACTCTCCCCAGGGATTTTACAAAATTTTCATGAAAGCATAGACTGCAACTATAGTTTTATAATGTAAGTCTTTGTCTTTAAACGTAACTGAAAATATTCCCAAGTCTTTGCTTACCAGGGATATGCACATTCTCTTTGTAGATTGAGTAAAGAGGGAATCAGGTATCCAAAGTAGGAAGTACAATCTAAAGCAATGATTAATAAGCTTTGTGTACAGAAGATGTATTGGGGGAATTTAAGAAAATGCTGATTCTTGAGTACTTGGTGAATTGGGTCAGGAGAATTTTTGCATTTAACAAGCATCCTCAATTGCTTTTAGATGCAGGTCTTTGGCATTTCTTAAAATATATATATTACCAATCTAAAAGAAGGGAAAGCTTTGGCTCTTGAGGGGAGAGAGCAAAGGATTTGAAGATTATTTCAAAGGTTTTCCAGTATAAATCTGGCCTTCCACCACTCTACCCAGTTCTTAGATCCTCAGTAACAACACCACCACCTGTATTTATTGAACACCGCTACATGTCCAGCACAGTCGAGGTTCAGTCTTTGCTTAGGACAACGTGAGATGATACACTTTATTAGTATGACCTCCTTCCTTACAAATTCAACAAATTTAATTAAAACACTTTGCAAATTGGGAAAAATGATGAACTGTGAATAGGATTAAAGAAGGCCAATTAATACTACATATTAGAGAATGAATTATAGGGTGTTTTGATTAGGAAAGACCTGTTGAACTAGAAGAAACTTTTGCTAGCCTAAATAAAGAAAATCATTTGGAAAAGTCTCATCAAGAGTTATTTTCAGTCTGAGAGCTGTAATGGAACACTTGGAAAGTTGTCCTCTCCTCCTGGATATGGAAAATGATTTCATATTCAGAGCTGAAGAATGCTTCAAGGCTCTCCAAGAAACTATGGCTGTGGAATGAATCTGACATGCTGATTTTTCAAGTCTAGTCTAGTGCAGAAATGGCCAACTTTTAAAGTTGGGAAAGGAGAAAGGAGAGTTATGCAGTATTAACTGTATGTTCTTCTGCTGTTTAACTCCTTATTGACTCCCTGTTGTCTGTCTTACATGCATTAGCCTGTTATTTGATTTGACATCAGCCATTATCTGTTCCACCTTACCATTTAGATCCTTTGTGCCTTGACCGTTCATAAACTGTGTTACTGGAATCCAGCTAAACCCCTTGAAGTTACTAGTACATGCCTTGTGCGTCTCTACCTTTGTTCCATGTTCCCCCATCTGGAAAACTCCTCTGTCTGTTGCGTCTCACACCATCCCAGGATATCTATACGCTGCCTGTCTTTCAAAACTCAATTCAAAAGCCACTTTCTCCAGGGAAGTTCCTTTGATCATCTCAGTTGGAAAAAGTCTTTACCTTTCTTTGAACTTCCAGAGGATCACATATGGCTCTTATCATATTCTACTTTGTATTACAGCTATGTCTGTTATATCTCAAAGATGAGATTTAACGCTTTGGAATTGAATTTGTTTCATTTTGTGCTTTTTACACAGCGTCTTGCATAATGTGCTCTGGATGAATGAAAGAATAAAATGACCAAAAAAAATATTATTCCTTTTCCCTTGGTATTTTTCATGTTAGTACCTAGAAACAGGAGACCTAAATGTGATAGCAAAATTTAAGATGTTCAGAGGCAGAGACTTGTTTAGCAAAATGGTTTTTATCCAATAATAACACAGGGACCCTTCTAAATAGTAGCACAGTTGGCACTAGCTGCCTCTCATAGTTGTTACATAAAATTAGAATCTCATCTGAACTTGCTTTCTTGGTCATCTATTATAATAAATAGATAGAGTCTTAATATTTTTTCCTTGTTTTCTCTAAATTGTTCTCTTCTTTTACACGGGTACTTTCTGTAGGTCAGACAGCCTGGCAGCCTCTCTGAAGTTTCAGAATTTGTATTTTTCTTTTTTGGAGGACCATGGAATATGCATTCCCTTGGGGACTTTGGTACTCTAAATTCCTTGGGGGAGTCTAGGTGTGTTTGTGTAAATTTTTTTCTATTTGTGTAAATTGTTAGCCCTGTGAGAACTGAGATGTTATGGCTTACCTTAGTCCCACTTGCTTAGGAACTCTGATTCTGTACTTGGCCCCCCAACTCTGCACACATGCACTGTTCTTAGCCTCTGCTGTACTGTATAAATCATTTCTGTCTATATGCAATATTAATACAATATTTTATTTTTGTCTTCTCTTCTTCCCTTCTGCTCTTGTCAGCATTATCCATTTTAGAGGGTAAACCCTTTGAGGACATAGATTATTCCTGTCAGCATAGCTCTGAGGAGCATTTAGCACCAAGCTAAGTCCTGCAAATTAGTACTCACTAATGGCAATGATGCTGGTTGTAATTATGGCTCATTCAGAACTACAGTTTGCTTACTCAGCCTTGGGAAAGGAAGCCCAACTGCTTTCAACTTCTAAGAAGAAAAATCATTCAAGCGTAGTGAGCTTGTGTGCACGAAAGTGAAGCCCTTTGAATTTTCGCTATTTAAAGTGAATTATTACAGGAGCAGAATAATAAAACATTAATAGTGGCATAATGATGGTGACATTTAATTCATCCCTACGGTTGTTTAAGCAGTTTGTGTGGCTCTGCTAACACACAACTGAGATAGAGCCAGTGACCCTCTCACCATCCCAAATGGAGAGAAACTCAATAAGTGTGTCCCCCCTGAGCCATCCGTTTTCTAGGGACTTCCTTTATTTTCAGATGTCTTGCTATAATTTCTTTCCTTAAACCTCAGAATATTAAGGTAGAAGATAAACTTGAATGAAATTTCATTTGATTTTGGAGCTTCTTATCCAAATAAAATTTGTAGAGTGGAAATGCTTATAACAAGCTTATTGTTAAGTCCAGCTTACACCAAATTAACCTCAATTAAGTAATTTCTCATGTAATTATACACATGGATAGAGAGGATGCAAAGGATCAGAAATGTTTTGCTAGATGTGTGGAGTGTCTAATTCCAAACCTTTATGCAGAAAGGCTTTCAATGACAAACTTCATTAGATTTAGGTGGAGAAAGGGGGGCGTGGAGGGAGGGAGGCCCCAAAGAAACAGTTCAGCTGATTAGAACCTAAAACTGCCCATCTGTGTCTAATAGAAAAGGCCATGTTGTAACATAGCTGATGAGTTCTGTTTACTGTGACTTACCTAATTAACCTAGGATAGCCGTTGTAGCCTCTTGATTCATTTCCTTTAAGAATGGCTTGGTTTTCCAATTCACGTTGCAGTAGACTTGACTCTTAGTCATTAAGTGGAGTCCAATACATGCTTTGTATTTTCCTTATCTGCAGGGCAGGCCTGTATGTAGGCAGCCCACCATTCCTGGTGGCCAGTGTGGAGAGGGGAGGCTAGGGTAGGCCTTAATGGTTTGAGTTAAAGAGAAATGTATAAAATTGTGAAAGACACTAGGCAGCCTCAGACATGAGAGATACAACACAGGCTTATCAGCAAATGTCCTTTAGCTATGACATTGGTGTGACTGACTTACATCTAGCACAGAACCCACTGGGCGTATGCCCTGTATAGAGTGTTTACAGTCTCTTTGTGGACTTTTAAACTTTAAAAACTTACCCTTAATTTATGAGAGAAATGACTTGTGTACGACATTCAAAAGAAGTTTACTTCTTTGAACATTATTAAGGACTAACTGTGAGCTGAGGATTCTACATACTGGACTCAAAGAAGACTAGAACATGTTTCCACCCTTTTAAAAACTTTTGTTCTATCAAAAGCAAGATGTACACATCTATTACAGTGTAATGAAAAGAACAAGGATCGCAGAGTCGGAAAACCTGAGTTTGAATCCTTCATCTGCTGTGTGTGTGTGTGTGTGATTTAAGGCAAGTCATTTAATCTCTGAGCCTGACCTCCTGCATCTATAAAATGGAGTTAATATCTACTTGCCAGATAGGGAGGTTTGAGTGAGCCAACAAGTCTAAAGAATATAGTAAACTGTAAAATGTTATTAAAAGATGTTAATAACTTTTGAGAAACACAAAGTGCTGCCTCAGATGAAAAGGTAATTGTGTTTCTGGACGTGCATAGATGAAGTTGCTTTTAGCAGTGAGAAGAAATTTTCTGATCATTACCAGAAAAATTGAATTCCTAACACTCTAATTTATTAAAATAAAATATTTGCGAACAACACAGAAGCTACTGAAGATTCTGTGATTCTGAGGTTTGTGCTCCCCCCCGTATCCTCCTGCACTTCTCCCAATGCAATTTGTCAGCCTAGTGTCCTGAATGTTCAGAAATGGCTTTGGGCGCTTTTCTCTGAATGCTTGTGGGCAATGATGAAAAACCCCAGAGCAATTGTTCCTTCCCATCCAGAAATATTTCTTGAAGAACGTTTGATCGCGCAAAGAGATCAATGGCTGGAGGTTGTGTTGGTCCTGCTGTATGATTACACATTTTGAAGGAAATTTATATTTTAAAAACTCTTTCAAATGACTTATCAATTCATACCGACAAATCACCGTGATTAAAGAATATTTTTTGTCCCTAAGAATGATATTTCTATATAATGTAACTCAAATTGAGGACTTAGCTAATTAAGCTGCTCATAACAAGCCGGTAACTAGTTATTGAAACTAGCACATGGGATATGAAGCAGATCTGGAAGTGAGGATGATGGAAAACTGCTAGCCAAGGCACTTTCGAGTTTCAATTCCAAATCTAAAATTCTAATATGTAGAGAAATTTATTTAAATAAATATGATGCCAATAATCCATCCAAAGTCCTTCAAAATAAATGTGATTTGGCCAAGTGCTGACATTCTCCAGTGTATTCCCCCAGTGTTTCTATTGTCTAAATGGCCACATTGAAGACAGAAAAGGTTTGGTGAGCCAGATGCTGGATTTATAACTCGAACAGTAGCTCCTTTTGAGATGAGACAAACAACCCCAAGTTTTAGGAAAATGATTGGGGCTTTGCATTCTTCCTCCCTAACAGTTTTAATTGAATCCTTGGATATAGGCTGAGTTTTCTAAGAAGTAGCTATAATGTAGACCTGTTGTGTTTTAAAGCATCAGGCTTCTTCATTTTCTGTTTCTTGGAAATTCATTAGTAAGTTACTCACACAAGTGAAAAATGTGTGTAAAACACAGCAGCAAATGCTAATAAGCACATTTGGAGAAGTATGGGTGTATTACATTTAGACCTTGTCCGTAATTTCAGGGGAAAAATTATAAGGAAATATTTACAGGACTAGTACATGTGTATATTTCAGAATGCCCCCTGGGTCATCACAATCTTAAGTAGGAAATGGAGAAAGCTGCATTTATTGACTGTCAAAAATGGGATTCATCAACTGAGTGAATGTCCATATGTTACATCTGCTAATTAACCAGATTTTGTTGTTTTAAAGGAATAAATATGGCTCTTCTGGTGTGCAGACGATTGCCTAAAAGAACAAACATTAGAAGTCTCTCAGCAACTGTCCACAGGTTCGAATGTTAGGTCCTCAAGCAAATACTGTGTCAGCTCGAGTTAAATTTGTTGAGTTTCATGTGTTAGGGACCTTATAGTTAGAGGTAGATGATATTTGCTGTAGTAGAAGGGAGCACAGTTAGAGTTGTCACTGGTTATAGGGTTTTAAAAAATTTGGATAAATGGATTGTATTATTAAAAAGCGTAAGTTTTATTTATATCCTCGTGTATCTCTGGCATCAGCTGTTCTCATACACAAGGATGGAAATAACTGGTTTCTAGACAGCTTATCTCAATCATTTTTGGGAGCGTTTTGTGATTATTTTAGCCCTCAGCTGGGCTATTGCTATAACCCCATGGCAGGTGGATCATATCTGATCCCTTAGTGGACTGATGATGATTGAAAAAAAAAGGAGGACTCCAAAATAGAAAATTTGGAGGAATAATTAGAAACAATATGCTGATCTTTTTTTGTTAAAAGCTTTGTTGTGATATCATTTATATACTATAAAATTCACCCTGATCATTTTTAAATAAAGGGAAAATATCGATAGGTATCTTACTACAAGCCACTTCCCTCTATTTTAAAGCATTAAACAATAATAAAATATATGTTTTTACTAATAAGATGATCTTTAACGTTTCTAAATCTGTAAGTGGGCAAGACTTGAGTGGACCAGGAAGAATGTCGTGGTTCCCTGCATTGGAGAAATACAAGTTTATGTGGGATAAACCAATGCTGAAACATGCCAGCCAACTGACAGTGTTGTGAAATACCGAAAAGTTCCGTTGTGGTGTAAGCAATAATTGGGTTAAAAAGAATTACTAGGAAAACATCTTTTGGCTTGCAGGTAGAGGAGAACCTAATAAGAATTGTCCTGATTTCATGATAAATCTTTGTTTTTTCTTTTAGAGCTGATTTATTTAAATTTTTGTGTGTGTGAAATATAGCATATGTACAGAAAAGGTTGTGAAACCTAAGAACATCATGGTGGGGTAAACTAAGCACCTGTGTAACTACTACATGTGTCAAGAAAGAAAACATTGCCAGCCTCTCAGGATCACTCCGTGTTTCTCTTCCTCCACCTCAGTCCTCCAACTATCATTTTTATGCTGATCATCTTCCTCTCCCTGTCGCCTTCCTTCCCTCCCCCTCTCTCTCCCTATATATACAGTACATGTATGTGTGTATAAAGCCACATATGTATGTATCTCTAATCATTAAAGTTTAATTTTGCCTATTTTGTAAATCCATATAAATGAAATCACATGTTCTTTTTGGCTCAACATCAGGTTTATAAGATCCATCCACATAGGAGCATGCAGTACAGTTTGCTCATTTTCATTGTAATATAGTATTTTATGTATGAACATGATACAAGTACTTACCCATTTTATAGTTTGTGGGTATTTGGATTTTACCCAGTTTTTTACTACTGCTTATTATGGCTGTTTTGGACATTTATGGCCTACAAAACCTGATACACATGGGCATGAGTTTCTCTAAGTGTGGTCCATCCACAGGATCAACATAAAACTTGTTAGAAATGCAGCTTCTCAGGCCCCACCCCAGATCCACATTCATATATCACCTTGGGATATATATTATCTATATTATATGGTTATTTCAATGACTGTGCCTTTGCTCAAAATATTTTTGGGTTTTCTAATTTGGAACTGTCTTAGGAACCCGTTAATGATCACACACATGCATATGTACACTCACAGATGCACATGCGCTCACTCTAGTGCCTTAGCAATAGACGCATTACTCATTTTTGAAACAAATTAGTTTTACCCATTTTGAGTCAAGTTTTTGGTATTTTCAAAGGTAAATATTCAAAAGAAAAAGATTTGCCAATGTTGAATATATTCAAAAGAATATGCAATAGACTGAAGAACTGCTAAAAGAGGACCTGACTACAGGTTGGGCAGAGCATTAGTTCTAGAATGAGAGCTTAGAGCCCTGCAGAGAAAGGACCCTAGAGTAGAGCAGACGTGGGTTCGAATCCACCACTGAATGGCTATGTCATCTTAGGGAAGTATTGAATTTCTCTGAGCTTCAGTTTCCTCCTATGCGAGGAGAGGACAGTAATGTCTACTAGAAAGATTCAGAACCATTAGTACATAATGATTATCTGTAGGCCCACGTTCTGCCTGTAGATGTGTTCCAGCCTTGGATCAGCAGTATTAATCTGTTTGAATATGGCTGACTGGCATGCCTTCATAGCTTTCATGCTTTTTACTTTACTTTTTGCCTTCCTGCAGGAACGATTCCAGGTGAAGAATCCTCCCCATACATACATTCAAAAGCTCAAAGGCTATCTGGATCCAGCTGTAACCAGGAAGGTAAGATCGATTTGTTTCCACTCTTTCTTGTTGCTTCCTCATGAGCGAGCAGAATCCTCCTGCCGTGGAGGAGACCTTCCTTCCTCTGTATTATAGCCTCTGCCAGAGCCTCCAGGAAAACAGCCTTTGGAGTCGGATGACACAAAAAGACAAAGAAAAAAGCCATCCTTCTTGTGTGAGGATGTGTTTAAAAGTACTTTCCTAAGATGGGAGTCATGTACCTCTGATGGTTATTGAGTCATTGCCATTTCCAATTACACAGGGCACTGAACGCCAGTCCAGAGGTGTTCAGGTCCCTAGAAAAGCAGGCCTAGCAAAGGGAGTACTTGTCTTTCATGCCTTGGTGCATTTCCAGAGACCTTGAAAAATCACTGGGGCTTTGTCATCCCAGCTGTGCACTCACATCCTGTGTTGATGCTTTTAGCAGCTTCCCCTGCCCCAACCCTGCCCCTGGCCCCAAGAAGGTAAGAAGAGAATAGCTGATTCCATTCTCAACTGACTCGCTCCCTTTACAAACAAGCCTTGCTTTGTGCAGCCACACAATTGGTTTAAACCGATGCCTCGTGGTAAAGCATGTAGCCTGGCACAGCCCTGCGGGCCTGGACCCATCCTGGGATGTCTCAGGGCAGAGCTGTCCTTGGTAAGGAGGCTCTTCACCAGATAGCCCTTGTTTTTCGGTTGACCTTCCACAGCTCCTGCTTTCAAGGCTGCAGCAAAAATATCTCTGTTGTTTCAGCATGTGACTCGTGAGAGAGGAGAGGCACACTCTTTCTAGTTAGCCACTGTGTCCAGGGCTTTTGGCTCTTGTATTTTTTTGTTTGAATCTCCTTTTTCTTCCTCTTCTGCTTGCGCTCTAAACAACCCCCCGCCCCCATAAAAAAAAAAAATCAGGCAAAGGAGAACAGCTATTATTTCCTTTTGGAAGTTTCCTGGCCCTTTGTCCTACGGTTGACATGCAGACAAGCGGAAATAAAATCTAAGAGTGATGATGAAAATGGGCTGTAAAACTTTGCTGTCGGCTAGATGCCATATGTGACTTGAATGTGACACGGCCCGTCTTCTAAGAATGTACCTGTCAAAGTATCATAATATTCCCCGCCTCACAAATATGGCACACGTTTCTTTTTTTTAAAAGAGCTTCTGTCAGGCCCCCTAAATGAGACAGCTGCTTCATTCTTGTTAGTTTCTTTCTTGGCTCCTTCCCCAAGGATATAGCAGCCTTCAATTTCGTCAGATTAGAGAGGGTTAAATGAAAGCACACCCGTATACACAAACACAACTAGAAAAAACCTGGTGGTTATCTGGGCTATTTCTTTGCACAGGGGCAGCAAGATTCTATTTTAGAAGTATTTTTAGAAATCTCCAAACTTGTAAACCTTCGGGCTAGGTGGCTCAGACTCCAGCATTAGGCACATCCCGAGCTGAGTATGGCAGAAATGCCGCTGTTCGTACACGAGGCTGAGAGCTCCCCTGACACAGAATACGTTCCATCCCTAAACAGTTATCTCAATATTTGTCAAATTCTTAAAAGAAAGGAGAAAACATGTAAACTCCTAGAAAGTGCTTCTTAAACTCCCTCCAGCCCCAAGCCCCAAAAGGAGAAAGATGCTTAGAGGGTAGTGGTGGTTCCCTCCCGGCACAGTCCAGTTCTCCTTTGGAACAGTTATTCCTGGGTTAAGGCAAAGAATGTAAAACAAAAAACAACAAATAAGCTGCTCAGAAAGTGTTCTGCTCCCTCGCAAATAACTTAATAAGAGGCCCAAGACGAAGGATATCTGTCTGGGCTGACCTCCATTCCTGAAATCTCTGCCCCAGACCCTGTGTATTCACCTGAATGGCCTTGTTTGATCTGTGCCTCATCTTTCAAGACCAGTCATTCAGCTCAGAAAAAAATAAGATGGATATTGGATCAGCCACTCCTGCTTTAGTAAGATTTCTGTCGGGAGCTGGCAGTAGGAAATGATCTGTTCCCCTCAACATAATTGTCATGCTTAAAGCCTGGAAAAAAGGAGATTTTTCCTTGGAATAAGACATTGTTTGCAGTTAAAATGAGTTTAAGATTCTCACCTGTGTTATGGTGAGGAAAAAGAAAAGATTTCAAATCAGGGTTTTCAATTTTATCCAGACAGTCCAGGCTGCGCAGTCTTCCCTTAACTGCGTCTGGAGTCCTCGAGTACTTTGTTCATTAATCTTTTGTTCACATTGAATAGAAGATACTTAATTTGCTGTCTTCTAAAAAAAATTCTTAAGCATATTCTATTTAAATGAAACCCTGAAGGGAAGGAATAGCCTAAATTAGATATCTCTGTGACCAGAACTCCCCGAACCAGCCTCCTAGTTGAGTACCAGACGGCTCTTAGTCTGTGCTTTGGGGGGATGCGCTCATGTCTGGCATGGAAAAAGGCTACAGACCTTGAAGAAAGGAGTCTGGTCCTCTGCGGGTGCTGCAGTTGTGAAATGAAGCCTATTGTTTGGGTCTCCAGAGCTCAGCTTCCTCCCTGGGCTCGTCCCTGGGCTGCCTTGTACGGAGAGGGCTGGGAGGATGGTGGAGACTGCTAACGGATGGTACCTGGCTCCTTTTTTGCTGGTCCCCACAGGCGCGTGATTTGTCTTTGAAGCGTTGTAAAGCTTTCTGGATACATTGTAGAGGTGCAGAGTGTTAGCACTCGTTGTTTATGTGTTAGAGAAGTGGGTGGCAAGGCCTCTCTGTAGTTGACTCCAGCTGGAAATTGAACAGTTTCCAAGAGAGTATAATACAAGAGCGAAGTCAGTTTAGTTTTACCTGTTATCATGCAGTTGCCAAAGTGTAGTGCCTACCATAGTAAATGCCTAAAAGAAAAGTTATCTGCTATTGTCATTCCTATTATGTCTCATAGTGTTTTGATCGAGTTATTTTGTTTTGATATATGCCTCTTAGTCCTTCATCAGATCCTCTTTTATACTCTGTTATGTCTTCTGTGCTACACTGGGTGCCCTTGTGGCTGATGATATGTGTAAGGGTTGACCTTGCCCTGAGGAAGCATAAGGCAGAGCTAGGGGACCAGCCTCAGGGAATGAGCCAGAACTATGCATAATGCATAGCTTGGAATGCTGAGTTTCTTCTGAAGGCTCCACGTGCAGACAGCCCAAGACTTGTGACTCTGACATGAGAATGGCCCCTCCGGAGCAGCCAGCACACCTGGAAATGGTTTCCTCAGCCGTGAGGCCATAGACCTTACCTCATCAGCAGTTCTCATCGCTGAAAAGCTCTCCAGGAAGCACTGGGCTTAGATGTCCCTCCAAACTATAGATGACTCTTTGCCTTTTCTTATCAAAAGAGAAGGGTGTCTCTCTTTTTTCATTGCATCATGGGTGCTTTTGTCTCATAGATCCCACTGTACTTGGATTCTGAAAACCTGAGAAGGTCTTTGGGGTGCTTTAGGAATGGCAGTTAGGGGGAAACCGTGAGGCTTATTTGCTTCCTTGGGGCCCTGGGGCGAAGCAGTAGGGGGAGAAGCAGAGGGCCTTCAGAAGAGGAGAAGAGGGTAACAGGAGCTGCTCATGCTGAGCAGGGTTCCAGGTCTTCACTGGAGCACCAGGTCCCACCTGGGCATGGCGTGGCTCTTCCTACCCCAATTCCTGGAATCCGCCTTGCCAGCTTTCCTCATTTCCTTCCTGTTCTTGGATGCCTTTGTCTTTGGAGCTGGATGACTCTGTTTCCACTGCAGTTGTGGCAGGAGAGGAGGATCCCTAACATCCTGAGCCAGAAGTCTCAAAGGCTCTTCCTGAGAACGGCGTTACATGGGTCTGTAGCACAGAGAGCACAGAACTCTTCTTAGAAGGCATTGCACATCAAGTGTTCTTCCAGAGTGGCCTAAGATTTTTGTTACTGTAAGTAAATGTTTCTGTAGGAAATTATGTTCCAAAGAGCTGATGTACAATGCAACCCAATGGTACCATGGAGATTTATTTAGACTCGAGAGGATAGAGAAATGAATACATTTACTATCAGAGGAAGATACATCGAAGAAGGACCAGAGTGGAGTTTTGGAAGCATAGGTGGGATTTTGATAGGTAAGGAAATGAGGAAAGGCATTCCAAAAGTAGGAGGGAGGTGTTCCAGAGGAGGGACCTTCCAAGTGAGGGCTCATGGGCAGAGGTAACTCTGCATGTTTATTTCTGGAAAATGTTAGGTCGTGCAGAAAAGAATTTACAGAGCAGGCCTGAGACTGCTACCTTGGAAAGGCCTGTTTCCAAGTTGGCTCTTGGTTGGCAACTGGAAACTTGGATTTGGGGAGAGTTCTCACCATTCCCTGATAAGAATGACTCACTGTGCCTAAACTGGTTGTGCCAACCATATGGTTTATGCTGAGTGCCTTCTGGGAGTCGGGACTTCTGGTATGTGCTAGGCAGAGAGTGCCTAAGTGAGCAGCCCTCAAGGAAAACCCTGGGCACTGAGTCTCTAATGAACTTCCTTGGTAGACAGCATTTCACGAATATTGTCGTTTGTGCCTCTGCTGGGAGAAGACTCTTGGAAGCTTGTGTCTGGTTTCCTCTGGGCTTCACCTCATGCACTTTTTCCGTTTGCTGAATGTGACTTGTCTCTTTTTGCTGTAATAAATTCTAGCTGTGAGGGTGACTGTCTGCTGAGTCCTGTGAGTCTTAGCAAATCATTGAAGGTGGAGTGGTCTTAGGGACCCTGACACATAGTGTATTGGTGAATATTGTCGTGGGGTAGAGAAAAAATAATCTACTTACTTGAAGACACTTAATACATGAAATAAGTAATTTTTTCCAGTGTTTTTTGCATAAGCTGATTTTTCATGATGAGAAAAATGTGTGCGTTTTGCAAAAGGGAATGCAAGAGAAGTCCACTTTAGAAGCAGAGATATTTTCATATTGTTTAAACTTATAATAAGTAAGCTGCAGTTATAGCAGTTGCTAAAATATGTTTTGTGAGCATATGTGTTCTTTAATTATAGAAATTCAGACGGCGTGTTCAAGAATCCACACAAGTGCTAAGAGAACTGGAAATTTCTTTAAGAACCAACCATATTGGGTAAGTGTGCCCATTGAACATTTTAGCTCTAAGATTTTTGAACACTTTACAAAGTGACCAAATCATATCCAAAGAATTAAGCTTCCCTATTGTTCATCGTAAGTTAAGAGACTGAAATTTAGGCGGTGGAACCTTTGTTAGTCCTCAAATTGCTCACTGTCCATTACAGCGTCAGTAGATACAAAACAGATAGCTTTGATTTGGGAGATTTATAACAATTCTCAAATTCTTTGCTTGGAGGCAGTGATAACTGCTTGGTCTCTGGTGTGCATCAGAGTTCCCTGACAAGTTAGGAACCCCCAACAAGTAGATGTAGACTGAGGTCCTGGATGATCTCTCAGCCTTCACTGTACTTCTCCAAGCTGATCAGTTGAAGCTGCTTCATTTTCCTCTCCTCGGTGCCCTGGCATTTCTGGCCAGAAGGAGATGGAAGCTGGAGTGACGTCACCTGACCCACTTCATTGCACCGTAGATGCTTTGCTCTGAGTCTCTTCTTCCCACATCCCCAAATTAAAGCACCATGAAATGTAAATCCACTCTGGAAAATAAAGTTTGAGGACTCTCTGTGCTAAGCATTTCTAAGAGTTTTTCGTGCAACAACGTGCTTGCTTTGCTGCAAGCAAGTACAGCTCGATTACATTCTCCCTTCCTCCTGGGATGGTATAATTGGACAGCACCTTAAAATAAGGCGGTTTATCTCCAAGGAAGATTGATACCAGGTACCCTGTTACGTAGCCTTAGTTCCACCTAAAGTACCTGTTTAACATCAAGCAAGTTATTTAATCCTCTGGGTTTTGATTCTTTGAGTTTTACAATGAGAAGACTATAGAATTTAAATCTTTTAGAATTTTCCTTTGTGATACTCTTTGCAGGTCTATTGGAAATGAAATTTTACATGTATATTACATTATAATTTTACAGAGTATCCTGTAAAATAAACATATTACATACATAACAGTTTACTTCTACTTCAGACTATGTTTGGTGCAAACCATTCAAATGGATATTTTCCACAGTTTTTTCAGAATAATCTTTTTTAAATTGCAGAAACGCAAGGTTAATTTATAGGTGATGGAGCTTGGGTGAGAATGTTCATTTCCTAAGGGATAACTTAACACATTTGTTACCTTTACAATGAAGTATTCAGAAAATGAACTGATTCTAGCCTGAAGTTGATAATCACCTTTGTCCCAGAAAATGGGCTATAGAACAATGGGTCGTAGACTCATGGTTTTAGAACTAGAAGAGAAGTTAAGGATTGCCTGGTCCTTCATTTTACAGATTAAAAGAATTAAGGACCAGGGAAGGTGAGTGACTCCCACAAAGTCTACAGCTATAGAGTCAGGTGCTTTGGTTCAAAATGTTATGTTCTTTTTCTTATATAGCTTCATCTGGCAGCTCTTTCCCTAAAAGGAAATAAGATAATCAGGGCTCTGGGATCAAGGCAATGGGGCTTGTCTACTGGGGGTGAAAGTGGTGGTGATTTAATACAGTTGGGCATCCAACCTTAGAAAATTCAAGTACTTTCCAATATTTGTGGATCAGAAACTAGATTCCATTTGGTAAAGTCCAACCATATGTTGCTGGCCCTTCTTCTTCTTCATTTTTTTTTAATGTGCTTTATTTATTTATTTTTTGGTGAGGAAGACCAGCCCTGAGCTAACATCCGTTGCTAATCCTCCTCTTTTTGCTGAGGAAGACTGGCCCTGGGCTCACATCCGTGCCCGTCTTCCTCTACTTTATATGGGATGCCGCCACAGCATGGCTGACAAGCAGTGCATCGGCAGGCGCCCGGGATCCGAACCCGCGAACCCTGGGCTGCCAAGTGTGAACTAAACGGCTGCGCCACTGGGCTGGCCCGATTCCTTCTTGACTGAAAATGGTGGAATGAGCTGCAGCCAGGATTTCTACAAATTGTCGAAAAGCATTTCTTTGAGCATTGCTGAAATAATGTGAAATTGACCATCAAATATCAAAGCAAGATGATCATTTCCAATACAACGTAGGCTGAATAGAAGAGCCCAGGTTGGGTTGATGCCAGTGCAAATCTGCAAGCAATTGGAGTGGTTTATTGTTTAGGATGCTATAGGCATGTTGAAAGATTCTTAGATTTCTTTCATCTTTACCAGCTCAAGTTTTTTTCTTGCCTACCACCTGAGTGAGACACTCTGAAAGCTTTGGCTTTAGCAGCAGAAAAATTCATGGAGATGCGTTGTCTGGTTGTATGCAACCGATTACTGGCATAATCTTATATGGAATGAAACCACATACCAGGATTTTGACCTGTCTTGCCTGTCCTGAAAACCCAAGCCTGAACTGGACTCTTCATTCTGGAAACTAACTGGCTTGACCTCATTTGATTGGAAAATCTTCTGAAGAATTACTCAATAATGTGAAAATAGTCAATTACTACAGCGAGGTATTCTTGGAATGCAAGGTGTTATATAAGGGATCCGTAGGTTTTATTGGATCTTTGAGGTACCATAATAGAATGGTAATTGGGTGTCCATTTGCCTTATGGAAAGAGAGACCTTAGTTCAGATTTTTTGCCATGCCGTCTAATTAGTTATTTGACCTTAGATAAGTTACATAAACTCTCTGTACTTAGCATGTGACCTAAGTTGACTTCTCATCTATAAAATGAGGATAATAATAATTACCCAAAATACCTGTAGGAATGTTGTCAGGATTAAATGAGATAATTGACAAAAGACCTAACATAGGGTTTAATACATAGTATTTACTCAATATATGTTATGCTTGTTGAAAATATGTTGAATAATAATTCAACAATTACGTAACAATATATTATGTAGTATATCCCTAAGGAATTCCATACAGAGAATGTTATCTTTTCTGTCTAAAATGACCCTGACATCTAGGAGATTGTGGTTCCCAGGAATTAAAAGGAAGAATTACATTTAAAATCTAGTTGTCCTGAAAAAATTATTCTTGGCACATGCTTGCTTTTCAAGATTAGAGTCGGGGGCTTTGCTGAGATAACTTTCCAAGCTACAGCTTTGTCAAGCAAAGGGTTTGTTCTGAGTTTTGATATAAGCCTAAAACTCTATAAATGGAGCAGTCTTCTGAGAAACAAAATTAATTTTATTTGAGCCAAATTGAAATAAGAATTGGACTAGGAATAATCTCATTCACTTACTCTTAGGAACTATAATGACAGAGAAGAATTGGATTACGACTTATCTAAGCCCTTGAAATACCCTTGAAAGGAGCCAAGTACTGTTAGAACACATTGGCCAGGCAGTGCGAGTAGGCAGATGCCACAGTGTTTTGGATGTCAGGGTGATAAAATTCAAGTGGCGGTGATGGTGGTGAGCTGGATAGATTTACGGTGTTGTTCCATGGAACTGAGGTGTAGGCTGTCTCTTCTTGCAGGTAATTTATTTTAGTAAAACTCCCTATTATGATAGAAACTTACTTTATATCCTGAATGCAAGGTCATAGAAATTCTGAAAGATGCTCATTTCACTTTATCTCATTGTGGGAGTGGAGAGAATGGACATGAGGTTGCAGGAAGAATGTGCAAGTTGGCAGGGAGAGGAGGAGGTTTCTAGACAGGGGAAGGAACTGAGGAACTGCTCAGTGACGTCTTCCCTCCTGGACTTCCTGGCTTCTTTCTGAGATGCTGCTCTTTGGGCCAGGCCGAAAGAGGAGAGAGAATAATTAAGACTGGTGTTAAGAGATGTACAATGTGTATGGTGTGTGTGTGCATCAAGCTACCCTATGATTAATTCATTCTTAGATGGTGCTTTTTGGAAATTCTCAAGATCATAATCATTTTTTCACTTATTAAGCACCATATTAGCCATGTTAAATGTGTTATTTCTTTATTAGAAAATTTTTTTATTACTGCCCTTTACCTCTGAACCTCCATGGGTTTTTTTGTGGGGTTTTTTTGCTGAGGAAGATTTGCCCTGAGCTAACATTTGTTGCCAGTCTCCCTCTTTTTTCCTTTTGCTTGAGGAAGATTTGCTGTGAGCTAGCGTCTGTGCCACTCTTCCTCTATTTTGTGTGTGGGGTTGCTGCCATAGCATGGCCACCGATGAGTGGTGTAGGTTCGCACCCAGAAACCGAATCCAGGCAGCTGAAGCCGAGTGTGCTGAACTTAACCACTAGGCCATGGGGCTGGCCTCTGAACCTCTGTTTTACAGATGAGGAAACTGAGAGTCAGCTATTAAGTATCTTCCTCAAATCCACACAACTCGAATTACTGAGATTCAAACTTAGATATGTCCAAATCTAACACCTGTTATAAAACCAGCAGTTCTCAAATTTTTTTTAAGACTCCTTTAGTCTATTTTGATCCCCCAAAAGCTTTTATTTATGTGGGTTTTATCTGTTAATATTTGCTATATTGGAAATTTAAACTGACAAATTTTAAATGTGCTTATTTAATATAATTTAATATTTAATAATAAATATTGAATAAACATAAATATGTAAATACAGAATAATAAATATAGCACAAATAACATATTTCATAAAAAATAACTTTTCTAAAGTAAAAAAAAATTGGTGACAAGAGTGGCATTGATTTACATACATGTTCATGGATCTCTTTAATCTCTCATTGATAGAAGGCAGCTGCGTTCTCATATCTTTGCCTCCAATTTGTTGTGATATGTTGTTTTGGTTGATATGTATGAAGAAAACCTGGTCTTACACAGATATGCAGTTGGAAAAAGGAGTTTTTTTTAAATAACCTTTTCAGATAATTGTGGATATTCTTCTTTGATATTACACCAAAATTCAAGAAAAGGTAATTTCTTAAAGTTAGTTGCAAAGTGGAGTCTGAAACCATATCAGTGAACTTTTGTGCTCTGTTCTGCTAAAATCCGTTGTGCTGTCTTGCACTTTGAATGGGTATTTTTACCCATGCATAATTTTGCAACATCATGAATTGGTCATTTTGGAAAATATTGTTTCACCGAGTTATTCTGATCTTTCAAATGTCGACACATTTTATTTTACCATATAAAAATATTCACATTTGTTAATGATCACCAGGCTTATCAGAATGTACTTTAAGTATTGGGAAGCTGTCAGGCTCGTGGTGGTGAATACAAGTGTTCCAGAATTCTAATTTTTTGGTTTGAAAGCTCAAATTTTATCATTGACAACAAATACTGTCAGTTGTTTTCCTCAAAATGACAGGTTCACTTCATTCACTTTTGAGAATATATCTGCTCAGTACCCAAGACAGAATAACCATAGTCTGTCAGTCATTTTACATTCTGTCTAAAAAGGTGGCTAGTTCGGTTTGCAGCTCCAACAGTTTGCGCAGATGCTTCTCCTCCAGGCAACTGTGGGACCCAGCTGTGCAGCAGGAGTGCTTTATGTGGGCTTGCCATTTTGTCACACAGAAAAGTAAAAAGAGGTATACCCAAGGAGCAAGGTTTAATAAAATCAGTAATTTTTATTGCTTCACTAAAGGCAGTTTTAAGTGAAGCTGGCTTTTTTTTTTTTAACCTCCTGCGTGCGTGGGGTGAAGAATACAATAAATAGGTGTATTCCTGGGTGGCAGCAGTTTTATCCACATTTCTTTCGTACATCAATGCAGGTGTCAGCACTGACAAAAGCAATGACTGTCTTAATATTTTTATGAAAACAGTTTTAACTTTACACGCCCTCAAGAGGGTCTTTGGAACCCCCAGTGGTGCGTGGGCTGCATCCCGAGAACCAATTTGTGACACTCTTGCACGGAAAAGATTTGGTAGCCGATTGTGAATCTGGGTGATGCTGACCTTTTTCCTCTTCTCATGATTTTTTTCATGATCTTTCAGCATCTGTAGCAGCTTGCTAAAGGAGACTGGAAGAGGGAATTGACCATTTGACTCTTTTTTTTGTGTATCTTAGGTCTGCTTTGTTTGATCTTAGAAATTTAAAGCCAGAAATGTCCCTTGAGTCATTTTCTAGATGAGAACAATGAGATTCTAAGATTTGGGGGCAGAGAGAAAACAACAGCAACTCTGAAACAAAGCTGTGACCTGCCTACAAGAAAATAGTAACTATTGGCATCCACAACAGGATCCCTTCCTTGAATAAAACTTTTTCCAGAGCTATTTTTCATTGTCGCTGTCTCTTCAGCTCCTAAGCAGCTGATTTGAAATTTGCCTAAATTCAAATTTGCAACACATGGTAATTACATTGCATCTGTGAGGTTCTCAGTAAGTGACGGCATGCTGTCAGAGTCAGAAATAATTCTGCTTTCCAAAACCTATAATCACCCAATTTGAAACTGTTTGTGTACTGACAATATATAAAAAAGTATGTGTAGCATGCACTGAGGTGAAATGGAAATTTACTATGGGAACCATAAATTTATGATATGTCATTGCGTGATCATATACATGAATCTGCAGAATGGGGCATCCATATTTTTTTATGCCTTTAGATTCAAGATACTGCTTTGGAAGTTGTCCTTTTTTCATCTTTCCCTATTTTCTTTCCATGTTGTTTCACTTCCACAGAAGTTCCCTCTCACTTCTGTTCTCTCCCATACAGATGTCCCAAGTGGGGAAGGGACAGGGATGAGAAGACAGGAGAAAGAGTGAAGCCAGTTTTTTTCTTATAATCCATAGCCTTTTTTGCTGAAATGACTTTGCTAACCTGATATCATTTGACAAAGTGGGTAAGATAGTCAACCGTGATGGATTTATGTCTTATTCTTTCCTGAATCACCTAGGGGTGTCTGGGCCAGATCAAAGACCCAGGGAGGGCCTAGTAGCTTAGAAAATGAGGTTAACTGCATGAAATTAAACATCTCAGAGGCAGGACATGTTATGCTTTAGCTGACTTGTTAGGAACTGAGCAGCTGGCTCCTTGCCTTTGACTTTGACAATTGTCTTTAAGGCACTTTTGCTCCAAGTCAGCAGGTGGAGGCAGGGGCATTGATAAGGGCGTTGAATTCAAGGAAGAGAAGCCAATTCAGAGCCTTTATCCTTGCATCAAAATCTATACATATTAGCATTTTGAGTTAAGAGAATTGTAGCTCTGGCTGTACTTGGCAGTTTCGTACCATTTCTTCCTTCTTCCCTCTTTTTTTTTAAATTTTCTTATCGGCGAGTTATTTGGCTCCTATCCAGTCTGTGGCTGAACTCCCTAAGTGAGATGGAGGTGCTAGTGGTTGAGACAATGACAAGTCCTCAGGGTGACCTGGACCATCTCTACTCTTGAGAGGCAGTGTGTGGAAAATCAGCCAGAAGGAGCTACAGTGGCTATTTTTCCTTGATTCCTAAATTCGAGTGTTCTTATGGGCCACTGAGATAGAATATTTGAAACCGAGGCTGCCCTGCAAAATCTGGACCCCGTGGTGACTTTGCATTTTAAAAAGACCACCCCGATGCCCCGCTCTGGGGATTCCTGCTGCTGACCCAACCCCAAGGGCCAGTTTGAATAGTGCATCAGAGCCCATGGGCCAGACCAATGCACAGGCCTCAGAGAAGCCAAGGGGCTTGAATGTCAAGAGCAGCTTGTCATCTGATTTTCATAGTGAGTTCCAGCCTCTCTTTAGTCTCCTACCAGTTGTAAAAAAAAAAAAAAAAAAAAAAAAATTTTTTTTCTTTTAATATTTCTAAGCTTCTAGTAACCAGCACTTAAAAATATCCTCTGTCTCTTGAGACCTAGCCACGTAGGGAGTAATTAAAATAAATCAAATGAAAATAAGTATCTAGAAGCAGATGCCATGCAATTGTGTATGTGGTGGTTTTGAAATAAAACTTCAGCCTTGACCAGTAGCCAGCCCTTGTTAGTTCTGCTCAGCTCTCATAACAAAGCCACTTTTTGAGACCTAATGGGTGGCGTGGCGTTTGCTTTGCCAGTGTTGCCACCGTAAGTCTCTTTCAGATGAAGTGTTATGTGCTTCCATGTGGCTGTAAGTGCATGTGTTTGTGATAGGCTGCCTGAGGCATGTGGAGGAAATATGAGGCAAGCTGCCTACTTTTCCTACCTTGGTGCCTCCTGGAACTGCCTACAGACCCGAGTTTACATCCCAGAGATGACGGACTAGAAGAAGGAATGAGCTTGAGGGTAAAACAGAAAACAAAGGAAAAACCCTCAAAAAACAGAATGAAAAAACAGGCATCCTGATTTTTTTCCTCCTTTAAGATGAAGACCTCAAGGGGCTGCCCATCCTTAAGGACACACAGGATTGTCTCACTGTTCTTATAGCTCTCAAAACTGGCTTCCACAGTAGTTCTCGTGTCCATAGCTGGTGGACCTTGTTGGCTTGGTGTTCATGGAAGAAGGTGACCATTTTGGAATGCATTTGACTGATGGACCTCATCATGGACTACTGTGATATAGCAGACCTTTTTACTTACTATTTCTTAGAGTTTCAAACCTAGCAGAGGCTTCATCAGATATATCACGTTCTTTGAAGATGAATGCTCTGGAAGAAATTTGTATTGTGGAGTAACAGGTGTTTATCCTCGTTACCTGAAGGTTCTGTTTGACCACTGTACTTAATCACTAGGAGTCATTATGAAGAGCAAATAAAAATTCTCAGTGAACTGCATTCAGAGCCACCATTTAAATGCAACGTGGTATTATTTTTAAATGGATTTTTTAAAAAATATGATATTTGTTGCATCTCGGCTTTGATGATGGTAAGCAGTGCCTGCAAATTTTTAAAAGATTTTAACATTCATGGAAAAAATTAAGCAAATCATTATCCCGATTGAATTTCCAGAATCCTGTAAACACTGGTCTCTTATTGGCTAGTTTAGTATTTTCTGCAGCTTTGTGTGCCAAGAAGGAGCCGAACGTGGGTTTGGAATCAGGCCTGCATTTCAGTGGTGATGTCGTCATGTCCCCAGTCTGCCTTATTCCTCGTGCAGCCGTGGCTCCTTTAACAAGCAGGCTGTGGATCAGTTGTGGTGGAAAAAGTACATTTAGCAAGTTCCTTTTTTAGAAAGTTTCTTATAGATTCTCTTAAGTCTCCTAAGCAGTAAAATGCAAGGAAGGGGCATGTATACCTTTTGTCCCCTATTCTTGCACATTGAAATGTTGTGGTTTTCTTAGTTGCCATATCTAAAATCTGCCACTTCGCGTGGTAGTGTCTAGGCCTTGTTCCATATTTCCTTTCAGGCGGTGAATGTTTGTGGTGGAAAAGCAAAAGTTTTCACTGTGTCCTTTCGTGGCAGAGCATGTGATGAACCTCTGCAATAATTTTTTTATTTTTCAACAGATGGGTCAGAGAGTTTCTGAATGAGGAAAACAAAGGTCTTGATGTTCTAGTGGAATATCTATCATTTGCTCAGTACGCGGTCACGTAAGTAAAACTTGGCTTGTTTGCTTTTGAATTTTATGTGGTCACAGAAGATGCAACTCGTGGTAAAATTATACACTGCAGTGACGGGAGAAACGCAGAAGCAGATGTGGTAAGGTTTAAGGAGATTTGTTTCTATTCAAGTAACTAAAAGCAAATCACATAATTTGTATTGGAAATGCTTTTAAGACAGAAATAAAACAGGGGAGTAAAAATCACCCTTAGAGGAGTCCTTATTTTAAAAAGAAGTACTTTCTTTAGTGCTCAAGTTACATATATCCATATGGTAGAATAATCTAGCAGTTACTGAAGGAGGTATATAATGTATTGTTGAGTGAATATAGCAAGATACAGAAAATGACTTCCTTTTTATTTTAAAAAATGATATATATGTATATTTGTATGTGCTAGTAAATACAGAGAAAATGATTGCAGAAATCGATACCAGACACAGTGGGACTGGAGGAAGGGGTAAACAAGGGGCTTTCCCTTTATATTTTATATGTAATTCTATTATTTTGACTTCCCGTTTGTAAGGTGAAGGGGAAAAAAACTGAGACAGAGTGGAAAAAATATCAACTTATTTAACCTTGTTTTTGTTGATTCATAAAATTTTCCCATTTGCTGGGCTTCTGGAAAGAAAGTGTACATTTGAATGAGACATTCTCTTCTCCACATTTCTTCCTCTAATCAAAAAATATTTCAGTATCCACAGATACACTTTCACACACACAGATTGAGGAAGTAATATTGTATTTTTAATTTGACTGGAAGACATTTCGGCCTAGGTGGTGTTTTTTTCCCAACTCTTTTTTTTTTTTTAAAGCAATAGCTTGTTTTTTTATATTGCCTCACTCCAAAAAAGTTCTAAGACCTAACCAGATCTTATCTCATAATCCTCATCACTTCCTTGAGAATTTGTGAGGAGAAAGCTATAATTATTTCTGCCTTGTGGATGCAGAAACTAAAGTATTAAGTGAAACTGGCTCGATGAGTTTCAGTTTTGATAACCCTTATATATTATATGGAATAGAATAAGAAAAACCAACAGGCAAGCTCTTATCTTCCTGAGAAATTGTCTTCTGAAATATAATCCTAGTTTTTATAGCATATTCTTCCAAAGGTTGTTTCTTATCTATCTCCATTACGTCAAAAACTGTAATCTCCTTTACACTTCATATTATGTGACAAAGCAGAGTAATACTACTCTCCTGCATATTTTAAAATCTGGAGGAATATTTATGAAATTAAGGAAGGGCTAAGTAACTTCAGAAATAATGGAAATGAATGGCATGCTATGTAGTATATGTTTGCTGTAATTAACCCTTTGCCTACAGCACAGTAGGCCTTGGGAACCAGCTTTCCCAATTGTACCCTCACGTAAGACCAATACGAAAAGGTAGCTACTGTGAGGGAATTCTTCTAGTCTGTGGTATAAGATCAAACCCAACAAAAGAGCAGAACTCAGAGCCTTGTTTCCTAATTTTCTTTTTTTTTTTTTTTGGCATTAGCTTTATATTCTTTGCTTATTAGTTTTGATTTTGTTTTGTTTTAATGAGATGAAAAATTATATATAGATCCATAATTTATGTTCTTTCTTGAAACAAATGGGCTGAAAAATGTCTTTCTATTCCTTGCCATGTGACAGTTTCCTAGCCCTTGTAATGTGAAACCACAGGCTCATGCTCCGTCCCTCATACAGGAGCTATCACTAGGTGTTTCCTTTTTCTGCTGTGAGAGTGGGGAATGAGCGGAGAGGAAGGTAAGAGTGATGAGCAGCTGGACGGTATGGGGGCTGCATAGTGACTTGGCGGGTGTGTTCCTGACATGAGTGATCTTGAGATTCCCCCTTGGCTTACCTGCTGCCACATCAGTTGTAGGCTTCTATTTTTAGTACTTGAGGAGGTATTCGATTATTAGATTCTACCTCTCTTCTGTTCAGCACTGCTTCCTGCCTTCTGAGGCATGACCCATAAATTGTCAGCCCCATTCCATGACTTTATACATCAGTCTCTGCCACTTGGATTAATGTTTAATAGGTGGAGAGCATCACCTAGTTTACAGGTTTATATTTGTTCTAACCAAATATTTGATTTTGGCAATCATACTTCTATAACAAGTCATACTTGTTATTTCCAATATGTGTTGCTGTTTCTTCTGTGATAGCCTCCAAAATCTTCCAGATGATATTAATTATAGCTGCCTTCTGTTTATTCTCTGTCTGATCAGGTGTTGCTTGGTGGAACTATGGGTAGAAACAATTGATAAAATATTTTTTTGAGAAAGCAGAGCTACTGACGTTGGGAGGGGAAAAGTGCCTAGAACACAAAGGCCTGTCTGTTTAAAAACTTTGATCCTAAAATTATACAAGAATGAGCAAGTTAACTTGCCATTTATTCTAACATGGTTAACATGAGTAATAACCTCAAAAAATGTCAGAGAAACAACAGTCCTACTTTAAAGAGCACCACATTGGGAAGAGGTTCCAAAATCAAAGCAAATCCATAACTTTGCGAGTAATGTATCACATATGGTTGGAAAAGTACACTTGCCAACACACTAGGAGAAAATTCTCAGTGAAAATTGATGGGTAGGGATAAATTAGTATAAGCCTAACATATTGACTTGTTAAAGCAAAATGAAGACAGCTGTATGTAAGATCTTTTTTTCCCCTTCCATCACAGCAATGTTAGCGGTTGGTAAGTTAGCAAGCCTTATAGTAAAATGCAAATAATACATCACCATTTAATTTTTGCTGTTAGTCCACTATTCTTTTGCCTGGCCCAGTATTTGTCATTCTGTATTTTTGAAGCTAACACTGAGTCCATGGAAACTCTTTTGTATTTCCTTTTTAGTTTAGTATTGCCTTTGTTTGCAAAGACTACCCATATGAAGGTGCAGATGTATAATAGGAAGGAGCAAGTTAGGCACATCCATGTATTTGTGTGAATGTGAATTTTTAAGTCTTCAGTGGCATTTCTCTTTTGTTTTAGTTTTGACTTTGAGAGTGTGGAAAGCACTGTGGAGAGCTCGGTGGACAAATCCAAGCCCTGGAGTAGGTCCATTGAGGACCTGCACAGAGGGAGCAACCTGCCCTCCCCCGTGGGCAACAGTGTATCCCGCTCGGGAAGGCATTCTGCACTGCGGTGAGTTCCTTTAATCAGGAGGGAGCAAATTTGGGTAGGATACATGGGACAGCAGGGTCCCTTGCTTCTGTTGACGACCCGGGGCCATGTATGGCTGGATCCTGCCATACAGCACTTGCATTTCCAATGATTCCAAGTGAAAGTTTCTTCAGGAATTCATGGGATCATCACTTGGGCATTACTCTACAGCTTTGAATAGCTTTCAGGAAAGACCACACCTTCATTCAGCACCAAAAGAGAAAATTCTGCTGCCAAATGATACAACAGAGTAGTCTCCATAGGCAGATAAGTTTCTGAAACCAGGGAGATGCTGACATCGTGACTCAGGCTGTGTTTCATGGGTAGAGGCAGCACATTGAGATGGGAGGTACTCAAGAACTCCTTGTTGCTGTTCATCCCTTGCTTCTCCCCTCCCTTCCTCAGGTGTGTGTGCTATGGGACATGTTCTTAGTCACAGGCGCGGAATGCCGTAGTGATCATTTTTTGTGTGTGTGAGAAAGACCAGCCCTGAGCTAACATCCGTTGCTAATCCTCCTCTTTTTGCTGAGGAAGACTGGCCCTGGGCTAACATCCGTGCCCATCTTCCTCCACTTCATATGGGACGCCGCCACAGCATGGCTGATAAGCAGTGCGTCGGCGGGCGCCAGGGATCTGAACCCGTGAACCCCGGGCTGCCAAGCATGAACTAAACTGCTGGGCCACCGGGCCAGCTCCATGTAGTGATCATTTTTATTAATGAGATGCCTTTAAACAGTGTTTCTTTGGTTAGTTGTGCTCAGTTGTCAATCTTCTATTTCCTCCTAAGGATTCCTCCTCTAGTCTTTCCTGGCTGAAATACCACCATGCTAAGGGAGGATGGGTGCTAACCACCTGTATCACTAATGGGTGTGATATCACTGAGATTGTCCATTCACACATACCCAAAATCATTCATGCCCTGAAAAATATTTTTGAGTTTCCACCACTTTCCAGGTACTGTACTTAGAATTAATATACATGGGAGGGTAAATCAAAACTCCTGTCTGTCAAGGTAGAGAGATCATCTAGAGCAAGTTCATAAAGGTTTCTATGTTCCAGGAGCTTAATAAAAATTTTTATTAATAAGCCCCTCGTTCCCAAATGTTGCTTACTCTTTGTAGCTTGAAAAGTTTATCTGACTTATTTCAGGCTTGATCTGGCAAGTGGATGTTGTTCCTGTCAGTGTTTACCATCCCCATGGGCATTGGGTCACTGTAGTAGAGTCCGTGTGTGTGGTTGTAGTCAGTGAATGTGTGGCTTTCAGACCTTTCCTATTTGCTAGGCTTTTAATTACCTCTTGTCCCTTTGGCATGGGTTTTGGTCATGGAAAGTTAAAGTCGCTGTGATGAAGTTCAGTTCTGCTGAAGGATTTGACATTTGAATAGGATACTTCCAATCAACCATTCAGATTTTCTTTGTTTGGAAATGCCAGCAATATTAATGGGTTTAGAATGATTCAGTAATAATGAAGAGCAGTGTTTCAATTCATTTCATGGTATTTTCAATAGGCCAAGGTCTATATAACCTGCTAGTCTGCGTCAACTTTACATATGGACAGAGGACTACATGGGCTGATTTGGAATTTGAAGAAAGGCCACTGTGCCTGAAGAATTCCCTAATCTCCTTGGTACTCAAGTGGAAATTCTTACCATTAGTATAGCTATAATTCTTTGTAAGGGATTTAATTGACAAAGTTCATTTTAATTTGCTTTTCCATCATTTCTTACCTGGAAAGTATCATATATTGGCCAGCTACCACCTTAACAAGGATTCATTTTTCTGATTAATAGTTAATTGCCTATTTTTGAATTGCTGAATACTGTTCGTTAAGAGCACATTGTTTCTGATAGAGTGGAAGTGTCGGGAAAATATGGGAAACATCCCGGGTCCAAGGAGAGTTGTAACCCTGGACCCTAGAAGGCATGGTGCCGGGACATCAATGTCCAGCCTGATTTGCTTCACCATTGGCTCAAGGTCGATTCTGCTAGAATTCATTTTAGGTTGGAAAAATAGATCAAAAGTATAGAGATAGACATGATGGAAATGCTGTTCTGGGAAACTCAGGAACCATATGACATTTCTGGTTGGCAGGTGTGCTTGAAGATGACCAACTAAGAAACCACATCACATTCTTCTGTTTTGTGTTTGAATAGTTGCAAGCTCAGAAATGGAACATTTGAATTTCCTTTGACTCTCCCTCACGGATTCTAGTAACTCAGGGAAATCAATATGGCAGTAACTTTCATGCTGCTTGTTGACCTGAAGCTTAGATTTTTGTTTTTGTTTTTAAACAATGTGTATCAATGATATTCCAGCCCTTGTAGTTCGTGGAATTGTGCCTGGATTCTAATTCTGTATTTGGTCATTTGATAGCCTCTGTGACTTATGAAAACAGCAATCAGAGGTACAGGCATATGTTACATGTTGCTTCTCATATACCCAACAATTGTTTACATTTTTTTTCTCTTCCTCCTTCTTCTCCTCTCCCCTTCCTTTCTCTTCTCCTCACACTTCCTTCACTTTTTGGCTTTCTTTTTGTTGCCCTTCTTTGTCATTCTGCCATCTCATTTCTGATTGTCTTCTCTACCTCTTTGTCCTCTCTCGTCCTACTGTCTCCTCTTCCTCCGGTTCCATTCATCTTTTACACCACCACCAGATTGGTTTCTCTGCCTGAGTATCTTCAGTTCAAATGCCACCAGAGCTGCTTCTCTCCCTGTTGCCTCTGGAGCAGCTTCAGTTTACACACTGATGATGAGGCTTCAAACCGGAAAATCTCGTAAGTCACGGGTGAAAATGACACCCAAGAGAGCTCATGGTGCATGGTGGCAGGCAACTGCAACTGCTTTCCATGTTATAATATGATAACTCATGGCTTAGTGCCATCACTCTGTACTGGGATAAAGCCCACTGCTTTTTAAACTTTGATACACTCTGTTATCATATTATGATCCCTCATTTTAAGAATTCAAACCTTTAAGGTGTACTGCATTTTTACGAATATTACAGGGTTTTTTTTTGAAAATAAAAAAAAGATATTCATTTTCTATAGAGATGATTTATTCTGGTAGCTTTGTGTGATTAGACTGTGTCTTCTATACTCAAATGTAGATTTTAGTTCCCTCTAATCTCCAGATGATAATGTAGATTCAGTCATCTTGTCCTCTATCACTTGGCAAAAAGGATTGGTTAAACTTGGAAGAACAAATGAGATTTCAAGAAATTTAAAACACTTTAAATGGGGCTTGCAAGAGAAAGTAAGTTTTGATTTTTAAAAACGTCATGGTTAATGCCATTAGACTTAAATAAGCAGTGACATAGACAATAAATAAATGTTCCAAGTTTTTAAAGAAAGGGTGGAGTACTAAGAGCCTGGAGGAAGAGGTCAGATTTAAACTGGGAATTTGGGTGATGGCCAGAGTTGATCCTCAGGGTGAGGAAAGGCTGCTCCAGGTGGAGGGAAAGTGAAAGAGCATAAGATGAGCAAAATCGTACGTGAAAGATCAGGCATCTTTGGGAAAGAGGGAAGAACCTGTCCTTTCCAAGACAGAAGCTTTGTGATGAGGATGGAGGGCTGTCTGATGGAGAGCTTGGGTCATAGACATACAAATTTGGAAGGGCCTTGTAGGTCACCCCAACTGACCCTTCCCCCTGTGGTAAAGAAACCAAGAACCACATTTCATTTAAGATATTAACTCCTGTTAATATTTATTCCTAAGATCCCCTATAACAAACTTTACTATTTTTCCTGAGATTATTGTCTTAAGGGAATGGCATTTCATGAGTAGTCATTGTCTTATTATTTACCACCTATATACTTAGTGGATTTACCTGAAGAGATGAAGAGTTCAAATTTAGATCTCTGTTTATACATTTTATCACAGTAATCCCATTCCTGGCAATGTTTTTCTTGGGAGTAATGGTAGAAGTGTTTAAAAATGGGCACAAAGATATAGATAGCATTGATATAATTCTTACTGGGGGAAAAAAGCTTTATTGAGTGTCCACTGTGTGCCAGGCACTGTTCTGAGAGCCTTCTGTGACTTCCTGCTCACAATGGCTCTATGAGGTAACTAGTACTATCCCTGTGAGGAAACTGAGGCCTCTAGTGGTTAAGCAACTTCCTGCAATCAAACAGTGAGTGAGGAGGTAGGATTTGAAGTAAGGTGGCCTGACCCCACTTTCCACACTGTGTTATCCTGCTTGTTTATTCACAGGATATTTTTTTTCACCCCAGTAAATATAATGTTTTAATATCAGAGTGTCCATGTGTCATTATGTAAGTTGTACCCTGCAGGGCAGGCTTTTGCTAATTCTTCCCAGAAGATGTACCTTTTTCTACTTCACATAAAGGTGCCAAATATGCTGGAATATTTTATAGCTGTTAGAAAATAAGGTTATAGAGAAACATGAAACAGTGTATCCTAAACAAATGACAAGAGTAAGACAAAAAGTTCTGTATTTATTCAATTTTATTTTCACCTATTTGCAAATGGGAAGACATTGAAAGGAAAGTTTATTAAATGAAAATAGTGACTATTTTTGCCAAAGGGGAGATTATGAGTGAACTTTTTTCTTTCCAAATTTTCGGTTTTTTGATGTTTTAGAACTGACATAAAACGCATATAGTATATACCCGTGAATCAAGTGGGGTGAGGCCACATAATAAAGAACGTTAAATTTTGGAGTTTGGCTTCTATCTGGTAGGCAGTGGAATGGGAAATCACTTTATGAGGCGGTCGATCTTTCCAGGCATGTAGGGTTTGGTGAATGCACTGGATGTTGAGTGGAGGAGAAGATGGCTGAGGCAGCTGATGCCTGAATCTATGCATGAGGTACCCGAAATTTAGAACATAGAGCAAAGGCCAAATATGAGGACATCCCCACATTGACTTGGTGGTCAAAGTGGTAAAAAAAAAAAAAAAGAGAAAGTTTTGTGTATGATTGATTAAGAGAGAAATAGAACCATTTAGTAGAAATAGAAAAGTAGGAGTCTGGAAGGGATCTCCAGTGTCATTTAGTTCACCTATCTTTTGGTGATGAGGCACCTGAGGCCTAGCTCTAAACCTTCTTTTCCAAGGAGTTACCGAGTTCCTGCAAACCTATTTCTGTGTGTGGGCTAATGGCCCATATGGTTTATTGGCCTTTATTGCAATAAATACTTCTGTTTACAGCAGGTTTCCTGATCTCTGTGTAATAGTGATCCTATTTAAAGATATGGGAACACCAACTCTGTACCAGTTTGCTTATAAAGTAAGAGGTTTTTAGAAGAGTTGAGCTCTTTCAAAGCTGTTACAAGTTCTGTTTCAACAATAGCATTTTACTTTCAGTCTCATTGTTGGGGGAAAAATCACCTAACCTCTTAACTTAAACCATTATAGCATCACATAAAAAAGATCTTTGAATTCTGTAGGTAGAAGCTAAAGCACTTTTTATCTTGATTCACAACAAGGAGGTTGAACTGAGTTTTGTTCATTTCCCAGCTTATATAAATTAGGAGTGTAATTTCTGAAATGATCATTATTCTCTTTTCTTCACCCAAATTATACAAAATCAACTCAGATCTTTTGTAGTCTTCATTGTTGAGAGTTGTCATCTGCGTTTTATTCTACATGTATTCCTTCTTAACTCTACTTATTCTAACGTTTCCCTGTGGAAGGATATTGAAGACTGATCTATTTCATAGATGCCACCTTAAGGCGGAAAAAAGACTACTAAGAAAAATATATTAAAAAATTATTTTCAAGGCTTGAATTCTCTCTGTTCACCGCATGAAATGGCAGATGCTGATTAAAATTTTTATAACACTTAATTTAGGAGGAGAGAAAATACTGTAAAGGAGTGGAAGAATAATCATTATAGAAAACACCTGAGTTTTATTTCTGAGGAAGAAGAGATGTTGAAGACACTCCTTAACCTGCTAGAATGATGACCTGAAGTTCTGAGGGTGCAGAAAATGCAATAACCATCTATAAAATACTTTCTAAATTGGCAGACTTTACAAAAATTGTAACTACAAACTTTCAATTTTACTTTGCAGCACATTTGTACGTAAAAGCAACTGTAAGTGTTGGGTTGTTGTGTTTCAGATTTTTGTATTTCTTTGTTTATTTGAAGTTGTAAAAAGAGAAAAACATACTTGGGTTAGGAATGTGCATTCCAACTTTTCAGCTTGGAGCTTATTTAATGGCACCGCTAGTGAGACTAGAGACAGCTTTAATTATAGCTTGTGGGTGCACTATTCTGGCAGATTTGTCAAGCTTTTCCCACTGTGGGATTGACTTCATTTGTTCCACCTCTTTATTGTATCTTTTCTCCAATGGAACACAGACTGAGAGAGACTGTGTGGAAATGGAAAAACAAGTTGCTTGGCCAATGCATTGTTGGGGGTCTGTCTCACAGATTCTCAGACTGGTGGGGATGATAGGGTCTAGGACCTATCCCACATGTTGTGAGATTAAATTAACAATTCCTGTAAAGAACCTGGCGTAATAGTGAATAGTCAATAAATGTTAACTGTTATAGGCTTGAGGAAAACACTGAAGATGACTCAGCAAATTCCTATAGGTGTGGTCTAGTACCTTCATCAGCGAGATTTATTACATCCTTATTATGTGGAAGTGCTTTGTCAAGTGCTGAGGTACAAAAACGTACATTATATAATACATTTGTATTTGATTCATGATTGATAAAGGACTTTTTCATACTTAACATCATTATACCTTCATGAAATCTTTGGGAGGTATTCAAGGATTTTTAGCCCCATTTTGCAGATAAGGAAGCTGAGGCTCAGAGAAATTATCTGTAGCTAGTAAATGACAGCCAGAATTTAAAATGAGTCTTCTGACTTTTTTCCACCATGTCACAGTGTCTTCGCAACTTGATTGGGAAAAAATGTATCTATGTTTATGTGTGCTCTTATATGTGCGCAGTAACATGTCAAGTGTCATATGAGTATAATCAAAACTAATGATATGTTACTTTGGAGCCTAAGACCTAGGGAAGATACATGAGGCTTGGTCTGGATGTGAAACAGCAATGAATAAGACTTGGAGGAGTGGCTTGGAAAGGGGAGAGGTGGGAGAGTGGTTGGAGCAGTGGTCAGTGGTAAGACTGCATGGTTTGTTAGGAAACAGTGAATAGATGAGTCTGGCTGGAAGTAGTTTAGAGGCAGTTTATGTAATATTTTGAAGACCAGGCTATGTAATTATCATTTTAGCTCATTGACAATGGTTTATGAAAAGAGGGGGTAATTTGGGATGAACATAGAAATACTTCTATTTAAAGGTCACAGGAGTTCGATAGTTTCCTTGGACACTTTTCACATAGAGATATACCCTGATTAATTAGCCACTCAAGAGCAAATGCCTTTGACAAAGGGAATGTAATGAAAAATCAGAAAATTCAGACTAATAATGGCTCTCCATTCATGTGATGAATTGGCAACCTGTTTATTCACTTACTCCATTCAAATGTGTGTACTGAGACCTTTTGATTTACAGGTTCTGTTCTAGCTGTCATCTGGTCCTATAATGGGAAATATAGATAAACAGAAAATTTCAGTAACTGAAAAACGGTTCATTAGGAGTTTTGTGTATCTCTCTCTCTTTCCCTCTCTCCTTTTACCCCTATTTTGAACTATCTGGATTCAACTGTTTCAGCTCTGTTTCTTTTGGCTGTAGAGACAGGAAAGTGCTTGGCTTGTTTTTTTAGCATCATATATTTTATGAGTTTAATTGATAGAAAAAATATGCCCAAGTGACGTCATGTCTGAAGGGTGAGAGAGGGGAAACCTAAAACCCCAAATCTTGGTAAAGTTCTATTAGCCCAGACCCTGGAACCATAAACGACTAGTATAATTGAGACAATTTCTGTGACATATCCAGTTGGCACTGCATTCCTGTTGGGTCAAACCCTTACATTAGCTTCCAAGGCAGTTCTAATTACTATTCTTTATTTATAGATAGATATTAGTTTGATATCTGAGCAGTTAGACTATTTGAAAATTCTTTTTGTCAGAGAAAAAAAATACACCTTTTCGTTTTCCTGTTGCCGTTAGGACCTAGATATTACAAATCTCGCAAATGTTAGCATGGAAGCTCCACAGAAGATTTTCGAAAAACCTTTTTTGCCAGACTGTGGGAAGGCCTGGTTAGGTCAGTTCAGGAAACATTCATTCAAGGTTCTGCAGTAATCTATTGTCTGTGGATAATGCAAGCTCAGAGGGAGATGCAGACATGTATATAACCCACATACAAGAATATGTCAGTGTCTAGAAATAAGTATATGTTGTTACGACAATAGATGGTTGATCAGACTTATTTCAAGGCATCACTGGGTGAACTGTGGCTTCCATTTTGGTGTTTACTAAATGCTTAGTGCTTTACAGATGTAGATCTTTGAGCAAATCCTGTATTTGATCATATCAGCTTTTGCTCAGGAGTAGTGCTCTTTGTCCTCTACCCCCAGAATTATAGACACACTACTTACCATTCATTCTTATGTTTATTGCCTATTGTTTTTTTTGATGTACTGCTTTTACTTTTTTATTGTGGTAAGAACACTTAACATGAGATCTACCCTCTTAAACAAATTTTTAAGTGTACAATACAGTATTGTTAACTATAGACACAATGATGTACAGCAAATCCATTGATTAGCAATTCCCCATTTTGCCCTTCCCCCAGCCCCTGGCAACCACCATTCTTTTCTCTGCTTCTATGAGTTTGACTGTTTTTAGATACCTCGTATAAATGGACTCATAAGCTTTTGTTCTTCTGTGACTAGCTTATTTCACTAAGCGTAACATCCTCAGGTTCATCCATGTTGTTGCATATTGCAGGATTTCCTCCTTTTTTAAGGCTGAATAATATTCCATGGCATGTATTTACCGCATTTTCTTTTTGTAACTTTTTATTTTGATATCATTTAAAACTAAAAAAATTGCAAGAATAGTACAATGACCCCCCTTATACTCTTTACACAATTCAACAGTTGTTAACAATTTGCACCACTTTACCATTTGCACACTTGTTCTGTAAACATATGCATTTTTTAACCATTGGAGAGTAGGTTACAGAATCATGCCCCTTTACACCTAATTATTTTAGTGTAGATTTCCTAAGAACAAAGGCATGCTCTTACATAACCATGGTACTGTTATCAAAATTAGAACATTTTCATGTTGACACAATTTTTTAGTCTGTTCAGTTTCATCAGTTATCCCTTTGTCTTAACATTTTTTTCAAACTCTGCCCAGGATCCAATGCAAGGATCATTTATTGTGCTTAGTAGTTGTGTCTGTATGGTGTCCTTTAATTTGGAACACCTCACCCTTTCGTTGTCTTTCATGACTTAATATTTTGTGTGTGGGTGAATATGTAATGTTTTATTTTTTTATTGAGATATAATTGTCATGTAATATTATGTTAGTTTAAGATGTACAATGTGCTGATTTGATACATTTATATATTGCAGTGTGATTACTGCCAAAGCATTAGCTGACACCTCTATCATGTCACATCATTATTATTTCTTTTTTTTTTAAACCGCATTTTCTTTATCCATTCATCTGTTGATGGACATTTAGGTTGTTTCTACATCTTGGCTGTTGCACATAATACTGCAGTGAACATGAGAGTGCAGATGACTCTTTGAGATCTTGATTTCAGTTCTTTTGGGTAAATACCCAAAAGCGGGATTGCTGGATCATATGGTAGTACTATTTTTAACTTTTTGAGGAAGCGCCAGGCTGTTTTTCATAGTGGTTGTACAATTTATATTCCCACCAACGGTGTATAAGGGTTCCAGTTTTTCCACATCCTTGCTAACTTATCTCTTGTTTTTTTGATAATGGCCATCCTGACAGGTGTGAGGTGATGTGTCATTGTGGTTTTGATTTGCATTTCCCTGATGATCAGTGATGTTGGCCATTTGTATGTCTTCTTTGGAGAAATGTCTGTTCAAGTCCTTTGCCCATTCTTTAATTGGGTTATTTGGTGTTTTTTTTTTTTTTTTTTTGCTATGGAGTAGTAGGAGTTCTTGTATATTTTGGATATTGACCTTTTATCAAATATATTTTCTCCCAATCTGTAGATTACCTTTTTACGGTGTTTCCTTTCTGTGGAGAAGCTTTTTAGTTTGATGTAGTCCAACTTGTCTGTTATAGTCTTAACATGGAATTAGTTCAGAATTACTGTAGCTTCCTTTTTTAACTCCCTTACAATGAGTAGTGGGTTAAGGACAGCAAAACGTGACTCTAACCAGAACTTTAATGAGCATTATATAATTCAGGCTGCTAACATGTACCTGGCAGGAGAAATTCCTGTGTATCTAATCTGTCGTGAAGCAGATCCAAGAGAGCTACTTCCCCACGTTTCCTTTGCTGACCTTGCCATTCTTTTTGCCTTCTGGAGTCAAAAATTCAGGTTTCACTTGCCTTGTCATTTATTAGAATAAGTCAACTGATTGGAGCACACTTATCAGACATTCTGAGGGGCTTTGAAAACAGAAATTCTCCTTTCCCCACAGCACCTGCTGCCCGTGCTGTGCTGAGCTGCTCACTACCTGCTTTCTGGCAGATGCATTGCCACACATGAAGTAGGTGATGCAGTTGTCACCATAGTACTAAATAGGAAATGTGTTGTATAGGTTTCTTAAAAGATATTTGAAAAAATTGGTTTTTTTATGCCTATTTCTCATACTAGCATTGACTTATCATGTATTCACTTAGTATTTCATGTACATATAACTGCTGGTGCATAAAATTAATACAAGTGGGTAGAGTCATTTCTGTTTGGTTTTGATCTTAAGTCAATTTTGTAATCTGTTTCTTTCGATGTTCACAGAACTTTGTGAATCCCAGTTGGCAGCTCTTCCAAGATAGTCTCTCATCTTTGTATGCTCGGGTAACAGTTTTATTTCACTGCTTGACAAGATAGCAGGCAATTCTCACCGTTGGTGGAGAAGAGAGTCTGAGAAATTTGGTGGTGTTAATTTCCCTACAAAGTTTTTGTCAAAATGGTTTCTTAAAAAACAGGGTTTCCTGAAAACTCTTGAGACCCCAAAATAGAGCCCTAAATATCCCTTCCCCATTATTTTTCCTACAAATGGCAGCAGCCTCCAAAATTAGACTCAGGGCTGTTTTCTGCCTCTGGGAAACCTCTCTTTTGTGTCCAGGCATCCAGAGGCCCAAAGCTCTGCTTGCCCATCTGAGAGAGAAGGGCTCTCAGGATGGTATTTAGATAGTTCTCCCCAGTGCTCTAGGCATTGGGTCCCTACTCCTTTGTAAATATTTCATTCCCTTGTTTTTCCCTTTTGGAATCTGAGGGAGTTCCCTCCGATCCTCACACCTCAGGCAACCTGTCCAGAGGCACCAGAGAGACCTACTTGGTCAGGACCTCATTAGATCTGTTCCCATCAACTTGAAGGAATTCTTAAACTTATTCAGAATGAATACATTAGGCAGAAAATAATCTCCGAATGTCTGTTATGGGTTGTCAGTGAAAATGGTGGAGTGTGGACCTCTGTAAATGCTCTCATCCATAAAGGCCATGAGGAAACTGGCAAAATATGCCAGAATCAACTTTTTCAGAACTCTAGAAAGTAGTCTTGCAGCAATCTGGGGAACATCTATTCAGGAAAAACAACTGAATCTCAGTAAGAACAGCTAGCTTTGTGGCATTTTAACTTGTGCTCTTCCCCTCCCTCCCTCTCCAGTTCCACAGTAGCCTTGAAAACCATACACGCACAGTGCAGACCATCAGCCTAGCAGCCACTGGAGGAGGCAGAATGGAGTTGGTCTTTCCAAACCCCTCCTCCTCCTTCTGCTTCTCCTTCTCTGCCTCCAGGATTAAGCTATGATGGATCATGAGATTTGAGAACTACTAGTGAAGAAACCAATTTCAAGTCTCAGTTAAGAGAACATGCACCATTAGCTGTTGACAAAATCTGCAATCACTCAAGACATATTCCATGGGACAGGACGAAGCTCATCTGCCTTAATTATCCATAGGAGACTCTGGAGTAACTGGCGCTGCCTCTCACTGGGGCCTTTTAAATATACCACAGTGAACTGGAGGGGCAATCTCCAATCTGACTCTGCTCCAATGGTCTCTGTTTTATATGAAGTTTCATAGTAGCTTCAGGAAGAAAATATTATAGTAATTGGTTTCACTTTATGTAATTCTGTAGCAGAACGTGTGCTGAGTTTGCCACAGAATCACCCATACTTAATCTTCCTGAGTCACCAACTTCATCCCTGTAAAGCTCAGGTCTTTGTGGAAAGTGTATTCAAATAGGTAGACTAGGATGATCAATGCTTGTGAAAGGTGAAGATAGCTTAGCCTAAAGGGTTGTGGCATAGAACCGGATGTGGTATGCCTTATCTACCCTTGCTAAGATAGTATATCAAATCATATTTGCTTGTGTTAACATGATTATGCAACAGCACCGTGTAATGCAATATTTGGCTCTTATGACTAGTTTCATTTGAGCTGTTTGAATTTTTAATTGGTGACTGATTATTGCTGTAATTTTCAACCCTACCTAAGTGAATCAGTGTGACTCATATAGTTGGTAGAGTTTTGTGGCACTAATCAGTTACCCTCATCCCTTTCCTGTGGGAACTGTTAATCATTGTATTCAGGCTTATTGACATCCAAGTGGACATTTGTAGCACCAGGGAATAAGATTTCAAAGCCTACTTTTTGTGATGATACTTGGTTCTTTGGTTACATGTGTTATGGTGGAGTTTGGCCTCTTCACAGAAACTGAAACTTTGCTTTATAAGGGTAGATCAGGACAGGCTTTCTACCTAAGAGGGCTTCTAGGAAAGAGGGAAAAGCATTATGATCACATTATCTAGTTAGCCCTCTGTCTCTAGGCAGATATAAACCTAGACCATCTACAAGAGTTCATTTTTTTTGCAACTTTTCCCCTCTTATTTGGAAAGTAATACACTTCTATTGTAGAAAATTTTAAATATAGATAAAAATAATGAATGGAAGTATCTTGTAATTCCACCATTCAAAGAACCATAAGATGGGTATGTTTTAAATCTGCATTGATATTTCATGTTTAATTATGTTTATTGTCATGTCACCTTTATGATACTCATCTTACACTTTGTCCATTCTTCTTGTGTTTACTTCTTGAGTTAGAGCCCCATTTAACAACAACTTTCATATGCCTACAGATGGTTACCAAGAGTAGCTCCATATTAACTCAGGCAAATCTGGCTTGATTGAGAAAACAGGTTGACTATATGGGGATTTTAAGTATGATGCTTTGCAAAAACAAGTGTTCTCCTTTGAGAGTGTGACTGTCATCACTCCACCATATTGTGCTATGCAGGTGTGTGTACTGTCATTGAGTTCATTTTACACATTATAATGTGCATGCCGTGGAAGGGATGGGCTGGGGCTCGAGTGGATAGAAAACATCTTAATTCAAGGACTATAGTATATTCTTATCTATTGCTTCCTAAACTAGATGGTAAGCCCTTGAGGGCAGAGGCAACATCTTTATGTTTCATTTTCTCTTAGCACTTAGTAGAGTTTAGCATAAACAGTAGATGCTTAATAAAACCAACTTTGGGGCTTCAACAAGAGATTTGGTTTGATTTCCTCTGGCTGATGGAGAGCATCAGAGTCACTTCTTCTAGATTGCTCACCTTGTCCAGGTGTCCTTGTGGTCAAGTAGATCTCGTCAATGTTGGTCCTAATTCTGTTGGTATTTTAGAGTCGACTTGGGGGATCTATTAAAACCAGCTCCACAGGGGTGTGTTTTTGGATAGTATCAACATTGTGCATTGGAGCTTAACTTAAAACCTATCCAAAAGGAAGAAAGATTATACATTACTCAGATAATAGTTAAAGCAAATAAACCAAATATCTTATTACATAGATTGTCAAATTCCACAAAATGTGCATGCTGAAGAGTAGATTAACGTGCATGCTAACTCGTGGTACAGTTCCTAAAATCTAGCCTTGGAGATTTAAGGTGATCCTAAATTAAGTCCTTTGCAAATGCTTTGTATTTGCAAATACTTTGTGACATTTAGCAGGGTGCCTTTACTTAATGGGAGAAAATTCTATTAGAGTGAGAATTCCAAAATATAGAGCAAAATTTCCTATTAAAAAAATCCCCCCTCTCGGGTCAGTGATATCTTTACTAAGTGGCTTGGTTGCTGTGTTCTGAAGAAGATTCCCAGATGCTGCTGCTCTCAGCAATCTCAACCTTAATCCTTCATGGTGAAATAATTTTGGAGGGAGTAGGGGAAATGACACCTATGTAGGACTGAAGCAGAAAGCGCCGTCAGGATGACAGCATATAAACTTTTGACAAGGAACTCGCCAGCACATATGGCTGTAGGCGGTAGCTTTTTCACTTGATAAACTGACAGATTGTCGAAGAGTCAGGTGAAGAAGCAGCTTGTAGAAAGTGAATGCCCTGAATCCCAGTGAGGAGACTTGGGGTCTTGACTGGTCTCATCTCTTACTTCTGCTTGCTCTGTGGATGTAACTTCTTTGGGCTTCAGTTTTCTCATCTGTAGGCTTGGTGTAATTGATAACACAGATCTCCTTCAGCTGCCACTGCTATGATGTCTTGTTGTTATTGGTTACGGTGGTGGTTTTTTATTTATTGTAGTGCTATGATTTTTAAACATAAGTTCAAATGTTGCCTTTAATTCCCACTCTATTTTTGTAAAAACCAAAAATTGAAGAAAAATAAATTTTAAATACTGTACACTTTAGAAAAAAGCTTAGCTCTATTGTTTTTGTGCATAGACTATCATTAAATAAAATACACGTTTTTATTGACATTATATATTGTATATTTTCTGAACTCCTTAAATATTGATAAGTATGCATGTGCTGTTTCATATTAGATGCATTTTAGATGTTGATCCAGAATATATATTTGAGATTAACCACCTACTGCAACAAATAGGTGCCTTTTGTGTTAATGTTTAGTAAGTAGAATATTATTTTAATTTTTGCTAGTTTCTGCAAATAATGCAAGTAATGACAGAGACATTTTGACTTCTTAGAAAAAGTCTCATTACAATATAGCTGAAAAACTGGATTAAAAATACAAAGAAAGAACCTACTATGTTACTTTACACCTCTTAGATAACACCATTAAACGTGTTTTGTCTACTTGCTGGAGCCATTAGAATTTATTTGGAAGTGATACAGAAACATGTGACTGTGTAGAATGATCTATCCCATCTTCCTTAAAGTAGTTTGCTGTGGTCGGTGTATCTCCCGCAGTCATTACCGCACGTAAATATAATTCAGCAATGAGCAATTGATTTTCTTGAAATCACTTTTTCTTTTTTTTTTTAACTTAATCTTAGATGACTTTGTTTTATGCTAGTGGTTATTGCTTTCAATTCAAAATGACAGCTGTCTCTCTCATCAACTGTTATATACATGGCAAGTGATTCCACTAAAGAAATACAAAACTGAGGTTAAAATAAATTAAGAAAGGTAGAGGAAGAGAAAGAACTTCAGATGTAGACTAAGAAGATCACATATTCTTGGGTCCTACAGGCCGTGTGGTTGTTTGAAGATGCACCAGGCTCTGTGAGACGTCCCTTCAAGTGTGTTGGCAGTTGTGCTCAGGCTGGGATTATGGCAAAGTGACACATTGTAAAGTTGGGTTTTAGATGTTGGAGTTGGGCTTACTAACACCAGAATCTGAATTTGTTTCCTTAACTTCGTTTTTGCATTCAAAACTGAATTAGGCCAACATCTGTTGTTGAAATTTTATTTCCCAGTGTGAATAAAGCCAGAAGTCCTCAAATAAAGCATTCTTCTTATAACTAGTGTGAGCAAACTAAGTTTTACACAGTCAGGTGTATTGAGGCAAGTGACTTATTGACATGCTTTTCAAAAATTTATTTGGCTTATTAGTAGGCTTATGTGAAAGAATCATCTTTCTTCTGTTTGATAGTTTTTGAATAGAAAATGAAATTTAAAAAGAAGACTGCTTGGCTGAATAGTTTCAGACAAACCTGTGAATTCAGTTTTCAACTCTTAGCCTGCACCTGTGGGACTTTTGAAAGCAGTTAATATTAATCATAGCTTCCTTTAAATTCTTTAATTCAATTCAAGGAGGACGGTCTATAGCTTATTTCATGGCACATTTGTCATTGACTCTCTCTATAGGAAAGTAGTTGACAACTTTTGAAATTTGCTTTTATTTTAAACTTGGAATTGCAGGGAAAACTTACCAGTGTTTTCACTCTGAGGCAATAATTTAAAACTCATATTGAAGTCCCCCGTGTTGTCATCTTTTCTACTTGCACCATGTTACATTGTCACTTCTTTACTTCTTGCAGGCTCTGATAAATCTCCAGATTTATATTTAGCTGTCATACCAGGCTTTAGGTGAGGGATCAGGCTGTGGGGGCATTTGCATATATTAAGATATTGCATATTATTAAGGTCTACTATCACAGGCTGATATCAAAGTCGTTAATATCTGACCATGCCTAGACTTAAATTCTGAAGCAGGGCCTCTGGAGAACAGTAATGGGAAGGTGCAGTTACAATTGAGTCAGATGTTTGGGGGGTCTACCTATAAGCTAAGTTTCACCCCTTCACTTGTTTGCAAATACAATCTGCATGCATATTGCCTCAGATCACTTGTGCAAATTCCTCCTGATGAGGAGCCTGGGTTGTTGATGAATCTCATGTACATCCTTGATTTGTTATATGCTGTGAGTGGGGTTGAGTTTCATTGTCCCTGGGTATCTGGCCTGACGAGATGATGACCAGTACAGAGAATCGTGTAGGCCTTGCATTCTATGGAAATAACTTTGTGGTGATAGTGGTTTTGACCTCATTTAGGTGCAGCTAAAGGTAGAGAACAATGTCCATTTTTCAATTGCATGTGCCTATGCTAAAAGTAATTTATAGTTTTACAGAAGTTTCCCTTTTTTTGTAGATATAATACTTTGCCAAGCAGAAGAACCCTGAAAAATTCAAGATTAGTGAGTAAGAAAGATGACGTACATGTCTGTATCATGTGTTTACGTGCCATCATGAATTATCAGGTATGTTTGTGTTTCTGACCTTTAAAAAGTATGAATTCATCAGACTCAGATCTTATTCTCGTTAGCTTCTTTGTATTATTTCTGTTTGAAGTAAATATCAGGATTTAATGAAATTCTAATTGAAAAAGAAAGATCCGATTCATCTAATGCTCAGGATTTAATGCATTGCCCTCATTTTAGTTAGCATTTATGATTTATAATGTATTTAAAGGGAAGACATTCTCCTCCTACAGTGATAAACTTGTCTAGCTTACTTCAAAAATATTTGTGACCATTAAACACAGAGTAAGCTCCTGTTTGTGGGCAGTAATGGAACGACTTTAGAACACTAGGAATGAATAGACTCACATACTAGGTAGGTCAGTGGTTCTCAAAGGGTTGTGTGATGAACAGGCAAGAAGTTAAATTACTGTCTGTTGGACCCAGTGGTTCCTAATCTTTATAAGAATCACCCGGAGGATTCTTGTTATACAGATTCCTCCTTCAGGTGACTGTGATACGGGTTATCCTCACTCTGAGAAATGCTGGCAGAGACAGCGCAGTGTTGGGGGTTGGATTAATCCTAACCACAAAGTGGAAGTTACTGCCTGGAGTATCTGGGGTAAACTGACAGGGTCAAAAGAATCGTTAGAAAAGCAAACCAGGGGGGAGAATTAGAAAAACATAATTCAAACATAAAAATAGGATTTAATTTCCATTGATACAAATGCTACAGATGGGTCCAAGTAGAAATGGACAATAAATACATAGGTAGAGGGTTGGTATTAGAATTCAAATCCAACGTAAGGGTGCTGAATTGAACTTAAGAAGGGAAACATGCATTTATTCTTTCAATCAATTAATATTTTTTGAGCACGGCCATATAGACCCAGATTCCCTGCCTAGGCACAGGGAATACAGCATTAAATAAATAAGTGCCCCAGGGAACTTACTTTCTAGTGAGGGGAGACAGATGATAAATAAATTGGTAAACTATATAGCATTCCAGATAATGACGATGCTGTAACGAAATGAAAGCTAACACTTACCTAGTGCTTTGTGTAAGTCTAGTGCTTTTAAACCTATTAATTAATTTAAGCCTCATAACAGTCCTGTAAGATTAGCAATATTACTCTCCACATTTTACTGATGAAGAAACTGAGACAGAGAAATGAAGTAATTTTCCCAGGATCATATGGCTAATAAGTGATGGAGTCAGGTTTGAACCCAGGAAGACTGGCTCCAGAGAGCTATGACTAAGTACTGTAGAAAAAATAATTAGGAAATAGGAATAGGAAGTGCTGAAAATGTATGTTCAGTTTTAAATAGGCCAACCAGGAAAGTGTCACTGAGAAGATAACATTTAGTAACAACTTGAATGAGGGAACAAGGTAAGGGGTATTAGGGAAAGAAGATGCTAGGCAAGAGAAAGGCAAGTGCAAAGGCCCTGAGGCAGAAATAAGTCTGGTGTGCTCAAGGCCCAGCAAGGAGGACAGGTTGGTTGGATCAGAATGAGAAAGGAGGAGAAGAGTAGAAGACGAAATCTGAAGTTAACAGGGGGTCTAATTGTTTAGGGGATTATAAGCCAGTGAAAGGACATTGGTTTTACTGTGAGTGGAAAGTTATTGAAGGATTCTGAGGAAGAGTGTGACGTGATCTGACACTTGAATATAACATGATCACTCTGGCTTCTGTGTTTAGGACTGACTTTGGGGAGCAAAGACAGAAGGAGGTAGAACATTTAGGAGGCTGTTGCGTTAATTTAGGTGAGTGTTTATGGTGGCATGGACCAGGATTATAGGAGTAGAGATGATGAGAGGTGGCCAGATTCTGGTTTTATTTTGATGGTGTAGGCAATAGCATTGAATATATGATGAGGAGTGGAGGGTGGCCCCAAGATATTTGTCTTGGGCACCTGTAAGATGGAGTTGCCATCTACTAAGATGGGGAAGACTACAGGACCAGCATATTTGGGAGATGTCATTAGGGGTTCTGTTTGGGGGATGTTTACTTTGAGATGCCCGTAGACATCCAAATGGAGATCTTAAGTAGGTGGCAGGATATGCCAGTCTGGAGGTCAAGGCAGAGTTCTGGGCTGGAGATACAAATTTGGGAGTTAATAGATGGCATATAAAGCCAGTGGGGTGAATGACATCAACAGGGGTAGACAGAAAAGCAAAGAGGTCCCAAATAACCGTGGGGCACTCTGTTTAAATATCAGAGAGATGAGGAAAAACTAGCTAGAGAGGCTAAGAAGTAGCCAGGGAGGTAGGAGCCAAGTACAGGAAATGTTTCAAGAAGGTAGTGCTCAGCTCAGTGGCCAGTGCTTACATGACCAGTGTCACGTAAGGTGAGGAGTGAGAGTTGGCCATTGGCTCTAGCAAAGTGCGAGTCATTGGTGATCTTGGCACGATCAGTTTCGGTGGAGTGGTGGGATGCAATGCCTGATTGGAGTGGTTTCAAGAGACAACAGAAGGAGAAGAATCGGAGACCATGAGTGCTTGGAGTTTCGCTACAAAGGATAGCAGAGAAATGAGGCAGTAGCTGGACACAGGTTGGAGGATCAAGAGAGATTTTGTTGTTTAAGATAAGAGAATTTGCATCATGTTTTTATGCTAATGGTAAAGAATCAGAGAGAGAAAACTAATGATGGGGGATGGGAGAATTGCTGGAGCATCTGATATTCTTGAGTAGGTGAGAGAGAATGGGACCAAGGACCCAAGTGGAGGGATTGGCCTTACATTGGAGCACAAGAGAGTTCATCTTTAGGAAGAGGTCAGGAGGTAAGCCACAGATCTGTGTGGGTGGACTGAGGTAGTGATGGGAGATTTTGGAAGTTTGATTACTTATATTATCTCATTGTAGTTGAAAATAAGGTCTTGAGCTGAGAGTGAGTTTGAAAGAGAAGGAATAGTTCCTCAACTCGGCAGAATCAAGAATGATTCTTGAGCCTGTTATTGAACTTCATTTTATAGAAGGATGAGGTAACATGTCTCAAGAGAAGGCAGGTTTTCCTAGGCTTCTGGTCCTGATAGCCATTGCCTAGAGAAGGGACTAGATGTAGTGGTTGTCAACCCTGACTGCACAGTGGAGTCAGCTTAAAAATTTCAGATGCCAGGGCCCTGTCCTTAAGATTCAGTGTAGATTGACCTGGGGTGAATCCTGGAGAATCAATGTTTTGTGTTTCACTCTTCCAGGTGATTTTAATGAGCAGCTAGAATTGAGAACCACTGGGCTGGAGCCCTTTTACCATTTTAATAAAGAGAAACATGTAGTTCATTCATAAAGAATGTGAATAGAGTCCTTTGGTAGTAGTATGAGTCCTAAAATTTTTTGTAGAGAAATATGTTCACTCACTCACATGCTAGAGACATAAATGCGTTTATGATGGTATAAATTACATTAAGTAGAAATTTCAGGGTTTTGTTTTTTAATCAACAATGACAGTCTCCAGGTTGACTCCTAATACTTTGATTTTTCCACATTAATTTCAGTATGGCTTCAACATGGTCATGTCTCATCCGCATGCTGTCAATGAGATTGCACTAAGCTTGAACAACAAGAATCCCAGGTAAGCTTGCTTGGTGACGTACAAGTCTAAATCTAACTAGGGAAAGCAGAGAGCTACTCAACACTTAATCAAGTTAGAGTTTGGAAACTTTCAAGTGCGGCTCTTTGAATTAAGGTTGGCAGTAGACTCCTTGGCTGGGTAGATCAGCTAGGTTACATTCTTACATGTGGCAGAGCTGAGCAACTGGTGACAACTCTAGCCCTTCACTGTTCTCTTGAAGCTTTCATTCTTTTTGAGGCCTGGTTCTCAGCATCCTTGCAAATTTACCAAAATTTGGTGGAGAGCCTGAGGTTGCCAGGTTGTCAGAACTGGGGCCTGGAGAGTCTTGATACAGACTTAGCTACACCACTTATTGCTGAAAGCTGACGAAAGCCACTCTCCCATGTCGGCACTTCACTTGCAACCTTTACATGTAGCTATTATTACCAAACAAAGAAATGAACAAACGGAAAAATAATTCTGCATGCAGATTTCTGTTTATATGCACTTTCCTCTAAAGGCTAGTGCCATGTATTATTCACATCACAGATTACCTCTGGAAGCCTGTCTTCGTCAGTTGATTTTAGTTATTGTAATGTGTTTTCCTTTCTGGTGAGGCATTCTGCATTTCCCGCATGTTATTCCCTTTCATCAGATACCTCTGTATGGACTGTGTATCTGCAAACTGTTAATTCAGCTAAAAAATCTGATTATAAATTAGATCTTTTCTGATTCAGAATGCAGTGCAAACCATAAAGTCCTGTTTAAATGTAATTTCAAACTTCTCCTGACTGAAGCTTTTGCAGCTTTGTGATTGCTTCCTGAGTTTACTAGAATCCCAAGTAGTCATACTTCCTTGTCCCTGCCGTCCACTACGGGGAAGTCATTATTCATTTTTCTTATGACAATCCACATTGTGGATTATCAGAGTGATCTTTGTTTAGAGGTTGGCAATAACTTTTATTCCAGAAAAAAAGATGAAATACTGAAGAGATCTTATTATTATGAAGAAACAGTGCTGTCCTTGACATTGTTTTTGAAAACTTAGAATGTATCTCTAAGGTTCTCCTTCTAAAAATATTTCAGAGTTTTATTTTCTTTTTCTGAGTCAGAGAAAATATTCTTGTATTAGCACAGCTGTAATCTAGATCCTTTCAGATCTCCTGCATAGAAAGAAGGAATGATGCAAACTTGTATTGTCATAGGGGATTTTTATGGCATTATCAGCAAATTAGTAGATTTGAAATGTAGGACATTAATTTCAGTTGATATTTTATCTCTGACTCGGAAACCATAGAATATATTTTACCAGTGGGTTATTTTCCTGAATATTCCAAAGTTTCCTGATTTCTTTAGCTCATCAATAAACTTTTTCAACCATATTGTACTGAGTCTCACCTGATGGTAGGACTTAAAAGACTAATCTTCCCAGAATTAATTTTCACTAGTGAGTAATTTGTAATTTGGGGAGTGGGAACATGCCTTCCGAATTTGCTACCCTAGATAAATCACGTATCTAGAAGTTAGTAAATGTTTAAAAATGTACTTAACTATAACTATGTCTTAGTAAAAGTTTAAAGAAGATATACAGACAAATATTTTATTATTATCAAATCTATCCTGGAAGGAAAGAACAGCTGATTCATCATGTCACTTTCACTGATCTGTGTTTTTCTTTCTTCTTGTTTTGGCAGAACAAAAGCTCTTGTCTTAGAACTGTTGGCAGCCGTTTGTCTTGTCAGAGGCGGGCATGAAATCATTTTATCAGCATTTGACAACTTTAAGGAGGTAGGATACTCCATAGTTTTAAAAAGAACGCTCACAGAAACATCTTATATCTGGACATCTTTAAACAGAAGGGATTCACCTTTTGTGTGTGTGTGATTTTTTTTTTTTATTATTGAGATATACCTGACATATAAGATATTAGTTTCAGGTGTACAACATAATGATTCGATAATTGTATATATTACGAGATGATCACCACTAAGTCTAGTTAATGTCCGTCACCATGATTTACGTTTTTATTTATTCTAGGGCCTAAGGGGTAAAATAGTTAATTTTCTAAGACATCGCTAAGGGAGAAGTGATAAACTTTGTCTAAACATCTTAAATGGATGCATCAAGCTTTCTTTGGTGTCTCCTTTTCAAGAAAAGTTAAAAACTATTTGCAGCACTCATTTTCCTTGGGAGAATATGGACTAGCCAAAAGTGCTCAAAAATCAACCATCCAGTATGTAAATTTTACAAACTCTTTCATCAAAGTTACTTTCCTCAAATCATATGTATTATCATTGCTTTTCTGGATGCTATGAAAAGTCTATCAGATAAATACAAACACTGATTTCAGCAGTTTGTGATCCTAATCAGGTGACCTGTCACGGGCAAACAGTAAACCAATGGACATGTCTGGTTGAAAATGGAAACTAAACAACTACCAAAGAAGAAACAATTACACATAGATAATATTAACCCAAGGACTCCAGCCCAAAGAATCAAGACATCACCAGCCAGTTTCCCTTGGTGGTGTACACGTTACGTGGCCAGGAAGAGTGCATATGTGCTCCCTAGTATGTGCCTGACCTCTGAGGCTACTTTGAGGTGGGACATTACAAGGGTAATTGAAGGCACTTGGATCCCCAGATTATAGTAGGACCCTCAGCCAAGTTGTGCCTTATCCTGGCAGTCCCACTGGATTCGAGATGCTGTTGGATTGACATCCAAATTTCAGAGGGACTTCCAAACTCTCATCTTTCCTGGGAGCCTGTGGAGTAGAACCCAGCTAGTATTTGTTGAGGACCTGCTATGCCAGGGGCTGTGCCAGGTACACAAATGAAATCATTCAGTTCTATAAGAACATCTGTGGGACAAGGATTAGTATTTCCATGTATAGAAGAATAAAATAAAATTCAAATACATTATTTGCCTATGGTCACATAGCTAGATAAGTGGCAGATCCAGGATCAGGATTTGGTGCTCCTGAACTTCCCTTTCAGGTGACATTTGGGCCCACTTGTGTGTGAATCTCCTGAAGGAAATACTAAATTAGATGGGCCCTTGGAGCTGTTCCTCCCACCCTGCCCCCTTAATTGGACTGACTACCCAGGCTGCCAGATGTACTAAAGAGCGACCCCATAATTCTGTACATGGGCTGGGAAGCTTCAAAGATGTCAAGAGGGAGAACAGTCCTCCTGCCTCTTTATTTGAATTGCCTCCCTCCCCCCAGTTACTGCTTTAAGGTTTTGATATTATCTATTTTGTTAATGCCAACCATGGACACAACCAAATATTGTCTTTTTATCTGTTCAGCCTCAGTGAGAGTGAAAAAATATCCAGGTTCCAAGAAAACATTGAAGAATAATAGTGAATCTTTCATTCGTATCCTGACTTCCAAAACAAATAGAGACTTTAAAGATAAGAGTGTATGAATGCTTGTCTGTGAATGTTTTTATATATCATATATCAGTACATAAAATTTACAATTATAAATAAGGAAATAGATATTTGGGTGGAAGGGTCTGATATGAAAGTGAAACAGCATGTGCAGCTAGTATAACTCCCAAATCTTTATCATTAGATCATATTTGAACACATAACATGCCAATCCTTCTCAGGCTGGAAGCGCTTACTATACAGTTATCAGTGGCCCTTGTTACAATATGGGCCATATTATAACAAGCATCTGATTATACTGCAGGTCGAATTATGTCCTAAAATTATAATTGCATAGAATCAGTATTAATTAAAGCCAGTAAATCATGAAATGAATGTTAGTTTTGTTTTCTCTTAGGTGAGATATAGTGCTTTTCTTATGCGTAACAGGAATATAAATACTTGCATGATTGAGTTCTAATTATCTTGAGTCAGAACTGTATCTGATTTAGCCAATTAGGGTATAGTGTGTGCTTAGTTGAAAAAAAAAAAGTAATCCTACTAAATCTAATAGCTGGCTATACTACATGAGAACTAAATTAATTTTGACTTTGAATTTTTAGAGCTTTAACTAAAATCTGCCTCATTTCTGTAATTACTTATGAATGTTGATGGGTGTTTAACTTCTGATTCTCCTTGGACAAGCATTTACATCTTAGAGGAACCAGTCCACGTGGGAGAAGGGACAAGGACACAGCTGGTTCTGTGTGTGTTCTTGGCCTACATTAACCTCAAGCTGTGGTGTCCATGTAGACAGACCAAGCAAAGGGATTAATGCTAATTGCCTTGTGAATGAAGACAGGACAGGAGCATGCCCCTGAGAAACTTTATTCTTATGCATAGGTCAAAAGAGCATCAACCTATTTAGCTGTTCAGTCTTAGGGTGAAAAAGGTGTTCCTTTGTATTGATCTTGCTTTTTTAAAAAAATGCAGTGCCACTCACAGCCCAAAGTCTTTTAAGTCCCTTCCTTTTCTCTTTTTCTCCCATCTTTATGTGAGTGGATTCTTTTTTTCTTATAGCTCAAAGTGAAGAGTGTATTCTTTAATCTTTTTGGCAAAAATGTCAGTGGAATCTTCTCGGTTTAGGGAGGTTTGGGAGCCAGCTGCTCCTGATTAGGAAGAGTTGTCCTTTTGATCTCAGGTGCCTGTGCAGATAGGGTTTTGGTCAGTGAGTAATACCTATTGAGCTGTCCATGGCAGGAGAGAGTACTATACTAGGTACCAGGATACCAGGGAGGAGGGCCAAAGAAGAGTCTTTGCCCTCAAGATTGTTTTTAAAGCTTTTTATCCCATTTAGTAAGTTGGGATTCCACCTATCTGCTTAAGAAGGATGAAAGGATTATCCTTGTTTTCACTGAGGGGACTGGTGAAGGGTGGTTCAGCATCAGACATCAGTATCTATTTTTACAAATAAAGTCATATGCATTGGAGTAGCCAGACCCTTTGGGCTTTGAACATTGTTAGAGCAGAGCCGAGATGCTAAAAGATGCTAAGAGGAAATTTAAAGACCACATGTCTTAAGTATGTAGCAGGATTTTTCCCTTCTAGTTCTTGAGCCAACCAATCCATTCTGTCCTATTTGACCACTACTTATTAATTCAAATGTAAATTGAAGGAAGGTATTCTTTAGCTTTTGATAGATTTTTATGTATGATTGCATCCATTTCTCATATTTCAATTAATATTCAGAATCCAAACAAGCTTGGTTTTCTATTTGTTTGCAAAGAATCTTGCTACATGTCTTATAATATCTGACATACATGTTTTAGAAAAATAGGAAGCACTTCCAATTTAATGGTATCTGATGGTGGCAAGAGTATTAACCCAAGGCCTTGCTTTTGGTGGGTGTGGGGGTTGGGGCCTAAGCCTGGTGTCACTGAGCAAGCACATACATCACCTCAGTATATATGATGATAGATGAGTTTTAATTACATCAATTCAGATTTGTACCATACATGGTTTATGACATGCCTGAAAATGTGAGTGTAGAGAATAGATGAAGAATAAACTAAGTCAACTATTATGCAACTTGAATTCTTTTGTCTTAAAAAAATTTTTTTAAATAAAGGGAATTAACACTGGTTTTGGTGTTGAAACAACTCATGAAACTTTATGGTCCTGAATTGAGGACCAGAGTGAGAACAAGGAGTCATCTGTTTTTCCTTATTGGCTAATTTAGCTATGTGGAAGGATATTACCGTCTTCCCTAAATTGGTACTTTCTTAATTGCGTGGCATAATATAATATATATTTATATAATATATATATATTTATATATATATTTATATATAATATATATATATATATATATTTCTGGCCTACCAGACAGAAAACAATATATCTGGAAGCAAAGGTCACTGTTGATATTTGCATTAGTTCAGGGTCTTGTTTGCAGGAAGCAGAAACTGACTCAAACATACAAAAGACAGGGTTGATTGGAAGGATGTCGAGAAATGCACAGAGTTGACAAGGAGCCTGGAGAAACAGGCCTGGAAAATGGGTGGGCATTCCTAAAATGTGGCTAGACTCTCCAGCTGTGCCCTTGAAGCTGAGCCACCATAAACACTATTTGGGGTTCTGATCAGGCTTTTTCTTCTCTCCCAAATGACATGAACCATAGCTAGCAATCCGCTGGGTCATAAAACTACTCTTTCTGGTTAAGGACATCAACTAGCGCCCACTTTACAGTTATAAACACTATATGTAATCCAATTTCCCTTAGGAACTTTGAGGTCTTTTACCTAGACCTTGCGCTCCTTAGCTTTTCTTAGTCTTCCTAATTTTTTCCATTACATTTTTTAATATATCTGAGAAATTGCCTTTAAGAGAGTGTTTCCAAGAGTCTGGCAAAAAATGCTTCCATTTGAAATCAAAGGGAAGAAGTACAGAGACCTCATAGACTCTGCAATGGAATAGCCTACTCTGACACTAGTAATAAAACCCTCTGAGGGCTTGGAGCTACCAGCTCCCCCAGGCTGCTGAGAGATGCACCTGGAATTCATCAGAATTCCAAATCGATTATAACTGTGTTCTCATCTGCTTCCACAATGACAGCATCTGGCTTTAACAAATAAGCCTGAGTTTGGTTATTAAAGTCCCAACTCCTTCCCACTTTTGACCTTCCATGTAGATAGATGGAGCTGTGTGAAATGAGTCACTCAAGGCCACCAGCTCTCTTGTACACAGGACTGTTGGCAGCAGCTGTTATTTTTTTTTTGCCTATTGCTAGAAGGCTTCCTGAGAAAGCTGATGTGGTTTAGCTACTGGGCATCTGAAAGCACTCGTGCTACACATTATTAAGTTGATTTAAGAAAGCCTGTCAAGTTTTATTTACAGTGGACCAAATTGGGCAGGAAGGAGAGCAGACATTTTGGTGTGCTTCCAGCTTCCCTCTGAGTTTAATCCCATCTAATCTAACCTCTGGAACATTTGAGGGTATAGGATTATAAATTCAGCACAAGACCATCCACATAACTCCGTCCATGGTAAAATTTTCAATGTGGAGGGAAGGGGACTTACTTTTTTCAGTCTCTCACTAAACTAGGAGCAATGTATTCTCTCAAATCTCAAATTATGGAAGCTACAGTTCTAGAGCACGTGTATATTTCACCATATCAATATGGCCAGAATTAGATGGCCATATTGGACTGGCTCTTCTCTGGCCAGTCCATCTTTCTAGAATCAGGAAGCAAAGGCACAGTAATTATTTTTTTGGACTGTTCACTAACTCTTGCAGTTACTGTTTGTGCATAGTAAATTATCCCAAACTTAGTTTTATTAGGCCCATGGCTTCTGTGGGTCAGGAAATCAAGCTAGGCATGGCAGGGATGATTGTCCCTGCTCTATCGTGTCCACGGCCTCATCAGGGAAGATCTGATTGACCTACGGGCAAGAATTCATTTGGAGGCTTCTTAGCCCATGTATCTAGTTTCTGGGCTGTGATGTCTGAAAGGTTGAGCTCAGCAGAGCCTATCCACCAGAGTGCCATGTAGAACTCCATCTGGCTGGAGCTTCTCATGGCATGACGGGGGTTTCCAAGAGGGAGCATCTAGGAAGGAGCATCCAGAGAGCAGGCATTCAAAGAGATAGAAGTTACAACAAGTCTCCTGAGGTAGTCTTGGAAGTCATCAGTGTCACTTCTGCTGCATTGTGATGGTTAGAAGTGAGTCACTAAGGCCTACCCAGATGCAAAAGGGAAGGCAATGACTTCACTTCATTGATGGTGGAGTGTGAGAGTCACAGTGCAGAAGAACATGTGGGGTGGGAGAGGCTGCTGTGATCACCTTTGGAAAATACAATAAATTTTCGAGAATTACCAATATATCTCTAGTTGTTCTTCTATTTTCTCTCTCTTCTTCACTCAACCCAATACTTGGTTTCTCCTCAGGACCAAAAGCTTTATAAACTTTTTCATTGGCGATAGAAAGGATAGTCACTACTTCTTTCAAGCCAGTGTTTTATGGGCAAACAATATTTTGAGAGCTTTTCTAGAAGAGAAAGGAGCCATTTACATAGGATTTCTGAGCCTCTGGTAATGAACTAGTTACTTCTTTATCCTCTGTGTCTTTGTGATCTAGTAAGGAAGAGAAGGCTCATATCCTGCTGATCATTAAGGGATGAGTCATGCTAACTTACTGGAAAAAAATTTTCATGAATATTTGACTGCCACTGTGTGTCAGAAATGTTAATTAACACTGGAAATAAGAAAATGAATTAGAGGCCCTATTCTTAAGAGGGAGTGTCCCAGTCTAGTTAAGGAAACAGATAAATATTTCAACAGTTACACTGCTAGGTTCTCTAAAGATAAATGCCAGGTACTTGGCAAAGAGGAGGAACAGCCAACCAAGAAGAGGTGGAGGAAGGCGGGCAGGTGGGGTAGGAGCTCTCAGGGGAGGCTTCCTGTAGGAAAGGGTGCCTGAGCTGAGTTTAGGATGAATAAGAGTTAACCAGGTGTATTAGTTTCTTATCACTGCTGTAACAAATTGCCACCCACTGAATGGCTTAAAATCAAACCAGTTTATTATTTTACAGTTCTGTCAGTCAGATGTTTAAAATGAGTCTACAGGATGGTGTTCTTCTGGAGAGTCCATTTCCTTGCCCTTTCAGTTTCTAGAAGCTGCTTACGTTCCTTGACTCATGGCCCCTTCTCTGCCTCTTATCCTTTGCCCTCCTTCCTTTAATGACCCTTAGGATTACATTGAGCCCACCCAGATAATCCAGGATAATCTCGCCATCTCAGGATCCTTAACTTAATCATATCTGCAAAGTCCCTTTTACATGTAAGGTAAATATTCACAAGTGCCAGGGATTAGGACATGGACATCTTTGTGGGGGCCCTTATTCAGCCTGTCACACCAGGTAAAGATGTCATTTTATACAAAGAAGGTGGCATCTTAATAAAGCTCCAAGGACTTTAGTTTACCTTGATTCTCCAGTCTTATGGGGGCAGGGTGTGGGAAGAGAAAAGGTGGGATAAGGAAGTTAGTGGCAGATCAGGAAAGACCTCATTGCTTATTCCAGAGTCTCCGTATTGCCATGCAGCCTAAAGCTAGCAAGAAGCAGCGGTAGGAGATATGTTCCCCAGTCTTTTCCAAGCATTGGCCGTTTAGATCGACTCTCTAGGTTATTAAAGAAATGGCTGTTCTATTTTGCTCCGAAAGTCAGTTGGCCCTGGGCTCAGCATGAGGTCACTCTGACAGGGCAGGGTGCCGTGGGGTCTGAGATTTGTTTCAGAAATGTTGCCATTCATATTTCTCATTCCTTGGGCCTCTTCCTCCATGGACAGACAGTCGTTTGCTCCCTCAGCTGCTGTATTCATTCACTTCTAACATCTTCAAGACTTTCCTTTGATGTGGGCTTGGGGGAGTAAAATAAAAAAGTAATAAATAATAAAAGAGGAATACAAGAGGTAGCGGTACCTGGGGGCAGACGAGATTACCTCGATGTCTGACGAGCATTTGTAGAGATGCTTGCTTTTCAACCTGGCTTTAATTAAACCGTCCCCTCTCCACAAGCCTGAGTGCAATTTTATGCAACAGGGAGCCTCATCTATTTCATTCTTAGCAGCCACTTTTTTTTTTCAACAGGGTGTTGCTTCCTTGTTATTTTTATTCTTGTAAAAATGCCATTTCTAAAACCTGTCCCCTTTGCCAACTGTAAAACAGTTGGCTTATGTGCCCTTGTTTCATATTCTGGGAGGATAACAATGAAAGGCTTCAAGAAAAAGCAGTGAGGGCTGTGTGTTACTTTAAGACCCGTAGAATCTGCAACAGAGGCTGGCACAGGTCCCTACACATGGAGCTTTCACTTGGGAAGTGTCTTTGACATTTAGACGTTGTTATGGCTGTAAGGTACGTAAGGATGGTATGAAGCACTCTGCTGTGAGTTGATTCGAGAACTCGAATCAAAACTCTTACAGCTTTGGCAATATCATCACCAACTCCAAAAACCATGAGAATGGGAGTTCCTAGTTCCCGGTCAGGACTTAATTGCCATTCTGTCATTTATCTCTGCAGAGTAATGTTAAAGGTCTATTTTAGGACCATCTTGTTTCTTTCTCCTGTGCGAAAGAACTGCCTCCCTGTTCTTTGTCTCCCTCACTCCAGCTCGACTTGTGTAGTGAGGATCTTTTTTAAAAAGTCTGTATCTTGGGACTTAAGTATACTTTAGTGTTCTGTATTTGTTCTAGCTGCCTTTTTGGTAAGGAAGATTGGCCCTGGGCTAACATCTGTTCCCGTCTTCCTCTACTTTATATGGGATGCCGGCCACCGCGTGGCTTGATAAGCAGTGCATTGGTCTCTGCCCGGGATTTGAACCTGCAAACCCTGGGCCGCTGAAGCGGAGCACGCAAACTTAACTACCATGCCACCGGGCCGGCTCCTCTAGCTGCTTTTTAAAGTAGTTTTATATTAAGTGAAAATAGAAATAATTGTTTCTAAGTGTCAAATAATTCTGGATTATAGTTTATTTTAGTGGTCGTTAAGTCCAGTGCTAAGCAGTGGCTAAGCCCCAGATCCAGGGCTACATTAACTGTCTTATTAAATAAGCTTCTAGGTTTAAATAGAGCTGTTAAAATAATTATGAAGATGCTTATGCTGGATGTGTTAACTAGGAAAAGGATAAAATAAATCACATATATATATGTCATATGTAAGCATAGTTGTGTGTTTGTATGTTATGTGTGTGTGTGTGTATTATGATTAACAGCATAAAGATGTATTCATGCAGAGTAACAAGCCCTAAAGGGAAACAGATGAGAGGGTTTGGAGTGGCAGTGTCGCTTCTGTTTTGTGTGTGTGTGTTTATTTCTGTTGCTTGTAATGTTTGGGAAGTGACATTATGCCTCACATGGCTAAATGTCCCCATTGTGCAGGGTTAGATTTTTCCTTCTGGTAGCATTTCCTATGACACACTTTTTCTTGTCTTTTCTAAAGATGCTAAGTTATCTTTTGTGTAACATCTCTCTGAAAATAAAGGCATTGATCGTTAGCACCTTTTCTTCAGAACTAATAAACAAAATCAAAATTCTTTGGAACTTCTAGGGAGTTGTTGAGCAAATGTATTTCTTACCATGGAAAAAGCACTGTTGTAAGATCAGGAGAGCTTGACGGAAAATAAAAGGCATGAGTTTTTTTCCCCGCAAGAGTTTCTGTTGCCTTGAGAAAGACTGGATTGACTTTAGTAGGTATTTAGTTAAGGATCAAATATATGCTAAGAATAACAATAATTCAGAACTTTAAGAATTGTGCTTATATTTATATTTTTATTCCCTATTATAATTGAAACTAGAGTTTTAGGTGTTGTTGCCAGTGAATATGCTTATTGAGCTGGACTCCTTGTGTGAGTCAACTTTAGATTTCATTTGAAATTTAAATACTTATAAAACATAAGCACATTTTAAATTAATTTGGTCATGAGCAGAGTTCATGAATTTATTCCATGTTGTAAACACCAGCCAGTATATTTGTTATGTCATGTGTACAAAAAGAGGCATATACATTTATAGAAATAGTAAGGCTACCATTTATTGTTTGCTGAGTGCCAACAGGCTAGTATATATTACTTTAATTCTAAGATCTACCCTATGAAGTGTAAGAGTAGGGAAAGAGAGGTTCAGAGTAAATAGGTCTCCTGACATGCTTTAGTAAATGGCGACCTTGGGATTTTTACGGAGATCTATTTAACTCCAAGGCTCACAGTCAACCTTATATAACATGTTGTCACATACCAAACACTTTCCGGTCATGATCATACACTCCCTCAATTTTCCACCAAAAAGTGAACCTAATTGGAACAGTTACAGATTGAGTAGGTTATTGGAGTGTTTGAAGTTATTAGTAAAATTCAAGACAACCTGGGCTGGTGATATGGGGCCCAAAGAGAGGATCGTGTTTGAGTAGGATTATAAGGGAAGGAAGAGACTTGATTTGGTTGGTGGAGGGCTTTCTGGGAACAGAGGAAGAGACTGGCATGAACTCCATCTCGGAGCAGTGGCAGTCAGAATAAATGTGCTGGTTGACAAGGAAAAATTTTGGACTGGGGTCTGTGTTACAGAATAAAGCAAGACAGGAGGCAAGCATGATTAAACTTCTGAGGAAGTAATAGCGGAGAGATTTGAAACCTGTGATGAAAAAAGTCTCAATTGGAAGATGGATAAAAGTGGGAGGGAAAAGAAAGCAACTAATAGTCCTAAGGTACTTTACAGTTTATAAAGTGCTTTTATATCGGTTCCATTTGATTCTGTGGAAATCTGAGAAGGGCGTTTTATGTAATTCTAAGTCTTATCCATACTCTGCATAGAATACATTGGAGGAGAGAGATACTGGAGTTTGAAAGACAAGTGGTTCAGGTGTTAAATGGCCAGGTCCTGGACCAAGTTTGTGGCCATGACAATGGATATGAAGCCACAAAATTGAAGAAAAGTCAGCAAGAGACAGTGATCCACTGAATATGAGGACGGACATAAGAGGAGAGTAAGAATGTATTCAAATAGTATACATTTAATTAAGAAGAAAGCACAGCCATGATGAACAAATATGATCTGGGCATTTTTTCCAGGCAAAGAAAATAAGCTCAGATTTTATTAAATTCATTTTTTAGTGATGTTAAAATGCCTGACGTCAGATTCTTGGTTCTGAACTGAAGATCACACGTGAGAAAACAGGCTTAAACAGAGGTGACTAGGGATTGTGTGTGTGTAATCCAAATAGAGGATGGGATTGTGACTAAGGAGGAGACCTCCCCAGTCTGGAAGAAGAGTAAGGAGGCCAGGCTAGAATGGGCTAGAAAGATTCTCAGAAGAGACCAGCACAGAACACAAAGGGTAGTCAAGAGGACACCTGGTGGGTCTGGTATCTTGTGGTGCAAGTGCCTGCTCTAGGTGACAAGGTAGTCAACTGGTCTCTATATTCCTTCCAACTCTACAGTTTTATGTTTCTATATAAAATTTTGTCTCCACATGCCTGTGTGTGTAATACGTGTTATGCATATATATTCAAATAGTCCCATCTGAGAGAGGTTAAGTGGTTCTTTGCAGATATAAAAACACAATGTACCTAGATAATAAAATGATAGGTACAAAAATTTACAAACAGGAAAAAAAAGTAACAAAAGTCCAAGACCAATTGGTAGGAGAGTAACAAGCTTAAAGTAAGAATAGATCATTGTGATTTTAGGTTGCATTGTGACTTGAATCCCTAGTTCCCTTTTGTAATCACTTGGAAAAGGCCGTGTCAGTCCCTAAACCCAAGTCTCATTTAAAACATCTGCACTGTGTTCAGGGAGCCCGCTGCTTCCCTAACCAGAGGTGAGCTGGAAGTGCTGGGCTCACTGTTGGTACCTGCCCCTAGGAAGGGCCTGTCTGGGAAAGGGTCCCTGGCTTGGGCAGTGTTTGAAAGACAGAGCTTTCGAGTCATTATTTAGGCTTTTTATTTCTTGGCTCCTCCATCGTACCCCAGACTCTGTTCTGCTCACTGTAGTTCAACAGCCATTTTTTATTCCTTTCACCACAGTGGCGCATGTGGCTCCTGCCCAACTCTTTCATTCTCTGTATCAGTCTGCCAAGGATGTATAGTCAGACTTCATTTTAATTCACACCAATTGACTGAAACACACTCAGTAGAAGAAAATGGCTCAGTGGTTCCTGATTATGGTCCAACAATCACTGTCAGTCACCCTTCATCGTGAAGTTGAGTTCTTGGACAGAATTTTTCCCCTCAGCTCTGCGTCACTGGAGAGTGGAAATGGCCAATCACAGTAACATGAGCCAAGACTCTGTTTTGTTTCAGCAGTTTGGTTTTGGCCATGGAAAATGAGGGCTCCTTCCCCACCACTAAATGTACCCCGCAACACATATGGTATTCCAGATTTACTGGTACACCACTTAGAACAACACTGAATTTTCCATTTTGAAGTATTTTCCAGGAATAGGTGTAAAACTCGGAAATAGTGTATTCTATGTGGTAGGTATCAAGGCCGCTGGTAAAAGATAATCGTCTTTTTGTTCCTTGCGTATTTGTTCTTGACTGTTTGATGTTATAGCATGTCGGGCATTCCAGGACAAATCTGTTTACTTGGGTGGATTCACTGAGTCTGATTGTCCCTGCACTTTGGGGAATGCATGTCCTGTAGACCACGTGGGAGAGAGCTGTTTCTGTATCTCTCTCGTATTCTTGCTTAGAATCGAACATTCACTTGGCTTTGGGAAGAGAATGTGTAGCCTTGTAATGAGCCTCCAGGTGACAGAGGTGGGCACATCCCAGAGGCAACTAGAGAACAGTTAGGGACTGCTGCTCTCTAACCTGGTAAATGCCGGGGATTGTACCTGGCCTTGTTAAAACAGGTGAACTGAAGGGAAGTCTTTTTTTTTTCTACCTTGTAAATTGGTGGAGGGCTCCTTTCTATATAGAGAAACCTGTCCTGTCTCTGAATGGTCTGACTTCATCTTCATGGAGACATGGCAGATGTAGTTGTTCTTTGTAAGGTATGCTTGACTCTCCAACAGTCTTGCAAGAAATTTCATAATTGGAAATTCATTTATTTGCTTCTTCAAGTTTTGGGTTTTAAGAATTCATCATTTTTGTAGAAATAAAGAGGCTATTCTCTAATCCAGTAGTTCTCAAACTTTTGGCCCCAAGACCCCTTTTTACATTCTTAAAAATTACTGAGGACTCCCAAAAGTTTTTGTTCATACAGGTTATGTATTGGTATTTTCCACATTAGAAATTAAAACAAAATTTTGATAAAATTATTTCATCAAAAATACCATCATAAACTTACTACATGTTAATGTTAACTTCTTCTATAAAAAAATACCTATTTTCCAAAACTGAAAAAAAAATCAGAATAGTAGCTGTCTTAGTCATCTTTGGCTGCCATGACAAAATACCATACACTGGACGGCTTAAACAACAGAAATTTATTTCCTTGCGGTTATGGAGCCTGAATGTCCTCATGCCCCCATGGGTGGGTTCTGGGGAAGGCTCTCTTCCTGGCTTGCAGATGGCCCCCTTCTCACTGTCTGCTCAGATGGCCTTTCCTAGGTGTGTGTGTGGTGAGATCTCTCTTCCTCAGCTTATAAGGCCCCATTATTAAGGCCCCATCCTTATGACCTGATTTAACCTTACTTACCTCCTAAAAGCCCTATTTTCAAATACAGTTGAATTGAGGGTTAGGGCTTTAACATATGAGTTTTGTGGAGACATAATTCAGTCCATAACAGTGGCATAATTTTACATGTTTATACATCTTTTAAAGTCCAGTTTAATAGAAGATAGATGCATGCTCATATCTGCTTCTGCATTTAGTCATTTGTGTTGTTTTGATTGAAGTAGTCGAAGAAAATCCAGCCCCACACAAATATGCAGATGGAAAAGGAAGTATTTTAACAGCATTTTTAGATAATAGTGGATATTCTTTTTTGATGCTATACAAACACTAGACAAGTAGTAGTTTCTTACAGATTAGTTGCAAAGTGAAATCTGAAACTGTATCAATGAACTTTTGTACTCTGCTGCATTAAAATTTATTTGCTTATCTTGCTCCTTGAATGCATAATTTTGTAACAGCATGCAGTGGTCACTTGGAAAATATCAATTCACTGAATTATGCAGATCTTCTAAATATTGATTCATTTCATAATGCAATATTAAAAAAAATCACAATCATTATTATCATCACCAATCTCATCAGAAAAGTCTTAATATATTGGGAAGTTGTCAAGCTCATGGTGGATCCAAGTTTTCCAAAAATCCTCATTTTTGCTTGAAAGCTCAATTTTTACATTTGGAAACAAATATTGTCAGTTGTTTTTCTTAAAGTAGAAGGCTCACTTCATTCATTTTCAGGAAAATAACTGCCAAGTATATCAGTCTGGATAACTGTAGTTTATCAGTCATTCTTTCAAATAAGAATGAAAATGTGGCTAGTCCATCTTGCAATTAGAATAGTCACAGAAGTGCTTTTCCTTGAGGCAATTATATTTTAATATGTAGCAAAAGTGCTTTGTGCAGACTTCCCATTTAATTTTATAGAATGTTAAAAAAGTGTGTATTCAAGGTTAGATTTAATAAAATTAATGCTTTTTATTGTGTCATCAAGGGCATTCTTAAGTGAAACGGCCTTTTTTGTTGTTGAACTGAGAATGCACGGCTGTGATGAATTCAGTGATTACTGGTATAATTTGGTGCCACTGCCTTGATTCATGCTAAGGTACCAGCAGTTTTATTTACCCACCATTGCTTTTGCACCACCAGTGCAAATGTCAACGCTGTGAAAAAGGCACGTAATGTCTTAGTATTATTATAGTACTAATTAAATTAAATAATTTAATAATATTTAATAAATAAAATTATTTAATAAATAATTTTTTAAAATTAAATAATACAAACTAACTAAAGTAGTTTTGACCTTACAGACTCTGTAAAAGGGCCTCAGGGACCCTCAGTGTTCAAGGGCCACACTTTAAGAAATGCTGCCCAAATCTGTTGTCTGCTGTCAACTTGGGCTGGGTGGAAGTTGTTTCAGGTAGCTAAGAGCAAGGTCCTCCTGATTAAGACCCAGAATTGGGGCAGAGCACAGAAGAAAATAGAAGAGTTATGAAATGAGAGTTAGGAGGGAGCAGTGGACAAACTTCAGGCATTTGCCTATTTGTGGACTGAGGTCTTTGATCTAGCAAACGAAGAGTCCTTGTCTTCAAGGGCTCTGAATTCGTAGCACTTCTTTGTTCGATTTAATTTGATCTGTTGTGATTCAGGCATGAGGAGAGCATGGTTGACATCTGCTTCCTGAGCAGGTCCCAAGGACTGTGGTGAAAAACGCAGGATTTAAACAGCTACTACCATGTGCTGTTACTATGGTTTAGTGAACATGTGATGACCACTAGAGATGTGTCATTGTGTCCCCTCCTTTGCCTTGCTTGACCAAATTGGGTACACTCAGAGGATGAAAGTGTAGGAGAAACGAATGAAATAAGGATAGTGTTAGACCTTCTTCTACTTTTGAGGGATTTGACTGGTAAGTCATCCCAGAGAAGACTGAAGGCCTTTGTCCTTTAGTTCTCAGGTAGCTATTTAAATATCAGTCTCTTTTGAAGAAATAAAAGCTATTTTGGTCTTCCTATAGGAGTAGAAACCTTGAAAGAATCTGTATGTGTCCTTACTGATGACCAAGAGATGTGAGTCTTTCATTGAAGCCAGAGGGATTTAAGTTGGATGTTAGGAATATTTCCGAAAGATGTGACTTATGAGGAATTGTATATTGTGGAGCCTTACTCTCTAGAATTTAATAAAGGTCACCTTTTTTTAGAGGCGTGATAAAAATACATTTCTCATTTAAGGCATGGTGTGTCAATGAGTCATCCTTTCCGGATTTTACCAGCTCTTCTGTGTCAGGATTCTTTGTTCACTACAGCGAAATATATGCATGGAAAGTAAAACAGTCATCTGGATGCTTTGTGTGCCTGATGCCAGACATCTGGATATTTGGAAACATCTGGAAAAGTGACTGAACTTTTCATAAGGGTGTTTAGCATTATGTCGATGAAACCTCTGGCTCATAATCAAAAGTCTACCAGTCCAGGATTGATATAAATATTAACTTATGAGGAAGGAGAGTTGAATAGATTGTAGAATACATTCAGTTGTTTAGCTTTTATTAGTTTTTATTTCAGTGGAGTGAGATAAGGTGGTTTTGTTTCAGAGTGCTTCAATTTGATGAACACTTCCACCTTTAAATCCCAAGGAGACATGAGAGCCAGCAACAGGTCAGAGTGATCTGCTTCTGTCACAGCAGCTATTTGGTGTCAGTGTATGAAATGTCTGGTCACCTCAGGGGAAAAAGATCATAGACCCCAACAACCACAGAGCATGCCAGAAAAGTGGTTTTGTTAGGCCATCCTGGCATCAAGTAACCCTCAGACTGCTGGTCCTCTCAATAGAAGGTAAAAGATTTCTTTTCACCTAGGACCCACTCTGGAATAACTGTTTACTTCATGCAGCCCTGAAAAGAAAACGAAACTTTTGTTCCCGAGCAGACCCCGAGAAGGGTAGTCTAATCAGTCATAATAGACTGTGCCTCTAAAACGGTGCCTTCCTGCAGGGAGCCCTGCGGATCACAGGGGCCTATTGTGAGAAGAGAAAAAGAAAGTATTGAGGCAGGCGCCAGGCAACAGGGCAAGAAGGAAACACTTAAGCAAGGGGCCTTTAATTTTTATATAACTAACCCAGAAGCATATTTTATAGCCACCTCATAAGATCAGGGCTCAATCTGGCTGCAGACTTTGTGTGGTGCCCTGGGAGCTGTTGCTGGCGGAAGCCAAAGACAGTCACTGACCTTGAACGGGGGGACGGAGCGGTGTCTGAAGGCCGGCAGTCTGTTGTTCATTTCAACATCTGGCCAGCAAGATAATACTCCTTATTGCAAGGCTTTTGTAAAACCATCTTTTCTCCGGTATTAGCCTTTAGGGAAATCATCCCCTGACCTCTGCCCACCCTTTGAGATGCTTTAAACCACTGCCTCTTTTGCATGCAGGGCCCCGGATTGATCCACATGGTTTGGGACACTGTTCAGAAATGTCTTTTGCAGATGTTGGAGAACAAGAGTTGAGCTGTTTTTTGGCAGAGCTGTGCTTTTGCTTCAGCTCTCCTTGAAGTGAAAATGTATCTTGCTGTCCTGGGTGTGGCCCATTTTCCCCGGGTAGTGCAGGATTGATCTGCTTCCCAGCGCCAGTGAGCCGATGCCCTGAGATAGCTTTGGTCCTTATGATGGGTACTTGGGGCCCGTGTAGCCGAGGGCATCTCTCTACATTTGGTTTGTGTAGAGCTTCCAGGCCGGTCAGCTTGGGAATATCATGTTATATTGCCGTGCCTAGATTAGAATTTTAGAGTTTCAAGATATCGAGTGAGAGGATTTTTTCAAACTTTTATTAGTAATGAAAACTTTCAATGAAACTTTTTTTTTTTTCAAAGGAAATCTTACCAGGCAACTCAGTATAATAAAGCAGAGTTGGATAAATGAGGATAGAAGTCCCAAGAACCTTACTTATTTGCTTCTCCTTTCCCTGCCAAGCCCCCCATCTTTGGAGCCTCCAAAGCGTTCCTCTGTAACCGTGATGGCTTCTTAGAGCAGGGCTTGAAAACCAATGATATAATCTAAGGCTCTCAAATTCAGAGATGTGGACACTGAAGTCAGGGAGGTTCTCTGAGTTGTCAGAGTTCACAGTGGGGTGGTGGCAGAGCCATGATTTACGACACAGGTTCTATGGTCCCCTGTTTAATACTCCACATAGTCCCACTTTTGCCCTCATATCCCCTCACCTCCGTCAGCGTTAGAGCTTGAAGGTGCAAAGAGGGCTGGATGTGTTAGGCAGGACCCCACAGGGGTGGCTGGGTGGGTGGCTGTGTTAGCAGTCTGCGGTGTAGGCTCCCAGCCCTAGTGTTTTCACTTTATGCAGTGTTCATCAGGGTCGGTGAATTTATTCACATGAGACTGATTTATAAATGACTTATAAATGAAGATGCCTCTTAAGTTTACAGTAGAGTGCATGCTTTTCCAGAGCATATACTTTTATTTTTCTCCCAATTGACTTAATTTCTGGTAGCCTGGCTGCTGAGCAGTGGAAGTCTAATTCCTGATGGAGTGATTTTAGCGCACAGAAGGGCTCCTCTCCAGGCTCTGCTCAGCCTTTCTATGGCTGTGTCTCTTCAATTCGCTCCCTATCCCACCTACTCCAGTGGCTACTTGTTACTGATACAGGAAATCCGTGTCAAAGCTAATGGGGGAACGAGAAATACCAGTGAATACAAAAGTCAAGAAATGCCAGATTTCAGTTGCAGTAGTACAATTTTTTACTTCAAAGTTTTCCGATCATATATCTGGTCTTTGTTGGCAGATAGAACTTATGTGTAGCAGTATATAACATGCAATGATATATACATGCAGATATGCTTCCGGCTCTTATATGTGTTTTAATGAAGCCCTTGAGAGCATCCCCGTGAAGGCCAATATGTGGATTTTGAAATAACTGAGAATCAATGTCTCGTTCCTTTCGTCCTCACCAATTTTCTAAAACGAGGCCAGTTTCAGTGGAGAGAAGAGGCACGTTCAGTCATGATGGTCCCATTTGAACCAAGTGTGTGGGGGTGGTCCAGATGTGAGCTGTGTGAGCTAAGGCGACTTTCTTCTGATGTGAGACACAACTTTTACCAACCTTCCCCAAACATGTCTTCACATTTCCTCTTGGATTGCACTATACACTTGTTTAATGATTGTTAAAGTAATACAGAAACAAATGTGGATCTGGTTTGCATGCTTCCTTTCCTTTAGCAGAAATGAAGGGGGCTTCTGGAATCCATGCTGTTCCTATGGAATATGTCAGAAAATACCACCCTGAGTTCGTTAGTTGAGATTGGCTGCAGAGCATTCTAACTAAATCTTTACTACGGACAGGGGCTTGGTGGAGCTGGTAAGAGGGGCCCTTCTTGTCCTTACAGTGGATGAGGAGAGAGGTCAGTCGGATCATTCTTTCACAGTTTCCTGAAGCTGGCATCTGTGTTGGCAACATGTCCTCTTGTGCATTGGGATTCTTTTCACAAAGTTCATAGCAGCTGTAAGTTGGAAGATATTTAAGTCTATTATTTTTGAAGATTAAAGGTATTTCTCTTTGTAACACATGTTCTCAGCATGGATTTGTCTGTTGATAGAATGAGGGATTTCTAAAGAAATGCATGTAGTCAAGGCCCTTCTTAATGTCTATTTTAGTCCTGTCTACCAGGCTAGTCCAATGTTTTTTGGGATCTTTACCCAGTATGAAATTAATCTAATATTGCTTGTTTGGGATTTGATGCCATGTATTTATATTAACAGGCTGTGAGTAGTTTGTTTTATTGCTGCCCACGTGTGCTTTCCTCAGCCACATGAAATCCATTTTCTGTAATGACCCGGACACGATACCTGATTATTTGGGAGTTACCTTATTATTCATTGTACCTATGTGGGGGCAGTGGGCCAATCCCTGCTGCATTCCTATGATACCTAGTTATAGTAACTATGTTTCTTTATTTTAATTGGAGGTTGAATGAGTTGGAGAGTGAATGAGCTAGCTATCCAGTTTACAATTGGTAGTAAAGGCTGAGGGTTTAATCAGCTAGTCTAATATTGTACAAGCCACTCGTTCCCAAATTCTAGTCCAATGACCGTGAGTACTTTTTAGAAGCACATTCCTAGTTCTATCTGTGGAAATTCTCAATTCATTATGTCTTGATTTAGACCCCAGGAATTGCCATATGTAGAAGTTCTATGGAAGATTCTAATGCATGGACATCAAGTGTATATCTACAATGTAATGATTGTGGTTTTTATAATAACATTTTTCATCTCTGTTGATGTCTCAGATAATTTTGGAATGCTTTAACCATCTTCTTAAATGATGTATGTTTATCTGAACATTCTGGGCTGTGTGGGAGAGGGAACATCAGGCTGGCAGTTGGGGACCTGGTTCTAGCCTCTGTGTTGACCTTTCGTCGAGTTGGAGATATTTGATCTGTCTAGGTATCAGTCTCATTCATAAATTGAAGTAGATTACCCAAGGTACTTCGCAGATTTCTGATATCGTTGGATTTGAATGGCTTTGCCCTCCTAGGAATTGTATTCATCATCACTGTTCATTGTTGGCTGTTGCCTCTTCTAGCTCAGTTAGTACCTAGCTGCTCAGCGTAACGTTGATCACGGCCTGCTTCTCAGGACAGCTGGTAGCTGTCCCCAGATCCAAGACTGCTTCTCTTCCTTCTTCCTGCCACTACCAACCTCCCAGAACAGACTGAAGTAAACCATTCTCCCGGGAAACAAGCTCTTACATTGAGGTTTCTCTTAAGGAAAGTTCAGGTTGTAATGCCGACCTTTTCTATACCAAGCCTTGGCAGTTATTACCCACTGGGCCCTTTTTGCAGGCTAGGGACACTTGTGCCTTTGGGCGCAAGGTGTGACAGATATCGTAGTCTAAGGAACTGATCTTGCACTGGCTCACCCCCCTTCAACAAACCTGTTTCCAGAAACTTCCTGCATATTCTCTAGAAGGACCAGTTGGGACCAGTGACAGAACATGGTATCCCTTTAAATCTCTGGTTCTCAGCCTTTGCAGAGCATCAAAATGGTCTGTAGTGCTTTTAAAATTGTACATGCCCTTGTCACCCCCGTCCTGCCTGGGCCTGCTGAATCAGACTATTCAGGATTGGACACATGTGTTTTTTAAAGGCTTTACTTTAAATTCCCCCTTTTGGAGCCTCCTCCTCTTCCTGCAGACTGGGCCCATGCACTGTTCTCCGTCTTTTGTAATTATTTTTTGTCAAGGCAGGTATAAATAAATGGAGAGTTCTGATCAGAATACATTAAACCATGGTTTGAATCTGTTGAGAAAATTAAGTTTCTTTAGGACTAGAAGGCTTCAGAGGTCGAAGTCTATTCACCTTAACATTCCTGGCACACAGTTTAGGCATGGGAACCACCACTTAAGATTTACTCCTGGCGCCCATCTGTGGTGGTCTGGTGGTTCTTATTTCACCAACGTGACGGAGAGTAGTATGTCATTCACCCTTTTGTTAAGTGTATTTTAACATAATTACTTATTTATCCTCTATTCAGTGCAATTCAACAAATATTATTGAGAACCTACAATGTGCTAGGCATTGTTCTAGATGCCAAGGATAGAGTGAACAAAACATAAAATTCCCGCCTTCATGGGATTTTCTGTTCACCAAAATATGTATAGAGAGAGTCACATGGAATTTAATATGATGTAATTAAACGGCTGCATTATAGCATTTTAGGAGAATTCTTTAGAATTGGCCTGAGAATCCCTAAGATCAAAAATGGAATGAGAAAATTTAGTTAAGAATGTGAAACCTGGATTAAATTTGCAGAATGTTAAGAAACTGTGTTTTACTAACACAACATGTAGCCCTTAGGTGTTCAGGTAAATTTTATCTGAAGGCAGAATGAATGAACCAGTGGGCTCCAAAAAACGTAGCCAAGGACACTGTCAGAATTAAAGTTTATCCTTTGATTTGGTGAATAAGTTTCCAGAGTTACTATTTGGTACAAATCTTTCTTTGACTCTGTGTGTTTTAACTCCATGTATTTAATTCCATGTATATGAAGTTCACAGTATTTTATCTACTCATTTCACCAGTTCAGCTAAAGCATTTATTCGAGCTGAATGCATATGTTTCAGACCTCTGGGGCGCTACTTCATAGATTACTGCAAATTTCTGTACTCACCTTGAATGGGTTAATATAGCTTCCCAGGTCATCTGCTTTACTTCTGTGTTGTAGTTTATGCACTAAAATTATTTGATTCAGTTAGACATAATAGGAACATTTTCAAACTGCTTTTCAAGGAATTTAAATACTAAATTATTCAAATCTTTTAGCATGTCTGGTTTTTGTTTTCCCCCTGAGGAAGATTTGCCCTGAGCTAACATCTATGCCAGTCTTCCTCTGTTTTGTATGTGGGTCACTGCCATAGCATGGTTGCTGCCGAGTGGTGTAGGTCCATGCCTGGGAACAGAACTCAGGCTGCCAAAGCAGAGCGTGCTGAACTTAACCACTAGGCCATGGGGCCATTCCCTAGCACGTCTGTTTTAAAAGTGCTTTTGTAAAAAGGAAAACTGGTATTTCTTTTTTTTTTCACCATAAGCAACATTCTAGGATTCTAAATGCCAGCTAAAAAATTGATAGGACTGCAAAGATAAGCAATGAAAGAAAAACACATTTGATACAGATTTCAAAATTTCAAGAGAATGTGTAAAAAAAAACATAAGGATCAGTTTTTGGTCTTGGCTCATGTTGCTATCTGTGAGTTAACTAACTTAGAAAAGAAGTACATAGTATGTGAGAGAAGGAAAAAAAGATATTATGGAAATAATTATTAATGCTAAAATTTCTGCATCTAATTTTAGAATGCTTATGTTTGGAATTTCACATGCACGATGAAAATGTGTGTTTCAGGTTTGCGGAGAAAAACAGCGCTTTGAGAAGTTGATGGAACATTTCAGGAATGAAGACAATAACATAGATTTTATGGTGAGTTATTTCAGTACTACATTCAATAAAGCAAACTCAGTTTCAGGACTTTTTTCCTAAATCCATTTATATTTATATATATATAATACATATGTGTGTATGTATGTATATGCATATAAATGTTACAAAGGACAGGAAATTGAGTATAATATGCTGTAGATCCAATCTAGAGTGTCCCTCTTAATCTATATTTTCCCTCCATGGCACTTTTTTGCCTGTTTTATTCCTTATATACTCACTATAGTGAAGGCCAGAAGTACTAATTATTTTTAGCAAAATAGGGTGAAGCCATGCATTTGAGAAAAAGAAGTTAACTGCTGGTGCAAATGCGTGTACTTGCCAGCTTTACCTGGCGATGGTACTGCGTAAGAATCCTGTAGATAGAAACTAAGAATCTTGACCATTTTGCCTTTTGTACGTCCCAACCAGAGGCTTTCTCCAGACTTCTCCAATACTAAAGTGCTTTGGTTTGTAGAATTGACTGTATGTATCTCCCCAAATTAATATACAGCAGTGCTTCTTCCCCCTTGATCTCTTTCCTGCTCTGGTAATTCTGTAAGGGCAAAATCCTCCTGCAGATCCCCTTAGCAGGGTAGATCACATGCAAGAACATGGGGTTCAGCAGTAGGACTGTCATCTTCAGGTATGAACAGCAAAAGGAGTTTGAGCACTTCTGAATTCATATACCCGTCTTAATTCTGGGCTAAAGATGGAATTGACTGGAGAGAATTTCCCGAGGCAGATTACCCTGGAGTGCACCCAGGTCTGCAGGCTTTCTTTGACCCAATCCAGTTGGCCTAGGGAACTTGGGAACCCAGGAGATCTTTCCTGGATTTCATCTCCCAGATCACTGATAGCCTGGAGCAGATAGCCCAGTCAGTCTTCACGTTCTCGACTCTTCTAAAGCTCGTGCTTACGATGCCACACAAGTCATTTGAATTGCTTCAGTGATTGTAAAACATGAAACATAGCTTTGCAGATTTCTAACCGTTTTATGGGAAAATTTTTTCTGGGTCTTCAAATTTTATATGCATCTTAGCCCTCAGCCCCTTCCAAAATCAGCAAGAAAGATGAAATCCTTTACAGAGAAGCTTTTCTGTTCCATAAATCATATTATTTGCTTTAAAAAAAGGTAAAAAGTAAATGTGAAACAAGAATACTTTTACATTGACTTTTTAATTCTTGTTATTAGAATTTTTTTCGTAGTGTTTAAGGGCAATGTTTGTGCCAGTGAAACATAAGTAAAGAAGTCAGCCCTGGCCCACCTTACTGGTTTCTTTCCTCTGCCTTCATAGGGGGAACTTATTTGTTCCTTTAAGCTGAGGTTGCAAACTGGAGACTCTCAGTCTGAAGCCAACCTAACAGGCTTGTGAGTTTAGTCTGACAGTGATGTCCTCCCCCACCAAAAATTTGGAAATTGCACATAAAAATACAGATTTCTGATTTTCTTAAACTGAAAATTTCCAGTAACACTAGGCCCCTGTTCTTACAGAGTATCAGCTGCTGGAGCCAAGTAGCCCCTGTTTCTTTAGTCTGAAGATACCCTTTCTAGTTTGTCACTCTCCACACCATTCCATATTGTATTACACATGGCCCACCTCACTCGTTTATCATCCTACCGGACCTCTCTGCCATTTGAGTTTCTGCTGAAATTATAATTATATGAAGTCGTTTAAAACGCCTGCACTGTTTATAGACGAGAGCATATTTCTTGTCAGTTCATTTATTTATACGTACACGCATTGGGGAACCTTTTTTAGAGGCTGCTAGTGTACAGGTACTATGTGCTCAATATCTAGCAAATGGTTTGCTCTTAGGCATATCATAAAACTCAACAGATCATTTTGACCTCTTTCAGAAGAGAAATGGAAAGGTGCCAGAATCCAACCATATTTTTCCTTCAGAAAATGAGGCTTTTCATAAACTGTTTTGGGAATACAATTAAGTTGTACAACGTCCCAAACAACATATTCCTCATTAAATATAAATTTTTCTAATGTAGCATAAGACCTTTTTCTATATTTTTTGTGGACAAAAGAAATGAAAAAACTGACAAAATATTTTTTAGCTCATTTAACTATAGAACCTGAAGTAATTTTTCAGTAAATTGCAATAGAGTCCTCTTGTAACCTAGAGAGTTTACACATCTTCCCAGATGTCCACAGTATAACATATACTCAAAGAAGAATCTAACTGGATAAAAACATTAAAAAAAAAAAAACAAAAGAAATTGGGGTTGGGGGAGAGAGAAAGAGTAAGGCAATTTTCGAGTAAATGTGAATCTGGGTCCCTCAATCATTTACCTCCTTGCAAGAGACTCTGTTTAACTATAGAGGGAAAGCATTAGTAACATATTTTCACCATAAATAAACTGACTGTCACTATTAAAAGCAAAATAGACCTGTTGAACTCTGTTCTGTACCTTACCAGTGTGGGGACTGGTTTTCCCTGTGTCAGATCTCAGGGCCACTGATGGAGTTGTGGGGGGAAAGCAGTAAATCCAAGGCTTTTATGGAATGGAAACTGGTTGATTGTTTAAAATGGAAAGATGGGTCAAAGGTTCTGTTACAATCCTGTTAGTATGATGGGGCCCACAGTGAAATTTTAGAAGTGATTGCTGCAGTATACCTGTGATAACTTACACAGTTTGTTCGGTATGCCTATAAGACTTTTTTAAAATAGGTTTATTGAAATATAATTAACATACCATCCAACGTACCCATTTAAAGTGTACAGTTCAGTGTATTTTTAGTATATTTGCAGGGTTGTGCAGTCATCACTGCAGTGTAATTTAGAACATTTTGTCGCCCCCGAAAGAATCCCTGTACACATTAACAGTTGCTCCCCATTTTCCCCATCCCCAGTCCTAGGCAACTACTAACCTACCTTCTGTCTCTATAGATTTGCCCATTCTGGATATTTTATATGATGGAATCATAATATATGTGGTCTTTTGTGACTGACTGTTTTCACTTAACATAATGTTTTCAAGTTCATCCATGTTGTGGAACCTATCAGTACTTCATTCCTTTTCTGTTGTCACGTAATATTCCATTGTATGGATATATCATATATTTTAATCTATCAGTTGGTGGACATTGTATTTTCCCCACTTTTTTGTTATTATGAATAATGCTATTATGAACATTTTTGTACAAGTTTTTATATGGACATATATTTTCATTTCTCTTGGGTATATACCTAGGAGTGTGATTGCTGGGTCATATAGTAACTCTGTATTTCACATTTTGAGGAACTCTCAAACTTTTCAAAGTGGGTGCACTATTTTATATCCCCAGTAGCAATGGATGAAGGTTCCAGTTTTTCCACATCTTTGCCAATACTTGTTATTGTCTTTCTTTTTGATTATAGCCATCCTAGTGGATGCGAAATGGTATCTTATTGAGGTACCTTTGTGACTTTTGAATTTAAAAAATATATAAAATATTTTTAAAGGCCCAGTTTAAGGAAGGAAAAGGATATTGGTAAGTGAGCTTAGATTTGTGCAGTTGAAAGCATGTGCTTATGATTAAACTGAGAAAACAAGTTTGGAGCCATCTAACCTGTTGGCAATTTCATTTCAGGTGGCCTCCATGCAGTTTATTAATATTGTAGTCCATTCAGTAGAAGACATGAATTTCAGAGTTCACCTCCAATATGAATTTACCAAGTTAGGCCTGGACGAATACTTGGACGTAAGTATAGCTGTAACCTTTCTCTCCAGCATAAGACTTGATTTATTGCTTACCCTCAAAGATACACATCCATAGTGACTAAAGAACACTTAAAGCTCTATGCAGTCAACTTCTATAGTGCTAGTTAACAGGAACCAATCTGAGTGATTCAATCTGCCAGAGAAACTGGATTCTTGCAGACCTCCTGGGACCTTAGGCTGTCTTCTGCCAGCAGCTGTTTAGTACTGGAGTCAGATAACCTCTTGTAGCCTTGCTGCAGTTTCCCTCTGCTTCTGAGCTCTGTCTGAGTCCGGTCTCATTGTACCCTTCATCTGTGCTGTTGGGCAATTCACATTCTTGGTTACTCTGGGGACCCCATCTGGGCAGGGAAAGTCAAACCAAGACTGCTGTAGAGTGATGAATAAATGCTTAGAGCATAAACAAATGAGGAAATAGACACTAGGAGACTTCCTCCTAGGTGTTAAATTCTGGTTCAAGTGTTTATAACTTCAGAAGTTCCACTTTTTTTTTTTTTGTGAGGAAGACTAGCCCTGAGCTAACATCCATTGCCAATCCTCCTCTTTTTCGCTGAGGAAGACTGGCCCTGGGCTAACATCCGTCCCCATGTTCCTCTACTTTATATGGGACACTGCCACAGCATGGGTGACAAGTGGTGCATCTGTCCGCACCTGGGATCCGAACCCACGATCCCCGGGCCGCCAAAGTGGAGCGCCGAACTTAACTGCTACGCCACCAGGTTGGCCCCCAGAAGTTCCACTTTTAGTTCTTGGGAGAAGAGGATCTAAAGTTTCTCTTTCTCTTGCTCCCTTGCAGAAGTGCTCAGCGAGTTCCCTGAAGTTCTTCAGCTTAGAAACAGAAAGTTGATGTGAAAATCGTAAATGGACTTCAGTAGCTCTGTGTGCACAGGATGTACCCTTGTCCCTTGACTCGGGCAGTTTTGTTTTCCATTTTATAAAGGAATGGTCTGCTTGAATTTGGAAGACCACTAGTGATAGGGCAAGGATTGTTGATCTCAGTTTCAAGGCTGTTTCTAGCTATGAAGAAGATAGAAGTACTTTTCTTGGACATCTCCAGAGTTCAGCTGCTCATCTTCGTTAGGGGGTGAAGCCAGGGAGTTACACAGAATGTACCCTCAGTTCACTGCAAGGTGGAATTGCAGAATTGGTTACTCTGGAGCTCATGGCCTTACCAGACCAGCGGGGGGGTCCTTGGGTAGACTGGCCTAACACTGTCTGAAGACTCTGCACAGGGAGAGGCATGATAGGATTTCTATTAGAGTTGTTTGAATTGTTTTCCCATTTAAAGGCCCCCTAATATCTTTGACAGAATATTGTATTGAAAGATTTTTTTTCTGCTTTGAGATCAAGGTGTGTCTATCCTCTTTCCCCACATGCTCTGAGAATGGCAGTATTGGAACAAAAATTGGGTGTGTAGATTCCTAAGGTGTTCTGGGTTCAGTTTTGTGATGGCCATGCAGAGCTCACTGCGGGCTCCAGGTTACAGTGGGAGTTAGTCACATTTCAGTTAGTGCCCGTTATTCATTGTGAATCTTGTGGAAAATCTCACTAAGCTTCATCTCTGTTTTCTTTTCTAGCCTTTGTCCTTATTCAGAAATCTCTTCCAGTTCTGACTCCTAAACTAAGATGGAGCCTACTTCATCGTAGAACAAGCTCAGTTGTAGAATTCCAAGTCAGACCTAGGAGAAAATCTGTCTTCCTGAGAATGGAATTCCTCTTAAAAATTTAAGATTTTTTCAGAACTCTGTATTTCTTTAGCTTTCTGATCTATAGAGGTGATTAGAAGAAGAATATTATAACCATATAAAAATATCAATGCTTATTGGCATCATCCATGTGCCAGATAGGATTCTAGCCACTCATCTGTTCCCCAGGGAAAGTCATAACTTATATTACTTGTAAGGAATATTCACTGATTTACTTGACCTCTAATTACACCTTAGAGCTAGTTGAGTTCTCTTGGGATGCCTGGCTCTGGGATGTGGTAAATGGGGGAAAGCTTCCTGATCTGTGCTTTGGGAGCCCTGAGCTCCTCTTGCTGGGGCAGTGTCTTAGGGAAGTAATCATGGAGGGTGGATTCTACCAATTTGTGCTAAAATAAGCCCCAACGCTAATATGCTGTGTCAGTGTCTGCCCCACCTCCCACCTAACTCTCTCCCGCAACTGGAACCATCACTACCCAGGCGAGATACCACCCACTTCAACCTCTTCTACTACACAGATACCCCTCAGGTTTTATGTTACCTGGACCATTGTTCCCTTTCGAAGCTGCTTTTAATTTTTCTATTGCCCTGATTTCATCCGTATCAGGATGTTTTAGGTTGAAATATATCTGCGTGGGGAATATATCTACAGGAAGGATTAGGGAGGAAATGTGTGTATATTTGGGAGAAGGTATTCACCAGAAAGTAATCTGATGGTACTCTAATAGATGGTCACTCCATAATTCTCTTAAGGAGGATAATATATCAAACCCTCTCTTGGGAAAGACTGGACTTTGTGGAACAAACAAAAACCTGTAGGCTCTTGGGTAAATATGTTCTATTTCCACAGGTATGCTAACACCACCTTCTCTTGCATTTTGATTTTTAGAAGCTGAAACACACCGAGAGTGACAAGCTGCAGGTACAGATTCAGGCTTACCTGGACAATGTGTTTGATGTGGGAGCTCTTCTGGAAGATGCTGAAACCAAGAATGCAGCCTTGGAGAGGGTGGAAGAACTGGAAGAAAACATCTCTCATGTAACTACACCTCAGAAAAGGGAAAATTGCTTATGTTTCAACTGGGTGCAGAGCAGAATAAATGTTAGCTTTTATGACAGTAAATGAAAGGATTTGGAGTATAGGCACGAGCTGCAACTTGAGATAGAGAGCTATCAGAAGCCATTCTGCGTGGGGTGGGGTGGGGAGGGGTGGGTCTTTCAAAGAAGCCATGTGTGTTACTTAAAGCTAAGTAGAATCCATTGCCTTGCCTTAGCTCATGAGTTTCTGCTGAGTCCAGATTCACTGGCCATCTTAGTTATAGGCACAGGAGAGTTAAATGATTGGCATTACCTAGAGGGAAATGCAACTGAAATATGTGAATTTGGCCGCAGGTGAAGAAGTATCTTCTTCTGAATAATAGTCATCTTCTACCAGATGTGTCCACACAGGCCCGTGGACAGGATGATCTAGTGTCTTCATGATGCATGTCTGCACATTCCTGCCTTATGGTTACTCACGTTCTGAACAGATTCATTTTGACAGTAGGCATTTTTGAGGAAGTCAGCAAGCTTTCCCTTATATCCTCTTCTTTGAAGAAGAATGTCCTCTCAGTATAATGTCAACTCTGTCTCAGGGCAGGGGCTCATTTTCTTTGAGGGGTTTTTCTTGCCACAAACCAAGTTGTCTATGAGTCTAAAGGCCTTCAGAGGTTGTTCATTTGTTCATCCATTAAACAAATGTTTGAATATCACAAGAATGAACAGAAAAATGGTGCTGCTTAAAAACCCAAGCATTGTGAGGGCCAAATTCTTTTGATGAATTCTGATTGACAGTGTCCTTGATTGTGAAATGAATTGTCTCTTTTTGGAGGGATATTATTTTCCCCTTTGAACAGTCCATTCATTTTCCTCCACATTTTCTTAGTTAAGAGTGTTGCATGTGCTTAATATCCTTCACCTTTTCCCATCACTCTGAAAATGGGCATCCTTATGCCTTGTGGTTAGGCCATGGTGGTGAGCCAAAGCACCTCCCTTTGTAAATGCTACAGCAACCTGGTTGGTGCCTGTTGAGAAAGAGCATTTATTGGCCTAATGTTTCTTCCTTTGAAAGATGTGTATTATATTCTGAACTTGACCAGTGTTAATCTCTACTCTTCCCCTCACCTTACCTCCCTGATTTTCTTAATTGTGATCATTTTCAGTGAGATGTGAGAAATCAGAAGTAGAGCCTTATGGAAAAAGTAACTATTTAACACATGGCTTACTCTGTCTTTCTCTTGAAGCCTCAGCTGGCATTGCGTGACCATACTTACATCACATACTTTTGTAGCAGGCCACCTGTTTATCTGAACTGCCCCTCCAAAATGACTTTTATTATTTGGGTAGTTTGGGTGAAAACAAGCAGTAGTGTTTTTTCAACTGGTTACCTATAATAACAGAGCCAAGTTTTCTGGATCAGCAATCTTCAAAAGCTTTTGCCTAATGACCCCTTCTTAGGGAGGGAAAGGTGGACTTCCCCTCCTCTCTAACTACTGTTCTCTACCCTTGCTAACCCTTGCAGAAATGGAAATAGACACACTCCTTATGTCGAAACACTTGAAGGGCTGACATATGGGTTTTATTAAGGATCACGTATAAATTTATTCCTGTTAGAAACAAATTTGTATTCAGAACCATATTATAAATATTAGCATTTCCAGAAAGCAACTTGTGGAACACATGCAGGACTCTGATAGGCCCCTGTGGTCTTTGAGCTACACTTGCTGAGAACCAAGGACCTGATCAGAATGATCCTGCATTGTGACACAGCTTCCCTTTCAAAACTTGACAGTTGTCTGAAAAACTGCAAGACACAGAGAATGAAGCCATGTCCAAGATCGTGGAACTGGAAAAGCAGCTCATGCAGAGGAACAAGGAGCTGGATGTTGTTCGAGTAAGTGTGATGATGACAACCGTCCCAGACGGGTATTGCAGAGAATATACTCCAGCTGTAGTCTAGTAGAACACAGAATACATTCATGTCAGAGGAATGCATTGATGCAGCATATTTATTGGAACCATTTCAGAGGTGATACTCAAATGAAAAGTACACATAGTTAGGGTATGTATACACATGTGTGTGCAATCAGATGCTGGGGGTTTAGTACTGCCTTATCACAGGTTTTGGGAGCAACAGTATTTTCCCATCTGGAAGAGTCTGAGTTTGATTCCATGGATCACCCATTTGGTTGGAAATAAAAACAGCATGGATTTAATTCGTGCCACTTATTTATTTTTATTAGGACTTGGACTTCTTTGTATTTCTTTGCTTTGCTTCTACTTGAAACCAGATTTGGTGGTTGCTGTGGAAATGGTGAAATCACAACACAGGCGAGACCCAATGGCATTCACCAAAAAAAAGAAAAGAGGCAAAGCAAAACCTAACCATTTTATTATCAGATAATCCCAGCTATTTTATTTGGCCTGAGCATTGTTTTACCTTACGTGCCAGGTATTTACGGAGCGCCATCCGTGTGCTTGGAATTGTACAGAACAGAAAAACACCAGAATGCCTGGAGGGCTTTCAGGCAAATGGCTTGCCTTTACACCACCGTTAATGAAATGGCACGTTTTATGTGAAGGTTATCATGTCTGTGTGTGTTGCTTGATATTCTGACATGTCCTACAGTTAACTCTAGGAAATTTATTTTCTGGCACGCCATCGAGACAAAGTTGTAGCATATGGACTCAATTCAAGTTCAGACTCTCCGATTATTAATAATAGACAGGGTGTGAAGAATGTTTCCCTGCCTGCTAGAGGTTTGTGGGGAAAGATCACGTGTACAAGACCCAGCAAGTAAGTTTCATAAAATCCTTTCACTGGAACCTCTGGGGGCCCTTCCGAAAGGACCTGGGACAGCCTTTGAATTGAAAATTGTAACTTCTTTGTTTCCTGCTAAAAACCTAGACAGAAATAAGTAATTAGTGGAGGGGAGCATTGGCCTGTTTTGTTAACTGCATTACCACAGGGAAAATGTCACAACCATTGCTGTCCTGAGCTTGGGCAAGGGGGCATTGTGAAGGCCAGAGAATCCCATTCAGGGACAGTCAGCTCCTGGTTACTCATGAGGAGATTATTCCATGCTTTGCAGATTTTTAATCCCAGTCTGATTTCTCTCCAAGTCTGAATTAGGGCCCTTTTGTCTACTGTTAGCTGATATGTATCTAGGAGTTACAAGTGAATTTTAAAATAATTGAAAGGAAAACGTGCTGCACCACCAGAAAATTTTCCAAAGTCAGCTATCAAATTATTCTTGGGTCATTTCTGTCCTATTCCTCTCTACCTGCAAAGAAAATTCAGTTAGCTGCATTTCCTAATGGAAAGAACTACATTAGCAATAACAATCGCTAGAATATATTGCATGCATTATCAGTGACCAGTTGGTTACGAATGGGACTTTATAGGTGCTGGCTGAGTTCCATAGAATTCCTATATATATGAGTATCCTTTTTCTATTTTATTTGGTTGTTTTCTTTATCCTCAGTTTGCCAATCTGATAATGGTAATAGGTATGAATGTCATGTGAAAACAAACTCTTGACCATGGACTCTTTTGCAGGAAATCTACAAAGATGCAAATACCCAGGTTCACACATTAAGGAAGATGGTCAAAGAAAAAGAAGAAGCCATTCAAAGACAGTCTACCCTGGAAAAAAAGATTCATGAACTGGAGAAACAAGGGACCATTAAAATTCAGAAGAAAGGGGATGGGGACATTGCTATACTGCCAGTTGTAGCTTCTGGCGCTTTGTCCACAGTGTCAGACATGGCAGTGGGGAACTTTGTGGGACCAATAACGGGGGCTGCCTCTACAGGACTCTTGCCCCCACCCCCCCCACCACTACCTCCGTCGTCAGATGCACTTGAAGCAGGTAAGAAGCCTTGCCCGGAGAACTGAGGTATCGGGACATTTGTATTTCTTCTTTTACCCGCTGTTCATTTATGTCCTTTGTTTTTGTTGGCATGTTCTTTTACTTACTGATTTTAAGAACTTTTTGCCTTTTCAGATTAAGGTTGTGAATCTTCATTTCACATATGTTGCAGGATATTCCCCATTTGTCAATGAGGACGTTTTATATGTCCTCATTGAATGTTATTTTTTTCAGTGTTTTGCTTTTGGATACTTCAGGTGCACATGACGTATTGCAGGAAAACCCATTCCTCTGTTCTCAAAGTCAATTTGTTTCTTTTCTTTTGCTAGTGCATAATGGTCCAGCAACCCCACCAATGCCGCCACCACCTCCACCCCCGCCCCCTCCCCCACCTCCCCCGCCCCCTCCTCCACCTCCTCCTCTCCCGGGTCCTGCAGCTGAGACTGTGCCGGCTCCTCCTTTACCACCTCCCCCTCCTCCCTCTGCACCCCCGCTGCCCGGGACATCTTCACCCACAGTGGTTTTCAACTCAGGATTAGCAGGTAAGAGCACAGAATTAAGATCCAGGTACTTGTGTAAGAAATACTCATTTGTCTTCTCTCGGAGGGTTAAAGCCATTCTTTCAAAGTCCGGGTCTCTTGCAGTCCCATTTGTCTCTTCTTATTTAAGAACATTCCTGCTGATGTAGCCAGTAAACGGGGAATTGTCCTGCCCAGGAGGCATTTTTCTCTGAGTAGCCTTTGTCGCTCTCTCCGTAGCAGGAAGTTCTGATCTCACACCATCTTCCTGCCATCCACTCTCCCCTGCTAGAGAAGGGAAGAAAGACAGTTAACTTCTTAGGGATTGATGCATTTTCATGGGTCCAGCAAACCCTGTGGACATCTGCGGTAATCAGAGCTGTGACACAGAGTGCTGCTGGGGCTTATGGCCCTTTTTTTTGAAGGTATTTGTATAGGATGCCATCTATAAAAGGGGAAAATGCCTTTCTATGTAATTGCCTGATGCAGGCTTCCAGGATTTCTTCTGAGCATTTGAGGACGTCAGAATTCACTGCAGTGGAATTAAGCTTCAAGGGGAAATGTTGTCAAGAGCAGTCTTCTGCCTGCCTTGAAATGCCTCCAGACAGTGCATGTTGTCCTCCCATTAATGAGGATAGAATGCAGCATCCTTACCTTACCAGAAATAAAAAGGGGTGGGTGTGGGCCAAGAGGAAGAGAGTTGCCCTAATGCCTTGAAATAGAAGTTGTTAGTGTCGACTGATGGAAATGAACTTTTACTCTTTTCTAAAATACTGCAAGCCATTTTCCCAGTTACGGAGTGCCTCTCTGGCATTTGGAATTGCTCTGAGCTTTGCTGTGCCGTCCCCGTGACATTGGATAGTTCTGCTTCCTCATCCACTTCCGTCACTTCATGAGATCTCTTATTTCCCATGAAGAACTACCTCTTTAATAGTCTCCATTTCCAAGGCTGCAGTAGTTCTCAGAGTCTTTTACCCAAAGCCTAAAAGCCAGTCTTAGCTGTAAAAGATTTCCCAGTCTCCATCCCTTACAGTGTCCTGTCAGCAGCTTTACCAGCCAGTCACTAGGACTAATTCATCCTAGTGATTGAAGCCCTTTTGGACACCAGAAAGCCATCCATAGCAAACTTGTTCTACATAGAATCTGTGGTATTTGCTTCCATCCCAACTTCTACAAAAGAAACAAACAAGATGCCTGTTCAAAGGAATGTTTTCAGTAAACGAATGACTTATTTATACCCTTCAAGATCTCCCTCGTCTACCACTTTCTTCTAGAACTTTTATTGCTTCTGAAAGACAAAAGTTGGAGTGTCATTGTGGAACTGTTGGATTTTGGAATGTAAACAAGCAAAAACCTCTTAACAGGCCCCAGGAATCTCTTCCATCGACAGGCTGTTGTGACTGAGTGTGAAAACCTGTAATTGTCATGTGCACCTGGGCTCACTGATAGGCTTTCCTTGTCATCCCCTAAGGACATTCACCGTGAGATGCTTCTGCTGTGGTGTCTCTCCTTTGGTACTGCTTCCTTTCTCTCTGGCAAAGCCTAACTTGTGATACGGCCTCCATTTCCATTCACCTGAGCTCTAACAGAACTCAAAACTACCTTGGCAGAGCGAAGGAGCCAAGAGGCTGAGATGTGCAGGTCAAAGGCTCCCTTCTGAATGGATCTTGTCCACTCTGCTTAATTTTTTTGCCTGAGTTCTTCCTACTACTAAAAACTTGTTGGCTCTATTAATTGGCTCAATTTTAGGATGTGGATCTCTGTGTTCAGCTGCTTGCCCACTGCTGCCTTCAGGGTTGCTGCAAGTGGAAGTTGTCCCCTTTGTGTCTTACACAATTTAGAGGACTGTATACTATATATGGGATTGAGGAAACTCCTTTTTAGTGCTGTAAGTGTCCATTAAACAATTACTAGATGTTCTGTTTTACAAGATGTAAGGATTATAAGATACAAGTCTTTGATAGCTTGAGATCAGGCCATTTCTACAAGTCCTTTAATCTCTTTTAATTACTTAGCCTTAATTTGGCTGTTAATACTTAGTGGTTGTAGTTCATTTTGTGAGATATTTTGCCAGTGTGTTCAGTAACTGTCTCTTTCTCTGGAACCAAGAGGCCAGAGAGAATTAGGATGTTCCGGAAGAGCCAAGACATAGAGCCGAGATGGTATGCCAAGGGCTCCTGGGAAGCCATAAACCTGTCACGTCGCTAGGGCTCTGGATCTGCAGGTAGCAGGATGTCTCATCTCTTCAATAGGCAATGAGCAAGTGTGTCCTTGGTGGCCAAGATAGGGGACCAGAAGGTGGTCCCCTAAGTTTATCTAGTTGAGTTTTCTTTGCATTTTTTTAGAGAAAATAGTAGTGTGAAATGTGCATTTGAAGTGTAAGGCTTACTTCCTCAAATCTGTGATAGATCTATCTGGCTCCCATTTCCTGATAGGTCGCCTATGACAGACCAGACCGCTCGCTGGGTAGTCTGTAACCTTTGCTGTCTTTTTGAGAGAATGTGCTTTGGAACTTCACAATGAGAATTTGGACTTCAGCTGATTATTTTTCATTTAAAAATTGTTCATATCTTATGGAATACCTAGTGCAATCCCATATGGCTGTTTGGGACCACTATAATGAAATCAATTTTTTCCCCCTCTTCTAAAAAGGATTTTTTTAAAATAAAATAATAAGTGAGTTTTCAAGGCAGGCCTGAATGGAAATGAATTTTTGGCTCTGTGCTGCCTTGTGAAATGTGTCCAAGAAGCATGAAATTCTATGCTAAGAGTGTGTGAGCTGCTGAGCTGCTTGATTCTAACCATATCTAATTTTTTTTTGTATTTTCTTTGTTCTTTCTGCTTCCACAAAAGATGGGCCAATCAAGCTTTTCTGTAGGTTGCTCCTCACTGAGTGTGCTGAGTATTTGCCATGTGTTCCTGTTGGTCACACTGTGCCTTGACATCTTTCCACTCCATCTTACATTGATCCATTGCATTTTGACTTTGTGTCTGCGGGAAGTCTTGGGGTTGGCTGACTGTTATTCCAGGTTTGCCCACACATTTTAGTTGAGCCTGTAGAAGAGATTATGGTCCCTTAAGCAGGCATCCTGGATTTCATATGCCACATTCCTTTCCCCCTGAGGAAAGGAGTGTTTTTTCTTTTAATTTTCATAGTTGGATCTAAGGCCTACAACTCTAGAAGGAATTTAGATTTATTCTGAGGGAAAAAGGAAATCTCCTACACAGAGTAAGGAAAAGCTGCTGGGTGCTGCTTTTCCAGTCCCCTTGGTCTCCAGCTCTCTCCGTGGAACACCCACCCACCCATGCACAGCCACTTCCTTTAACCTGAACACTGGGAACACAGTGTAGATCATGTGGTCACCTGTAGGCCCCCCTCCTCTAACCTGTCCCCCCCCATTCCCCAGTCAGAGTCAGGACAACCTTTCTGAAGAGAACTTTTTTGCCTGTGTTCTGATCTCAGGCTTATTCCTAATCTTGCTAAAGTTAAAAGTAGGGTGGCTGTAAATGGAGTGACTTTTATTGAGTGTCCTGAGGCCTGCAGCATCTGTGGAGGGATGGTGGAACCAAATGGCCCTGATCTGTCACCTCAGATTATGAAAAGGTCCCCTCCCCTGTGCCCCCTTCTTCTCACTCAACATTGCTGAAGTGCCAGACTAGAGGCAGGTCTGTTCCTTTGTCCCCTGGAGGACCTAGATTTTGCTGGGCAGTGTAGACCAAATTGACATGTGGCGAGGAATGGGGAGTGTGTGTTGTCCCCACTACCCAACAGAAGTAGACACTAAGGTGTCACATTTGGTGGTGGAAAGGCCTGGTTTGGCAATAGCTGTGTTTCTGTGTTCCTGCATGCTTTTGTGTGGATTTATCAGATGACATTCTTGCTGTTTATGTGGACTTCGTAACCCTGGAGGAATGAGAGGCACCGTCTGTCTCCTGTTTTTAGTTGCCTCCCATTGAGGCAGGCAGCCAGGTGAAAGCCCAGTTGTGTGTTGCATTTATTTTGTTCTGCACTAAAGTTCTTCTTCCTCCCATGCTAATGACAGCAAATAGTGTGGTGGGCGTCCCAGGACAGACTTAAGAAGGCATATATATATATAGCTAAATGGTTTGGGAAAGGTTCTTTATGGCATGTAGTTAATTAATGGAATTTTTAACGGATTACCTTTTTTAGCTCATTTCTCCAAAGTAGGCGGAGATGGCACTTTCCCCTGATACTCAAACGTAGATCCCTTCCTCTCTATTAAGAAGTTCTCAGTATTTTTAATAGGTTCATCGATGCCTTCCAGTCACACATAGCTGACTCCTGGGGAGAACTTGCTCTCCAAAAAGATGGGGAAGGGACTGTGACTGTTCTCAAAAAGCAATACAAATCCTAGTTTAAAGTACCCCTTCTGTCTTCTCAAACATTTTCTATGTTGGGCCATTCATAGCCCTTAGTCTGTTTGAAGTAACTCACCAGTCAGTATAATCCCCGTTATTGAAATCATCCACAGGGATGTACTGGCTGACAGTCAGCCTTCTTGATGTTACATTCCTGGTGGTTTAGACAGCCGCTATCTGCAGTCTCTGATCATCTTTTGAGATTTGTTTGGAAATAAGTGTTCTAGAAGCAGGAATTTAGGATGTCAAAGTTTGGTCACACTCACCAATGTCAAACTAAGTCACAGAGTATTTGCCCTCTCTGCTATCTAATAACGTTAATGATAATTTTTGCTCCCCAACACTTTATTTGTCCTAAGCATTGTTCTGACATTGTGACTGTAACGCAGCAATTCAGTTGCCTGCATTAAAAAAAAAAAAAAAAAAAAGATCCCCTGGCTCTTAGATGACTTTAACACAGTGTTTTATCAGTCAACCAAATTATGACCTCAGATTGCTCTGGCCAAAGCCACATGTGATGTCTTCCGTATCTAAAAACACTTGGGCGCCTCTTGTCAGCCTTCCTCCAGTGTTAAAGTATCATCTGCAAGGACTGTTGTCTGGTTGTTCTTGAGGGTGCTGGGGTCTTGGTGGAATCGTAATTTCATTCTCTCTGACCTCTGTAGCTGTGAAAATTAAGAAGCCAATCAAGACGAAATTCAGAATGCCAGTTTTTAACTGGGTTGCCCTGAAGCCAAATCAGATCAATGGCACAGTCTTCAACGAAATTGACGACGAGCGAATTCTGGAGGTATCTTTCCCATTGGTTAGAAGCAGGGGCCCTCTCTGTGCAGCAAAGCCAAAATGGGTGTTCTGTTAACCTGGAAGTTTCAGCGGTGAAGTGCTAGACTTTTAAGTGGCTTGATGTAAAGAAGGAAAGGATTTAGAATATCAGAGAATACAATTGCACGCTATTTTGTAAGGTAGTTCTAAAACTATGTTTAAAAAGTTATGTTAAAATGAATAGTTTTGAGCATCTTCAGTGTATGCCATAAAATATGTATCTGATACAATCCCTGCCCTTAATTTATAAAAAGGCATAAAAACCCTTTATTGAACTATAAGTGATCAATAATCACACTCACTAGCTGTTTTGATGGCTAGTTTTAGTCTGTGGTGGCCATCCCTGCAAGGTAATTATTGACAGGCAAGTGAATTGGCTGGTTGGAATCAGTTGTCTGTTCACATCTGTCTATGTGGCATAAGTCACGCTCTAACACAAATAGGAAAATAGAGCAAGCCACGGTCAAAGACAAGTATTGAGTAGAAAAAGTGAGTTCTTTGACGCTTAAGAAACCGTCTAAATGGTGGCTTCCTGACTTAATTTTTAAGTATAATCCAATTTGCCTGTTTCATCTCTCTCTACCCCAGGATTTAAATGTGGATGAATTCGAGGAAATATTTAAGACAAAAGCCCAAGGTCCTGCCATTGATCTTTCTTCAAGCAAACAGAAAATAACACAGAAGGGATCAAACAAAGTGACGTTACTGGAAGCAAATAGGGCCAAGAATCTTGCCATAACTTTAAGGAAAGCTGGAAAGACTGCTGATGAGATATGTAAAGCTATTCATGTGTAAGTTCAGGGCATTCTGGAAAATTATATCCTAGTAAATTTAGGATAAAGATGAAAAAAAGTTATAAATTGATAGATGACAGAAATATTTCAGTAGTGGGGTAAGATCGAAGAAAGAGCCATTCTTGATATCCGCACATCAGGGATTCTCTTTGTTACATATGTGCGACTTCAGAGTTGAATAAAATGCTAACACTAAAGAGCAGAATTTACCAGAAATTACCCTGGGGAGTGCCATATTAGAATGAGTAATTAATCGTTTTAGGAGAATCACAACTGCATTGTGACATCATTTATTTTCTTGGTCTGCTCTTTTATACGGGCTTACAGCAACGCTTTCATGAAAGGAAAGTTGACCAGAGGGTTGCAGATGCTAAGAAAAGGGAGAAAATGTCAGTTTTCCCTGGAGTATGTGAATTTTATCCAGATTTGTTGAATACAAATTTGATGGTATTCATGGAATGATACAATTCAATGCCAGATGCAAATATGTTACAGATGCATATTTTAATTCATAACAATAGGAATGTGATTTCTGTTGCTGTTAGCACTTTCAGGATATTTTAAACAAAGTTTAGTTCTATTTTTATCCCAGAACTGTGGAGAAGACATTGGTTTTACTTACTTTTCTATTAGAAGACTCTTTCTACTCTTCTTGCGGTCATGGTAACTTTTAAACATGATAAGGATGTTTTTAGAAACTAATTCATCATTAATTGGTATTTCGTAAATATCTGATCAGAGATTCTTAGAGGAGTAAATGACCCTGAAAAATCATTTGTTTCAATTTCATGTCCTCAGCCAGGGTCATAGTCTAATAGTCTAGTGCCTCCTATAGTCTGTTCTGATTCGTGATGTTGAAACCTGATATGCATTCTGATTTTTAATCTTGATATACCTTGTTTGTCATGATGATTAAATGTAAGTCTATTATTTTGCTGAACAAAGATTGTCCAGGGGACCAAACAGAGGTGGTAGAAAATCCTTTGTTCCATTTGAGCATACAATGACAAGGATTTGGTGTTCCTTCAAGGAATGTATGCATTTAAGCCAAAACATCCATTTAGTACAGGTGTTTGGATGCATTTTTTTTCTAAAGAAGAAAAAAATAGCCCAGACTATTGGTTTAACTGAAATATTTTATAGAGTTCACCAGATATTCTGTAATTGTGTGCATAATATTAATTCCTTAATTAGCAGTAATTCGCATGTCTAGAAAACTATGTTTTTGAAACACTTAACTGTCAGATACTTCACCTTCCTTCTGCCTTTTTCTACTATCATTTACTGCTGATTTCTAGATGTCTAGAGCTATACGAGTAGCCTAAAAACTGAGCATGGTGATTGTGATAAGATCCAGGTTTTTAAGAAGGACCAATGAAGGTACTTGATGCACAGTCAGGAGCCAGTGCTAAGGGGTGTCTTCAGAGTTCAACTGTGGACATCATCAGCTCATTGGCTTGGTGGTTCATGAGCTGGACTAGATGGAGGTGCGGCTGAAAGGGTAGGAGGTTTTCTTTCTAATACTGACCTCTCCACATCTATCTTCAGATTTGACCTGAAGACATTGCCTGTAGATTTTGTGGAATGTTTGATGAGGTTCTTGCCAACTGAGAACGAAGTGAAAGTGCTTCGGCTCTATGAGCGGGAAAGGAAGCCTCTGGAGAACTTGTCAGATGAAGACCGGTTCATGATGCAGTTCAGTAAAATCGAGAGGCTCATGCAGAAGATGACCATCATGGCCTTCATTGGGAACTTTGCTGAAAGCATTCAGATGCTGACTCCTGTGAGTGGACCAACTCTAGAGGGACACGGGCTGGGGGCGGAGCAGAGTGGTCCAAAGAGATATAGAATCTTTTTTTTTTCTTTGAAGTCTCTCCTAGAATTATACTTAGTGTCATGGGCTCTAAGGACTTCTTCCCAGAACTTTCTAGATTGTATTTTTATTTAGGCCATCTTGTTCGCATTGTGTATGCCAGGTAAATTTGAAAATGGCAAATTTCCATATTCCATATTGCTATTCTCCCTAGAGAATGCCATTTTCTTTGTTTACAGATGTCCTCTGAATTTCAAAGGGCACTTCAATACAGAGTACAAGGAAAACCATTTTCTCAAACTTGGTCCTCTCCTGAACCAGTCCTCTGGCTGGGTTGGCAACACTGAAAATGTGCCTTTCGTTTCTAAAAACGATCCTATATCTTCAGTAAACAGGCTTATTGGCTTTCATTGGAAGCATTAAGTTTACTATAGGAGTCTTCTTCCTTAGAAGTTTTTGTTACAGTACACTGTCATGATGTAGGAATACTTGCCAGCTATTTCCTTTGTGTTAATCTAGTTCCTTTGTGTTGACCTGGTGGAGACTTCGGAATATCGTAAACATAAATGTCGTAACTCTTTCCCAGTTCTATTTATAAATAAACTTTCATTAATTACTGATTATAGTAGCGTATCTGTTCAAAACATGTTTTGAGAACTTCTGGAGGGTGGTTACATTCCTTTGCTGCTTTGTTGTGTTTTCATTCTTGGACAGCTCCATTGATTTAAAAATGTGAATTGTATTATATGATTAGAAGTGGTGGGCAGGGAATTGAATTCTGGTAGAAAATGTTATTGACTCCTAACTCTGAGTCTCATTAGTTACAGATTTTGTATAAGCAAATTCTGACATGACTTCTTATCTTAAATACTTTTAGAGAGGAGCTGGCATGTAATAATATGGTCACCTAGGACCTACTGGGGCAACTTAAATTTGTTATGTTTAGGAAAAACAGAATCTCAGCATTAAGGCTTTAAGGTCTAAATACAGGCCTGTTTCCTTCTGTGTTAATTTTTGTTTCCAGTTAGAGTTTCTCATTTTTAACATGTCTTTTTTCCCCTCTTTCCTTCCTTTTACTGGAATCTAGCAACTGCACTCAATTATAGCAGCATCTGTCTCTATAAAGTCGTCACAAAAACTCAAGAAAATTCTGGAGGCAAGTGAAGTTTTTCTTGTATATACGTATGGAGAAGCCAACTTGTCAGCTGCATTCCTCTGCCTGGGAATGCCTGGGATTCTGTCTGATGGGCTTCTCTTTTCTCTTTTTTCTGCAGATCATCTTAGCCCTTGGAAACTATATGAATAGCAGTAAACGAGGAGCAGTTTATGGATTTAAACTTCAGAGTTTAGATCTGGTAAATGGACTAAAAGAAATACAAGAGCCATATGAGGGACAAAACAGCTGGCAAAGATTAAGTCCCGGAGCAGAGAGAGTCTGCTCTAGAAAGTGGGGTGGGATGTTTTCATGAAGATTCTCTGCTGGCTGGTGGGAGGATCAATTGGTACAAACTTTCTGGAACACTATTTGGCAGCACTTAGAACCGTGAAAATCCTCCTACCCTTTGACCCAGTATTTCCATTTCTAGGAATCTTTCCTCAGGAGTCTGAATTATGGATGCTGTATTTTATTTATAATTGCAAAGAATTAGTAACAACGTGAAGATCCCACATTTCGGGAAATGATTCAGTATTCTATAACAATAGTTGATATGGTGAACTAGTCTTCAGCTGTTAAAGTATTCATGAAGAGTTTTCAAAGAAATAGATAATTTTGTGTTTAGAAAAGAAAGCAGGGTATACATCTCATGTACAGTTTGATTTGAGCTAGGTAAAATATGTGGGAAAAAATGGAACAGAAGTAGGTTAAGATATTAACAGAGAGGTTGGATGGAATTAAAGAATCTTTTTGAACTGCTTCTTGATACTTTTCTGTATTTTCTAAAAATTTTTGGTTTTTTCCTGGATGGAAAAGGGTGCTCTGCTTTTCAGAGTCACCTGACTTATATGACCAGAACTAGAGAGAATCCTCCATGGAACCCTCTCCCCCTCCGGCTGTTCAGGGTTGACGTGGCTTCCCCATGAGAAAGTTGAGCAGTGGGTTGAGTTCCCAACCTAGGGGAGACATGGCTATTTGATAGGGAGTGTCCATTTAGTCACAGCTCTGACCCCTAGAAGGTCATGGTCCATTAAGGCCATCTGCTTGGGTCATCAGAGGCTGGGGAGTAAGAGAGGAGCAAGCTGAATGTGAGGACTGCAGGGGAGGAGCCCTCTGTGTGGGGAGTATCTGCACACACCTGCCAGCTCCACCCTCACTCCTACTTTGGTCTTCTGCTTTGGAGAGCACTGAAACTGGAGTCTTCCTGCTTTAAAGCAGGAGGGGGAGTTCAGGTGAGGACAGATGTGTGAACAGTTCTAGGTGTTCAGAGTCTGCCCTAAAGTGTAGCCTAAACCCTGGTCAGGAAGTCCTCTCATCATTTAAAAATCAGCAGGCTGTTCACCAAAGAACAAATCCAGTCTTGACTCTCCAGTGGGAATGTTCTTTGTCCACTTTGGGGCACCTGTACTCAGTTCTTCACTGTGAGTGGGAGAGTGTCATCTGGAGGGTAACTCTCCCATCATCTCTCCCTCTAACCCACGTTCCCTTTTGTTTTCAGCTCTTAGACACAAAGTCAACGGACCGAAAGCAGACACTGTTGCACTATATATCAAATGTCGTAAAGGAAAAATATCACCAAGTGTCGCTGTTTTATAATGAGCTTCATTATGTGGAGAAGGCTGCTGCAGGTACTTGATTTCAGCTCCTGATGTTCCTCTTGGGTATTGACGGCCTTTAATCATGGGGGAACCATTCCCTGCTTGAGCAAATACTCTTCAGAACCCCTTTAAGAAGGCTAAACCGTCAGGAGCTCTGAGCTGAAACACGTTGGCTGTGGTGTTGCCTCCTCCTGGGAGCAGTAACGAACATGGACGTGAAGGTGACCTCCCAGTGTCTCTCTTTAAAGACCCAGGTCTCTTGTGCTCCTTCCCCCTTCCCTTCATTGCCCTTTTGACTCTATGGCTGTCGTTTGAAATATGAGAATGAGAATCTGAGAATCACCCCCAGCACACACTTTCGTTTGGTTTTGTGTGGTTCCACTTGCTCAGGTGTGACAGTTCTAAGCATTTTGCCTTTAGTTAAGCACTAGCTAAATGATCAGTCCATCTTGGTTGTTACTTTGCCATGATGGTTGTGCACTTTCTCATTTCAGTCATCAGTATTCTGAGAGCTGGGCTGTACTGGGTGATAGTATCCCCATGTTATAGATGAGAAAACTGATATTTTTTAGGTTAAACATCTTGTCCAAAGTCACATGGGTAGAAAGTGATAGAAACAGGACTTGAACCCGGGTCGTCTTCTCATAGTGTATTGTCCAATGTACCGTGTCCTCTCAAAGGAACATCAGGCTAGAAAAAAGAACAAGAGGCAAATTGACCTTAGAGTTGGTTACAGGCCATAATTCTCAAATTGTGGTCTTGAACCACGAGCAGCCAAGGTGTTTATTATAAATTCAGATCCCCAAGGCCTACCCCAGACTTACCAAATGGAAGCTTTGATGGCAAGACCTTCTCTGACTTCCTCAGATAGAGTACATGGCTGCTGCTGCTGTGTTCTTACCAAAGAGCACTCTGTACTACCATCTCATACAAGATTTATCAAATTTTGTTATAACGGTTTCCATGTCTGTTGCAACCTGTGCACTTAAGGGTATAATCAGGTTTTATTTATCTTTATAATTCCCTTAGTCTCCAGCAAATTGATGGTGGGAATAAATGAGCGAATGAATGAGCGAATGAACAAAGGAATGAGCGAATGAGCAGATGAATGAGATGGTGCACTGTTACTGGGATGGATGCTGCGGAAGCGCAAGTGGAGACTGAGAGGCAGGTGGAAATGATATTTTGTGAAGGACTCTGCAGTGCAGGCTGTCACAGACCTACTGAGGGCACGGGGCTCAGTCAGGCAATTACCGGGATTTCTATTCTGGTGGAGTGATTTTCCTCCTTTCAAGTTTTCCTTTGCCTAAATTAGGAGTTCTTTATTATCACAACTCTAATTAAGAAAAAAAGTTAAAAAAAAAATCCTATCTTACTAATTCGCACATTTTGTTTGGCCCGAATGAGATTCACCAAAAGTGCCATTTGAAGAAAATCAGTGGGGGAAAATGGGGACATTGAGGTCCTCTCTGGCCGAATTGTTTTCTGTGTTTGCTCTCTGGCGCCCAGGTGAGCTGACACGGATTCTTTATACCTTCACTCATTTATTCACTTATCCTTCGTTTATCCAGTGAACCTTTTTGAGTCCCTGCTGTGTACTTGGCACTTTCCTAAGCATTGAGGAGTCAAAAGTGAATAAGACAGTATGAGTCTAGTGAGGGGAAACCATATTGTATTGTTCTGTAATTCATCCATGTGCAGAGCTGAGTCAGGTAGTGGGGAGCCAGAGCTGGGGCCCAGAACTCCTGCAGGAGGCTGCAGGGTTGTTCTTGCTTTGGGAGGGTGGCCACACTGCAGATGGAAAGGTTCATGCAAATAAATGCTTTTGAAGCGGGGAAGGGTTATTTATCAAAAAGAAGCTGTCCAAGGTTGCTTTGGGTCCTAGTGGGAGATATAAAAATTCCACAGGTAAAATGCTACCCCCTGCTGGAGAGCCACAGAAATGCAAAAGAGTTAAAAGCATTAGGTAGAGGATAAGGGCTTGAGTCTGTCACAGTTAAGGAACGTCTAAGCCTACCAACCAATAGGTTATCATCTTCTGTAAGAGAAATGGAATAGCTGGGTACAAGCACAAAATTTGGAGCCCACAGTTGCTATCCAAACTCCATCTCTGCCACCTCCTGTGTCACCTAGAAGAGGCCACGTAACCTCTTCATGTTGCTTTTCCTCATTGGTAGAATGGGCTAATGGTGCAAATGAATCAGTGCATATAAAGAATTTAGAGCTGTTCTTGGTAGTGAGTACTTAGTAATCCTTTCAGTGCATTAAAGGATCTCTGCACTGAAAGCTGGAAACTAGATCTAAGCCCCTTGAGTAATCCTAGGAATCCACTGAAAACTCAGCCTACCAGCCAGACTAATGGTGATTTTGACCTCATGGGGACATTGCTTTCTCTACCTCAGTCTCGCTTGAGAATGTTTTACTGGACGTCAAGGAGCTCCAGAGGGGCATGGACTTGACTAAGAGGGAGTATACCATGCATGATCACAACACGCTGCTGAAGGAGTTCATCCTCAACAATGAGGGGAAGCTGAAGAAGCTGCAGGATGACGCCAAGATTGCACAGGTAGGTGTCTGTGCTCCTCGACACCCACGAAGAAGCGATTGGATCCCTTAAACCCACCTGAGGCACTGGCCCTGGCTTTGGGGGAAATCTGCCCTCTGTCTGCTCAGAGTAGATTTCTTATGTAGCTAATGATTATTGTGGGGGAGATCTTTCCAAATATTGTACCTGGAAGTGCCCCTCTCCTGCACATTGTCTTTTTCTAATTTGGGGTCTTGACCCTCTTCTCTAGAGGCCCTTCCTGCCCCTTCCTCTCACCTTCCACTCCTAGGCTCCCTCTGTGTGAGTCCTATATTCAGTTCAACCAACATGTGTTGGGCCTGTGCTCAGCAAAGCAGTGTTCCCAGTGTTGGTTTCTGTAGGCCTTGACCTCGAAATCATACACCACACTGGGGGTCAAGTTTACACACTGGGGGTCAGGTTTACATACAGGGAGAACAGCCAGAATGGACTGCACACCATTATTGAAGGGAAGACAGAGTGTTGTGGGAACTCAGAAAGCAGATGTGGTGGAATGGTTCCCGTTTGAGGCTGGCTGTTTGTGTCACAGAAGAGTTCAAGCAGAGACTTGAGTGTCCCTGATGTGGGGGTGCTGTAAGGAGCAGTGAAGCAGCGAGTTGGGATTTGGAGTCTGAATGTCTTCGAAGATCCCTTCAAACCTTGTTGGTTTTAAGGAGTTCTGCCCTGGCCTTAGGAAGCTCTTGAAGGGGATAGTTCCTCATTTGTGTGTGTGTGTGTGTGTGAAGGTGTGTGGAAGTGGCAGGGGGTCCCAGAGATGAACTCCTGTATCTTGGAGAGCAAGGGAAGGCAGAGACGGGAGAGCTGTGGGAGCCACTGGGTTGTCACTGCTGCTCTGCTACGGCAATTCCCCCAGAGCGTCGAGTTCAAATGCTGCAACTAATGAAATTTAAGAGACGTTTGCTTCTTCACAGGATGCCTTTGATGATGTAGTGAAATATTTTGGAGAAAACCCCAAGACGACACCACCTTCTGTCTTCTTTCCTGTCTTTGTCCGGTTCGTGAAAGCCTATAAGGTAAACAGGAGCATGGTATCCTTTAATGCCTTCTGTGGCATTATTTCTCAAGTGAGTTCCCTTGTAGAGCTGTGTGTGAGTTTCTGCTGCTCTGCAGAGGCCTCCACTGTTCCTCTGGGCAGCAGATCTGGGTGGTCAGTATGTGACAGCAGTCTCTGGCCCTGTGGAGGCTAAGTGCTCTGGGGCTCTCAGCCCATGATGCTCCCTGTCTCTACTCAACCAGTCCTGGGGTTCAGCCCCAAAACAAAAGCTCTTGGCTGCCCCTTGGGGCAAATGAGATGTTCCAAGACCATTGGTGCCCCACTGACTTCACCTCACAGGCAGGGTGAAGGACTTAGAGAATCCAGGCCTCCCATGGAGTTGTTGAACAGGTAAAAAGAGTGAGCCCTAGCCTGTGGCAAAGATGCTGTCGCTGAGGTCAGGGAGAATCTGCTTGTGTTAGTCTTGCCCAGGCCTTCAGGCCATCTAGACCAACATTTCACTAGTGTGGACTGAAAGATGGCGCTAGGAAGGACGATGCTCTCTCTTTTTTTTTCTGGATCAGTAATAGCCCTTCCTTTAAATGGAAGGTCATCTTTGACATAATCCATGGTCTTGAAAAAGCATATGACCGAAAGAGGCATGTATCAGAATAATTTGTCCTTTGAGAAAGAATGACAAGGAGGGCATTAGGGGATTTTAGCCCACTGAGGAGACGTTGCAATCTATATTGTCTACGTGTAACGTTGGTGACGGTGGTGGAAGAGGGAGGAGTGTGATTGTAGAGGGGAGGAGGGATGTGGCAGGATTCTCTACACTTTTGAGAAGCAGGATATTGGAAATAGTGGGTCACTCCAACGCTACTAGAGGCTGATGGCTTTGCAGAACCGTCCTTGGGGCTTTTACTGAAACTCAACAGGTTTCATCTTCTCTCAGTATGGCTTGGTGTAGCAGTCATGTCACAAGCTGATTGTGGAAGGAAAGTGTCCTTGGCAGTGAGGATGAACACAAACACAGCAGAAGTCCATGTGCAGGACACTGGGAGCTGTGGGTAATGAGAAGGTCACTGTCACCAGCTGCTGCTGGCTGTGGTGCTCTGGGCTTCACTGGCTGGCAGTGCTCGTGTGCTGCATAGATGGCTCAGGGTGGCTCTTATGACCACATAAATTATAAGTCTAGAGTCTACAGAGAAAAGACATGCTATTTTTAAATTGTCTACTACAAGCTGGGAAGTGGCTCTGGTTGGTTTCAAAGCCCAACACTTCAGCAGGGATGTGCATAGAGCAGAGAAAAAAGAGCAGCTGCCCTTGGTGATCTGTGGGGTGTCACAGGGTCATAGCCTGTCTAGCAGCATGCCCCTTCCATGTAATCATTTCTCCCTGTGGTCCTTTTAGCTGGCTTCATGAGGCACCTGTCTGGCAGTGATGTTATGGGATGCTTTACTTGCCATAGGTATTATATGGTGAATAACTTCCCAGCCTGACACTGACCTAGGGACTCTGTGGGCAGATGTTGGGGTTTTAGGATGTCATCCCTCTTTTCTCTTCCCAAGTTCGAACCAAATGAAACTTGAAAGCAACAGAGATCAAAATGTAAACTTTGTTACTGATAAAAACTGGATTGGAGAATGTGGTGTGTATCTGTGAGCTTACACTTCAGCCCCTTATCCGTCAGTTCACAGCTAGACTGTTAGAAGTCTCTCTAGGGAGGCTGGGCCTCGAAAGAGAGAATGCCCAAGAGAGCTGAACTGAGGTGAGCCTGTTTGATTTCTTCTCCCAAATTCATCAGACTAGTCCTCCTGCCTTCCTTGGGAGGGAGTGAGCTGTGGGGAGAGGCCCAGGCATATCACTCCACAGAGGCCCCTGGAGGAACCAAGAGGCAAGGGGATGGCGGTTTTCCCCTGACAATGGGCAAAAGAAGAGGAACCTGAGATCCTGCTTTCAGAGAAGCTGTAGGAAGCACCCCAAATGCACATGAAAATCACTGAGCAGAGCTGCCAAGAGGGTAGGTCCCCACCACATCTGTGAGACTGAGACGAAGAAGCAATGTGAGTGGATTCAGGAAAGGACTTATGGATGAGGTGAATTTCAACTACTGGGTTTTGAAGAGATGTGATATCAGCAGAGTGTGAAACCACAGCTCAAAGTTAAATATAGTCATAAAGTGATCTTCTAAACCTTTTATTTACTCTAATTCCTGACTCACCAAGGATTCTCTAAGAATGACTTAAAATTTTTGTCTGCTGTCATTTGCACTGACCTAATCTTTTGGTTCTTTTGATTTTACCCAGCAAGCAGAAGAGGAAAATGAGCTGAGGAAAAAGCAGGAACAAGCCCTCATGGAAAAACTCCTGGAACAAGAAGCTCTGATGGAGCAGCAGGATCCAAAGGTGAGGTGTACCAGGCTCCTGAGATGGCCCCCACATGAGGGAGGCCCTCAGGGCTCCCCAGAGGCAAGCAGGGGAGATGGGCAGAAAGCCAGATTTGGACAGGACCCTTACCACTTCCTTGTAGGGCCTGGAAACTTGGCAAATGGACATTTGTTCATCCATTACTTTGTTCAGTGGCCACTGGACTGAGGCTAAGAGCATGTTTGTGTATCATTTCCAAGTTTATAGACGTCAGGAACTTAAATCTCACTTGGATATATGTACAGAGAGGCCATACCAGGTAACCTGATGATTGAAAAGCATAGTGTCCAGGATTGGCTTCATGAGTACGCCATTGGTGCTGGCCTTGGTAGCTGGAGGGCTTCACTAGGAGGAGTGGGAGGGAGCGTTTCATGGAGGGAAATATCACCGGTAAAGACCACACAGGCCAGCAGGTCAAAGTATTCTTCATCATGATCCACTGCACCAGAGTTTAAGATGTTGATGATTATTACCAGCTGCCTCTTGTTGCCATATGATCCAGCCTTCCCATTGCTGCCAACTGGAGTTTTATGTGCGCTTCTGTGAAAGTTTGTTGTCTTCCCAGAAGCTGTCTGAGTTTTTCTCTGAGCAGAATGTTGGGATGGTGCCGTTTGTATTTTGGCTGAGGCTGCTTATCAGTAACATGATGTTCCAGACACATTTCGGATTTTCTCAAACCTCCAATGGGTGCTGGTCCCACTCATCTCTGCCATTCTTCTTTCTTCTCAGTCTCCTTCCCACAAATCAAAGAGGCAGCAGCAAGAGTTAATTGCGGAATTAAGAAGGCGACAAGTTAAAGATAACAGACACGTATACGAAGGAAAAGATGGTGCCATTGAAGATATTATCACAGGTAAAAGATACTTCCTCATCGTGGCCTCACCCATCCTGGGCCACTTGCAGATTCTGCTGCTGCTTTTGTCCAGGGTTTACAAGTTCTTCAGCTGACTTTATTCAGATCCAGAATTATGCAGAGACTCCATGCTAGTGTTTGAAGATATTTATAGTAGCCTGTATGCTGCCTGTCAAAGAACCCCAACACTCTCTCTCTGAAAAATCTCTTTCTTATTTCTCAATATCATTAGAACCTTGTAGATTTCACCAGGGCTCCTTCTCCTAATGGTTTTCCATTGTCTTCTATTTGTTACCATGCTCCATTTTCTTCCTCGCAGCCACTCCTACCCACCTGCCTGATTAATAAATACTATAGATCCTATTCAGGGGTCTGTACTAACCACAGTCAATGTAGGTTTTTCCAGCATGCTCTTTAAAAGCCTCCTTACTCATTCAGAGTGAAGACAATAGGAAACCAGGAGCTGGTGCTTTCATTCGGATGGGCCATTGGGCCCCTAGCCAAGGGTTGGGGAACGGTCGTTCTGTCCACTAGGAATGGTGCATAACCCAGCTTGGTTCTGGTCCAGTTCAGATGTAGCCTAATGCTTTCTGCTCGAACCAGTTCTCCAGAGTTTCTGCATTTGCTTTTACAGAACAGGATAATAATTTGGGCCACTGTCTTGTGGCTGCAATCGACTTTCCTTTCATGTCTGTTGCATATGAATACTGTTTATCAGCTTCCAAGAGACTTAAAACTTTTTATTGTGGGAAATTTTTTAAATATGCAAAAGTATAAAGAGTATGATAAGTTCCCAGGTGTGCATCACCCATCACCAATTTTCAATTCATGGCCAATCTTATTACTTCCCATTCCTCAACCTCTGGGATTATTTTGAAGCAAATCCAAGACATACAATTTCAGTTGGAAATATTTCAGTATTTATCTCCAAAAAATAAGGACTCCTTAATAAAGCAAACAAACATACCCACAGTACTATTTTCACACACCTCCAAAACTAACAATTCCTTTATATAAAATATCCAATCATTTTTCACATTTCCCCAATTGTCCTAATTTTTTAAAAATATAACTCTTAGACTTTTGACTTCTCATTTCCTGTTAATAGCTTAGTCAGGATTGTTAATAGGGATCCCAAACTGCCAAAATCACAATTTTTTTCACCAGCTCAGACCCAAGGAAATAAAATAAGTAAATAAATCACTAGAAAGGAAGTCAATAAAGAGTTCCTTGCCCGGAATAAAGCAGTGTAAGTCCTGAGTGGATAGGTAAGTGGTTAATGAAAATGCTGCTCTCTGTATTTGGTGCACGTGTATACTGTACACACGGGCCTGCCGGTATCTCAGTGTTCACTCTGCAGTGGCTTGCAGATGGCTCCCAGATAAAGCCCATTGGTAAGCATCTCTCCTTGCCTCCCCAACATTGAGGGAGAAGCTCTGCTCTGAGCAAGACCAGGAACAGATCTCCTTCTTGGGTAAGCACCTCTTAGCCTCAGTGCCCCAATAAGATTAATTTGTAGGTAGAGAAGCATCTGGCCTTGCACGTTAAGAACTTAGAGCTCCTTTTTCATCACTCTGTTCTCCATCTCAGTGATGCTTGGTTTGTAAAATGAGTGAAATGTACAGTTCCCATTTGCCTGACCTAATCATTAATCTACCATTGGAGGTGAATGAATATCTGCTTATGGAGCAGTTTTTATTCCCCTTGGGATAGTTTCCATTTTCTGCCTTACCACCAAGCCCTAGATTGAGTAACTCTTTTAGACTTTATGAACTCACTTGGGTATACATTGCCTTCCCCCTTTCCTGCTCCACCCCCTTCCCCAGGTATGATTAACAAAGCACTAACTATGTACTAATGCAGTAGATCTTGGCTTTTTACTCTCTTCTGTTTGTCTTGTTTGGCTGTCATTTTTGATGCAGTGTTGAAGACTGTGCCCTTTACTGCTCGCACCGCCAAGCGTGGCTCTCGATTTTTCTGCGAACCTGTTCTCACTGAGGAATACCATTACTAAACTATTACTCTTTCTCACCTGATGCTCTTAAAAGGTTGCCACAGATTTTTTGACCTCTTATGTCCCTCTGTATGTCTGTCAGGGCCACCCAACGTGCTAGCATGGAATTGCCATCTCCACCATGTTATATTTTATGTTGTCTTCATGCTGCATGGTTTTGCATTTCAGTCATTACTGCTCACTGAAACTTTCAGTACATCTAGGAATCCACATGGCTGTGAGCGTCTGGGTGTGTGTGAGTTGAATTAATAGAACTGCTTGCAGAAACTTTTAGAAAAATAGTAAACAAAGCACTTTTTGAGATTCAGGATTGGGACCAACTAGGTTGCCCATGAGATTTGGGGCTGATGGGGTTGAACACAAAATGATAGTCATTAATAACATTAACTACTCTACCTACTCTTTATTGAGCACTTACTGTGTTCTAACAGGTTTACAGATATTAAGCCAGCCTCCTTTGGGTACTCAGTTAACATGCTTTGATAGTAAAACGAGCTGCTATATAAGTGCTTAGGAATGCAGTGCTCTAAAGTTGCAAGATGATTTGCAGAAGGATCTGTGAACTATGCACAGCTGTAAATTGGGCCTTTCTTAACTGTCTTATACAGTTCATAGCCATCATCCACAGTGTGATGGAGCTGATGGCATGAACTTTAACACAGGGAGCCCTTTTGACTTAGAAGCCTGTATAAGCTGATATAGGCAATCCATAGCTTTTTCCCCTCTGAATGTTGTGTCATGCCCAAGTTCAGCTGTCAGCAATTCCAAGTTGGAGCAAGGCTGCAAGGCAGGAAGTAAGAACAAAGGCTGAGGAGCTCCCCACTGTCTTATTCATGCTTCTTCACTGATGGCCCTGTTCCATGTCAAACCCAGGGTATTTCTTCTGTGATGAGATCATATCTGGACCTGCTTCTTTGGTTGGGGTAGTGGCACCAGAAATACTAATAGCAAATGCCTATTTTCAGAAACTATCACTGTTCTTAGAATTAAAAGAAAAAAAGATCAAATCTTCTCAAAAGGTAACTGCCTGGGCTTAGTTCCTGATGGCTGAATAAGGAACAACTACTCTGCAGTGCCCAGTTGATTAGAAAAGAGACAAGGGAAGCACCTGCTCTTATTGGAAATAGCTGTTGTTTGACTCCCATGCTGAGATTGACATGGAACTGGGTACGTGTTTGTTTTGTGGCATTAACTCTTCTGAGTTGCACTTATATGTATGTTATGTATGTGCCTCTGTCTCTGAAGATATCAAAGCATGTGGTGTGTTGTTGCCTGCTCTGCAGTGTGCTTACCCACCAGTGCTTACTAACAAGGCTAGAAACTGTCATCTACTTGTCTAATGTTTACTGTCAGTTTTGCTGCTGGACTGTCTGTTGTTCTGGAGCCAAACTTCAAAGCAGCTTGGATGTGGGTGGTCAGAGAGCTGGGTGGGAAGACACGCTCACCTTTTCTTGTTTTATCTAATACCTCTGTAGTAATGGCCTCCCACTCTCTTCCTCTGTTGGCTAACGTGCCCGGGAATGTTAAGCACTAAGTTGAAATGCTTTCCATTTTCATCCCATTTTTACTTAACTGTCATTTTGTGTTTTTGTTTTTTTTCTGTTTAGCTTTAAAGAAGAATAATATCACTAAATTTCCAAATGTTCACTCGAGGGTAAGGATTTCTTCTAGCACACCGGTGGTGGAGGATACACAGAGCTGGCAAGCATCACTTTTTACTTAGCTTCCTCCTCTCTCTGTATGCAGATCAATGGTTTCAATCTATGGCTGAGGGTGATACTGGTGAGAGTCTGACCAGGGAGAAGTCTTCGTACCTCACATTCCAAAGATGTGAGGCTGAGCCTCTCTGTTGGACTCTTTCTGGCCTGCTTCCATGTTCTCAAATGTGATGGCTTGGGCAAGGGTATTTGCTGATGATTGTACTTGCTTTGGGTGGCTAGGCTGTCCTTCCCTTACCCCCCTTCTTGGCCTTCGAGTTATTTTGTTAACCTGATTTTGATCTAAAGAAATTTAGAGCAAGTCCTGGCCAGGGAACATGATCCATAGCCTTCACAGAAGGATTAGGATCTTCTGAACTAATAGCTCAGAAGACTCAGGAATCACAGAGCTGCAGGACACTGCGTATCCTTAGCCAAAAGTGAAATTCTGACCTTCCGTTACCACTCTGGGCCAGGAAGCAGAGGCTTGGGAGGGTTAGGGCGTGCAGAACTATTCTTTGCTGGGATTTAGGAGGAGTAGGGCAGGGTCAAAAATTCCAGTGAGTCAGGAGCTGGTGGGGACTGTGCTGAAGCTGAGAGCATAGGTCTCAGCACTCACTCAGCTCCAGCTTGTCTGTCCATGTAAGAGTTTGGGCCCAGAATTGCCAGATCCTCGTTTTCCAAGAGAAGTCAGAAAACCCTGGCTTTTATGTTAATTGCCAAGTGAAATATGGGGAAACTGTATTTAAAATAGAAGTTGGGGGCCAAACATTCTGTGGGTCAGGGATGGCCCATCAGCTCCATTTTTAATCTACTGAGTAGGTGAAGAGAGAAAAGATTCAGTCTGGCTTAATTCTGTTATTTGTTTGTGTTTCCCTTTCTCTTTAGAATGTTTCCTAGCAGAAATCAACAATAGTAAGTTAATGAAAGGGAAATATATACTAATTGAACAAAAGAAGGGGAAAAAGTACAAAGCCTGCTTTATTATTTTCACTGTGCCCTGACTCCATCAAAAGGAGGCTACCTGCTAGCTAGGTATTCATTAATACCTGTCTTATTCATTAAGAAAGCATACTTTCATACTAAGAGTGCTTACATAAAATTCCTCTTGTTCATCCCACTTTATCCCTCCAGAACAATGCCTTCTTGAACTGATAGGCAGTGGTTGGTTCATTCATTCAACAAGGCATTTTTTTTTAATGTTAGGCATTCTGCTGTGCAGTCACAATACAAATTGGAGGATGCAGGAAGGCCCATACTTATAACAAAAAATACTGTGTGGCTGGAAAGGAATGTTCAGGAATGGAGTATTATTTTGATTTAGTGATTACTTTTATTTAGTGGTCAATTGAGCGTTGTTGCTAATTCACAAAATAAATGACCTCAGCTAATATTAATGGAATAAAAATAAGGGAACCTGTCTCTGCAAACTAAGCATAGCTTCCTTCCTTGATTAAAACTTGAGATAAGATAGGACAGGGCAGTTGGTTTTATTAGTTTTGCAGTTTAAAATTCATTGCAATTATTGATATTCAGCTTTCCAGAAAGAGGGGGAAAAAAACAAAAACAAAAACCATAGTATTTCTAATTGAAGGAACATTTCAAAACAAGACTTCAGCTAGACTTTCTGGCCAGTGACAGAAGCAATCTCTTCTCCTATATATTTCTCTAAAAGTTCCAGAATTCCACCAGTATCATATCCTGTTTTGTTTGACTGTAAATATTGAGGGCAAAGTACATGTGTTTGGCTCAAATACTCAATGAGTTTGAAGGGCCCTTTAGCTGACTCTTCTACACAAGCTGCTTTGATTGGCTGCCAGCTGGCCTTTGTCTTGCTTAGATGCATGATATTAAAGGTTGCAATTCTCATTGGTGCTCTCCTCTTTACAGATCTTAGAAACCAACCATACAGACGAGCCGATGCGGTGAGGAGAAGTGTCAGGCGGCGCTTTGATGATCAGAACTTGCGTTCAGTTAACGGTGCCGAAATAACCATGTGAATCTGAGACCTGCCTGTATGAATAGAGGGTGTGCGTGAATGAAACTGTCCACATGAACTTTATGTGCTACCATTTGACTGCAGCCTTGAACGTAGATAAAATATTCTAAGGGCTCAGATTTAGTAAACACATTGGAATTTAAAAATGATGGGCTTTCAACCTTTGTTAACAAGTGCCTAAAAGTGGAAGTACCTGCTCAGATTAATCAAAGCAATAGGATTTGATTTGATTAGGTATCTTTTTACACCAGTATGTTACTCAATTTTTTAACCAAAATGTAAATTTCATATTAAATTCATTACCTGCCATTGTGATTATCCCATGATGGCCCACCCTGGTTTCCTGATAAATTGTAAATAACATGGATACATCTGCTGTGGGCTTCCTTTGCTAAGATGTCTTTTAAGGAATTAATTTTGTGTTTCAGTCATAACTATCAACTTGGTATTTTTAAGGGCTTGCAACATGGAAGGAAAAAGTCACATGATAAAACTCCTTCTGCCCATAACTAAGCCCTGGCAAAGTATGAACAGGATGCAATTGCAGTGGCACAGAAGTCACTCAACTCTGTCTCATTTCACATTCTGTTACTTCTGTGCTAGGGTATAATGCCCTGAGAGACATTCACCAGTCTGAATGCAAGGATATGATGGCATACAAATGTTATAAGACTTATTTGCAGTACTGTGTTCTTCAGCTAGAGGCAGCTTTTAAAAAATAATGCAAATGTATTTATTAATTAGCACTAAAATTAACATCTCAGTAATCAGTATTAGGATTTCTGAGGACCATTATGGGTCAATCCTGAGAATATAAATCGGTGCCTTGCTAGCCAGGGAGACGTTCACTAGCTCTATCAACAAGCATTCAAGATTACTTCTGCTAGCATGATGTTAGTAACCTGGCCTTGTTCTCTGACAATCGCAGGGTTTTGTTGTTGTTTTGCTCCTTCTTCCTTTTGTAAATTGGAGAAGATATACTTGGCATTGTATATCAAAGCTAAGTTCTTTTATTTCTCAGATTACTTTATGGGAAATTGCAATTAAACTGCTGAAATATTCACATTGGGATTAAGCTTAAATGACATGTAATGGGACTAAACGGCCAATTAAGCCACTGTTGTTTTTCCTTCCTCTCTGGCAGGGCACTTGATCCATTCCAAAGTCAAAAACTGGACTGAAGCTAATATGTACTTCTCATAATATACATTCTGCTTCTGGCTTACCTTCTTGATACATTACATCAATATATTAATTGTAAAGTTTATTGTATAGTATTTAACCACTGAATTTCTTATTTTATGTTGTGCTTATGTGAACTCCATGGTGAAGGTCCCATTTTCCTTGGATAATGTGTAGTTATATGATCTCTTTTTAAATGTACAGATATTTTGCTATAAAATTGGTGCAGTTTTTTATGGTTTTTACACTTCTCTTTAATTCCCACCTAAGCCTCTGGGTAATATTGTAAATATTGTTTAAAAATGCATCAGCCTATGCTATACAATCTGAATGTTATTTTAACTTATAGTTTTTTTTAATATATATATTTAACTACAAGGACAGTTTAGGGATCAGTTACCACATTTCACTTTAGCATACCTATTTACAGAAAGATTACTTTTAAACTGCCACCTGCTAGCACATTTTCATAAATGTGTAATTGAAAAAGAACATGCCAAGATTCTGTCTTTCTGTTGACTCAACATTCATTTTGATGAAAAAAAGCAATTTGATCATGAGCTATAACATAAGTAGTTGGTCCTTTACCACAAGCAGCTGTTTTCCAAAGCTCAGTGCTGAGCATATTTTAAAATAATTGCCTATTTATTAATCTACAAATAGACAGTAATGTTGGCATGTTCTTTTCTGTTTATTAATAGGCCTGCTTCTTAGCAATATTAGAAATGTTTTATAAAAGCAGTTCATGTTACTTTTCTGGTCTTTTCATGGCATATGAGCAAATAAACTATTTACACTACTATCCTGTAATATGTTGTAGTCTTTCAATGGTCTATCCTAGGGGGTTTTACCAGTTTTATGTACACTGTTATCTTCTAGAAACAGATACTGTCTTCCTGCTTGAACTCAGAATCTAAATATATTTGGTAAATTTTAAGAAAAATCCCTCCTTATACAAACTCTTGATCACTTGCTGTATGGAACATAAGAACCAAATAGGTTTTGGTAGTAAGGGATACATCTTCAAAATCATACTTATTTCTTCCAGAGAAATTAGCACTCTTATTTGGTGAGACGTTGCCTCCCCCCAAATTGGTTTTAATGAGGATGTTGTATATATAGATATGGTACACGTGGCCTGCATAGAGGTAACCCTGCACCTGACAACCACATCAGCTGGCAAGGTACATACAGTTTGGTCCCCATTGCACAAACCAACATACTGATATTTGTAATAACAAACAACTCCAGGTCATCAGAAAAGTTTAGCATATTCTTTTTAGTATATTTACTATATTCTTTTTAGGGAAGGAAGGAAATTTGTAATTTATTTTAGAAAACTCTACAAGTGGCTTAAAAACAACTTTGGGGGTATAAATTAGTCATTTAAGGAATTGGTGCATTAGGTCTTTGTTCCCAATTCAGTGCTCTTTCCACTTCAACAATGTAGTTGAAGCTTTATTTATTTTATCAAAGGGCAAAAAGTTAAATTCTACAGTTAGTAGAGTCTCTAGTTTGTTTTGCACCAGGACAGGTGCCTCATGGTAAAGGAAATAAAGTTTTCAATGTTATCCCCAAAATTCAGAATGTTTTCAAACCCATAGTGCAGCTGTAAATTCAAATGACGCACATATGGTTAGGTTTAGAGCACTGTATTTTGAGCATTATATACTAGTAGCATTCATTTTTTTAAGATGTTTACCAATACCTCAGAATTAAGTCTCCTTGTTCCCTACTCACAATCCTCCAACTAAACAAACATCTAAATCCTAATCCACTAAAATTTAATGCAGTGGCACTGCAATGAATGCCCAGTAACCCTGCTGACTCAACACTGCTCAGCACTGAATGGGACCTGCTATCTATCTATCAGTCACTGACTCTGCTGGTTCAACATACTGGATTTTGTAGAATTATCTGATTTTACACTGGAAGATATACTTTTATGATATTAGCTTTATAATTCACATACCTGTTAATTTTAATACTTGATAAAACTTCTTAGGCCTAATATACTTGTTTTCTAATTTTCATCAGAAACATCTGCAAAGATGAATATACTATCAGCCCAGTTCATACAGAAGGATTAATCTGTTAGTTTTCCATTTCTTTTAAAACTAATACCCCATCTATTTCCAAGAAAAAATTTGAAGAAACAAATGCATGAAGAAGTGTTGATACTTTTATCCAATTTTTTATAGAGAAAAGCAAGTATTATACTGAGAAAACAGAAAATGTGGGAATCTAGCATCTCAGCACACAACTGCTGCATGAGGGGTGCTTAAAGGAGAAAATGGACACAAATGCCACTTATTTAAGTAAAAGATGCCATTTTTTCTAATAAATTATTTATTTACAAAAGGTCTAATTTTATATAACTATGAGGTTCTTTACATCAGAACAGTATATAAACAGAAGAAAAAAAAACCTGGTAAATACAAACACAGAAAATAGAAATCTTGTTCCCCCTATTACTCACCTGTCAGAACAAGTCTTCAGTTTAGTTGTAGAGGTAGGCAAGAGACCAACACCTACCAAAAAAGTTTGCAGGCAGGAAGGACCAAAAAAACCATGTTTATAAGTAGCACATTTAGAAACCCCAAAGAACAGCATAAAAGAAAGGCATCAAGAAATGGCTTAGTTTGATCTGATTAGGCAGCCACTCTCATAGTCTATGACTGAAAACTAGGGTGGGGGGGGTTAGCCGGTTGCCCTGAAATACAAACATCCACCCTACACCTAGGGCAAGTACCATCAAATTAACAATTACCAATCATCAATAACAATTAGATGGCCTTGAACTAGATCCTATTGAATCACACAAGCAGTTTTTATATAGCAAGTTTAAAAAAGCATAAAAAAATATGCAATTAAGGAATAGGCCAGGTAGACGAGCTAAATAAAATGGAAGACTAGGGGGAGTGTGTAGGTAATTGGAGCAAAATCTTCTCACTTTCTACCTCAAGTCAGGCTCTAATACTTAATGTCACCACTATTCACCCCTTTGTCAAAAACAGCCTGAAATGATTAGTTCTGCACTTAAAATTTAAATAGGAATTTTGTCATTGCGTCCATTAAGGCCTTTAAAAACCAACTCTGATCTAGCTAAATGTTAGCTCAAATAAAAGCTAGTTTTAAACTACAACAGAATATTTATGAATATGATACAAAAGAAGGTCTGTTTCAAGTCATCACAAGGGCTTTCCCTTCCTACTCAAAAACTACATGGAAGTTATGTTCTCACTAACAAGCTTTCGGACGTTTCTGAAGTAACAGTAAAGGTACAGTCACTAGAACTTGTCTTAAGTGGACTTCAATTATGTATGTGGCTTTAGTTGTGGGTTAGTATGGTTTATTGCAATGATGCTTTTTCAAGCCCTTTAATACAGATGATGGGTACTATGGATGCTGGATGAGCACATCTGTCAACTAATATTAGACATTCAATAACTGCCTACTATGTGCCAGGCACTATCCACAGGACATAGCAGTGAATGAAACACAAATTCCTGCCCCCAAAGAACTTGACTGCCATTTAAAAGTCAAAACAATTGAAAAACTTAAGAGGAAGGTAAGAATTAATAAGGAAGGTAAGAATTATTGGACTGGACTATGCCATTACCAGAACCATAGAATGAGATTATAAGCCGCATTATTATTATAAGCCTATCAGAACACAGTTCCATTAAAATTACTCATATTATTTTGCTTTTCCTTTATGTAAAATATCATGAGTGTTCTACCTAGAGAATGTAAAAGAATTAAAATTCTACCTGGTATTTGGAGAGAGACATGCCCAAGGGAAAAGAAAGTCTCAGATTAAAGATCTAAAATATGTGCTTTGCCTTATTTTGCTTTTAGAAATGTTTGTTTATAGTTCTTTAGTTTTGTAATTTACATTTAAATTACATAATACACTTTAATATCCTATAAACTTACTTAAAAAAAAAAGCACTCATCACTCTTCCCTGGGTACTATTACATTAGAAACCATTCTCTCTTAAATAGCATCTAAACTTAAAAAAAAAAACCTTTATAAAAAGAGGCCCTACCCCCTTTTTGGATGCAAAAATAAAAGTGGCTGCCTAGTCAGCAGTTGACCATTAACACTGGAAGAAAACCAGGATCATCTAGGCAAATGCTTCTTAACACAGGATGCAGGCCCTTTGGTAACTAAATGAAAGCTATGGACCTTCTTTCCAGAAAAATGTACACAGATGTTTTAGGAGTTTTTTCAGTTTCTTCATTTTACCACTATGAATTAAGATTGCCTTACTCTAGGCCAATCCTTTTCATTTTATAGTTGTATAAAATGAGGCCCAATTAGCAAAGTTAAAAGATGAAATAGTTGTGGTACTTTGATCATTTTCAAATTTATATGAAGGCATAAAAAGTATTTTTGTAATCTTCATACTTGACTGTTCATACAAATCCAGTTTGCCCACATAGGAATTATGGATCAGGAGGAAGTACCATCAAATATTTGAGGTTCTGATTTTGACTACTAAGTATATTAAATTTATTAGTGAATTTAATCCAATAACAATATTAATGATGAGGTAAACCTTCGACATTTATCCAAGAGTCTAAGGCTTCTTTGAAAAGTATAAATTTTCCTTATCTGAAAACAAACATGCTTTCCTGTTTGAACACATTTGTTTAAGCTCTGTTCAAACTCCCGTTTGAACATATCTGTTCAACTAACAGAACTACTATTCCCAGACATTTCAGCTTTTACCAGAGTGAAGATTTAGAAACCTAATCTAATACGTTAAAAGTATTCACATACAACTCTTGCTTTAACAAAATTTTCCCATCACCTGTACCTTCAGACTGTACAGTATCTTTCCGGCAAGTAAATCTCATTCGATGGAATCATCAAAGGTAGACAAGGATTATAGTCACTTCAATTACATCTTTTGTAACAAGGATGTTGTATTTTGAGTTGCAAATTGTTCACTAGTTTTGTTTCTAGGTCAGATAATTCTCATGGGTGAAATACAGGGAAACTTGAATTTGTATTGTCTTCTAGGGATATGAAGTTGAGACAAGCCAGTATCTGTATAAGAAATACAGAAATCTGGGGCCGGCCCGGTGGCGCAGCGGTTTAGTCCGCGCTTGGCAGCCCGGGGTTCGCGAGTTCGGATCCCGGGCGCCCGCCGACGCACTGCCTGTCAGCCATGCCGTGGCGGCGTCCCATATAAAGTAGAGGAAGATGAGCACGATGTTAGCCCAGGGCCAGTCTTCCTCCTCAGCAAAAAGGGGAAGATTGGCAATAGATGTTAGCTCAGGGCTGGTCTTCCCCACCAAAAAAAAAAAAAAAAAGAAAAAAAGAAATACAGAAATCTATTTTGAGGACATTCTAAAACACATCAATAGCTTTTTATTTAAATAGAAAAATCAAAACTAAAGTTGTGCTTAAAAAAATCATTCATGGAAGTAATTAAAACAAAGTTTTACAGATTCTAAATTCTCTTGTGAAACATCACTAGTATTTCTGTCAGTATCATATGCATATTTTAAAGATTGTACCACTGACTTCCATGGGTCAACTGTTTGACGTGATTAGCAATATTAACTGTCATTACAATGGGACCTCTGAAATGAAGTCTAGGCAACTCCCTGTTGCCAAAGTTGTTACATGTTTTGGTCCTAATGTACAATAGGAGACTAACCTCAAGCAAGCAACTTGATTACTTCATATTTTCTAAAGATAGTGATTCTCACTTTCCACAAAGCCCTGTTGTATTTCACAGCAGAAAAATGACTTGGCAGAGAGAAGTTTAGAAACAATCCACCCTCTCTACCTCCCATTTTGAAACTTTCGAAGTGGAAGCTACATTTAATTGAAATACAGGGAGCAGGGATGGGAAAGAGTCATCCTGGTCAGTCCCACTTTCAGATTAATTAGGATGGTGAAGGAAAAATAAAATGAACTTTTTGTTCTAAATTCCAACTTGAAATAGGATTGCTCCAAGTGTCCAAAATAAAAAAATACCTAATACCAAAGACTATGTGTTAAAAGTACTTATTTACTTAAAAAAATCTCCTGCACTGAAGAAAAAATAGTATAAATTACATTACCAACCTTCAAAAGTTAGCATGTAAAGAGTATTCTAGCTTCAAACCATTGCCTCTCTAAAGAATTCTGTAGGAAATTCATAGATCAAAAACAAATATAGGGGCCACAAATGCACTGATTTATAATATCCTTAAATATTCAGAAAGGAAAGTAACCTAGCTATGTGGGTAAGATGAAGCAAAATTTCAGGGACTTAGTATCTTTAAGTGATCATACAATTTTTTTAGAGCTGAGCAGTTTAAGTAGAAATAAATACTAGTACACGCTAGAAGAGAAGGTTTAATAATTGATAAAAATGTACAAAAATATTCAAATCAGAAATGCTTTAGAATGTGTACCACGAAGTCAATACTTCTCAGTGAGTAGGGAAGGTAAAAGACCTCCTCAGTGAAAAAAAAGCAAGAGAAAGATTGGATTTAAAAAAAAAAAGACAACTGTTAAAGAAAATGTTTAAGTCAACATTGATTTTTGTTTTAGACAAGGATATTGCAACTATCACTTAAAGTTTGGTGGCACATTCTTTAGTAGGTCCTTAAGGCAATATATTGAAACTAATTTACAATTTGATTTGATGTTAACTTTTTAAACATCACCTCAAAATAATGCCCTCACAATAGCCTTTTTAAAATGTATTCAGATGTTTCATAAAAAATAATGGTGGCTTTATTATAGTAGTGCTCATTAGCACCACTATAATTAAGGGTCTACCAGGTTTCCATTAAGAACACCTATTTTTGAGTTCACCACAAAAGATCATATCGGCTTTAACCAGTTGGGTAGTGCACAAAAAAGCAGTTTTATCAGTTGCTGGTGCTTTTTTTTGTACTACTAGATATCAAAAAATTTTTCATTATATCTTCAAAATCCAACTTCTATAAAGTAAATCAAATCATCTCATGACTTAGACTTTAGAACAAAGTAGAGACATCTGCAGTTATCAGTAAATTGCCACCTTTAATCCATCCTGCAGTGCCCTATGAAAGGGTCACAGAAAGACAGTTATGACCGTATGAAAATATGATTCTTGATACAGAATCAAAAGTTATTTTCAATTTCCTTTGCTTTTATAAAGTCCACAATAACAATACTTAAATGCACTTTTTTTTCTGTGATATAATTAAAACCCAGTGTTATTTCAATTGAACTTAAAATAGAGTCCCTGGTCTGAATTAGACTTTAAATCATACTGTAAACATATATTTGGTATAATTTATTGATCATCATCCAGTTGCTCCAAAAGGGTCCTTCTGCGCTTTTCCAATTCCCCTTCACTCAGTTCACTGCCGGAAGTATCCCAATTACCCTGAAAAGACATTGAATACAATTACATTTGATGTCAAAAGGTTACAAAGTAATGAACCTTTGAAAAATGATCCAAAATCTATATGGATTCTCATCCACAGAAATAAATACATCACAGGGTTTAAAGACTGACCTCTTGCCCAAAAGCCTATCAATGGGTTGCTAACTAAGTACTCCTTGGTTATATTAGGGGAGATACTTAACTCAGAAGAAGACTTCTACATGGTGCTACTTTCACTTTACATTAATATATAAATCAGGGAGAATGGTTCATACCAGTTTGTTTTCCTTCCTCTTACACAAATGAATATGAAACATCTTGCTTCCATTTAATGGAAGCCAGGTGTTCATTTCCTAGGCACTATATCCCTTGCTAATTTTGCACAGATTCTAGGTTGTCATATAAGTGTTTTATATTACAGAAAGTATTATGATTTAAGCATACTACTGTGCCCAGATAAACAAACATTTAAGATTTATGAAGAGGACTCAGGCTGAAAAAAATTTTCAAACATAAAAGTAATACTACATTATCTGTGAGAAACAACCTTTGAAAAGTAGATAGTTCGCCTATCCTCCCCTCCCTTCAGGACTTTCATTTAACCTACTGTAAGGAAGAAACTGTTAAGCTGCTAATAAGTATACAGAAAATATTCATTCTTCACCAAGGATGTGAATCAGACTCACCAGTGCAGTTTTTAAAAAAACCTCCTCCCTATATCAACTGAATCAGAATATCCAGAGGGAGCATCAGGGCTTATCTACACAGTTTAAACTCTCCACTGGTGATTCAGAGGCATTACCCTTGCTAAGCCCATAGCATTTGGGGAAGGAATGGCAAGGCTAAGAAGGCTTGGGTTTTTGTGGTCTGTCATACACACACACACATACACACGAGAATCTAAAAACTAATTATGTAATTTGATATTAAAATATCAATTTTGGCTTATAGCCTCCTCCTATTTGTCCTCACCTCTTCCCCCCAATGATTTGATATTAAAATATCAATTTTGGCTTATAGTCTCCTCCTATTTGTCCTCACCTCTTTCCCCCAATGATTATATCTAAAAGCCTTTTGAAACTGGATTTAGTAACAATGACAACTGTGGATATCTAAAGGGAGAACCCCTGATTTGAGTCTCTTAAATTTTATATTCCTTAACAAATCAGGTAGAAAATGCCCAGTGGCATTTTACTTAGTGAGAATGTAGAAAGCAGAAGATCATATCCTTTCTCAGTGGGTTAAAACAACAGTTATGGAATGCTATGTTGTTTTTTTAAGGAATATAAAATTTAGGACACTCAAATTGGGTCATTCACGACCACATAAGTTAAAAAACTATTTTGTGTGAAAATTAGTTAACTGAATTTTCATTGTTTCCTTCAGTGGTAGCAGACCTGAAAAAAAGTCTATTCTTTAAACACCATCACATAGTTTAACCACTATAAAAATATCTATTTTTATATTTTGAAAATACAGGTACGCAAGAATTCTAAATACTTACAGAATCCTTTCCAGTCTTTTTCTTAGGTGATTTGTGTTTTGATTCTGATCTTTGTCTAGTTCTGTCTTTTTCGCTTTCTCGGTCTTTTTCTTTTTTATCCTTCTCTCGTTCAGCATCTGACTCTGGAGAGTCCTATGTAAATAAAAAATGTTCGCATTTTGATGAAGATACCATTCTATTTTTAAAAATCCCTACATAGCTAATATTTAATAACTTCTACATATAACAGGGTTTGTGATCTCAGAGTTGTGAAATTTTAACTGTTAACATCAAGTATTCTATAACATTTCCAAGATTCGTGGGAGGCAGATGGTCTTTCCTATAGGAAAGATGACATTCTGATATGGTAATATGCCACTAAAAGAGCTTCATTAAATTAGGGACAAAGGTACACTTAAGACTGGATCATATCTATTATGTAAATGTAGACAGATATTACATTTTCCACCAACCCAATAAAATACTGATTTATTTGAATATGCATATAGGATGCTGTTATTAGCTTAATCACATATTAGGTTGACAGCTGTATAATAAAATTCTTCCCTCAAAATTGCTACCAAGAAGCAGGAATTATTTAAAATGTAACATCTGTGCCTAAAGAAGCAGTCCTTCATTAGATATGCACAAATTCAAGTAAGTAGCATGAAAAAGTCTCATTCAACAGGTTTGTGGTGACAACCAGGCCTTTCCATTCTGAAAAAAGCTCCTTAGGTGTATCTGGATGTGTACCTAAGATTAAGACCTAAGAGCAGAGGAAGGAGTTGTTTTAACATTTAAACTTGTAGTTCTCAAGAATAGCTATATATATATACACGTACATACATACACACACACACACACATGGGTCTTTCTCTAAGATTACTTTAGAAAACCACAATGGAAATCTTATTTTTTTTCAAACCTCACCACAAGATTTTAATGGAAGATTAATTAAGGTGAAGAACAACTATAAAACTCTTGAGTTTAGGTGCCCACCTGAACTGCGTTGGATTGCACAGGACTAGAGAGAAAAAAGTTCTACTGCCACTGAAGAAGTTAAGGGCAGAAGCCTAGCTGCAGTATAAAAACTAAAAGCTTGGGGCCGGCTCGGTGGCGCAGCGGTTTCGTCCGCGCTTGGCAGCCCAGGGTTCGCGGGTTCGGATCCCGGGCGCCCGAGGACGCACTGCCTGTCAGCCATGCCGTGGCGGCGTCCCATATAAAGTAGAGGAAGATAGGCACGATGTTAGCCCAGGGCCAGTCTTCCTCAGCAAAAAGAGGAGGATTAGCAACAGATGTTAGCTCAGGGCTGGTCTTCCTCACTAAAAAAAAAAAAAAAAACTAAAAGCTTGCTTACAGATTTATGTCTCCTCTTCTTGCTTTTCTTCTTATGTTTTTTTGACTTCTTATAGCTTCTCTCTAAGAAGCATGAAAAGAAAAGAAGTGTCAGAATTTGAGGATATCCAGGTGTCAATGATTTTAATCAAGTTAAAAGATATGCTTACCAGACTCAGCACTAGAAGAATGTTCTGAAGCAGAGCGGGATTCTGATCGCTGCCTTTTCTTCTTTGAATGGCTGTCATCGTCATCTGAATCTGACCCCTAAACAATACAAATAATTTCATTCATAATGATGCTAACAAATATTTCAATACACCTATGATGCCATCTAATAAACTTCCTTACTGATCGAGAGCGGGAACGTTTCCTGTGATGTTTTTTAGATTTTTTAGAATGCTTCTTGTTCTTTGAATGATGATGCTGACATTCATGCTACAAGGGCAAAAGAAAAAATTCAAAAGTTTACATTTACTTCAGACAGCAGATCATAAATAAATTTTAAAAGACAAATAAGTTCTTAAAGTAAAATTCCATCCATTATGCATATTTAGGAGGTATTCCCTTGAAATTGTGCAGAGAACTATCATCACTTAAAATGTTCTGTTCCTTCTTAACCATCCTATACCTACTCACTTAGACTCTAAACACAACAATGGAAACAAGTATTAATAAAGAAAGTACTTTTTATAGGAATGAGAATGATGCATGTTACTAGGGTCAATTGATACACTCCAGAAAGGTATTATCTGCAGAACAGTCACACTGCTTTCAAAAACAATGAAATATAATTACATTCAGACATAGTTTTTCTGATGAATCTGGTTTTGCTCAGTGAGCTAGGCCCAGACCAAGATAAAGAACTACCTCAGAGCCATCCTTTAACTCAGATAAACGAGCTTCACTTCAGATAAATGCAAACTCTACTCCTCTTTCTTTTCACCCAAGGAGCATTCCCTTCCTAGTCAAACTTAAGACATTGGAAGGCAATGTAACTCTAACCCCACATGAAATCAAAAAGTAAATGTTGTCTCTGTGGATTTTAACTTTTATTAAAACAATTATCAGGCTAGTAGGAAAGGGTAGGTGCTGCAGTAAAAGCTCCTTGCCCCTGAACACTGCTATGGCTTTGAAAATAAATTGTGCTTCAGTTTACAAGTGGAAATGGAAAAACTGGCTCTTCCTGAAGGACTCTCATTCTTTATGTCACTAAATGCTAACTCTTCTTCCTTTTCTATTTCAAGACCCAGATGAGTGACATTCAAAACCTATTCTATGTGTTCAGTCCTTCCCTATGCTACTATCTTTAGCTCCATTTATGACTTCACCACTTTACTCCCAGCACAGATCATCAAAGAATCTTGGAGATTCTTGAATTGGGGGAAAATGTTAAGATACTACCTAGAGCAGAGCTTCTCAAAATTAAATGCACAGTCTAGTGCTTGAGAATCTTGTTAAAATGATGATTCTGATGCAGGATTTTTGAGGATGGGGCCTGAGGTTCTGCATTTCTAACAAGCTCCCAGGTAGCGCAGATGTTGCTGGTCTGAAACACTTTGAGTAGAAAAGATCTAGAGGCCAACAGGACTAGATCTAGAGGCAGCTGGGAAAGAATATTGGGTACATGTGGGTATATGTTAACAGAGCAAACTGTTGTCAACAATGACATTCAGCAAGAACAATAAATCCAACGAAAGAGTCAACAGTCAATTAAGTGACCTGCTATGCCCAATGACCATGGAACACTATATGTGCCAGCCTTTAGCTTGTTTTAAAGTGTTAGTTTGTCTGTAACTGGCAGCAGAGCATACTTGCTAAAAGCACAGACCTTAGAGTCAAACAGCTTGGGTTTGCAAATTACTTTATTTCTCTTTGCCTCAGTTTGCTCATCTGTAACTTCATAGGGTTTTTGTAAGGATGAAGTTCATATATGCAGTATCTGTAAAACACTTAGAACAGTGCCTGGCCCACATAGGCACCAAATATTATTCAATAATTATTGGTCAATTTAGCATATTTACCACACACAAATGCCTACCTGAAATCTTCATCAAAATAACCTTATTCAGCTAATGGAGTAACTTGCAATTTTACCCTTACTTGCTTTAACAAAAATTTACTACTTACTCCATTATTTTTCAGAATACCCCCCAAGCTTTCAATACATCTAATGCAGTGTAATTTTGAAACATATGCTTAAAAGCCATTTTCTATCTGCTTTACAAGATTTTAAGTTTTCTTTAGGATTACTAGTTAATCTGTGAGGCTGCTAAATTGCTAAATATCTAAAACACTGTAAAAATATGTAACAAATATGAACAGCTTCTGTAAACAAATCTTTATAGTCCCATACAAGCTTAGTTTTGCTTCACTTAAGAGCAGTTTCTATAGAAAAAACCACTGCCTAACCATCCCAGGTCACTACATTTGTATAAAAACAGTGTAATTTAAGAAACATACTTTGATCATTCTAAATTCTTCAAATTTTGTTTATATTTTTATATATTTTATATTTCTGCCAGTTACGAGAATACAAAAATTACCTCAAGCACATGCATAAAATCTTTAAATATTCGTTTTCTTTCAGACTCTAGAGTTATGTCCTCAAATGCTGGCTCTTTTACAAATCTCTCCCGGATCTGAAAAATTCAGATATGGAATAAACATATGAATACCAAGAGAAGTATGCCAATATGACTAAAAGAAATCATAACAGCAAGTGAAAACCATGACAGCCCGGTCCCCTCAAGTCTATTATTTCCTTTCCTCTAAAGTCCAAACCCTTTTTAACAAACATTCCTAAATGCAGAGTCACAGCTGACTTTATACTTTTAATACATTCTCAATATATGTAACATATTCTATAAATAACTTTGGCTTATTTTTTGTCTCTAAAATGGGAAAGGAATTAAAAATATTTTTATCTTCAATTGTAAAGGAAACAGTTCATTAGAAAAATTTTTACAAGTATACATACATCTTCCCAAACAGCATCCAATTCTATTGGAGGAGTAGCTTGTTTCAACATACTCTTAAATGCAGATTCTTTTCGCTTCATCTTCCGAGCCTCCTCTTTTTCTCTTTCACGTTCACGGGCTTCTGCCTTTTCTAGTAACTGTTAGAAAATCATATTTAATCAGTTATAATAGTATAATTATAAATTTTGTTAGCTGAAATAATTCATTATTCTCAATTTAAGTATTCTCCTATCATTTATAAGTTAAAGGCCAATTTATAGCACCAGTTAATTTGAGCAAAGAATGCTTAACACATCAACCTATCATCTAAATACATTTCACCTTACCCCGAAAGACTGTCTACAACTCTGTAAAATCCTACTCATAGTCTCTTATTTCAATAGCCTACAACTTAACTACTTTTGGCTGAGTATATTAAAAACTGTACTATTAAATTAGTTGTTTATAATTAAAGATGACAACTTACACTATTGAAAGCCAACTTAATGTTTCCGGCATCTAATGTGGTTGATCTTTTAGTTGAACTAATTATTGCCACAAAATCTTCAAAAGTAGTATTTACTTCAACTACAAATCCTTTATCCTAAAAAACAGAGTTCTTGTTAATACTAATAACGTATAAATCAAAGAAATAGTATCAGTTTCTAAAATATACTATAGATTAACAGTTAACAGTAAGTATATTATTTACCTTTAGAATGTCTTTTATTATTTTCTTCTCATCATGATAACGTGCTTTAAGATCCTCAACATAAAACTTGAAAAGGTCAAGTGCAGTAGATCCTAATGAAAAAACTAAAGAAGTCAAAAGCTAGCTCTAACCAAAGAGCTGCAATGACTTTTTTGTTTATAAAACAAAATAAAGCACCCCCCATCCCCCAACACAACCACCTTCCCCCCGGGCCCCTTCCAACTACTATCATAACTAAATTAGGAAAGTAAAGAATCTCACCCGGCTGACCAAGCATATTAGTGAATCTAATGTCAGAACTAATTGTTGGATACAATTCCATCCAAGACGACATAGAATGCAGTTGTCCGTGTTCATGCAGTTCATCTAAAAATATCTGGGGGGAAAAAAGACCCATTATAACTGAAAAGTTTTTAAGGACATTAGAAATACTAGTGTAACATGAAAACACATGTTAAAAACACAGCAATATTTAAAACTCTTCTACCAATATTATCCCAATATGTTTATGTGCAAAGAATATTTGCTCTTTGATGAAAGTAAAATCTGCCTTTAGGCAAAAATGTATTTTGTACTTCAGAGAAAAGGACCTTCGAAAAGCTACATCATCTTTCCAGGCTTCAGTTTACTGTCTCTTAAGATGGAACATTATTTCCAGTTTAAAAAAATATAAAGTTAAAATGCTGGATAATATCTACCACAAATGATGAGGCTAAAGAATGTTTATGTATGTTTCCTATAAAATATACTTTCTGTTTTTAAACATAGTGACTTATGTATTCTGGGCGTTTTTATTTTTTATTTAATTTTTCTTAACAAATGTGGGCCTGTAAGAGAAGGATATATCATTTTACCAAAGTGATACATAATAGTAGTTTGGGGAAGGAGGACTAAACCCCAAATCTGACTTCAAAACCTATTTCCTTTCTTTCATATTACTATCATACCTTAAATCTAAATTTTTATATGCTTATTCCAATTTCTCTTTTTTATCCCTTTTTTTTTTTTTTTTAACTATTTGCTGACTTTTAGGGCAACATATTGGGATATTAGTACTCAGCAATTTCCACATTTCCTGCTTCCCCAAATTCTTAGGGAGTTTAATGCCACAAACAAATGTCCCTAAAGAACTATGGCCCAAAATTCTGCTCTTAAAATCCCTATACCTATACCATTCAATATGGTAGCCACTGGTCAAATGAAGCTTCTAAGTACATGAAATGGCTGACGAGTCTGAATTGAGATGTGCCATCAGTATATAATACACAATAAATTTTAGGGGCTGGCCCGGTGGTGTAGCGGTTAAGTTTGTGTGCTTAGGTGGCCCAGGGTTCACAGGTTCGTATCACGGGTGCAGACCGACGCACTGCTTGTCAAGCCATGCTGTGGCGGCGTCCCATATGAAGTAGAGGAAGGTGGGCATGGATGTTAGCCCAGGGCCAATCTTCCTCAGCAGAAAGAGAAGGATTGGCAATGGATGTTAGCTCAGGGCTAATCTCCCCCCACCCCCAAAAAATACACAATGAATTTTGAAAATTTATTACAAAAAACATTAATTTTTAAAAATATCGATTGCATGTTAAAATGATAATATTTGAGTGAATAAAAAATTACTACAATTAACAAATTAAAATCACATATGTGGCATACAAATTTTTACTGGCTAGTACTGTCCTGAATAACACCAGAGACCTATAACTCCACTTCTCTTCAAACAATAAGCATGTCCATACAGTCTTGTATTTCCAAAATTCTTTCTCAAATTTAGTATTTATCCCTTTGTCCCTACCCTTCAACATAAATGGAATCCTGTCTTAACCCACCCCTGCTATGTGATCACCAGGTCCCTCACTTGCTCCCTCTTTTCAGTCCCTAAAATAGCTTAGAAACCATCTTCAATAATGCTGTCTAGGATCTTAGAATCTACTCCACTCTAACATACTTGCTTTGCTAGTGTTTGTGTTTCATTTCTATGACTAATAAAGTCATAGAATTTTGAGACTGAATCAATTTCAATACTGAATCCTGAACCTGAGTAAAAATCAGAATCACCAGAGATTTTTTTTTTAAATATAGATTGAAATCCAGATATTTGTAATTTTACTTTTTAAAGATCACCAGATGACTCTGATGTGAATTCAGGTTTGAAAACCATTGTGCTAAAATTGTAAGGTTCTTACCCTCTTATTTACTCATCCTATCTTCGGGAAGCGGGGAGGAGACTAGTCTTTTACATTATGGAAAGCAAGCTGCTTCAAAGATTGCTGAGCCTGGTATTTCTCCTTCCCTTAGAGGAGAGGTTCCCAAACTTGGCAATAATGACATCTTGGACCACCTAACTCTTTTCTGAGGGGGGTTGGGGTGGGGGGGTTGTCCTGTACATTGTAAGATGTTTAGTAGCACCTCTGGCCTCTACCCTACTCTACCTCTACTGGCTAAATGCCAGTAGCACCTTCCCTCGCAAATCATGACCATCAACAAAATCACTAGTTGACCACGACTCACTGCCTCAGAACCAATTCAATAATATTTCTTTTCTCTCATCTCCTTCCTTCTTTTTGTCTCCTTCTGTACTGTTTATAATGTAACTAATCATATATATGCTTGAATTTCAAACCCTCAAAGATTTTGTTTAATGGGAGATATCCTTATCATTCAATCCTTTCTTCATTCTCTCCCTCTTGACTGGTTTTCTCTTACCCAGGAAAAGCCATTCTCTTAACTGTGTGCTTACTTGAACTTTACCTTATCCTCAAAATATCTGCGAGAAAGGTTTCAATTTGCCTCTGTATGCCTTTAAACTATTTGGCAACCCTTTAACTTTCACTACCATGCTGCCAAAAGTTACTAAACACCTTAAATGCTACACCAACCATATTCTTTCAGTCTTATTTCATAAAGATTCTTAACATTTGCTACTTTTGATATGTTATTCTATCTCAGTGGTTTCTCAAAGAGTCATTTGAAGGACTGGTAAAAACCAGATTGTTGGGCTCCACCCTGGAATTTGATTCAGTAGATCTGTTGAGGGGTTTGAGAATTTGCATTTCTTTAACTCCGCAGGTGACAGTGATGCTATGCATCTGGGTGCCAAGTTTTGAGGACCACTGCTCTATCTTAAAACTCCATCTTGGCTTCTGAGACACTACACATTCCCCTGATTCCCTTCTAACGCCTCTAGATCATTCCTTTCTACTCTTCATATAAATTCAAGTACCAGTTTTAAGACCTAAAAACAAAAAAAAATCATAGATTTCTTGTCATCGATGTGACAAATATTATTAATTATCACCTCACTGGTAAATGAGTACTCGATAAGAAGACAGCCATGATCATAACCATTATTACTGTGAGAATGTTCTTTCCACTCATGATTTTTTATTTTGAATGTCGTTCTATTTCATTTTATAGAAGTTCTAAATATACCTTTTGACAGGTAATGTAATAGTAGCAAAGGAAAATTACTGAGCTGAATATCCAAAGCAAAACCCATATAACATGCTAACACCAATTATATTAATAGTACTCAGAAACCATGCCAGATACATACGAATCTGATTTAAAGCCATATTTCAGGCTTAGCTTAAAAGACCCATGTGGCCTTTACATTAGGATTTCTCCTCCACATTCTCCAGTCCTGGTATTGACATTGTTCATTCTATTTTCTGTGACCTAGACTTATTTTTATTGTATTATGATTTTATCATACAGGTCTCCTTATTTTAAATCACTGCAAAACCTTCTTAAGAGGCATTAAAGCTCAGTGGTTGCAGAAGAGTATTAATTGACCTTCTAAAAATCTGTTCTCCCCTTCTTTGTGGGCACATGCCTGCTGAGTTAAAATTTAGGGTTTTAGCTTCCCTTCTAGCTCGTTGGCCATGTGACTAAATTTTCAGCAACTGAATATGAAGGAGGGAAGTAGAACTTTTACATCATTAGATTTTAAAAGAACTGCCCTTTCAACTTCTTCGAAGCTGAAACGTCATCATGGGGACAACATACCACGAACCATGCAAACAAGGCTAATGGCCAGCAGCATCACTATCACCTGGAAACTTATTAAAAATGCAGATTTTCAGAACCCACCCCAGACCTACTGAATCAAATTCTGGGGGTGAGGCTCAACAATCTGTGGTTTTAACAATCCTCCAAATGATCCTTTGTGAAATCCCTAAGATGAAGGAACCCATCAAGAGTAGTAAAAGTTAAGTTTTTATGCAATGAGGACTGAAATAATGCTATTGGCTGTGGCATTTAAGATGATTAGTGACCTTTGGCATGGTGGGGAGAGTGTTTTTTAAAAGCTCCCTCAGTGATTCTGATGGATTTTAAGTTTTGAGAACCAATGCCTTAGAGTATGGCAATGTGCTCTACCCTGGACCAAACAACTGTTATTCCAAGAAATAAAATTCTTATTTAAGCCACTGTAACTTAGCATTTATCTTAACACAGTGTTTAATGGTAGAGACTGTATTTAAGACTGCACAGATTCAAATTCTGGCTCCACTATTCAGTAGTTGATTTGGGCAAGTCACTTCACCTCTCTGAGCCCATTTCCCAATCTACATAAATGGACATAAAAATAGTACCTGCTCTTACGAGATAAGCCTGTCAAAAAATTAAGAGATTATAAATTGAAAATGTATAGCAGTAAGTAATCAATTAATGCTAACTACTATTATTATAATTATTATTATAGAAATTCGCAATCTGGTGAAATATAAAACACAAAAAATTGCACCATGATATTCTCCATTACTGAGAGAATAAAAGTGATACTTGGAGGTGAAAATGAGCCACTAGCCTATATAAATATGTAATTTCAGTTCCTGTGTATAACTTTTAAGAATTATGGCCCATCCCCAAACTATACCATAGCATTCCCTACAGTTTTCTAGAGCTTAAAAATCAACTAGCACTAATGACTCATCACACATACTTTGTTTCAGTCTCATGCTACTCCTCTTTCTCAAGTGACACCATATCTATCAGTGCTCACCTTGAATACCAAATCTGCTATAGCCTTCTATGTTCCCCTAGGCTAAAACAGCTACTCTCCTTGAATGGATTCATAACTAACTGTAGAACTTAAGAGTTATATGTGTATAAACCCTCCACAAAGCATAAGTTCACGACCTGGGATCAGGTGTCTCAAAATTGTTTATATCCTTGTTCAAGCTCATTAACCATATTATAAAATTAAGCTAGAAAATATATTTTATTACCTGAAAAGATTCTCTATTTTTACGCTGTCGTCTCCTTTCTCTCAACAAACTCTTCTGTTTTTCTTCTTCTTCTTCCTTTTCTAAAGCCCTAATGTGTTCTTCAAAGCAAATTAATGCATCTTCTTTATCCATGTCTAGTTTTTGCAGTTAAAAAAAAATTAAAATGTCAAGTATCAGTTTAATTATCTACATTAACTCCCTAAAAATTTCAAATTCACCGTTCCAATATACTTGTATTTAAACTCAAATATGACTTGTAATCATCTAAATAGGAAACATTCAAGGAAAATTACAATAAGATCTCATTAAATATAAGATACCCTGAATCAGAGGATAAAACAAAGACCATGCATATGACACAAATAATGAAATAAAACTGCCATGACAAAATTTGTCAGCAATATCCGAATTACCCAAGGAGATTTTCAAAGCATAGAAGTCTAGGCCCTACCCCAAACCTACTGAAGCATGGTATTCAGAGGGTTAATCAAGAAAGCTGTGATTTAAGAAGCAACTAGGTAGGTCAGAAAAAGACAAAACTTGGAGAAGCTTAATGTAAGATAATGCTAATACATTTTTTGCTTTTTGCAAATCTCTAAAGCCATTATCTCAAGAAGACAGTGTGAGCAAAATCTGGTAATTAATTTGGTTCTTACCAAGTCACATATAAATGGCAAAGGATAATTTCAACTTTGACCTAGGATACACATATTTCAAAGATTATCTGATAAAGCTAACTTCAGATTTTTGGAAAAATATTTTGTCCTGAATCATAAAACTTAATTAGAAAGAAATATTCTATTTGGAAACAAACAAAAACACTTTTTCAGGAATGGACAAATAATTGTGTAAAATTCAGTGAGTGATCTCATAAAAAAAGAGAATTGTTTGCTGCTGTTGACAACTTTTTAAAAACCATCTCTCCCCTTCAGTCATTATTCTTACTCTGTAATTCCTCATCTTCTGCAAAAGTTGGATTATCCATCAGATATTGCTGGGCTTCAGACCAAGTAGTTGAGTATGTTACATTAGCCATGTTGTCAAGTATGTTTTTTAAGGCCTCCCAATTTCTCTTTCGCAACTGCTTTGCTTGCTCCTAAATCAAAAGTATATACACATGTTTTGAAGTTCAAAGAAAGTATAATACTTGAACTGCAATTAGTGAAGGTTTCTTTACATTCTAACTGATGATAAAATTTCAAATGTGACCCATTTACTTTAAATATCAACACTACTTACCTTTCCAGTGCTCCTGCCTAACTGCTTGGCTTGGTACTTACCTTCAATTTTTTTCACCTCTCTTCCAAAACTGGAATCTGGAAACCATGCCCCTCCCCACCCCCACTCCATAAATCTCTCTTCCTACCACTGTGGATTACAGACATGGTCTAAAACTAAGGTTATTGGAGACAAATCACACAATGGGTAAATGCTAAGGTCTTCAACCACTTCTAGCTATATTCAAATTTTTGGTATTAACACATTTCTATATACCTCTTGAAGACTGGATAATATAGAACTTAGTGCATAATAAAATAGACACGAGCAAAAGAGGTGTTTTAAAACACTACCCTACAAGTACATTTTAGTGGAAACAATTACATATTACTGCCCATTTGTGAAAGAATCATTAATAGATGCATTATAAGCAAAATACTGAGTACTTTTAAACCTAATTAGCTAAAAAAAGTATCTTTCAAAGTGGGCATAAGACAGTCAATTAATGATAATTCAAATAGTTGAAGACATCTGTACCTACTATGCCCACATCAGTACTTCTTATTACAGGGGCTATCCACTTTTAAACATAACTTCTAATAAATAGATCTGTACCACATAAACTGATAAACCAACAGAAATGGACATGTTATAAGCTAATGCCTAATCGGAATGAAGAAACATCTTGTTTTATCTATAAATACCAATAACTATGGGTGAATGATACCTTTTCTTTTTTTGAAAGAAAGAATAAAACATCCTCATAGATTTCAAGACGATCACGTTCTGATATTGCATTCCAGACTTCCATCTCTCCAAACATTTGCTCTGCTTTTCTATTTGTTAAAAAATTTAAATGTTACTCTATATTATACAATAAAAATTAATTTTCAGCCATTTTAATTTTATACTAAATTTAAAACCATCAAATGAACACACTTTTCCACTCTGAGTTCATGACTGTATGGAAAATTTTTGCATAATTAAGGAAAAAAATACAACAGCTTAGGCCTCCATTTCTCCTTAGAGATAGAGGGGATAATTCTAACTGAGCGATGTTTTGTAGTCAAGACCCTCTCTATTTCTTAGGGTAGCTAAAGAGATTAGCAAACTGCCCATGGAACTAAATTACAGACGTCAAAAAGTTGTCAAAAATTTAGTTAACACATAAAATAGGACTATTTAAAGAAATGAAGAGTCCTTCAGTAAGACTCTTCTGGAAAAGTGAGGAAAATTAAGAAAGCACATAGGGAAAATGAACTCAATAGCTTATTACAAAAATGTTAACACTGAATTACCCACAATTTTAAATAACAGAGGACTCTAAAAACGAAGAATGCTATATAAATGCAAGTTCTCAAAATGCTATACTTAATGAAAATAGCCTATTGCTATTCCACAAATATAAAAAACTTCAATTCTTATATTAAGTAGAAAGGAGTCAAGCTTTGATTATTAAATTAAATCTTTTTTGTTGTAGTCCCTAATTAATATAACCCAGTAAGTCTATAATTCCACATTTAACAACTGGTTTACCTTCTACCTTATGAAACTGCCATAATAAGCATCTACTTTGGATTCGTTACTGCACTTGGCAAAGTTTGACAAAGTTAACAGCGCAGTAAACACACACCGTGCACCACTAAAAATCTTACTTGTATCTGGTTGTGGAAGTCATTTTCTCATGGTTTTCAAGAAAACGCTGAAAGGATTCCTTAGCTTCTTTGTATTTTGATCTTGCTTCTTCTTTTTCTTCTTTCTCAGTCTGGACTTTATAAGCGTTAAAGGCCTGCTTTTTTTCACTCAGCTTTGCTAAAGCACTAAACAATAGAAAATACAATATAAGAGTATACAAAGGCAGCATGAAGGCAGTTAGTGCTTTGAAAAAACAATACAATTGATTTCCTTCACAAATGAAGAAAAAATTAAAGACAAATGATTATAGAAAGTAATTTCTTTAAAAATAATTCTTTAAAAATTTCTTCTATAGCAGGGTGCTCAAATTATATGACAAGGCCTTTGGCTTTCTGGATTCATATCAGACATAAAACAACTCTATTCTTCTTATTATTCAAAATAATAGAAGACAAGGGGAGTGAAAAGTTATACCATTTTACAGTTTTGAATTTGCTAGGCTTGCTATGCTCAAAGGGAAAAGTAAATAAAAAATCGAAAGTATTACCTGTATCGTGGATCATTAATGATCATTTTCATAGCTTGCTCCCATGAAGCGTTGGATGGAACCCTCTGAAAATCATTTAATAAAAAAATCAAAATTTCGCAAAAATATAGTAAAAGTCATACAACAGGAAACAAAGTATAATACTCACTGCAAACATCAAGCACTTCCCTTTGCAGGAGTTTGAAAAAGGTCTAAAAAAATAATTTCTTATTGAAGCAAGGCATATCTGGGTAATTTACCTATAGACTAAAAAGAAAACTTAAACTGAATTTAAACAGAGCATTAATACTTTAAGTCTACTGAATAGAAAATAATTTTGATGAAGAAAAAATCTTATATGTTAAATAATGAAGTGGAATGTGCTGTGTAGTACCTTGAACACAATAGTTTTTTTTGGTTGAAAGTCAGTTTTAGAAATATGTTCTTAAAAAAAATAAGACAAATTTAGTTCATTTTCAGTTTATGAAATTAGTATTTTCAATAAAGGTACCAAGGTACTGACTGCATTAAAAGAGTAACTTCATTTACTAGATAATTATATATTTATACATATAACATATATTCATTTATATACATAAAAATCTGTAATATAAATACCTTTTCTTTCAATAATTCTTTAAATGCTTGCTTTGCTTCCTCTTTTGTATTCCAAGTGTATGTTTTCTTTGCTGGTTGGCTTTCCTCCTCTTCTTTTTTGGGAGTAAAACTAAAGGGAAATTTAATCATGTTTTTTCTCATTTAAATATAAACATTTGCTTCATTTAAAAAAATATTTTAATTATTAAGTGCTTGATGTTGAGCTAAAATTTGATAATTTTAGAATAAAATCTCCTATACGAACCCTACACTCTTACCTGAACATTAAGAAATAAAGATAATATACACTTTTTTTGGAAACATTAAGACCCTGCACAAAGGCCAAAATAAACATTTAATTACACTACAACACTAGTTCCCCTAGTCCACAACTTAACACTTTTACAGTGATCTCAACCAAAAAAAAATTAACATAGCCAGGATTTATCAATTATACTTGTTTGGGGGTCTTTATGAAATGAGAAAGTTGTAGAATCCTAACATTTCTCCCTATATAAAAAGAAAAGAATGCAGAAAAAACAAAAACAAAAGAAAGTAAGTCAAATGTACGTGTGAATTCTGAAGCATTCATTATGAATGCTGGAGTACATACTCACAAAAATATACAAATATATTCATACCCTCTGAATCAAGTAACCTTACTTTGGGAAATTTATTTAAAAATGTCAAAACTACTGTAAAGAGCCCAGTCAAAAATTAACAGCTGTAAATGGTCTGTACTACAGTAATTAAAATAAAAAACTTATGACGACTTTGGCACTTAATAAAGAAATATGGGAAAGAAAAAGGAAACAATTGTTTGTTGTTAAAATTATGAAAAACAAACTGCTGTGGAAAAAATACAGTTAAGTATGAAACGATGTAAAAGAATGTTATTCCAAAAAGCTTAAATGTCCTTTAATAAAAAAACACTTTATGTATATGTAAATAATAAAATAATTAATAGGCCATCATTCAACACGATGGAGTCTATATCTCTAGCGATAGTGGAAGATGTCTCTGATATATATTTTAAAAAAATATATATACACAAATTTTAAATAACCAGAAAAAAAACAGAATGATATAAATAACAACTACTCTTTTATGCCTTTAAATACACCATATAGATTTCTTTTTAAACTTCTAAACACCAGAAAAAATTATAAAGCTATTTCCACTTTGGGGAACATACATAAAAAAAATAAGCAGAAGATGATTTACAAAAAGGAGTAGGAAGATGAAAGCATGAGTGATCATGTCTGGATCTTGACATCATGGTTAGCATTGTTCAAGTCTAAGAAACACAGCTCAAGGTTACTTTTTATAGCTGTATAAAGCACAGGCATATGAAATATTACTAGATCATAGGGTACACAAGTACATGCCAACCGTAAACTGACAGATGCAGCAGCTATTTTGTCTTATTAAAAAGTTTTACCAATTTTCTCACTTAAGAGTTTTCCTCCACCCTGCTAAGTGTTATCTTTATTTTTGTCTACTTGAGTTTTCCAGTGTTTGCTCAACATCAAACTATAGCACCTCCTTGCAGTACCGTTTAAGCCACATTTGAGAACGAGGCAAAAGAAAAAATCAGTAGTATTAATCCTGTCTGTATTTAAAATTTTGTTATTTTATTAATCATGGACTTTTCGCATTGATTTTGATTTAAAAGATTGCATCACAATATATCTTGATTACTAAGTTTTTAGCACCCCTTTAAATTTGTGCCTCATCCTATCCCCAGATCTGCTTCCTAAAACTTCTGTGGATTAGTTTTGCAACAGTTTGACAGTATGACCCCCAGAAAATTCAGTCTCAAAAATGATACATTATCTAAAGGCTTATGTTCTGATTCTCAAAAAATTTTTAAACACTTAATGGCCATTGACTAAACTGGTAATTTCTTGTATTAATGAAGTCTGGTACTGATTTGCCAAAGACAAGTTACTAAACTTACTCAGCTACAGTTTCCTGCTTAGATGTTTCTTCTCCAGTATTGCTGGATACTTCAACACTTTGATCCTGAACAGCAGGGGTACCAGTAAGTTGTGCTTGTTCTTCAGTTGAAATTGTTACTGTATTTTCATTATCAACAACAGTAGCAACAATCGAAGTAACTTCAGGCTCAGGAACAACTGGAACAGTTCCACCAACAGTATTGGAAGCAGAGGTGGATGCACTGGCATTGGCTGCAGCAGCAGCTGCAGCGGCGGCAGCGGCGGCTGCAACAACAGCAGCTGCTGCTTCTGCAGCAGCCATGGTGCTCATTGTGGTCGGTATTTCTGTTGTAGGAACTGGGGCTGTTGACGTTGTGGTGCACTCTTCTTGCTTACTATATATTTAAAAAGAGAAAACTGGTCATTTTGTTACTAATAATCATAAAGCCAAATAAAGCTAGTTTTTAAATATCACAAAATCAAATAAGAGAAACTATTAAAAGGGAAAAAAGGCAGTGCTACCAAACTATTAAGCCATTCAAGAGATTAAAACCACATAAAGAAAGTGGATTACTTTAACTCAGAAAACATGCATGATAATCTATGATAGGCACTCATGCAACACTCTGCATTTCTAAAAGTCCAATAATTGTTTTCATTTACAAAATGCCTATCAGATTGTATTATACCATAAAATTTGACCTATATCATAAATTTCTATTAGGGCTTTAAATTGTATTCATTTCATCCATTAAAAGGAAAACCTGAGTAAAGGATTAACTCAAACCAAATTTTGGACATTTCTATAACACAGTCCTCTCAATCCTTAAAGGATACAGTCCAAATTCAAATAATCACTGTCTAGTAAAGCATCATTTGTGTATCTTGAGTGAATATCCTTCTTCCTGCCCCAAATCCTCCAAAGTCATCAAACCATCAGGCCTGACATGTTAAATATTATTTATATAGACAGTTAAAACAAGGATGTTTTAGTAACATTTATAAATTTGTAAATACATATTGATGTCTAAAATTGCTTACCTGCTTTCTTCAGCTTTAATCATTGCTATTAAAGAGAAAAAAGAAGTTACATACTATATGGTTTTTAAACACCATCACCGAAAACAAACTTTAAAGGAGAGAAAGAAAAGTTTCATAAAATAAGATTTAATTTACCATCCTAAAAAAAAAAAAAAAAAAAAAATTACCACTTTTACTGAGCAAATGCTTGCTCCAAAGTTCCAGGGCAGTAATTAAAGAATGAACACAAATTTAAATAATGGCAGTTTTTAGGACAGCTTCTCCCCATACTGCTGTTTTCCCAAAGGCTGCTGGCTACTGCAAAAATTCCCTGAAAGTATCTGCATAGTTCTGGAAGAAAACAGTATTTTCCCCTGGGATAAAACTATTTGATTTTTTTTTTTAAGATACTAAATTCAAAACAGAATCAAATTCATGTTATGAAATTCCAGCATATATATACTAGCATTGACAGGTAGGTAGATAGTTATGCACACAAACTATTTGTAGTAGGGCTATATCAGAAATGAGCTTGATATTTCTTACATGAATAAACTAGGAATCTACCTATCTACAATATCATTATTAGCCAATGCTAGTATAAAAATTTAAATTGAGCTTAACAACTTACACTCATTATTTCAGTTTTCATTCTAGTTAAAGTAAATTTTTCTTTAGGGGTAACAAAAATATCTCATTTACTCAGCATCATTAGGGAATGAGGTGCTCCATGTAAGTGATAATATAAAGTTAACTCTATGAAAGTATTTTAAAAACTTATCCCCCTTTAAAGGAAATCATTTCGAAAACCTGTTTAGGATGGCTGACCCCTTTAGTATGTTTTAAAGGGGTGATCACTACTAAGATAAATTAACATATTTTCGGATACAACAATGATCTAAGCCAATGAGGTGACACAAATAGATTTAAGATCACAGGGCCTTTAAGAAATTTTTATTCTCTCTTTCCTGTCAGACGTCACTCCACACCACAGACTACCTTATTAGGCCCATTCTCCTACAATCTGTTGCTTCTAACCTGATACAGTTTATGACATCAGATTCTATTAGAAGTGACAGAAGAACTAAATTCTCAGTTCTTACTCATAATCTCTGCTATTTTCAGTCCTGTGTTTTATATTAGATAGTATTTCTAGATTTTCAAGGGTATTCCGAATGGCTGAGGATGCTGAAAAATCCTCCCTTTCTAAGTGAGGTATGATATTTTGTTTACCTGAATTTTCCCATAACACATATTTGCTATTTTGCAATGTTGTGCTAAAATAAAATCAGCATTAAATGCACAGTCTGACAATATATTAACAAAATTTAAACTGATAAGGATTTAAGGTTCTCTGCTATCTGCTAAACGGGTTAAGTCACATATTCCATGTATGCACCAATACTCACAGCTATATTTAGAAATACTGTACATGATGTCCTTGTTCAATATTTCAATGAATTTTTTTTTAAAAAAAATCAAAGTACAACTTTAAAAGCTACAAGCTCATTTATAATATAACCCTTAAATGAAAAGAATTCTTTGAATTAGAGATTTCTCACTGCAGATTTATCCAATCATGGTTAGTGAACATTAGTGACATACTCTAAAAATGTTAAATAACAACAGAAAATGAATTATCAAAGCAGCTCACCATGCAGGTTTGATTTTGTAATAAGACTTCCAGCAACAATGGTATTCTGGTATCCTAGTTTCAGTGGAATCAAATCAAATAAAAATCTATTTAAAATCTATACAACTGAGATCTAGAGCAACAAGAAAATAAGAGCCCATAAAACTGTTAGACCATTTAAAACGTTCTAATCACTTCATTTTTAAAATAAGGCCTTTGAACAATCCTATTTATGAAGGATTAATTCTTTCAATGTGAATGACATATACATGTAAAAACTTAACATTAAAAATTACTTTTTCCTGTTTTACCTTCAAGATCCTCAAGTTCTTTAGGTTTGGCCCAGCGAGATTCTTTTGTTTGAGAATTATAATAGTAAGGTTTTCCAGAGTCAGATTTGTACTCCTTCCAGGGGCATTTAGATAAAAGTTGCTATAGGCAAAAAACCTTCAGTTAATAGTACTATAATTAGCATCACTCATCATTCACATCACTGTTTTCACTAGATATTCTCAATCTATACAGTTCTAAAGCTTATGAGATGATGGTAATATGAGCTATGAATTATAAGATACTAACTAATATTATTTAAATATACTATTTAATCTTTACTACAGTATTGGACATTTATACAATTGTTCCAAATTTATCCTGTTACTTAGAGAAAGTAATTTGTCTAAGGTAATATACCTAATAAGGGGCAGAGGCAAGACTTAAAACCAGGTCCATCTCAATTTCAAATCCTATGTCCTCCTGCCATTTACACCCCACCAAAGGTAAAAAATTAGCATCCATATTTCACAAAGAAGACTTCTCAAATACTAATATAAGTAGGAAAAACATAAAATTTGGGAAAAAGCAAAATCTGGTTTGGTCACGCTTAAATTTCAGTTTCATGATAATTTATTACAAACCTATGTGAATTACCTTATGTAAGAAAACAATGTCAGTATGATATATTTAAAAATCAGTTAGGGTGGTATGAGAAATGCTACTGAAAACTCAAATCTAGACAGAGTGCCTTGGGCAAATATTTAATCGAGATACTATCTAAGTATGGGGATAAATAAAAAATTATAATATCTACAAACCTGCCCTCCCAAGTACTACTGTGCGTATTAGTGTGGTGGCCTGGAAAATACTTCTACCTCCTCAAATTCCTTAATTAAGAGGGGAGGAAAAAAAGATAGGCTGGCAAGAAGAAAAATCTTAAGTCTAGCCTGAAATGCCAGATCAGTTCTTACTTAGGACTCCAGAGTTCCTAATTATACCACATGCAATATTGCTTACTCAGTGTATTCCTTCAATCTTTCTTCCATATCTGTATATTTTGAATGGTAAAATTTGCAACATAAAATTAAATATACCTAATTTTTGCAGGGCATTTTCCAAAGAGACAGACAATTTCCCACTCTAAGAGAAGGAACTATTTTTATTTGTAATTTAAATTCATCTCCATTACCCCAACCCCATTGGAAATGTTTAAGAACTTAGTAGAAGACATTTGAAATGGCTCAGGTTTGCTATAAAGAGGAAAACAATTTGAAATGTGAATTTTAAAAAAAGGGCATGCAGAGAGATAGTCCTTTTTTCTTCCAATTTATTCTGTAAATCACCCTTCTTAAATTGATGCCACCCAAGAAGGGTTCCTGAGCAGGGACAAAATCAGTAAAATAAAATTGGTCTGTCCATAGAAAAGAATGAGTATTACTTGTCTTTTTACTGATTCATGTGACTGTACTAACTCTTTTCTCCTCTGAATGCCTTTGTAGCATCCTTTTCTGAGATATAATCAGTACTGTTCTTTGGATAGTCAAATACCCATAAAATCTTAAAAAAAAAAAAAGTCCCAGTCTACTTAACAATCCCTAATTTCCTGCCCTCAAATTTTTACCTCAGCAGGTGTTTTAAGATCATCCGGTTTCTCCCAAGTAGACTGTTTTGTTTCAGTATTGTAGTAATAAGTCCTTCCATCAGGTGATTTATGTTCAGTCCACATTGACTTCTAAAGAAAAAAAATTACATCAAGATTTAAATCATGTAACAGTGCCACTGATAGTGAATATCAGTATCATCAGTTTCAAAGCAATACATGAAGAAATTAAAAGTCTAAAATGGAAATACTTTTGTGTGTGTGTGTGTGTGTGTGTGTGTGTGTGTGTGTGTGTGTGTGTGAGGAAGACTAGCTCTGAGCTAACATCCGTTGCCAATCCTCCTCTTTTTTGCTGAGGAAGACTGGCCCTGGGCTAACATCTGTGCCCATCTGCCTCTACTTTATATGGAACGCCGCCACAGCATGGCTTGACAAGTGGTGCATCGGTCCGCGCCCGGGATCCGAACCTGTGAACCCTGGGCTGCCGAAGCAGAGCTCAGGAACTTAACTGCTACGCCACTGGGCTGGCCCTAAAATGGGCATACTTTTGACAGTTTAAGTCATTTAGAATAATTCATCATTACAAGTAGGAAGGTAACTGTAAAACAGAATATTTTAAAAGTACTTCAAAAGCAGCATGGATCATTCAGGTTTTAGGATTTCTCCCTATTCTACAAAGTCTCAGAACTATAAGGATATGACTGCTCTCCTAAGAACAATAACTTATGCACATAAGACAATCTTTCAGCAACACAAAACCTACGCCTTGTGGATAAAAGAAAACATATGAACTAAATGCTAATGTACTACAGGTGGACTGATCATGAGCTCAACATCTCTAAACCCAAAGAATATTTATATCAAGTTGGACAAAGTTTCAAATTAACATGGCAAAGATGGAGCTGTCAAAACCAGAAAGGATGGCCTTTGGATGACAATCAGAATTTAACAATCAACAAGGTGAAATTTAATAGGAATAAAATGCAAATCCAAATTCCTCAACACAAGATAGGTGAGATAAAGTTTTATGCGAAACTAGTTTTATACAGAATATAAATCCACTCTTGGGGTCCAAAAGAACTACTAAGAGCCTATTAAAAGGTGCTATTAAAACTTCAAGCATCAATAGACATGATGCCTCAAATAAAGGTTGAGAGTTTTACAAGGTTACCATACCTACACGCACATGAGCACACACACGCACACACAAAATAATAAAGTGGCTGGGAAGAAACTTTGAAAGGTGATAAATATACATCTCTGATCTTGATGGTGGTGACAGTTCCATAATTAGTTCCCAAATCACCCAGTTGTACACATTAAATATGTACAGCTTTTGATATGTTAATCATACCTTAATAAGTGGTTTTAGAAAAGCAGTTTTACAAGGAATCACAAATGAATGAATTACTGGATGGTACTAAGCCCAGTTCTGGGTACCAGATTTTTCAAATGGTAACAAACTAAAGTATGCTTGAAAGAGAGTTACAGACATGACCCATAACCATATTTCTTCAAATCTAAGATACAACATTACTGTACATACTTCTAAGAAAGAAAAGGTGAAATCACTGTCAAACTATTCCCATGCTTTTTACCACTCAGATTTTATGCTAAACTTTTTGAAAGGGTTTAGTTTTACTTAGACATTGGTTTTATCATATATCACTTTTGTGAATATGTATAAAGAAAAATAGGCCATTAAAATAGTTAAGCTATTTTTTAAACTTCATATTAAGACCACTTTTTGTATGAAGAGTTGCTGATGTCCACCATATTCCACACAATATCATTCTCTGTGGTATCAAGAATGTCAGTAATGCATTTCTTTAAAAGAAAAAACATAAAATAACTAAAAATCACCGGTATTGATTCTTAACTATTTAAAGCTCACCTACCTTTCTCTCTTCCTTATCAACTTTACTGAGTAATAGAGCAGACCTACTTTTGATTTCTGCTTTGGGAATATGGCTAAACACATGCTTCACTGCTTTTCCTACTCTCTCACCATAATCATTTTATTCCTAGCTGATGTAAGAGTGCTGTGTCATTTTTTTCTAGGATTTTCTTCCAAACTACTGACATTCATTCTTCTGATGTTGACACTTTTGCTGTTCTCTTATGTACAGCTAAGCCACACCTGCTTCCTGGAGAATGAAGACCTTAAGATGCTATGGATTATAGGCTGCATCCCAATTTCAGACTTATTTAATGGAGAAAATAAATATGCTAACTGAAAACTAGCTAACTTAAGCAACCTTTGCAAAATGTGGGGATGGAGGACAAGAAAAGATGACTTAAGAAAGACATAAATCAATGTAATTTTAACAGAAAATGAGGTAAGATTATTATATTCCAGAACTTCTAAGAGAACTAGAGTTAATGTGAAGGAATTATAGTCATTAGAATTCAAAGAAAAAACTTGATAACATTTGAGCTCTTTGATAACAAAATGACTGGCCCTTCCCATAAAAATTTATTGTCACCTGACAAGACTATTTACACAATGGATTTCTGAATGATGTAGCAGGATAGTTAGATAATTCCAAAGGGTATTAAATTCTTTACCGTGCTTCTAGCACCTTGTGCAGGATATGACAACTACAATCTCTCTGAAGCAAAATTAAATAACGCTGGAAAATATTTAGCTTGCTGTTACTCATCTACTTAACATCTTCTAATCAAAAGGTGATGCAATTAGAGACATATATGGAAGGTTTAAATGTAATGAGTAATGCTTTATATCATAAATTAAATGGCATTAAGACGGATAAGGAGATTTGTATTTCTTATTTTTTAAAAAAGTGAACTCAGTAGCACCTCAGGATTGCACTACCTAAAGAGAAATCTACTATTAAGTTCCAAAATTACATATAAACTTCTCTAGTTACATTTTCTACAGGGCATCAAAGAAAGAGGAAGTTCATCAGAAATAAACTTATGAGATCATGGAATTAAAAAAAGGGACAATGTACACTTGATCAAATAATGGTGAGAAAGAAGTATACAAACCAGAAAACAAATAGTAAGCAATTTAATATTCACTACCTATTACTTTATTTGAGCCTTACAACTACACTACAAAGCAGGTATGACCATTTTTCACATAATAAAACCAAGACTCAGGAGGGTTACTCACTTGCTCATAATGATTCAGGAAATAAATGATAAAACTAGAACAATTCAGTCATATCTGCCTCTAAAGATGACATTTTACCCATCCTGAATTACTGTTTCATACTTGCTGTATTCAGGAACAGTCTAATTATAAATAAGGACAGATAAATTCCTGATCAACTACTGAATATTAAACCCTGTGCTTATTGCTTTGCATCAATTCTCAGTTAATTCTTTTAACAACCCTATGAGGTAGTACTGATTACCCCCACTTTATAGAAGAGAAAATGGAGCATAAGAAAGTAACATGCCCAAGGTAACAAAGCTAGCTAGTGAGTTCATTACAACATTGTCCCGGCCCAAACTAAGGTGCTTATTAAGGAGCAAGGCTCCAACTCTGCATTGATAGAAACAATCATTTCTACAGGAATATAAATTCTGTACTAATGTCTTAACTAATATACTAAATTCACTAATAGAAGTTAATTTTGAAGTGAGTAAAATGATTTGATAAAGTTTTTACTACTTTTTCTTAAAAGTATCAAATGTGCAACTTAAAACTATAGCTTATCTTGCTTCTGGCCAAAACTAGTAGTTAATATTTTAAAAGAAAAATTTAAAAACAAATGTATCTGAATGTTGAGTATAACATGAAGAATAGTATAAAACATTAATGGATATATCAACAACTAACTACAACTGGAAAATTATCTTCATAGGATTAAATATGACTTATGCAAGTAATTAAATACTGATAGTCATTATTAGCAGTCTATTCACAAAACTTATTTTCCTACAAAATTACTATTTTTCTTTAAATACAAGACCTCTCCAGAGCAATAAGCAAATACTGCCTATCAAAGTCGTAGACTGCCCTTGCAGAATCGGGGAAAACCTAACAAAGACTTGGATGTGTATTTTGAATGGGCCAAAGTCAGGATATTACTTTCAACGTTAAGTTAGCTGCTCTGGGGCCTTGCAGGAGTTAAGATGTTCCTTGCATTGGGGCTTTAGTATTACTCTGCACTTTTGTCACATACGACACCATTCTCAAAATTATTTTCTTACACAGTTACTGTACTAATCAAATATTGTCGACACAAATGGCAGTTCTGGGGAATCAATCAAAAGTCAACATTTTATACAGGCAAAATAAGGGATTAAAAAATCATTATCCTATAGATACACAAAATACCTATAGATACCCCATAGATATTTTTGCATATCAAAAGACATACAAAATTCTGCTACAGTCAGGAAGACAATCTAAAGGAAAAATAAACATGGCCATTAACAGAACTCAAGACAAAAATAATATAATTAAATGTTCAACTTCATTAGTAAATCAAGGAAGCACACATTAAAATGAAAACTTTTATCAGATGAATAACAATTAAAGATTATTAATATACAATGTTAAAAGGGTGAGAAGAAAAGGGCACTCATACTACTGTTGAGAATGAAATTAATATTATTTCTCTAAAGGGCAATTTAGTAGTTCTTATCAAAATTAAAAATGCAAACAATCTCTTGATACTGAAATTTCACTTCACAAAATCCCATTTACATAGTTGCAAAAATGTACAAGGAAATTCTCTACAGGATTACTTGTAATGGTGAAAAATTAAAGATAATTCAACATCCACTCATAGGAAAATAGTCCAATTATGGTCCATTCATATTACACACGTATCTTACACAGATCTAATTCTAATATAATGGAAAATGTCTTTAAGATGCAGTGTTAAAAAGAGTAAGACACTGTAACAAATGATGTAGTGGCAAAATATATACAGAAAATACTTGAAAGGCAACCCCTCCCCTCTGAAAACCTGAGTATAAGGAAAAAATTACACACATATTATCAAGAGAGCTAATATACTTTCCAGATTCAAAAAGGCCAGTCAACAACTGGGTTGTAAATAAAATACACTCAGACTCAACTATGTATATGTAATAGAAATAAACATTTATATACACGTAAGTATTTATACAGTGTATAAGCTCAACCGAATGAAACTGAAAGAGAAAAAAAATGACTAAATCTAAACACCAACGAGGCAGAAAAATCCCCTCACAACTCTAAATAAGGAAAATAAGAAGCCAAAATAAAAGATTAGAATTGAGGAAGAACATAAACACAGAAAGAGAATACATTTATAACAAATTTCAAAATCTAGAGGAAATGGTCTCCTTGCAAAGTACTTTACTAAAATTCACCCCAGAGGAAACACATCATACTTGAATATCCCAATTACCATGGAAGCAAATGAAAGATACCCTACCAGACAATTTTACAGAAGAATACTATCTGTAACCTTTAAAGAACAGGAAATTATGATACCATTGTTTCAGATAACAGAAAAAGATGAAAAGCTCTTTAATAAACAAAACTCAACAGTAAAGGTACCAAAAAAAAAAAAAAAGGAGGAAATGTTACTTGTGAATATAAATGTAAGAATTTAAATAGAAATATTAGCCAAAAGAATACTGCAATGTATATACACTTGACCAAGTAGAATTTATTGAGGAAGTGCAACTGTGGTACAATTTTGGGAAGCCTATAAAAGAAACTACTCCTATCAACAAACCAAAAAAAAGAAGACAATATCACATGATCACACGATTAGACTTGGTATGATCAAATTACATCCCGAAAATTGTGACAATTCACAAATATTCAAAAAATAAAAACAAAAATCCTCAAACAAAACAATAATAAAAAGAGAAATATCTAAATGATAAAGGGCAATTTATCAAAAACCAATAAAAATCATTCTAAAGCCATTTCCATTAAAATCATGACCAACACATGAGTCTGCAATTACTATAATTCAACAAATACAGCATGGCAATAAAAAAAAATTACTGGTATAAATATTAGGAAAGAGAAATTCTGCCTTTACTGCTAAAGACAACTGAAATCTAGTTTAAAAAAAAAACTATTCTAATTATCCAGTGAATCTGGTAATATAGCTGCCTATAATACAAAATTTTTGAATTGACAATAACTAGCTTGTAATAAAAATGGAAAATATTCTATTTACAGTAAAACAAGTTTCTACAAGGCAAAAAGAAATAAAAATAGCCATGATAGCTGTTTGTCCCACCTAAACAGAATTTAAAGCAAAAGCCATAATGGAAAAAGAGAGACTTGTACACTGACAAAAAGTATCAGACCAAAAACTTATTCTGCACATATATGTATTCAGCAATTTAGTCCTGAAATACACACAGCAACAACAACAAAAATACAGGGTGAAAAGGATGACTCTTCTTTTCAAGTTAAAGATTTTAGTATACCCCTCTTCTCAGGCAGATCTAGAAGATGAAAAATATGCCAAGATACAGGAATGACAAAATAACTTTAAATTAACAACACACAAAATATTCCTAAAAATTGGTCTTAAAATAGAACATAAATGAAGCTTTAATATATTGTAAAGAATCAACATCTTATAGACTGTGCTTTCTGATCATATGTAAAAAAGTATACCTTACAAAAAATAAGTCACGAAAAGACATGGTCCATGGAAGAAGTAATTGATAGGCTGAATTTCATTAAAATTAAAAACTTCTGCTCTGCCAAAGACACAGTCCACAGAATGAGAAGACAAGCCACAAACCGGGAGAACATATTTGCAAAAGACACATCTGATAAAAGACTGTTATCCAAAATATAAAAGAACTCTTTAAACTTAACATTAAGAAAATGAACAATCCAATTAAAAAAGGGAAACAGATATGGACATTTCACCAAAAAAAAGACATACAGATGGCAAATAAGCATATGAAAAGATGCTCAACACATCTTACATTATTAGGGAATTGTAAACTGAAATAACAAGATCCACTATACACCTATTAAAGTGGTAAAAATCTAAAACACCGACAACACCAAATGCTGGTGAGGATATGGAGCAACAGAACTCTAATTTATTGCTGGTGGGAATTCAAAACGGTACAGGCACTCTGGAAGACAGGTAGTTTCTTAAAAAACCAAATATACTCTTACCATATGACCAAGCAATGATGCTCCTAGGTATTTACTCAAATGAGCTTAAAACTTATGTCCACACAAAAACCTGCACACAAACGTTTATCACAGCTTTAGTCATAACTGCCAAAACTTGGAAGCAACCAAAAAGTCTTTCAGTAGGTGAATGGATAAATAAACTGTGGCATATCCAGATAATGGAATATTATTCATTGCCATTATTAGTATTTTATTCAGTGCTAAAAACAAATGAGCTATCAAGCCGTGAAAAGAAATGGAGGAAACTTAGATGCCTACTGCCAAGTGAATGAAGCCAATCTGAAAAGGCCACATACTGTATGATTCTAACTATATGACATTCAGGAAAATGTAAAACTATGGAGATAGTAGCAAGATCAGTGGTTGCCAGGGGTGGAAGGTGGAGGTGGGGAGAGGGATGAATAAGCAGAGCACACAGGATTTTTAGGGCAGTGAAACTATTCTAGATGACACTATCACGATGGATATATGTCATTATACATTTGCCAAAACTCAAAGAATGTGTAACATCAAAAGTGAACCCTAATGTAACCTGGACTTTGGGAGATAAAGTTTCAAAGCATGTCCAACTGTAACAAACGTTTTACTGTGGTGGGAGATGCTGACAGTAGGGGAGGCTGTATGTGGGGGGAGGGGTATTTAGAAACTCTCTACTTTGCACTCAATTTTGCTATGAACCTAAAATTGCTCTAAAAAACAAAGCCTACTTTAAAAAAAATCACACATCTGGAAACCAAGAAAAATGACAACACTTAATAACTTTTTAATAAAGAAAGCAAATGAAGGATAAAGAAAACAAGACACTGAGAGCTGAATGACAATGAATAACCCTGTATGTCAAAACTTAAGCAACATAGTTAAATCAGTATAACAAAATAAAGATACCTGAAAATCAATGAGCTAAGCACTCAAGAAGCTAGAAAAAGAGTAACCAAGAAGGAAATAAAGATGACAGCAGATAAACTGAATAGTTATCTCAAAAAAAACCCACAATAAAGGATGATGACGGCTACTCTGATTTCTAAGTCTATGCTAAATAATTATTAAACCTCAATGAAATACATAAATACCTGGAAAAACATAAAATTATTAGAAGAAATTTAAAACTGGAATAGCTCAATAACCACTAAAGAAATTGAAATGGTAATCCAAAACCTCTATCCTCAAAATGTATTAAGTCCAGTCAGTTTTTAGTTGTGTTCTATCAACCTGTTAAGAAATAAGTTATTCATCATTTACACAAGTTGTTCTAGAAACCAGAAAGAGAGGAGTTACAGACACAAGCAGCCTAAATAAGATAGTCACAGACTGAAATCAGAAGAAATTAAACACATGGTGTGCACATATACACACCCCAAACACAAATAATGAATAACTAGGGTTCACCCTAGTAATGCAAAGATGGGTTAATGTCAGAAAATTTATCTATGTACTTTCACATTAACAGACTAGAATGGGAATATCATATGAGCATCTTAGTTGATATAGAAAAAAGCATAGGAGAACTTTAAAAATAAGCACATATTGAACTCAGCAATACCAATCAGCAAACCAAGAACAGAAGACAGCATCAACTTAATAAAGGTTACATACCAAAAAGCTATAGTAAACATCATATTTAATGGAGAAATTTTATACATATTCTAAGAAAAGAAGCAAGACAAGATGCCAGCCTATCACTGCTACTGCTCACCTTAGTACTAGAGCTTCTGGTTGACATAATAAAAATAGAAATATATATGAGGATTAGAAAAGAAGGAGCCAAAACTGTCACTATTTGAGGATGATAGTATAATATACACAGAAAACCCACCAAGCAAAAAGATTTCAGCAAACCTGCTGGATAAACACATAAATTTGATCATTATAAAGCATAATAGAAAGATTCAAAATAGCACCAAATCTTATGCAATATCTATAAACTAATGGAATGAAGGATGCACAATGCTTTGATGGAGAAAATGTTAAACTCTATTATAGACCAGACACAAAAGAAGACCTGACCACCATGTTCTCTTATACAATGACTTAATATTATAAATATGCCCCCATGATTTATCAATTCAATGCAACTCCAATCAAAATACCAAAAATATTTTTTGGACTTGTCAAACTGATTCAAAAATAGTGCAGAGAAACACAGAGACCAATTAAAACACTGAGGTCATTAAAAAAGAAAAGGGAAAAATAGGTAAGCCACAGACTAAGATACATAGTACAATGCCATTTACAGAAAAAAATACATTATATATAGAAAACCCTAAAGACTCCACCAAAAACTGTTAGAACTAATAAATGAATTCAGTAAAGTTGCAGGATACAAAACCATATACAAAAATCAGTTGTGTTTCTATACACTAACAACGAACTATAAGAAAGAGAAATGAAGAAAATAATCCCATTTACAATTGCAGCAAAAAATAAAACATCTAGGAATCAAGACTGTATACTGAAAACTGTAAGACATCGACGAAACAAATTGAGGGTGACACAAATAAATGGCAAGATGGACTGGAAGAATTAATAGTCAAAATGTCCTTACGACCCAAAGCAGTCTACAGATTCAGTGCGATCCCTGTCAAAATTTCAATAGCATTATTCACAGAAATAGAACACACAATCCTAAAATCTGTATGGAACCACAAAAGACCTCAAGTAGCCAAAGCAATCTTGAGAAAGAGGAACAAACCAGGAGGCATCATGCTCCCTGATTTCAAACTCTATTACGAATATAGTAATCAGAACAGTATGGTATTGGCATAAAAACAGACACCTAGATGGAGCCAGCCCAGTGGTGTAGTGGTTGGGTTTACGTGCTCTGCTTCGGTGGCCCAGGCTTCAGGGTTTGGATCCTGGGCGCAGACCTGGGCAACGCTTGTCAGGCCATGCTGTGGCAGCATCCCATGTGCAAAGTGGAGGAAGATGGGCATGGATGTTGGCTCAGGGCCAATCTTCCTCAGCAAAAAGAGGAAGACTGGCAACAGATGTTAGCTCACAGCCAGTCTTCCTCACAAAAAAAAGAAGACACACAGATCAATGGAACAGAACAGAGAGCCCAGAAATAAATCCACACATACATGGTCAATTAATTTACGACAAAAGTGGCAAGAATATACGATGGGGAAAGGATAGTCTCTTCAATAAATGATGTTGGGAAAACTGGACAGCCACATGCAAAAGAATGAAACTGGACCACTATCTTACACCATACAGAAAAATCAACTCAAAATGGATTAAAGACTTGAATGTAAGACCTGAAACTATAAAACTTCTAGAAGAAAACATAGGCAGTAAGCTCTTGGACACTGGTCTTGGCAATGATTTTTTGGATCTAACTCTAAAAGCAAAGGAAACAAAGGCAATAATAAGCAAGTTGGACTGCATTAAACTAAAAAGCTTCTGCATGGCAAAGGAAATCATCAAAAAAATGAAAAGGCAACCTATTAAATGGGAGAAAATATTTGAAATTATATATCCAATAAGGGGTTAATATCCCCAAAAAAGAGTAACTCATACAACTCAATAGCAAAAAAAAAAAAAAATACAATTAAAAAACAGGCAGATGATCCGAACAGACATTTTTCCAAAGGTGATATAAAGATGGCCAACAGGCACACAAAAAGATGCTCAACATCACTACACGTCAGAGAAACGCAAATCAAAACTACAAACAGGTTATCACCTCACACCTGTTAGAATGGCTATTAGCAAAAAGACAGAAAATAAGTATTGGCAAGGATGTGGTGAAAAGAGAACATTTGCGCACTGTTGGTGGGAATGTAAATTGGTGTAGCCACCATGGAAAACAGTATGAAGGTTCTTCAAAAAATTAAAAATAGAACTACCATATGACCCAGTAATTCCACTTCTGGGTATTTATCTGAAGAAAACTAAAACATTAAGTGGAAAAGATACATGTGCTCCCATGTTCACTGTAGCAATATTTACAACAGCCAAGATATGGAAATAACCTAAGTGTCTGTCAACGGATGAATGTATAAAGAAGATGTGGTATATATAGTCATGCACTGCATAACAACGTTTTGGACAAAAACGGACCACATACACAACAGTGGTCCTAAAAAATTAGTAACATATGGCCTAGGTGTGTAGCAGGCTATACCATCTAGGTCCGTGTAAGTACACTCTATGATGTTTGCACAACAATGAAACTGCCTAATGACTCATTTCACAGAATGTATCCCCATTCTAACAGGATGCATGACTGTATATACAATGGAATACTATTCAGCCATAAAAAAAGAATGAAATTTTGCCTTTTGCAACAACATGGATGGACCTTGAGGGCATTATGCTAAGTGAAATAAATCAGATAGACAAAAACACATAACTTTATGATTTCACTTATTATTTGGAATCTAAAAAACAAAACAAACCAAGCCCATTCATATAGAGAACAGATTGGTGGTTTCTGGGGATAGGAGGCTGGAGGGGGTGAAATGGGCGAAGGGGGTCAAAAGGTACAAACTTTCAGCTATAAAATAAGTAAGTCATGGGGATACAATGTGCAGCATGGTTACTACAGTTAATAAATTACAGTTAATATAAATGGTGACTATATTGCATATTTGAAAGTTGCTACGCAAAGTAAATCTTAAAAGTCCTCATCTGAAGAAAAAAAGAAAAAAACTTGTAACTATGTGTGGTGATGGATGTTAACTGAACTTATTGTGGTGATCATTTTGCAAGGTATACAAAGACAGAATCATGTTGTATACCTGTTATATGTCAATCGTACCTCAATAAAAAAATAAAATAAAGATGAAGAATAAAATAAAAGAAAGAAAACACACACAAGAAAAGCTAAACAAAAAAGTTTCATAAGCTTTTCCCAATACATACATGTCCTAGGACACATATCCAAGTGAGTACCTATTGGGGAGGGTGGATGGGAGTGAAGATGGTGAATACAGGGGAAAAAGGTGAGGGATCCTCCATGGACCAATGATAATGACCGTAATCTGAAGAGTACAAGTAACTCAAGTTTGTGAACCTGAAATTTAAAAAGGAAAAAGAAAACAACAGGAAGCTTTCAAACAAATAAACAATATTTTTGGAGGGGAAAGTTTAATAGAAAAGTATGAAAATGTCAATTCTCCTGAAACTGAAATGAATAAAACACAATCCCAGATAAAAACACAGCTTTGTCTTTCAAATAATGATATTTTTTTAGAGGAGAATTCATACACTAATATCTGAAAATAGCTAAGGAAATAATGAAAAGGGAAACCATGAAGACTTGCCTTATAAATATTAAAGCTACTCTAATAAGAAAAGGTATAAGACTGGATTAGAAATAAACAGACAGAAATAGACAGTAGAAAGAAAACCCCAAAATAGATGCCAGAATATGTGAGAATTTAATATATGACAAAAAAGATATTTCAATTAAGTGAGAAAAGGTTTAAATAGGCAACTGATACAACCAAATATTCATGGTGGTGGTTTTCTCATGATGGAAAAACTAAGGTGAAATTTACTTTTTAACTTATGTCTGCTTCATTTTCCTCCCAGTGAGCCCGCATTATTTAAATAAGCAGGAAAAACATGAATTATTAGTCAAAAATAAAAACAGGCACTTATAATGGAAGAATACCAAACGGATATTTTATAACCACTCAACTTTTAAAGCAAAAGATACACGAAAGTTTAAAACATTTAAATACAGTTCACTATTAAAGTCTTTCCCCATAAATTTAAAGTATTAACATATTTTCAATTAATTCACAGCTTTCTGCATTTCCTCAACCATAATATGGGGATAACAGCTACCTCTCAGGACTGCTGTTTTTGATTAAATGAGATTGTACATATAAATTCTTCTTTTCATTGATCTTTAAGGAATAAAAAAACAAAACAAAACAAAAAAACCTTGAGGCTAAAGAATGGGGTTATTATCAATAGGCATAAAATAGCCAACTTTAAGTGAGACCTCAGGCTCACATTATTCTCCCACAACACCATAAAAATGTGTTAACAGAATGCCACATACAGAAGCATTAGTAAAAAGAACTAGAAGGCTACTATCTTAAAATCAAGTATTGTGGGAAAAAAAATGCAGCACAGCAATATCATCCTCTCCTTGCCTAAAAAAAAAACCCAAGCAATTTTGAATATTCTATTTGTCTTTCTGACATTGTACTAAGTAAGGTAAGCAAAAAGTATTTTAAACTACTATGTATTAGAAAAGGTTTACGTTAGGTTTACAGTAACAAACAAGGGTATCTAAATTTGTATACAAACAGTCCTTTCTAATATAATGCTTAACTAAAAATTATCAGGTTAATTACCGTGTACCTGCAAGTTTTGTTTCCCTTCAAACTGTGATGGGGAGAATTCAAATCCTTGTGAAATCTAGTATCTATCTGATTCCCATTTCTCTCATTAAGTCCCACCAAAATTAGATTTTAAAATAAATCAAACAATTTTTCAATCTTTTTTTTTTTCGTGAGGAAGACCAGCCCTGAGCTGACATCTGTTGCCAATCCTCCTCTTTTTGCTGAGGAAGACTGGCCCTGGGCTAACATCCGTGCCCATCCTCCTCTACTTTATATGGAACGCCGCCACAGCATGGCTGACAAGCAGTGCGTCGGCGGGCGCCCGGGATCCGAACCCATGAACCCCGGGCTGCCAAGTGTGAACTAAACCGCTGCGCCACCGGGCGGCCCCCAATTTTTCAATCTTTGGCATACAAAAGAAAAAGGGTTCAACTTAGTAGATAATCATTAAAATAAATATAAGGATCAGTGTAGTAGGCTAAAGAAGTATGAGGAAATAAATGTATTCCAAGTACTTACTGCGCCAGATGTTGTACCTAAAAAAACATAAGAGGAACAATATTTACAAAGTGATATATCATACTGTCCTTGAGTTTTAAAATACTTATACATACTATTTCTTCCTCCTCATCCTGTCACACTAAATATCCTAAGACTTTCCCATATGACCTTTAGGTTTGCTTTCTTTCCCACAAAATAAGCATCTACAGTGCAAAGCATTTTCAGAATTAAGTGGCACTTTGAACTTTCAACCTGCAAACTCACTTGGAGCGGGTTTGAGAAGTAGTCACACTTTTGCGCCTTTTGTTTCTCTTCTTCTTGCCATTATAGGTGTCTGTCTTGACTAATTCCTCTTTCTCTGCTATATTACTGAAATACAAAATGCCTCGGACCTCTGATTCTATGCTTTACATTTCTGGCAACTTCAACAATCTAGGCTCCAGACTTGTGCTGTACAATACAGTATCCATTAGCCACCACACATCCCTGTTTAAATTAAAATTTAAATTAAGACTAAATAAAATTTAAAAACTCAGTTCCTCCTTTGCACTAGCTACATTTCAAGTCCGCAATAATTACATATGGCTAGTTGTTACTGTATTCAACATACAGATTACAAAACATTTCCATCACTGCAGAAAGTTCTATTAGATAGTCCTAAACTACTACCAAAACCCCCTTAAGACACAAGGGGTTATGCACATTTGTCACCAAGTTCCTATGAATAATCTTCAATTTTAGAAACTAGTAACTTAGAACTGTATTTAAAAAAGAAAACAGACTTTAAGTAAAAAGGAAACAGTTTTATTTAATTACTGAGAGCAATCAAATGAAGCTACTATGGACATCAATGGTAGAGTCAAGGTATTTAAAAAGTAATTTAAAAAATTTTTAAGGTTTCTTTCCAAGATTATTTAGGGTAGTAGTAACCAGCTCTAGATATCTAAATAGGCTAAAATATTATACTATGTATTTCAGAACATCATTTTAGCTTAAATAATGAAATTTCTGAAACATCTTAAAAAGATCAATTATGTCCCATATAAACCTGCAGGAAAGCACAAAGTGCATTTTAAAATGTTTCAACCCATAATGTTTAAAACAAAAAATGTTTTGGCATAATTGTGGGATAAAGTTCAGCACCTAGAATACTAATTTATATGGAACACTATTTAATCATGGATAACTGAGGCATTACTATTAATTGTTAGAGTCACGCTAGTGAAAACAAACAATACTGGTAAGTGGCTCAAAAAAAATTATCACAGGGCTTACAAACTCCAGTGACTACAAGGACCACGCAGGTAACAGAAAAAAGACTGTGAAGTAGTCCAGAAGAGAGAACATGCTCCATAGCTCAAGTATGGAGTTGCTACCCGTTCCACAATGTTTGCTGAATACAAATATAGATGCAACTAGAGTTTTTCATTCAAATATTCTCTGAGTACCTGTGTTGACAAGGACCACTGTAAACAATAAATATTCGTATCATCCATCCTTTCAAGATAAATTCAATCTTTATGTAAAGCCTGGAGACTTTAAATGTTAGCAACTAACTATAAAATTTAAGAACACTGTATGGGTCAAAGTACATCTGTAGACCAAATTTGGTCCCAGAACTCCTGATCTAAAATTATGATAATTTCTTATGGATTCAATTATGAATGCTATCCCTATTTCCCACTGGTTAGAAGAAAAAAAAAAATCAGAAGCTGATTATAAAGCCCAAGAGACACTGCTTTTATTCCTCACTACAATATGGTTGCTACTGTCCAAATGAAGACTAATACATACCACCATAAATGGTACACATACCTGCTGCTACATCCATATTATTTACTCCTGGCTGTAAGAAGAAAAATAATTAGTAATGTTCACCTTGTTTAAATAAATTTTATAGAAGTCCCTCATAAAGCACAATCAGTCCCTTCTATATATAATTCTCAAGTCACTGACTCAAAGATTCTTAGTAAATTTTAGTGGTCTCAGTTCCCTGAGCTTGCTATAAATTGTAAAAAACAGTAACTGGGGGCTACTGAAGCACTTGAATCTAAATGTTATATTTACATAACCATCACTTACATACAGACGCACAATCCTTTACCCATAATTCTGAAATCCACAAAGCTCCGAAAACCAACTTTTTTCAAGTTTGGCACCAAAACTCATTATAGTGGCAAAACCTACCCTGAAGGACATGAGCTCTTCATAGTCTTTATTTATCCTACCTCAGAGAGAATATTCCTAAGTTTTGCTATAGAAATATTGTGTTAGAAATTAAAAGGCACTGTCCAAGACCTCGCAGCCTATTTTTACATAAAATATAGTATATGCAAAATATTACTTTACAATATTAAAAAATACTGAAATATATCTGGCCGCAGGAGTTTTAGATAAGACACCGCAAACTTACTACCCCAGTGGAGTATGCAACGTCTCTTCGTTACAACCACTATGCTATCAGGTAATAAAGAAGTTATGCTAATTTGAATATCATAGTGATTATTATATTGCATCTTACCCAATAAGGGTGACAAGGCTGTTCAAGGATTTTCTAAGTAATATGTCACGGGTGAAGTCTCATGAAATGTGGATTTCAAATGAAATCATGTGATTCCTAAATCTAGTATCTAGTATTAAATTATATCAATTTTAATTAGCATTCAGCAAAGCAAATAACTACTCTTTAAGATTAGAATGTTAACAGACGACTAAAATGCTTCTGTCTGACAAATTATGCGTTTTAGTGTTCTAGTCCTATTTAATGTAGAATTAATAACAAAGGATGTACATACAATATAGGAAAAAAATGTAAATGTCCATCATTCAAGAAACTAAAAATAAAAGTCCACTGTAATTCCCATCTTATATTACAGTACTCCAGAGGCACTTAAAAAGCTAATGATTGGTTACAAAATACATATATATTATCTCACATATAGAAGTAATCAAAACATCACAGAAAACAGTTATTTTCACAAGATTACCGGTAAGGCAGGCTGCATGGAAGCCTGAGACATATGAGACATCATCATTCCAGGCATTACTGAAGACATCATTCCAGGCATCTAGAACAAAAGTGAAAAAAGGTTACTATATAAAGCCAAAGCACTTAACATGACTTTAAGAATCTATCTGGTTATTAAAGCCAGTAGGTACGATTTAAGATTAAAACCCAGTTAACACTATACTACATGGATAGTATGCTTAGTAAGTGCTTGTTGAATGAATGAAGTATTCATCAATGAGCTATTTTAAAACTTATGTCATAATTTATATGTACAGACAAAATTAACAAATAAATTTAAAAGTTTAGATTATTATGTTATTTCTAACCTAAATTTAAGAACATTAATTTCCTTTAAATTTAACACATTTTTCTCCCTTTTTTGGAATAAGACAAAATATTTTTTCAGTATTTCTCACCTTGGATTTCTAGTATCTATATTAAGCCAACTTTTATAGCGATCCGGTCCTTTTTAAAATTCTAGATCAAAGGTGCTTACAATTCAGTAACAAAAAAGATACATAAAAAACACTTTTCAAACACAAATCATCTATGCCCTCTCTTGTAAAGAAAATCGTAATAAAGCACATACATGAATATGTAAAGAAACAAAATATTAGTTGGGAGCTTAATCTTGTCTACCAATGACTACAATTCAAATCTATGAATTAATCTTTGCCCTAAGTATAAATAAAAATGAAGATTAACATAAATTTCCAAAGGATTTTGACCAAATGCTCATCTATATTAGTAGTATAATCTCACATTATAATTTTGATCTTAATATGAACAAATCTAAGGAGAACATGGAGGGGAATAAAAATTATATACAACAATCAGAGGTACTAGGAACAAGGTAACCAGTTATTCAATAGTTTCAAATTAAATGAACAACCTGAGAAATAGGAACAACAAAAAAGAAATAAGTGTATCAGTCAATAGGGAAACAGATGAGAACACTTACACAATGAATTTTATTACTTATGGAAGTCAACTCATGAAGCAAAACCAGGCTAAAGTACATTAAAATGAATGGATTATTCATTACGGTTATTAATGGATTAAAAAACAACAACGAAATAAGTTTTTCTGTTCCTCAAATCATTCAATAAATTGTGTAAATATCACTAAACAAGAACTTGACAGAAAATGTGTGACTAGAACTTGGAATATACGGTCAAATAATAGTAAAAAAAAAAAAAAGTACAGAATTAGAGAAATAATTTACACATGAAGGGAAAAAAATAGAGCAAGCAAATGAGAACTAGGCTTATAACCTCTCCTCCCACCCCCAATAAATATACTCTCACAATTAATTTTGCTTTAGGCTAATAGCAAAGTAGACTTGAATTCTTTAAGTACTAAGTAACTGATTATGGGGGAGAAGTACGGTGGACAACAGAGAGAAACAGCCTGCTTTTTAAAATGGTTTGTATATAAAATCAAAAGCTAGTAACATATTCAAAAAGTGGAATGCTAACCTAAGTTGAGAAACTAATGTTTGAAAACTAAGAGAAAAACGAATCCAAGTATTTTCTCATAAGAATTAGACATTAAGAAAACTGGGGTAAAATCTCCATCATGCAACAGAACACTCTTCCACACGGTAGCTGTACATACGAATGCAATTTCCAATTGAAATACTCTGACTTCATAAGACACACAGGGATCAAATCCCATTTAAAAAACAAAGCACAAAAAAGCTTCCCACATAACAAAAGTTTACTAGACCAGACCAATGACACTTACAGCAAACAATCTCTGAAAATCATTAAACAGAATTAGAGTTCTCTCAATTGTTCCTCTTCCTACACTTCAAATTTTAAAACATCTCAAAAATTTGCCTTTAGACTAGAACTCATGGCATTGGTTACAAAATGAGAGTTAATATCAAATAAAAAGCTAAATTCTCCCTCATTATCTCTGTAAATTCTGAGGGCAGCAACTAGTGAAGCTTGTTCAACCTGACAAACATTAGCAAGATTCTTAAATTATGTACAACTGAATATTCTAAAAGTAAACAGATCATTAATATAATTTTAAACCAAAACTGTGATGTTATTAACATGAAACCAAAGAACAAAAACATAAATATGCAAAATACCATGCTTCTTATGAAAAGCTATTAAAAGTTTGACAGATTATGTGCTTTTCCAGAGGCTTGAGCATTTTAGGAAAGCCTGTTTACCAAAGACTGAAGAATCTACTTTGTGGAAGTGTTATGATATCTGTTTTTCATTAATTCTAGGATACACATAATATAGAGATGCATGTTTCAACCCTCTGACTGAGGTCAAATTCTTTCAGAGAATATGTGTTGACTTAGGCAGCACCATTAATCTGAGACCACTAAAATTTTCTAAGTTATTATTATTTTGTTTTAATACCACACTGATAATGGGAATTCAGGCTGCAAGCTTATGACAAGTGGCTTGTAGTTCAAATCCTCAGAACTGATTTTTCCCTTCCTCTGCCCAATAAATAAAGTTGAGACATTCAAGTTCCTTTACTGTCGCTTTTTGCATGGTAGGTTTACTTCTTCATTCACATGGAGGGACTAGCCCTTTTGTGGGTTCTAGCTTTATTCGAAGAGTATTTTCAAATTCTCATTTTAGGTTTGTTTTTTTCACTCTCAGGGCACATAACGTAATGGAGTGTCTCACCACTGATGACATCTTAAGTTCAATGAAAATGGAATGTTAGTTCAAAATGGCTAAAGGAAAAAATTCTTAACATAGTTGCTACAATAATGTCACAACAAATTCCATAAGCCAGATCATTCTTAAAGCTACAAAGTGGTAGTTCATATAAGATTAATGTGAACCACACTATAAAATCACAGCCATGTAGATCTTCACAAATTTCCATTTAAGCCACTTTGGCAAATATATTAAGTGCTATAATTAAGAATTTTTAGTTATTAGGAGACAGAGAGAGAATAGGAACGGTGAAAACATATTATGTGAAATGTAAGCTAAATTGCCTAAAATATTAAACATCTGAATTTTATGGAAACTTAGGCACCTTTTAAAAACAAAAAATAATTTAAATATGGTTTTTGATATACTTTATTCGTACACAGTCAACCATTTGTATATATATACTATATAAACAATTTTCTATTCTTTTAATGATAAATGTTAAATCAATTATCAAGATGCCCTCAGAAGAATCACCAACATGAAGAAAAAAAACTAGTAAAAACTAGTGAACACCACACAATCTGCTCAGTCATTGTTAGCATCCCAGTTTGGAAAATTTCTAATGTTAGATAAAAACAAGCATGCTTCATGTATCACTCTGTGTATTCTTAAAATTAAAATAAAAGGTACACTAATAAAAGCAATAGTATCAAAGCTACAGCAAATTAGTTGTACAAAATGTAAACTAAACTAAATTAGCCCAATTTCATTATGATATGAAAACAAAAGTGGACATCTTCACGTGGGCACCTCAAAAGTTTTTTTCTTCATAATTATTTCCTGAAGTTTTTCCTGCTGGAAAGAAATTGTACAACGTATCTTTTGTCTAAATATTAACTCTTAAATCTGATTGATTTAAAAACCACACTTACTGCAAACCCATAGTTGCAGATTATCTATAAAGTTTGATGCTTGCCTTTTCACTTGGTTCCTTTTAAACGTGCTAAAGTCAAATTCAACAAGTACACTCAACAGAGGCGATTAAGTACAGTATTTAAAAACAAGTATCTCCTACACCACTAACTTACCTTATGAATAAACATATGAATGCAAAATATTATTCTCTGAATAAATGCAAAAATAACATGTTTGAATATAACTAAATATTCATTCAATTGAAAATAAACAGAAATACCCCTGTTTAAGGCATATCCTTAGCAATCCAAAATAAGTGGCTACATTTTGGGACAATCATTTAACCTTACTTCCTCTACATCTAGAGTTACATACAAATTCAAGACATCTGTCATTTCCTAACATTTAGATAAAAAATAGACAATATCTGCACACTATTATCACATAGAATAGAACCTTACCATTTAATAAGTCAATTGCCAGTATTCAAAATTATTTAGTTTGCTAAATTCTCTCAACCTGAAGAGTGTAGAATTACTGAAGTATACACTGAACCTGAATTCCTTCAGATTCTAAGGAGGTTAGCTTAATTCCTATATAGGGAAGTAGCCTAGTACAGCTGTTAAGCACACTCTGGAGTCAGACTGTCAGAATTCCTATCCCAGCTTGGCCACTTACCAGCTTGTATGAATTGGGTTAATTTACTTAACCTATCTGGGCCTCAATTTCCTCACCTGTAACACAGGGAGAAATAGTATTCACCTGATAGGACTGTTGTAGGGTTCAAATGGGATAATACACGGAGGGCACTTAGAACAGTGCTCAATAAATGACAGCTGTTTTATTACCGCTGTTCTCTTTCAACTAATATAATGAAAGGATCTCTTCTATTGCTCCTTCTCTAATCTATTGCCTACCTATCAGGTAAGCACTTTGGTTCTTTAAAGGCATCTAGTAAATATTGTAAAACCATCATCTTCAGTAGGAATCAACACATGTAATAAGAAGTCAATCCCAGATTAAGCATCACATTTAGTGCTAGCTCTGCAATGTCATTGTACAATTCACTTAATTCTCTGGGCCTTATTATTTCCATCTAAAAACTGGACATTCACCTAGCCAACACACTTTCCAGAGTCAGGACAATCAAACTCACTAGGGTGTATGAATCTTACAAAGTTATACACAAACATGGTGATAGAATCATAATTCTTTCTAACACAGATTCGATATCATGATCCTATTCCCTAAAACCTTAAAAAAAAACCCACTTATGTGAAAAAGGGCAAGTAAGTAGTTTAAATTATTTAGTGTTACTTAGCCCACTGTCTCTTACTAAACCTGAAACTAACTTCTTAAATGAGGGTACAGAAAATACAAGGAGAAAACCACTAGGTATGGATATGCAACACAAAAACTCAGAAATAGAGCTGAATGAAAATGAACTCATCATTTTATTTTTAAAAAGCTCTAAACATACTGGAGATACACACACAAATTGTGGTGTCTCAATTAAGTCATACAGAATTAAAAACTTTAAAACTTACTATAAAAAGTTGTCTAAGTCTTCTTTTGGACACAAGCCCTCTAGGACACAAGTAGAGAGAGACACAAAACTATTACTATCCCCTTCTCCAAGTCCTTCAAACTAGATTTAGTATTACATCTAGCTAAATCGTTACATATTTGTCTATAAGAAACTTTATTTTTAGTTTCTTCTCAATTGTGGGCACCTTTAGGACACAGAGCATGTCTCATTTATGTACATATTACTGGTGCAAAGGACAGTTACACAGTCATAGCAGAAACTCAAATGCTTGTAGTAGACAACTTTATGACCAGTCCTTCTTTCTGTATAAAGAAAAAAGACGGCAATTTTCTATAATATTTAACAAATATATGATCATAAATACAGAATGACCTTGAAATTACTGGAAAATCACCTTTCAGAGAAGTAACAACTTTCTTGATACCACATGGCCAAAGAAACTATACCAAGCCCATGTTTTCAAACAGGAACTTGATGCTCATTTATTAATCAAAAGGTAATTTAAAAAGTCTTAGCCCAAACAGAAGATCAGGACCTAATGAGTAAGATTACATTTGTATTATAATGAGAATTTTGATAAAAAGGTCTAAGATAAATGAGATGAGAATTTTGTTTAAAAAAAAATCAATAAGGAACTCACACAATTCAACAACAAAAAAACGGTGGCGCAGCGGTTTCGTCCGCGCTTGGCAGCCCGGGGTTCGCGAGATTGGATCCCGGGCGCCCGCCGACGCACTGCCTGTCAGCCATGCCGTGGCGGCGTCCCATATAAAGTGGAGGAAGATGGGCATAGATGTTAGCTCAGGGCCAATCTTCCTCAGTAAAAAGGGGAGGATTAGCAACAGATGTTAGCTCAGGGCTGGTCTTCCCCACAAAAAAAAAAAAAAAAAAAATGAGCAGAGGATATGAACATACATTTTTCCAAAGAAGATTTACAGATGGCCAACAGGTACATGAAAAGATGTTCAACATCACTAATTACTAGGGAAATGCAAGTCAAAACCACAATGAGATATTCCTTCACACCTGTCAGAAGGACTACTATTAAAAAGATGAGAAATAACTGTTGGAGAGGATGTGGAGAAAGGGAACCGACAATCACTGCTGGTGGGAATGCAAATTGGTGCAGCCACTATGGAAAACAATATGGAGCTTTCTCAAAAAATTACAAATAGAACTACCACATGACTCAGCTATTCCACTTGTGCGTATTTATCCAAAGAACATGAAAACACTAATTCGAAAAGATACACGCACCCCTATGTTCACTGCAGCATTATTCACAATAGCTAAGACCTGGAAGCAACTTAAGTGCCCATCAGTGGATGAATGGATAAAGAAGATGTGGTGTACACATACACACAATGGACTACTACAAAAAAGTAAAATTGTGCCATTTGTGACAACATTGGATGGACCTTGAGGACATTACACTAAGCAAAAATAAGTCAGACAAAGAAAGACAAATACTGTATGATTTCACTCATATGTGGAAGATAAACACATAGATAAGGAGAACAGATTGGTGGTTACCAGTGGGGGAGGGGGTGGGGGGAGGGCGAAAGGGGTAAAGGGGCACATATGTATGGTGATGGATGGAAACTATACTTTTGGTGGTGACCATGATGCAGTCTATAGAGAAGCCAAAATATGAAATATAATGATGTACACCTGAAATTTACACATTGTTATAAACCACTGTGACCTCAATTAAAAAAAAATTCAAAGCTGAAGGTAAAGCAAACTATATTTCAACTCAGAACTTGCTGGCATTTTTAGTCCTTTAAGAGACATGGCTAACAGCATCACTCAGATTTGAAGACTCAGATTTCCACTTTGACTGCAGTGCACCAAGGAAAAATAAGTTAGAAGGAGATTTTCTTTCAAGCCCATCATGCAAAATATCACAACTTTAGTAACCAATAACTACAACTAGTTTTTTGTTAATAAACAAAGGAAATGTATGATTACTTGACTAGAGAGAGAAAGAAAACAAATAAAGAAGATTCACCTCCACTAAATTCCCCAACGTCTACAAGTATCATGACATCAGCAGTTAAAAGACGACAAAACACAGTTCAGCCAGGCATCTGAGGAATGCCTCTAAGTTCCTTGAGCACAGGGTGTAGACATCATTCATTTTTATACTAACACCACAGCCAAGAATCTTAAATGTCTATTAATTAAAAGAAACATGAAGGTATAGAAAAAGGATATAAGAATGAAGGACTAACATTAACTTCTACATGAGACAGTAATCTACTCACCCTTACTTATAAACCTTCACAACTTAGATTTACTATTTCTCTACAGAAAAAACAAACAAAAAACTCTAGTACACAGCTATGGGATATATACAGGTACCAAATCTTTACTATCTACTGATATACCACTCATGATGATTGGAAGTCATGTCATCAACATTTCTAACAAACTCAATTAAAAATCAACAGGTTAACCTGCGTTTACTAACTCATTTTGATGTTCTTTCTCCTAAAGAGCAGACTAAATGGATAAGCAGACCCAATTCAGCATTTCTCACTAATTCTAATGCCAGAATTACTAATACTTTCTCACTAATGCTAATTCTGTGCAATGTTAATTCCATGCAACGTGCTAGACAAAGCAAAATAAACAGATAACAGGGGGCTAAGGGAGACAGGGAAGTGGGGTAGGGAAAGATGGTCAAATAAAACCGAGAAATACTGAGTAAAAAGTTTAAAAGGCTTTTGTAAGACTTCTCAGAATCTTTATAAAAAATTCTGCCCTGTGAATCTCAAAGGCAACGGGGGGGGGGGGAGTGGGGGAGTGGGGGGGGGAGTGGGGGGTGGGGGGGGTGAGGGACAGTTCACTCTCCCAAACTTACATGGTCTTCTTAGACCTCTCCAAATATCTCTCATACTAAAAAACACTACTCTGGCTGAAGTTTTTGAATCAATGAATTCATATTTAAATGAATTGCTATCTAAAGATAATGAAAATAAACTTACAGTATCATTAGTAAAACCAATCAAAATTTAACTATACACACAGCCCAAAAGTTACACAAACATATCAGGTCTGGGTCAACCTATTTTTAAAAAGGTTCTTGCCTGGTAATGTAAATGCATACAGACAATTACCTAGATTCAAGAATTATGAGCAGATAATCTTTTCGTCACTGGCTATTGTCCAACACAACGGGATGGATTCTGTAAATATTCGAAAGTAAGGATAATTCAAAAGCAATAGCAACAGATCGATTTGTCAAATCAGTCAGATAAATATAAGATACCATCACTCTGGATTTCTCTGGAAGGCCTATATTTAAAATCATCATTTCCCCTAGGGTATGGAAAAATCTATGGTAAATCTCTTAAAGAGATGATCATCAACAAAGTCATACAGATAGAAATACATTTGTCTGTAATTTAAAATAAATGGAAAATAATATTTGTTTTATTCACCAAACAAAAATTACTTATTCATTTCATCTTACTTATCTTCCATTTTTGTCAAATGAAAAAGCAACAGTAAAGAGGCAGAGACTAAAAACAAATGTAAGTGGTAACAATGCATAAAGTCACAAGTAACCACTGAAAACAGTCACATGTAACATCAACTGACTTACTTCCTGGCTTTACTGTAGGAAAGAGTATCTGTGTGTTTGTTTCATTCATTCAACAAGTATTTTACTGAGCACCCATGATGTGCCAAGAACTGTGCTCAGCACCTATAGACTTCTTCAAAAGTACAGAATATAGCCCCTGCCCTCTAAGAGCTTACAATCTATTACACATTGGGAAGACAATGCAAATAAACCATAAGACAAAACGAGTCAATAACTAAGTGCCAAAATAACCGCAACAGTAAGAGTTACGGGCAGAATACATAGGATTTTAATAATGTGAAGGGAAGGTGTATGCTGGGCAAAGTCACTGCTGAGGACCTCCCGGAGAAGGCAGGACTTAAAACAGTAGAACTTGGGTTAAGTAAAGGAAAGTTCATGTTGGTAGTGAGCTGGGGCAGGAAGGCAAGAAAAGCATAATATGGGTCATGAACTAATACAATCACTCAAGACACCATGAAAAGACCAGCCTGGGTTCAAACTCGGGAATGTGAAGACATGCAGCTCAGAATCATGCTTTGAATTTTGCTATGGGAGATCCTTGAAAGTTACGCTGTGGAATTTAGACATTATGCCATAGGCACAGAAAAACACTGGAGGTTCTTGGGCAAGGAGATAACATGCTGAAACCTAAGAGAATTTTGGGAGGGGCAGGCTTGAAGCAAGAAAACTAGCTCAAAAGTTGTTCAGAGTATCCTAGGTATGGGAGTGGAACGACTTGGGCTTAGATAGCAGCAGGAATAGAAATAAAATAAGATCTGTTAAAACCTGCCATACTCAGTATAAGAACAAGAAAATCAAACTCCTTTTAAAAAGCAATTACTCATTTAGTTTACTGCACAAAGACAAAAAAAAAGTACTGAATAATTAGAATTAGGGAGGCAGTACTACAAGAATTTTCTTTTTCTTTACTTCCATATCAACTCATAAAATCTCATATATATCACCTACTCTTAAGAAATAAATGATCTGAATTGAATCATAGGCTGTTAAGAGCGGAAAGGGACCTTAAGTCTTTTACTCCCCTCTTCTCATAAAAGAAAAGCAAAACTAATGTAAGAAAAAAAAAAAAGAAAAAAGGAGCCAGCTAGGAGGACTCTCCTGGGCTTAAGGCAAAATCATCTGCAATAAAGATGGCAGGACTTGCACGTCCTTTGTGTAGAAAGGACAACAAAAGAATAAGACGTGAAAACATTCTAAAGGCAAAACATTATTTACTACAGATATGGAGGAAGAAGATGGCCTCACGCATAGTTATATCTTAATGCAAATCTCTACTGGAAATTTTTGAGTGCTGCCACCAGGCAGGAAAATTACGTTATTAACATGGTTTTTTAACCAGTGATAAACCAATATTCAACTCACATTATTATTTAAAATTTATACAACTTGTAAGATCTCTTCCAGCTGTAAGACCCTATAATTCTGTAAAAGTAGAAGCACAATTTTCCCATATGAAGTTAACATACACTAAGAAAGAGGCAAATTTAACCTACAGGACAGATAATTGAAATGAACATGAAAGAAATATTAAGCTCCATTTGATAATTTCCAAACATTTATTACTACTGATAGATTCAGCCTGAATTCTAAAAAAGGGCATTCTAGGTTATCTCATGAATTAAAAATAAAATAAAAACAAACAAACATACTACTTCTTTAATCTAAATAACTTGCTGCATTTGAAAAATTATGAACTCTGGCTTCTGTAGATTGTTTTTCTACCCAGCTTGCACATTATTTTACAAACAAGTTTTAGAATTTCATCATGTTCAATAACATTCCAAAGACCACAATCATTTAGCAAGTAGGACTGCCACCAATTTTAGTCTTCAGCTGGTCCCAGAATAAGATCTTAATGTGAACTGGGCAACATACACGAAGGTTCCATAACTTTCAGTCCCAAAGTTTAAAGGATTTGTGATTAACTTTTTAAAATTGGATGGTAGAACCCTACCAACTTTATGTCACTGCAGTGAACTATATATATGCACCCTCCTTCTTCTCATTATCTTCTGACCACTTACTGCTCATTAATACATCTGAGAGTGGGTAGACAGAAGAAATGATGCAGAAAAAAGAATCAATTTTACTAATTATCAACTTTTATTTTTAAGGTAGTTGTTTACAAGACTTCAAATTAGATTTCTGGATTACTTGAGTATTTAAATTATCCACACCCTCCCAGTCTGTTATCAAGGCTAAAATAAGAATTAGTTTTACCAAGTTTTAGCCCCCATATTTGTTAGTTAGATGTTAAGAGGAAAAAAAAGGAATAATCTAATTTTAAGGACAAACAATGAGGATTCTCTTGGGACCCCCCACAGATGAACTCTGAAGACATTCATTTATTTTCCTAACAGGAGCCAAAAGGGAGAGACAGACTTCTAAACATCTAAAAGTCAGGTACACTTAAAGGCACATGGCATATACTGGCCTAGGAAAAAAAAGCAGAATAACACCACAAGGTAAAATTCTGAGTATTTGAATGGATGTATACCAGGAAGCAAATAACCTTACTAGGAAGATGGTCACTGATATAGCTAAAGAGAAAGGGCCATAAAGCAAACTGTGACCAGCTTATGTCAATGAAATACATGAAAGTACTTAAAAAAATGAAATCTGCATTTTACTAAAAATGACTAGCTGGTATCTTGGGTTTGGTAGTGCAATAGCACCATTACAGCAAGGGTAAGCAGGTCATCCCTTGCAAAACTTACCTTGATTGGCCCAATGGAAACAGAAGGCCCCAGAAAAGAGAGAAGCATCTGGCAGTAGCAAATTGTTTTATTTTATCTTTCTGTGGAAAGAAACTAATTTTAAATAAGAACCAGAGCATTTAAAGAATAAATATTTTTTAAAGCTCATTATCTAGTTAGAGCAGCTCTACTAAGAAAACAAGAAGAGCTCCTTGCTGCTTAGAGATGGAAAGAAACAGAAGAGGAATCAGAGTTGTTTCTCCATCATCTAAGGGAGTTGTAAAACTTGTGTTAATCTAGAATAACAGAATAAATGGTTCTTTTATTTAAAGAACTCCTACAGGCAGAATCTTTTGGGCCTGGTGCCTTCAAATAGAGATTTTTATACAAAATTAAGGGCTATATTCCAAAGAAGAAAACTACTTGACATTAAGCTCTCCTACTCTTAAGGTTAAGTAAAAAGAGAGAGACACAGAGGAAGCTCCTTTCTCCACTACAATTTTACCAATAACTTAAACCACCAAGGCTTAAATAATTATCAAAATAAACAGTATTGATTAACAGAAAGGTCATACCTAATTGACTGGCTTTCCAAAGTATTTTGTTAGCCTAAATTTTTGATGATTTACTGAGATACTCAAATGGAAAGAACCCAGCCACCAAAGGATATTCTTAGACCCTAACAGGGGATATAAAATTATTCACGGTAACTGAACCTGTTACCTGTCTTGGATGCTTCTCTAGGAACTCAGTTCTACTGAATTCACTGAGTCAGCATTAAAACTTTTTGATCCAAATCACTCCTACAAAATTTCTGTTTACAATTTATGCTGGAGATGGAAGGGACAACTCAAAAGCAGGAGTGCAGAGGCGTTAAGCTTTTTAAAAAAACAAACAAAATAGTGTAAGTGGAAAATGAACTACCTATTTGGCACTGTCCTATGAGGAATCTAATTAGAACAGAACCTCTTCACCTCCACCCCACCACACAAGCACACGCGCACACACACACGCACGTGCGCCCACAGACACATGCACACCAGGAAGCTATTTCAGGAATAAAATTCATTCTAAGCCAAAGGCCTAAACAATTACTATTTTCCGATTCTATGCATTTACATGGTGCACCGACATAAATTATGTTGACCTATCAGATAATACTGACTCTTAGAAAATTAACTTCAATTGACAGACTTGGGGGGGAAAAGGTCATTAAACTAAAAAGCCCAGACGTACACTGTTACTTTAGGGAAAAAAAAAAACCTCAGTTTCGTTACAGTAGAAAGTAAATCTTTTACACAGAAGACTTTTCATTACATTCAAAATTGGTTAGTGTCATGATTCAACATTTGACTTATTTGAAAACATTATTTTGGCATAAACTAATCCTTAAACAGCTGCAAATATTGACCCAGATTTTGAAATCTTGACACAGTAATACCACAGGCAAAAATGAACAAACAAATAAATACAAAATAAAACAAAAACATTCTTACTTGTCCCATTGGCGGCCCTCCCATAGGGGGCATCATTTGAGGCATCATTCCATGAGGTACAGGAGGCATATTCGCTCTCTGACCCATAGGGTGCATTCCCATTGGGGCATAATGCATGCCAGGGTGCCCCATCTGAAAAACAGGGACAATTTAAAAATTAGCAAGTTAACAATAAATCCTTCTCAAAAATCTGATTTCCATAAATCAGTAATGTGTAGTGGCATAACATTAGGCTTTGTGATTCAACTATTGGGTTAGCTTATACTTTCTTGTCTTAAATAAACTGCACCACACTAGTTTTTATAACAGGCTTGCAACTGACCAAATTCAAGAACAAAATAGAAAAAATTAAAATTATTAGTGGACAGCAGATCATACCTCTTTTTACAGCATACTGATTTAATCAGCTGCTAGGTGGCTTACTAACCTCAGAGGAAATGTATGTGAAAGCCAATTTAAAAATTGTTACGGTAAAAACCACAACTTTGTCGTATTTCACACAGACATAAGATAGCCACCTACTGTTATTTTATGACGCTCCTTGTTATTAAACTTATTTCTAAACTTTTATTAAGCTTTAAAACTCTGAATTTACCAAATCAACTCAGATGAGGGTTGGTATAAAACACAAACAGTATGGGTACCCAGAAACACTTCACTCCTAACAAATAAACATAATTTCCTAATAGAATCTCTTAACACAGGTAAAATTACTTCTGCCAAAAAAAATTTTTTTCAAACACTGAGGTCTGTCATTCAAAGACCCTAATTGCAAACAGTTAATTCATCTATTTTAACGGGCTTTAATAAAACAAGTACTTTCTTTACTCGTGTTGTCCATTGTTCCAGGTCTTAAAACCAGGTATTATCCCCTGCCAATTCTCCCAGCTGTCCCCCCCTGCAGACACCACCACTACTGGTGAAAATAGATTTTGGCAGCCTCTTTTAAAGTCTTACAGGATCAAGTCTCCGCCTCCCCCTTCCTGTTAATTCGGGCCTACCTCTCCAAGACGCTCACCCCGCCCAGGGCCCAGCACCTACACCGCCCATCTGTCTAGGCCAAGCCCGCTAGGAACTTCCAGGGTCCCACATCCTTCCCTTTGTGCATCCCCGCTCTCCATTTCTCTTCCTTGGAACCGATCCCACCAGCGTAAGCTCTTTCTTCGTCCACTCTTATCTTCTTCTCCTTTTGGAGAAAGCTTCCTGTCTCTCTGACTCCGTTTTTCATTGTGCCGCTTTCCCCCTGCCCCACCGATCCCTTACCGAGGGCCGTCTCCTCAGGAAGCCGTCAGCAGAGACCCAAGAGCTGGAGCATAGGCTTGAGCCGGACAATCTCCGCTCCCCGTCCCCGGGACCCCGCGACGGAGGATGGCTCTCCATTTCACTCACCATGAGGCCTCCACGCTCGGCTCCCGTCCCCGGCCTCATCGTCGGGCTCAGACTGCTCCGCCGGCGGCCACTGCCGCTACACATACCAACAAGAAGCGATCTGAGTGGCTGGCGCCCGCTGGGGCCAAAGGTTAAAGGCTGCCCCGCGCTACGGGGCGGGATCAGCGGGGCCAGTAAGCTGACAGGCTTCCCCGCTGTCCAATCAGAGTGCGCTGCCGACACGCAGCTCTGCGGCGATTCGCCCCCAGCCTCAGCCTCACTCGGCGTCGCCTGCATGGAGGGGGGGGAGGGGGACGGAGGAAGTTTCTGCGCCGAGTCCTCTGCCGGGAAAACTCCAGCAACTTCCCCCAGGGAAGGGAAGACAACCGTGTCCCAGCTTCCCGAGCTCAGACCGCCTCACCCCGTAGGGGGTGGGGCCGTGGGGGCCTGCCACCTTCACCCCCCCGCCCGAGTTACGTACGCCCCACAAACCTGAGGCCGCCAGGGATAGGGTGGGGTGGGGGTGGGGTGGGGGGAACAGCTTCTAGCGTTAGCGGTGGCCGGGCAGGTAGCGCGCGTGCGGTGCTGGAGGCGGAGGGGAGGGGGCGAGGAGGGCAAAAGAGGAGGGGCTGCGAGGAGAGGGTTCGAGCTCCGTACGCACCAGCTGGAGAGCGCGCGCCGGAGCGGAGGGGGGGCAGGAGGCGTGTCGAGCAGCGTGGAGGGAAGTGGTGGTAGGGGTGGGGAGGACTAGGCGCAGGAGAAAGAGGGGTGGGCAGTTTAGGCGAGGCGAGAGCGCTGGGCGGTGAGCTGCCGTTAAGGAGGAAAGCCAAGGAAGAGTGTGAGCGTAGCGGGGAAGAAGGGAGAAAGCAAATAGGTTGGGGAATGTGAATCACAGGTGCACGGGCAGGCGCTAGGACCGGGCGTCGGGAAGATGCGGCTTTGGGGCTGCCGGGGCGCGCGCTTGCCTGGAGGTGACGCGGCGGTGGCGGAGGTCTTTGGCCGGGACGAAGCACTGCAGGGAGAGGAGACTCGGTTACCTTCGCTCTCGGCTCGCCTCTCCCTGAGCGCTTCCCTGCTCCCCTTCCCTCCTACTGCCAGGGGCTCGAGCTGTGGTCCAGGGGCGCCCAGTCTCTCTTCGGGCCCCACGGTGCCTTCTCCGCCTCACCGCGCACCCTTGCGCACCCCTGCGCGCCAGGGCAGGGTGGTGGAGACCGTGGGGGGCCCCGGCCTCTGATTGGCTGCTGCGAGCGGGGGGCGGGGCGGGTGGGAGACGCTCGACCTCCGCAGGCCGTACCGTCTTTCCCGCCATGTCGTTCTTGGAGAGCGGGAGGCGCTCGGTACCCCTACGCCGCCGGCTGGGCACTCCTGTCCCGCTCGCTCGGCAGGCATTTTCCGCCTTCTCTCAGGGGGACGGTTGGGGTGAGGGTGAGGTCGACGAGGAGGAGGGGTGCGACCAAGTGGCCCGCGACCTGCGGGCGGAGTTCTCGGCCGGGGCGTCGTCGGAGCTTAGAAAGGGCTCGCTACTGCCGCCGAACGGGGACGGGTCTCCGGTCCTGCCCGATAAGCGCAACGGCATCTTCTCGGCGGAGGCGGGAGGCCGAGCCCAGGCTCGGCGGTGGCCGGTCCAGGTCCTCTCAATTCTGTGTTCGCTGCTGTTCGCCATCCTCCTCGCCTTCCTCTTGGCCATCACCTACCTGATCGTAAAAGGTACTGTAGCTACAGCCTTGAAAGTCTGTCCAGAGTAAAGTTGAGCCTGGACGTAGCTCTCGCCTTCATCACCCCCACTCCCCATCAAAGGTTGTGAAGTGATAGCTGCTTTCACCTCAAGTCTTCATCTGCACTTTTCTTTGCTCTTCCCCCTTTGTTTTCTGTTTTCTTAAAGGTGGAAGGCCCTGGTGCATCATCAGAATACCCATTTTAAGAAAGAGTCTTGATTAAATGGGTACTCTTGAGGAAACAATATTTTAAAGTCAGCGAACACTTGGGATGAAATATTGGCAAAATTAAGCATAATACAGAACAACTGTCATTAAAAGGAGACGGTGAAAAGTGTGTGTACGTATTTAAAATAGGCTATACATGTTCAAAGATTTTAACCCACAAATGGTTAAAGATATGCTATCCTCCGATTCCTGTGTACACTCACAGAATTCCTGGAGGACAAGGATTTCCATCCCATAGCCCAAATTCTACTTTTATAGGTAAAACAATTAGCCCCTCTCGCTTTTGTATTGGGTTTGCAACCTAGTGTAGTGGTAAAGCTCTATTGCAGGAGCTATAGTCTATTCTCTACCTAATTAATAGTTTTATTTTCCTGTGTCTGAAGTGGAAACATCGCCAGATTGGAATAAAAAGATGAGCCTTAAAAGCTTTTCCAAAGTTTATACGGAAGTACTATATGATTGAATATTTTATATTATAATAGAGTCACACCTGAGTTTAAATCCTGTCTCTCACTCGTGCGTGATCTTGGCCAAGATATTGAAAAAAGAAAAATTCAAAAAAAAACCCCGAAGTATAGTTTGTTGTATGAAAAGCACCCAATGCATTGTCATTCAAGTATTAACTAAATAGAATTAAATCTGTTTTAACTCCAGTTTTTGTTTTTCCTCATTGCTTCCAAGCTTCTAGTGGTCTGCAGAAGGCTTTTAACAGCTTCTCATGCTTGATTTTCATACAGAAGTCAGTTTGGCAAGTTAATGTGCAAGTTTTACCTCTTCATAAAATGGCATTGGATGTAAACTGTCAATGTTAAGTATTTGGGTGCCAATGCTTCATTTCTATCAGTACCCTCCCCTCTTTTTTTTGCTGCAACCTTGAGTTTGGTCTTGTAGGTAGTTTCTCGTTTTTCTGAGAGATTGCCTTTATATCATAAAGTCAAAAAACTTGGTAAGTGGAAGTCCATTGCAGAAGACATGGATTCTTGCTTATTTTGGAGAATGGAGGAAGGAGCTGAACTCAAAACCTAGTATGCCTTGTAATTTGCGTTACATAGGAGGTCTTCACAACCACTTTAGGAAAAAACATTCCTATTTTATATTCATGGCTGTTGACTCATACAGATGTCTTACTTGTTTACTGAAGGTCACGTGGCTAGTAAATGGAATCAATGTTGCTGACTCCAGAGCACTTTCCACAGCTCCACAATGTCTTCCCAGCCTTTGTGCTACTCTTCAAATTATAAAATCATCATTTTTACCCAAGCACCTTTTTGTATTTACAGAATTACATGCTGAGAATTTGAAGAAAGAAGCTGATGTAGACACTGGGCTGTTAGGTATGGACTTAGTTGTCACTTGATTTGATTTTGAGCTCACTTTTGTTTTTCCAGATTGTATTGAAACTCCACAAAATTTTGGATAAAATAATATATTCCCTTGTACATTTGATTCAGTCTTGATCTTTTTCATTTGTATCTGTGTGGGAAATTTTATTAGTTTTTGTTTTTATGTATGTATTTATGTCATGTGTATGTGTGAGTATGGGTGTGTGGGTGGGTATACCACATGCCCTAGGAATACATTTTGAATACAGCTGTGTGTATTCAACACTGGGTAACTAAGACCCAAAGTTACCTCAGTTCTAGTTACCTTCTGAAAGAGTCTCCCCACACCTCTTCCCAGGAATTAAAAACAAACAAAAACGCTTCCTCACACACTTAGCAAAGATAACATCTTCAGCAGAACTTAGGAGAAATTTAAGTTCAAATTTGTTTATAAGCAACTTCTTAAAAAAAATGGGAAAAACATTGGGCATACTTTCTGTAGAATGCTATAGTTTATAGGTTTCTAGTGAAAAATTCAAGGGTTATTCTCTCTGCCAAGATGATTTTGAAGAGTTCAGGACTTTACCTGTCTAGCATATTTTACTCCTATTTGCTATAATTTATTTGCTAGATCACTGTAAATTGGAAAAAAAGTTTGAGATCCTATTTTACATGTCACCCCTCCCCCCAGTCTTTGCTAAACTATGTAATCTACCTCCTCAAGGCTAGTGCCCTCATGATGATACAAAGTATAGTCTACCTGATTGTGCAGAAGGGGAAACCCTTATCTTCAAATTGCAGACAAGTTAGTTTGCTAGATATCCCTTGAAAACTTGTCTGCACTCTTCTCAACTTGCAGGAGAAAATGTACTTTTTAGTTACTCATTTTATCAGTGTATGTAGTTATACTGTTTCATCTCTAAAAAATAGCCAAGATTATGAGTTTTTTCATAGCCTTTATTTGTCTGTCAACTCTTGATGCAGTAGAAACAGAATCTTAGGAACTAGGCATGAATTCTAATTTGCTATTTAAAAGTTGGCAAGATTTCACATTTATGAAAAGAATGAGTGGCATTTGTTATCTGCAGGAATAACTTGTTCAGTATCAAAAGGAATATAATAGGGCTTTGTCATTGCCCTGCTTCCTTTTCCACTTCCGGTTAAATAGTCTGGTATTGCTTTTAGGTGTACTTGGTAGATACTTAATACAATAACAGCAAACAAGAAGATCATTATCTAAGTTGTTGCTAGTGACAAGAATTTACTTTCAGGATTCAGGAACATCGTCAAGAGTGGGGAGAAACTGCTGTATCTTTATGGCAAAAAAACACTAAACAATAGTTGTGGCACAACAGAGATCCTTGTTTTGAACCAGTGCTCCACTGGTCAAATGGAGTATATATTCAGCGTCACCCAATGGACTAATTCAGTCAGTTTCCTGAGAATTAATTTTAACGTAAGCATAGTTATATTTATAGAAAATATACATTATAATGTGTGATGGAGAATACTCTTCTCTAGCAAGAGAATAAGATTCTTCAAAATCTGTTTCAGAGAATCAGTGATTAAGATGATTAAGCTCTTATAAGGTTGAGGTGACTGAGGTGACAGTTGCACGTGGTTGTTCTAAGCTGGAATTCTCTCCTGTTTGGGAGAAAAATACTGGTTAACCTCTTTACTGAATAATGTTTTGAATTGACTAGTAGCCTCTGGTTAAAAGTCCACTTGCAACAGCTGATGGTTGAAAAGATAGGCCAGTTCTCTCAAAGCTTGACTTGCATCCAAATCAAGCCTGATTTTGATTAACTTAGATATCAAGAAAGAGTGCTACATTAGCTTACTCCCAAAGAAATGCCTGTGAAATTATATCCTTACCTTTTTACAGTTGATATAAAAGTTTTCACAGAAAGCAACAATCCAGGACCTTTAATAAAAACTATTGTTGGAGTCATCCATTATGTACAGAAAAAGTGGAATACAGCCTTTTATCAGTGATAATGATTTTGTTGTATTTCATCGTGTTTATTTTGCGTTGTTTACTAGGAACGTCGTAGCTAAATGTGATTTTTGACTGTTTTGTATATTACCCTTTGTTTTTTGGCATAATGACTATTGTACATACATGTTATTATCTTTGTATTTCAGTGATTTATGTTTAAATTTTATTGCAAACTGCCTCAACTCTTTGAAAGTAGGTTGGTTCTTAGAGACGAATAATGTGAGCATAGTAACTATTCTACTATCAAAGAGTTCTCTTTCTAGACAGATTGCACATTGCAAATTTTTTTATTGCAATTTAATCCTAGTCCAAGGTTGGCATAGCTCAATAAGAGCAGATTATAGCAGTGATTCTCATTTTGATATGTATAAGAATCACCTGGGTTTTGTTTTAAAAAGCACCTCTAGAATTTGTTTCAGCCCAGAGTGGGTCCCAAGAATCTTCTAGGTGATTCTAATGCACCACAGTTTGAGAAATACGGCCCAGAATCTCATTTTTAAAAAAATTTATTCAAGGGGAAAGTCCTTGAGAGTTGATAATGACAGCCTAACAAGAAACAATATATCAGCCCGAATGCCTGTTAAGAAACATAGCTTCCAAAGGAGCTGAGACACTGCCATTCTCTTCTCATTTTGTCATTCTGAAAGAAATCTTCATGGGAAGCCCTGTTTATAGTTTTAAAAAAAAAACGGTTCATGATGAGCATAGTATCAGGGCATTTGGGGAGTTAATTGAGTAGTCCAGCCAGGAAAGTGTGACTGATGATATCAGCTGATTTTGGAACTCATTTCCCCTGGGAGGCATTGAAATCACACTGCAGAGTTCTTAGGGCTTTTCTTTTATAATTGTCCTGCAAACCATCCCCTACTGTAAGCCTATTTTAAAGGGAGTTTAGTAAAACTTAGGTTTATTTAGTTAAAAGCATGTTCTAGTTATTGCTCCTTAAGGTTATTCTCAGGCCAAATTGATTACACTAATCATATACAACATTGAATTGTTTCATTTTTGCACATTGGCTTTTGCATCTGTCACATTTTTCCAAATTTTATCACATTTCACACAGTCCTATTTCCAAATTTTGCATTTTTCCCCCTATTCTTAATATAGGGTATAATAAAATGACCTTTTATATGAGGCATACCTGCGGTAAATACATAAGAAGGAATTGCCTTTAGCAGAAAATACTGAATCGAAGACTATTGTTATCAAATTAAGTGTAGGGCGGTACTTTCATATAAATGTTTTAAATAGTGCCGTACGGAAATTGTAATGAGACTTTATGGAGTTCCTTCAGTGTCTAAGAAGCTTTTGAACTTGATCTTTGGTGCCTGTCATTCCTTGACATCTGTTAGTTAATAGTTAACATGAAGTCCCTCTTGTGGATAGGACCAGATTGCTAGCATCTTGCAGTGTCAAGGGCTTTTTTCTTTTTTGAGCTGCCCATTTAGTTCCTGTTTCATGATTGAGATGTTTCCAGGCTTCTGCACATCTACAGAGAAAAGATGACTTGACATATACTGAGTTCAGTCAAAGTTGAAGTCAGCTCATTTGAAGAGTTCATCAATTATTTCTTCTGCAGAGTGATAAGTGAGACTACCATCATAATTTTGTGATACAAAACATTGGAAACAAGGTGAAAATTTCTGAGACAAAGGGTGTGTTAATAAGTGACCCATTCTCTTAGAAAGGCACAAGTTGAAAACAACTTACTCAATGTGTGGTTATAGTGAAAAAATGGTTGAAACTGTGAACTTGAACTTTTTAATGAGTGTGTGAACCTTGTAATTTGAGCCCACGGTCTGTTAAGGGAATGATACAGTGCTGTCCACAACTGGGTGGGGTCACTCAAGTATTTCATTTAAAAATTCACAAACATGTTATCCTATTCTTTGTAAAGTTGTGTGTATTGCTTACTCATATTAGTAAAAGACTGAGGCCAAAAGAAGAGAAAAACAGAAGTCCAATAGGACTGGAAGGATACAACCAAAATGTTAGTTTATCTGGTTTGGGGAATTATGTTTGTTTTTTTTTTAATCTCTCTTTTTTATTGTAACTCTCATTGAGAAAAACTTTGCCTAAGGAAAAGTATAAATAACATGTTCAATAAGTAATAATAATATTATTGAAGTTTTACAGTATGCCAAAAACTATTTTAATCTTTTACATGTGTTATTACACCTAGTATTCCCACCAAATCTGCATCCATCAATATAAATTATTTCCTTCTAAGCCAAAACTCAAGACAGTATATGTTAGAATTTTTGTGCCATGAGATAGTATAGGTGCATAGCAAGGCAGAAACAGTATGGATTATTAGCAAGAATTATTAGTATGCAACTAAATTATTAGTCATAAAATCATTACAGGTCTCCTTTTAACACATAAATGCAGTCATGAGAACCAGACGTTGGGACATCTCAATCTCAAGAAATTAGTTTGTTAATTGTTAGTGTGGTACTGCCTAGCCCAGCTTTGGTGGTCTGGAAAGATGTTTCTTATGCTAATGAGGTCAGACTTCAGCTGGCATCAGAATTACCTGAAAGACTTGTTCAAACTCATTTTCACCTGGTCAAGAGTTTCTGATTCAGTAGGTGTGGTATGGAGCCCAAGAATTTTCATTTCTAATCAGTAGGTGATGCTGATACTGCTAGTTCATGAGAACCAAATCTGACATGTCCAAAAAAAAGCCCTGGAGATTTTCTTTTCTTGGAATTTACAAAATTTGAGACCCTTGACTTATCTACTGAATCAAAGTTAAAGTCACTTAATTGGCTGCATGCTTTAATACTCAGTATACTGTCGAGGTCCATTGGAACCACTTTTAATTTTTTAATTTTCTGGAGCAGTTCTTTTTGTAAGGATTCGTGTTTTGTGACTTTTGTTCTTTCTTAAGGGGTCTTCCAGAGAATAAAGAGAAAACTGAGTTATACTTTTGATAGCATAAAGTTTATTTGATCTTGAAATTACCGTATTGGTCTTTTGGACTCTTTTGTAAATCTAAGATACATTATGGGATTTTAGTGATCTTATTTTCTTCTATCTCAACATTTTGATATTTCATTATATTAGGATTCATTTTAATATTACTCATCAGTTATTCTCAACTATGCTAAAAAGAATAAAATAATTACGATTGAATCCTCTAGAGCACAGGTCAGCAAACTATAGTCCACAGGCCAAATCTGACCTGCTACCTGTTTTTATAAATTAAGTTTTATTGTAGCATAGCCTTGTCCATTGCTTTATATATTGTCTATGGCTGCTTTTGCACTACAACGGCGGAGTTGGGTAGTTGTGATAGAGACCTTATGGCAAGCAAAACTGAAAATATTTACTCTCTGGCTCTTTTCAGAAAAATATAGTATTCGCATCCAGTTAGGCGTTCAACAGAAAGGACTTGAGGCAAAAACACAAACCATTCCCTTTTGCTAAAGGGATGTATGACACTTTCTCATCTTTTAGGATGTCTGTGGGCCCTAATTTATTTGATACTGTTTGTAAGTCAACAAATGCTAAAAGCAGGTGTGTATACAAAGGTGATTGGAAAGATATGAAAAAAAAAATCATTGGCTTGATTGTTCAAATTGTTTATAAATCTAAAAATGAAAATGTTTTGCAAATTAAGGAGCAAAGAAGATGATTGTTCTCTTTTTACCAAAATGATAAGCCATGAAAGATTTAAAAAATTCCTTCAAGGATTGTGTTTGATCATGCAAGTACAAAAAAGAAAAAGCAAAAGTAAATGGTAAGCTATAACCAATTAGAGATGTATCTGAAGGCTGGAATCAGTATTTACAAGTATGTTCCAGGTTCGTGCATGAAGTTAGTAAGCAGTTATTTGCACTCAGAGGACATGCTCATTTAAAGTGTTTGTGTCTTTAAAACCAGGGAAATTCAGAATAAAAATTTGGATTTGCTGCATTTATATCTTAAGATTTCTAACAAAGTTTTTTTCACTGTCTTTTTATTCTTCTGTAAATTGTTCATCAAATGGCTTAAAAATAAGGGAAAGGGTGTGTTGGACCCGGATGATAGTGTTGACTGTTGTCCCTGTTATACTGAGGTTTACAAGCTTCAGAGGGGAATATAGGTTTAACAAGAATTGTCCTGAGTTAATTGTTTAAGGATGAGTGATGGGTACATGGGATTTCACTGTACTCTTCCCTCTACTTTTGTAAGAATGTTTCAAATTGTAAGAAAAAAGTTTTTTAAAAGTTTCCTATATGAATCTGATGATTTCCAACATGGTTGGAAACTACAGATGTTATTTATTTTTCAAGTTTCAGTCACTTCATCTGTCATAATGTCCCTTGGTTTCACTTTTCTTACCTTTTTTAGCAAGAATGGGAGTAGACAGGCAGTTGGGTAGAAACCTTTACCAGTGTAGCTGCTCTGCACCCACTGTGTTTTGGTGGCGCTGGCAGAGGAGGAAAGACCCCTTTTCTCTGCTCCTGCACTTTGAAATAATAAATTTGAAGATCCAAGACTATCTAGCTTTCTGCCTTGACATGTAGAGAGACACATTGCTCGAGGGATTTGAAGACTTGAGCTATTAATAGAATGTGGTTTAGTTTATCGTCAATACTGAATTACTTAAAATACCTGTCCTCCTCCTAAGTTAGAAAACTATGGAATCTGATAAAGTTGCAAAAATTTGCATACATAAACATTTAAAAGTTGTTGTGATTAGTTTTATGCATGAGTACATCTAAGCTTTTATTAGTAGCCACCTGGTTATAGTTTTTACAACTTTTAAGATTACCTAAATGTTGTTTTCAATTTTAATTTCATAGATTATTTTTTATAAGTAATACAGTCTCACTAGGAAAAAATTCCAACAATTAAAGCAAAAGTTCCCACTAATCTGCTTGTATGTATTTTCAGATCTTTTTCTGTTCATTTATATACATATATATATGATAATTTAAAATGTGTTTTTTGTCACCATTGTAGAAAAAGCATAATTGGATTCATGAATATTCTGCAGCTTTATTAAAATGTCTTAGAATTCATTGTGTCAGTATATGTAAATCTGCCTCATTCTTTTTCATGACTGCATTGTATGTCATAGTATACTAATTTATTTAAACATTTCAAATGTCAGAAGCTCTAAAAAGGGACTTGGAAATTATCAGTGTGCTGTCACATTTAATCCCATTGTTTACATAGGGCAGGAGTAAGTTTTGTGAAGGATGTGTAACTGATGCATAACAGTGTATAGTAAGAAACCTTTCCCAGTATGGTAACATGGAATTTTGTTTTGTTTTTTTCTGGTTGTTTCTGCTTATATACAGTATGTGCAAACTACTGCCTCCACATCTCATAAAACTTCTGAAATTGCTAAATAAAATTAAAATTTTAGAACATATAATAATTTTTGCTGGAAGCTTTTATAGAAATACAGAAAGCTGCCAGCACATTTTTAGAAAAGTAGCTGCACTTTGAAACCAAAATCACTTATTTTGAAAAATGAACCAAAACAAAATATGCCATTAGATAAGTGAATATAAAACTCCAGCAAAGGAATCGGCATAGGAATTTTTCACCTACTCCCATCTTTGCTTTGGGTGAAAACATTAAGTCCAAGGGGTTTCAATTGATGGAAAAGATGAATTTCCATCATTTCATCAACTGATGAAAATTGAACTGTAGTGAAGAAAGAAGGATGTATTTATTTAAAGACCTATATCCTTTGACACAGCAGTTCTTCCTCTGGAAATTTGTTACAGGTATCCTTCTACAACTGTATAGGTAAGTAGAAAAATGTTACTTGCAGAATGTTTTGGTTTTTTTGGTGAGGAAGATCAGCCCTGGGCTAACATCCATTGCCAATCTTCCTCTTTTTGCCGAGGAATATTAGCTCTGAGCTAACATCTGCGCCCATCTTCTCTATTTTGTATATGGGATGCCATCCCAGCATGACTTGATGAGCGGTGGGTAAGTCCATGCCCAGGATCCAAAACTGTGAACCCTGGGCCGCTGAGGCGGAGTCTGTGAACTTAACCACTATGCCGGCCCCTCAGCATTGTTTTTAATAGTGAAAAACTGGAATAATAAAAATATGCTAGAATTGTGGTGGCTATATGTACTGTTATGAAAGGTTTCCAGCATTGTTATGTGAAAAAAGCAAAGTGCAGGACAGTTTTTCTGGTGAGAATCCCTTTTGGTGAAAAATAAACTGAGAAAATATACACATATTGTACATTGCCTGTACATAACTAGCTCCATATATCTACCTACATTACTTAGATATCTATAATTTTTAGAAAATATGCACAACAAGCTCTTGGCTGATTGCTTTTAGAAGTGGATTTGGGGAAGGAAGACTTTAATTTTTATAGCTTTTGTACTTTTTAAAAATTAGTTAACTCTCAGTAAAATGGTTTACAAAACATTAGTTGTCAAATTTTTAGCTTCAGGATTCTGGAGATAGGGACTTGTTACCAATTTAGTTCTTGGGAATTGCCAACTTCTGTGGCTTTTCTGCTTGTTCATAAATGAATTGAGTAATTTTCAGAAGCGTAAGCACTTGTAGACCGCAATATTGCAATGTACTGTTTTAGCCCTATCCTTGTGACTTGGCTTTTATCAGTGATGTAACTGTTGAACAGTTCAAAATGGATTTAAAATAATTAAAATGCCCAAGGGAAGGCAAGCAGTTAGATTATGGAGTAGTAGTCATTTCTGGAAACTCGAGAATATTCTTGTCTTAAATTTGATAGGTGTTCTGTTAAAGTAGCTGAGTGAAAAAGCTTGATGAGCTTCAGAGAGCCTCACATTTTGTTGTTTTTTAACCTGTTATTTTGTGTTTTTCTCACTTTTTTGATATTTAGAAGTTTCCATCATTCCACAGCAGTTCCCAAACAGATACTTGATTTTTCTTAATTACTATCTTTGTTCTGCAGACTGTGTATTATAAAATGTTAGAGTAAACTTGTCAGTTATTTTCTCCCCCTTTAGAGATATTCATCTAAATAATAACAAATAGCAGCTATTTGGCAGTATAGCCACCTTTAAGTTGTAGTTGTACACCAGGTAATCTTACAGTTTCTCTTTTGATCCCTTGTCTCACTGGGTTGTCAGGAAGGTTGTATCTCAGTCTTTAATGAGGTTCTGTCTACCCAGTCTCAGGTTAAGTTAAGGTTCTAGATGCTGACACTGTGCTAGGATATTGGGATGGGGGTGCAATCTAGTCCTCAGGACATTTGCTCAAGTGAGTTACTGCTGAAACCTCTCTCATTCTGGTCAGAATGGCCTTTCAGATGTAGCACCTTCCAGCCATTTGACCATCTGCTGTTTCTATGCCCCACTTAGGGCAGAGGCATCTGCAAGCTTGGCTCTGGGCCCATCTTCCAGGATACTATACAAAGCTATAATCCCTCTTTGGTGGTGTGTGGCCGCTTCTAGATTGCTCTGCCAGGAAGCCCCAGCAGCACTACTCCCTCCCCGTATACACACACAAGTGCAAACATACACACATAACATGCTTTCTTCAAACCAGGGGAATCTTTCTCACCTGTAGATAAAGCCCTCACTCTCTCTCTGTTCTACACATTTTATCTACACCCCAATCAACTTATTATCCTTACTGTCTATTCAAGACATTTTGTGTTTATCTATCCTGCTTCTTTCTATCCTCCTAGTTCCCCTAATTATTTTGCAACATAAAAATCAAAGAGACAATGGGGCTATTTCTCCTTTCTTCTTTGCTACATCCTTCTTCTGGGGCAAGAATCACAAAGTCCATTATCGCTTTAAAAGGGGGGTAAGGAAAAGGGAACTATCAGAAAAAATCTAGGTTAATCTTTGAAAAATACTTTGCCACAGTTTTTCTTAATGCTTCATTGCTGTGAGATTGTCTTGTAGCAGTTTTATCAGTCTGTTACCCGGCTTCAAATGGTTTACAAACAGTCCAATGCACGTACTTCTTACCTACTTCTTGCTAAAATGCATCTTTGGTTGTGCATTTTGTGCAGCCAGGAAATGTGGTAATTCGTAGGTCATTCTCTACTGTGGTCTTCTCAGCCTTTCCTTGCTCCCTGTACTATTGAGGCCTGGGACACACACCCGTCAGTAGTGGTGGCTTAGTGAACTGTCTTAATTAGGCAGTTTGAATGGATATCTAAAAACCTTCAAATTAATTTATTTCCTCTATTGTCACTTTATTTCCCCTATTCTTCTGCTTCTCAACCCTTTCCCCCTTCCTTGAGTCCAGAATTGTACCATGGTTTTGACTTGATTTCTTTGAGAAAATGCAGTTCCAACCTGACCAAAAATAAAAGCTAACATCCCAATCCATTTATAAATTGAGGATTAACTTTTGTTCCTATACTGAGCAGATAAGGTTAAAGAATCAGATTAGATTTATAATGTTTATAGGAAAGCTGTAAAGATTAGACACTCTAAAATTGATTCATAAGTCAAAAGTGCATGGTATGGAAAGAAAGGAATCACTTAGTACTAAGTGATAAAAGACAGCAAGCTACGATTCACAAAATTAAATGAAAAATATCAAGATATTTTAACAGTGAAGTGTTTTAACCATTTTTTCTGTGGCTGAATTTTATAAAACTGAAGAGTTATATTCTTAAGTTTAATTTGTACTCTTTTCCACATATTAAATTATAATTGATTAAAAATATTCACAAATATGACTTCTAGTTGTGATTTAGTATTTTCCACTTATACATAAGATAGTTTGTACTAAGCTTAAATCTCATCTCACTTGCATGTAATTCAGAAGATTGGAAATAACGTGATCTTTTGAACATGAGGATACTGGTTTAATTTAAATTGCTTTGGTGTTAATAATTCAAGTTTTCCCCTGTCTTCCCATTAAGGATTCTGGACGCTACTTATAATATCCCTAACTGCTGGATTCTCCTGCTGTAGCTTTTCTTGGACGGTGACTTATTTTGATTCTTTTGAACCAGGAATGTTTCCTCCTACTCCTCTTTCACCTGCCAGGTTCAAGTAAGTATTCCTGTTTCTTTTTTAACCCATTCCAACTCTGTTGAAAATAAAATAGATAGAAGCAAGAGGCTGCTTATTTGTGAGATAATATGTTGAGGCCCCAGCCTTTAATATATAAAATACAAATGACACGAGGTTTTCAGCTTGGCTGAAAGGTTTTCAGCCTTTAGATAAATGGAGAATATTTTAAATTCCATATGTAGATAATGCAATAGTTTTTTAAAAAGTGAAATTCACAGAGTGATTGAAGAGGTAGTTTGTCTGTCTTTTTGGGATGAAATTTCATTTAAAACAATTTATAAAAGCTTATTTAATATCAGCAATATGAAGTTTTACAAGATTCATGTATAAATGGTCAGACTTTATAACAACTTAAGGATTGGACTTTTCCTCAGATTTAAACTTTGTGTAATCATAGCAAGCATTTATGGCACCCAGTCTCTATGTCTAGAGCAGATTAGATGCATTTCATGGTGGAACAGTATTAAATTTCTTTGGTCTGTATTTTATATGTTTCAAAGAGTTTCAGGAATTCAGTAGGCAGTGTTCTTATCTAGAAAAGCTAAAGTTTTAAATATAAATTTCCAAATAGAGCATCTAAGACCTCTGGTGTACTCTACAAACTGGGGGGAGAGGATGAAGAGTAGAAAATAAGTTGTTAAAGATATGTATGTTATCAGAGTATTACAGCTGTTACTGTTGTTATTACTACCAGCTCCAGCCCACCTCATGAACAGCTTGTAGAGATAAAATAAGAAAATCTATGTGAGTGACTGTATAAATATGCGGTTTAATACTAATGATAGTTAATAATAATCATTGTTACGAATGGCTCTCATTGTTAGTAAACTCTCGTAAAATTTTGTCTTGTAAATATATCTTTAAAAATTTTGGCTTCACTTCAAATGAAATGTGTGTTTATATTTTAAACATCTTAATAAATTCATGTCTGTATATGAAACATAAATCATATATACTTGCCAGTAAATTTTGTGTCTGTGTGTTTGACGTGGATAATGATTGATTAATAATCAAATTGACTAAGGTGTACTTAACAGTGCAGTACTATCCCACAGTTTACATGCTACCATTCTATTGGAAAGTTTATTTTGCTGAGTGATAGAGTGTTCAGCTCAAATGTATATTCTAGAACTTGCCCTCTGTTGACATCAGTTACTTAACAAGGGGTTTAAATCTAATATAGATAATATAATGAGACTCCTTTCATAAGTCACAAAAAAACTTAATGGCGTTTTTTTCTTTTAATTATTTATATCTCACTTCTCCCCTGAATTCCAGCCCGACATTTTCAGCTATTTAGTAGATCTTGCAACCTGAATTTTAGAAATCATCTTGCATTTAGAATGATTAAAACTCTTGTCTGTCTGAAAGACATCAGTATCTGCCCACTTATCAAGGCTTGATACCCTTATTCACTATATTTAAGCCTTCACCAAGTCCAGTCATTCCTGCCTTTTGAAATGTTAGTGGAGTACTTTGTCTTTGCATCCCAGTGGTTTTGCCCTATTTAAGGCCTTGGCCGATGTACTTGGCTCCTTGGTCTCCCCTACTCCAAGCGCTCACTCTTCTAATTTGTCCAGTATATTGATAGCTTTCTAAAAACATCTCTTAGTCACAGCTCTCTCTTGTTTGAAAGTCTTCAGGAGCTTTCCCATTGCCTTAAAAATAAAGTCCAAATTCCCAAGTATAACATAACAGTCCTTCTCCAAGTGACCCTGTTCTACTTTTCCAACTTTATCTTCAGCCATTTCTCCAGTGCACCCTATAGCCACATATCCAATTGCCTTGGCATCCCCCAGATAAACTACATACTTTTGAGATGCCGTGACTTTACTCTTGCTGTTGTTCCCTCTTCCTGGAATCTCCCTTTCCCTCTCAGCTTCTGTTCCACCACCACCACCAGAGTTCCTAAGCCTCATAGATATTAGGAGCTTTTGGAGTTTTCTAGAGAAAAGCGTTTTTGTGTTCTCTTAAAGATCTGGAATTCTGAGGGCATTTAACTGATTTCTTAAAAATTATCTTTGCATTTTTTTGAGCTAGAACCAGTAGTGATGGATCTCAATTTTCAGTGTTTTTATTAGTCATTCAGTTTTAATGTGAGAGTGTCAGATCAGAGACTTAGATTACGTATTTGTTAATACAGCCCTAAAAATACAGTTTTGAAACATGTACATTATATGTACATATATATTTGAACTTTGAATATGTAAGTAGGAATAAGTTAATTTTATATATGATAAATCAGCTATTAAATATCTCATAGAGTCAAACTATGAGATATTTAATAATCATATATTAATAGCAGCACAATCCAAAAAAGGCATATAATAAATATAGTGATAGTTGATCCCATATTAACAGAAACCACGGATGAAAAAAGGTATATTGTGTATTGATAATTGATGAAACTGAGTTTTATAGTAAAAACCCTGCCATCTAGTGCTTACTTCACAAATGTCAGAATAAGTGTATTCTCTCTGTCACCAGTAGAGTGAGTGCTTGTACAGGGAAACAATTTCTCTACCTTTCGAGAAAGTTGAAATCTTTTCAGACTTCATTTTCTTAGAAATCAGATTGATGTATTTTATTCATTTGCAACATCACACTTTTATAAAAATATCTTTGTGACAGGTTATGTATTCTTTTATTACCTAAAGTAAACAATGATGTTAATATAAATATTTTTCCTATTTTCATATTATATGAAAGTTTTGTTAAAAATTCAAAAAACGAAAAGAAAAATAATGGAAAAACCTTTAATTAGAGAAAGTGACTACCAACACTTTAATGTATATCTTTCCATTCTTTAAAAGTTAAAATTAGGATCACAATATACATATTGTTTTGTAATCCGTTCTTTATTTATCATTATATTGGAATATTTTTCCATTCAGTATTTCTTTTGAATTTTCAGTGTTTTGAATACACTTTAAATCATTATATATCTCAATTTATTTCTTAAGGGAAATCTAATATAAATGGTAGCAAGATTCTAAGATAATTTTTAAATTTATTTTTTTATTTTTTGGTGAGGAAGATTGGCCCTGAGCTAACATCTGTTGCCAGTCTTCCTCTGTTTTGTATGTGGCACGCTGCCACAGCATGGCTTGATGAGAGGCATTTAGTTCTGTGCCCAGGATCCAAACCCGCGAACTGTGGGCCACTGAAGTGGAGTACGTGAACTCAACCACTGTGCCACTGGGCCAGCCCATAATTTGTTAAACAGGGATCTGCTTAACAAATTAGAAACTAAAGAAAGGCAAGATAATTAAGATATCATAAAATGAAAAGACTTTTTATTTTTTTCTAAGATTAGGTTTATTAAAAATATTCCCTATTTCTAGCTCCACAAAAATCAGACATAGAGTAAAATAATCATGTCTAATTGGTTTGTTAAAAAAATCATTTGCTCTCCTTTGCAGACTTAAACACATGGGCTTTTTTTTTTTTTTTTAACAAACTAATTAGTAGAAGTGGAAAAAAAATGGAGAAGACCATGTTTACTGTGGCTATCAATTAGTTGTGTGTCTCTGGAAACATATAAACTCCTCAAGGGAAAAAAAAAATAACCTTCATTGATATTTAGTAAATATTAGATGAAACATTTAATGAAATTAGAATTTGGATCAATAATTCATTAGAGGAGTTGAGATTCGAAATAAAACCCTTTTCTTGCATTCATTAAATTTTTTTTATATTTACTCTTCTATATTTGTTAGATATGATCTTAGTTCAGGCTACTATAACAAAATATCATAAACTGGGTGGCTTCTAAAGAATAAAAAGTTATCTCTCTTCCAGTTCTGGAGACTGGGAGTCCAAGATCAGGGTGCCAGTGTGGTCAGGTTCTGGTGTGGGGTGTCTTCTGGGTTGCAGATGACTTTCTTCTCATTGTATCCTCAACAAGGCAGAGAGCAGAGAGGAAGCAAGCTCTCTTGTGACTCTTACAGGGCACTAATCCCATTCATGGGGACTCAACTCTCATCTAATTCTAATTACCTCCCAAAGGTCCCACCTCCTTATACCACCATCACATTGCAGGGTAAGATTTTGACATGTGAATTTGAGGGCAGTGGGGGGTACAGGTCAACACAAACATAGTCCATAGCAGATATAGCTTAGAAACTTTCACTTTTACATAAGCATAAGACCTTTAGGAAATACAAGATAAGTAAATAACTTTGCAGGATGTATTTTCAGACAGGACTTCAAAAGGCATTAAGAAAGATGATCATACTGATTTTGCAAACTCTGGTGACTTAAAAGGTATACTGCAATGTCATATATACAGACTTCTCTTTTAGGAAGCAGTCATTTTCTTTGTGTATTTTGATCAATTGTACTTTTAAATTATTTTCTTAGTTACTTCTGAAAATCTGTTACAGTGTCAAAGAAAAGAGGCAGAGGCAGTAACTTTAGATTCTTTGGAGTATCTATATAGGCATTCCCCACTTCTCAGTACTTTATAATTCATTATCCTGCTCTTCTGCATCACTTAATCAACATCTCCAGTTCACTTCTCATTAGTTTTCCCTCTTCATTCATTGGGTTTTGTCAGTGATTTCCAAACAGGCAAATACAGTCATGTACCGCATAACGACATTTCAGTCAACGATGGACTGCATATATAGTCGTGGTCCCATAAAGTTAGTGCTATATAGCCTAGGTATGTAGTAGGCTATACCATCTAGGTTTGTATGAGTACACTCTGTCATGTTTGCACAACGACAAAATTGCCTAATGACATTTCTCAGAATGTATCCCCGTTGTTGAGCAACACATGACTGTGTGACAATATGTATGTAATCATTATTCCACATTGTGATGATCTGCTTTAAGTATAGTTTCTGGGAGTTAATGCATCTAAGTATAAGAGAACCCAGAGCTGGAAGGAATCTTGGAGTTCTTTCTAGGCCGGGCTGGTGGCAGCACCAGAAGTTTTATTTAAATCCTCCTGGTAGAAGAAGTTAGGTACGGATAGGAGATGTGCCTTGAAGCTGCATTTTTCCTAACAAGTACATCTTTTTAACAAATATTTTAGGATTGCTAGGGATGTCTTAGAAGTTTGTATTAAAGGTTATGGGAGAACTAAGTCCCTGCTAAGTCACCCTTAGATTATCGCTAGTCTAGGTCCTTTTTTTTTCTTCTTTTTTTTGCTGAGGAAAATTCCCCCTGAGCTAACATCTGTTGCCAGTCTTCCTCTTTTTTTGCTTGAGAAAGATTAGCTCTCAACTAACATCCGTGCCAGTCTTCCTCTATTTTATATGTGGATTGCCACCACAACATGGCTGACAAGTGGTGTAGGTCCACATCCGGGATCTGAACCTGCAAACCTGGCCACCAAAGTGGAGCGCACCAAACTCAACCACTACGCCACAGGGCCAGCCCCATAGGTCCTCCATTTTTTAACAGATAGAGAAATTGAGTCCCAGGGAATTTAAGCAGCTTGCACAAAGTCAAGTAATTTGCATGTGACATAGGTAGCACCTGACTCGACATTTATTGTTTTTGTTTGCCATACCAGCTATCCCACCTGTTCTGCCTTATGAAATGTATCAACAGAAGGAATTTCACTAATTGAAACAGTATCATTTTATTGACAATTAAAGACATTCTCTGTGAGCTTTTGCTGTGTGGCAGTTTTGCCCATGCAATATTGCCAAATTCAGTCAAAATCTGTTCTTAACATCTTACTGTCTTTGTTCTCTCTTTCATTGTTTTCTCCCAGTGACCAGCATTCTCCTGTTTAGACTGTGCTCCGCATTTCACATTACCTGTGCACGAGCCCCATCTAGTGGTGCAGTGGCGTAGCTGCAGGTTTATACTTCAGCATGCTAAAAATAAAAACTACTCTGACTGTATAGGTCCCACCTGGGGTAGAAATGTTACTTTAGAAATAAATTTAGTGGAAAAATGATAATGTAAGTGATGGGTCCAACAAAAAGCACAGTGCAGAAAACTCATTGGTTTTGTAATTTAGTCAAAATATTTAGTGACGGTGATACGAAAAATAGTGAAATGTGATTAAATTTGTCTACCTTATAGCACTTGTATGTAGAGTCAGAGGTCAAGGGCCAGTGTTCTTAACGAAGTTAAGGGTGTTACTTCATTGCAATTAATAGTGATAATCACAAACGTCTTATTGCTGGCACACAAAAATATGCTCATTATTTAGGTCAACGTTCAAAGTTAACAGCATATGTTCCTATAATCTTCAAGCCAAGAAGTTAACTTTTTAGGTATAGGACCATCATTTTTCACTGGAAATACCCACAGAGATGTATTTCCAAAGAGGAAAAAGCAATGCTTGTATTTAAACTTATTGAGGATAGGCTAACAGTGTTATAGAAATCAAGTGTTACTGGAAATTTCAAATTTTAGCATGCTGGTCAAAGGTTATATAAAAGTAAGATTTCTGGTGCACTAGCTATCTGAGTCCAAAGCGTGGAGTTTTGAGTCATTTGTTGAGGAACTGATTTTAAATTTTGTCTTGTTGAGAAATATTGTAGAAATTACTTGTCTTGTAGTCACAGTGTGGTAGATTTTGGAGAATGTCTCAGTTCTTCATAAATCTTCTGTTGACTTCTGTCCTAAGAGACTTACCATCTTGAATCTTACAACTGAAGGTGAGTCTTTTTGAGGATAGAATGAATTATTTTAAAAAGAAATTATCTCAACCTTGAGCATAATTCCGCATTCAGTTTAATGACTTCGGGTATCTGTGTTTGCTATAGGAATATTTGTTAAAAGAAAAAATAGACATCATTTTAGGTTTCCTTGGATAGCTTTTAAAAGAGACCTAAGCCCTCAAAATCATCCTTCAGGTAGGTACTTTGAATTACCAGAAATTAAGCAAAAATATTATATTTTTATTTTACCTCAACTCTTAGTTTTAAGTCAGAGTTAGTATTTCAGGTGCCTCTCGAATAATTACATCTGAATTATTCGATAGAATGAAGCAGATTGGAAGGCATAGTTGGATGTCCACTTTATAGAACTAAGAGCATAAATTCACCATTTTATATTGTTAAAGAAGTTTGAAGTTAGGTATTTGCTTTTAAATGTATTATTGCTTGTATTTATGGTTTATTTGACATGGGGTTCATGGTCAGAATGCAGGGAAACCTTACAATTACTGGTGTTAATGTCATGATTTCTAGGAATGTGCTAAGGTAAAGAGTAGTGTCTTCTTTTCACTAAAGCCTGCTTAAAAATATAATCTATAGAATTTGATTGGCAGTCTACAGTATTTCATAGTTACTATGCAAACCAGGGGCTATCTGCTGTCTTCCTGATGCTGTTGGTCTTTTTTGTCTGGATCACTCTGAGTTATCCACCTTTCTATTTCATCTTCTACCAAAAATGGTATTTGATAAATATTAAGACAGCTTGATTTCAAAAAACACATGCTTTTAATTTAATTTAAATTTTTTTCTACACAGCCTTTTAAAAAAAATTGTATTGCCTTACAATGTTATATGGAATCTGCAATGTAAATTAGAAATGAGAAGGAAAAGGGAATGATTGGTTTTTGTTTGAATTGCTTTTTTGGTAAACTGTTTCTGGTAACTACTTTACAGACAAAAAAAATAACACATGTGATCTGATATTCTCTTGCATGTGTTATTACCTGTGTAAAGTGTTTTGGATGTAATCAGAGACTGAAGTAGTTAATTTCCGTTGCACTTGTGAATATGTGTTTGTTGTTACTGTTGTAGGAGCGAAGTTGACAGTGAGTTACAATATTTAATCCTGGAAAATTCAAGATTTAGAATTGGCATTACTGTATTATAGTGTGCTTTTTCTGTTCAACATTAGGTTTATTTTTCTATGTTATTAAAGGGTTTTCTCTAATTTCTTGTTCTTCTTGACATTGGGGGCTTCTGCTCTTGTGAATTAAGAAAATATAGTACAAATAGAATACAGTCACACACTGCATAACATTTCAGTCAATGATGGGTTGCATATACAATGGTGATTCCTTAAGATTAGTAGCATATAGCCTAGGTGTGTGGTAGGCTATACTGTCTAGATTTGTTTAAGTACACTCTATGATATTCTCACAACGACAAAATCACCTAACAGATTTCTTGTTTCTCAGAACTTATCCCCGTTGTTAGACAATGCATGACTGTAGTAAAATCATAATAGAAAAGGGGTTATGAGTTCTTAACTTGGGTAGTAATATAAGTTTTAGAGGTCAAGAAAAGTGAGTGATTTAGCATTTAATTAGAAGTTTATTTTCCAAGCACTAAATTTAACATTGAGCACAATAAATTGACTCCACTACTCTTTCATACAGATTTTGGAGAGCTGCCTCTTTGTCAGATCAGATTCTTTATTGCCGTGGACTAATGAAGCAGATGTCAGATGGCTAATTGCAGTAGGAGAGAAAAGCTACTCACAAAAGAGATAGATCAAGAACTTGGCCTTGATATTTGAGTATCGTGAAGTTTCATTATCTGGGGACTGTTCGGAGCCATTGGTTGCAATGCTGTCACTATTAATGAATATATTGGTGGCACTGCACTGCAGCTTCTTGAAGTGAAGGGTTAATACGTATGCATGTCTTATAAAATATATTCCTTTACTGTTCTGAATGGAGACTTAAATAGATGTAACAAAATCCTGTAAGAAAGCATATTAACTATTCCTGGTTTCCTTGTTTTCATAAAGTAATATAGCTGGTGGGTGTTTGCTTTGCACCTATTTGCTATGGCTTTTGCTTATGCTGATTTACAGTGTTATGTATGGGCTGCTAAAAACGCATAGGTGTCCATATGCACAGAACAGCACTGATAAGAAATACCTGAGAGAGAGCACTTTGCAGTTTTGTACTTGGAACCCTTTGTGTGTGTTCAACAATCTGTAAATTATCAGAGACAGCCTGGTGTATTGGAAAGGGATTATAAGTTGGAAGAGGTGGCTTCCAAATCCAGTCTACACCATATACTAGCAGAACTTTTGAGCAAGTCAGTTAGCATCTTTGAGCTTTAATTTTCTCCTAAAATGGGATAAAAACAATGACATCTACCCTCATAGTCAATAAGTATAAGTTTACTAGTTAAAGCAACAGATATATCAGATGATAAAGCAGACATGATCCCAGAGCTTTTCTGTCCTTTTCTTATTTGAGATTTTTCAACTCAACCAAGTGTGGTGTCACTTACTTCCTTTTGAAAAAAAATTCTTTTTTTAACTGACTCATGAAATCTAAAGGCTTGGGAATCCCATTTTTCTTATACCTTTTGTACTGTTTGCCCTGACTTCCTAGTGAGAAAGGACTTTGTCTGTTCAAGGTAGTGCCCAGCACGGATAGATGTCCTTAGACATTTTTCTATCTTGACACACTGGTGAATAAAGTTAATGTGTCTGACATTCTTAAATTTGCAACGAAGTAGACTGCTATAGATGAGTAAAGTAGACTATAGGTTAATATGCAGTTTTATTCAACCTTTATTTCTCTCCGATTGATTTTCAGGGAATTGTAGTAACAATAGGAGATATTTAAAATGTATACATATGTAATTCCATTTTAAAGAACTTTGCTCGTCTTTAGGATCTTTAAGTGTCCATAGGTCATTACATTAGTTAATATCACACTGGCAAAGCATAGGATTGTGACTAAATTAAAATTTCTAGTTGGTGAAATTCTAGATAAAGGACTTTAATGTATATATGGAGGCATAACTTTTGCAGCATTGAGATCCAGAAGGGATTAAAGAGATCATGAAGACCATCCTTTTGCTACAGAAGCAGAAGTAGGACCAGAGAAGTTGGCATTATAGCTGGAAAACTAAATATAATGCTAAGGAAAATAAAGTCTTTTTAAAAAATAAGGAAACCATTAAAGTTGAGATTGTGAATTCCGTTATAACATAGTTTATTATTGTGTAAATTGATAAATCAGTTTGCTCCTTTAAAATGGTAGATACTTTATTAACCGATATTTATTCATAATGCAAATCATGAGACTAATCACAGGGCTAATGAGGCAATGGAACAAATGTTCAAAATGTTCACCATCATCTCCTATGTATTTTTAAGAATGATAGTTAACATTAAGTACATAGATTTGTGCTTTTTTCCTCACCTTTTACATCTAAGTAAATGTTTATCCAGATAATCTTTACCTAAGAGTTAAACCTTTACCTAAGATGAAACCTTGAAGTCAGTACATAGTCATATTTCTAGTGACTTTATATTTTAGTATCATTTTCTATTTTTCAATAATAATTCAGAAATTTTGCTAGAACAGTGGCTGTGATTTAAAAAATATCCTTTTTTATGATTATAGAATTAATACATGCTGATTATAAAACAACACAGAATTATATAACTTTAAAAGTGGAAGGCCGCAAAGTCTTATTTTAAATAACCCTGCAATAACTAGTGTTAACAGACTAGGATTATGCCTCCAGATGTAAAAAAAAATATCTATACATGGAAATATTTCTGTTTTTACAAAAGTGTAATATTTCTAATATGTTATTTTTTATAATTATTTGTGTATTTGTAATCTTCTCAATTAGTAAAACCTTGTGACTATGTGTGTGTGTGTGTATGTATATAAAAGCATATGTGTGTATATGGTTTGTGTGTGTGTATGCATTTGAAATACATCACTCCACCCGACTATAACTATACTTTAAAATCTGGTAAACTAGCTAATGTGGTACTTTTAATCTTATTCACTGGCACTTCATTCTAAAAATATTTTGCCATGTTTTATCCTAACAGGTTACTTTGAAATACAAATGTGCATATGCCTACACACTTATACAATACACCTAATGTGTCACCACTGTCCTAGTAAGGTGTAAATACAGTCATCCTTCAGTGTCCATGAGGGATTGGTTCCAGGACCCCTATGGATACCAAAATCCATGGATGTTCAAGTCTCATATAAAATGGCATAGTATTTGCATGTAACCTATGCATATCCTCCTGTATACTTTAAATATCTGTCCATTAGTTTTAATACCTAATGCACATATATGTGTGTGTGTGTGTATATATATATATATATATATAAATAAATAGATGGGGTGGGCTTGTCTGTTCATATAGTTCCATTCTAATTCATTAGTTTTATAACCTCATAACTTAAGGATATGACGCACATTTCTAAAAATCACATTTTAATATTGAAAAACAAATAATTATTTCACACTTAGCTGATAAACTTATTAACTTTTACTATATATCTGAGTTTTAATGGGTAAATGATGACGATAAAGTATTAATGAAAGGTCAGCTAAAGGCTATTTGAATAAGCAGGAAAGCTTACAACTTGAGGATGTTTAAAATTATGACAAAATAAATAAGACAGTTATAAAACCTATTGTATTTATTTTATTCACTTCTCTTTTTAGACTGTCTACAAGTGACTTCCTTGCAAAGTGTGGGAAATGTTTTTCAGGATTAAGAAATAGAGGAGGAGACATAAGTTAATGGCAAGGAAAATAATTTTAATTGAAATTTAAAAACAGGAACGCCAAAGTAGATACATCAGATTTTGCACAATTATTATGAACTGTAAGAAAAACTAGCTTCCTTTTACCAGGCCTTGTATAAAGAAAAAAGTACGAAGTGCCTGCCCTATAAAATTGCAAAGTTATAGAGGTCAAAAGAAGGGTCGAGAGAGAGGAAAAAGGAGAGGGAGCCTGGAGCAAAACTAGTGAAATGTTAAAATAGCAGAAGACCTCAAGTTCATTCTAAAATAGGCCAAAGCCTGTGGTGTTCCATAAAAAGAGCATAGTGAGGCAGAGTTGAGTCATCCAGACTAAGATCTGAATAACTAGAATTCACAACCTTCATAGTCTGAACTAGAATCTTAGCACTATCCATCCATCCATCTACATCCCTTTCCCATTTTTTTCCAGTGGCTATTCTAAATCTTAATTATTTTGTACCCTTAATTTCAGTGGACCTCACTTTCAGTTTCACTGAAAGGTCCTTATGAGGGAGTTTCCTGATTCTTCCGTGTCCCCCCCTCATGATTACAAACTTTACAGCCACACCCATCATTTCACCCATTCCTCTTATCTCAGAGGATGAAGTGTCCTTCCCACCTGCCCAAACTTAATTTTACTTCCTGTGCTGTAGTTCCCACCATGCTTGCAATTCCCTTTTTTTATGTATCTTTCAACCTTTCCCTTTGTATCCAATCTTCTTGTTAGGATATTTTTAAAACATTTGAATTTCTTTTTGCTGGAGAAAAAAATCCTCATGCCCAGTTCTTCTCTCTGTATCTAAGTATCTAGAGAAGAGAGAGTTCCTGTCTGCACAGTGGCTGTGGTTGCTTCCACAGGTGTCTTGCAGTCACCCCTACATTAAATTTTTCTGCTTGAATTCACTGCAGACTACATCATTACAAAAATTTAATACTCATTTTCAATCCATTGTTTGAAGTGGTTTATAATTCCTTTACAAAATGCTATTCCTTCTTAATTGCTGACACCACTCCTTCCTGTTTTTCTTTCTAGCTTTCTGATCACCATTTCTCACTTGTGGAATCCCTTTTCTTCAGCCACTACTTATTGGCTAAAGACTTTTAAGTCTGTCTAGCCTATCTTGAGCCTCTCTCCTGAGAACCTCCCTTTTGGTTTTCATTTGTATTTCCAATTGCTTGCTGGCAATTTTTACTTCAGTGTCCAGCAGGTATTTCCAGTTTAGCATATCGAAAACTGACTATTGTTTCCCACTTCCCACCAACCTGTTTCTTCTCTTGGGTTCCCTATCATGGTGAACGATATTTCATCCAGCCAGTAACTCAAGTGAGAAATCTGGCATTGCCTTCAGTTCTTCCTTATCCCTCAGTAAGTCCAACCAGTCAAGGACAAACAATAATGACTGACATTTGTTTTATTGAGGTGTGCTCAGTGAATGCTAGGGACTGCAACAAGTGCTTGTTAATATTATCTCATTTAGCCTTCACAGGAACATTAAGGAGAGGACTTGATATCCTCACTTAAAAGGTGAAGAATTAGATTTTCAGGTAGGTTAAAGTAGTCCTGTAAATAGTAGAGCCATGATTAAATCCTTCACTTTAATGGTACCAAACTATTAACCATTTCCCACCCTCCCCATTGTCTCTTCCTTCTGCACATATTGTTATTTGTTTAGAACTCTAAATTACTTATACTCAGTTTTAGCTCAGGTATTAACTCTTCGTTAAAATCTTCCCCTTTTTACAAGCCATATAACTCCTTTTTGTTCCAGTAATGCTGTCTCCAAAACTTTAACTCTTAGCACACTATGTCCCTAGACTCTCTTACCTTTAAGGGCAATACTAATACTTGCTCATTTCTCTGTCACACATAAGTAATGCCTGATATAGAGAATTCATTTTGTAAATTTTGGTGAAGTGAAAGGATGAAAAGAGATTTGAGAAAATTATAAGATAAAGAACTTTAGAGTATAAAGGGGTGAATGTAGTGTATGTTGTTTTTTCCTTAATGAGAAACATAGCATTCCCTCAGGGAGGAAAGGTTTCTCTTTGAAATTCTAACCCTTATTTCTTAAATAGCACTGGTAAAGTCATTTGGAACACACAAAACTTTATACTCTCCAGCAATTTCTAATAAGTAATTTTTAGGACAAAAGAATACAAAAGAAGTATCATTTTGTATTTCTGAAAAAGATACTTTGTAAGTAATTGAAATATGGTAGTGTTTCTTTCAAATTTTGGATTTGGGTTAAGAACTTTTCATATTCCAGAAAAAGAACTGTTACTCACTCCAGCCAAAGCTCACACCATGTAAAATTCTTTAGGAATTGGACATTTCTTGGCTAGGGATAGAATGAGAAATATAAGGCAGGTCAGGTGTGTGAAGGGGGAATAGATTAGTACCAGCTAGCTCATCCTGTCTCCTGCTGAGCCAGTCAGACAGTTGGTTCTTAATATAACTTATTCTGGTGAGCGCAGAGAGCTTTCTGCTTAGAGCAAAATCAGTTGGCAATGAAGTTACTATTTTAAATTGCAGGAATTCTCTCATAAGAGTGTGTCTGAAATGTGGGAATATATAGGAAGGAAAAGAAATATAAGAATTAATATGGCATGGGCCGGCCCGGTGGCGCAGCGGTTTAGTTCGCGCTTGGCAGCCCAGGGTTCGCGAGTTCGGATCCTGGGAGCCCGCGGACGCACTGCTGGTCAGCCATGCCGTGGTGGCGTCCCATGTAAAGTAGAGGAAAGACGGGCACAGATGTTAGCCCAGGGCCAGTCTTCCTCAGCAAAAAGAGGAGGATTGGCAACGGATGTTAGCTCAGGGCTGGTCTTCCTCACAAAAAAAAAAAAAAAAAGAATTAATATGGCATGATTTCAAGAGAGTGGAGTCCAGTATATAGCGCAGAGATTCGGTTCAGAGTTAACGAAGGCTGGTTTAAAAAAATAAACAATATGAAACATGAAAAGAGAACTGCTTGAATCTGTTGGTCTCTCTCTCAAATAAACAAAGGTAATTATTTGAAACTTGTGGCATTGGCTTATTCAGTGCTTTATTTTGTGGTTCAACAGTAAGAGTATGGTCACTTAAATTGCCAGAATCATTGAATTCATTTGAATCTTAAATTTTTTTTTTTTGAGGAAGATGGGCCCTGCGCTAACGTCTGTTGCCAATCTTCCTCTTTCTTTTTTCTCCTCAAAGTCCCAGTTCGTAGTTGTGTATCATAGTTGTAGAGTTATAGCTCTTCTATATGGGACACTGCCTCAGCACGTCTTGATGAGCAGTGAGTAGGTCCGTGCCCAGTATCGGAACCGGCAAACCGGCTGCTGAAGTGGAATGCATGAACTTAACCGCTACGCCACTGGGCCAGCCCCTGAATTTTAAATGTATTTCATTTCTGAAAAATGAAAATAACTAAGACATAATTCTTTTATGACATATTCACTTTACAACTTACTATTAAATATCAATATAAACATATTGATCCACCTTCTGGGTCTGTGTATATAATGTTATTGTTTGTTTCTTTATTTTGTATTTGAGATGGGTGTAGGTTTAAGTGTTTTGTTTAAAAGGAAGGGAGAGGGACCGCCCGGTGGCGCAGCGGTTTAGTCCGCGCTTGGCAGCCCGGGGTTTACAAGTTCGGATCCCAGGCGCCCGCTGACGCACTGCTCGTCAGCCATGCTGTGGCGGCGTCCCATATAAAGTGGAGGAAGATGGGCAGGATGTTAGCCCAGGGCCAGTCTCCCTCAGCAAAAAGAGGAGGATTGGTGACGGATGTTAGCTCAGGGCTGGTCCTCCTCACAAAAAAAAAAATAAATAAAAGGAAGGGAGAATTGAAGTAGAAGGTCAAAAGAATTTTTTATAATCTTATCTGTAGCTAAGTTTTCTTCCCTATACTATATAGTGGCTAACATTTATTGATTGATCATTTGCTATATGCCAGATACCTGATCCTCAGAACAACTTTATAAGGATAAATTCTATTTTTATTTCCATTTTGGGAAATTGAGGCTCAGAGAGGTCAAACGATTTTTCTAGCTTCATACCCCTTATAAGTGGCAAAGATGGCACTCATACCGGTCTCTGTCTATCTACAGAGCTTGAACTTCTAACCAATAACAGGAACCATATAAGTACTTCATTGTAGGATTCTTTATTATTGGGAAGGAATTCTTTGGATCCAGACTAAAATAATACCTTTTGTAACTAATTTTTAGCATATGGAAGTAGTTCTTTTATAATGAGCCTTTCTTTATAACCATATTTTTTCCAATGTATTTTATTCTTATTGAACAATATTTCTTTTTTCATTTTGATTTCATAATTGTGTTGCAGTGGAAAACAACCTTATCTCAGCATAATAAAATGCACATTTAGGATCTTAAATTTTACTTTTAAGAAATATCCTGGTTTTGTCATTGAGTTCTCTTTATTTTTCTACTTATATTTAAATGGTCAAATGAACAGTCAGATCTTATAATTTTGAATTAGTATGCTAAATGATATCATCTGTTAATTTTCATTATATTTGTGGGTCTCTTTGATTGACTTTTTGGGAGTAAAATGTTTATGTACTTAGAATCCCTGCATCATTATTACAGTCTAAGTACAGGTAATGTTGATTTGTAACCTATTTTAATATGTAGGAGCAAAACTACATAATCTCTTTCAAGTGTTTTTATTTATTCTTTCTCTGCTACTTTGAATAGTCATAGAAATTTAGAACTGGAAGGGACCTTAAGTTCATCTGGTCCAGCCCTCCTTATAAGCATGAAATCTTAAGTGTGAGTTCACTTCTCCTGGTTCTGTCCTTTTCACTTTACACCTCAATATCTCTTTTGTCTGCTGGTCCATTGCCACATCTTTGAAAACTTGGGTCAAAACTGATATCATTAAGGAAACTTGACCTTGTTAACTATATTGTTTGCTCTGCTCACTTATATTTTATATCCAGTTGACACAAAAGCATTTTGAACAAAGGGGTGTTTTAGGAAAATTAATCTGTACAATGTGTTTAAGTATATGGAGAGAATGTGAGTGACTTGGAAAGAATTTCATCATGATTCAAATTTTTTAGTCACATTCATATATAAAATAATAATTATAGCAACATCTCCAAAAATAGTCATGCCATGTTAAAAAATTCTTTAAGCCTGTTTCAGAATCCTTGTGAATTTCAAAATAGAATGGAAAGTCTTCAAAGTTAAACATTTTCATTATATAGTAATATGAGACCATCGGATTTGTTTTCTTGTGGGTTTTTTTTCCCCCACTGTATTCAGTAGTGTAGTCCAGATTAGAAATCCATATGGCATGACAAAGAAAATCAAATCAGCTTGACAGGGCCAGGTATTATCTACCCACTTTTGTGGGTTTGACAGTATTAATATTAAATAATGCTGAGGTTTTACTTATTCTGGATGTAAATTTTTTATTTTATTTCTGATCAAGTTTCCCATATTAGACTTTATTACATAGATTTAAGAAATTATAGTTATTTTGCTTTATTGATCTAAATTACATAATAGAGGAAGGTGCTACCCCTGATCAGGCTTATCATTCTTCTGAGATGGGATCCTTTCTACTTCTTTACCTTTCTCTTCATGAAATTATAGAAGAACCAATGAGCAAAAATTGTATATACCCTACTCAATCTTCCCAAGCCGCTCCACCTCTGTATTACATTACCATTTGCCTAGCAGTCTGTGGCTGCTTCACATTATGGAAATAAAAGATCATGAATGACTTGTAACAGTAAGAACCATTTTGGAATCATTAGTAGACTCCATGATAAAACTATGAATAAAACAATGCACAACAGATGTTTTGGACCAGTAGGGTTTTTATTTTTAATTTGTGCAAGACCAGTAGTACCTTGTCTTACACACGTATACAACTTAAAATTAAAAAAGAAGAATTTGTAATAGACCAAAAAGTACCTTCTGAGCCTCACACTGAGAGTGAACCTATCAAGAATCCACAAACACTGGAATTGCAGGTATTTCCCCCATTAATCTAAAAATGTGACATTAGTCTTACTTTTTTTTTTTCTTAACATTCAGTAGAATTTGTGGGATTACAAAATAAAACCAAAGGACTGAAAAGAAACTGCCTGAAGTCACCAATTCTTTTTACTCCACGTAAATATAATGACAGCTGTTTGGGAAATAAGCTGAGGGGGCTGACCTGGTGGTGTAGTAGTTAAGTTTGCACACTCCGCTTCAGCGGCCCGGGTCTCATAGGTTCAGATCCCAAGTGCAGGCGTACACACCACTCACTCATCAAGCCATGCTGTCGCAGTGTCCCACATTAAAAAAAAAAAAAAAAATAGAGGAAGATTGGCACAGATACTAGCTCAGGGACAATCTTCTTCAAGCAAAAAGAGGAGAATTGGCAACGGATGTTAGCTTAAGGCCAATCATGCTCACCAAAAAAAAAGAAGCTGAATCTTGATTTCTCTTACACTAAGTGAAAAGCCATGATTAGAAATAAGGAGGAAGGAACTTGAAAAGAATTATTTTATTTCTTCTGACTTAAAAATGCCTTGTTGGTAAAATGTAAAAAGTCTATACATGTATTTCCTCACCTTTGTCCCCACCCCCCACCCCCCATACCTACATTATGAACATAGATCTGTTCCTGGATGCTGAAGGCTATTCCAGTGTCTTTTTTTAATTTCTGGATCTGTTTCCTTTTTAAAAATTACTTTTTTATATTATGATTCAATTTTTTCAGAAGTCTTCTTTGCTCCTTTTGCACATTTACTGTATCAGATGTGTCAGTTCCCACCAAAATAATTGTGTTGAGCTACTCCCAAGATCTTGAATTTATAGATTCTTTTTGAGGTAATTGACATCTTTACAATGTTGAGTATTAGATTATGGTAGATACCTCTCTTTATTCAGATTCTCTTTTAATGTCCTTCAGTAAAGTTTTATTTTTAATTGTGATATAATTCACATAACATAAAACTCACCATTTTAAAATGTATAATTCAGTGATTTTTAGTATATTCATTATGTTGTGCCGTTGTCACCTTTCTCTCATTCCAGAACATTTCCATCACTCTAAAATGAAAATCCCATACTCATTATCAGTTACTCCCCCATTCTCCCCTCCTTCTAGCTTCCAGAAACCTTTAGTCTACTCCTTTGTCTCTAAGGATTTGCCTGTTTTGGGTGTTTCATATAAATGGAATCATACAAATCCCCAAAATGTGGTCTTTTATATCTGGCTTCTTTCACTTAGTGTACTGTTTTCAAACTTCATCCATGTTGTAGCATATATCAGTACTTCTCTCCTTTTTATGGCTGAATTATATTCCATTGTATGAATATACCACATTTTGTTTATCCATTCATCAGTTGATGGACATTTGGTTTGTTTCCACTTCTGGCTGTTTGGAATAATGCTGCTGTGAACATTCAGGTACAAATTTGTGTGAACATATGTTTTCACTTCTCTTGGGTATATACCTGGAATGGAATTGGTGAATCATATGGTAACTCTGTTTAACTTTCTGAGAAACTGCCACACTGTTACCTGCAGCAGCTGCACCATTTTGTGTTGACACCAGCAATGTATGAGAGTTCTGATATCTTCACATCCTCATGAATACTTGTTTTCTTTTTTTTTTCCCATAACCATCTTAATGGTTATGAAGATCTCCTTGTGGTTTTGATTTGCATTCCTATAATGACTAATGATGTTGAGCATTCTTTCATGTGCTTATTAGCCATTTGTATATCTTCTTTGTAGAACTTTTTCAAATCCTCAGCCCCTTTTTAAATTGAGTTGTCTTAATTTTGAGTTTAAAGAGTTCATTTATATCCTAGATAGCAGACTTTTATTTTGCTTAACATAATATCTTCCAGGTCCATCCATGTTGTGAATGGGACAATTTTGTCTTTCTTATGGCTGAGTAGTATTCCATTATATATATATATACCGCATATGTATATGTATAATATACACCGCATCTTCTTTATCCAATCATCAGTCGAGGGACACTTGGGTTGCTTCCATTTCTTGGCTATAGTGAATAATGCTGCAATGAACGTAGGGGTACATAAGCCTCTTGGGATTGTTGATTCCGATTCCTTGGATAAATACCCAGTAGTGGGATAGCTGGATCATGAGGTATTTCTATTTTTAATTTTTTGAGGAATCTCTATACTGTTTTCCATAGAAGCTGCACCAGTTTGCATTCCCACCAGCAGTGAATTAGGGTTCCCATTTCTCCACAACCTCTCCAACATTTGTTATTTTTTGTCTTGGTGATTATAGCCCATCCAGCGAGTGTAAGGTGATATCTTAGTGTAGTTTTGATTTGCATTTCCCTGATGATTAGTGATGTTGAGCATCTTTTCATGTGCCTATTGGCCATCTGTGTATCTTCCTTGGAAAAATGTCTGTCCATGTCCTCTGCCCATTTTTTGATCAGGTTGTTTTTTTTGTTGTTCAGTTGTGTGAGCTCTTTATATATTATGGAGATTAACCCGTTGTCAGATATATGATTTGCAAATATTTTTTTCCCAGATAATGGGTTGTCTTTTCTTTTTGATCCTGGTTTCCTTTGCCTTGCAGAAGCTCTTTAATCTGATGAAGTCCCACTTGTTTATTTCTTCTTTTGTTTCCCTTGTCCAAGCAGACATGAAATTCGAAAAGATCCCTCTAAGACTGATGTCAAAGAGTGTACTGCCTGTGTTTTCCTCCAGGAGTTTTATAGTTTCAGGTCTTACCTTCAAGTCTTTGATCCATTTTTCGTTAATTTTTGTGTATGGCAAAAGAAAAGAGTGTACTTTCATTTTTTTTCATGTGGCTGTCCAGTTTTCACAGCACCATTTATTAGAGACTTTCCTTTCTCCATTGTATGTTCTTAGCTCCTTTGTCAAAGATTAGCTGTCTGTAGATGTGTGGTTTTATTTCTGGGCTTTCAATTCTGTTCCATTAATCTGTGTGTCTCTTTTTGTACCAGTACTATGCTGTTTTAATTATTATAGCTTTGGTAGTGTATTTTGAAGTCACGGATTGTGATGCCTCCAGCTTTGTTCTTTTTTCTCAGGATTGCTTTAGTTATTCAGGGTCTTTTTTTGCCCCATATGAATTTTACTGTTCTTTGTTCTGTTTCCTTGAAGAATGTCTTTGGGATTCTCATTGGGATTGCATTGAATCTGTAGATTGCTTTAGGTAGTATGGACATTTTAACTATGTTTCTTCTTCCATTCCATGTGCATGGGATGTCTTTCCATTTCTTTGTATCATCATTGATTTCTTTCAATAGTGTCTTATAGTTTTCATTGTATAGGTCTTTCACCTCTTTGGTTAAATTTATTCCTAGATATTTTATTATTTTTGTTGCAATTGTAAATAGGATTCTCTTCTTGAGTTCTCTTTCTGTTAGTTCTTTATTAGAACATAAAAATGCAGCTGATTTTTGTAAGTTGATTTTCTACCCTGAAACTTCACTACAGTTGTGGATTATTTCTAATAGTTTTCCAGTGGATTCTTTAGGGTTTTCTATATATAAAATCACATCATCTCCAAACAGCAAGAGTTTCACTTCTTCCTTGCCTATTTGGATTCTTTTTATTTCTTTTTCTTGCCTAACTGCTCTGACCAAAACTTCCAAGACTATGTTGAATAGGAGTGGTGAGAGTGGGCACCCTTGTCTTGTTCTTCTCAGAGGAAGGCCTTTCAGTTTTTTACCATTAAGTATAATGTTGGCTGTGGGTTTGTCATATATGGCCTTTATTATGTTGAGGCACTTTCCTTCTTTACCTATTTTGTTAAGAGTTTTTATCATAAATGGATGTTGGATCTTGTCAAATGCTTTCTCTGCATCTATTGAGATTGTCATGTGGTTTTTATTCCTCATTCTGTTAATGTGGTGTATCATGTTAATTGATTTGCAGATGTTGAACCATCCTTGTGTCCCTGGTATAAATCCCACTTGATCATGGTGTATGATCTTTTAAATGTATTGCTATATTCGGCTTGCTAATATTTTGTTGAGGATTTTGTGTCTATATTCATGAGTGATATTGGCCTGTAATTTTCCTTCTTTGTATTGTCCTTGTCTGGCTTTGGTATCAGGGTGATGTTGGCCTCGTAGAATATGTTAGGAAGTGTTCCATCTTCCTCTGTTTTTTGTAATATATGAGAAGGATAGTATTAAATTTTCTCTGAATGTTTGGTAAAATTCTCCAGAGAAGCCATTGATCCTGCACTTTTATTTTTTGGGAGGTTTTTGATTACTGTTTCAATCTCTTTACTTGTGATTGGTCTATTCAGATTCTCTATTTCTTCTTGATTCAGTTTTGGGAGGTTGTATGAGTCTAAGAATTTATCCATTTCTTTTAGATTGTCCAATTTGTTGGCATATAGTTTCTCACAGTGTTCTCTTATATTCCTTTGTATTTCTGTGGTATCCGTTGTAATTTCTCCTCTTTCATTGCTAATTTTATTTATCTGAGCCTTCTCTGTCTTTTTCTTAGTGAGTCTAGCTAAGGGTTTGTCAATTTTATCTTTTCAAAAAATCAGGTCTTTGTTTCATTGATCTTTTCTACTGTTTTTTTGGTTTCAGTTTCATTTATTTCTGCTCTAATTTTTATTATTTCTGTCCTTCTGCTGACTTTGGACTTTGTTCTTTTTCAAGTTCTCTTAAGTGTAGTTTAAGGTTGCTTATTTCGGATTTTTCTTGTTTGTTAAGGTGGGCCTGTATTGCTATGAGTTTTCCTCTCAGGACTGCTTTTGCTGCATCCCATATGAGTTGGTATGGTGTATTTTCATTTTCATTTGTCTCCAGAAAGTTTTTGATTTCTCCTTTAATTTCTTCAGTGATCCGTTGGTTGTTCAGTAGCATGTTGTTTAGTCTCCACATCTTTGTCACTTTCCCAGTTTTTTTCTTGTAGTTGATTTCTAGTTTCATAGCCTTACTGTCAGAGAAGATAGTTGTTATGATTTCAATCTTCTTAAATTTATAGAGGCTTGCCTTGTTTCCCAATATATGGTCTGTCCTTGAGACTGTTCCATGCACACTTGAGAAGAATGTGTAATCTGCTGTTTGGATGAAGTGCTCTCTCTATATATCTATTAAGTCCATCTTGTCTAGTTTTTCTTTTAAGTCCACTATTTCCTTATTGACTTTCTGTCTGGATGATCTATCTATTAATGTAACTGGAGTGTTAAGATCCCCTACTATTATAGTATTGTTGTTAATATCTCCTTTTAGGTTTGTTAATAGTTACTTTATGTACTTTGGTGCTCCTGTCTTGGGTGCATATATATTTGTAAGTGATATGCCTTCTTGGTGGAGTGTCCCTTGTGTCAGTATACGTTGCCCCTCTTTGTCTCTCATTACCTGTTGTATCTTGAAATCTACTTTGTGTGATACAAGTATGACAACACCTGCTTTCTTTTTTTGCCATTAGCTTGGAGTATTGTCCTCCATCCTTTCACTCTGAGCCTGTGTTTGTCTTTAGAGCTGAGATGTGTTTCCTGGAGGCAGCATATTGTTGCTTCTTGTTTTTTTAATCCATCCCGCCACTCTGTGTCTTTTGATTGGAGAATTCAATCCATTTACATTTAGAGTGATTATTGATATAAGGGCTTAATGTTGCTATTTTATCACTTATTTTCTGTTTTTCTTGTGTTTCCTTTGTTTCTCATCCCATGTGTTTCAGACTACCAATTCAGTTAGGTAGTTCTGTATGATGGTTTTCTTAGTTTTCTCTATCATATGTGTCTCTGTTCTGATTATTTGTTTAGTGGTTACCATGAGGTTTGTATAAAAAAAAATCTCATAGATAAGATAGTCCATTTTCTGATGGCCCCTTATTTCCTTAGACTAAGTTGATTCCATCCCTTTGCTCTTCCCCTTCTAAGTTATTATTGTCACAACTTATTCCATCTTGTGTTGTGAGTGCATTTCAAGTGATGAGGTTATATTTATTTTTGGTGTTTTCCTTCCCTTAATCTTTGATGTTATAATTAAGTGTTTGATAATCTATTCTGATAGAGAGCTGCCATTTTTCTGATTTTGTCTACCTATTTTTCTTCTTGCTCAGAGATTTGTACCCCCTTCCCTTTTTTTGTTTCCCCCAAGCATAAGGGCCATCTTGAGCATTTCTTGTAGTGGGGGTCTTGTGGCAGTGAACTCTCTTAGCTTTTGTTTATCTGAGATGGTTATTATTTCTCCATCGTATCTGAAGAATATTTTCACTGGATAGAGTATTCTTGGCTGAAAGTTTTTGTTTTTCAGAATTTTGAATATGTCATTCCATTCTCTCCAAGCCTGTAAAGTTTCTGCTGAGAAATCAGCTGAGAGCCTGGTAGTACTTCCTTTGTACGTTATTTTTTTTTTGTCTTGCTCTCTTAATATTTTTTCTTTTATCATTGACTTTTGCCCACTTTACTACTATATGCCTTGGACAAGATCTTTTCATGTTGATATATTTAGGAGATCTCTATTGATTTCATTCACTTGCATTTCCAGCTCCTTCCCCAGGTATGGGAAGTTCGCAGCTTTTATTTCTTTGAACAAGCTCTCGGCTCCTTTTCCCACCTCTTCTCCCTCTTGAATACTGAGGGAGAGAAAGACCATTCTCTACCCACTCTGGATCCTTTCTGGCTGAGCTACAAATTAAATTGACGTGAGGCCGAATAGGAGGAGAAAATCAAACAAAGCTTTATAACATGTATACATGGGAGAGACTTGGGGAAACTGATTATCTCTCGCCAGAATGGCAGAGGTTCTCCTCTTATATAGACAAACAAGAATTTTTGGGGGGTTGGGGATGTCAATCATGAGGGATTACAAGAAAAGCACAGTAAACAAGAGTATGCAGATTTAAGTTTTCACCTTCCACACCAACAAGATCCCTAGAGATAAAAGTCATCCCCCCTTTTTCTGAGATACTTTTACAAATGGAGATTTCCCTTAGAAATGCAAATGTCTGGTAAACAGAACTTTGATAAGAATGGGCCCAGCAAAGGCCCTCCCAGTCTATCAATAACCAGGGTTATCCATGGTGAGGGCCTGTCTTGGGGACAGGCCTTTCATCCCAAATCCCTTCAGACAGTGGAGGCAGGGAAGGTCAACGTCTCCTTCAGTGCTTGAGGTGGCCAGTTCTGGTCCCCACAATACCTATAATCCTTATGTTGCATTTCCTCATTGAGTCAGATATTTCTTGGAGAACTTCTTCATTTCTTTTTAGTCTTAGTTCTCTCTCCCACTCCATCTGGAGCATTTCTGCGTTCCTATCCTTAATATTGCTAATTCTTTCCTCCATATTGTCAGCTCTGTTCTTTAAATGTTCTAGATTTTTCTTTATTTTCGCCATTGTGTTTTTCCTTTCCCACATTTCTGGTTGGTTTTTCTTTTTGATAGTTTCAATCTCTTTTGTGAAGAAGTTCCTGATTTCCTTGAATTGTTTCTCTGTACTTTCTTGTAGTTTGTTGAGCTTTTTTAGTGATACATATTTTGAATTTTGTTGTTTAGCTTATAAATTTCTGTGCCTTCAGGATTGATTTCTTGGTGCTTGTCATTTTCCTCCTGGTCCGGAGATTTAATATATTTTTGCTTAGTTCATATTTGTCCCCATTCTGAAGATAACTGGTTGCAGCTTCCACCTGCCCCCACTGGGTGGGGGTCAAGAGCTGTGTATTCTGAGCCCACTGCTATTCACTCTGGCCAACCAGCTGTGCTGGTGCTCTGGGCAGGGGGAGAGGTCTTTCTTTCTCCTACCCGATCCCATGGCCTCCCCGCTCTTCCCTCCCCATCTGCTCTCCTGGGATGCTAGCTTGATGAAGACACCCTCACAACAGTTCAGTCCCCTCCATGTGGGAATTTGCCACGGTCTGTGAGAGAACTTGGAGAGGGTTGGTTTTCTCACAGAGGGCCGCTCCCTTCCCTCTTCTGTCTCTGAGATCCATGCAGTTCTGGAGGGGAGGAACTGTTTTTGTCACCTCCCCAACCCAGGGGGCTTCTTGTTCTTCCCTTGCTATCTGCTCTCCTGGGGTGCTAGCTTGACGAAAACACCCCGGCAACAGTTCAGTCCCCTCCATGTGGGAATTTCCCATGTGCTGTGAGAAAACTTGGAGAGCCACAGTTTTCCTCCAGAGGGCCACCCCCCCTCCAGCCACAGGGTCCCTGTCCTTGGGGAGGGAGAGGAGTTCTCCTTACCTCCTTCCACTTCCTCCTTGGGTACCAGCACGTCCACCCTCAGATGTAAGGCTGCGTGGGTCTCTCAGACATCTTTTGTGTTGTGTATGTTCTCTGTTGGTATTTGAATGTCCTTTTTGTTGTATCTTCAGGCGGGTAGAGTCTCAGGGGGAAAGCTCACTCCGCCATGATGCTGATGTCACTTGATAATAGACCTTTATCAGGTATATGATTTGCAAATATTTTCTTCCATTCTGTGAGTTGTCTCTTCACTTTCTTGATTGTGTCCTTTGAAGCACAAAAGTTTTTAATTTGGTGAAGCCCAATTTATTTTTTTCTGTAGTTGCTTATGCTTTGGTGTCATATCTAAGAAAGAAACCATTGCTTAATTCAAGGTCATGAGGATGTATACCTATGCTTCCTTCTAAGGACTTTATAGTTTTAGTTCTTACATTCAGGTCTGGTCCTTTTTGAGCTAATTTTTGTATATTGTAATAGGTAGAGAATCACATTCATTCTTTTGCATCCGGTTGTCCCAGCACCACTTGTTCAAAGACTGTTCTTGTCGAAACATAATTTGACTATATTTCTGGACTCTCAGTTCAGTTCCATTGGTTTATATGTCTGTCCTTATGCCAGCACCACAGCATTTGATTACTGTAGCCTTGTAGCAAGTTTTGAAGTTGGGAACTCTGAGTCCTCCAACCTTATTCTTTTTCAAGCTTGTTTTGGCTATTTGAGGTCCCTTGCATTTCCATGTGAGTTTTAGGATCAGCTTGTTTATATCTGCAAAAAAAGGCAGTTGGAATTTTGAGGACTTACATTGAACCTATAGATCAGTTTGGGGAATATTGCCATGTTGACAATACTGTTTTCAAATCCATGAACACAGGATGTCTTTTTATTTATTTAGATCTTCAGTAAAGTTTTATGGTTATCTTCATATGACTCTTGCACATTATTGTTAGTTGCATTTCTGAGATTTTGTAGTTTTTCTTTGATATTATAAGGGATCTTTAGCATAAAATGTTTTAATTGGCTAATGCTGCTATATAGAAAAGTTGTTGATTTTATCAGGGTTAGACAGATAGACCAAAGGAATGGAATAGAAGGTCCCAAAACAGACCCACACATACATGGTTATATGACTTAGGACAAAGGCACCATAGCAATTCAATGGGGGAAAAAGATAGTCTTTTCAATAAATAGTGCTGAAACAACTGGATATATATAAGGAATAAAATGAGCCTTACCTCTGCCTTACACCGTACACAAAAATTAATTTGAGATGAATTATAGACCTAAATGTCAAAGGAAGAACAATAAAGCTTCTCTAAAAAATAGAGTATCTTTACAACCTCAGAGTAGTCAAAGATTGATTGAAAAGCCCACAAAAAAATACTAACCATTAAAAAAATGAATAAATTGGATTTTATTTATACTAAGAACTTGTGTTTATCAAAAGGTCTTATCTTATTGAGGGTGAAAAGACAAGCCATAAACAGAAGATATCCATGACACATATTTCTGATGAAGGATTTGTATCTAGAATATGTAAAGAACTCTATAAACCAATAGAAAAATGAGCAAAAGGCAAATAGGATATTCATAAGAGAGGATATCTAAATAGGCTATAAGTAGATTAGTCATCAGAAGAATAAATATTAAAACCGCAACAACATGCTCTGCAGACTCACTAAAATTAAAAAGACTGGTAATACCAAATGTTGATGGCAATGTGGAGCTACTGAAACTCTCATACATTGCTGATGGTAGTGTAAAGTAGTCAACTATTTTGGGAGAGTGTTTCATGCTTTCTACTAAAGCCAAATTTACATCTACCTTATAACCCAGCACTTCCCTCCTGGGATATACCCAAAAGAAGTGAACGCAGATGCCTGCCACCCACCAAAGATAATGTACGTAGCATCATGTTCATAGTATCTCTGTTATAGAGGCCCCAAATTAGAAACAACCCAGATGTCCAATGGTAAAATAAATTCTGATATTTTTGTATAATGGATACTAAACTGCAATACAAGAGAACACACTAATGCTACATACAATCACTTGGATGAATCTTACAGACACAATATTTTTTGTGTGTGTGTGAGAGGAACATTAGCCCTGAGCTAACATCTGCTGCCAATCCTCCTCTTTTTGCTAAGGAAGATTGGCCCTGGGATAACATCCATGCCCATCTTCCTCTACTTTATATGGGATGCCGCCACAGCATGGTTTGACAAGCGGTGTGTCAGTCCGTGCCTGGGATCCGAACCTGCGAACCCTGGGCTACCAAAGCAGAGCGTGTGAACATAACTGCTACGCCGCCGGGCCCGTCCCTCAGAGACACAAGATTGAGTGAAAGAATCCAGACATAGAAGAATAGGTATTGTACGATGCCGTGTAGTTGGAGTTTCAAGGGCAGGTGGAACCAGTCATCATGATAGGCAACAGTGTAGGAGTTATCTCAGAATTTGGGAGAGGGAAGGTGGATACTGACAGGGAAGAACAAAGGAGCTTTCTGTGGTGCTGGAAATATTTTGTATTTGACCTGGATGGTAAGTCCATGAGTAAAGATTCCTTGATCTGTGTACATGTTTAGGCATTTGCACTTTACTGTGTATACTTTAATTTAAAAAGTAAAATGCATATATAGAGAGAGAATTTAGGCACCATACTTAGTCATTATTTTAAATTCAATAATTGAAGATAGTATTTTCATTGTGGTTGAGTCAATTCAAAACATGTCCTCTACCAGAGATAAATGAAAGGTTTTGACAAAGGGGAACCAAGATACCTTGAGTGTTTTAACGGACTTCAAAGATCACAAATAAGAATCATAGGCGATGATACAACTCAAACAGTCCCATTAAAAAATTGGCAGAGGATTGAAGAGACATTTTTCCAAAGAAGACATACAGATGACCAACAGGTACATGAAAAAGATGCTCAGCATCACTAATCATCAGGGAAATGCAAATCAAAACTACAATGAGATATCACCTCACCCCTGTTACAATGGCTGTTATGAAAAAGACAAGAGATAACAAGTGTTGGTGAGGATGTGGAGAAAAGGGAACCTTTGTGTACTGTTGGTGGAAATGTAAATTGATGCAGCCACTATGTAAAACAGTATGGAGAGTCCTCAAAAAATTAAAAATAGACCTACCATATGATCCCGCAGTTCCACTTCTGAGTATTTATCTAAAGAAAACAAAAACACTTAATTCAAAAAGATGTGTGCACCCTCATGCTCATTGAGGCATCATTTTCAATAGCCAAGATGTGGCAATAACCTAACTCTTCATCAGTGGATGAATGGATTAAAAAAATTGTGGTGTATAATGGAATACTATTCAGCCATGAGAAAGAAGGAAATCCTGCTATTTGTGACAACATGGATGAACCTTGAGGGCATTATGCTAAGTGAAATAAGCCAGACAGAGAGAGACAAATACCATATGATCTCACTTAAATGTGGAATTTAAGAAACAACAGCAAAAACCAAGCTTATAGACACAGAGAACAGATTGGTAGTTGCCAGAGACAGGGGGTGGGAAAAATAGGTGAAGGAGGTCAAAAGGTACAAACTTATAAAATAATTAGATCATGGGGATAGAATGTGCAGCATGAGGACTATGATTAGTAATACTGTATTGCATATTTACAAGTTTCCAAGAGAGTAAATCTTAAAAGTCTTCATCACAAGAAAAAAAATTCTTATAACTCTGTATGGTGACAGTTGTTAACTAGACTTACTGTGGTGATCATTTCACAATATATACAACTATCCAATCATTATGTTGTATACTATGTCGGTTATACCTCAATAAAAAAAAGAATAATTACCCTTAATACTACAGATAAGACTACAAACTATTTATGGCTTAAATGTGTCAGATATACACATAAGTACATGTACACACACAGACTCAAATGTCGATTCCTTATCTTCAAATGGAGAACTGCCCTCCTAAATTGTCCCCGTACAGTTGTGTATGAAAGTCCCTAATAGCACTTATCACAGGCTATTATGACTATTAGCATTCCTGTTCCTCCCTGCACTTTAATTAAAAAAAAAAAAAAATCCCATGGCCAGCCCAGTGGCATAGCAGTTATGTTCATACGCTCCACTTTTGGCGGCCTGGGGTTCGTAGGTTCGGATCCCAGGCATGGAATATGCACCGCTTGTTAACATGCTGTGGCGGCGTCCCATATAAAGTAAAGGAAGATGGGCACGGATGTTATCCCAGGGTCAATCTTCCTCACCAAAAAGAGGAAGATTGGCAGCAGGTGTTAGCTCAGGGCTAATCTTCCTCAAAAAAAAATAAAAAATAAAAAATCCCCTCCAAAAAAAGAATTGAAGGAGAGAGAACCTGCTAGGAGTTGTCTATCTTCCCACAGAGAGGAAAATCATGGTGAGTATTTTGAAAAGTTTTAAAGCAAGTGATTCCTCAGAGATTTTAAGTCCCTTGCCCTGCAGTACATGTGTGACATCTGCTACAGTGTTCACATTGGGAATGTGGTACATTTGAGATGGTAAACCACTGCTCTGGAGCATTTCTTCATTGCCATTAAAATTTCTTGCTTTGCCTGTTTTGTAAGGGTCCATGAGCATTTGAACATGTATATCTCAGTAAATTCAATTATATCAACATTGTAGTTATTATAACTTCCTAAAGTTGAGGAAACTACTTTAGAGGTTTTTCTATTTTTGTGGGAGTGTGGGGTCACAAAGTTAGTAAAAAAAAAAAAAAAACAATTAAGTCCTGAAATTCTGGTCCATGATTAGCTTCATTTTGTTAGTATGAATTTAAATGTTCTCGAGTCATTAGTGTTTTGGGTTTTTTTACAATGAATGATAATGCTGATAGTTTAATTTTATGATCAGGTTTCTGTTCACTAATCAACGTATGTTTGAGGAATTTCTTTTTTTGAAAGAGGCAAAACATTTAGTGTATATTTTATTTTACCATATAATAGGCAATACATCTAGGTAGAGTAACCTTTAATGACACATGAGAAGCATCTTAAACCAGCCCCTAGGTGAGTAAGGTTGAGTGGGGAGAGTAAATAATGACTCCCGTGGACCAGAACAGGGGGCCATCAGGAAGCATCAGGGCCCTTCTATAGTCTCAGGTAAATACGAAGGGGTTGTTCTTTGAAGAATGTGTGTTTTTCACTCTGTGCCACAGATCTTGTGGGACTGGAATCATTATAATGAGGTGCTCTTCAAATGTTAATTCAGATCTGAGTACCTTCCTGGCTTTGACCTGTCCTTAGGAGAGGAGGAGAGGACATGGGCATGATGACCGTCTCAGTCCAGGGACCTTATTACTTAATGACTTTTGGCTCTTACTGCTGCCAGTGGACCTCCCTATATGTCCTCGATTTGGATTGCTCCAGTGAGGAGAAGATTCTGTTCTGCCTCTGATACTAATTGGACACTACCTTCTTTTCTTTCTAGCATCTCTCATCCTTATTAGGATAAGCAAAGAGTATAATTGCAATACAGTTAGTGGGAGGAATGTTAAGAAAGAAAATGTAGTAAAATAAGTAAAATTGCTGCCAGATAGAGGGAACAGATGTCAGGGAAAATCTATGCGCATAAGCTAGTCAGCACTCATGGTAGTCATAAAACAAGAGATGTGTCTTTGCTGATACTTAGGAACTCATTGAAAGCCACTTCAATTAAGTAACCTATTAGGTTGAGAACTGAAATGTCTGTAAAAGACGTAATCTGATTTATGACTCACATAGGGACAAGTGCTGTTTTTAGTGCTCAGAGAAAAAGTAGAGTTCCTTCTGTAGTCTAAAAATGGTGCAAACAGGACAAATACTTGAAATAATATTTATTTAAGTTCTAAGTGAGAATAAGAGAGCAGGGAAACACAATGCTAATTAATGAAAGAACGTGCTTGTAATGTAACAAGATTCATACTTTAAAATTAGGTTATGGTACTCACAGTGACTATGAAGCACAGTAAAGAAGTATAGGGTTTAAACTCAGCATTTTGCTCTAATTAATGAAATTGAAAAATTATACTTGATAACCAGGACAGTTTTTGACATAGAACTTAAGATCTGTCCATTACTAATCCTGCAGATGTTGTTTTTAAACTTGTGTTAATGTATAAAACATTTGGGAAACATATTTCCAGATTGTAATCAATTTCACTAAAAACTGGTGGTGTTTTCTGTTATACCAAATTACATTTTCCTTTTTTTCATTTTTCTTCCCCTCCTAGGAAACTGACTGGACATTCTTTCCACATGGGCTATAGCATGGCAATTTTGAATGGCATTGTAGCTGCTCTTACTGTAGCGTGGTGCCTCATGTAAACCCGCACTGAAGCAATATTTTTGGCAAAACTTAGTCATGATTGCTTTGTAATAACAGGGAAGAACATCATTGCCTATGCAGAAGACCAAGAAACCTGTTTTTATTATGCGATTCAGATATGTGTCATATCATCATCATTATGGAGGATCTTCTTAAGCATTGTTCTAAAGCCTAGGCATTGGGAATATCTGAGTATTAGGTTTCAAGTAATTTCTTAAAAGTGTAAGATGTTTACCTCACCTTTTTACTTTTGTGTGTGTAGTTTCTTATAAGTTGTAGAAAACATCTTAATGGAACTCAAACTCAAAAACTTGAATACAGGACAATGCCTACCTTTCCGTGTATGTACTACATTTTTGCTAAGAAATACTGATATTACTGTTTAATTGAGGTGGAAATATTTCTTATTTATTCATTGTATTACGGAAGCAAACAATGCCTACTACTTTGACGTTTTGTAGAAACTTTCAAATCAGAATATTTAGTTTTTGATACTCATATAATCAGTAGAAGGTGCATTTATATTTTGAATGGGGCCTAGCTCCTTATGTGTTTTTTTACGTATTTTCCTACTACATATTGAATTTGTATGTTTTTAAAATGGTTACATTTAGACAAATGTAAATGTTATTTTTTAGCTGGTTCAAACACCTACCATTTTTAATAAGTATTTTGTCTTTTAAAAAAACAGCAAAGCACATTGACCTGAGTTTAAAATAAAGTAAATTTATTTTTAACAAAAAATGAAAAAAAAATAAATTATTTAAGCTATTAAAATACTGAGAAATTTGAAACTGTTCACTATTTCTGTTTCCAAAATTCCAAATATTTGTCTTGGTGTATATTGGTTATTTCAACAGAACTGGTATTATTTTGTTTTTAATAACTGTAAACATGAAATTTTTATATTTAGAAATGCTTGGACTAGTTTGTTTTTAATCTCAAAAATTTAGTTACCAAAATGGAAATGGTATTTTGATACAGTGTGTATATATGTGTATAATTTTTATATATAGTTTCATAATTTTTCTATTTAAATATTCTTTAATTGTGGCAATAGTTTTTGTTTTCATAGTAATTAAGCTTTAATTGTTCCCACTTCCTTTCTAAATACCTATTTAGAAAGTCCCTTCAGTTTTAGAATGATGGACTAGTTGAAATGCTGTTTTCCCTGGCCATAGAAAAACTGCCGTTAGGAAAGCATTGTGTAGTCAGACTGCTGATGCGGGCTAAATCGGAAATGAATATGTTCAGTGTGTTCCTGTTACCTGCTGAGTGTTGTCACTGAATAAATGATTTTATGATGTTTCTAAGTCTTTTGTTTTTACTCCTGTCTTCCTCCCCCCCACCTTGGGTCTAAAGGGTTCTTCCTTTGCAAAGGAATATACAAGTAACAAAATCTTTTTCTTCTTTCCATGCCTCCAAGTCCCCCCCGCGCCCTCAAATTTGTATAGCTTCTTCCAGATTCTTTTGTGTCTTATGCCTAAGAAAAATATTACCTTAGATCTTTATATATAGATATCTATAAGGTAGACACATACATACATACAGATATATATCTGTATGTGATTAATTCTGGAACCCTATTTCTTCTGGACCAGCACTCTTCTTTGTTGGGAAATTACTCCCCTCTCTCCAGTCTAACATAGGGTCCAAATAGAAATCATCTTACTTCCATAACAGAGCCATTGACTAAGAATAGGTACCTAATCAAAGCTGGGCCAATCCTAGTTTCTCATCTGGCCACAGTGACTGCAACTGGAACAGAGACGTGACTCAGATCAGGCCAGTCTCTTCCCAGGATTTTTCAACCTGAAATTCCGGTATTATGAAGCTGGGAAGATAACAAGGCCAGGAGATGCTAGCAGCCAGGGTTCAGCCAAGCTCAGTGGGAAAGAATAAAGCTGACGTGGATACTGCTAATGACATTCCTCTAGTCCCTGAAGCCTAGTGGTGACCCTGCCATTCTTGAAATTTGGTTCCATGAACCAATAAATTCCTCCTTTGGCCTCTGCTGTTCGCACAGGTTTTTGTGATTTTCAACAGGAGTCAGGATGAGTTTACCTAGCACCTGGAATCCATCTCTATTATGAGACTGACTCAGATGATTTCATCTCTTTATGTGTAGCTTACAACGTTCCATTCAGTTACTTGTGAAAGATATACAGGTTATAAGTGTGCCTGTGCCTACTGATTAGTCTCAGTGACCTCAGAAGTTTTTGAGTAAAACTAGTTATTAATCTACTTCTGTTTCATCAGGAATTTATGTCCCTAAATTCAATTCTGCCTTTTTAAGTGTTAACAGAATATCACTTTAGTTGTCAAGATATGAGTCTTTAGTTAAATGAGTTTTAAATATAGTACCGATCTTAATAACGTAATGTTTCTCTGTTTCTTTATCTGTAAAATGGGAAGAATAATATTTAACAAAATACTTAGATTTAATCTACAATGAAAACAGTACATGTCAGAATTTGTAGTCCTCCGATGAAACACTGTAAAGGAAATTTATAACTTCAAATAAATTTATCAGGACACAAGGAAGATCCACTGAAAATAAACAAGCTAAGAATACAAATCAGAAGTTAAAAAAAGTAACAGAGTGAACTCCCCAGAACAGATTGGAAATAGGAAAGATAGGGACATAATCAATGGAGAACACCACCAAAAAAATAGAGATATCTGCCTTAGCTCAGGCTGCTACAGTGAGTTACCACAGACTTGCTTAGAGGACAAAACATTTACTTTTCACACTTCTGAAAACTGGAAGTCCAAGATCAGAGTGCCAGCAGGGTTGGGTTCCAGTGAAGACCCTCTTCCCGGTTTATAGACAGCCATTTTCTCATTATGTCCTCACTTGGTAGAGAGAGAGAGGGGTTCTCTTCCTCTTGAGGATACTAATTCTATCCTAGGGGCTCCACCCTCATGACCTAATTATCTCCCAAAGTCTCTTCTGCTACTGCCATCTTATTAGGGGTTAGATTTTCAACAAATGAAGTTGGTGGGGTGGCGGGGGGGACACAAACGTGCATAACAATATCCAATACCAAAAGTGAGTTCTTTGAAAAGATAAGGTAGACTTTTAAAAGAGATTTTTATGTTTGTCTGCTTTTGCATTTCTGCCTGTTTTCTTGTTTATATCAGGGCACGATGTTGCCCGCAACAGAAACCATCTGACTAACAAGGAAAAGGGAATTTATTGGAAGGATATCCAGTGACTCTCAGAACTGGTGGGCAGGAACCAATAAAGTACTAGAGGGTTAAGGAGGAGGAAGCAAAGGGACTGTTTGATAGTGGGAATAGCCAGGTCAGGATGATACAATGAATCTTTCCTGTCATTCTTGTTCTTTTCAAGATCAGCTCAAGGTTCAGAGTTCTTGGAGAGAGTGCCCAGCTGGCCAAGATTGAGTCGTGTGCCTACTCCTTTTGGTGTCTGTAATTGAAAGCAGCATCTGGGATTCTTCCAGTTTCTACCCATCTGGAATGAATATCAACCAACCAAAAAGACAGATATTCACTACAGTTCACTCTTGGCTGTTCAGTTTCCTCACACGTACTATTCCTTTCATACTTAAAAAAGTACTTATGCCTAACAATGCAGCTATCATTTACTACATACGATGCCACAGCCCAGGACCTTCAGATCATGTCTATTCTAGTTTTGCCACATTCTCTTATTGATATTCTGCAAATTACACTAGTCATCTTAACACTTATTAACACAACAGGAAAGAAATGGGAGATTTGTTAAAATACACGTTATATATGACAGCAAGAAAATACAGGTAAAAGTTAACTGTCCTGTTTGAGCACCTGGTCATGAAACCTTTCCTTTACATCTGTTTTTTTATCTTTGTTTTGGCTACTGCCTCATAACTGATAGAGTGACCAAATTTATTTCTGACAGTTCTAATCTCCTATTGGTTCTGTTGCCACCACATAGGTTAGTATAAGAATACACCTCAGAGAATCTTCTATACCCTCCTGGCTCTCATTATGTGGCAACAACTGTATTATAAGGTTAAAACACTCCAACTAACATGGCAACCCTCTTTTTGCCTGATTACCTGGTGGCATAATCTAGAATAACCACATGGCAGTTTGAACTTCCAATTCTTTCGACCTAATTTCCTGTGAACTTCCTCAAGTACTGAAACCTTTAAAAACAACAGAGTCCAGAGTCAGAGGAACAAAAAGCAAAAACTTTATGAGTGGGTAATTGGGTGTAATCATGACAGGCCTCTTGGTTCTTGAATCTATATAAATAGGAATGGGAGAAACAGCATCAAAAATCAGTTGAATAAAAATATACACTGCATCCGAAAACACCCCAACTGTTAAGTATTGTCTCAGCTGGCTTCATATCTAAGTCTTCAGTAGATTATTCCAGTGTGCAGAAGCAGCAGCTGATAATGGAGAGGTAATAATGGAGAGGTTAACAAAACAAGAATTAAACACATAATCCTACCGCTTTTTTGGTGTAGGAAGTTTCTTGACCAGAGCAATGTTGTGTGGGAATCCATGATAATGTCTAAATTATCCAGTAAATCCATAAATGGTGGTGCTGCCAGAGTATCATACAGACAAGAAAAGCAAATCTAAGACCATAATATGTCTACCAGTGAGGACAGAACTGCTAAAATGTTACCCCTTTTAATACAATTAGTTGGCTACGAGGTGGCTAGCTGACCCCCAAGATATACCATAAGAAGGGCTCTTGGCAAAGAGAGAGGGTGGAGGTGGAGAAGGTGGGGAGGGGAGGCAGCAGTAGCCAGGAAAGCCTCTGAAAGTGCAATTCTGTCTGTAGACTCCATCCTTGCCTTCCTGGCACTTTACGTTCCCATTAAGCACTGGCTTGACAGGAGACTAACATCTACAGAATAGGTTCCCTTGTCTACTTGACTATTCGGAGCATCTTTGACAGTGAGGGCTTTGCTGTGAGCATTAACATAACTTAGAAATATTCTCATTCTGGATCCTTTTTAAGAGACTCCTTTATATACCACTTCCCAACCTTTCTTAAATTAGCACCAATCCTATTCCAAGCCTGTGACAATCCAGCCAAACTGCTAGTTCACTCTCCATGAATATGCATAATCCTTATTTCATACCATATCTCTTCAGGCCAAGGAGACGACAATATGAACTGCTTGAAGTTCTGCTCCCTGGAGGATTTTCCCTTCCTGTCCTTTGCTGCCACCCATGAACAGGGAGGTTAATGCCCCCTACCACCTCATTTTTGTCTGGTAGTAACAATAATACACAGAACCAGCTATAAGTCAAGCTTGAATTTTTTTCAACATCAGTTAGCCATTGGAAACTCTCATGAGGTCATAGTTGTGGGCTGAATGAAAAGAGGCAGCATGACGAGAAAGCATACTGGGAATGTGATCATAGGTAACACTTCTCCTGGATTATGGAATTCAAAGGATGCACCTATGTCACTGGTTCTCAACTGAGGGCAATTTTGCCTCCCAGGGGCAAAATTTAGCAATTTAGCTAAATATTTAGCAATGTGTAGAGACATTTTTGATTGTCACAATTGCGGGCTGCTACTGGCAACTAGTTGATAGAGGCCAGGGATGCTGCTAAACATCTACAACGCCCAGCTTCCCACCAGAAAGAATAATCTGGGCCAAAAAGTGGTGACAAGGTTCAGAAACCCTGATCTATATGTATGACTGGATGAATCAGATAACATCCTGTTCGAAATGGACAGCTGGGGTCACAGAGTTACCAAGAGTTCCAAATCAGGTACTCATTCTCCAAAAGGCCAAACAGAGCTGTTTCTCAAAAGGAAAGAGCTATTAGCCTAAGAGGACTTGTCTCTGCGCCAGTACCCTGTGGACCTCTGCCTGGCAAGGTCTGTCACAGACACCAGTCGTTAACAACTATGGCCTTGTATGTTATTAAAGTTCCCCACGTAATACTACTTCTGGTTGAAGAATTCAGTTCACAGAAAAATACCCACTCACAAAACATTTTCTTCCTGTCTCCATATGATGCCTGTTTTTGTACTTGGGAGAAATGCTTTCACAAAGGTTACAATGCTATTGTTGAATTGGAAGCTAAGACCTCATTTGGCCATTGCAAGTTCCTTATACTACTGGACATGGAGGCAAAATGGGTGTTTAGTACTGACCGAAGTGATTGATAATCCACCAAAGGGAAATCGAATTACTGCTACGCAAAGGGAGCCAGCAGGAGTATGGACAAAAGCCCGAAGGCCCCGAGTTTCTTCCTTGTTAGACTCATATTAAGTTATGGGAATATTACAACAGCCTTAACAAGCAGGGGCTCAAATCCCTCAGGAATGAGGTTTTGGTCGTCCCACTGGATAAAAAATCCTACACCCTGTTAAGAGTTCTGGCAGAAAGTCAAGGGAACATGGAATGGATATTGGACAAAATAAGTTATAAATAATACCTAGGGCCTTGTGATCAGTTTCAAAAACAAAGAGATAGCCTCTACCCATATTTTTTCCTTTTCATGGTATGTATGTGTGTATTTTAACTAATTTCCTTTTTATTGTTTTCTCTGTTTCTTTCGTTATTGTATGTAGGATTTTTGACATTGGTTAACTACAGTGTAGTGCATAGATTGCAGAATATTGTGATGGGATTACCGTGGAACTGGGAGGACCAGACATTCCCTGAGAACCTGGCTATGAAATTGTCTAGGAATAGGACTGGTAGTACGTTACCCTGATGCCACCAATTGTATGCTCCTGCCCGAGTTTTGAGTTGTCAATGAATGGCACAATAACTAACAGAAAGCTTAGAATTCATTCATAGTCGTGCCATTCTGTGGCAGTGGCAATAGTTTCTAGCAGTGTTCAGCAGTGATTGGGCCAGTAATGGAATCCTAAACAGGCTGTTTTGAAACATAGCCTCAGCTATAATCTCTGCTACCAAGCTTTCCTTGGTTTCTGTCATTTTATGATCCTGATTTTCTGGTCTTCCTTTCAATTCTGTGAACTACTCCCTAATCTTATAATAAAATTACTTTCTTCTTAGCTAGCTAAACTTAGTTTCTGATGTTTAAAACCAAGAATTAAGAATTCATCATATATCAGCTTTTCACCACTACCTGTCCACAAAGCTTCTTGAAAATCTTTGTTGTACCATGATTTCTGCCACATGGATTCATTTCTTTTACTGTTAATTTAAAAAATTACAATATGCTGTCCAGCCTTATTGTTTTATAATGATTCATCTTCCTGAAGAGTCTTTTAGTTAGACTCTTTTTTAAATGTACACAATACTTAGGCTGAAGCTTACAAACTGCAGGTTCTCAGTACTTGTTTATGGCATTTATTGAACACAATCTGTACATAGAATTACAAAATGGTATAAGGAAAAATGAAAAAATAATTTTGGAAGAAATGACTTCAGATCTTGTGTATCTTATAAACGCATAAATAGACTATAAGAAAACTTACTACAAATATATAAGCAAGTGTTCCCTACATTAGTATAAATATCTTTTTTACAGTACTAAAATTTTCTCAAAAATACAAAGAAAGGTAAGAGAAATATATGAGAAATGTGATTTTTAAAATAAAACATATCCTTGGATTTCCTTTAGATCTGACCATTTGTAGTGCCATCAGACTGAGCAGTGCTGTAATTAAAGTGGTGTAATTAAAGGACAATCTGAATATAATTTATTCAGATTTTTATAAATTAATATATCAGAACCAGCCTCCACAGTAGTCTTAAATATTGAGTCACTGGGATACAGACCTAAATTATGCAAAACTACAGGTCACTTTTCTGAGTAAAGTAGTATCCAGCAATATGAGATGGTTGAGCAAAGGTCAGTGCTTAGAATTATAATATTTTTACTTATAATCTTAAAAAGTTGTGTACAACAAAACGTCCAAATTTGCAGATGACACTAAACTCTCCTAGATTTTGGAATTTGGAAAAACTCTACAAGCATATTCCAGAAAGCCATACAAGTGGGCAGAAAAATGACAGATGTTTGACAGTGGACAACCTGGTAACATTATGGGAAAAAAATCCAGATGTATATGTAAGGGACCACCAGGAAAAGTGTTAGAAACAAATTGAAATACATACTTTGAACTAAAGTTCTGGCCTCTGCTATTCAAGAAGAAGTCAGAAATGTTTCAAATCATGCTGAAAAGATGGACCAAACTTGAGTATAAGTCCTCAGTTTGAAAAGTTTAAGCTTAAGAGTATGTAGTGGTGGTAGTCACTTGTGGTTTATTAGATCATAAAGGAAATGAATAGAATTAAAATGGATGTTTACAAATTCCCAATATATGAAAATAGTAAAGGATCCTTAGAGCCTGTAAGTGGTAGTTTCAGAAGAAAAAAATTCTTCGGTGCATTGCACTTAGGATGTAGAGTTTCCACCTATGGATAGTATGGGCTAAATATCTAGATAGCTGTGATAAAGGTTTATAAAACCATGAGTGATGAATGCTGCAGTTTTTGAAGGTAGACTGCTTTAGAGACATAATTAATCTTGTAGGGAAAAAAGTTCTGGAAAGTAACCAAGAGCTGTTTTGTGTTTCCAACATGAGAGAGCACTGAACTGGATGAAAATTGCTGACTTTTACCCTACCAGCCTTTCTTTCCAACAAGACTTAATGTTTCCTTGCCACTTCCTGCAGCACTATACTGCCTGCTCCGACCTCTATTTCCAGAAATCAACATTGCTTTACACTTGCTTGAATGGAGTTGACTGCTGAGATGGGCCCTTCCTGGACTCACTGAATTCATATTTTCCTTCTCTTTAGAGAAGACTGGAAGACCAGCCACATGGTGGCTTTAGGTCAGCTCCAGAATGACCTGAACATTCAGTTCACTGTAATATGTCAGGGAAGATATGAATTCCTAAGAGCAGTTCAAAATTAAAAACAAAATCCTGACTCCCCCAAAACTTTTGTAGGTGTTGGCTTTGCTGCTGAAAGTTTAGTTTTTGTTCTTAACTACCATTTTAAAATCTGTCAGCACAATTTATATGTCAGAAAGATAGGACTTTATATATCTGTATTTTAGCTAGATACTGAGAAAGTAATTACTACTTCTAGGCAAGTTATAATCATTTATAATTCTTAGTGCTGTACAAGTCTGCTTAAGGTGAAAGTCAGTATGCTGAATCTAAAAGTGTAATCAGAGTATAATTTTCCATTTTGCATTAAATACAACTAGTGCATACACTGTTGGATGTTACAAGTTCCTATTGATATAAAATATAGAGTGCATGACATTTATTCTATGTGTTTTTATATAAAATTGTACTTTCAGATTGAGCAAATTTCTGTTTGTATTCAGTCTGAAGAAACAATTAAAATGAGAATCATACTTTTAAGTATCACATAGGCATCCAGTAAGAAACATTTTATAAAATTGGTGGAATAAATTGTTTTGAATTGAAGGACCTACTAGAGTGAAGTTCAGAAAAAGTTTCTTTTTTTTAAATTGAGGTCATAATGGTTTATAACATTGTGAAATTTCAGTTGTACATTATTATTTGTCAGTCATCATATAAATGTGCCCCTTCACCCCTTGTGCCCACCCCCCCAACCCTCTTCCCCTCTGATAACCACTAAACTGTTCTCTTAAAAGCCTTTCTTGATAAACAAATTCTTATACCTAGCCTAATGGCAGGTAGAAGTCTGCAGAAACAAACAATTAAAAAGAATCATGGAAGTGTATTTTGTAAATCAAAATCACTAATAGTTTCTATTTCTCTGTCTCCCAGTTAGAACTGAATCTTTTACTTAGTAGAAGTGTCTTAGAAATAGGGTCAGTGAAAAAAAGCTTATTTTAGTACTACAAACATATGCATAAAAGGAAAAATAAGCAGTTTTTCATGGAAAAAATCCTAGAAAAGAAACAATTTTAGTTACTCATTCCATCTCATACAGGCAGATACTCCCCCAACCCAACAATAAAAATCTTAAATAACTGGAAATTTCATAGTATTTAAAAAATAAACCTTAAGGACATAGGTAGTATAAAGAATATGACACCTCCCCCCATGGAATGTGAATAGAGAAACCAGAGGACACATTTTTAAAGTATGTTATAGCAAAGCTCTTATTATAATGTGTTATGTTCTTCACATATTCCTATATTAAAGATATTTTTCTGATAATGCAAGAAGAGGAAAAAACGTGTAGTAAATGGTTAATGTTAACACCATGAAGCTAGAGGAGTACAGGACTGCTAAAACTGTGGTTTAGGACATGCTCCTTCCTGAATATCTGCAGGCATGGTAGGAACAATTCAATGACTAATGAAACTTTCAGTTTGGCAACCTACATTAAGAGCTTTGAACTCCTAATTTCATTTCTAGGGCTTTATCATAAAAAAGTAATGTAAAACAGAAAAATCTCTGTACATCAAAGATATCCTTCACAGCAAATAATTTGTTGTAGTAGGCAATAATGGAAACAAACTAAAAGACCAATATTATATGGTACAGAGACACAGTGGAATATTACACAGCATTTTTAAAAAGTTGGTTTTCAGGAGGAGTAACTTAGGAAATGTTACATTATAATCTTAAATTAAAAAGCAGGATACAGAATTGTGTAAAGCTGAATTTCAACTATGTAAAATAGCTGCATGGAAAGAAAATATGAAGGAGAGTCCTTGAAATATTGTCAGAGGTTTCTCTGAACAGTTAAATCATAGGTGGTTTTAATTTTCTTCTTTATGGATTTCTACACTTTCTAAATTTTCTATAAAAGTATATTATTTCATAATTAGAAAAAAATATAAGATTAAAAAAATAAAAATAGTGGGGGCCAGCCTCGTGGTGTAGTGGTTAAGTTCACGCACTCTGCCTCGGCAGCCTGGGGTTCACAGGTTCAGATCCTGGGTGCAGACTTACACACCGCTCATCAAGCCATTCTGTGGAGGCATCCCACACACAAAATAGAGGAAGATTGGCACAGATGTTAGCTGAGGGCCAATCTTCCTCACTACCCCTCCAAAAAAAACCTGATAAAAAAAATAAAAAATAGGAATAGGAATTAGCTACTTATGGTTCTTGTGAAGATTAAATAAGATGCCAAATGTTAAATTCTTTGGCACATACTAAGTATTTCCTTAGAAACACAAACAAGAAAAGGAGTGGTTTCCCTACTGAGCAATAAGGGTTGCTTGCATTATTGTCAGAAAACAGTACAAAAATACCTACATGATGCATAGAATCAAATCCTGTCACTCTACTTATACACCTTTTCAGGGATATTAATTGAGGAATTGTTTTAATAGCAAACAGTGGGAAACAACCTAAATGATAACAACAGAGGATTGATTAAACATATTTTGTTAATCCATACAATGGAATATTAGGCAGTCATTAAAAAGGATGAGGTAGATCTGTAGGCATTGAAAATGAAGGTGTCTGATAATGCTCTAAGTGAAAGCTAAGTTGCCAAACAGAATTATTGTATAATCCTTGCTCTGTCAAAGACAAAATAAAAACAGGAAAATATATTTTATGGGTCTGATATAATACTCTTAAAGGGCTAAACAGGGACATGACTGAATCTCTGATCTGAAAATCAGAAAAACACTTCTAGTTAAAGTGCCCAACTATATTTAAGATTTTTACTTTAAAAACATAGCACAATCTAGATATCTTTACTTTTAGTATTGCAAGACACCAGTAACTTATTAAGAATATTAAAGCATCTGTCAAGACTTTTGGGTGCAGGTTAAAAAAAATATACTTGGGCTACTTTATTATATCAATGCTGTAGAATCTTTCAGAAACAAAGGCTGAAATACAAAAAAGGCCTTGAAATATTTTCCCTGCCAAGAGTGCTTTTGTATGCCTGAGGCCTTGGGCCGGGCTGTACCAGTTTGACAAGATAAATTCATCCTTATGATGTGATTTATGGCGAAGGCCTGTTTCTGTTCTGGGATGGAAAGGGCTGGAATCTGAGTGGTTGAGGTCAGTCACACAGGCACTGCATGCATACATGACTGAACCCCAATAAAAACCTGGGACACCAAGGCCCAAGTGGGTGTCCCTGGTTGGCAGCACTTCGCATGTGTTGCCACATTTGTTGCTGAGAGAATTAAGCATGTCTGCATGTGACTCCCCTGAGAGGGGCCACCTGGGAGCTTGTGCCTGGTTTCTCCTAGACTTTGCCTCATGTGCCTTTTCCCTTTATTGGTTTCAGTCTGTATCTTTTCACCGTAATAAACCGTAATCATGAGCATATAGCTTTTGAGTCCCTTGAGTCCTTCTAGCACATCACCAAGATGGAGGGTGGTCTTGGGGACCCTGATACAAGAATTAACTGAAAATTTGTCAAAAGATACAGTTACTCTCCTCTTTCAGGGACCTACATAAGTGTTAAACCACTCTTCCCCAAAATGACAAACTCTGCTTGACCCATATACCCCTGCCCACAGGTCCTTATTAGAGAATGCTAGCACTGGACGGTTATTTAATCCAAACTTCTCATTTCTACAGATGAGTAATTTAAGGATGAGAGGAAATTCTGTTCAATGACCTCTAAGCATCTGGATGTCAACCCTGGTTGAAGTTAGGTTGATTCTTCCTTTACATTCTCACTACATGAGCCTAGAATAATTCTCTGTCTGTGTAATTGGATAAGGACAGTTCAACTTGCAACTGTTCTGTTGTAGCTCAGTGTTTATCCCTTAGGCTACCTGGAGTCATGGTTCTGACCCTTGACCAGTATGGGAATGGAATATGCTAGCTAGTGATTTATAACGTAATGTGCGCTTTGAAGTTCAAAACTTCCCTGGGGGTATCCTGTACCAGCTTCTCTACATTGTTTACTGAAGATGTATAGATTGATGGTTTTGATTTGATTTTTATATTCGGTCACACAGCCTGGTTTTTGCTCTTTAACCAGTGTAAAAGACCCCTCAGGATTTTAGTTTCCTAGGGCTGCTATAACAAATTACCACAAACTTGATGGCTTAGAACAACTGAAATCTATTCTTTCACAGTTTTGGAGGCTGGAAGTCTGAAATCAAGGTCCTGGCAGGGCCACACTCCCTCCGAAGGCTTATGGGGAGAATTCTTCCTTTCCTCCCCCAGTTTGTGGTGGTTCCTGGAATTCCTTGGTTTGTAGATGCATCACTCCAATCTCTGCCTCTGCCATCACACCGTCTTCTCCTGTTTCCTTTTCTGTCTCTTATAAGGACATTTTCATTGGATTTAGGGCCCACTCTAATCCAGTATGATCTCATCTCAATCCTTACTTTAATTACATCTGCAAAGACCCTACTTCCAAATAAGTTCACATTCTGAGGTTCTGGGTGGACATGAATTTTAGGAAGACACTATTTCATTACACTCAGCTTCCCTGAGTCCAAGATATCTCACACGTATTTTGGTGGTTTGCATTCTGAAGATGAAGTATGTTTGCATGACTGAGGGAGGACTGAAAACTGTGCCTGGATGTTCTGGATGTTTTCCTTTGCTTTCTTTCTCCTGCTGCTGTGTTTGTTTGGCCTGTTGTAAGTATTTTGTGAGTACCTTTAGTGAGTCCTGCGAGTGCTTTCAATGTTCTTACCCAGTATAAATTGTTGCAGTTTTGTTTTTATTACTTTTAGTTTTTATTTTCCAATGAAGTCACCTTTGTTTTGAATCTTTCCTATTTTGGTAGAAAAAGCCTTTGATTGTGGATAGTGGAACCTGTTGCTAACCCTGGCCTGCCACAGAAGAGCCACATGACATTCAGCAAATCATTTGAACCTCAGGTTTCTGAGCTAAGAAGTAAATTTTATGAGCCTGGATGATTTTTGAGTCCCATCCTGTGTTAGCTTGGGTCCTCTGAGAAGCATATGCCAAAAAAGAATTAGGAGTGAAAGAATTTTGTTGGGGGAAATGCCTGTGAAAGATAAAGGGGTGAAGGAGCAGGAGTAAGCAGGGAGAATGCTACTGTCTGAGCCCTGGGACAAGAGAGGAAAGGAAGGAGGTTTAGGTAGTAAAAACCTCAGGCTGCAGCTCAGCTCGGATGAAGTCTCAGGGAGTCCCAGAACAAAGAATGCCCATTAGAATTCTGAGTGCTGCATCTCAGCAATAGCCTGGCTTTGGCATCCTCCCTGTGTCACTAGCTAGGAACAGCCCAGGAGGAGCGTAGTCTCAGCATGACCACTGCTGTGGACCCCCGACTACAGCTAACTACAACTCTTACAGAGGGTACTATCTTGAAGGAAGATCTGAATGACGTACCTGGACTGTCACAATGCCAATATCTAAAATTCTGAGATTGTGACCACCATGGACTGCAGGTTTGTGTCCTCCCCCACCACCCCACGTTCATATGTTGAAGCCCTAACCCCCAAAGTGATGGTATTTGGAGGTGGGGTCTTTGGGAGGAAATTCGGTTTAGATGAGGTCATGAGGGTGTGGCCCCCATGATGGGCTTAGTGTGTCTTTGTAAGAAGAGGAAGAGACCAGAGCTCTCTCTCTCTCAGTCATGTGAGGATACAGGGAGAAGGTGGCTGTCTGCCGATGAGGAAGAGGGCCCTCACTAGACACTGAATCTGCCAGCGCCCTGATCTTGGACTTCTTAGTCTTCAGAACTGTGAGAAATAAAATTCTGGTGTTTAAGCCACCCAGTCTAGGGTATCTGGTTATAGCAGCTTGAACTAAGACAATGATGATTCCTCATTTACATTCCAGAGTGAGAGAGAGAATTTCCCTCACTTTCAATCAACCTCCTCAATTTGAGAGCCATAGGCCAGGTTTGCTGAGAAGCTGTGTTGTGAGTGTCCCTACTTGTTTCAACCTGCTACCCACCATGTGATGCAGATTTATTTTTCTCCTCCCTCATGCTCCTTCTGTCCTCTCACTCTAAAACTCCATCCACCTCCTCCCTTCCTTTTCTTCTACTGGCAATATGGTAGGCAATCCTACAAGGGCTGGCAGCATGACTTCAGCTTCTCTTTTTGTGAAGGAGTGCTTCTCAACCTTGACTGTACACTGGAATCATCTGGGGACCTTCAAAAATGTCCAATGCTCAGGGCATGCCCTAGGTCAAGTGAATCAGCATCTCTGGAGGTGGAACCAGATGTAAATATGTTTTAAGACTCTTCAGGTGATCCAATGGGCAGACAAGGTTAGGAGCACTGCTGCAGAGGATCATAGCCCAGGAGAAAGAAGCAGCACAGGATAAATTAATAAGAGCATTCCAGTGCCAGCATTTCCTTTTTCTTTTTTTAAAGGGAAACATAGCTGTTTTTCTTGCTTGCTTTTTGAATTAGAAATAAGGGACATTAATTTTATTCAATAAAGGCAACACATAAAAGTCAAGTTCATACAAACTGTCCCCCACCTTTTGTCATTTCAGAGTCTACCATGTAACATATTCATAACTCAATTCTTGTTTTCTTACCACCTTAAATTATTATTTCTACTGTTCTGTGTTTAAGGGGAAGCTATGTTTCAATAATAATGTAAATTTTTTTGATCCCTTTCAGACAAAGTTGATTTCTATAGTGCTTTTCTAGGGTTGGGGGTCATAGTCATGGTGGGAGAGCTGAATTGGAGTAGTTTTTCAGTGAGATTGGACAGTTTTCAATGAGACTTGTTTGTTCAGTTTTATGCTATCCAGCACAAGATCACACTATCAAACAAGAGACACATATTCGTTGCTCTTTACTTAGTAAACATGTATTTATTATGGGCCTACTATGTAGTGGGTATTGTGCTTGGGACCAGTGATATAAAGATGAATAAAAGAGGTTGGATCTATCCATTTGGAAATGGTTAACTAATTTATGGAATATCCTTACAATAGATATGGGGCTAAAGTTTCAAAGAGTAAGTTAGATATGTACTTACATACCTGGAAAGTTATTCACAATAATGCTGTTAGGTGTTTGTAGTTTATTTAAACATACTTTATTTAAAAATGGTATGTGTGTGTGTATAAGCATATTAAAAATTGAAAAGAGTCATGCAAAACAGTGGTGATCAGTGGAGAGTGAGTTGAAGCAAGCAGAAGGAGTCTTTCATACTTTTATGTGTCTTTTTTTAAAAAAGAACGGTAGGATTTTAAGTGACTATAGGCATGGGGTTTTCTGGTATTTTTGACATTAAAAAGATATCTATAAAGAAAGAAGTCTATATCTTCAAGGAATTGAGAAATAATTTCAAGATATTTTAAAAGGACTTTGCCAATAAATTCAAAGGTGTTTTCCTGGCTTCCCAGTAATAAAAGAAGCTGAAAAAATATAATTTAATAGCCTTTATCCTTTCTTGGTATCCCTGCTTTGTTTTGAAACAGTGGCCCTCCGCTTTAAAAAATTGTTACCTTATTCATAATACAAACATATGAAGCAAACTTGTATCAATCACAGAACAAACATTTAGATCCAGCCCTTGGTTCAAGTTCGGCACTCTCACCACTTTGTTGGCCCAGGTTCATTTCCTGGTCTCAGAACCACACTACCCGTCTGTCAGTTGCCATGCTGTGGCAGCGGCTCACATAGAACAACTAGGAGGACTTACAACTAGGATATACAACCATATACTGGGGCTTTGGGGAGAAAAAACAAAGGAGGAAGATTGGCAACAGATGTTAGCTCAGGGTGAATCCTTCCCTGCAAAAAAAAAGAACAAACTTTTCTCTCAGATCACTTCCTGCAAATTGATCTCAAAGACAGCAAAAGTTGCTTTAAAAGACACTGTGTCAGGATTCCAACAGAGAAATAGAGCCAGTCGGAGAGAGAAACAGAACGAGCAGGAGATAGATAGATATAGAGATATCTATATATCTCGTATATGAGCCTATTACTTGCAATAAATCTATATATATTATTATATATTGTATAAGTATTATATGTATATATAGAGAGAGAGAGGGAGAAAGAGGATGGATATTTATTGCAAGTAGTTGGTTTATGCCATGGTGGAGGCTGACTAGCCAAGTTCTATCAGAGCAGGCTATCAGGAGGGGCAGGATAGTTCTTGGGCAGCAACTGACACTGCAATCCACAAATGGAATTTTTTTCTCAGGGAAGCCTTAGTTCTGCTCTTAAAGTGTTAAAGCCTTTCAACTGATTGGATCAGGCCCACTCAGATTATCAGATACAGTAATCTCCTTTACTTAAGGTCAACTGATTGTAGATATTAATCACATCTACAAAATACCTTTACAGCAATACCCAGATTAGTATTTGATTAAATAACTGGTTACTAGAGCCTAGGCAAGTTGACACATTAAACTGACATCATGGTCCACCCTTTGTCAATTTGGCACCTATACACATCTCCTTAAATGATGCTTAATCTCCAAATAAAGACAATAATAAGGTCAAACTTCTACCTAACGTGATTCAACTATCCTGCATACAAGTTAAAATGCACTAACCCTTTCTCTAGATGAGGATGCAAAGTCCTTGAGTGAGCTTCGCTCTTCTCCTTGATATTCTGTAACTTAAATATTATGGTATAAAGTTAACTAGTATTAACACGTATTATGTTAGATTATAAGAGGATAAAACAAAATTTTATATATATAAGAAATACTCAACTATTACAGTTCTTGTTTCAGCAGTGGTCACATGGTTTTAGCTGATATTTATAACTACCTTCTTCCACTACCCATTCCATATTCTCTTTGTCTTCAGCAAGCACCTCAGGTAGTGACCCAAATGTTCATTCCTGAAGGTTCATTCCATTACAAGTCCTGCTTGAATTGGGTTGTTGTAGTTTTCCGTTGATGTTAATCACAGGACATGTAGTACTAAGAGACCCCCTAAGGGACCTCCTGTATTCTAGCCATATTCTTCCTTACCTCCATTATGTGGTAGCAGCCCACAGGATCAATCATCCCAGCTAATATAGTAACAACTTTCTTTGCCTGTTGATTGAGAAGCATGGGGAGCCTAATGTGGCTGGGTGGCAGACTTTAACTTCTAGTTCATTGAAATCATTGTTGGGTCTCCTGGAGAAGCATTCTTCCTATTGGGACTAAAACCTTGAGACAGGCAGAGCCTAAGGTCACAGATCAAGAAGCAAAAATTTTGCCAGTGGATCACTAGGGGTGATAGTGAGTAGTGCCACTCTCATTTCCACCCCTTAATTCCTGAACCCGTGAATCTTGGCTATTGGAGAAACAGCACTGTATATTGGATACTGATTCAGAGCATGTATAGCCTCCTGGAGAACCTTCGCATCTGTCCTGCAAGGTATTGCCATCTAGCTGGCATTATAACTGACTCTTCAAAAAGGCCTTTCCACCATTCTATCAAGCCAGCTGCTTCAACATGATGGGGAACATGTGAATTCCATGAGTATGGGCTTATTGCCACACTTCATCTGCTATGGAGTGAGTGTCTTGATTAGAAGCAATGTTGTGCAGAATACCATGAGGTGGATAAGGCATTCTGTAAGGTTAAGGATAGTAGTTTTGGAAAAAGCATTGTGTGTGGGGAAGGCAATTTTTTTCTCAAGAGTAAGTGTCTATTCCAGTAAGAACAAAATGCTGCCCCTTCAATGATGGAAGTGGTCCAATGCCCAACAGTTAACTGACTGATCACCCTGGGGAATGGTGCCATATTGAGGACTCATTGTTAGTGTCAGCTGCTGGCAGATTGGGTATTCAGCAGTAGCTGTAGACAGGTCAGCTTTGGTGAGTGGAAGTCCATGCTGCTGAGCTTGTGTATAACCTCCGTCACTGCCAGAATGGCCACTTTTTTCATGAGCCCATTGGGCAATGACAGTAGTGGCTGGCAAAAGAAGATGACTGGTAGGCACAGAATGGGTCATCCTATTCACTGGATTATTAAAATTTTCTTCTGGACTCTCCTGGTCTTACGTGACAAATCTACTTTACCATCCCAATCTCCCTAAGCCTTTTGATTCCTTCCTCTATAGTATACCAAGGGATTTTAGCTTCATTTAGTGTAGGACACCTTTTGTTCCATGTTTTAGTCAACTAAACAAACTGTCAGATCCCTTTCTAATCTCTCAAGCTAAATCATTGGGTCCAGAATCTCTGTTTAGGGGGCCCATATCAAAAAACTTGACCTTATGTTCCATCTACCATTCTCCCACACCCTTAATATCCACTTCCCAGATTTCTGTCTTTATAAATTGGAAAATTCATGCACTTCTTTTGTTGTGTAGAGAAACTACTCTTGGGTTACACTTACACATCACCTTTTAGGGCCTGTTGAGACTCGAGTATAGTTTTAGGTCTGGAAACAAAGGAGTGGCAGTGGTAGCTCCTGAGGAGAATAAGCAGTGCCTTGCATGGAAACTACCTCGGGAGAGGCCATTATACATTCTTCAGGCAAAACAGGGTTAACCTCCACAGACAGGGTACAGAGACTGCTTTTACTGACAGAATTTAAGGGTTCTATTTCCCCAGATTCATTGCAATCTTTCCAAATGTCCCCATCCCAATTATCAGGATCCCATTCCTTCCCAGTAAATGCCTTCACTTTAACAGAAGACACCTGTTAGGTGTCTTCAGCAGTGGCTGTAGAATTCCCAAGTTTGGGAATTCAATTTGCATTTTAATTCAGCCACTTGCAGGAGGAAACTCTGGGCTTGATTTTCAGAAATCTCAGCCTTGCAGCTATGGGAGATAAGGATTTCTTTCACATCAGGCATAGAGACTTTCAGGTCATTTATGCAGAGCTTGAGCTGGGAATTTAAAGCCCTGAGCTCATCCTTTTCTTTGCCTACTTTCCCCAGTGCAGTTAGGAGCAACCAGTGAATTTTATTATATTCCTTATAATTCCTTATTATATTCCTAAAATGTTCTAAAGTATCAAATTCATAGTCACCTAGAACCTCAACTTTTATAGGTATTTGATTAGGAGTAGCCAATGGTGACATTTTGCATATCTCTGTTGCCACTTCACACTGGACTACAAATGCCCTCTTTACTATTGGATACTCTTTAGTATTTTAAATCTAATCAGATTAGACACCCAATTCAAGAAAACCCTGAACCAACTTGGAAAAATCATCCTTAAGATTCTGTTCCTCAAGATGGTCAAAACGTACAACTTCCAGTTATAAGACAAATAAGTACTAAAGATGTAATGTACAACATGATGACTGTAGCTATATAGGAAAGATGTTAAGAGAGTAAATCCTAAGAATTCTCATCACAAGGAGAAAGTTTTTTTTCGTTTGTTTCTTCCTTCTTTTCTTTTTCTTGTATCTATATGAGGATATGGATGTTAGCTGAACCTATTGTGGTAATCGTTTCACAATACATGTAAATCAAACCATCATGCTGTATGTCTTAAACTTATATATAAGAAATGTATGTCAATTATTTATCAATATAACTAGAAAAAACTAGGGTGACCCTTGGCTTTCTCTTCATACTGAAGAGTAAGGCAGTAAAAAGCCACTTAGAGTATACCCAAGAGAATTGAAAACATACACCCACACAAAAACTTGTACACAAATGTTCATAGCATTATTCATAATAGCCAAAAAGTGCAGTAGCATTGTTCAGAATAGCCAAACAACCCAAATGTCCATCAACTGATGAATGGGTAAGGAAGTGTGGTAAACCCATACAATGGAATATTATTCAGCCATAAAAAATGAAATACTGACACAAACTATAACGTGGATGAACTTTGAAAATGGCATGCTAAGTGAAAGAATCCAGATACAAAAGACCACAATTTTTTTATTTGTATGAGTCCATTCATATAAAATGTACAAAACAGGCAAATCCATAAAGGCAGATAGTAGATTAGTGGTTGCCAGTACCTTGGGGGAGGGGCAGTAGAGAGTGACTGCTAATGTGTACAAGGTTTCCTTTTGGGGTGAAGAAAATTTTCTGCAAATAATGGTTGTGGTGGCACAACATTGTGAGTATACTGAAAACCACTGGATTGTACATTAAAAAAAAAAAGCTGCCTAGAAGCTCTGAGTGTGTGTGTGTTGTGGTTTGTCAAATCAATATTTTTAGGTCTTCCCTCTTGGGCTAGTCAAATTCTGAAGAAAAGAATTCTTCTGTCTCCTGCCTGAAGAATATAGGCTTCTCTGTTAACGTTCTAGGCCCAAATGGGAGAAAAAGGCTAGAAATCTCAACATTGATGTATAAACCTTCAGTTAATCATTTTCCTTACTCTAACCCTGCCTGTTGTCCCCCAGTCCAGAAACCCTCTTCTTCCCTCTCTCCAGAGAATTAGCTTTCAGTCTCCTGCCCAATTTGGTGGGGTGGAGGGAGTAATCTAGTTGTGTGATTGGGGAGAATTCTTCTTAAATGGATTCTTAAATAATCTTTTGGTTCTTAGTTCCACTTTCACCCTACTTTTGGAGGCTCCTGGTGCTCCCACTTCTGAGGCTTTTGGTGGTTCTATTCTATAAATCTAGTTGCCTCTCAGCTCTCTCCTGTTTCCTTAAAACTTACCTTTCTCTAGTATGCTGAGTTAATTACCACTTGTCCATCTGCTTCCCAATTTCCATAATGTTGTTGCTGCATCTCCCCTTCTGTTCTTTTCTGGGTAAATACATTTTAAAAAACCACCAACAACAAGTAAGTAAACAAATCAAAAAAACCTCTTTACTGTCATTTTAATGGAATTTTGGGAGACAACAAAAGTAAATATATTTGTTTAATCCATCATCTTTCTTTAGAACCCATTGATAGAATTTCTAAGGATGAGCTATCCTATATTCCTGGGATGATCTCTACTTGATTGTTATATTGCAGGATTAGTTAAATAATATTTAACGTGGTATATTTGCACCTCATTTCATAAGTGGGATTCTCTGAAAATGTTTCTTCTATTAACCATGAAGGGTTTTTGTATTAGTACCATTCTAGTCTCATAAAATTAGTTGAGGAACACTTTCTTTTTTAGTCCATGAGTTTGTTTACAGTAGGAGTTATTCTTTCTTTGAAGGTTTGGTAAGAGCTAATTGTAAAACCTTCCAGGTATGGGGCCTATGGTTTGGCTTCACTCTATCACTTTTGCCCAAAGTCTTGATTGACATGAACTTTGATGTTTGTGGATCCAATAATGACTCAGGATTGTTACTCTAAATCTTACACTTCATGATACAGTTATATGACTATAAAACCATAAGATATTGAACTCAATCTTAGTTAATTTCGAACTGTATTCTAAGAGCTTGCATTGAAAATTTATTTCTTTAATGATGCTTGGATTACAAAGAATTGTCCTAAAATAATTAAATTACTTGCTTTAAAAAATGAATTATACATAATTTAACACTTAATACTTTCTAGATGATTTCATGCATGTGAGTTTTGTCCTTTCCAGATAAATTGTAAGCAGCCTAACTCCAAGGGCCATGTTTTATACATCTTTGTATCCTTTGTAGTGCTAAGAACTGTGTTGGACAGATAGACATAAGATGTAAATACTTTTGACTGATTTTAGCATATCTCCTTACCATCTATGTCTTTCCTGATGAATGTGGGAAAAAAAATCCAGTTTATCAAGGATTCTGGTTAGTTACGTTCTAATAATTGAGCAAACTTCTTTTAAAATTGTACATTAAATGTATAATAATTAATTAAATTTCTTTTGAAATTGTTGTTCTGTTTTACCTTAGATCTTCTGACTTTTTATCATTTTGTCTTAATGACTAGCTTAGGCTGATCATAAAAGTAATGACCCGTTCATTTACTTAATCCATCTCAATAATTGATGCAGTTCATTGAACCCAGTGGTTCAGCTGGTGTGATTGATATTGAAAGTAAATGTAGCTGAAAAAAATATGGCAATCATTCAAGAGCCTTGTTTGTCTACCTCAGTGTTGTGATCCCCAGAATTAAAAGGTTTGTGGGGAGCCCTGTCAGTGGCCAGAGACACGCAACCAGGTATGGTCTGGGTACTCTATGCTCCTTTCAACCAGAGTAGTTCATCTCTTTCACTTGCTGAGATTGCCCCTTAAGTGTTGTTTGAACAAAAGCTTTTTAGGCTAAAAACAAAATTTGAAAACTCCCCATCAATTGCATAAATATGACCAAAGTCTTCTTAGTTCTCAATTGCATCATCATTCGTTCATTCACCCATTTATTTATTAATTTATTCAAGAAATGTTTTTGAGCACATACATGTGTGAATGGTAGCTTAGACTGTGAGGAGGAGCCCCTGTCCTCAGGTGCACCAGGAACTAGCTGTTCCTGATGCAATCATTTGTACCTGGTGAGAAAAAATAAAAAGATAGTTTGCAAGGTTTTCCTCTTATGCTCTTATCCAGTTTATACAGTTTCCCTTTTCCTTGTTCTCAAGATAATCAAATAAGTGAGGACAATTAATTTTAACAAATTTTCTGTCATATTAAACTGCAAAATATGGTAAATGTTCAGAATTTGGTTAAGAGATCAGAAAATGTCACTCTGTGAAATTGAAGTTGACCTCTAGCTCTGTCTTACTCAATTCCTGTGAACCTAGCAGCTACTAGGGTGGGGCACGTGGGGTCCAGAGGATGCCACCTAGAGATTGTTACAGGGCTTTTTCCCCTCTGCGTCGAATGAGAGCTTTGAGACCAGCATAGCACACCCCATGCTGAGATTCTGGAGAGAGCTAGCCTTAAGGATCCTGACCTTCAAGGGAAGCATCAACTGGTCATGGTCTAGGAAACAGAGAAGGAATTGGATGGTAGACTGGTTTTTTCCACCTTGAGGTGGGAGAGTGGAGAACAGGGAGCAGAGCAATTTTATCCTGATGCTTTGATGGAGGATTGACAACCTTCCTGTTGCTGCACTGCCAGACCACAGTACCTTCTACCTCTCGTGACCATCCTCACTTAAGGTATCAGCCACACAAAACTCCCAATGGGCAAATAAACAAAATTACAGCACATCTAAGCAGGCCTAACAGTAGAAAGAGATAAACAAAGGAAACAGTCAGAATAGGCCTGTAATGACATAGAGATGCTGGATGAAAGAGAACAACTTAAACCAAACAATAGTTAGAACTCTTAAAGTTTTAAGTAAAGCACAAATTAGACTTCCTAGAAATAAGAAAACATAACTTCCAAATAAAAATTCAATATTTGACTTATAGGAGAGGATAGTATTTATATAATCAGGAAAGAATGATACCTCTATATTTTTGCTTGAAAGAATACATTGAAGATCTCCTACATGCCTGGCATTAGGCTAAGTGCTGGAGATAAGTGGCAATAAGAAAATTATGGCTTTCTCTTCCTGGAGCCAAAAGACTTGAGAATGACGAAAAGGGTGGTCAAGGAAGGCCCTTCTGAAAAAGTAACATGATAATGAGTACAATTAAAGTTTAAAATAGAATAATGCTCATAAGAAAATTTAAAAATTAAAATAGATGAGATTATCTCTTTGAAGTTACCTGACTGAGATGAACTGTAAATATGCCACTTATGCTGTCCAATGCTCATCAAAGGACGAGGGAGTCTTCAAAATTCTAACAAGAAGAGTAAAGTGTAAATAATATAATAAAGCCCATGACACAATTAATTTTACTATGACCAAGGATATGTCATAATGGGAGTGCAGTAGGTTGATAGCAACTAACACTTTTTGAACAGATGTACCTTGCACTGTGCTAAGGACTACATTTATTGACTCATTCAGTCCCTATAAAGTGGCTTCTATACCTTCCCCATTTGATACATAAAAAAATCGGAGGGGCAGAGTGGTTATTCATTCACAAAGCTAGTAAGTAGCCGAGGCAGGATTCAAACACAGGTTTTACCTGACTGCAGTGAATTCTTTTCCACTACTCTAAACAACCCTAATCTGGAGTCTTGAGAGTCAAAGACATTCTTGTGTCTCTAGTACGGTTCTGGGAGAAGGGAGATCTTCTAATGACCAGTCCTATTTCTGGAGAGAGAAGTATTCTTCGAGTCTACAAAGGAATTCATTAGGCAGATTGCTGTACTTTGCTGAAAATACCTCTTTTTGTCATTCAGTTCTCTTGTCTTTAATTCTGGACTTTCAATCAATAAATTGGTTTCTGACCTATATTGTGTTTTGCTGAGTGAACTTGGGTCTTGTGAATATGACTGTGGCTTTTCTGACAAACATACGTCCCTTTGTGAACTCTTAAACTGGCTTCTTATGAATTTGGGTAGTATGAATCGTTTGCTCAGACCCAATCATGGCTTTTAAGATGCAGTTTATTTTTGTTACATTTAAAACAAATGACAGACACCTGGTGAAACCCAGTCCCAGTAGTCATCTCTTAGACTTTAATATATATTTATCTGCAATAAAGAAATTATCTTCCACAAGTGGGTGCTTTGAGATGAAATAAATAGGGCTTATATATTCAGCACTGCTACTATAAATGTTCTTTTTCAAACAAATGTAATGAAATAAGCATACATAAAAATGTCAGTGAATTATGTGGACTCCACTGAAAATTGCACAGGGAGGCAGATAAAGTTTATTTGAGTTAAAAAAATGATTAAAGAAGACAATTTAGGTGATACAAACAAACTTTATTTAACACTTCATGAAGTGGGCAGTCTCCTTTTGGATTGAAAAATGAGGTGGAAGGCAGAAAGCTTTATTTTTTGGTGAGGAAGATTTGCCCTGAGCTAACATCTGTTGCCAATCTTCCACTTTTTTTTTTTTTGAGGAAGATTCACCCTGAGCTAACATCCGTGCCAATCTCCCTCTATTTTGTATGTGGGTCACTGCCTCAACATGGTGTGTTGAGGTGTCCACACCCGGGTTCTGAACCGGCAAACCTGGGCCACCAAAGCTGAGCACACTGAATTTAACCACTATGCTATGGGGCTGGCCCCTAGAAAGCTTTTATAGGATAAAAAATAAAGAACAAGGGAGAGACAAATAGAAAATATCTGATTGGCTGGGGCCACGTAGTCAATTTTGTTTGGAATGAAAAGGCCCAGAGTTGGTTTAGAATTTGGGGATTGGCTGACTGAATGGACTGTTTCTGGTCAAGTGGAGCATTTGCAGGAACAGGAAGATTATCTAAATTTTGGTTTGCTGATGTGGCACCCCAGGCTGGAGCAACTCTATCTTGAGCCTACAAAGTTATTTCAACAGGAGTAACTCATTTTTCCCTGGATATCTCCCATGTATACATGAGTATACATGTTAATAAACTTGTTTGTTTTTCTCTTGTTAATCTGTATTTTATTACAGGATTAAGAACTCAGAAGGATAGAGGGAAAATTATTTCTCCTCCCTTACATAGTCTAGCTCTTCAGAAAATGTCCAGTCAATTTTTCTGAAATGGTAATTAATGGGAAGCAGCTGTCTTTTCTCTTTTATTGACAAAGTAGAATTTGTGGGAGTGATATGGGGATTAATATTTATAAAGTACTTTTTGAGAGGAAGAAGCACTGTGATTATTCAATAGAGTGTAGAGTTATTGGATAGTGAGATTAATCAATCTCTTGTAAATCTCTTTAAGTAGGTAAAATAGATACAACAAAGGACCTGATCATAAGCCCCAAAAAGGCATTAGGTGCTCATCAGTGTGCCCTGTCAGGCTTGGCAGTATTTCAGAAAAGTCTGCAGAGTGTCACTCCTTCTGCATGTCCCCTCCCAGTGTAGCTCATCACTGGTTTGTAACCTTGGTAAGACTAATGGGCAGCTATTGCCCACCCACCTAATGGTTCTTTTTACCAAGATGTCATATTACAAGAAATAGGCCTGCTCCCCAGAGTAATGTAGGTTTTTACCGAAGATTTAATGGGAAATGGAGAACAGAGTTTATATTACATATACCACAGTAATACTCAGTAAAATCTCTATATTACAGCTCTGATCTATTCCCAAAGGTCCTTTCTGGTTGACAGTATCCTTATGTCCACAACCTAATCTATCCTACAGCCTCCAAAACCTCATCTTTTTTTTTGGAGCCCTTTAGCTCTATCCACACCTCACTTTGCAAAATAAAGCATGTTGGCTAGCCAGCCTTTTAGCCCTAGGAAATCAATTCAGGTTCAGGGACTACTCTATGGTTACTCAAGTCTGTCCCTGAAGTTTTAGTCCAATATTCCAGGAAACAAATCCAGTACTCCAAAAAGCAAAGTATTAACACTTAAAAAAGTAGGTAGGTGAGGGTGGGGAGGAAGGAGAGAGGCAATTCTGCTGTTAAAAGAAACAAGGTTTTCTTTTTTTTCTCCAAGTGCTAACATCTGGATTTGTCTTCTCATCTTTAGACTTAGCTGGTACCCAGAGTCAATCAATTAAATATAAGATCTGATCTGAGATAAATGATAACATGAGGGGGGGCCGCCCGGTGGCGCAGCGGTTTAGTTCGCGCTTGGCAGCCCAGGGTTCGCGGGTTCGGATCCCGGGCGCCTGCCGACACACTGCTTGTCAGCCACGCCGTGGCGGCGTCCCATATAAAGTGGAGGAAGATGGGCACAGATGTTAGCCCAGGGCCAGTCTTCCTCAGCAAAAAGAGGAAGATTAGCAATGGATGTTAGCTCAGGGCTGGTCTTCCTCACACACACACAAAAAAAATGATAATATGAGGAAATATAAAGTCACAGTGCCTGAATTTCTTCACCATTCAGTATGTCCCAATATTTACTTTTAATCTAAAATAGTTTGTGAACAGAGTTAAATTCAAGAAATTGCAAATGAGCAATAGTTACTTTTTTTTTTTTTTGGTGACGAAGATAAGCTGTAAGCTAACATCTGGTGCCAGTTCTCCTCCTTTTTGCTGAGGAAGATTGACCCGGGCTAATATCCATCCACATCTTTCTCTACTTTATATGTGGGATGCCTGCCACAGCATGGCTAGATGAATGGTGCATATGTCTGCGCCCGGGATCTGAAACTGCAAACCCTGGGCCGCTGAAGCAGAGCGCGTGAGCTTAACCACTACACCACTGGGCCAGCCCCAATAGTTACTTTTTTTAAATGTTAAAAAATTGTGTGGGTAGTAAAATAAATGTATTCAAGAAATGACATTCAAATGTTGTTTGAAATAAGCTAGTAGGTAAACTTACCTTTGGGAGGATTTCATTTAAAATTCAAAATATTTAGAGAGATAATGAGGCAAAGGAGATAAAGTTTATAATTCAGATACTTATGTTTTACATGAACTTGGTTTGAAACAAATATAAGTAAAATATAAAAAGTAGAGAAAGTATAATACTTGTTAAAAGATAAACTGAGGCATATTACAAATTTTAAGAGTCTGTGTGAGCAAAAAAGGCAATGCCAAACGGGAAATGGTTAGGAGGCTCCCCTGACAGGAGCCAGGGGAAGGACTTATATAGAGAAGGTGCAGAAGAAAAACAAGGACAGTATTTGGTTGGTTACAGCTTAAAGCCTAGTTGGCTGTGTGTCATTGGTTGTCCTTAGGTTTCGATTTCTTAACCTTAAGGCATTTATAGGCTTAAGTTTTGGTCTGCTTACATAGGCCACCAAAGCATTAGCGCCACTTCGGTCAAATGGCCTCCTTGTTTAATTTAACATACTAAACACTACAAAACAGACCATAAAGTTAAATGAAGAAAATATTTATAAAGATGACTCATTAAGTGACATAATTTTCAATATTCAAGATAGGCACAATAAAGTACTTTTTAAATAAGTATTCAAGAGTTATTATCCGGAATTAATTATGAAAGGGGAGAGATCACTGAGCTCTCTGGGAAGAGAGAACTGTTATCTTTGCAGGAATTATTCTAAGGGGAACACTTTTTCAGTGTGGCCCACCTCTGTGTCGCTCTCAGAGACGTGAAGGCCAAATTGCCACCAACGATAGAGGTTCCTATTGCTTTAGACTGGATGATTCTCCTAATTGTTGCAAATTTTAAATGTTGGCAATTCTGTTGTTCAAACAGTGCTTAAGCACTTTAAAAGTAATGAGTTGACATGCCTTGTGTGTATTTTCTAAATCTTTAAAGCGAATCTTCAAATATTGGGATAGTAAGGGAAAACTGTGCTTCTATGGAGAGCTATGCATTGTCGAGAGCACATCCTTCCAGGTTATCTGATATGGATTCTATGGGAGCTATTTTACAACTCCGAAACTTGTAGATAACTGAGAGCAGTGCAAAATAATTCTTGTGTATAGACATACAAACTGTCCTGTAGCGGTTCAGTTGAATTTCCTCCCCTCGCTGAGGAATTAAACTAGTTTTACCTCCATTTGCACACTCATTTCAACATTCTTTATCTATAAATGTGTCTGTTCTTTGAATTCTCTTTTGAACTGATTGTAACATCTTACCCACTCCCTCATTAATGAGTTAAAGAAAAGCTTTAATGTATTCCCTTTTATATCTGTATGAGTCACAATTTTACTTTAAAAAAAAATTGTCCTTTAACATTACTTAGGAAACAAGCTTCCTTCTACACTCAATTACTTGAAATGAGTGACCAGAACATCTATTACAATGGCAGCTATATCTTCCCACATTAATTAAACATACTCTCTGCTTAGTGAATATGTTAAAGAAATTTCTGCTCTAATTAGTTTCTCACTAATCAATCATTTCAGTCTAATTGTCCTCTTTGCAGGGGATGCGTGGAAGTAGGGCTTACCCAAGTGTAATCGCTGTAACTGCATGCTAATGATTCTTTCTGCATTGCAACTGTTGTTCCTTTTTTATAGGGCTGATACTATTCCATGAAGTATAGAACTAAGTCTCCTGTTAATCTCATAGCTGCTGATTGTGAGATTACACTTTATTTTGAATTACAAAGGCCCCTAAAAGAAAACCTCCCATGAGGCCAGCCACATGGTATAGTGGTTAAGTTCAGCATGCTCCGCTTCAGCGGCCTGGGTTTGCAGGTTCAGATCCCGGGCATGGACCTACACCACTCTGCAGCCATGCTGTGGTGGTGACCCACATACAAAATAGAGGAAGATTGGCACAGATGTTAGCTCAAGATGAATCTTCCTCAGCAAGAAAAAAAAAAAAAAGAAAACCTCCTTTGTTTTCTCTACTCACATTTCTGATACCAAGTGTGTGGAGGTTTTACCCATACCATCCAATTCTCCAGTTCTCTGTGGACACCAACTGGGTGTCCTACGGTTTAATTCAATTCTGACATTAACTGCCTGGAGTTAGTGCAGACTCCACAGATTAAGGATTCAGTCCCACAAAACTGCCTCCCTCTACTTCAGATACTAATTGCAAGTCCAGCTTGTCACCTGCACTTCTGGTGACTGGCTATAAATTGGAGGTTCCCACAACCCCCTCTTCAGGTTTGACAGTTTGCTAAAATAGCTCACAGAACTCAGGAAAACAGTTTACTCACTTATTATAAAGGATACAACTCAGGAACAGGCAGATGGAAGAGATGCATGGGGGGAGGGGTGTGCAGCTTCCACGCTCTCTTTGAGCACACCACACTCCCAGCATCTTGATATGCTCGGCAACCAGGAAGCTCTCTGACTTCCTTTGTGTATGGTTTTTGTTGAGGTTCCGTTATGCAGGCATGATTGATTAGCTCATTGGCCATTGGTGACTCAGTCAATCTCCAGCCCCTCTCCCCTCCCCAGAGGTCAAGGGGTAGGGTTGAAAGTTCCAACCCTCTAATATATGGTTGATTCTCCTAGCAACCAAGCCTTCATTCTTAGGGGCTTTCCAAAAATCACCTCATTAACGTAAACTCAGATGTGGTTGAAAAGGGGCTTGTTGTGAATAACAGAAGACCCTTCTTTCACCTTTGTCACTCCGGAGCTGTTTCAAGAACTGGGGACAAAAACCAAGCATTATAACAGAAGATGCTCCTTTAGCTCTTATCACTTAGGAGATTACAAGGGTTTTAGGAGCTCTGGCTAGGAGCCTGGATGACCAAATATACATTTCTTATTATATCATAATATTACAGCCACTTTCTTTCCTGAATGGGGAAGAATTATGGTGTGTATTAGTGAAGAAAGTAAGTTATCATACAATAAGCTTTTGTTAAGCACCTAGTATATGATGACATCTCTGCAAGATGCTACAACATATTAAAAAAAGACAGTTTTCATCAACGGGGTCACAACCCAATTGGCAAGGGGAAATTAAGGAGCAAGAAAATAGAAATCAATAAAAGACTAGACTGGTGAATATTAACAATGCAGTAGAACTTCAGAGAAAGTAGTAATCGGCATGGGCTGGAGTATTAAGGGAGGGCTTCCTGGAGGAGGTGATACTTAAGCTGGTATTGAAAGACGAACTGAAATTAGAAATCAGTGTCAGGGGTGGGGGTTTAACTTTTTTGTTTTTTTTTTTTTTGGTGAAGAAGACCAGCCCTGAGCTAACATCCCAGCCCATCTTCCTCTACTTTATATGGGACGCCACGGCATGGCTGACAAGCAGCGCCTCGGCGGGCGCCCAGGATCCGAACCCACGAACCCCGAGCTGCCAAGCGCGAACTAAACCGCTGCGCCACTGGGCCGGCCCTGGGGTTTAACATTTTAAACAAAGGTGTTTAGCCCAGGATCCATGCTTGAGATTCAAGAAATCCCTGAAATTGTGCCAAATTTTGGACATATTTGTGCTTCCGTATTTTTCTTATGAGTGGGTCCATAATTTTATCAGCTTCTCGAAGGGGTCTGTGACCACTCAAGAGTGAAGAACCAGCACTTAAAACTGTGTATGCAGGAACAGGGGACCTTCAATCTTGGTCTTGTTCCGGGAAGTGGCAAAACATTACAGTTAATGTCATCTCAACGCTTATAGTAATGAAATGCCAGAGAACGGTCTCTAATGCGCGGCGTGAGGAAGCATTGACAGGTGGAATAAAGGGGATAAACACATTCCTGCCAGCAGCAGCAGGAGAGAGGCCACTTCCTCCAACTTTATTATCATCGGTCTTCTAGACATGTGTAAGAGTCATTCACTTGGATTTTCTAACTTAAACTGAATGCAGTTTATATATAGTTTCTGTTCTTACATTGGAAAAGTGTAAGTTTGTAGAAAATAGATAAATCTGATAAATTAAAACAAGTTGGATTTTCTCTTCTTAAACATGAACATGCTTATTCTTTACTCCTGTGCCTCCTTTCTCTGTCTGTCTCTCACTCCTGTTGAACACAAAGGGACATAAGTGTAAGCAATCCTGGGTAATCTGTACACACATTTTTCTTTTTATTTCCCACATCTCCTGTCTTGAAGGTAACAAAAATATCTTTACTTTTCCTTTTCCCCTAAAATTTTGTGTTTAATTTAAAGACATGCTCAATAAGTATAGAAATCTTTTAAGATGCAAATTTTTATTTAAAAAGGGGTGTGAAAAAATAGAATCCGTTACTTAGAACTCTTTACCCAATTACTTCCACTCTATCATAGAGTGGAAGTTTCTGTGGGTGCCAGCTGTGTTTTCCTTGTGGTATAAAGGCAAGCAATTTGAGTAAATTAAAGAATGTTTGCAATTGATGTGTTATAGAGCTGTCCTCGGAAGTGTACATGGTATTTTCAAGATGATAGGCTGTAATAAGTATTTTGTCTTTTCAGTGTTAGGACTGGTAAAATGCTGTCCCTTTTCTTTCTCAGTTATGGTAAGAAAACTAACATGGAATGAAATTCTATGTAACAATATCTGTATTAGTTTCCTACGGCTGCCATTGCAAAGTACTACTACATGGATAGCTTAAAACAGCAGAAATTTATTGTCTTGCAGTTCTGGAGGTAGAAGTGTGAGATGACGTGTTGGCAGAGTTGGTTTTTCCTGATGTCTGTGGAGGAGGATCTGTTCCAGGCCTCTGTCTCAGCTTCTGGTGGTTTGATGGCAATCTTTGCCATTCCTTAGCTTCTGGACACATTACCTCAATCCCTGCCTTCATCTCCATGTGACATTCTCCTCGTGTGCATGTTTGTGCCCAAGTTTCCTCTTTTTATAAGGACACCAGTCATATTGGATTAGAGGCCCACCTCACTCCAATATAACTGTCTCTTAACCTAATTAACCACATCTGTGATGCCCCTATTTCCAAATAAAGTCACATTCTGAGGTACCAGGGGTTAAGACTTCAACATGTGAATTTTTGTGGGATGCAGTTCAGCCCATAACAATATCACTTACTGAATACCTTCAATATGACTTGGTCAAAGCATAAGCACATAATGACTGGAAGATGTTTTTAAAAGGTTTTTCACAGTATTGAACCAATAGCATGGTTATAAAATCTGACAACTTACTGAGCTCATTACTCAGTGTCAGAAAGAGCCTTACATTTTGATGGTTTACCAAATACAGTGATTTCAGATGATTCCTACATGGATTACTGGTATTGCCAATTATTTGTACATATTCTAAGACTATGATTCTCTGATGTCACAGAGCATCCTAGGGACATCCGTGTCCTAGGGACAATACTGGAAAATGCTCTGAGGACTAGTATGCTACTACCTGCTGGGTGATATTCGGGGGCCTGTGGTTGGGGTGGAACTAGTAGTTTTGATAGATACGAATAAATTGTTTTGATTGTGGATTTAAGTTGGTGTTGGTATGAATTGTTTGTTATTTAATTTTCTCAGTGTAAGAATGGGATAATAATAATAACCATTTCATAGGATCTTTTTGAGAAGAAATGTGATAATAGTTCTAAGCTTTTAAAATAATACTAACTATGCAGCGAACACTCAAAAATGTTAGCTATCGTTAGTTTTCTTTCAAGTGCAATGAATTTAATTGGTAATAAGAAAGTGCAATTGAAGTAGGTAAAAGTAACTGGTTCCCTCTGTAATCTCTGGGCCTGTGAGCTACTTTGTCCCTGCAAGGAAGTGAGAGCCAGAGCTTTTCCCTAAACCCAGAGGGACTCCTTGTAAGAACCCATCCTGTATATTGAACTCCCCTCCCACTTAAAGTCCTAAACCAATTGAAGCCATCTGCTCCCATCCACTGGACCTTGGCCTCAGTCTTTTTCAGGGCTCAGCCACAGAAACACATCGCTCCTCAGAGGGAGCTGGCTAACCAAGAAATTGTTGTAAAGTTGCCTTTCCTGTTCCTCCTGTCCAATCTAGATTTAGGATGAAATCTAGGCATGGTAGCAATAATGCAAGTGTGAGTGTAACCTTCTCAGTAGGCGAGCAGTATAGGGTAGTGGTTGAGCAAGACTCTGGAACCAGACCTGCCTAGTTAGCTCTTTGCTACTCACTACTTGTGTGATACCAGCACTGGACATGGGTTTCTTCAGTGGTAACGTGGGTATGACAATGAGTTGTGTAAAGCACTTAGAATACTATTTGGCACATAACAAGCGCTTGAAAGCTGTAGCTCTCCTACCTGGTTGGAATTCCAACCCAGATGTTTATTGAGCATCTACCCTGTGAACAAGGCCAGTGTTGTCTCTGCTCCTACACAACTGCCATCCACAGACTGGCTCCAAGTCCAAGGTCTTTCACTAGAGCTCAATTGTTATGCTGCAGGAAAAAGGTAATATGTGATAACTAAAGTCACATTTGTGATTTCAACTAATATTTCTTACATTTCTATCAACTCTCCTCCTTGTAAAAGTGTCAAACAATAAAGAAGCATTTTGAATGTAATGTCAAAGTCCCTCTCTATTTTCTTTGCTCTTGATCCTGCCCAAATTCCACTCTACTCCAGGGGGCTCACTGCTGACGGTTTATTGTTTATACTTCCCATCCTCTTTCTCTACATTTACAAACATATATAGGTATATACATGCATTTATGTATATGTATGCATGTATAAACATATACACACACATCTATATTTTAAAGGAAAGAAACCATTCTACATACAAAGTATTGTGTGTTTTGACTTGATTTTCACTTAAGTATATGTGTTGGCAATTTACCCATGTTGATACATGTAAATCTAGTCCATTTTATGACTAGCACAATTTTTTCAACATTCCTTATGAACATTTAGGTTTTTTTCTCAAAAAATTTTTTTCTCATGGACAGTGCTGCAGTGAACATTTTTTAGTACGTATGAGACTATTTATTTAGATTAGAATCTTAGAAGTGGAATTGTTGGGTCTAAGGGTGTGTTCATTTATAAAGTTTTGTAGATGTTAATAATGACCTTTTAAAAGGTCTTTACCAATATTTACTCCCATGAATAGTATATAATAATGCATGTTTCCTTGCATCCTCTCCATGACTTCCTGTTATCAATCTTTTAAATATTTGTTAATCTAAGGAAAATAAATAACATTTTTATGGCTGCTTTAGTATGTATTTCCCTGATTACTCATGAAGCAGAGAATGATTTCTTGTGTTTATTGACTATTTGTACATTATTTTTGTGAACTGATCATTTATATCTTTTGCGCGCTTTTCTGTTGGATTGTTGATATTTTTCTTACTGATTTGCAGGAGCTCTTTAAATGTTGTAATATCAATAATTTCTTGTCTGTGTTGCAAGTATTTTCTCTAAGCCTCTTGCTGCTCTTTAATATTACATATAATATCTTTTACTAATACAGAATTTAAAATTTTATGTATTCAAATTGGTCAGTCTTTTGTTTCATGGCTTCTGGATTTTGTATATCAATTAGCAATATCTTTCCCATTCAAATAAAAATAATCCTCTATATTTTGTTCTATTAATTGTTAGCTTTCTTTTCATCATTTGTTTTTTAGACCAGGTGGAATTAATTTTTACATAGGATCTGAAGTGGGGATCTAATTTTATTTTTTTCCTAAAGGAGTGGTCCATGGTTCCAAACCCAGTTATTGACTTGGAAATTCTACCTTAGCTACACACACATGATTTTCTAGATTATTTTATTTTATTATTCCATTGGCATTGCCGCACTGCTTTAATAACCTAGCTTTACTGTATGCCTTAACAGCAGTTAGGACCAATCCTCCCTCATCATTCTTCTCTTTCAAAATGTTTTTGGCTACTCTTGTATGAACTATGAACTTCGGAATGTGATTTTTAAGTCCCATAAACCGTCCTATTGGGATTCCCCCAAATATATTGATCAATTGGGGAAGAAGTGACAGCTTTACGTATTGAATTTTCACATTCAGGAGCATGGTATATCTTTTATTTATTTAGGTCTATTTTTCTGTCCTGCAGTAAAGTATTATTCCCAGGTATTTAACTCTTAGATATTTCTTTTTTGTTTTAAATTTCAGCTTTATTGCAGTATAATTGGCAAAAAAAATTGTAAGATATTTAAAGTGTACGTTGTGGTGATTTGATATATGTGTACATTGTGAAAGGATTCCCCTCATCCAGTTAATGAGCATATCCATCACCTCACATATTTATCTTTTTTTTGGTGAGAACATTTAAGTTCTACTCTCTTAGCAAATTTCAGTTATACAATACAGTGTTATCAATTATAGTCACTATGTTTTACATTAGATCCTCAGACTTTATTCATCTTCTAGGTAAAATTTGTTCCCTTTTACCAACCTCTCCCTATTTCCCCAACCCCCAGGCCCACTTTTCTACTCTCTGTTTCTATGAGTTTGACTTTTTCTTTTAAAATTCTACATATAAGTGATACCATGCAGTATTTGTCTCTCTATGTCTGGCTTATTTCACTTAATATAGTGCCTTTAAGGTCCATCCATGTTGCTGCAAGTGGCAGGATTTCCTTCTTTCTCATGGCTGAATAATATTTCATTGCATACATATACACCACATTTTCTTTATCCATTCATCTGTTGATGGACACTTAAGATTGTTTCCATATCTTGGCTATTGCGAATAATGCTGCAATGAACATGGGAGTTCAGATGTCTCTTCAATACACTATTTTCATTTCCTTTTTATGTACCCAGAAGTGGGATTGCTGGATCATATGGTAGTTCTATTTTTAAATTTTTGAGGAACCTCCGTACTGCTTTCCATAGTGGCTGCATCAATTTACATTTCCACCAACAGTGTACAAGGTTCCCTTTTCTCCTCATCCTTGCCAACACTTGTTATTTCTTGTCTTTTTTGGTAATAGCCATTCTAACAGGTGTGAGGTGATATCTCATTGTGGTTTTGACTTGCATTTCCCTGATGATTAGTGATGTTGAGTACATTTTGATGTTCCTGTTGGCCATTTGTGTGTCTTCTTTGGAAAAATGTCTATTCAGTTCTTCTGTCCATTTTTAATTGGATTGTTTGGGTTTTTGCTGTTGAGTTGTATGAGGTCTTTATATATTTTGGATATTAACACCTTATCAGACATATGACTTGCAAATATTATCTCCTTACATATTTCCTTTTAGTATTATTCCCAGGTGTTTATGAGTTAGTTACTATTATTATGAATGGAATAAATGTTTCTGTTACATTTTCTGGTATAGTATTGCTGATATCTACACTTTATTTTTGTTGTTGAGTTTTTTTTCACTTGGCTTACTAAATTTTCACATTGTTTTTAATAGTTTTTCATTTGATTCATTTGAATATTCTAGGAGAAAATTGTAGAATTTACAAATGCCAACAGTTTTCTGTACAGCTAGTCTTACTGGAGAAATAAAAACCACTTTAAGTGTTTACTACAAAGAGATTTTAAAATGGGAAAGTGGTTACAGAGGTGAGGGGCGCTTGAAAAACCACACCAGTTACAAGGAGATAACCCAGGGGTTAGTAACAGCAGAAAGTCACAACCACTGACTGAAGAGATAAAGGGAGGAGGCAGTGTTACTAGAGCCCTGGGGCCAGGGTCACTCCAAGGAAACTGGAAGCATGGTGGACCTGTCTGGTGGGAGCAGGAGTCATGCAGGAGGCACAGCTGCTGCCAGAGAAGCTATAGGAGGCTGAGAGGAAGTGGGAGAAATATCTCACCTTCTCCCTTCCCACACCCTCCAATCTCCCACCAGCGCCTCTCACCTGTTGGATTTAGCTGGACACTAGTTGAAAAGAAAGTTTGGAAAATGCAGCCTGCAGGGGTTGGCCCCTCTATAATACAGAGCAAAATGTGAGATGTTTCAGGAGTGGATCTGAGAACAGACAGGGCTAGGATTGGCTCACTTTGCAATATTTGTACCTTTTAACTCTTTTTTCTCATTTTATTCCGTTGGTGGGGACCTATGGCACAATACTGAAGAGTGCTGGGAATAGGAAGTCTCCATGCTTATTCATGATTTTAGTAGGATTATTTCTAATGTTTCAATCTTAAATAAGATTCTTATAATTGTTTATAATTACTATTTATCAAACTTTTAGAAATCAAATCCTTTTTAGCATATACCGATAAAAACAAATTTTTATATATGTATACATTAATTTGCTATATTAATATAGTGAATAACACTAACAGATTTGCTAATGGTGAATCAATCTTCCGTTGTTTGGAAAAACCTTACTTTGTCAGAATGTATTGTTCTTTTTAATAAAGTGCCATATTAGATTTGTTAATATCTTATTTAGGACTTTTGTATCTATGCTCATAGGTGTTATGAACCTAGAGGATGATGCTAGTCTTAAGAATGGGTTAAGACTCTTTCCATCTTTTCTTTGCCCTGTATGTAATATAAAGATTTCCTGCTCTTGAATGTTTGGAAGAATTCCCACTTAAAACCTGGTGTTTGATGCCTTTTTAAGGGATAGAGCATTCATAACCTTTTCAAGTTTTTCTATGATCATGCTTTCTTTCCTTTTTGAGTCAATTGCTGAAATTTGCCTTAACAAAACTTTGTCTAGTCAGGAAGGCTGGGGAGTCCATGGGCATCTTGGTCTCTGATTAGCCAGGTGCCTTGGAGAGACACAGCCCTTGTGCATTTGATGGAGGTTACATAACCAGGATGCTTTTTCTGAGATGATTTGCTTCTATAGGAGCAATATGTACCTCATTAGGTGTCAATTTAGAGAATGGTATAAAGAAAGATTTTTTTTTTGCCCTAAAGGCCACTTTTTCCATTATTTCAGGGACACATGTATCTGAAACTCACTCAGAAGAAAACAGTGCTACCACCTTAGCCAAAGAAGTGCTGTCTTGGGGATGGCATCCCAGCAGTCTTTTCATGTGTGAGGTGACAAAGTGCTGTTATATTGGGATAGAAAGTGGGCCATGTCCAGGGTGAGCCATCTCCGCTAATTAAATCCATTTTAAACCCAGAGGTCCTTTTACTTGTTCTTTACCAATATTGGAAAAAGGATTTATTCATTTTTCTCGCACTCCTCACTGTGAAGCAAGAAACCTAGAAACGTTTTAATTTTAAAGGTGACTACAGATTATGAAAGACATCATCTAACACATATTCAAGGCCAGCATGGGACATTATGAGGTGAGTATGGAGAGCAATAGATTTCTTCAAACCCCTGACTCTATTTTGATACGGCAGGAATTAGGATAAAATTAACATCCGGGGCAGCCTTAGGAGAAAAAAAATAACTAAATTTCTAGGTCACTATGTGATTACATTTATGTAAGCATGGCCACTGGGAAGTTTAGCTTTGTTCTGATGGGAAGTTGATGGGTTGATTGTATATGTGTGAACTACCCACCCCGCTCCATCAGATAAACCACTGCATTCTCTCTGTGCTTCCACCCCTTTTACTTCACTGCATGTTCACCATATGCCTAGTCCCCACTTGCAATCCCTCTCATTCTTACTCCCACTCCACATGCTGCAGCCACTGGGACACCCAGAACAATTCTCCTGGTAAACCATATTAGGAGGAAAGAAGTGAGAAAACGCTACTTTGCTCCAGGTACCATACTAGGTGTTTTCCGTACATTAAGTGAGGCCAATTACCCCTAACAATGGTTCTCAAACTTTAAAGATGAATCATGTGGTTTAGCATTTTAAATTTGATTCTTGATATGTAAGATTGAGATCTGCTAACTTAGCTACAAGAGCTCAGCTTCTCTACTTACACAAACTTTGATCTGAATACGCCTTTGCTACTTACTACAAATGTGGCATTGACAAGTGCATTAACCATTTTAAGATTAGTTTCTTCATCAGAAAATGAATATTTTAATAACAATATTAAGAATAAATGAGATTACATGTGCACACTGAGGGTTTAGCACAATGCCTAAAACACTTTCAGTAATCAATCAATGTCCGTTATCATTACTTGAGTTAGAAGACTTGGGTTTTTCCCCTAATAGTGTGTTACTTTGGACAACTTATATAATTCCTTTGTGCTAATATTTAATCATTTGAAAATGTATTTATGTTTTGCTTTTTTATTTTTTTCTACAACTTCGTGATGTGTTCTTCTATCTTAATCTTCAAACAACTTTGTCTGGTAAGTATTGTTCATTTTTAAGAGGAGAAACTTGAAACAGATTGGTATGTTCCCCAAGGTCACAGAGTTATTCAATGGTGGACGAGGATTTGAACACAAGTTCTCTGATGCTAGATCCTGATTCTTTTGTCTATATATCACAGTGGTCCTCAAATGAAGGAGTTGAACATGTGATCTGTATGATCCCTTCTGGCACTAAAGCAACTGCATCAAATGTTTCACTCTTAGGGGCAGCTCTATGGGAATTGAATGCCCAGGGTGAAAATCAGGTCTGAAGCAGTCAAAACAACAACTACAACAAATGAAGAAAGACAATACTGAAGATGGCTAACTGTGTAGAAAATGCAGGATGTATGAGGAAAATTGTTGGGTCAGTGAGACCCTTTGTGAGGCCCCAGTTACCTTCAAATATAATATTAAACCCAAAGTCCAGCAGCCAATGAATCTGTTGTCCCTACCTCTGCTGCCATCACTTCCCTACAGGTAATCAAAGGGAGAGAGGTGGGGGACTCATTCACACCGGTGAGACCAAGAGTGGATTCAAATCTGCTTTCTGAACAGTGTTTTTGAGAGGTATAATGTCTCAGTTGCTCCAGGGTGCCTCACTCCCTGTACAGCTACCAGAAACCTGGGAATGAAATGAACATGCAGTCTATGGAGTTGGAATGTCTTAACTTGAATTTGGGAGGGCATAGGTCTATGCAAGTGTAACAGGATGTTGAACGGAGTTTTTCCTGTTTTTTCAGATCCTTCTGCATCCAAGGTTTGTTTTTTAGCATTCTTCAAGGGTACCAAAGAAGGTGTGACAGAGCCCAAAATTTAGAGAACGAGCTAGAGCTGTGGAGCTGCTGGCTAAAAACTGGGGTATCCAAAGCTAATAACCAAAGGTAGGAAGTACTGCGTATTCCCAAAAGAGTGCCAGCATTTAGTGCCAGTCTTCTGCCTGCTGGGCTTGCTACCAGGGGATAGTGTAGAACCAGCAGCACCACCAATCATCTGCCTTGCCCAGGTCTCCCAACTCAAAGTAAAGAAGAGGATGGGGGCTGGGGCCGGCTCGGTGGCGCAGCGGTTTCGTCCGCGCTTGGCAGCCCGGGGTTCGCGGGTTCGGATCCCGGGCGCCCGCGGACGCACTGCCTGTCAGCCATGCCGTGGCGGCGTCCCATATAAAGTAGAGGAAGATAGGCACGATGTTAGCCCAGGGCCAGTCTTCCTCAGCAAAAAGAGGAGGATTAGCAACAGATGTTAGCTCAGGGCTGGTCTTCCTCACCGAAAAAAAAAAAAAAAAAAAAAGAAGAGGATGGGGGACATGGAGGGCATGACCTTTTAGGAAGTTCAATAAGAGTGGTTTACTTTCCCTTCCTTCTTATGAGGCAATGATCTCCCCTCTCCAAAGCCAAAGGGTGAGGTCTCCAAGAAAGTCCCTCATAACTGTTGGTGGTATCCTACAAGCAGGCGAGACTGGCATTTTGTCATCCACAGAATGCTTAATGAGCTGTAGCATCTGTAGGCACAACTTGAATGTCTTCAGAGTTGTATGGAGAGTGAGTTCTTGGAGAATGTGCTCTGAAACTAGGAATTCCCTTTTAAAGTAGTCCCTCCTTAACCATGGTTTCGCTTTCCCAGGTTTCAGTTACCTAGGGTGAACCACGGTCTGAAAATATTAAATGGAAAAATTGCAGGAGTAAACAACTCATAAGTTTTAAATTGTGCACCGTTCTGAGTAGTGTGATGAAATCTCGCACTGTGTTCTCCTTCCTGCCTGGTAAGTGAATCATCCCTTTGTCCAGCGGATCCACTCTGTGTATACTACCCACCCATTAGTTACCCAGTAGCCATCTCAGTTATCGGATTGACTGTCGAGGTATGGCAGTCCTTGTGTTCAAGTAACTCTTATTTAACTTAATAATGGCCCCAAAGTGCAAGAGCAGTGATGCTGGCAATTCAGATATGCCAAAGAGAAGCCATAAAGGGCTTCTTTTAAGTGAAAAGGTGAAAATTCTTGATTTAATAAGGAAAGAAAAAAAAAGCTATGCTGAGGTTGCTAAGATCTACACTTTTATTGTAGTATGTTGTTATAATTGTTCTATTTTATTATTAATTATTGTTGTTAATCTCTTACTGTGCCTAATTTATAAATTAAACTTTATCACAGGTATGTATGTATAGGAAAAAACATAGTATATATAGGGTTCAGTACTATCTGCAGTTTCAGGCATCCACTGGAGGTCTTGGAATGTATCCCACGGATAAGGGGAACTGTATTATACAGTGATTATGTAGTTTTTGCTCAAACTGGGACACTTTTGAGAGTGAAAGGGGATGCTAATTATAATTATCTCTGGACAACAGATATAAAACAGGACTCTCCCAGATCAACCAGGACGTCTGATTACTGTATCATCACAAAGCATGTGATATATGCATGTTAATTAGTTTTAATCTGCTAACCCTATGGGTGGTTCGTTAATATTTGAAGCCCCCTAATTGGGCATGTATACTCCCGAAGTGGTTAGTTAACACTTGAATGATTGACTAATCAGAAACCCACTCTCCTAAGGTATGTTGGCTTCAGTTATCTTAGTGAATGAGCATAATGAATATTAGAAATTTTTCATTAGTGAAATCAGTGGTGCTCAAGATGTATGGATAGGTCAGTAATATTGTACTGTATGAACAGGGTATAAGTACTCAGGGAATTCAAGAGCCTACACTATTTGGAATGACTCCCTGGGTTTGGGATTCTGAGGAAATGGAGACTGTTTTCAGTTTTGTTACCTGACTCTAACCAGAAGGCTAACTGAATATCATTGCATCTGCTCCAAGAGAACCTTTCATGCACGGTTGGACAGAAAGCTAAGCTTTTATTAAGCCTACAGCACGCTGTTTTACTGCCTTCTGTAACACTTGCTAGTACTGGTAGCAAATTTATCATAGCATATCACATGGTAGCAAGGTCGGAGGGAAGGACCTATATAGTTCTTACCTACCTCTAACTGCAGGAGACTACAGTTATCTTCCAAGAAGACCCAAAATGACTTAGACCAGTGCATGGCACTTGTCATTTTCAGCCTCCCCCACTATAGAAAAGAGGGGATGCTTGACAATAGTCCTCTGAGATTTGGGGGCATGTTTGAACATAGGGTCAGGTGTCCATTGGGGCCTAGATATTAAAAAAAATTATATATATATATATATATATATTTTGGTGAGGAAGATTAGCCCTGAGCTAACATCTATTGCCAACCCTCCTCTTTTTGCTGAGGAAGATTGGCCCTGGGCTAACATTCGTGCCCATCTTCCTCTACTTTATATGTGGGACACCTGCCACAGCATGGCTTGATAAGCGGTGCATAGGTCTGTGCCCAGGATCTGAACCTACGAACCCCGGGCCACTGAAGTGGAGCGCATGAACTTAACCACTACGCCACCGGGTTGTGAGGCCTAGAGATTTTTGACATAGGGAGGCCAATGGAGGAATGGATACTTTCTGAAGTAACTGTGTGGTAGTGTGTCTAGGAAGTAGAGGGGACAGGGAACAATTGCTAAGACATCCAATTATCTAAGGTCCTTGGAGGGTGTAGAAAAGGCCTCTAAATGAAGGAACCCAGAGATTACGGGAGGGGCAGGAGCTCTGGGCTGTGGGCTAGAGAAGGAGTTGGGCATTGTATCACTAGAAGGTCCACGAGAGACACATCTGTCATTTCTAAAAGAAGCCTCCATGATGGAGGGTGCCAGAGTGAAGTTTTACACCATTCCAAGAGAACCACGCACAATGTTTATGTAATGACCACCGCATCAGCTGAGGCCTTCAGCAGTACCCAGCAGAACTAGAATAAGGTGGGGAACCCCTTCCTAATACTGACAAGTAGTCTTTCCATGACATCTGCCTCCACATGCCTTCTCCCTGTCACCACCACATGGGTTGTGGGTCCCAGAAGAGGGAGAGGGAATATATGTCTCAGAGACTGTTTCCTCCTCCTAACGCCAAGCTCTCAGAAGCAGAGAGATGGATATTTTACCAAAGATTTTGTAGGTTCACCAGTGGTTTCATGGTGTATCAAGAGAAGAAATTGATTAAATTCCAAAATTCATCTCTGTTCTCTCTTCAAACTCTTCCCTCATTTGTCCTAGAAAAACTCTCGTCTCACTCTCTCATTACGTGTCGTTTAAATTAGTAGCTTCAGTGAAACCGCTACCACCCATTAGGGAAAATCTGTGGGAGTGTTTTTGATTGTTTCCAGTCAGAGGGAGGTATTACTGGTTTTGATGAGCTGGAGCCAGAGAAGCTTAATGTCCTACAATGTGCAGCGGAGTCTCACATAAAGAATTGTACCATGTTTTCCATAACTCTTGAATGTCCTGCTGGATGTTCATGTACGCGAGAAACTCGTTTGTAGTTGTCTGAGCCTAGACCTTACCTAAAGTGTGTGTGTGAGTGTGTGTTTGGCATGGTTTTAATATACACCAGGTTTTTCAGGAATGCAACTACTATGCAAATCAAAAGAAGTTGGTGGCTTGTTTTGTCTTAAAATTTTCTGAGAGTGTTTGTCATTTCAGGACATCACATCACTAATGACCACATCATTTATGGTATTTGAGCAGCTAATGAAACCTACCAATATCAGTCTGCATTTGTAGCTATTGCAATCACGGTGATTCCATCATAGGCACAAGCATCTGACTACCTCATTATGTGTCACTGTGTAGTCAAGGTTGAGCAGTTATACATTCAAATGCCTAGTATATTATTGTCTCTTCTATAATTAGGGTTGCCAGGTTTAGCAAATAACAATACGGGAAGCCTAATTAAATTTAAATTTCAGATAAACAAAGAATAATTTTTTAGTATAAATATGTCCTAAATATTGTCCCTCTATTTATCTGGCAACCCTGTTTCTAGTACATTTAGGGAATTTTATTGAATTGCTTGAAGAGTGTGTGAATAGGAAATATTATCCAATAATTTAGTTTCTGGAGATATTATCCAACATTTATCATAAGAAGAGGTCAGTGGAGCTAGAGAGAATATAGAACCACTGGTTTAGTGTAAAACAGATGTAGCAAAGGAGGAACAACCCATTGTCTACAAGCATACAGCTTGGGCAGAGGGTCTCACACTTCCTCTTCCCATCCCCACTCACTCAAATAGTTAAACAAATGTTCTCTCAATTTAAAAAAGTATCTTCCTTGGGAAGAATTATGCTGCTAAGAAACATATTTTCTTTATTTTGTTACATCTAAATCCTAGATGTAATCAACGTACATGTTCTGTATATGGAGAGGTGGGGGTGTACAGTATTGATGGCCTAAAATACCTGGAATGTTATAACAATTTCTAGTGTTGATATTAATAAGTAAATTTTCTCTCCTTTAATAGTCATTTGTATTGCTTCCCAGACACTGATACCTTTTCCATATCTTTTGAAAAAGAAGTATAGTTTTAATTTCTGCAACTTTAATATTTGATTAAAATATTGCTACCAAAATGGGTAAAATAATATTTTAAGATAATACGCCCTATTGAGAACAACTGAAGATTGAATTATGGCTTTTTGATTACATTCAGGGAAAATCTGAAGACCATAAGCATCAGAATGCCTCCAGCTAAGCTTTACAAGGTTCAGGATGAATCACCAAGTAATTTACAAAGGACAGAGAAATTTTATGGCTCAGAAAACTGCAGAAGAATAAATAAATAAGCAAATAAAAAAGAAATAATAATCATTAGGAGAAGGAATGGCTAATCTGGTTTATTCTGATATAATTGTGGTTACTGGAGCCAGGAAGATCTTCCAGCACTGCCATCAGAACACATTATTCTCCTGCTTAAAACTCCTCAGGGACTTAGTATTGAACTCAGAGTAAAGTTCAGAATTCTCTACAAGCTCCTGCATGACCTGTTTCCTGCTTCTTTCTCCAGCCTCATCTCACACATCTGCTCCAGCCCCACTGGACTCTGTTCACTCAGGTCTTTTTCCTTAGGCTTCCGCCTTCAGGTCTTTGAACATGCTGTTCCCTCTGTCTGAAACTTCTATACCTCTCATCCTTCGCCTGGCGAATCTATCCTTCAGGTCTCAGTCTAAATGTATTTCCCCAGGGAAGCTTCCCACTTCCTCTAGGCTAAGTTTAGGGACCTCATTATATGCTTCATAACACCCTATTTAATCCATTTGAAATTATTTGATGTAATGCATGTAATTATTTGCATGAATTGGCTTAGATCAGTGTGCAGCACTTGTCACTTTCAGCCTCCTCCCCACAATGGAGAAGAGGAAGATGCTTGATATTAGTCTCTTGAGATTTGTTTGAACCCCAAACTTTTGAATATATCTGTCTTCTCTACAAGACCACAAGCTTTGTTAGGTCTGGGGTCCTATCTATCTTCTTTGTCATCATCTATTGACTGACAAAATAAGTGCTTAATATGTGACATTCGACTAATATAGTAGTATTGTTGTTAATAGTGTCATCTTTGAGATGAAATAATAATAATATATATTCCTTATATACTTTTGAAATGTAGAATTCACTTTTCTTCAGTTTGCTCGGCATAACACGGGCAAACTGAGATACTATAAATCTATATAAAAAGACTGATTCATTTACTTAATAAATATCAATTTAGTTTTTATCCTGTGCAGGGCACAATGCTAGGCACTGGGGAGATAGCAATGAACAAAACGTGCAGGCACATTCCCTACTGTAAAGGAAATTTCAACTGAAAGCAAATAGGGATTTACACATTTCATTAACTGTAACGCTGATGAGTATCATGAGGTAAAGAGGGGCTGCTATAGACCTAAATTCATGTGTTGAAACCTAATGCCCAACGTGATGGTATTTGGAGGTGGGGCCTTTGGGAGGTACTTAGCTCCTGACGACAGAGCCCTCATGAATGGGATTAGTGCCCTTACAAAAGAGGCCCAATAGAGCTCCCTGGCCCCTTCCACCATGTGAGGCTACAATGAAAAGATGGCCATCTAGGAAGTGGGCTTTCACCAGAGACCAAATCTGCCAGCACCTTGATCTTGGACTTCCCAGACTCCAGAACTGTGAGAAATAGATTTCTGTTGTTTATAAGCCACCTAGGCTATGGTATTTTTGTTGTAGTAGCCCAAATGGCCTAAGACAGGGGTCTTATCCAAGCTGAGAGCTCAGGAAAGGCTACTCTGAGGAAGTGACATTTAAACTGTGATTTGAAAGAGTGGGATGGGAGTGTTGGCTGAAGTGCCTTAAAGGAGAAAGAAGAACAGATGAGGAGGTTTTCAGAGAAGAAAGAGGATGGCCTTGCTGGAAGTGGAACCCAGCTGTCAGTTGGTACATTCTCCCCAGGTGATTTTGATGTGGACCCAGGGATGTGAACCATTGGGCTGAAGCCTTTCTATTCAAAATGTGGTCCTTGTCCGTGCAGCATCAGCATCACCAGGAGCTGGTGGGGCCTTACCTCAGTCTCAATCAGAATCTGCATAACAAAATCCTCAGGTGATTCATATATATATTACAGTTTGAGAAGCACTGGGCTAGAAAAACTAAGAAAAAAGAAAAAAAGGCCAACATGTACTAAGGATGGTGCATAGAGAATAAGGGAAAGAGTGACTGGATGAGGCTGGTGGAATAAGCAGAGCTCAGATCATGTAGGGCTAAGAACAGTGTCTCCACAGAGGAGATGATGCACCCCAGTGAGTGTGAGAAACGGCTCATTGGAGTTGAGAAACAAAATGTTAATATTCCTATTAATTGATCTCTCTCTTTTTCAACTCAAAAAGTTAAGAAAATTGTGTCTACCATGTCTTTTGATTGTTCCATAGAGGGAGATTGCTACTAGATTTGGTGAACTGGAGCCAGAGAAGCTAAATGTGCTACAATGTGTGTCAAAGTCTCACATAACAAAGAATTGTACCATGTTCTTCAAGACTCTTAGTTTTTACTATAATGATGGATACATGTCATTTATACATTTGTCCAGACCCATAGAAGAGTGGACCACCAAGAGTGGTCCCTAAGGTAAACTACAGACTTTGGGTGATTCTGATCTATCAATGTAGGTTCATCAGTTGTAACAAATGGATCACTCTGGTGAGGGGTGTTGATAATGGAGGAGGCTATGCATGTGTGGGAACAGAGGTCATATGGGAAATCTCTGTACCTTCCTCTCAATTTTGCTGTGAACCTGAAATTCCTCTAAAAAATAAGATATTTAATATGAGGATAATGCCATCCTTCCTCAGTCCAGCCCATGCATCAAATGTTCTCATGTTGTGTATAGTGCTTGAGATATTTGAGTGTGAGTGTCCCTGAGGCAGAGAAAACAGAGGCACCCTCACCTGCTTGTTGCCTTTGGAAAACTGAAGTTTGATGTGTGCTATGTGTGCTCAGTTAAGTGAATTTAAAGATTATATTCTGTGGTTTTAATTAAACTAACTGCCCCCAAATTGGATATTCACAATGGTGTAAATATAGGGTTAGCAAACCCTTTCTCCTTCTACATAAGAGCTTGCTCTTTTGTTAGCTTTCCAGCTTTTCCCTTAGAGTCCTGATAAAGGTGTGTCAAATAGGTTGCTAGGCAACATTGCTTATGGTAAAAATGACTGAGTAAAAGGCTACAACTGGACTGGGGAACTATAAGTTCCTAATGAGGACACCATAGCTTTTGGCTGAGACTGGTGATCTTGGAGCTGAGTGTGTCCCTGTGGGAACCCTGGAAGCTATGCCTATGGAGTTGCTACAAGAGACATTGACTACCAGGGTGGATCCTGAGAGGAGCCAATGTGGAGGATCTCATATTCTTGAACCTGAGCTATCACACAGGGAGGTCAGAGGTCACCCCTGGACTGTGGCAAGGATACTCAAGGGCTCTCTCATAAGAGGAATGCTTAGCTCTGCCCTCTGGCAAGGTGTGATAGCTAGCCTATATCCTTCTGAATGAATCTGAAGCCAAGAGTGGCCTATGATAGTCTAAGAGTCTGAATATTTAGTAAAGCCTTAAGAAGTCTCCCTAGTAGGCATTGCAATGGCCTCAAAAGATTCCTGCAAAAAACTTCCTGATTAGAAGTAATACTAATAATACAAACACAAACAGACAAGAAGAAAATGTCAGTTAATATTTCTTTAACTCCTAGTATAAGTTCTTCATCAGCCACGTTGCAAGGTAAAAATAGTGACAATCTAATCAAATCTAGTAAGCCGTGAGCCAGAAAGATTACAACCATCAAGAAGAACTTTTGAAATATTAATGTATATCCACTATCACTAATGAGGCATGTTTTCAGATACATGGTTATATTTGAGTGTGTATTGTGCCTTGAGCTATCCTGAGATGTAAAGAGTGTATATTATGCCGTGAGACCATAGCTAGTGTTGTGAGGAAGCCATCGTGGTTAACAAACCTGTAAGAACTAAGCTTCTGGAATCTTATTAAAAATAATTTTTTAACTGATGGAAAAAGAGTTTTTGATGCCATTAATAAATAAAACATAGTTTAAAATGTTTTCATTTTATCTCATTTAAAAAATTTCTCTTTCTGTATATTTTCTAAGTGTATAATACATAGTACAGTAAAACTGGCTTATATTTCATAAACAGATATATTACAGATACATGCTGAATTTTTCTCCACTATGGACATGGGTAAAAACATTTGGAGACCACTGCTGTGAAGTAATAATTCTCAACTCTGAGTGGCACTGGAATCACTTTTTCAAAACTTTCAGAATGCTTGGGCTCCTTGCCAGACATGCAGTGTTAGAATTTCTGGGAGTCAAGCCCCAGGATTAATAGTTTAAAAAGCTCCATAAGTAGTTCTGAAATAGAGTTAGGGCTGAGAATCACAGTTTGGAGACAAGGGAAGAGTTTTTTAAAATATGCTCAATTCCCAGATCACCTGCAAGAAGACTACCAAGAGGAGGGGCTCACTGATTCAGGATCTTGGGACTGTGTAGGTACTCTGTATTTGGTACTGTGCTAAGACTTTTGCTCATTATTTTATTTGAAATTCTCAAATACCTTTAATGTAGACATAATTCCCATTTTGTACAAGAGAATACTGAGCGTCAGAGAGGATAAGAGACCCTCAGAATAAGGGTCACACAGGTTCAGGTGGGGACAGGGAATCTGAATCGTTAACAAGCTCTACAGATGAGTCATACACACACCAGAATTTGAGAAGCACTAGTACAGAGCAGAGAAACCTCCCTCCCCATTGGTCACCTTCATATTAAGAAATTCCAAAGCAGTCACCAGGAGCTATTATGCCAGAGAAAAATTACCTTTCTGCCCTTAAACATGCACAGCAATTATGGGAGTTCATCAGTATGAAATATATTCACATTAAAGAGTCTCTGGGTTAGCATTTATATTATTTTGATAATCCTTTTATTACAATATAGTAGTCATTCACTGGAAAAGCTCAGAACAATAGCTGCCCTTTGTTATTTCACATTATTCATGCAAGCAGAATAAATATAAGTAAAGTGTAATTTTTAAAACTTGAGTGTAATCAAGGTTGACAGAAGTTAATTAAGTAGGACATATGCAGAAGGCTCTTAATTAGCCTTTAAAAAATTGTCACTTATCTTGTGATTTCAACTCTTAAGTAGAAAGGAGCCAGAAGAAATGGCAAAGCACATGTGTGTCGAAGAAGGCCATGACTCAGACCATCTGGGCACAAAGGCAGTTGTTAAAAACACAGGAGAACGGCTAAGGCAGAATGACTCTGACCTTGTGCTCAAGAATTGTTATCTAACTAAATGGAGAAGAAACTTAATATAATAATTTCCCCTGCTGGGATTAGCTAAATTCATGTCATCATGTTGGGAAATAATCAGTTTGAAGAGAAATAACGTGAGGCAGATGGTTTCTGACAACACGTCCCAAGAACTGTGTGTGTGTGCACATCTTTATGGAGATACATATGTTTGTGCATACCTAAATTCAGGTTAGGTTGCAGATATTAGCACTTTTTGTCTTTTTAGATGATTAAAGGTAGCAAATTTGTGGTCTATTAGATGGTGCAGGACAGCAGACAAGTTTTGTGTGACCTCACAATATTGGTGAATACAGCGTTTTAATAATTTTGACTTCACTATCAACATTTAAATGTGGAGAAATTCCACATAAAAATTCAGATTTCTGTTTCACTTCCATTGTGGGAAGATACGGCAACATTTGATCTCTTTTCCTACGTGGCACTCATCCTGTCCCTTATGCTTAGGCTATTTTATTCTTTTACCTACACTTAATTTGTGATGCCTCTTCTGGAGGGATAAAACGAAGACGTGAGATGTGGGAGGGATGAATTTATCACATCCTTATTCTATGCTTGGTACTATGCTAAGACTTGTATACTCCTTATTTTATTTAAAACCGTCAAACCACGTTACTAGATGAGAATACTGAGATTCAGAGAAGATAAGTAACTCCTCCAAGGTCACACAGCTCATGGCAGAGGCAGGAGCAAATCAAGGTCTATTTTGGCTCTTACTGCTATTGTATGATCATAACTGGAGTTGGAATAATGTCCTTGGACACTTGCACGCACATATTTGCCTTCCTGTTCTACTATTGGCAGTGAGTTTTGTTTTCAGATACCTTCTGCTGCAGCAGGTCTATGAATATCAGAAGAAAAAAATCAACAAACATTTATTAGCAGCTGTTATATGGGAGGTAATGAACTAGATTACATGTCTTAGACATGTCCCCAGTTTATACTTGAGTAGAGGCGTTAAGAGAAATACACAAACTACCATACTAAGTGCAGTGTATGGGATGTATTATGAGAGTGGTAGAAAGTGCTAAAGAAGATGAGAGAGAAGAAATCTTTTAGGATGTGTGCATTAGTGCCTAGGCAAACTATGTGGTCATTGGCTATCACTTTTCATCTTGCTTTCTTCTTGTGTTTTCAGGTGTCTGGCTGATACATATATGTGTATGTATATATGTATATTTCCAACTGTATATGTGTGTATAGATATAGATTAAGATATATTTACTTATACATACCTAAATACAGGGAATGGACCAAGACAGTAATCTAGAACTCTTATCTCAGAATCATACAAGTCAGAATCTAGACCCTTGCTTTTAATAGATATCAAATGCTGGTACAATAAACATTGAGGGGTGATGTAGAGTAGTGGTTACGTGTTCAGACTTTGGGCCATGCCATCTGGGTTTAATCCCAGTTATGCTATTTATTAGCTGTATAACCTTGGGCAAGTTACTTAATCTCTCTATGCCTCAGTTTGCTTGTCTGTAAAATGGGGATAAGAAGAGTGTATCTGCCTCCTATGGTTATTGTGAGAATTAACATGAGTTAATATACATAAATTACTTAGAAAAATGCCTTCCTCATAATATGTACCATATTAGAGTTAGCTATTATTATTATTATTACAATAATGTAATACACTGATCTTTTTAATATTCAAATAAAAACATGTTTAATAATATCCATTGTTTTGATGTCTCTCCATCTAATGATATAAATAATCATCTATTCAGAAGCTGCTGTTCTTAAGTCGTTGCACAATTCCCTTTCACTTCTGGGTTTGATGTAAAGCCAGCTTGTTTTATGGTCAGCACCACCAGGAAAATTCTAAGAATTTAGAAGAGAGAAAAAAAGTAGTTTTAAACTAGTATTGGTAGTTTGCGATGCATAAACCTAATAAAAACCCACCCTGCCTATCATTCCTTCAATTACTCTGCAATCTGAAGTACTTCAGTGTCAGGGAAAGGCACCAAATATGTTTCAGGGCTCAGTGTAGAAAAGTTATTCTTTCTCCCTAGCCCCTTATCTAAGTCATGTGCCAATTATTTTAATCTAAAGGAAGAATCAGGAACATATAAGAACACAGTTAAGGTGTTTAATTTCTTTTTAGATAATTATTTTCTGTTTCATTTTATGGGAAAATATAGATTTTGCACTAAGAAAAAATACCTTAGATATTCTGAAGCTTCATTCCTATATAGTGAATGCTGTATGTTAACATTATAATAGTTTACTAGGTTTTACAAGTTAAACATGAAATCCCTAAATTTATCTTTTCTTAAAATTTATTTTCTAGTTTTATTGAGATATAATTGATATATAACACTGTGTAAGTTTAAGGTGTATAATGTATTGATTTGATACATTTATAGATTGCAATATGATTAACACCAGCTAACACCTCCTTAAATTTATCTTTTAAACCACTTTAATGATGTAAACAAACAGCTTTATTGAGGTAAATTTAACATTACAATAGAACAGTAGAGCATAATTTTTAAGTGTATAATTATTTGCATTTAAGATATAGAAAGTGTCAATCCTCTGAAAAAGTTTACTCATGTCACGTTGCTGTCAACTGCCTTTGCAACTCCTGGCCTTAGGCAACAACTCATCTGTTTTCTGAAATTATAGGTTAGTTTTGTCTGTTCTAGAATTTCATATAAATGGAATAATACAACATCCTTTTGTCAGCATGGTTTCATGGGCTTATGTCATTTGTATATCTTATTTTATGTACTATCTATTCAAATCTTTTGCCCAGGTTTTAATTGAGTTATTGTCTTCTTATTGAGTTGTACGAATTCTCTAAATATTCTGGATGCAAATCCTTTGTCAAATATATGTATTGTGGGGCCAACCCTAGTGGCCTAGTGGTTAAGTTCAGCATGCTCCTTTTCAGCTGCCCAGGTTCAGTTCCTGGGCGTGGACCTACACCACTCGTCTGCCAGTGGCCATGCTGTCGTGGCAGCTCACATAAGAAAAAAAAGAGGAAGATTGGCAACGATGTTAGCTCAGGGCAAATCTTCCTCAGGAAAAATAAAATACATATATATGTATTGTGAATATTTTTTTCCCAGTTTGTGGCTTGTCTTTTTATTTTATTAATGTCATGTTTTAAAGAACAGAACTTTTAAATTTTGATGGAATCAGGTTGAAGCTGTAATTACCTTCTATAACCTAGCTTCTGAAGTTACATAGCGCCACTTCTTTTGTATTCTATTAGTAGAAGCAGTTGCAAAGTCATGCCGAGGTTCAGGAATATGAGACACAGACTGCATCTCTTGATGGGAGAGAGGAAATTTCTGCAATATGTGGGATGAGAATTAGTGTTGTACCAATTTTGTAAAATACAATCTGCCAGCATCTTTAAAAAAATTACCTATTTCATCTAAATAGTCAAATTTATTAGCATGAAAGTGTTCATGATAATCTCTTTGTATCCTTTTAATGCTAGTAGGATCTGTAATAATGTCCCTTCTTTCATTCTTATAATTGTTAATTTGTGTCTTCTCTCTTTTTTCTTGATTAGACTAGATGGAAGTTTATAAAATTTATTGATTTTCTTCAAAGAACCAGCTTATGATTTCACTGATTTTCTCTATTTTAAATTTTTTTCATTTTATTGATTTCCATTCTTATCATTATAATGTCCTTTATTCTCTTTACTCTGGAATTATATGTTCCTCTTATTCTAGTTTATTAAGCTAGAAGTTTAGATCATTGGTTTAGACTTTTATTCTTTTTCAATATAAGCATTTAAAATTATAAATATTATTCTAAGCACTTCTATAGATGTGTCTCATAAATTCTGATATGCTGAGTTTTTATTATCACTTAGTTAAATATTTTCTAATTTTTCATTGAGTTCTTCTTTGACTCAAGGGTTATTTAGAAGTGTTTTTTTTAATTTCCAAATAATTGGGAATTTTCCATTTTTCTTTTTGCTATTGATTTGTTTTATTGAGGTCAAATTCATAAAACAAAATTAACCATTTTTAAGTGTACAATTCACTGACAGTACATTCAGAATATTGTGCAATAATCACTGCTGTCTAGTTCCCAAACATTTCCATCATCCCAAAAGGAAACCCTGTACCCTTAAAAATGTCACTCTCCATTCTCTCCTTTCCCTGGCACCTGGCAACCTCTAATCTTTTCTGTCTCTATGGATTTGCCTATTCTGGATATTTCATATGAATACTCAATCATACAATATGAGACCTCTTATGTCTAGCTTCCTTCACTCAGCATAATGTTTTTGTGGTTCATCCATGTTGTAGCATGTATCACTGCTTCATTTCTTTTTTATGGCTGAATAATATTCCACTGTATGAATATAGTTTTGTTTACCCATTTATCGGTTGAAGGACATTGGTTGTTTCCAACTTTTGACTATTTGTGTGCAAGTTTTTGTTTGAATATCTGTTTTCAGTTCTTGTAGGCTTATACTTAGGATTTGGGTTGTATGATAATTCTATATTTAACTTTCTAAGGGCCCACAAAACTGTTTTCTACAGTGGCTGCACCATTTTACATTCCTACTAGCAATGTATGAGAGTTCCAGTTTCTTCACATCCTTACCAACACTTATTTTCTATCTTTTTTGATTGTAGCCATCCTAGTGAATGTGAAGTGAATATCTCATTATGGTTTTAATTTGCATTTCTCTAATGACTAATGATATTGAATATCTTTTCATGTGCTTGTAGGCCATTTATATATCTTCTTGGGAAAAATGTCTACTCAAGTCTTTTGCTCATTTTTTAAATTGGGTTTTTTGTCTTTTTGTTGTTGAGTTGTAAGAGTTCTTTACATATTCTGAATACTAAATTCTTATGAGATATATGATTTGTAAATATTTCCTCCTATTCTTTGGAATGCTTTTTCACTGTCTTGATTATGTCCTTGGATGCACAAAAGTTTTTAATTTTGTCAAAGTTATTTATCTGTTTCTTCTTTTGTTGCTCGTGCTTTTAGTGTCATATCTAAGAATCTATTGCCAAATCTATGGTTCTGAAGATTTACCATATGTTTTTCTTGTTGAAGAGACTATTCCTTCCTCATTGTATGGTCTTGGCACCCCTGTTGAAAATCAATTGGCCATAGGTGTATGGGTTTATTTCTGGACTCACATTCAATTCCATTGGTCTATATGTCTATCCTTATGCCAGCAACATTCTGCTTTGGTTACTTTAGCTTTGTAGTCAGTTTTGAAATCCAAAAGTGTGAGCCTTCCAACTTTATTATTCTTTTTTAAGATCTTTTTGGCTATAAGATTGGCTATTAAGATTGTTTTGTTTGGTCTCTTGAAATCCTATATGAATTTTAGGATCTGCTTTTCCATTTCTGCCAAAAAAGGCCATTGTGATTTCAGTAGCTATGCATTGAACCTGCAGAGAACTTTGCATATTCCCCCCTTAACAACATTAAGTCTTCCAATCCATGAACATGGACATCTTTCTATTCACTTAGGTCTTTTTAAATTTCTTTCAGCAATGTTTTGTAGTTTCTAGTTTACAAGTCTTGCAGCTTCTTGGTCAAATTTATTCCAAAGTATTTTAATCTTTTTGATGCTATTGTAAATGGAATTGTTTTCTTAATTTCCTTTTTGAATTGTTTACTGCTATAGAAATACAACTGATATTTGCATGTTGATCTGTGTCCTGAAACTTTGATGAATTTGCTTATTAACTCTAATAGGTTTTTGTAGATTCTTTAAGATTATATATATATAAAATTGTGTCATCTGTGAGTAGAGATAATTTTACTTATTCATTTCCAATTAGATGCCTTTTCTTTTTTGGGGGAAAATTGCTCTAGTTAAAACTTCTAGTACAATGTTGAATAGATTTGATAAAAGTGGGAATCCTTGTCTTGTTCCTGATCTTAGAGGGGAAAGCTTTCATTCTTTCATCATTAAGTATAATATCAGCTGTGGTTTTTTCATAAATGCCTTTATCATACTGAGGAAGTTCCTTTCTATTCCTAGTTTGTGGGTGTTTTTATGTACTATTGTTTTTAAATTTAATCCTGCTGGGATCAGAAAAAACATACTTTTATTACCTTTTAAGTTTATTGAGATTTGTTTTATGACCTATCTATGGTCATTTTGGTGAATCTTCATGTGCACTTTAAAAGAATGCCTATTCTGCAATTGGTAGTAGTGTTCTATAACTGTAAATTAAAACAAATTGAGTGATAGTCTTGTTTAAGTCTTTTGTATTCTTGCTGATTTGCTTTCTACTTGTTTGATCAACTACAAGACAGGAGTGTTGAGATTTTCAACTATAATTATAGATTTATCTATTCCTCCCTTAAGTTCTGTCAGTTTTGCTCCATGTATTTTGAAGTTCTATAATTATGTGCAGACACACTTAGGATTATTGTGTCTTCTTGACAAATTAACCCTTTAATTGTTATGAAACAACCCTCTCTACCTCTGGTCATATTTTGTGTCCTAAAGCCTAATTTGCTAATACTAATGGAATCACTCTATTTGTCTCATAATTAGGGTAAAATAGTATATAATTTATGATCCTCTTACTTTTAACCTGCATCTTTATATTTAAGATGAGTTTATCATAGGTAATGTAAAATTGAATATTGCTTGAAAAAAAACCCTGCTGGAGAATCTTTGCCTTTTAATGGCGTGTTTAACCATTTACATTTATTATATTTGTCAATATAGTTGGTTTTAAATCTGTTACTGTTTTATATTGCTTTTTGTTTCTTGTATCCTCTTTTCCTAGCCTCTTTTGGATTAATTGAGTGTTTGTTAGCATTCCATTTTATCTCCACTATTGGCTTATTAGTGATACCTCTTTGTTCTATTTTTTTGTTGTTACTAATATTTAGAGTAATATCTAAGATTTATAGTACGTACCTTTAACTTATCACTCTTTACCTTCAAATGATATACCAAGTCACATATGATGTAAGAATCTTACAGAGGTATAATTTAATTTCCCCTCTCCCATCCTTTGTATTATAGTTTTGTTACATTTCTCTTCTCCATGTATTAAAAACCCTACAATACCTTATTATTGCTACTAAAGTCAATAATCTTTTAAAAAATTAAAAAGTGAGGAAAATATGTTACAATATGATATATAAATATATCAAATCAACACATTGTACACCTTAAACTTACATAATGTTGTACATCAATTATATCTCAATTAAAAAAAATAAATTTGGGGGCTGGCCTGGTGGTGCAGCAGTTGAGTTTGCACTTTGGCAGCCTGGGGTTCACAGGTTCAGATCCTGGGCGCCCACTGACACACTGCTTGTCAGCCATGCCATGGCAGTGTCCCATATAAAGTAGAGGAAGATGGGCATGGATGTTAGCCCAGGGCCAGTCTTCTTCAGCCAAAAAGAGCAGGATTGGCAACAGATGTTAGCTCAGGGCTAGTCTTCCTCACAAAAAAGAAAAAAAATTTATTTTCACTCACATATTTACGATGTCCAGCACTGTCTTTATTGCTTTTTGTACATCTCTGTTTCCATATGGTATTATTTTCCTAGCATCTGAATCCTTTTCCTGTATTGCGTATGCTGACAGTGAATTTTTTTCAGCTTTGTTTGTGTGAAAATGAAATGCCTTTATTTCTCCTTTATTTTTGAAGGATATTCTCACTGGATACAGAATGCTAGGTTGACAGGGTTGTGTTTGTTGGGTTTTTTTCATCAGCTTAAGTATATCATTACATTGTCTTCTCTCTTGCATATTTTCTGATGAAAAGTCCACTGTCAAGAGCTCTTATCTTTGCTTCTCCATGTTGTATGCCCTTCTTCCAATGATTTTTGTCCCCCCAGCTTTATTGAGATGTAATTGACAAAAGTTGTACACACCACATACACACAAAAATTGTAATTATGTGAGATGATGGATGTGTTAACTAACCTTATTGTGGTAATCATTTCTCAATATATATGTATATCAAATCATCATGTGTACATCTTAAACTTACATGATGTTATATCAATTATATCTCAGTAAAGCTGGGAAAAAAAGAACTAAAGGAAAACAGCCAGCCCTGGTGGTCTAGTGGTTAAGATTTAGTGCTCTCACAGCTGTGACCTGGGTTTGTTTCCAGTCAGGGAACCACACTATCCTTCTGTCAGTTGTCATACTGTGGTGGCTGTGTGTTGCTGTGATGCTGAAAACTATGCCACCAGGATTTCAAATACCAGCAGGGTCACCCACGGTGGACAGGTTTCAGTGGAGCTTCCAGACTAAGACAGACTAGGAAGAAGGACCTGGTCACCCACTTCTGAAAAAAATTGGCCATGAAAACCCTATGAATAGCAGCAGAGCATTGTCTGATATAGTGCTGGAAGGTGAGAGGATGGTACAAAAAGACTGGGCAGGGTTCCTCTCTCTGTACACAGGGTTGCTAGGAGTCAGAATCTACTTGATGGCACTGACAACAACAAAGGAAAATAATCCAATATTCTAACCCTAAAAAAAATGTATATATTTAAGTTGTATAATGTGATGTTTTTCCCCTGGCTACTTTTAAAATCCTCTTTCTATCCCCTTTTTCAATAATTTGATTATAATGTACCTTGATGTGGTTTTCTTTGTTTTTATCCTGCTTGTGGTTTATTGAGTTTCTTGGATCTGGGGTTTATAGTTTTCATCAAGATTAGAAAAGTTTTTGCTATTATTTCATTAAATATTTCTTCTGCTCCTCTCTTTCTTTTTCCCCCATAATGTATTTTGGGCTGCTTGTTATTGTCCCACAGCTCACTGAGGTTTTGTTAATTTTTAAATCTATTTTACTCTGTGCTTCATTTTGGATAGTTTCTATTTTTATGTCCTCAAGTTCACTAATCTTTTCTTCTATGGTATCTAATCTAGTGACTTTTCTCCCCCAGAAATTTTATTTTGCATCTTTAGAGGTTCCATTTAGTTCTTTTTTTATAATTCCATTTCTCTTCTTATTATGGTCATCTTTTTCTTTAAATCCTTGTGCCTATTTATAATAGCTGTTTTAATATCTGCCTGATAATTTCATCATTTCTGCCAGTTTTGGGTCTGTTATTATTTAGTGATTCATCTCCTCGTTATGGGTAACACTTTTCTCTTTTTTGCAGCTCCAATAATTTTTGATTGGATTCGGGACATTGTGAATGTTAGTGTACAGTGTTTGGATTTTGTCTTTCCCTTTAAAGAATGTCAAACCTCCTTTTACTAGGAAATTAAATGACTGGTAGATTAGCATTACCCTTTCTAGTCTTGTTTTAAAGTTTTTTAGGGAATGTCTGGGGTAGTCTTTACATTCGGGTTGGGTTGCCTTGGGACGAAGTCATGACCCTCCAGAGATTTCTACTACATGTGCCAGTGTTCCACAAGGTTTCCACTCTGGCTGGTTGGAACTCAGTTCATCTCTCCATTCTCTGTACTTCTTTCCTGTACATCTCTCGGTACTTCTTTCCTTGGCCTGGTGGAGTTTATATTCAACAACAGACTCAAGGGGATTCCTATGCAGAGTTCTGGAGCACTTTCTTTGAAGTCCTCCCTCCTATACTGTAGTCTCTTCCAAATATTTCAGCTATGTCGTTCTCAAAGTCCAAACCCTGTCTTTTCAATTTACAATTTAGCATGACCACTAAGATCTGCATGGGTTATTCCTTCCTGTCATGATCAGAAAAGTACTCCTAGGCAGAAGGCCAGGGCGATCCTAGGGCTCATCTCATTTGCCTCCTTTTTCTAAAAGATCTCAGTCCTGTGCTGCCTATTTCCAATATTTGGAAACATCTGTTTCTTCTATATGTGCTCAGTTTTCTAGTTTTTTTTTTTTTTGTTGGAAGGAAACACCAGTACCAGTTATTCCAATATGGACAGAAGTAAATTAAATTTTAATAATTAAGTGTAATATTAATGAAGCAGGTTCATGGGGAGAGTGCATGCTAGAAACATTTTTTTTTTTTAAAAAGTACCACCTATAGCATTGTTTGAAAAACAGCACACATAGTTTAAGTTGGACTTAATTGCATGGGGCAGAGCAGTTTGGAAGAGACTCAGAACTAGAAACAGATCCAGTGGCAGGTTGGCCATAGGGAGGAGAACACCTCTAGTTATGGTACTGGAAGAAATTTAGTCTGGAACCACAGGTCTCACATGATATCCAATACCATCAGGAAGTTTCAGTGTGTGATCATAGGAGAGACGGTATGAATCAAGTCCTTAATATATCTAATCACTGTGCTGTGTTTTACAAATTGTAATGGAAGTCTTTTTGTGTTCTTTTTGTTTGCCCTTTTCCCTCCCTTTTCTGGTAACTTTCCTTTGGGGAAGTGCTTCTCTTACAGTCCATGTAATTTTTCCCTCACTCCTCTCAGTCATAGGTAAGGGTGTATTAAACAGGATCCCATTTTGTTAGTGATTGTTAAAAGGTACACATATGATCCAAGAAGGGCCAATTAAATTTCTTCCCTGAGATTATCACACTTTTTGTTTTAAAGTATTTTGTCTGATATAAATACTACTACCCCAGCTTTCTTTTCATTTCCATTTGCGTGGAATATCTTTTTCCATCTCTTCACTTTCAGTTTGTGAGTGTCTTGAGGTCTGAAGTGTGTCTCTTGTATGCAGCATGTTTATGGGTTTTGTTTTTTTATCCATTCAGGCACCCTATTTCTTTTGATTGGCACATTTAGTCCATTGACATTTAAAGTAACTATTGATAAGTGTGCTTATTGCCATTTTGTTACCTTTTCCCGGAGGTCTTTGTAGTTCTCTATTCCTTCTTCTCTTGAGGTTTGATGGCTTTCTTTAGTGTTATGTTTGGGTTCCTTTCTCTTTATTTTTTCTGTGTTTATTATAGGTTTCTGGTTTGTGGTTACCATGAGGTTCACATATAATAACATATGTAAATAGCAATCTATATTAACTTGATGGTCTCTTAAATTTGACCTCTCACTAAAAACCCTATGCTTTTACTTTCTCCCTGCCACATTTTATGTTTTTGATATCATATTTTACCATTTTCATTTTTTGTGTATCCCTTAACCTCTTATCATAGATCTAAATGATTTTAGTACTTTTGTCTTTTGACCTTCATACTAGCTTGATAGGTGGTTGACAGAAATTCTTGAAGAAAGATAATCTCAATGTTTACTGGGTTGCTAAATTGGAATAATATGTCTGTAGCTGCCTGTGGCTATATTCCCTAGGTAGATGAGGGAGACTCTTCCATAGTAAGAGAAATGAAGTTGGTGCCCAGAGAATCAGAGGCAAAAGGAGGAGAGAGGGCCTGATGACATCATTTGAACTTCTAGATCCATCTGTGCCCCAAATCAGCAATTTTTGTAGGCTCCCTTTTTATTACTTGAATTAGATTTCAAAGATTTCTGACTAACACACATATTATTTCACTATATTCTCACATTAATTTTGTGAAAGAGTTACTATTATTACTCCTGTATTTCAGAAAAGGAAACTAAGACATAGGCTGAATAAATCATCAAGAAATTACACATACCTAATAAGGACAGAGTCAGGATTTGACACCAGGCAGTCTGACCTCAGAGCCTGAGCTCTTTTCCACTAAGTTAAACTACCTCGGAATAGTACTCGTATGAAAAACAAAGGCAACACAATAATGGGGAATGTAGGGCTGAAGAATTCAATAGTCCGGACAGTTGTTATGCTGTCATTCCTTGGGAAACCTATCAGTAGGTTACAAAGCCTCAGCCACAGCCTGAGTTTCAAGCATTACATGGTTTGAGGTGGAAATGATGCAAGACAGGCATTTTCTATTATCTGCTGTCTTCTCTAATGAGCCCCTACTTTGTGCTCAGGGCCAATCACTTTCTCATTTAATTCCTTAACTAACTTTTACCAATTTAAAAATGCAGAGCTTTGTAGGCCATATTTCTGATCATAATCCAATAAAATAAAAGTAAACAAAAAGATAAAAAATTTCAACCTTGAAAATTAAGAAGTGTACTCTTAAATAAGTCTCTGATTACAGACTCTGTTGAAAATTATAAAAAGGATAACATGAATCCCCAAAGTCGATGGAACACACCCAAACCTGGACTCAGAGGAAAATTTATACAATCTCAATGATATTTATTGTTAAAGAAGAAAGACTGAAAATAAGGAATTTAGGATCTATCTTAAGGAATTAGAAAAGAACAATAATAAAATAAGAGAACGTGGGAAGAGGGAATTAATAACATTATAGGCTTTTTAGTAAAATGATAAATAAGTAAGTCCATGATCTGGTTGTTTGAATAGTCCAATTAAATAGATAATCTCTTAATGAGTCTAATTAAGGAGTAAAAGAGGAAAACCAAAAACATACAAGATAACTAATGAGATTGGTGACATAATTACTGTATTATACAACACTAAGATTCACTCTATGGGAGAAAATCTGAAAACTTAGAAAAATTAGATGAATTCCCAGCAAAATACAAGGGACCAAAACATACCACAGTGATGGAAAACTTGAATAGACCAAGAACTGTCAAGAGAGTGAACAGCTGATTAAAGATCTACCTTAGAAAAGTCACCAGACCAGATGGTTTCTCAGCTAGATTCCAACTAACCTTTAAAGAACAGATAATTATGATATTTTAAAAACTATTCCAGAGCTCAGAAGAATTATGGGAAGCACCCCAATTTCTTTTGTGAAGCCAGCACAATTTAATACTGTAAAACATGATAGAAAATTTTATAGCAGCAGTAGCTACAATAAAAAAAACAACAACACAAAACTAGAGCCCAATCTCACTTACGAATATAGGTGTAAACGTTTAAAAGCAATTAGCAAATAGAAGTCCATCGGTCCATCAAAAGAATAATATATTATGGCAAAGAATGGTTTATTTTAGCAATCAAAGAATGGGCTATTATAAGGAAATTTATCAACATAATTCATTACATTGGCTGAAGAAAGTATAAACTTTATATAATTATATCAGTGGATGTTAAAAAGGTATTTTAGAAGTCATTACCAATAACAATACTAAGTGAAATAGGAATGGAAAGAAGCCAAACTTTCATATAGATTACTGTAGTGGACACTGTGGTTTTCTTTTCAACATCCATTCTCTCCTGCCTCCATTGTGTCAGCAATCACTGGCTCAGGTATTGGCCCTCTCTCATTAATTTAAGCCAATCGTGGTAACCCTATCTTCCTTGCTAGTGATTGGTTCTGGAGCCCAAGCCTAAGCTAAGTGGATCATGGCATTCTTCTGGGCACTTTTACAAAACACTTCCTCAGTCTTAAAGAGAGAGTTACAGAGTAAGATGATCTCTCTCTTTCTTTGATACTGTGTTGCACAATTTACTGCTGCAATGGCCTAGCACATATTACTGGTTTTACCTAGGAATTTATTTAGGTCCTTACACATAAATTTGATAAGAAGCACAAATAAAACGACCAAAATATGATAATATCAACATTAAAAAACTTCTATTTATTGAAGGAGACCATGGAGAAAGCTTACAGATCACAGAACGGAAGAAGATACTCCTCACTTTTAAAACTGATGAGGGTTAATATTTTCAATAGCAAGAAACTCCTGAAAATTAAGAAGAAGACAGCCACCCCAAGAGGAAACTGGGCATAATATGAACAGTTTACAAAAGAGGAATTCCCAAAGCTAATAAGTATACAAAGAAATACAGAGTAAAACAACAATTAGGTATCACTTAATACTTCTTAGAATAGTAAAAATGTGAAAGCTGGAAACTGCCGAGTGGGATGTGAATTTGAATAATTCTCATGAACAGCTGGTAGGAGCTCTTGTCGAGACCCAACTGACCTATTTGTTTGGAATAAAATAAAGTTGGACCCTGTCTTCATTCGAATTCAGCTGGAAGCAGATTTGGAGCCAGGATTTCAGTGCAAGTAATGGGCTGATTTGGGAGTAACAGAACATTGATAGGAGAGTGGTGAGGTGGTGCAAAGGAAAGGCAGCCAAAAAAGGGGCATTATTAAGCCAGCTAGAATACTGGGCAACTGGAAACCCTGGGGAAGTATGTAAAACAGGTAACTCATACTCCTTCCAGCTGAGCATTAAGGGCAGGGCCCACGTCACAAGCATGTGTCCAAGTGCAGTGGCACAGAGCAGGCATACAAAACGATGCTGCAGTTGGGGTTTAATGTTCTATATAGCCCCTTGAAGTTCTTAATTCTTTATCTTTGAATTTGTGTTTTGTAAGTAAGTCGGAGGAGACAACAGAGCATGCCCCAGGACTTGCAGTCTCAACTCATGCCAGACCCCGCCTCCTGGGGCCTCCCTACCTCCCCAGGATCCACCTGCAACAGCTGTTACCTTTGGTCAGTGGTGGTGATCTGACCTGTTGCATAGGTTGGGGATTGAAGGGGGAACACTCAGCTGTTGCTGTGCACCCCTAGCAGGCTCCTGGGTGTGGGTGTTGGTGGGTGTGGTGGTTGGGTTTGCACACTTGAGTCTCTCTGCCTTGGGCTGGCAGTGCCAGGACTCGTTTGGTGGCAGTTTGGTGAAGGCCTTTCACCCATCCTTGATCTTCAATCCTTTATCCTTGATCAAGAGCACCTCTTGCTGTGGAGGTTGCAATCCCCTAAGGGGTCACCGTCCTGAGGTTGAGGCAGCAGGTGCATGGGAACAGGAGATTGACTTCCACATCCCCTTCCTGGGCCTTGAATTTTCATTTTGTACTAGGCCCTGCAAATTATGTAGCCGGCTGTGGTGAAGGGAACTGGGTATTTCTACACCAACTATGGAGAGTCATTAGTGAAGGAGGGATGCTGGGTGGAGGAGGTGATGGTGTTAATTCACTGGCACTTTGGTCCTGGGGAGCATAGATCTAACGGCCTTTTGTAGGTCTGATAAGATCTTTCAGGCATAGAGATTCAGGCTCTGGCCATGGAAATCTGCGAGGGCACATGGAAAGTGCCTAGGGATATGGGGGGGAAGGAGGAGGTACTGATAGCATCTGCTAGACGCCTCTTATTTTATGTAATACATAAAAACAAATGCCAGCTGCATCAAATACTGATTTTTAAAAAATAAAAATCTTAGATGAAAATTAATAAAATCCAGATTAAGGAGAACCTTTTAACCAAGACATGGAAGTCAAAATCTATAAAAAAAGACAGACATATATGATTATATTACAAAATTGTAAGACAAAAATTTCATAAACGAAATTAAAAGACAAGTGAGACACTGTAAATATGGGTTCTATGAGATGGACAAAAGATAACTATCTATAATTGGCAAAGAACTCGTAATAAATGACAAACACTCCAACAGAGAAACTTTCAAAAGTTCTGAATAGGTAATTCACAGAAGAGCAAATGCAAAATGACTAGTGAACATTTGAAAGAGTTTCTGAACCTCCTTAGTAATCAGAGAAATGCAAATTAACCAATGAGTTTTCATTTTTCAGCCACTGATTGAATAGGCAAAAATTTAAGAGACTGATAACACCCACTGCTGGTAAGGCTGTGGGAAAGAACACACTCACAGCCTTTTTGGAAAATAATCTGGCAATATCTACAATAAGAAAAGATACACATATGATTTGACTCAGCAATCTTACTCCAAAAACTCTATTCTATAGAAATAGAGCTCCAGTGTTTAAGGATATATATATGTAAACTCCTTCTGCCTCGAATGTTTATTGCAACATTTTTCTGGAAATAAGTTAGCGCCTGTTAATATATATATTAATCACACTTTGAGAACCACTGACCCCAAGGCTGGAGAGAGATGGGACCAGAGGCTGAGGGTCACCTGGCTGCAGCGGTGAGGAGAGTGGGCTGCAGAGACTGGGAACGAGGCAGGGCCTGATGACAAAATTTACCTTTTTGAATTCTCACCTTATCAATCCATCTACCTGCCATCCTCCAAAGCAAGACAACCTCACATACATCCAAAGAGAGATTTCAGCATCATTAGCTGTAATGAGATTTTATACTAATAAGACTTTATTGCTACCCATAAAATACATACTCTGCTGGTATGCCACAAAGCACTCTGTCCTAAATGAGAGGAACTCAACTTTGCCTGACAGAATAATGGATTCGATACATTTTGTAAAGCAGTATCTTTCATTTTTATGTTGTTTGTTGACATTCTCATTTTCTGAATTCAACAGCATATCATTAGTGTGGGTTCTGAGTAATTTTCATCATGTAGCAGGAATATAACACTTTCCAAAACCACTGGATTAATTGATCCAGATTAATCTTAGCATCCCTGGTAAGTAAGTAGCTGTATCATTTCTACTGATAGGACCCCGCTGATTTGAAAGGAGAAAGAGGGGCTTCATGAGTCAGTATATGCTAGTAGTTAGGGACTGTGGAGCGCTGAAATAGTCCTTGGAGTCTTCTTTTCTTTTTTTTTGTCATCCTACTTTAACCCCAGTACACAAATTAATCTGCTTCAAGGATGCAAAAATTACTTGCTGTGGATATTCCCCATCAACCTGCTACAGTTTCTTAATTCCTACTTTGTTGGACATTCTCTTAGTTCACGCAGGTAACAGAGGTTTAATGTAAGGATAAGTAGTAAGGAAATAAAGTCTTTTTAACCCCAGTTTTTAAAATTCATCTTTAGTAAAGATTACAGTGAAATCATAAGAAACAATTTTCAATGGTGTCCAGTAGGAAATTTTGATTAAAGAATTTGAGTAAAGATTTATCCTCCCACCCAAAATAAGCCAGATAAAATATATGAAACAACAATTTTCAAGATACATCATCAGGCAGTGAAAAAAAGTGGTTCCTGAGAGATGAAAACAAATAAGGTGAGCCCTATGATTGTCCCAGCTTACTGTGTTAAGAGAGTTTCCAGACTTTGGCACAGAGAGGGTGAGCCCAGGTGGAGCCTGGCATACACCCCAAGTTGATGGAATGGAGCTGAAGTCCAGGGAGACTAAGACAGTAAGAGTTTGCAGGATGGGGTACCAGAAAAGAGAGCCATATAGAGATCAACAGAGTACTAATCAGCATCCACATATGAGGAAACTAACCAAGACCTGGGAGAGGACCACTGAGAGGAATATGGGGAACAGTGCCAGGGCCTCTCTCTGTCCTGGTAGGGGCCTGTTCCTATATTTCCATGTCCCCACTCCCACCCCCAACACACACTGGAAGAGGGTATTCTTGGGTAGATGGTCTTCCCTCTTGATCCTCTCTCTCCAGGATTTCTGCCTCCTTTGAGGAGAAGACGCAGACTTGGAAATTAAGCCTGTGTACTGACAGGTTCAGGGTAGAAAAGCTCTGCTGCCCTGCTCCTGTGTTCTGATCTTTCCCAGGCAAAATTTACTTAGCTGAATGTTATGGACTGAATGTTTGTGTCCCCCCAGCCCCTCAAATTTATATGTTGAAGCCCTAACCCCCAGTGTGATGATATTTAGCTGTGGGGCGTTTAGGAGGTACTTAGGTTTAGATAAGATCATGAGGGTGGGGCCCTCATAATGGAATTAATGTCTTTACAGGACGAGGAAGAGATCAGAGCTCTCTCTCCACCATGTATGGACATAGCAAGAAAGCTGACATCTGCAAGCCAGGAAGCCAGGAAGTGAGCTCTCACCAGGAACTGAATCTGCCAGCACTTGATCTTGGACTGCCCTCCAGAACTGTGAGAAATAAATGCTTATTGTTTAAGCCACTCAGTCTGTGACATCTCGTTAGAGCAACCCAAGCTGATTAATATACTGAATTTCCAGCATGAGTATAGTTTGCAATGTCCACAGCCATATTAAAGGCAATTTTACTTCTCTGGGCCCTGGAGATCTGCCTCTACTGAAGCTGGGGAATGGACACTAGCAGAGTGATGGAAAGTGCAGAGTCTGGAGTAGGTGGCAGGGATGCGTGTCTGACTCCACCTCTGGATAGCTTTGTGGCTCTGGGTAATCTAAGTAACTTTTCCAAGCCTCGCAGTTTCTTCAAGGTATGAAATGGAAGTGAGAGAATTATAGAATCTTCCTTATAGGATCAAATGATAATCTTTGTGAAGCATAGTGTCTGTCACTTGGCTGAGGGTATCCTCAAAGTCTGAATTTCTGGCAGCCCCTGGATCTGCCCCATAAAGACTGTAGTTGCTAGGTATCAGGGAGCAGTTGACAGGTGGATCATAGCTACCATGTTTGTGACCTTTGCCCTGCAGAGGTAGCAAATTAGTGGCCATGGTTGCCAAGCAGTATGCAAGCTTGTTCCCCAAGACCAGCTTGTCCTCACTTCTAGGACCTGAGTGCCAGAGTTCTGTCTCAGGTAGCCAAGGTGACTCTAAATGGTTTCTTCTCTATGGTCTCCCCTGGACCTTGTCAGTGGGGAGAATTTGGAGGTATTCCCGAGAGCCTCTAGGCAGTCCAAGTGTTTCTAGTGTAAATAGCCCCAATAACTTATTCAGCCTCTGTGACTAATTGCTCTGGATCATAATTATGTTCCTTTCTGCATTGCTCTTTCTAATAAATCTCTCTAATCACATAATCATTTTTATGCCACAGACTCCTTTGGTAGTCTGGAGAAGCCTAGAGACTTTTCAGAATAATGCTATAAAATGCGTAAAGTAAAAAGCCTAAGGTTACAAAGGAAACCAATTACATTGAAATATCAAAATTAAAAATTGCAATTTCTGTTTTTCTTTTTTTATTAACACATTGAATAACAAGATGTAGCATAAAATGTAATAACTACTCTAATTTTGAAGTAGCAGTAAATATAAACAATGTTCTGGATATCTGTAATATACTATGAAAATATCCATGATTTCTATTGTTGACAAAGTCACAAGTATTCTTAATTTTACTGTGGTTTGTGGCCTACATTCATAATGGAAGTACATGCTAAATAATCAATCAGGTGTTTGTGCAAATAAAGATGTAATTTTTTCCCTTCATCCAAGTTTGTGGAACTCCAAAGTCTTAAGAGGTTAAAGATGTCTACTCTGCTCAAAGTACATATGCAGAGTTCTTTTCATCTTCATATGAATGTCTGGTCAAAAATCAGACCAACTTTACAAGTCTGGATATTGCCTCAGTTCCAAATGTGCTGTTAGGCATTTTAAACAGAAGGAGGTATTTGTACAAGGGCACTGGTGTTAAAATGGATGTTAGATACACAGTGAGTAATTGAGTGTATCTAAGTATCAAGTGTGTCATGGTGAGTGTTTGGGCCCTATAGAAATTTTCTCCTTCCTCTTCCTCCTCCTCCCCCTTCCTTCTTCTAGTGGAAATGCCTCAAGTATGAGGAACTGTGTCTTCTAAAGATTTGGTCACAGGGCTTCCCTCCACTGTGCCTTGTAAGATGCATAGCCCACAAGGGGCTTCCATCAACTTATCAATGGGCTGTGTGTGAGAGCTGTGAAGATGAAACTCAGGCCCTGATATCTGTGTGGTGGTAAAGGGGTGAGGTTAGTAGCTTCTCATAATTGATTTAGTGGCTTTCAATTTTTTTTTTAACCAAGATCTGGAGTAATAAATACATTTTACCTCATTACCCAACATACACACACAATTATATACTCACAAATTACATACATACATGCATACTTATAACAGAAACAATGATCCAAGATGATATCTTTTTAAATGTGATCCATTCTGATATTTTGATTCTATTCTATTCTATCTTGCTCTATTCTATTATTTAATTAAAATATACTAAATTGATTTCATGATCCACTAATAGATTGGCATCTTCAGTTTGAAAAGCATAGATTCTGAGGATCTAAAATTAAATGTATTACATTGCAAAAACACTATAATCCTCTTTGACACAATGAAAATTGTTGGTCCCACGTGGGAAAAGGGAGCTGAATGGAGAATCTAGTGTTTCTCCTTTCCCGTTGAACTTGAGCTCGCTTCTTTATAGTCTGTTTTAACTAAGCGTTTAGGAGGTTACCATGACTTCCTCCGCAAAGAGTCTGTGGTTTTTCTAACACTGCATTTTGATGAAATAACCAGGTCTTCCATGCCTCTTGGTAGAGAGTGGCTCTTCAGATGTTTGCATTTGTTTTGCCATGACTGTGGACTCCGTAAGCCTTTTGTCCTCTTGCTGTTTTATGCCAGTCTGCCCATCTCACAGCTCCCAGAATGGAAGATCCACTTGTCTTAGGATGCCATGACTTATCCTTCATGGATTGTGGTACTACTCCTTTTCAGTCAATCACTTTCCTAGACAGTCAAGTCACGTCATCCTCCTGGAAACAATTACCTCATTGTTGCTGCATGACTGTGTGTCGCATGAGAGCCACATTGGGCAGGCAGCTGCTGCCATTTGGATTGTTCCTGAAAAGGAAGTTCTCTGTCTTGGGGACAAATGGATGATAGAGGATCTCAAATGAAGAAGGAGTGATGACAATGTCAAGGACATTCTGCCCATTCATATCAATGAGTTGATTGCCATTGGGCTGTCCCTAGCTGGGCACTGAAGCTGCCTGCCCCTGCAAGTTGTGGAGAAAAGCTGTTTCCTGTTTCTTACTCATAAAATACTTCACATTGTGGTTAACCTCATAAGATTCTCCAAAAACGTACCAGGTCAGCTCAGAGGTTCCTGGACATGCAAAGCTGATATTAGTACCATTCTGCAGAGCACAAAGCAGGAAAGGGACCTGAGAATGCACAATGTTTTTTTCACAAGTAATTTGGCCTCTTTTTCTTCTCTTTTTATTTCTACTGTGGATTCATTTGTTTGGACTCTTGTGGTTCATTCAGATTAGTTCTCAACTCAAAGATAAGAAAACAGCCATAATATGTCATGTAACCAATTTATCTGTAAAGTCATCACCCATATAATTTGATTTTAATTAAAAAATGCTCTCTGCACTTTCCTTTCCCTATTTAGCTTAACACTCACTGAAACATATTTTGAAATCTAATCGTCTCCTTCAGTGGAGAAAACTATGTTTTTAGTGATATTTTTGTATCATAGGGAATTCATTAATAGGGCTTCAAGTCTCTTACTCCTAGATCATTGGACTGAACCTGGCAGAAATCTGTACTGAATGTATATTGCACTCATCCAATGGTTGGTCAGTAATTTGCTTCCCAGCCCAGTGTAGCTAGCTAGGCCTAGGAAATGTACTGTCACAGTGTAATAGCCTGGTGCCTATGGCATTATTAATGGATAGGATTCACTAGAAAGCCAAGGATTAGTTGCTGTAATTATTATTATCAATTCTCTATTGTTTATTTAGAGAGTTTTGAAGCCAGGATCTGAGATCTGTTAGCTATAAAGTCATGAGGAATGCCTGTGGGGATTGTAACCTGGAGATGGACACTGTGAATAAAAACAAACGTTTTCATTTTGAGTGTGACAGCTGGGAAGGAAGATAAATAGCAGCAGGGCAAAGATCCCTTATTTCACTGTCGTAGAAGGAAAGCTTTGATTAGAGTGCCCACATGGTAGGATCCTTGGGGCCTGCTCAGGCTTCATCTCTGGAGTCTGTGCTACATTGAATGATTCTTAGGTCCTGTCCACATAGATCTGCAGGAGTGTGTAGATGCCCTGAGAGGTACATGCTGCTTCCAGGCTGGCTGCTAACAACATGCCACAACTATTCAGAGCCTCTTTGAAGAATTTGTGGAAGAAGGAAGCTGAGGAAAGTTGGAATCTTAGTTGGGATCTTAGTTGGGTGTTACAGGTTGCATTCTTAGCTAGTGTTGTAATGTTGGTTCTCCCGAAGCAGGTGCTGAGATGGTATTTGGTGTGCAGGATATTTATTAAGGATTTACATCCGTGGAAGGAAGGGGTGGGGAGAAGCAGGACTGGGCAGAGGGAGAAGTTGAAAAGTGATACAGACATGTCCAAGCTATGGCCAACAACAGGGGGAGCTCTGGAGCACATTCTGCCCATCAGAGTATCTACAGTCAGTCACATGGTGTTGGCTGCCTTTTCAGGGTGTCCAGCTGCCTCTCTGCAGCTGAGGCAAACCCTGAAGGAGGTGACAGCTGGGACAAGATGTCATCCCTTGAAGGGAATCTGGGTGGAACATCTCCTGTCTGCTACAGCTAGTAGGTGACAGAGTTGAAACTGAGCTTGGGTTCTACAGATTCCAAAGCTGATGATATTCTTTTCTTCTTTCGTTCCATTAATAAATATTTACTGAAGACTTTCTTAGTGCCAGGCACCATTGTAGGTGTTGAGGATTCAGCACTGAGGGGAAAAGGAAAATGAAGGAAAAAATCCCTGTCCTCAGGAAATTACCTTGTAGCTGGAGGGATAAGCTATAAACAAAGAAGTAAAATACATTGTATATTGGATGATGATAAGCACTATGGTGAAAATAAACCAGGAAAAGTGGTGAGGACTGTGTGCATGTAGGAGGGAGGGTCAGGATAGAGGGCACTGCTATTAAAAACAGAAGAGTCAGAGAAGCACTCACAAAAAAGAGGACACTTGAGCAATGCCCTGGAGAGGAGGTGTGTCTTGTGGATGTGTTAGAATTCATTCCAAGTAGAGGAAACAGCCAGTGGAAAGGTCTGAGGTGGGAGCATGCCCAGCATATCCTTGTCATCGAATTCCCCTGCAAGTTTTTGTGCGTAGTATAAAGTCTAGCATAAGCTTTGCACAGAATGCAGTGGTTCAAACTTCACTCACTGGTGTACCAGTGTGATAATTTTTGTAATATTCATGTACCATCTGTACTATTATTTAATTAGGTTTTTACTTAATTAAGTTTCCTATTCGCATTTAAGTACATTTATTTTATTTTTTATTTATTTAAATTTTTTGTGTGTGTGTGAGGAAGACCAGCCCTGAGCTAACATCCGTTGTCAATCCTCTTTTTGCTGAGGAAGACTGGCCCTGGGCTAACATCTGTGCCCATCTTCCTCTACTTTATATGGGACCCACCACAGCATGGCTGACAAGCAGTGCGTTGGCGGGCACCCAGGATCCGAACCTATGAACCCTGGGCTGCCAATGCGCCAACTGAACCGCTGTGCCACCGGGCTGGCCCCTAAGTACATCTATTTTAGAAAGAGACTTTTGTTTTAGAATAAATGAAGACCTCCCAAATGAGAAGAAGCAACGGCTACTTGTTTAGAGCTTACTGTAGCAAGGGAGTCAGCCACCATCACTTGTGTTTGTCAGAGACTCAAAGGCAGGTAAGGGAGTGAGAAAGTAGAAAAAAGAGAAGGCGTCAGGTATGCCCTGATTGGAGGCTGTTGGCGTGGGGAAGCTGTAGGTGAGTTAACTAGAAACAGGTCATCCTGTGTGATTGGTTAGAGGTGGATATTGGTTGGTCTAAGTTGGAAGTGGGAGCAAAAATTAGGAAAGCTGTCAGTTATTAATCAAGTCCTGGCCATTTTGAGCCCATTGTTTACAGGGATTATTGTTTTCTTGGACTAGGTGATAGACATAGTGGTCTGACTTGTAGACAACAAGTTGGCTTCCTGGACTGGTTACTGTAGATAATGGGTTAGCTTCCTGGGCTGGTTGCTACACATTGTGGGTCAGAGTTTTATTTTTATATATGATTTGGCCATTATCCATTTGTATGCTCAGTGTCTCAGTTTTATTTCCCTATAATACAAAGCTAGTATCATATGGTATGTTACTTTTATTTTCAACATAATTACATATAAGTAACTACAGAAGCATGTACACATATCCACATACACATAGCTATTAAAATAAAAATGTTTTCCATGTGACATCTGAAATAATTTTATGTACCAGGGTGCATCAAGAGGGATGTGTGTCACACTTTGAGAAAAACTGAATTCCAGGTATTCAATATATATTTCACTTTAAACTACCAGCATATAAGGTCACCAGTATTTCCTAAATCTTGAGTGTATTTCTGTTGATTTAAAAAATTTTTTCTGCCTTAATACTTCCTCATCTCCTGGTAGGATTAACATACCACATCACTAATTTATTCCTTGGTGAGAACTGGTCTAAGAAGATTCATTCTAATTGACTGATGTTAGTTTCCCTAAGATCATGGGAGTTTTGATGCAATAGAGAAATGGAATGGGTTATGCTTTGGGAAGCCAGAGAGATTACTTCAGGGCATTGGTGTTGGGTGTGAGGGAGAAAAGGATGACAATGAAGATGGATGGGGGACAAAGACAGATTTTTCACAGGTTTTGGGAAGTCAGAGCCACATTCCTTGGGCCATATTCTTCAAACTAGAGAAGAAATTATCACTTTTTCCAGCCCTATTTTTCCTGTTCTTCACAAACACATCCTTTATATTTGTACATCTAATGTGCTTACTCATTTAGTTTAATGCCATTTTGTGTTTATCTTCCGCAGTTGACTGTGAAATCCTTGAGGGTAGCTAGAATTAGTCTTCCACATGCTTGAGCTCCCATCTATTAGTCCTGAGTTTGCCAAATAGCAGCTGCTCAATAAATGTCAATTAAATAAATTAGCAAATCTTCAAGGGCCTTTGCATATTGTGATTGTCTTCTTGAGCCTAGTGAAAGTAATGGCCAGCAGGGTCTGTGTTGTTCTCCCCATGGAATTTCATAAGCAAATAGGTTCCTATTGAGTGCTTGATGATCAGGTGAAAAGAGCACGGAGGAGGACCAGCTGTCTGACTTCTTGGCTCCCAAGCTCATGATTTAACGTTATGTTTGTAGACATTTGGCCAAATGAAACACATTCTGTGCTGTCTGCCTGATGAATAACCCCAGTCTTCAACTGTGGAGGTTTGCTTTTGTAAAGATAAGAAATGAGGTGTTTGATGGAGAATTTTGGGGAAGACTGCCAGTACCTGCTGTAGGATAGCTTGGTGCTTCTTCATCTATCTCATTTTTGAATTCAGGAGTAAAAAGTACACTCCCATACTTTTTTCTTTTCTCCAGATATTCATATTTCTGATGGTTGAAGGTTGTCACACTAACTGTATGTTTTAAGTAACCTAAATATATTTATTTTCCTAAAAATGTGAAATGGATCTAATTTAATAAATCATTTTTCAGTGGTTTATATATTCCCATGTGAAAGTTATTATTTAAGGGATCCTCTCAAAGAGCTAAAATTTAAATTTTCACAGACTTTAAAAATGATATGTGAACAACTCCACCAAAATGACAATCTGAACTTGTTCAGAGGGACAGAATTGTGTCGTCCTTGCTTGTTTCAGCATATCAAGGTCCCAAAGTGGGAATTTTCCTCTTTTTCATGAAGTAGTTGGATGTAAACAGGCTTAACCAAACATGCCAGGTTTCTGGTTAGTAATGGATTTCACAGCTCGAAAGACACTAAAAGCAGTGCAATATCTTAGGGTGCACCTGGTTTCCCTTTTAGATATTTGGTGACAGTCCTTGTTATGATGTCTGCAATTTACTCCAAAATACTTCAGCATAGCAGCATGATTTTGGGATCATGTTAGTTTAGGCTATATTCTAGGGATAGGGGATGAGTTAGCATTTAATCAGAATGGCTACTCTCCATAGGTGCAGCTACTTCTGTCAAGACCAGACATTTTACTAGTCAGTATTATAAATGTTAGAAATCAGTTTTGATAGATGAAATTAGTATTTAGCTAATCACCATAATGGATTTAACAATTGATCCCTCATTAGTGAAATTAGTGGTATTTAGGATTGTGTGACTTGGCTAAAATATTTTAGAGACAATTGCCACTATTGCATGAAGAAGGTGTGAGAAAATTACCAAGCATTACAGCTTTGGGCCTGGTGCCTGAGGCTGATCCCTAAACCTTCAACTGATTGGATCAGGCCTACTCAGATTATCTGGGCTCAATCCTTTGTTTAAAGTCAACTAATTATGGACTTGAATCAAATCTACAAAATACCTTCCCAGCCACACCTAGAGTAGTGTTTGATTGGAAAATGGGACTGCAGTCTAGCCAAGTGACACATCATGTCTCTTCTTGGTTTACATGTAGCCAAAGGCAGGCTTGGTGCCAATGATTCCTGTCCAGGCCCCCTGCATGGTCTAATTACAAAAGATCACTCGTGCTTAGTCTCAAGGGAACCCCGTTTATCTCTTTCATCATTCCTTTGTTCATATTCATGAAAATAAAAAAAATGTTTCAAAAGAGATTATGTTAAATAGCTTATCTTAACTTGGTGCTTTTTCTTTCTTGAAAACCTGTTTGGACTTTCAAAATGGGCTTCTCCAGCCCAATTCTCTCATGGAAAGAAGCTTTTCTCTCTAAACACATTTTGCTGGGCAGGTGCTGTATTCTTCTATATTCTATTCAGAGTAGTGGCGGCATCCAGGGTGAAGGGAGTGGGACAGGCATGGGATTTAGCGTCTCGTGGAGTCCCATGGAGTTCCATGGAGTCCCAGCTCCAAGTTGTTTCTTATGAGCTGTGGAAACATGGACAAATTACTTAACCTATTTGAATCCTTGATTTCCTCATCTATAACACAGAGGCACTGATAATACTTTCCTTTCAAGAATTGTTATGAAGATCAGAAATGATATTAGGAAAGTGACTGGAATATGGTAGACTCTTAAGAGATGACTATAATCATCATTTAACACAACCAAACCATCTGCTATACTAAATGCTCTAATCAATACCAAAAAAAAAAAAAAAAAATTCAAACCACCAGAGCACTAAGAGGAAGGAAAGCCTGGTGTTAATACCTCCAAAATAAATATTATCCACATAAAAATATCAAAGTTATAATATTGATAAAGCCCAAATGATATTTATTATCCAATTTGTAGTAATAAATCCTTCATGACATTGAGTATTCTGTCCACCTTCTTTTGAGTTGAGGAATGTGTACTTGTGACATTTTCTGGCCTCTGTTATTGGTCTCAAAAATATCAGTCTTAAAAAATTTCTCAGAGCCTGGATTTTGCCATGGCAAGCTGCTTTTATCACACTGCTATGTTTGTTGTCTTTTATTTACTCAATATAACCAGATTTCTGCTAATGTTATCTACATTTTATCTTAATATTAAACATAACAAATGGGAGACAGTAAAATAAGCCAGGCCTTTACTAACTGGCACAATATAATTCCTTTTGCCCTAGAATCAAAGGGTGTAAACATTTTTAATTTCCGATTTTCTTTGTCTATTTTGTGCTTCAGATCGTAAGAAATATGTATTGTCATGTGTTGCTTAACAACAGGAACATGTTCTGAGAATTGCGTGGTTAGGCAATTTCATCATTGTGGGAACATCATAGAGTGTACTTACACAAACCTAGATGGTATAGCCTGCTACACACCTAGGCTAGATGGTACGAATCTTATGGGACCACCATCGTTTATGTAGTGTGTCATTGACTGAAATGTTTGGTGCATGACAATGTAGTGCATGACTGTGCTTCAGTTCTTTGATTAATAGCAGTAAGAAAAACCCAATTTACAAGACAATATCACACTCTTTGCAACAGACATGATTTTATATCTCAAAATATTTTGACTTCAAAGAAAACACAGAAAACAATAAATTTAATGATTTCAGAAACGTTGCCTTACTATTGGGTTTGGAGATGCATCTTCCAGACAGGAACAACTCGAGATAAAGTTGTGTATAAAAATTTGTCTTGCTGCCCTTTGCCTTCCCTAGTTTTCTGCCTCTCTAATCATTGTTATTATCACGTAGTTCTCGGGTTAGTGACGTCAGGTAATGTTCCAGGCCCCACAACTTTCTTGACCTCTCCCCACCCCTCGCCTCAAAGACCAAATGCATTCACTGCGTGACTATTCCCATAGGTTCCTCTTCTCAACCAAATTAAGAGTCATTCCTCCCTCCCTCCCTGTCTTCCTTCCTTCTTATTTTGGACACATTGATTTCTTTAGGCTGTCAGCACCAGACACTATACTAAATCCTGGGGACATGGAGATGAAAAGGCATGGTCCCTGCCTTTAGCAAGCTCACAAAACAGTGGGGAAGTAGACAGTGAAAACACAATATAACAGTTTGTATTGTGGACATCGTGTAAGGTGCAGAGAGCACTGAGTTCTCAGGAAATTGGTGAATCCCAAGGAGGTGCTGCTTAAACTAATTCTTGAAGAGGGTGTCTAAGTCAGTTTGGGCTGCTATAACTTAGTACCATAGGCTGGGTGGCTTATAAATAACAAGCGTTTATTTCTCACAGTTCTAGAGGCTGGAAGTCGGAGATCCGGGTGCCAGCATGGTTGGGTGAGGGCCCTCTTCTGGGTTGCAGACTGCCAACTTCTCCTTGACAGAGAGCAGAGAGGAAGCAAGCTCTCTTGTAACTCTGATAAGGGCACTAATCCCATTCATAAGGCTCTGCTTTCATGACCTCATCGAATCCTAATTACCTCCCAAAGGCCCCACCTCCTAATACCATCACATTGGGTGCGAGGTAGAGTTTCACCATACGAATTTTGAGGGGACACAAACATTCAGTTCATAACAGAGGGATAGGAGTTTGCCAGGCAAATAAGGAGAGGGAGGAGTGTGTGTGTGTGTGTGTGTGAGACTAGAGCCATCCTAGTGGAGAAAATTGCATGCACAAAAGCTCAAAGTTTCGAAACAAAACTCAAAAGTTTGTATTAGGGAAGCTGCTCATAACTCAAATTTCCATAATTATTCAGCAGAAGGGTGAAGGGTAGGTTGTATGGTGTGGGATAGAAGGGGAAGAGATAAAACTCTAAAGATAGATAAAGGAAGAGAAACTTGCACTTTATCTTTTTTATGGGGGGCTACTGAGCAATTTCAAAGTAATAGTGCCAAATTCATCATGTTGGCTGTGGAAGCTCAGTTAGAGTTAGGCAAGTATAGACATGAAAAGGCCGTTTTAGAGGTTTTGGCGGTAATTCAGGTACAGGATAAAAAAGAGAGGTAATTAACAAATTCATTCATCTTTCAACAAATGCTTGTTGAGTATTCACAATGTGCCAGGCATGGGGGCTACAGAAATGAATCTGAATTATACCTTCACTCACATTGCTTATAGGCCAGTGGGAAATTAGACACGTAAACAGACATGTCTGTTTACGTGTCATATTATGTTTTAGATTTTTCTCCTTTAGAGATACAGTGTGTTGTATTTGAGAGATTCTTTGGATCAGACTGTCCAGGATTCAGATTCTGCCTCTGCAACTTTCTACTTGAGAGACCTTGGGCAAGTTACTTGTCCTCATCAGTAATGTGGTGAGCTTCTGTGAAGATGAGAGAAGAAAGTGTATGCAAGAGACTGACAACAGTGCTGGTACATTTCTCAGCTCCCAGTTCAAAGCAAAAGGCCAGCGATGCGATATGGGGCATCATGTACTATATGTAGGATTTACAACTTGCTAAGGAGGCCAACACAAAAGCAGTGTTGCATTAAGAAAGATTTTGTCCTTTCCTTCTTATTTCTTTCTGTCTCCTGAAATTGTGTCAGTCTGGGAGGAAGGGTCAAGTATGTCCAACATAGCAGTTGCTGTAATTTGTCTGCCATGACATTGATTGTCCTCTCTTCTTGATTTCTCCACTCCCAAAGTCGTTGACCTTTGACTTCAGCTGTATCCAATCCTCCCTGCTGTATACAGTCATGCTAACACAGGAGCCAATGGACTATACTTCAATTCAGGTCAGAGAGTGAGTTCATGGAGTCAGGAGTCTAGTATTATGAAAACACAAAGTAGAAAAAAGAAAGCAGAAAAGACCAATAGTCAAAGAAAAGGAAAAGGAAATCTCCCATTTCGGGAGAGGGCTTTGGACTGGTCACTCTTTCTCAGCATTTTACATATTAAAAGCTCAGTAATTGATGATTGTCAAAATTCCTGATTCTGAGGCAGTAGGTGGTCTTGGCATTAGCAGAATAAGAAGCAACTGAGCAAAAAATAGTCTGCAGGTAAATAGTGCCCACAAACGCCTCTGGTCCGGGGAAAGTCCATAATTGTTGTTCTTCAAATATGGTCTCACATTAAAGAAAGAAATTCTATGCAGAACAATACCAGGCCTCCCACCTGAGGATGGGTAAGATCTGAAAGATGGTTCTTTTCGGAGATTGCAGTCCAGGAAGTCAAGAATGTTTTTTCCAGGGTTGCCATGGCAACATCTCCGTCTTATGACATAAAGGAAGGTAGAGGTCATGTTGGTGGGCTGTTTAAATGTTGCTCTGATCATGTCTTTTACTTCTGTGGGGGAAAAGGAAAAAAAGGCAATAGATAGGAAGAAAAAAATAAGAGTAGAAAATAAAAGAGATAAAGGGATTCCTGTGAGTGATTTTCCAAATAGATTTTGTTATTGAAGGATTCACATTAATTCAATTGGATTTAAAGTCTAATAAGAGAATCCAAAATGAAATCTCTGACACTTTGAGGTATAATGTGTTTAAGTATAAGATGACGCAATGGCCACTTTTGTATTGTGGAGAGGGACTTTAAACTAGATTGTGAGGAAGAGAGGAGGCTACAAATGGAATCACTTAAGATTTAGACCAAGTGAGAAAACAGGTTTTCTTTAAATTAATCCAGCTTCCTTTGGTGATTTCTACTCACCTTTTAAACTCACACTTTAGAATTATATAAAACCTCTGTTAAATTAGAGAATGGGGTGATATCAGTCAGATCCAGCCAGGAAAATAGAAACACAGAGATAGTTTAGCAGAATTCAATATAGGGAACTGGTTACAAGGATATCGGAAAAGCTAAAGAATAAAGGAGACATTATGTCTTGTGTATTTTGCCGCATGCACACACAGTAAAGGGGACAGAGGCAACCCGGAGATTAGCAAGGAACAGGAGCTGCATCCTGGTCACCCTACAGCTGTAGGGACAAAGGGAGAAGGTAGTGGTACAGGACTCCAGGGACCAGACAGCTAGTGAGAGCAGTAGCTGTGGTAAGGGCAGCCTGACGGGCTGGGACCACAGAAGAGACAAATTGCTGCTGGAAATACCATCCAACTCAGAGGGAGGTGGGGGAAGGGAGGCAGAAAGAGAATGAGAGAGAAAGGCAGAGAGAGAGAGAGCAAGAGAGAGAGAGAGACCCTGTTCTCTCCTCTCCTTCCACCCTCAATCTTTTGTTTTCCAGCCTCCCACCAGTGCTCCCATGGGCCAAACCTAACAAAAAGTTTTCAAGGGAGCCTGGCAAGTACAGTTGTGTGGATCAGCCTCCAGTGATGCAGAGCAGAGGAAGGGTGCTGAATGGATCTTGGAGACAGGCAAATAAATCAGCAAAGGGAGTGTGGGAATGTGAGAGAAGGCTAGCATGATGGACTAGTGAAAAGTCTGAGTTATAGAAGGCTTGAAATTTATTATTTCAAAATACATACCATGTTAGACATTTTGTTTAGGGGTCTAAGATTGTCCTAAAAAGACCAGGACCTTGGATTTGAAGTCCAGAGACCCTGGGTGCTGCTTTCTGCAATATGTAATTTGTGGCATCACAGACAACATCATTCAAGGGGCTGGCCTGGTGGCATAGTGGTTCAGTTCACACACTCTGCTTCAGCAGACTGTGGTTAGCGAGTTCAGATCCTGGGCACGGACCTACACACCGCTCATCAAGCTAAGCTGTGGCGGTGTCCCACATACAAAATAGAGGAAGATTGGCATAGATGTTAGCTCAGGGCTAATCTTCCCCCCACACACACACAAAAATGTGAAAAAAGAAAAAAGACATCATCATTCAAGTTAGGGCAACTCTTTTTAGTATAAGAATGAGATTCATCGGGATAATACATTTGGAGAATAGAATGAATTTCTTCCCTGAATAACTAATTGTACTTGTAAATTACTGCAAATAAATATATGCAAGCTCCAATTCAAGTTTAAAAACTGATCAGAAAAGTGATTAAAGTTCAACTATGAGAAAAACTAGCAGAATATTGATGCCAGCTCTATGCTGGTATCCCAGAATGTGAGTGTCAGGAGATCAGCTTCAAGTGTGGTGCAGCATCTTTGGACAGACTGTATGATTATCACCTTTTCCCAGCCTCTCCTTGAGCTATTCTAGAGGTGGATGTCTTTCTGAAGCAACTCATGCCATTTCCAGACTGCTCTGTGTCAAAGAAAACCAGAGCTGGACAGAAGTTAAAGCAGTGCAGGCAAATATTGTTCAGGAACTGTTGCAATAGGGGAAGAGAGACCTCAGTATGGAACTGGGCTCCATTCCAAATACGACAAGGACAAGTGGATATTATGGCTAAGGAACAGGGTGAGGGGCAGTGAATGGAAAATTACCAAGAAGAAACATCAAGGATAAGGGGGATTCCAACTAAACTGACTTGATAGGATGCTCACTGAAGGCAGGCCAGGGTGATAAGCTATTGAGGGTGATGGATCAGGAATTTGATCAGATATCAAGGGTAGGGGACTTTCACTAAACTGATCCAGCAGTATTCTTGCTAAAACTGGACTAAACAAGCCAAGATTGGGCCTAGTCAAAAAAAGAGCTCAGAGGAGCCTGACCAAAGTTTAGTCAAAGAGAGAATCTTGACATCTATTAGCAAGAATTTCTTTAGGTAGAATCAAATCTGCCTTCTGGAGTTTCCTCCATTGGTCTGAATTCTGCTATCTGGGGTTACACAGAACAAGATTAATCCTTTTGCTCCACGACATTCTTTCATATGTTAAAAGATGGACAGCTTGTGCCCCCAACTTTGACCTTTTTCAGGCTAAACATCTCTAGATTCTTCACAAATTCCTTATTATTAGCATTCCATTGACTATTCTTATTGTTTTTTCTGCCATCCCTATTAGTGTCTTATACTTAATACAAACCTGAAGCTCACTTATTCTGAGACTTCATCACATTCCCCAACAATTTAGAGGTTCAATCTCTGATCTCTTACGGTAATTTATAACTCTATTGTGTCAGCCAGCCTGGCTATGTATTTGTTAGTCTTCTCTATTAGACTGTCTGTGACAAGCAGGGATCATGTCTTGACCATTTATTTTATCTTACTTCCACAGTGCTCGGGATAATGTGCATATATAGCTTAGCGGTATGTAGCATACAGAGGGAACACAAAAAGTAACCTGGAGATCATGATTCCATGCTCTACCACAACTCTCGTGCCCTTCCACAGCTCTGAGTCTTTTCCTCATGCTGTTCGCCCTTGCCTTGCACGGTCTTTTCCTTTTATCTTTATGGAGAACTCCTTCTCCTTCCAGATTCAACTCAAATATCACTTATCCTCCCTAGCTGTTGTTGGCCTTCCCTACCCTAGAAGTCTGACCCTCCAAAAGCAGAGTACATTGCTCTCTTATTTGTATTTCCATGGAATATAATTCATCCTCTGTTATGTAGAAAGAATCTTTGGTGTGGGAGTCAGGCAGATTTATGCTTGAATCCAGTTCAATTATCACTTGTGGTCTTGTAAATCTACTTAGTCTTTTTAGAGCTCTGTTTCTTTTGTTTTTAATGTGTAATTTAGGATGATAATTATTTATTTCACTGAGTTCTTGAAGAGTTAAATAAGATAATAAATGTTGAGAACTTTGCCCAAAGCCTGGCACAGAGTGGGCACTCAATTTTTATCTATCATTGTGGCATTTATATCCTGTATTTTAGTTTTGTGGGCACCTGTCTACCTGCTAGATTTTAATTGAATCTTACTTTTGCATCCCCAGAATAAAGTACTAAAAAAGACCCGTTGAATTAAATCGTTTTCTTTTTTATTATACAACTACTTGTAAGATGCTGAATACTTTATATGTGCACTATCCAATGTGGTAGCCACTAGCCACATGTGGCTAGTTATATTTAAACTAATTAAAATTAAATTCAGTTAAAATTCAGTTCCTCAGTCAAACAACATCCACATGTGTCTTGTGGTCACTGTATTGGACAGTGCAGATTTAGAACATTTCCATCATTGCAGAAAGTTATTTTGGACTGTGCTGCTCTAGATTGTAATTGTACTGCTCCGAACTTAATATTACCAGCTTGGTCAGCTATCTTTTCCATCATTGTGGACCCTGTGTTTCTAGCAATCCACTTATGGTTCAATTTCATTTTTGGGCAGTCAAATCATACAACTAATTCATGTAGAATCTATAATCAATTAAATTCCCAAGTGCTTTAATTTTTTTCTCTAGTTGGTTTCATACTGTTTTGAAAGTATTGACATTATCAAGGGCAGGCAACTTTTTTTTCTGTAAAGGGCCAGACACTAAATATTTTAGGCTTTGTGGCCCATACAGTCTCTGTTGCCAATACTCTATGCTGCTATTGTAGAGTGAAAGCAGCCATAGACACCATGTGATGGAATAGGCGTGGTTGTTTTATTTACAAACCAGGCTGTGGGCAGTAGTTTCCAACCCCTATTCTGTTTTCACAGACTTCACTGCTTCTGTAGTGATATAGCCAGTCCTAACACACTCCCCCACCCGTTTTTTTTCTTTTAGATAAAAATAAGTTTATCTCTAAGCACTCTCTTTTGCCAAATTGGAGAGAATCCAATCTCAGTTGGTACTAGGGGCCCCTCTTCTCCAAGATTTCTTCAGAATTCTGAAGGTTTCCATAGTCCCCAGAAAATAAAGAAATATTAAGAAGAGCTAACACAATATGCTTATTGTGTGCCAGGCATTGTTTAAAGCTTGTACACTAATTAACTCATTTAAACCTCACAACAGCCTGCTTTACTGAAGAGGAAACTGAGGTACAGAGAAGTTAAGGAACTTGCCCAAGGTCACACCACTCGTATGTGGCCGAGTTCTGAATCAGACCTAGACAATCTTACACCACAAGCTTGCTTCTAGGCAGCACCTGTGTCCTTGCTCCCAACCTTTGGCCTCCAAACTCTTTTTTTAATCTGAAATCCTCTCTTCTCTTGTTGGGAGCAACCCAAATGCTCCCAAAGGCTCTTGCCCACACCCATCCCCAAGTCCAGGAAATTAGCATAAACTTTTCAATGATTTACAAAAGACAGGAAGAGCAGTTGTCTTATGGCAGCTTCTTCTGTACTGCAAAATTAGTTTTGGTAAACCTGCTGGATGTAGTTTCGGTTCTCTTGTACTTCTTTCAGTGGCATTTGACGTGGTGCTCACTCCTTCCTTCTTGAATTCTTCTTTTCTCCTGACCCCTGTGATGCTCACACCTGACTTTCCTCCCACGTCTCAGGCCAGTCTTTCTCTTTTGAAACTTTCTCTCTTTGACCTTTAAAGACTGGTCTTCTCCCACACTACTTTTCTCCCTACTCTGCATGCTTTCTCTGGCTGCTCTCATAAGCCCTATTGCTTTAACTACTATCTGCATGAAGATGGTTCTCATGTCTTTATCTCCAGAACTTCCCAAACTTACCAAACACTTAGGCAACTTGTCCACCAGATGTCTCATTAGCACATACAGCATTTCTCAAGCAGAAACAATTATTTTCCTTCATAAGACTGCTGTTTCTCTTATGTCGCCTTCCTCTTTGAATAGATTTCTAAGCCAGAAATCTGCATGTCATCTCATTCTTCCTCTAACAGCCCTACCAGTGACCAAGTTCTAGAAATGTCTCATTACTTCAGGAATCACTTTCAAATCCACTCACTTCTCGCTCTTGTAACTGCCACTTGCCTGCTTGCCTGTTATTCCTGCGACTGTCTCATAATTGGCCTTCCTTCCATCAGCCAGGATCCTTCCAGAGACTAGTCCTCATGATGCAGCCTGAGTGGTCTCCTAGTGTACAAATGGGACCATGTTATTTTCCTCCATGAAATCTTCAGTGGTTCCCCTCTGCTCTTAGAATTAAGTGTGAATTTTCTTAGTTGGCCAACAAGACCCTTCGTGATCCCGTCCCCTCTTACCTCTCCAGCATGTCACTGTGTGTTCCTCCCACTCTGTGCTCCGGTTGTACTGACCTACCTACCGTGACCCTCAAGTCTTTGCACATGCTTTCCTCAGCGTGGAACACATTTTCCTCACCTTTTGGCTACTCCTGCCCGTTCCACAGGTTTCTTTGAGGATACAGACCCGTGCTTAGATGTTGCTTCCTCTACAAAAGTTTCTGTGTGTTCTGGGAAGCCTCCCATAGTCCCCCAAGCCAGGGTTAGGTGCCTTGACTACTCTCACGGTACTCTGTACCTAGTCCTATTCAGCACCTATTATACTAGATTGCAATTGCCATAGGTTGTGTGTCTCTCCCATAGACTAAGCCCTGTGAAGGTGAGGAAGGTTGGTCTTTTCTGGATTATAGCCCTAGTGCCTTGCACAGTGCCTAGTAGAACCTTTATAAATATTTATTGATTAAAAAAAATGGTCAGGAAAAGGAAGTTAGGATTATGGTCTTTGGAGCAAAAAACCCTTGGGTTTAAGTCCCACCTTTGCTACTACTAGTATATGACCCATGCCACTTGCTAGCTATATGACCTATGTTGACCTCTTGAATCCTCAGTTTTCTCATCTGTAATGTGGGAATAATAGTGGAGCCAAATTTACTGAGTTGTTTTCAGGCTTCAGTGAAATAAACCATGCAAAGCAATTAACCCAGTGATTGAAACATGCTAAGTGCTCAATAAATGTCACTAATAATAGTTCTCCCCTTGCAAGGCGCACACAGTCTAGAACCAGACCTTCTGGATTCAAGTCCTGGATTTATCTCCTGCCAGCCATGGGACTTTGGGCAAATCATTTAACCAGTCTGTGCCTCAGTTTTCACATCTTTAAAATGGGAAAGGAAAAGAATATGACTTAACGGATTGTTGTGAGGGTTCAATGAGCTAATGTATGTGAAGTGCTTAGAAGGGTGTCTGTGACAAAGATTCTCTCCTTGACCAAGCTTTGGTCAGATTCTTCTGAGCCCTCTGCTTGACTAAACCTGACCCTTGGGGGTCCATCTCCATCCTTGTAGAATCCGGTTTTAGCAAGAATCTTGTTAAGTCAGTTTAGCCAGAGTTCTCCACCCTTGATATCTGATCACTCTTGAGATCTGATCAAATTCCTTCTTGCCCACCATCTCCCAGATGATGTCTGATCACCCTGGCCTGCCTTCATCAAGAATCCTGTTATGTAACCTCACCACTCTTCTTCTTGGCTGTAAATCCCCACTTTTTCCTTGTCCTATTCGAAATTAAGCCCAGTTCTATACTGAGATCTCTTTCCTCCTATTGCAATACTCCTAAATAAAATCTGTTTTTACTGCTTTAACTACTGTCAGGCTCTTGTTTTACTTTGACACTTGGCCCATGGTCAGGGTGGTGGGAACAGTAACCGTTATTATTGCCTTGTATAAAAAGGAAACTTCCCTTGCCTAAAGGGAAAATAAAGTTTAATTTTCCTTCTTAACCTCTTTCTGGAAGGGTAAGAAAGATATCAGGAGTTGATAGTGTTATTTCAAATGAAAAGTACAACACTGTCACTCTTTTAGACATTGGGCCCATTCAGTGCTTAGGAGCAGATAATCATAAAAATCTAGATGTTTTTCACAAAGAAGATTAAATATGGATTTGTGACTAAACCTTCACTTTTTAAAGGGATTTTCTGTTATTATGTGGAAAAAAATGCTGCGCTTTGCAAAGCCACGATATCACACGGGTAAAATTATTTACAGTAAGTTCAGTTGCTGTGGAATTATTTTTAATGTTTTACATGATCAAAGAAGATGCTGGTAGGTTGCTTTTAATGTGTGATTTTCAAATTTATAACACTACTTTCTCTTTCTGGATTTTGACCATCTCTAGTCCTTCACTGCATGAAGAAACATATACAACTCAGTTCTATCCTTTATCTTAACTCTCAGAGAAACAGAATTTCCATGTCGGTTCTGGAAGTTTCCAAGAAATGTGTTTCTCACGAGAGGGTCAGTGCAGGTTGGGGTAATTTAATATACAAATGCACAGATAGCAGAAGGGAGTCATATAACAATGCCAGAATTCTGTAAGTAGCAAATAATTTTTCTACAGTTAGAAGCAGCATGCTTTATGATGATAGTCACTGAAGAAATAAACAGGGAGACTGAGAAAGGCTGAATCTTATGGTGAGGTTGGGTGTGGGCGCCAAGGAGGGAAAAACTCTCCGGGTAGCTAGATAAACCCAAAGTGCGAACATACTAGCCTAAAGGAAAAACAATCCCTAAGGGAAGGAATTGTCATTGAAATGAGGTTAAACTTGTGTAAATATGGGGACTCTATTTTTATCTCCATGCATTAATTGAAACCTGATTTTTCCTCTGATACTATTTCCTTTCCACCTTTTTTCCAGCGAAAGAAGATACTTGTTAGGAGATAATTCTCCATGGGTCTCTTGCATTTCTGTACATCTTGTGAGCAGAACCCTTCAAAATTCTTGACACTACTTTTCTTGCATTCTATTCCCAGAGACAGAGTTTTATACATTTTGTGCTCTCCATTAACAATTTCTTATTTTGAAATTCTTTTATAATATTTTTCTCTTGTTCCTCATCTCAGACCTATAAACAACATATAGACATTGTCTGACATTCTTAATAATTTCATCATCACCTGCCTCTATGCTTTCCCGTTACCCATTCTGAGGCACCTCCTTTGGGAAGATCTTTATACTCTTTTTCTAGATTCTCAGATGCCTCAGTACCAGTGGCCTCCATTTTTAAAAATTACTAAATTACCTGGCTTGACCTTACGCTTCATCAGTCAAAATGGCTTTGCCTGCAAGATCTCAAATTCTGAAATTTTTTTTCTGGCCACAAACTTATCTTTTTCCTTTTCTCCTCCATCATTAATCCTTAACTAGCTCTTTTCCTTGTGTTTACTTTCAGTCCTTTGACACACTTTTCCGATTACTTAATATTGATAATCTGTTGAGGCCTTGGAATGTGTTAAGTACTGTGCTATGCAAACATTTATTTCTCACAACAAATTATGGGTATAGGCACTATTATTATCTTGTTTTTTTAATAGATTTTTAAAATTTTATTGAGGTCATATTGGTTTATAACATTGTGAAATTTCAGGTGTACATTATTATTTATCAGTTTCTGTACAGATTATATTATGCTCACCACCGATAGTCTAGTTTTTATCTGTCACCATACATATGTGCCCCTTTACCCTTTTTGCCCCTCTTTCCTCTCTGGTAACCACTAAACTGTTCTTTTCATCCATGTGTTTGTTTACCTTCCACATATGAGTGAAATCATATGGTGTTTGTCTTTCTCTGACTTATTTTGCTTAACATAATACCCTCAAGGTCCATCCATGTTGTTGCAAATGGGACAATTTTGTCTATTTTATGGCTGAGTAGTATTCCATTGTGTGTGTGTGTGTGTGTGTGTGTGTGTGTATATATATACACCATGTCTTCTTTATCCATTTATCATTTGTTGGGCACTTAGGTTGCTTCTATGTCTTGGCTATTATGAATAATATTGCAATGAACATAGGGGTGCATAAATCTCTTTGTATTGTTGATTTCATATTCTTTAGATAAATACCCAGTAGTGGCATAGCTGGATCATATGGTATTTGTATTTTTAATATTTTGAGAACTCTCCATACTGTTTTCCATAGTGGCCACACCAGTTTGCATTCCCACCAGCAGTGTGTGAGGGTTCCCTTTTCTCCGCATCCTCTCCAACATTTGTTATTTTTTGTCTTGATAATTATAGCCATTCTGACATGTGCAAGGTGATATCTCATTGTATTTGTGATTTGCCTTTCCCTAATAGTTACTGATGTTGAACATCTTTTCATGTGCCTGTTGACCATCTGTATATCTTCTTTGGAAAAATGTCTGTTCATGTCTTCGGCCCAATTTTTGATCAGGTTGTTTGCTTTTTTGTTGTTGAGTTGTATGAGTTCTTTATATATTTTGGAAATGAAGCCCATATCAGATATATGATTTGCAAGTATTTTCTCCCAATTAGTGGGTTGTCTCTTTATTTTGTTCATGATTTCCTTTGCCTTGCAGAAGCTTTTTAGTCTGATGTAATCCCATTTGTTTATTTTTTCTTTTGTTTCCCTTGCCTGAGTAGACATGGTGTTTGAAAAGATGCTGATAAGACCAATGTCAAAGAGCACACTACCTATATTTTCTTCTAGGAGTTTTGTGGTTTCAGGTATTATATTCAAGTCTTTAATCCATTTTGAGTTAATTTTTGTGTATGGTGAAAGAAAATAGCCTATTTTCATTCTTTTGCATGTGTCTGTCCAGTTTTCCCAACACCGTTTATTGAAGAGACTTTCCTTTCTCCATTGTATGTTCTTGGCTCCTTTGTCAAAGATTAGCTGTCCATAGATGTGTGGGTTTTGTTTATCTGGAAAAGCTTTTATTTCCCCATCATATCTGAATAATAGTTTTGCTGGATTAAGTATTCTTGGCTGAAAGTTTTCATCTTTCAGTATTTTCAATATATCATTCTATTTTCTCCCAGCCTATAAGATTTCTGCTAAGAAGCCAGCTGAAAACCTGATAGGGGTTCCTTTGTAGGTTATTTTCTTCTGCCTTGCTGCCCTTAATATACTTTCTTTGTTGTTGACTTTTGCCAGTTTTAATATTGTATGCCTCGGAGAAGGACTTTTTTGCATTGATGTAATTAGGAGTTCTATTGGCTTCTTGTCATATGTTTCTTTTCCTAATTGAGTTGGGTATTTCTTGAAGAATTTCTTCATTTTTAAGAAAATCTTAGTTCTCTCTCCTCTTCCACCTGAAGCATTTCTTTCCTCTAAATCACTAATTCTGTCCTCCATAGCATCAGCTCTGTTTTTTATGGTTTCTAAATTATTTTTTATCTCATTAATTGTGTTTTTCATCTCCAGAATTTCTGTTTGGTTTCTTTTTTTAGAGCTTCAATATCTTTGGTGAAGTGTCCCTTCTGCTCATTGATTTTATTCCTGAGTGCATTGAACTGTCTTTCTGAGTTTTCTTGTTACTCGCTGAGTTTCTTTATTACAACTATTTTGAATTCCCTGTCATTTATATTGTAAATTTCTGTGACTTCCAGATTGGTTTCTGGAAACTTGTCATTTTCCTTCTGCTCTGATGTGTTACCATAGTTCTTCATGGTGTTTGATGAACTGATCCTTTGCTGGCACATTTGTGGTAGTATCAGGCCACAAATTCCACCTGCTACCACTCCACCAGGAGTGGGGGCTGTGTTTTCTGATCCTGCCCTGTCAGCTGGAAGTTGTGCAGGTAGGGTTGCTCTGCATCTTTGTGGGCTGGCTGCAGCTGCTATGCAGTTTGTACTCACATGGGCAGGACCTCTGTGCTAGGTGGGCTGGTTGCTCAATGTAAATGGGGCCTCTGTGCTTGGACAGCAGGTCACTCTCTCACAGGCAGGGCCACTGTGCTTTGCAGGGGACTGGCTGAGCTGCTGTGCTAGGTGGGAGAGGCACCTATGCAGGGGCTGAGCTGACACTCAGTGGGTCTCGTGAGCTGCTGTGCTCTGCGGGTGGGGTGCTTTCTGACTGGGGAGGGTGCCTTCTCACCTGCACTGGGCTCAGTGGGCTGGCACCTTTGCAGGGGCTGAGCTGCCACTAGGTGGGATGCATTCCCATGGGTGGGGCTGCTGTGACACAGCAGGCACTCCCGTGGGCTGGGCTACCACTTCTAAAGCATTCGAGTGAGGTGGGCTGTCCCTGCCTCCTGTTATAGCTGTGTGAGGATCTGTAACCTGATTGCTGCCACTGGGGAGGGGTAGGGGGAGGAATGCACTCACCTAGTTCCACTGCCTTCTGGGGATCCAGTTCACCCACCATCAGATGCATGGCTGTGTGGATCTCTCAGACGTCCTGTTGTGCTGTGCAGGGAATCTTCCGCTGGTTAGTGAATGTCCATGTACTTGTAACTTAGAGGGGCAAAAGGAACAACTCACTCTGCCATGATGCTGACATCAGTCCACTATTATTATCTTGATTCTACAGATTAAAATTTGAGGCTTAGAGATGAAATAAAAAATCCTGAGGGTACAGAGGTAGCAGGTTACAGAACCAGGGCTTGATTTAAGGCTTGACAAACTCCACATTCTTACCTGATTTCTGGCTTCACCACACATTTTGTGGTCATGAACCTTTTAATTCCTGTAGGCTACTCTCTAGAATGTTAAACTATTGCATATTGCCAATAAATTTAAAAATCTGGATAAATGTACCTATAAAATTCATGCTATGTTCTTTTTTTTTTTTTTTTTTTTTTGGTGAGGAAGAGCAGCCCTGAGCTAACATCTGTTGCTAATCCTCTTTTTGCTGAGGAAGACTGGCCCTGGGCTAACATCCGTGCCCATCTTCCTCCACTTTATATGGGACGCCGCCACGGCCTGGCTGACAGGCAGTGCGTCGGCGGGCGCCCGGGATCCGAACTCGCGAACCCCGGGTTGCCAAATGCGGACTAAACCGCTGCGCCACCGGGCCGGCCCCCATGCTATGTTCTTAATCAGACTCATTCTACCACCCAGCAACTTTTTGATTGCACTGTTGATTTTCTATCATATTTCTCATAATGGTTGTTCAAAATCTTCTCTACATTCCTCAACACCCCAACCCTACACTAGTTACTCCTGGTTCAAACCACTCAGTAGTAGCTCTCTCAATTCATTCCATTGGTGTTCTCTCTCTCTCTCTCTTTACTTCTTTCTCTCAGGATGTAGTATCTTTCAAGCCAAGGTCTTCCATGTATGGTCATGGCCTCATCTCTTCCAGGACATCACTCTATTAAGTGTGTCCCCTCTTGCTTCTTCAATCATAAATAATCCTCTCTTTAATACCACATTAAAAAAATTATTCTCATGCCTCTAACTGCCAAGGCTTTATCTGCATTTTAATTCTTGCATTTTTAATTCTTTCACTCCCTTCACTCACTGAAATGATGGTCTCAAAATCAGTAGATATTTTATAAACACTTGATCTAATCCTCTTCTATTAGTTATCACCTTCACTACATCATTGTAGCATTTGACACTTTGCTCCTTCTTTCCAACGAAAAGCAAATGGCCAGAACTCTGAGCAAGGTCTCTGAATTCAGAACTGGCTTTGAACTTAGACTCTTTGACTAAACTAGCTATGGAATCTTAAATCTTAACCTCTTTGAGCCTCAGTTTCCACATCTTCAAATGAGGACTTTTGTATATACTTTTGGGATACTTAGGAGGATAAAATGAAATTACTACTACAAAATTCCTAGCATGTTTCTTATGTATAATGAATCTTCAGTAAATGGCAACTATCTCTGTTATGTCACTAACACATTGATATGTGTTATGTCTGATACATAGTAATTTGTTTCTGTCTCCCTCCCCCAACTTCTCTTTTATTTTATGTGATGTTGCATATTGGTTTTCCAATTACCTTTTGGACAGATATTTTCCTCTTTTCTCAGTCTTGTCTCCTTTTCATTCTCTAAGAATATGTTTCTAGGCTTAATCCATAGACCATCCATTTTGCCTTTTTAAATTTGTGTCTTTGTCCAAGTGTATCCTCTTCTGCATCTTCTACTATCATTTTTATACCAATGACATCTCAATCTATGTTTCTAGTGCCAAATATTTGAAATCAAAGCTTTTAAAGTTACATAATACTTGAGCAGATGATAATTATAAAAATTCAAATAATATAATTATATAAAGAGTAAAACATGAAAGTTACTCTCTTTACCAACATCTAGTCTTACAACATCTGCTATTTCTCTTGGGAGTAGGGGTGTGGGACATGTGTTATTATACAGCTTTTTTATGCATTTATATCCAACCAATGAGCAACAACATACAGAATTTGATTTTTAAAAATAATGTAATCCTAGACTCTTAATCTGCATTTCCATTTTCCTGTTATAAACCTTCATCTGGGTATCCCAGTGGAAACTTAAGGTGAAAATTGTACAAAGCTACACTCATGTCCCTTCCCAAACAGCATCTACTCTTGACTTCTCTGTCTGCCACAGACATTGCCATTATCCTAGTCTTTGTGGATCAAACTGTTAGTCACGTTGACCTCTCCCTCTCCTTCGTACCCCACCACATCAAACTGTTTGCCAAGTTGTATAAATTCCAACTCCACAGTGTCTCTTTTGTCCTTTCTCTTAAATTCTCTGCCTGAGGTTTTTTTGGATCACACCAATGGTGTGATTCAGACTACCAATATATATAAGAATTACTTTGTAGTTCAGTGTTTTAGGAAAGACTGTTTTTCCTTCCCAGACCAGTGCCAAGTTTTAGATTCTTATTTGTTTTTCTATTCTGTGTTTCCCCCATCATACTTTATACTCATTCTCTATCACACTCTGCTTTTGCTACTACAATAGAAACTCCTTAAGGGCAGAGACCTCATTGCCCACTTTCAGTCTCCTAAAAGATTCTCCATCTTGGACATTTATTTTTCCTTTTCATTGCTAATTCAAACAATGATGCTTCTTACCATTGATTTTTTGAACTTGATTTGAGAAAGTGAGAATTCTCCCATGTCCAGTTTCTTCCTGCCTTAATCTGTTCTACACACCATTGGGGAAAAAATCTTCCTAAAACTCGGCTCCAATCATGTCACTCTTTTACTCAAACAATTTGTTGGCTTCCCATTGACTACTGAATATGTATGCAGTTCTTCCTTTGGTATCAAGGTCCTCCATGATATGACTCCAAAATTTCTTTCTGGTTCATCTACTCCCAATGTCATTCCCTAAGCTCTAGACAAACTAGACTACTCTCATTCCTCACACTCTTTGCTGTTCAAGTTTTCATAGTCCTCATTTTCTAGCTTTGCTCTACTTTCAGGAACCCTACCTCCATTGCCATTTATTGAAATTCTACCTGTTTTCATAGCTTCACTTCAAATGACGTGACCCCATAATCCTGGTGGAATTAATCATATTTTATTCTTTTTTTTTCAGATAATTGGGACTTTGCTTCATTGCCTACTGGACCATAAGCTCCTTGTCAGTAGGGAACTCTATCTTGGTCATCTGTGTGACTCTTGTAGTGTCTTGCACAGGGCATGGATATTTGGAAAATTAAGTATTAGGATTTGCTGATGGAGGCAACCAAATGACTTTTGAGGAAGGTAATCTGCTTCTGGAGGGAAAAAATAGGGAGCAATAGCAATTGTCTTAAACATTAATGAATGAATTTTTTATTCACTCACTACATATTTATTGGATAGATACTCTGTGTTAGACACTGTGCTAGGCACTGAAATGTGATGGAAAATGGGCAACATTACCTCTGTCTTCAAGGAGTTTAAAATGAAGCAGAGAAAGAGGTATAAGAAACAATTAAAGAGTGATAGAGGAAGTACAAGTTGCAGTGGGGACACATAGCTAAGGAATCTGACCTGTCTGCTGGGGACGGAGGAAGTGACAATCTGAAGGACCTGTAGGATCTAGCCAGGTAGCAATGGTGTAGGTGTGGCAAATTGTTTTATGCAGAGAAAATAGTGTGATGGTCTTGTGATTAGAATGCACATGGCACATGAAACAAGTTCGGTACAGCTGGTTTATAGGGTAAGCAAAGTGGCAAGAGACATGCTGAAGAGGTCTGATCACAGAAGGTTTGTAAAGCACAGTATGGAGTTTGAACTTTTTCCCTAAGGACAATAAGAAACCATTAAAAATTTTAAAACAGGGAGTGACTTGACCAGATTTATATTTTGAGAGTTTCCTTTTGGTGTGGAAAATGGAGACAGAATGAATTTCAGGAGATATATTAAAAGTCTGTTTTAGGAATCCAGGCAAGGTGAAGAGCGAGAGAGAGAGAAAGAGAGAGAGTGAGAGAGAAAGCGAAAGAATATGAATGAATGGTGATGATGACTTAACATAGGAATGTGGCTCTGCAGATGTGAAAAATGTTTAGGAGGATGCGCAACATAATAGTTAAGAAATCTGGCTCTCTGAATCCTGGCTTCACGTTTTCTAGCTGAACAATTTGGCAAGTTACCTAACATCTCTAAGCTTTAGTTTCCTCATCTCTAAAAATGAGAATAATAATAATCCTTACTTTAAAGGATTAAATTAGATAGTAAATGTAAAGGCTCTGCACAGCACTTGGTACTTAGTAAGCACTCAATGAATAATTACTTGTTCTTTTTAGAATCAACATAATTTGAGTGACTGGGAAGAAGGAGACAATGAGGTTATCCAAATTATGTTTACTTACCGAGTGGACAGTGGTGCCATTCATTGGAATTTGGAAGCATGTGTTGAGGAGGGAGAGGAAGACAATGAGTTTGGGTGAAGATGTAGGAATTTGCTTTATAGGTCTGGAATTAAGGAGAGAGATTTGAAAGTTACCTGTATAAGGGTATTTCTTGAAAAGATTGGCAGGATGCTATTGTCTCACATCCCTATTACCTTGCAATCCAAGTTGCATTTGCCCCCACTACTCTATGGAAAGTGGAGTGCTCTAGTTGCTAATTGAATTCATGTGAGTGGATAAGAATATTTGGGAGTAGGTCTGGTGTGAATACAGAAGAAAGTGCAGGGAACCCTGGGAACACCAACTTCTAAGGGGTGGGCAGAGGAACAGGAGGCTGTAAAGGAGGAGGGAGTGTGTAATCAGAAGGAAAACCAAGATACGGTGGTACCACAAAGCCAGGCAGACCAAGTACTTCAGGAAGGAGGGAATGGTCAATGGTTCCATTGAGAGTAAAGTAATGTAAAGTCTAATAATTGTTAATTGGATTTAGCAACAAGGATGTTAATGGTGAACATTGCCATAGAGTGGAACTTTCCACAGAGAGGTGGGAACAGAAGGTAGATTTGAGTGGCTTGAGGGCTGAGTACGATGAGAGAAAATAGAACCCTGGCAACCCTTTCAGGAAATTTGGCTGTGGAAGGGTGAGATAGAACCGGGTCTGAAGAGGGGGCTGAGCCTAGAGAATTAGTTTTGTTTTGAAAAATAGGGTTTACAGTAGCATATTTAAATGAAGATAAGAAGGAGCTGGTAGAAAGGAGGTAGTATAGAGGGCTGGGTAACTAGAGAGAAGCATGTGAAGATAGAATAGAGAAGAGAGACCCATGATGGAGTTGAAATTTGAAAAATTAGGGATTCCAGCATGATGAGCCAAAGTAAGCCCCATCATGGCATTTGGGGACACAATCTTTCAGAAGATGAAAGGACTTTGGACTAAGAAAAACAATTTCTGTGACTACAGTTTATAGTAGGTGCTTTCACAAAGTTCATGGGATGAGGCTCACACTTATGAGAAAAGATGGACAGAGTAAGCTCTTAGACAGGTTGTGTTTGTGCTTACAGAAGCAAAGAGTTTCTTCAGAAATGGCAGTAGAGAATGAAGAGACATCAAACATCTGAAGAACTATCTTGCTTGATTATCTAAGAGAATGGTCTTGAACACCTTTTTATGACAAAAAAATGTTGCATGTGAAAGAATGTCTAGATGTAAGCAACACTCAGACTTTGAGGAAGTAGGGTCATAAAGACACTTCTCATGAAAAATAATAGATAGTTGAAGCTGAATAAGATTGATATACATATTTTTTTGTATATGCCAGGAGAAAGCAAATTATTTTGTAAGAATTTTAGAGAAATGCAGTGTCTGTTTACTTAAATTAATGTAAGAAGGCATGGACATTTCTGTGTTAAATTCAGGGACTGTCTTATCTGCCACTTCCTCAAAACCTTCTATCTCCTAATCACGTCTATTATATATTTTTGACAAATGCGCATTTGTGCACAAACTTCATAATCAAATTGGTTCAAGAATAAGTTGCTGAAAGTGGAACTTTCTTATATTAGCCCTTGTGACAGCTAATGAAGATGGATGGGATAAGGCAAGAACTGCGCTTTGCGAAGGAGATGCTCTCATTCCCCACTGTGTTGGCTATAAAGGCAAATTTGTTTGCAGAGGAAAAAAATAGAATCATCTAATTGCTTAATTCTTGCTGAAAGGCCTTGTCAACCAGCCTGCTCAAATAAACAGACTTTTGTTAAAGAAGCAAGTGTAAAACTCTTGCATACACAGAAACCTCAAATTTTTCTCCACTGGATATTTGCTATTGTCAGAAAATATTTATATTTGATCTGAAGAAAAAAAGAATTTCTTGCATTTCTTTGATGTTTAGATTAACTATCTGAACAAACATTTCCAGTTGTTTTAATTTTGAGAAATAAAGATTCTAATTGGATTTGGGGAATGACTAGAAATTTGGAGGTCACAGGAAAATTTGAGAAAGGTTCTTGCCCTCAGCTAATTTTAGAATCAATACACCAGTCAAGTATGTGAAGCAGTTGGAATTCTCATATACTGCTGGTGGGGGTCAAATTGGTACAATTACTTTGGAAAACTGTTTGGCAGTATCTACTAAAGGTGGGTATATGCTTACACCATGGCTTAGCAATTTAACTCCTGGGCATTATCCAACAGAAATTATTTGTACGGAATGTTCATATTGCCATCAGTTATAATAGCCCCAAACTAGAAATAACTTAAATATCCTCCTACAGAATAGAATACCTGTATAATAATAAAAAAGAATGAACTATTGATCCAAGCAACAATATGGATGAATCTTAAAAACTATGTTGAGTAAAAGAAGCTAGATACAAAAGAATACATACTGTATCTATATGGTTCCATTTTTTAAAAAGTTCAAAGAGAGGTAAAATGGATCCATGAGGATAAAGGTTAAAACAGTAGTTATCCTTGGCGGGAGGCATTGGAAAGCACAGGGGAGGGAACCTTCTGTGGTGCTGGCGATATCTTAGTCTTCAGCATGATTATATGGGTAGTGATTAAAAGGGGGTTATATATATGTAAAGATTCATTGAGCTGTGTATTTCAGATTTGTACACTTTATAATATGTTATACTTCAATTAAAAAAATAGACCATTTCCCTACATTGGTGATTTTTTTTAAGGCTTTTTATGTATAGAGAGGGCAGAAGGAGGCAATTATCAGGACTTGCCTCCTTGACCATGACTTTGCTGGCCCTGCCTATTTCCAGGTAGATTAGACTAAGTGACAAAACCTCACTAAACTGTGTAATTGATTTTTGGTTAGGAGGTAACAACTGTAACAATTGAATATTTATTGGATTTAAAGTAGTTATTAAAGATAAATTTGATTTACAGAGCCACAGAGGCTTTGAGAGCATTCTGTAAACAATTCCTTTTAAATTTGTTATATCCATGAATCAGTAGTCACAGGCCTATGACCTTGACCACCTCTATGTTCCTTGGTTTGCAGTCTTGGAGTCTATGGCCTTATCTAATCCTTATCTAGGCCTTCCTAGAGGTCCTTACATAGGCTCTGTCAATGGCCATATTTCACTTTCCTTACGGTTTGACCCATGAACTTTGGAAGTACACAAGGAGATGAGGCTGCACTTTAGAAGGCATGAGAAAATTAAAATGTCTGGAATTTTGGGAAATATTGAGGGAGGACCTAATTTTCACCACAGCAGTCCATTATTTCAAAAGATGATGAAGCCTGCATGGAACAGGAGGATGGCTCTCTATTTCTGATGTGGTTGAAAAATTGGACTTGATTATAGCAAAACACACTTAGGATGAAAGTTAGGAAGAATTGGAGAACTGGAAAGGACCTTAGAGATCATCTTAATCTCATGTTTCCAAGAGCATGAATAACATCCAATCGAATAAGGATATTGGTTTTAGATCTCTTTATTTGTTATACCTGTTCACATTTAATCCATTGAGAAGAAGAAAGCACATGCCTTGACATTCTCTAGAAGGAAACTGATACTTTTCACCCCTATTGATTTTAATGTTTATCTGTACCATGCAGTTGTATATTATGATAGTGAGGAAGACAGACTCTGGAGTTGGAGTGGGGAGTTCAGGTTTGCTGTTTACTGGTTATGTGATCCCTGACACGTTACTTAGTTTCTCTAAGTGCCACCTTCTTTATCTCTAAAGTGGAACTTATAGTAGTGAGTTGACATGGACGTCACTAGGCAGTTAGTAGAGCAAAGTCCGATGAATCTTAGAAACTCAATGTGTTAACTATCATCATCATCAAATAATGCTATTAATGTAATAATAATAGTAACAAGTACTATTTATCAGCTTATATTTGTGCAGTGGATCTGGAGAAAACTTATCTATGTGGGACTGTCACTGTGTGTTAATGCCCAGCTCTCCCCATCCTTTTTTATCCCTTAGCCTGCCAACTGTGTTTATCCTTCATGCAGAATTGAACCAATTTATATAATGGTTTTAGAAGTGAGATAAATAGAATGAGATTCATTAGTGTTGCACTGATTTGTGCCTAGCAACCCCCTGGGAAATTTCTTGACAGCTAAGCCACCTACCCCCCCGGCACCAGTTAATAGAAAATGCTTCATCTTCAGTGAATTCATTTGTTATTGTAGTGGGAACATTCAATTTCCTGGTCTTTTTTATCTGCAGCTGCATTAGGCTCAGAGTTTTCCAATATTTTTGTTTTAAAGGTATTGTTTACATTTGAAATGACTATTTGGAGAAGCAAAGGCTCTTCCCAGTTGTGAGGCAGTATATAGGTTAACAACGTTGTAGCCCTATTAGAATGTGACAATGACACAGCTGTGGGAGCTGGTGGGGCTTAAAGCTCCTGATGAGTTAAAACAAGTGCCGTGTACCTGAACTTTTGTATATTAATTAAATAGAAATGTTCATCTGTATTAAATCTGAGCATTATAATCACGGTTCAAATTGTTCAGTGATGTTAGGTGATGAACCAAAGTACCAGCTATAACAGGTGCCCTTATCTATCACTGTGATTGTAGCTCTATGACACCAACCTAAATATTCGATTTAATTAAAGAGTTAAAATATATATTCATATCATATGGTTCCTTATAGACTAAATACCTATTTGTTTGGTTCCAATTTTTATGACTTAATTAGTAACTTTGTTATTATGGGAAAACAACCTACAGGTGAATTCCAGCTAAAGCATAGTTTTGATTTTATGGATCTAGGGTAGAGATAATTCTCTTCCCTAGAGAATCATTCTTTGAAATTGCAGCTTGATTAGGAGAAAGGAAAATAGTATGAATTTTATGGTTTATTTAAAAGAATAATCCTAGAGACTAAAATTAACTTTCACTTATTTTATGCCAATAAAAGACAAAATGTTACCGCCCAAAAAGGGGTTTCATTTGCCCGCTGCAAGACATGCCAATAGTCCAGTGGCAAGGAGGTAGGAGAGAAAAGATTTTTTATTACAGCTTGCCAGCGAGAGGGAAGATGGCTGACTCATGTCCAAAAGAACCATCTTACAGACCAAAGGCTACAGGCCAGTTATATATGGGGCTGGTCTCCAGGTGGAGGAGGCATCTGGTCTCAGTTCCTGACAGTCTTTTGTTTTACTGGGTATGAATCAGAGACCAGAGCAACGCCCTACACCCTGATCTTTTGGTTGTCATTGATGATGGCTATCTGCATAGACTCTCTGCTGAGGGGTCATCACATTGCTGAGGAACTCAAAAGAACAAAGTTATCAACTTATAGCAGCTAGGAGGGGCCATAAAACCCACAGAGCATGCCTGGGCTAGTTAATCAGAGGTCATTCAAAGTTACAATAGGGTTTCTTTTCTATGTTATGGCTTCCCTTATGTCAACCTTGTCTCGAGCTGGTATCAGTTAGACTCTATGGACATGAAACCACTCTGATAATGGATATTAAGATCATTCAATCTGTTATCTATTATCTATTCTAAAACCAGTGTTTCCACTAGAACATACTCTACTCAAATTGTTTGGGTCATTAAGGCATCCACTGACTCAACTCTACTTGTTTTTATACATTGTCTTTAAATGATACAGATTTTAAAAAACATCAAAGCTAACAGGGAAAACAGCTGAAGAATACTTCATAACAAGACACAGGAAACAAAAAGAACTTGAAACTATGGTCTGTCTGTTCATCCATCTGCATTGAGAGCCAATCAGATAGTGAGCACAAAAGCATAGGAGAAAACAAAACAAATTGACTAGATTCAACTATTTAAGTGTTAAGTGGCCAGAGAAAAATCTCTTAATTTGTCAGTTAGCATTTTTTCTTTTATTATGTCATACAATCAAGAAATATTTTTATAGTGCTTCCCAGAAGCCAATGTTTTCTAGACACTGGGGATTTATGAATGAACTAGCAGGGGTAGAGTGTGGGCTGAGATCAAGCTAGGAGACTGGTTGTTTCTCCTAAATTTTCATTAATTGCCTGTGTTGTGATGAGAAGCTGTTAGGGAAAGCAGTATGAAATGAGACTAGAAACCTAGGTAGATAGACTATGGACTACAGGTGGTGGGGCCTTTTCACTGTGCTCATCCCCCTGGCTGTGAGCACTCTGGTCTCTGGCTTCATCTCTCTAGTTAAAAAGGCAGATGTGGTGCAGGCTTTCACAGGTCTGACAAACCAGAAACAAAAGTCAGGAAATGTTAAGTGTTAGGAAGGCAACGAAAGAGAGGAATGTGATAGAGCAGAAGTTTGGGGGAGTACAGCCTTAGATAAGGTGGTCAGGAAAGATTGCCCTGTGAGGGTGACATTTGAGCTGAGACTTGAATGACAAGAAAGAGAATATCTGCAAAGGCCCTGAGACTTAGACGTTTCTAAAAAATAGAAAAAAAGGTCAGGTAAGAGCAGAGGGAAGGGTTGGGAGGATACTGAAGTCATTCAAGCCACAACAGAGCTAACTGATGAACTTCCAACTCCTCTCCTCCCCCAACATCCTTGGGGTTACAGAAACAAGCTAACAACAGGCTGTGTCATCAAAACATACTAGTCATTCGTTCTTTTAACAAAGTAATTTATAACTGCAGGAGTTTTTGATAGAACATGAAATTTATGTTCCTGGCAAATCTCCTATTCTGAAAAATTGTGTACTAAAAATAACAAGGCTTATGGGAAAATAGAATTGGGGCAGACTGCTTAAAACCTATGCACCTTTGTAACCAGAGCTTTAACAAAAACAGTAATGGTGTCTGAAGGCAAAACAGCTGGGGGTTGCCTCAGGGGATATTAAAAATGCACGAGCAAAATAGAACAGAAATGCTGATTTGCTAACATGGAGGCAATGCAACTGGAGTTGGAGCTGAGCGAAGGAAGAGCATTTCAAGGCTGGAGTGCACCTCTTCGGAGAAGGGATCCCGGATGCAGGCACTCATTTGAGATAATATAGAACGGACAGGGCTCCTGTCTGTGCAGCCACCAAGCTGAGACCATTCTCCTTTCCTGCTGAAGGTTATACTCTTCCTCCACTATTCCAGCTCCCCTTGCCTAGAAAAAATTGCGTGTCAATCAATACAATTTCTGCTTTCTACACTGATAGAATTCCTCTCCTTACCAATTGCTTAAGAACTATTTGGTTTATAGAAACACATTTTTGTTGGCTGAAGACTTTAGCTCATTTGCCTTTAGGTTTTGTCCCAATAATAATACTGTGTTTCATTTCAATTCAATTCAATTCAACTAGAATTTATTGAGTGCCTACTTTGTACGAGTTACTTCAATATATGTTTTTAATAGAAGACCTATTCAGGTAATATATTATGTACCTCTGAAGTCTTCCTTTTTTATGGTCATATCATGCTTGGGTAGGAAGAATTATTATGACATCGAATGGTTTCAAGAAGACTGCTTCAATTACTATCTTTCTGAAAGAATTGCATGTAAGTTAACTAATCAAAACAAATTTAAAATTTATTACTTCATTTTAAAGGTATAAGGGAAGCTTTTAAAAGATATAATTCTATGGTGATTGCTCATAAAAATTGAATGATAATTCCATCATTTATTTATTTTGTAAAGTAAAAATTTCTGCTTAAAATGGGAGACACACTTTCAAGAATAGCCTCTGTGGTTTTTTCTGGTGCAGCATTTTCTATGATGTGTTCTGAAAAAGAGTCACTCTCAGTGGTTGCTAATAAGCTTTAAGTAAAATGGGTTCTGTGGGAGAGGCAAAAACTTTACTACTGCCTTCTTAGGGTTTCCAGCAGGGCTTGAGAATTAAATTGATATAAGACACATTAACAGGAGAAAAGCACAAAAATTTATTTAATGTAAGTTTTAGGTGACACAGGAGCTCTCATAAGGAAATGAAGACCCAAAGCAGTGGCAAAACCCAAATATTTTTATACTAGTTTGAACAAAGTGAGGCAGTTGTGGAAAAGTAACTAAAATAAATGAGGGGACTAAAGGGAGACAAAACTATTTTAATAAAGTCTGTTTGTATAGAATTCTCTCTGCCTCAACTCCCATCTTTGGTGAAAAGAATGTTTTCTTCCTCCTGGCATAAGGAGGACAGCTCTCACAGGGGAGTTTCATCTTCTGTCTTCAGGTAGAAAAAGGGGAAGTTAGAGCACCTGTCTTGTACTTGCTGTTCTTCAAGTGCCTTTAGCTCAAAATAATCCTTATGCCCAAGTGGCGTATTTTGGGATGGCATATTCTGCCACCCTTAAATTCCATAATCAAGTAAGTTTTGGAATGTTGGTTAAACAGAGTGAAACACATATTTTTACTATTAGATTTCCGAGAGTTTTCTAATATTTTAATGTGCCTTGTGAATCTCCAAGAAGGAGGTGTGCTGTATGCCATTTACCCAAGTGACTTGCCCATGGAACTCTTCATGGAATATCTTCTGAGACTGATGTTCTAAAAACACGTTTTGGGAAATCCTAATCTATTTTGCATGACTTGGAAGTAAATAAACCATCTCTGTCTTCCTTCTTTCCTTCCTTGACCATAAGAACAAGCAGAAACAAGGCCATATGCTGACATCCTAATTTCAACAGGTTGCCGTCTAAATAGTCATGAAACCAACCATGTCTGTGGGAAATTTCATGATGTGCAAAGCAAGTAGTATCAGCCAATTGCCATTAAAAAAAATGGTATGGACATGACTAAGTTTGGGGTGTGCTGTACAGAGATTTAGGGGGCAGTGATGCCACAACGTAGTTGAAATTTAGCAGTTTTGTATTCAATATTATAGTGTTTGGGAAATGGTTACTTGAATGTAAATTTTTACTTTTTCCATTTCTGTCAATGGTAAGGTAACATTTGTATTCATGCCGAACTCCTTTTACCTTACTTACTTACTAGTTTCAATTTTATGTGTAAATGTTTTAACCAGTGGCACACTCAGTGATGAGAATTTTGGGGGGTAAAAATGTCACAATTTATGCATTTTCCAGTCAGATTATAGGAATACTTGAATCTCAATCTAAGCACAAAATCACCTATTTTAAAAGATCTAAGAATGAGCTTATTTTTAATTTAAATTAAAACAATTTTTTACTCTTGTTAGATTCTGCTCTCCTGTCACATCCTCTGGGAAAACACCTAAAACAAAGTTAGTAGAGGGCCAAGAGAACACATGTGAGGCCAGCAAAGAACTTTTGCTAGTTCTTTTGTGTGGTCAAAAGGACCCTCGAAAATACTGTAGCTTTCCTACAAAATACAATATACATAACTTTGTGTCTATAACCCTGTATGCTAATTCTTATATTTCCTAAAGATTGAGAACCACTGAGCTATGTTAAAGGAAAAAAATATCAGGATAGTCTAAATACAGATATCTGGGTATTAAAACCATTTGTTTTTAAGATAATTTCTAGCAGAGGAACAAAAGCTAGGCAGAGAATGCTAAAGCACTGATTTATCTTTAGTTTTTTTCCTTTTCACATTACTATTAAGCTTCCGTAAATGTTGTACAAATTAACACATTCATTTGTTGTAGTAATACCTCATCTTCACAGATGGTAGTTTTTGTAGTTCAGTAGATAAATTAAATGTTGACTCTCTACTATATCTCCTTCCTCTGTGTTCCATAATACTATGTACGTGTCTTTATTATAGCAACTCTCACAATATGTTATAATTATATGATCATATCCTCCCCCCACTAGGTAGGATCTAGGTCTTATTTATTTTATACTCCCAATACCTCAGATAGTGCCTCCTATGTGGCTAGATGCTCCAATTTTTTGTTGTTGAATTAACAAATCTGTATTCCAGTCTTTGTGGAAGATGTGTGTTTGCCCAATACATTTTAATTGTCTTTGCATTATTATTTATTTTTTAAATTAGTAAACTTTATTTTTAACAGTGGTTTTAGGTTCACAGTAAAACTGAGCAAAAACTACGGAGAGTTCCCATATACCCCCTGTCCCCACACATGGACACCTCCCTGCACAGCAGTGGTGCATTTATTTCATTTGATGAACCTACATTGATACATTATCATCACCTAAAGTCTAGGCTTACATTAGGGTTTACTCTTGGTTCTGTACATTCTGTGGGTTTTGACAAGTTTATAATGATGTGTCTCCATCACTGTAGTATTATACAGAATAGTTTCACTGCCCTAAAAGTCCTCTGTGTTCTGCCTGTTCATCCCTACCTCCTCCCTAACCCCTGGCAACCGCTGATCTTTCTACTGTTTCTAAAGTTTTGCCTTTTCCAGAATGTCGTATGGGTGGAATCACACAGTAGGTAGCCTTTTCAGATTGACTTCTTTCACTTAATAACGTGCATTTAAGTTTCCTTCATGTCTCTTCTTGGCTTGGTAGCTCATTCCATTGTCTGAATGTACCAGTTTATTTATCCATTCACCTAATGAAGGACATCTTGATTGCTTCCAAGTTTTGGCAATTAGGAATAAAGCTGCTATAAACATCTGTGTGACAGTTTTGGTGTGAACATAAGTTTTCAGCTCCTTTGGGTAAATACCAAGGAGCACAACTGCTGGATCATATGGTAAGAGTATGTTTAATTTAGTAAGAAACTGCAAACTGCCTTCCAAAGTGCATATATCATTTTGCACTCTCGTCAACAGTTACTCTACATCCTCACCAGCATTTGGTGTTGTCAGTGTTTTGGAGTTGGGCCATTCTAATAGGTGTGTAATGGTATCTCATTGTTGTTTTAATTTGCATTTCCCTGTTGATATATGTTGTTGGACAGCTTTTCATTTCTTTACTTGCCATCTGTATATCTTCTTTGATGAGATGTTTGTTCAGATCTTTTGCTCATTTTTAAATCAAGTTGTTTGTTTTCTTATTGCCAAGTTTTAAGAGTTCTGTGTATATTTTGGATAGTAGTCCTTTATCAGATGTATTTTTGCAAATATTTTCTCCTGGTTTGTGGCTTATCTTCTCATTCTCTTGACAGTGTCTTTCACAGAGCAGAAGTTTTAAATTTTAATGAAGTCTGGCTTATCAAATATTTCTCACTGGGACTGTGCCTTTGGTGTTGTATCTAAAATATCATTGCCATACCCAAGGTCATCTAGATTTTCTCCTTAGTTATCTTCTAGGAGTTTTATAGTTTTGTGTTTTACATGTACATTTATGATCCACTGTTTTTGCTGTATCCCACACATTTTGATAAGTTGTGTTTTCATTATCATTTAGTTAAAAATATTTGTGAACTCCTCTTGGGATTTCTTCTTTGAGCCATGTGTTATTTAGAAGTGTTATGTTTAATCTCCACATATTCTGGGATTTCCGATTATCTTTCTATTATTGATTTCTGGTTTAATTCTGTTAAAGAATGAAGTCTCTTTGAGAGCAGAGTTTGTATAAATACTATTCTTTTAAATTTGTTAAGGTGTATTTTATGGCACAGAAAGTGATACACGTTGGTGAATGTTCCATGTGAACTTGAGGAGAATGTATATTCTGCTGTTGTTGGATGAATTCATCTATAGATATCAATTATATCCAGTGATTGATGGTACAGTTAGGTTTGAGTATATCCTTACTGATTTTCTGCCTGCTGGACCCATCCATTTCTGATAGATGGGTGTTAAAGTGTCTAATAATAATAGGGCTCCATTTGTTTCTCCTTGCAGTTCTATCAGTTTTTGTTTCACATATTTGGGTGCTCTGTTATTAGGCATATACACATTAAGGATTGTTATGTCTTCTTGGAGAATTGACTCCTTTATCACTATGGAATTCCCCTCTGTTTCCCTGATAATTTTTCTTGCTCTGAAGTCAGCTCTGTCTGAAATTAATATAGCTACTTCTGCTTCCTTTTTTTCTTTTCTTTTTTTTTTTTTTGATGAGGAAGATTAGCCCTGAGCTAACATCCACTGCCAATCCTCCTCTTTTTGCTGAGGAAGATTGGCCCTGGGTCAACATCTGTGCCCATCTTCCTCTACCCTATTTGTGGGATGCCTGCCACGGTGCGCAGCGGTGTGCAGGTCCGTGCCCGGGATCCGAACCCGTGAACCCTGGGCCGCCAAAGTGGAGCGTGTGACCCCAACCACTATGCCACCATGCCAGCCCCCTACTTCTGCTTTCTTTTGATTAGTATTAGCATGGTATATCTTTCTCTGTCCCTTTAATTTTAATCTATGTGTGTCTTTATATTTAAAGTGGTTTTCTTGTCGATAACATACAGTTGGGTCTTGTTTTTTGATCCACTGTGACAATCTCTGTCTTTCAATTGGTATATGTAGGCCATTGATGTTTAAAAAGATTGTTAATATAGTTGGATTAATATCTACCACATGTTACTGTTTTCTATTTGTGGCCCTTGTTCTTTGTTCCTCTTTTTGTCTTTCACTCTTTTTCCTCCTTTTGTCATTTTAATTGATAATTTTGTATGATTTTGCTTTCTCAGCATATCAATTATATCTCTCTTTTTACTTTTTATTTTAGTGGTTGTCCTAGGGTTTGCAATATACATTTACAACTAATACAAGTCCACTTTCAAATAACACCATACTGCATAATGGGTAGTGCCAGTACCTTATAATTCCAAAATATTTCTAATTCTTCCCTCCCATCTCTTGTATCATTGCTGTCATTCATTTCATTTATACATGATCATATATATATATATATATATATATAAACATACATAATATAATATATTTTTGCTATTATTATCTTGAACAAAGTTTTATCTGTTAGATCATTTAGGAATAAGAAAAATAAAGGTTTTATTTTACCTTCACTTATTCATTCTCTGATGTTCTTCCTTTCTTTATGTAATTCTGAATTTCTGACATTTTCCTTGTCTGTGAAGAACTTCTTTTAACATTTGTTGCAAGGCAGACCTACTGGCAAAAAATTCTCTCAATTTTTGTTTATTTGAGAAAGTCTTTATTTCTTCTTCACTTTTGAAGGTTAGTTTCACAGGATACAGAATTCTAAGTTGATGGTTTTGTTCTCTCAACACTTATTTCACTCTGCTCTCTTCTTGCTCACATGGTTTCTGAGGAGAAGTTGGATGTAATTCTCGTCTTACTCCTCTAGAGGTAAGTAGAGATTTTTTCTTCTGGTTTCTTTCAAGATTTTTAATTTATCTTTGATTTTCTGAACTTTGAATATGATATGTCTACATGTAGTTGTTTTTTTATTTATCCTGCTTGATGTTCTATGAGCTTCATGAATCTGTGTTTTGGTGCCTGACATTCGTTTGGGGAAATTCTCAGTCATTATTGCTTTAAATATTGCTTCTGTTCCTTCTCTTTCTGATATTCCCATTATATGCATGTTACACTTTTTTGCAGTTATCCCACAGTTGTTGGATATTCTGTTCCCTTTTTTTAAAGTCTTTTTTCTCTTTGCTTTTCAGTTTGGGAAGTTTCTATTGTCCTATCCTCAAGCCCAGAGATTCTTTCCTCAGCCATGTTTAGTCTACTATTGAGCTCATCAAAGGCATTCTTCATTTCTGTCACAATGTTTTTGATCTTTAGCATTTCTCTTTGATTCTTTCTTAGAATTTCTCTCTCTCTACTGACATAATGTTTTTGTTCTTGCATGTTGTCTACTCTTCCATTAAAATCCTTAGCATATTAATCACAGTTTTAAAAAATTTCTAGTCTGATAATTCCAACATTATTGCCATATCTGATTCTAATTCTGATGCTTGTTCAGTCTCATCAAACTGTGTTTTGCCTTTTAGTATGCCTTGTAATTTTTTGTTGAAAGGTGGACATGTTGTACTGGGTAAAATAAACTGTGTTAAGTAGGTCTTTAGTAATGCAGTGTGAAGGTGTGGGGGGAGGGGAAGTGTTCTGTGGTCCTATGATTAGGTCTTGTCTTTTGGTGAGCCTTTGCCTCTGGACTGAGAACTTTACCAGTGCTTCTCAGCCCTCCCCCAACCCCTTAATTGGGACAGGATAGCTAGAAGGGCTGGAGTTGGGTATTTCTCTTCCCTCATGTGGAAGACTAGAGCCTGCTGGTGTTGGATATTTCCCTTCTTCCAGGTAGGTTAGGCTCTGATAAAACCTCAGCAGGTTAAAATTGTAATTTTTTTTTCAATTTTTCTGGTAAAATTGTCTCTCCAGAGGGCAGACCTTGTCAAGTAAAACAGAACACTCTGGTGTTCCCCTCTGCCTGCTGGAAGCATGAGAGAATTTTTGTCTGATATTTACTCTGAGCTTCTGGAGGTAAAACTCACAAAAGTGTTGGGTACCCCCTTGATTGAGTCTCCTCAGACTTTTTAACTCTCTAATTGGTCCACACTGAGCTTCTAGCAATTCATCAATTACAGTTCAGATTTTCTTACCCTGGCACTGATTGCCACAGCAATTTCTGCTACAGTAAGTTGTGCTTTTCTGTATTCCCCATCAGTCTCTCCAATTTTCAGAGCAGTGGTTTGCCCTATGACCTCACCTCTCTGACAGATCTAAGAAGACTTGTTGATTTTTCAATTTGTTCAGCTTTTTACTTGTTAGGATGGAGTTGTTATTGTTAGGATGGCAACTTCTAAGTTCCTTACATGCCAGACTGGAACTGTTTTTTTTTTTTTTTTCATTGTTGTTGTTTTTATTTTTTAAGGCACATGTAATCCCTGGTTTCAACTCCTCAGGTCCTCATTGCTGCCATAGAATCATTGTTAAGGACTTGTGAATGAATTCATACATATGTCTTGTAATTCACAGCTTTTCCTGTAGTTTATTTCTGTATTTTTTACAATATTAAGCCTAACTAATAAAATTTTAGGTGACTTGGGATTCCTTTATACTAGATGATATCTGCCTGTGATAAAGAGGAGAGCATATAGCTGACAAACTTCAGATCTGAACTTTTAAAGCCAAATTCAGAAAATGAACTGATCAGAATGTTTGCCATTGCTACTTGTATTTTCCAAAGTCTGAAACTTACATTTTTTTCTAAAGTCTTTTTTTCAGAAACTCAAGAAATTACAGTTTTCTCTAAATTTGAGAGGTAGCTGGGTTGCCTCTAATAAATTCAATCTTTTGACAAAACACATTCCTCACCTCCTAAAAACAAGGTAACTTTTTAAGGAAAGGAGTATGTAGGATGCAGAAATGATCAAGTTTCTGTGAGCACATTATGGTTCCTGTCTTAGCTTGGACTAGGAAGTTGAGCTGAAATTATGGACAAAAATTCTCCTCATAAAAGTTCTTTAGGGAAAGTACTCTGCAAAATCACTTTATAGCCATACTCTCATGGAATACTTAGACATTTCTGCTTTTGTGGGCTCTATGACCACATATCCAAGCTTTCTAGAATAATTCTGTTCTTGTAAAATTTTGTCCTCCCTTAATAAAAGTGTTGCATTTTGTTAATAAAAATGATCTAATATATATCTTTGTGTGTTTTAAATATAAAAGAATTAATGTCAGGATAAAATATATTGGTAGTCTGATTTTTTCCTTTAGAAAGTAAAAGAGGTAATGTTTCCACATGGAACATGAGGAATATTGAGTGTATTATTTTTCCATTATTTTCCTTCCCGTCCTTTCCTTCCCTTCCTTTTCTTCTCTTCCTCCCTCCCTCCCTTCCTCCCTCTCTGCCTCCCTTCTTCCTTCCTTTTATTTTTCCCATCAACAGCTATTTATTAAATACATGGGCAAGACACCTACAAAGTGTGGGTCCTGTTCTTTTATTTTTAAGATTGTTTTTTTGCTGTATAACAAGGAGAATTGAGGAGGATTAAGATGCAGGGGCAATGAAGAATGAAGCAGGCAATAAATTCACTCAGTAAACCTGATAAGGAGACCATCTCTGGTTGCTTTTCTCCGTGCCTTCCTCAAGGAGTGGAATCTGAACTCTTTGTAACTCCAACACAAATTCCACCCCCCCATGCGGGGATCTTTCTGGTGATCCCTGGGAAGACTTTAACCATGGGTCATTCGGAAGGCTCTGTTAATCTTTACTGAGTTAAAACCTGGGTTCTGTGGTTAGCCTTATCTGATCTAGTGCTGGTTAGAATTCCTGTTCTTTAATTTTTCTTTTCACAGAATCTCCATTTATAATTGCAGTAAAATATGGTATTTCTCAGCCACCAAAGATTTGCTGCATGATTCTTGCTTGCCAAGTCTCCCAGGTGAATTCTGACAAGCCACTGTAGATGAGACATTAAATAACTAAGTAACTCGGTAGCATTACATTTTATTAGAACGTCGTCAAGTAGAGACTGAGAGCTCTAGGAAGCTGTTTCTAGCTTACTTTGGTATGTTGGAGGGAAAAGAAAGTCAGCAGGTCTTTACTTTCTGCTCCTTATTTGCCTATTTCCTCAAAAGGAAAATGTGCCTTTTAGGTAAGAGCTTCTCTAGTTTTTTTTTGACTTTAATATACTTGGAGCAGGAGTTCTGCCTCTGTGTTCTGCACAGTGTCTGGCTGCCCAGACTGTGCTGAAGCTCCTTTTACCACCGCTCCTTATTTAGTGCTGTGCTGCTAGCTTTTCCACTCATCCCATATGACTCATGGGTGAGCTATAGCCTTGTGCTTTCCGTGGTGTATTTGATCCATTTTATGCAGGTTATGTAGGATGTTCTAAGGTCTCCTTGTCCTTTAAGTCTGAGCCTTAATTTTTCTTGCTTGATGAGCTTTTAGACCAAAACATTCAAAGCCATGTGCTCATGCAGCTGCACTGAGGAAATTGGTGATGTCCACTTTAGTGCTTTGTTCTAAATATAACTACTTCAAAAGTTGGGCAAAGAAAGTGCAATATAGAGATATAGAAATAAAGATGATAATCTGGGCTGGCTCTGTGAACCCAAACGAGAAAAATGTACTCAAGCCTAAAAATAATAAAAAAGAGGGTGAAATAATGACAAGAAAAATGGCTTATCTGGGCAAAATACAATCTGGCACTTTTGATGGTAAATCAATAATACCTCATATAGTCGATGGATGAGATACCTTAGAAAGCAATCAGAGCTATTAAGTGTTTTATGGCAAGATAAGGGAAGAAATCTGGGAAGACATTATATCAAAATATCATAACTCCACGAGACACCTTTCATGCACAGCTGGGGAGCCATTTTGCCATACATCAGTGCTTAGCAGAGATCCTGGTTTGGGTCTAAGTTGGAGTTCAGAAGTGTGGGAAAGTTTAGTCACCTGGTAAGAGAATGGAGGGTGGATCTGTTTGAATAAACTTGCTTCAAGGGTTTTGCTTGATGAAGGAAGGAGAAAGTTTTCCTTAATGGCCTAGGGGAGGAGAGGGGACAGTATGGTAATTGGCTCAGCTGTGGTCCTCTTCCTAGCTTTAAGGACTTGAGTTTAAACCCTGTGGAGAGAGGGGCCAAAGGTGGAGGCTGAATGGCTGTTTTCCAGAGGGACCTGAGATACTCCCATCATGCATTGGTGGGGAGAGGGGTGTGCACTGAGACTTGGGGGGCATCCTGGGTCTTTGCTGCAGATTTGGGAAATCCAAGAGACAGTTTCCTTGGCCCTGACAGTTGGAGTATCACAGCCAATACCCACAGGCTAACAGGAACCTTGCCTTAAACTGTTAGCCTTTGTTGATGCATAGAAAGATACTAGGGGTAGAAGTCAAGGCGTGACAAGGATTGTACAGAATGAAAAGGAAGCATCAACCATCTAGTGACTTCACTATGAAAACACAAACATCCCAGGAATTCACAACACAGTTGGCCCTCTGTATCCATGAGTTCTGCATCTGCGGGTTCAACCAACCTTGGATCGAAATGCTCACGATGGTTGCATCGGTACTGAACACGTACGGATATTTTTTCTTGTCATTATTCCCTAAACAATGCAGTATTATGTACTATAAGTAATCTAGAGATGATTTAAAGTATACAGGAGGATGTGTGTAGGTTATATGCAAATACTAGGCCATTTTATATAAAAGACGTGAGAATCCACAGATTTTGGTAGGGGGGGGACCAATCTCCCGCAGATACTGAGGGACAACCGTAATACTGGGGCAGATATTGGGCTTCTTACAATTTGAGGCATGGAGCTTAGAGTCTACCTTTTCTAGGGGGTTTTTTTTAAGAGGAAGATCGTCCCTGAGCTAACATCTGTGCCCATCTTCCTCTATTTTGTATGTGGGTTGCCGCCACAGCATGGCCTGATGAGTGGCGCAGGTCTGTGCCCAGGATCCGAACCCGTGAACCGTGGGCCACCAAGCAGAGCATGCCGAACTTAACCACTATGCCACCAGGCTGGCCCCCTACTTTTTTTAGATTTTAAGGTGATATTTTGGTCCCTCCCTTCTACCCTTCTACCCTTCTTCCCTCCATCCCTTTTTCCCTCTCTCCATTCCCTTTTTTTCCTTCCATGCCATTAAAAATAAAGCAGACTATAGTTATTTTCCCTTTACTACATCTTCAATTTATTTTTTGCTACATTACTGTGCATTGAATGGGCCTCGGGGATTGACTAGGTATTGGCTGAGAACTCTTAGTGTCAGCTGCATCCTTAAATCATCCATCCTGGCACTGGGCATATATTGATTTTTTCGCTGTGTATCCATTCCCTGATTTTATTTTGTACACTTACACACCTTCATCACTCTCAGCCCAAGTGGTATGGGGGAGGCTGACCATGACCCTGGCTCCTCATATGGCTCAGGATTTGGCCATGAGGGACACATTGCCCTGTACCTTTGTTGGTGCTATTAGGAAAGAGGCGTGTACTCTTCTGCTGGGACTCCTAACCTGGCAGAACAGAGCTGGAGCTGCTGGTGGCTAATTTTGCCACCATACTGGAAGAACCTGCCCGAGAATGAAGCCAAGAAGAGGACAGCAGATCGAAGAGGAGCTGAGCCAGATTCCTGACTACATTGTGGAACCTTTGGATACAGTCATGCCAGACGCATATGCAGGTTTGTGAGTCAAAGTGGACTTTGTCTGCTTAAGCGGTCTGAACTGGGTTTCTGCCACCTGAAGTTTCCAGAGTCTGGCCAAACATAGCACCTAAGCCACACCTGCTGGTGCTGTGTCGGGAAGATGATTAGTTGAGAAGAGGCCACGGAACTAATGCTTCTAAAATGAGTATCCTAAAAGGAACCTGAGGACTAAAGCGATTTGGCTTTGTTAGGGGTTCAGGGGATGCCAGGAAGTGCCAGGGCCCTCTGGTCATTAGGCCCCTCCCCTCTTGTGTAAAGTCCTCTCTCTTTCAAGTCTACCTATAGGCTCGGGATAGGATTTGGGGGTTTAACACTTTGAGTTACGAGAGGGCCATTTCGAGATGTTTTAGCAGACCTTGACTATCTGACTGCTCATTAGCAGGCCCTGCGCTAACAAACACACTTGCCTGAGCTATACTTTCGCTTATTCGGATTGTCTTATTGTTGTGTGCTGGCTGAAAAGTAGAAGGGGGCGGGACAGTAGCTCTCATGATTGGAAAATGAAAGCCTTTCCACATTTTTCTGCCTCTTCCAAGAGGCTTATTTTTAGAAGTGTGAAATTGGCAGGTATGTGCTGTCTTCCATTCTGTGTACCTGACTGCTTTAAGGATATGGGCCAAAGTGGAAAGTGTTTAGAGAAGAAAAATGCAAATGTATGCCTCAAAAAATTAATAACACAGAGGAGAGATTTGGAGATTCGGATGTGTGACTCGACGCATTAAAGATAAAAGTGAAACATGATTACTGACTATAACAAATTATGAATTGTGGCTTCTCAGAGGTTCAAGTAGCAACTCATGGCCACAGTTGGGGGAAATGGGGTAAGAATTTTGCATAAGGAGGCCGGCTGTTCCTCTACCCAGTAACCACTGCCAAGCATTAGAAATTGGCACTTGAAATTTAACCAATTTGAATAGTTGGCCTAATTCAACCTCATTCACTGACTCAGACTTTTCCATGTCTAGGAGAACCCCCCTTGCATTGTCACATTGTTTTCTTTAAATCTGATAATAGTGTCTTTAAAATTATCAACATGTTCTTTCTTTAGTGCTTCAGTCTAGGGGACAAAATTTTAAAGGTAATGTTGCAGATATGCAATCGAAGTCATTAAACTATCCTGGAGACTGGGTATGTCTCACTGTGGCTCCTATGGAACACTTACATGTAGCCTGGCAAGGTGTTAATTCAAAGTTTGTGTGTGTGTGTGTGTGTGTGTGTGTGTGTGTGTGTGTGTGTGTGTGTATAAAGTGTATGTGTATATATAAAGTGTGTATGCATATATATGTATATATATATACTTCAGGTGCCTAGAATTGGATTAATTGTACTTCTTGGTTTATGACACAGTCTCATTATTAGTCCACGAATAGACAATTTTTATTCATTTACTTGGCCTTTTGGGCACATAGTTGGACTGCACTTTCCCATACCCTCCGAAATTGGGCATGGTCATGTAACTTGCTTTGGCCAACAAAATGTGACCAGAAGTGATGTGTATCATTTCTAAGCAGAAGCATTAAAAGCAAGTGTATGATCCACACCCCCTTCCTACTGCTCTGGCAATTGTGGAAACTTCCATAAGCCTGAGTCATTGAGTGGCTCTGATAGCAGAGCCCCCCTTCTGGCCTGCACTGGACATGGAGAATGGGAAAGAAATACATCTTTATTATGTTAGAGATTTTAGGTGGTCAGAACAGTGTAACCTAATCTTCCTATCTGTGCCAGTTAATGAGCTATTATTTCTCAGTGCCAAACCCCGCCCTCTCTACTCTGTATTTCTGGGGCTGAGATTTTGCTAACCATATTCTTCCTTGACCAGCTGGCTCCTTGTTATGTTCCACCAATAGGGGGCTGCAGAGAGAAACTAGAAAGCAGGAGGAGGGCAAAGGGATTTCTCTTCCCTGTTTTGCAACTTGTTCCTGTTAGTATCACTTCAACAATGGCCTCTTGCCCTGACAACATCAGTTGATTCCAGTTTCCAGCTTCTTTTAGCATTTTCAGGACTAGCTTTATTGTGCCCCCTCAGAGCGACTGGCACAAGTCGGGTAGGGTGCCCTCCTCATACTCCATGAGGCCCCTCCTCTGAGCTTCCAGGTTCTGATAATCCTGACCTTTCTTTTTGTTCTTCCAGCCCTAGGGATAGTAGCTCAATCCTGCAGGTACTGTCTATGCTACTTTCATGTTCTCTTTTTGCTTTTTAATGCCTTCCAATACTTATTTAACCAATTCCGTGTATTATATTCTCTCTGTTAAAATAATTGGTGTGGTTTCTGTTTTCCTGAATGGGTCCTGGCTGATGCACAGACTGATATAGTTATTTTTAATAATGTAATAAGCACCCATGAATTTGCTACCCAAAACCAAAGTTAGGTTCTTGATGATAACCTTTATCTCTATGTCTAATGTAACCATGTCTCTCCTCTCCATCCCATCATCTAGCCTCTTCCCACAAATGGTAATCACTGGCTTTGATCCTATGTTCATCACTATCTTTCTGTCCCTTTTATGTAGTTTTATTACATCTATATTTATGCTTAACCCTAAAACTTATAAATTGTAATTATAGTTGTTTAAGCTTTACAAAAAGGGGTAATATGTGGTATATAATCGTTTGGGGTTTACTGTTTAACTTATTATATTGCCAGGATTTACCCATATTGTTGTTTATTTGTTTTTTATTCCTGTATAATGTGCCTTTGGATGAATAGCCTGAAGTATATAATTTAAAGTAAATTAGGAAAAGCAAAGTCCAGGTTTTATGTGATTTGGAAATGAAGATTTAATATTGAAAAATGGCCTAACTGGTCTCTCTGACATGTTTCTGGTCATGCACTCGGGGCTCATAGATCAGGTAGCGAGTAAAGAGAGTATACAGTTCACTAAGCATTTACATTTGCTAAACATGCAGAGTTCAGCCTCAGGAGCCTTTGGGTGAAATGTGGGATGGGGCTTTTGTCTTCACACAGTTTCACTTTTTAATTTAAGTAACAGCTAATCCCAGGGTGGAAAGAGAGCCAACGTAAAAACAAGATTACATGGACCAGATCATCAGATGCTTTACTTTCTAAAGTTGTCTCTGAATAAATGTTCTTCTTAAAAGAAAAACATTTTCAGTGAATTATGATTGCAAGCATTTTCTATGGACTATAAATAGGTAGAGATACAGGGAGCTGATAAACTGTGAAGTTCTGTAGGAGACTGTAATTATTACTGTAATTAATTATTGCAATTAATAATTGCAATTACAAAAACAATTAACAAAAGAATTGAAATGTAGTTATTCTCAGAACAATTCTAAAGGCTTCCCAGTTTGTCTGGAGGCATTTTTGTGGCAGAGCTTCCTTGCCCAGTACCAACCAGTGAATTCCAGTCTTCTGAGAGAAAACCACCCAAGAGATAACTACAAATATTGGGTGATGAAAACAATAGAAGCTAACATTTATTGAAAACCTGCTGGGAACTCGGGCCTGCTAAATGATTTATATGCATCACTTCTTTTCATCCACACAGGAAGGAGATATTATCATTGTCTCTATTTTTACAGATAAGAAAATCAAGGTCTAGCGAGAATAAGCCACTTGTTCAATATTACACAGCTGTTAAAGGGTGAAACTGGAATTTAAACCCAGGTCTGTCTCTCTCTGCAACCTGAGCTCCTAACCTTACTGTTCTTCACAACTTCAGCCAAACACAGCCTCTCCATTTGTGTTGTATTTGATCTTTCTTTTGTAGTCAAGTCAACTTCAAATTGTCTCTCTTAAATACCAGAGAGACAGGGAGTATAGCTTATATAGATAGGACTGCAAGAAGCAAAGCTGCCTGAATTTTAACCTTATTTCTATATTCAGTCATTTATTCATTCACAAAATTTTCCATTAAACATTTAATGATGTGCCAGAAGCTGTATAGCTCCAAAGATAAGAAAGATGGTCTCTGCCCTTAAGGAACACATAGTGGAGTACTACCTTTTCTTACTCTTAGGATATCTTTCCTCATTTGCACATGGGCTTAACTTCACTTTATTTTGAGTTAATGAGAGACATTGAAGAAAGCCAATGTTATGTTTTTGCTTCTCTAGAGATAACTTCTCTAGCAGCTGTCTAGAGGTCAAAAAGTTTGTAAAAGTCACCAACTGAAGGCAAGAGATCACTAAAGAGCTATGGAAATTAAAAGAGTCCAATAAAAGATGATGAGGGCTCACATTCAGATGGAGCAATGAGGGTAGAGTTCAGGAATACTCTTAGGAGGTGGTGGAGAGAGTGTAGTCAAGGATGGCTCTCAGGTTCCTGACTCGGGTAAATGGATAAATAGTATTGTCAGTTACTGAGATAGAGAATATACAGCAAATGAGCAGATTCTGGGGGGAGAGAGAAGTTAATGAGCTCCTTTTGGGATGCGTTGAGTTCGAGGTGCCTGCAGTCTATCCAGGTGAAGGTGTCCATCAGACAGCTGGTCATATTATCTGATCTATCTCTATTTTACATCATCTGTGTTATGAAGTAGGGTCTTTTTTGGAGATAAAAAATGTGGAACTCATCAGCAGAACTTGAAAACATTTTGAAGAAGATGTGGCTGCAAAGGAGAGCATGTGTGAGATAATAGAAAAAAAAAAATATATATATATATTGGTGTCTGCCCCCAGTTCCTGGCACAGAGCTCCTAAAACCCTTGTAAATTCCTAGGTGATAAGCATACTAGGAGCATCTTTTCAACTCTAATGAGGGGACTCTTTGTGGGCTCCTGGATGGGGGCTGGTAACCAGAAAGACCAAACCATGCTTAGAAGCTTGGAATTTTTAGCCCCACCCCCCATTCTTCAGAGAGGAGAGGGGCTGAAATGGAGTTAATCATTGATCATGTCTATGTGAGGAAGCCTCCAAAAAATCCCAATAGTGTGGGGTTTGGAGAACTTCCAGGTTGGTGAGCACATTCACATACCAGGAGGGTGACACACCCCAACTCCATGCAGACAGAAGCTCCTGCATTCAGAATCTTCCCAGACCTTGCCCTATTTATCTCTTCATCTGACTCTTCATGTATATCCTTTATCATATCCTTTAATAGACTGGTGAACGTAAGTAAGTGTTTCCCTGAGTTCTGTGAGCTCTTCTAGCAAATAATTGAATCCAATGGCAAGGAGGTCATGGGAATCTCTGATTTGTAGTCAAGTCAAACAGAATTTGTGGGTGACCTGGGGACCTACTACTTGCGATTGGCATCTGAAGTGGGGGGCAGTCTCAGTGGGGCTGAGCCCTTAACCCATGGGGTCTGATGTTATCTCCAGGTAGATTGTGTCAGAATTGAGTTAAATTGTAGGACATCCAGCTGGTGTCACAGAGTTGCTCATTGTGGGAAAAACTTGTACACATCTGGTGTCAGAAGCGTTGTGAGTGTGCTAGTTGTGTGAGAGTAAAGGAGAAACACAGGAGGAAAGACAAAGGTTTTTCCTATACAGCACGTAAAATGAGAAGGCCGGAAGTCCAAGGAAGAAACCTTGGAGAGAACCAAGATTCAAGGGTGAATTCCTCAGTAGTAGTTCAAAAACAAATTCTTTAACTGTATCCAGCCTAAAGTCTTCTAAATTCTTTCCCTGATATTTTTTTTTTCATTTCTAGCATTTATAATTGACTTTTTATCATATCAACACTTTTGGTTCATATCTACCTGTTTTTGTTCCATAATCTTTTATTTTTTGTAATTGAAGAATTTTCCTTCTTTTATCAGTTTGAGTATATTAAAATGCTTATTTAAAAAACCTTTCATATTGCTTTAATGTTTCCATTTCCTTGGGATTCAATTCTTCCTTTTGTTGAATTTGTTGAACCCATTTAATGGGCTAACTTACTTTGTCAGGTTTTAAATTTTGACTTTCAAGCTCATCTTAAGTGAGAGATTTACTTCTCTCTCCTGACACAATCCCTGTATATAGTGATTTGGCAGTTGCTTCCCTTCAGAGTCTCAGAGTTCTTGGTTCAAAACAATGTCTTATATTGGCTAGGGGATATTGTACATCCCGTCCTGGAAGTCTTTGTTATTTCTTACGATCCAAGGCTAACGGCTTTTCATTTTAGCCTCTGTTCACAGATAGGAATGACTTTGACCCAGCACATTTTCAACATTGAGCCTGAATGTAGGCTCTGACACACACGGAGTGCTTTCTTCCCTCTTTCCTGCAGCAGTGGACCTCCCAGAGACCAATACTTGTTTTTTATCCTGAAGCATAGCATGCTTAGAGCTGCAACCTGCTTTCGTTTTTATGGATTTCTTTCCATATCTGAACTATGAAGATATTTGTATTATTTTTTTATTCTACCTATGTCTTTTAAAGACAAAAAAATTTAAGCTAAGATTGTTAACTGTTTGGAGTGAAGGCAGGGTGGGGATTTCCAAGGGAACTCACTCTATAGGCTTAATTAGTTTTGTTTTTTCAGGGTAGCATAGGAGAGACTTGAATGTAATTACATGTACACAGATATTCTGGCCAGTGAAAGGCAGGTATGTAAGAATATACACACATTTGCTTTCAAGACATGGAGATGAAGTAATTTTAAGAGAAAAGAATGTAAACTTTTCTTGCATGTATTTGTTCTCTAACCAGTTTTCTAAAAACTTGGTTGATGAACTTAGTCATAGTAAGAGGGACTATTGGGAGTAAAGTTGACCAAGAAATCTTGTGCTTGCTTAAAACTTTTGTTTTCCCACTTCTCAAAGAGTGGCTATTTTGGGGAAATTGAGGCAACATAACAGTGATGATAATGTTGCTGGCGTAGTTGTTGTGGAGAGGGTAGGATTGGAGAGAAGGCAGGGAAAAGAGGAGGATGGATCATTGCTATAAATCCATACTTTTCTTATCTGTAGTGAATTTGTTTTATTTCTTCTTTTGGCATGATTTTCTCCCAATAGAAAAATTACTTTGATGTTTTTATTTCCAGTATCAAAAAGTTATTTCCTCTGAACTTAAAAAAGTCTTTCTCTGCACTCCATTTTGTAGTTTTGTGATATCCTAATCTAAAGGCAATCTTCTGTTATACGTCCATTAATCTTTAGAGAAACATTCCAGTCCTCTGGACTATAACAGAATGCCTTTTCTATGCAGCCTAACAGTAGTATTCTTTTTGTGAATGCTAAATTACATTGTAGGCCTATTCTTAACGTCCCTTGCTAATAAGAGTCAAACTTTCTTTAATGTCAGACTTCATGTAGTCACATTCATCTTTTACTTTTTAAACTGTTTATTGAAGTATAATACACATGTGGAAAAGTGCATAAATCCCAAGCTTGTTAATTTTTCACGAGGTGAATTCAATTGTGTAACTACTGCTCAGATCAGAAATAGAAAATTACCAGCACCTCAGAGACCCCTTTTGTGCTTTCTCTCAGTCACTACCCCTCTTTCCCAAAGGTAAGTACTGCCCTGACTTCCATAACCGTCTGTAAGTTCTATCTGTTTTGAACTTCATATAAAATGAATCATACAATATGTACTCCCTTTTGTTTGGCTTCTTTCAATCAACATATGTTTGTAAAACTCTTCCATGTTGTTGTTTTGGCAGTAATTTATTCATTTTATTGCTGTTAATATTCCATTGTATGAATATAACACAATAAATTTGTCTTATTTGTTTATTTATTATGAATATATGGGTTGTTTCCAGTTTTGGGCTATAACAAATAGTGCTGTTATGAACATTCACGGATGTTCACATAAGGGATTCTTGTATGTCTTTTGTTGAGTATATGTACACTTATGTATATATCTAGGGGTGGAATTGCTAAGTTATAGGGAATGCATATGTTCAGTTGTAGATATCACTGAATGGTTTTCCAGAATGGTTGTACCAATTTACTCCATTACCATCAGTGTATGAGAGTTCCAGTTGCTTCCCATCTTTGCCAACACTTGTTATTTATTGTTAGCCATTTAACGTTAGCCATTCTGGTGTTGTATAATGAAATCTCATTGTGGTTTTAATTTACATTACCCTGAAGATTAATGAAGTCAAACAACTTTTCATGTGCTTATTGGCCATTTACAGAACCTCTTCTGTGCAGTGTCAATTATCCTAATAGATTGTTTTTTCTTATTGCTTTGTAGTTCTTTGTAAATTCTGCATATGAGTTGTTTGATAAGAATGTAATTATAAATTTCTCTTCCCACTTTTTGCATGATTTTCTAATCTCATAACAGTATTTTTGGATGTGTAAAATTTCACTGTTTTAATGTAGTCTAATTTATTAATCTTTTACTTTATGTTTAATGATTTTTATGTCCTATTTAAGAAATCTTTACTTACAATAAGTCCATAAGAATATTTTCTTTATTCATCTTCTAGTAGTTTTATTGACTGATGTTTCACATTTAGATCTACAATCTATCTAGAATTGATATTTGTGTCAATGGATGTAGATGGAGTCAAAATTTATTTAATTTGTATGGCAGGTATCTAGTTAACAGAGCACTATTTATTGAAAAAAACATTTCTTCTCCCTCACAGAAAAGTGTCTCCTTCATCATAAAGAGTTGATCTCTTCTGGACTCTCTTCTGTTCTATTGGTCTGTCTATGTTCCAAATAAGTATCTTAATTATTGGAGCTTTATATCTCGAGTCTTGATATCAGTGGAGTAAGTTTTTCAGCTCTATTTTTCTGCAATACTTTTGAAAAAAGAACTTTACTTGGTCCTTTGAATTTCCATACAAAATTTTAGAATCAGTTTGTTCCCCCCCGCCCCCTCCTCCTTAAAACTTTCTGGGATTTTGACTGAGGTTGCATTTAATATATGTATCAATATTGGGAAAACTGTCATTTTAACAATATTGTGTCTTCAAATGTGAGAACATGGTATTTCTCTTTATTATATAGATCTTTTAAAATATCTGTTTATATTTTTTGATTAAGTCTTGAATACATATTATTGGATTTATACCTAGGTATTAGATGCTTTAGGAATGGTGTCTTTAAAAAATTTATTTTTTAATAGCTTGTTGGTAGTATATAGACATACATTTGCTTTTGCATACTTTTCTCATATAGATTCCTTGCTGAATTATTGTATTAATTCTAATAGATGTCTGAACATTCTTTTGAATTTTCTATATACCGTCATCTGTGAATAATGACAATTTTTCTTTCTTTTTCAATATTTATAACTTTTATACATACTATTATATGATTATTAAATATATGTATGTGTGTAATATGTATATGTGCATATATATACATATATATTCTAATTTTAAATTGCAAGATTCACAATGTTGAATAGAAGTGGTGATAGAAGGTATCTTTGCTTTATTCCTGATCTCCAGAATGGTGATGGGGGAAACTATTTCCAATTTTAGCATGATGTTTCCAACAGGTTTCTTGTAAATATCCTTTATTGGATTAAGGAAGTTCCCATTTGTTCCTAGTTTGCCAAGAGTTTTTTTTTTAATCGAAATGGATGTTGAATTTTATCAAATACTTTTTTGTTGTATATATGTGTATGACTACCTGTTTATTTCCTTTCCTTCCTTCCTTTTTTTTTTTTTTTTTTTTGCTGAGGAAGATTTACCCTGAGCTAACATCTGTGCCAGTCTTCCTCTATTTTGTATGTGGGTTGCTGCCACAGCATGGCTGCTGACAAATGGTGTAGGTCCATGCGCGGGAACTGAACCTGGGCTGCTGAAGCAGAGCGTGCTGAGCTTAACAACTAGGCCATGGGGCTGACCCCATCCTTTACTTTTTAAAGTTGGTAAATACTCTGATTAAATTTGGATTGTTAAATCAACCTTGTATTCTTTGAATAAATCCCAATTTGCCTTGATTTTTTAAATATACTACTGGATTTGATTTACTAATATTTTGTTTAGGATTTTTATGTCTATGTTCTTGAGAGAAATTGGCCTATAAATTTCTTTGTCAAATTGCATTTGTCAGTTTTGGTATAAATATTATGCTAGCTTTATAAAATGAGTTGAGAAGTGTTTCCTCTTTTTCTATTCTCTGGTAGAGGTCACTTAAGATTGGTACCATATCTTTCTTAAGTGTGTGGAGGAATTCACTGGTGAAGCCATCTGGATCTGGAGATTGTTTTGTGGTGGTTAGATTTTTGATTATAGATTCCATTTCTTTTCTAGTATAGTAATATTCTAATTTTCAATTTATTCTTGTGTTAATTTTTGTAAGTTGTATTTACCTAGGAATTTATTTATTTTATATGCATTTCAAATTTATTGGCAAACAGTTATTTATAATATCTTCTAATTTCTTTTTAATTTCCATAGTATCTGTAGTGATGTCCCATTTTGTAGCCTTGATATTTGTCATTTGTACCTTCCCACATTTTCTTGATCTCTCTTGGTAGGAGTTTACGATGTTATTAGTTTTTTAAAGAATCAAATATTGGCTTTGTTGATTTTCTATACTGTTCATATTTTCTACTTCATTTATTTCTATTCTTATCACTATAATTTTTCTTCTACTTTTATTTGAATTTAATTTGCTATTATTTTTTCTAACGTCCTGAGACAGATATTTAAATCATTACTTTTCCATCTTTCTTCTTTTCTAAAATATTCATCTTAGGCTAAAATTTCCCCTATAATTACAATTTTAGCTGAATTCCACAATATTGAATATATATTGTGTTAATTACCATTCATTTAAAAATATTTTCTAATTTCCATTGTAATTATTTCTTTGACTCATAAGTTGCTTAGTTTCCAAATAGTTGGGGATTTTCTAATTGTCTTTCTGTTACTGGTTTCTGGGTTAATTACCTTCAATGATTTCAGTCCTTTGAAATTAGTTGTGACTTGCCTTATGATGGGTCAATTTTGATAAATGTTTCATTGCACTTGAAAATAGTTTATTCTGCTGTTCTCAGTTTAAATATTCATGAATATAAGGGAAACCCAGTTAATTGTATTGTTCAGATTTATTATTGCTTAGTCTATCAGCTTCTGAGAGAGGTGTCTTAAAATTGCCCACTGTGGTGGGAGATATAGCCACATTTTCCTCTTTAGATCTGTTAAATTTTGCTTTATATATTTTAAAGCTATAGTATTAAGAGGATACAAGTTTAAAGCTGTTATAGCCTCCTTTTTACCATAATGAGAATCTTTCTTTATCTTTTGTAATGTTTCCTGCCTTAAAGTATATTTTATGTTAGTATGACCACACTAGCTTTTCAAAAAATTAGTTCTTGCATATTATATAATTTTTCCTTTCTTTTACTTTCCAAATTTCCTGCATCTTTATATTTAGTTGTGTTTCTTATAAATGGCATACATTTTTTTTAAGATTCAGCTGTCAATCTTTGACTTCTAATTGGAATATTTAGTCGATGTGCACTTAATGCAATTACTAATATATGATAATATATTAAGATGTTTAAATCTACCATCTTACTATGTGTTTTCCACTTATCCTCTCTGTTCTATTTTTCTTTTCCTCTTTTTATCTCTTTTTGATTAGTGAAATATTTATAAAAAAATGATTCCATTTTCTCCATATATAAGCTTATTTGCTATATATTCTTTTACGTGGTTATCCTGGGGACTATGCTTCATGACTTGTGAGATCCAAATAAAAATCGGTACTTTGTCACTTCTCAATGAGGCCAGTATCTTAGAACACTTTAACTCTTATTAATTCTCCTCACCCAGTCCTAGCTTTTGTGTTATTGATGTCATGTATTTCATTTCCACATGTATTTTAAACACCAAAAGATGTTATCATAGTTGTTTCATATAGTCAATATTCACTTTCATTTGCTCACTTGTTTACTTTGTCCTTTGCTCTTCAATACTTCTTACATTTCCACAAATCCATTTGGGATTACTTTTCTTCTGCCTAAGGAACTCCCTTTAGTATTTCTTTCAGTGTGGACCTTTTAAAGACAAAATTTCTTAGTTTTTGCTTGTCTCAAAAGTTAACTGTTTACTTTTTTTTTTTTTGCAGTTTTTGAAAATAAAAAACGTGGGAGAGATGCTTCGTCTTCTCATCTTTCACTTTCTCAAACTTTTATTTTGAAAAAAATTCACACTAACAAAAAAAGTTGCAATAATAACATAAAAAGTGTCTGTATATTCTTTATTCAGATTCCCTAAATGTTAACCTTTTGTTACACTATACTTTCTCTCTCTCTGATTATATATCATTCTGTTGAACTATTTCAGAATAAACAGAAGATATGATTCTCTGTACCCCTTACTCATTGCGTATTTCCCCCAAATTAGATACTATGCCTTTATCTTTAAAGGTTATTTTCCTGGGTATATAATTCTAGATAGGATGCTTTAAAAAAAAACTTTCAGTGGTTATTCTGTTGCCTTCTGGCTTCCATCATTTCTGTTCAGACTTAGCGATTAATTTGGTAGCTCCTTTGAAGCTAACATATTTTGTTCCTCTAGCTGATTTTTAAGGGAGTTTTGGTTATAATGTGCTTAGATGTGTTTTTCTTTTTGTTTAATCTCTTTGGACTTAGAACTTTACGAATCGGTAGATTGATGTTTTTCATATGTCTTAAAACTGTCTCAACTATATTTCTTCAAATGTTGCTTTGGCCTGATTCATTCACCCTTCCCATCCCAGATTTCCAATTATATGAATGTTAGACTTTTTCCTCAAGTCTCTGTCTCTTATACTCTTTTTGTATCATTTTTATTCCTGTTCTCAAGTCTGGATATTTTGTAATAGCCTATTTTTTTGTTCATGAATTCTCTATCTATTCAATTTGTTGTTGAAACAATGATTGCATTTTAATATCAATTATTTTACTTTTCACTTCTACAATTTATAATTGATTATTTTTATAGATTTTACTTCTCGGGTGAAATTCTCCATCTTATCTATTTTCTTAAACAACATTTATACAGAATTTAAAGTTTGTATATGATAATGAGGTCATCTGTGGGTCTGTTTCTATTGTCTGCTTTTCACCTGGTTCTGTTTCTTGCATAATATTGCAAAATTTGCATAATATTTTTAAATTGAGTAATGACGTTATATATTAAAAAACTAGAGAGGCCTTGGATGGGGTCGTCTTCCTCCAGATGTGATTCACCCTATCTTCTGTCAGGCAGCTGGAGTAGGGGCAGACTCCTTAATCTAGTCAGGGATTGAGGTGATTCTAGGCTGTGTTTTTGACTCTTTAAGTCTAGATCTCAGCTTTGCCCCATCTCAGAAGACAGAACTCAAAAGTTCCGAAGAGACAGCCTAGGGTATTTACCAGTGCTGTTCAACTTGGCAAAACCTGAACTCCAATTTTTATTTCATTAGCACTGTGAAACTGTGGAAAACTCTACTGAGGTTTCCTGTAGGTTTTTGCTCAGCTTCTTAGCTACTTTTCTGTGTGCAGTTTAAGAATTGGCAAATGCTATGAAGGGAAAACTTATGTGAGTTTGGGCTTGCTTCTCTATGCTTCCTTTGTGTCAATGATCACAGCTCCTTTGGTGCCTCTGGCTGCCTTAGCAGGCCCAAAGTGCAATTTTTTTCCTTCTTAGCTCTATGGGAAAAGTTCCATTAGTTTCTTTGCCTATCAGAATTCTCTTTCTGCAGAACTTTTTTAGCCTCTACCTTCGGCCTCTTCCCTCTTTCTTAAGACTCAGCAGATGCCTCAAGGGGCAATGCTGTGTGCAGAATATTGGGCTCACCTCAAAGAATTTCTCTTTTTTTCTAAGATCTTGGTCTCTCAATGTCTGGATGCCGCCAAAGCTCTCCAGTGCCTGCAGACATATTTTTAAAACTGTTTTATACAGCTTTTCTAGTTATTTTTGGTGGGAGTGTTGGTCTATGAAAGGTATTCTATTTTTGTTGTAAATAGAATTTTCACATTCATCTTTGATATATTAATCCTTTTGAAAATGAAAGTTAACAAACTACTATGTATATGGAGGTCTTATTTATTCACTTTATTGAACGTTATTTTAAAAAATTTATAGACAAATTTTTTTCACAAATGACCCTGTTCCTTCTCACAACATATGCACTCTAATAAATACTTGGTATGTTTGTTTACCAAGGTGGACAAATAGAAGTTATTTGTGGCAGGAGATCTTTCTTTAGGCATTTGTATATTGAAATTTTCATGTAGAATACTGTCCTCTATCCATAAGCCAGACACTCAAGAGTAACACCTTCCACCTCTGCAAGTGCCCTGGATGAAGCAGACTGTCAGGAACATTAATGATAACTGACAGCTCAGGGAAAGGAAAGAGGTCTGTGAAAGGACTGGTGCCCTGGTAGAATACCTCCAATTGGAAGCTACTTCAGTAAGGTGTTATCTTAGCCTTAAAGTTAAAGATAGGCTTGGCCACCAAATAAAGGGTTTTATATTTTGAAAATTGCCATGATTTTTCTTTTCTGTCATCTCAAGTAAATAACAAGTAAGTAGCTTAAAAATGATCCTGCCTGTCTGAAGCCAAAGTAATAGATAGGCTGTCCTTTCAAAATCTCTTTCAATTCAGTTTCTATGTTGTTATTAAAAAGAAAGGTAATATGGTCTCATGCAGAATTAGACAGCAGTATATAATTTCTAAGATGAATATAATTAAATGTTTTTTCTTGAAAACTTCCATTTTCATTTCTCTGCTCATGTCTTTACCTGGAATGAAATTTGTTTTCCTCTTTGAATTTACTTTGGGAGCTGGCTCAGATTTAACCATCTTGAGGAAGCCATCCCTGGTTTCCACACCCTGTTCTACTATGGCTTTACTCATAATTATTAATACTTGTTGTGCATCAAGTACTGAATAAGCACTCTAATTGAATCATCATATTTAATAATAAAAAATACAAGAGAGGTCACCATGTTAGAAATATGGAGAATAAATTTCAGAGAAGTTGAGAAATTTGCTCAGTCATACCATTAGTGAATGATGTTGCCTTTTTTTAACCTTTACACTTATAATTTGTACTGTATGTTGATATTAAATCCTATTTTTTTTGCTATTTCTTATCTGTAATTTTTTTATACAGTCTTTACATAGTCCATTATCCTTCCCTCATTGTGTCTAGTAGAAGACTCTATAGAGGAAGTGTTAATGTCCCCTGAATTAACTATTTGGAGTATAAAGAATCATCATTGTGCTAGAAAGATCATCAAGAGGTCAGCTTTGGTTCATATCCTGATGAGTAGAGAGATCAAGAGATTTTGTCACACAGAAAACACTAGAGATGTACAATTTTAAAACATGACTCAACCCTAGACATTTGAGGAGAAATTAGAATTGAGCAGACCCTTGACAATCATGAGAAATACTTCTGGAGACCTATACAATCCTCTAAATTCATGAATTCCATCAGTTCCTTAGAACCTCCATTTTCTCGTTATTTTTATTACAAGGAGTAACCATTTTCTTTTTGGGAACCATAAAAAAATAAAAACCAAATTTGTAAAAATTACTTCCTGATAATTACTGTTTATGTAGTGATGACTTGAGGATGGCAAAAATAAGTTGAGATATGGATGTTTGCCAGACTCCCTCACTAAAAAGTGACATATTCTTTATACTCCAACCAAGTGTCCAATTCAAATTTGTGTTTCACCCAATTCAGAAATTATTATTGCCTTAGCTCTTGGGAGGTGCTTTCAAAATTGCAGAAAATGCATATGTCAAATCCTGAGAGAAAAGTGAGTATTCCTGTATGCAATAATAGTTTTTTGGGAGGGATAGTATTTATTGGACTAAGACACCTTTGTTTTTGAAGGCAATGATGTCTTATATCTAAAATTTTTTAAATAAAATATTATATCCTTAACATTAAATTAGTACTCATAAAGAATTAAATTTAAGAAACATTTATTCATTGTTATAAAATTTCAGAATTTTTTCAGAGAAATAGTTATTATTAAAAAATGACATGCTTTCCAATTAAATTTTTCTTCCTCCTGGATATAAATATTTGTTATTTCTTACCTCTTTGGACATAAATGTTTATTCTTTCACTCTGTTTCAGTTTACCAAGATTTCATTGAATTTTGATACTGCTTTAGCACACATACCCTTTATTCTATCCAGGTCATTGTCGTTTTTAAATGCCAATTGCTTAGAACTCAGCCAGTTCAATTTATTCATATTGAAATTAATCTCTGCCATAACCATTCATGAAGTCCAACCCAGCCAAGTGTAGATTCTGAGTGGCTTTTGGATCTAGGGCAGAATCAGAAAAGACATGGTGTGGTGCTCCTATTTAATTCTTCTCTCCGTAGCAAACATTGCTGATGAGTGATGCTACTCGAACCTGCTGGGCCTGGAGGGGATTTCACAATCCTCTCAATATGCTGCTCTAGGCTATCACTGCCAATTGATGGGCTTTGGCAAATCAGCTGGAGCCTCTAAGACAACTTGGGTCTTCTGTTGTAGTCAAGGAAATGGTATATTGTGCTAGATGGAATTAAAAAATACCACCAACACCAAAATTTACTGCAGCTAGTGCACTTTTTAGGTATAAGAATTTTTAAATGTCCTCACACTCCCAAGAAAAAGCTGACACGGTAACCAGTGAACACCATAACTGGTTTTAAACCTGTCTAATTGATCAATGACAGTTTGCTTCTGTGAACTTGCCTCTGAAAGCCAATCAATCAGGGATAGCCGTATGCTTTAAAAGTCAGCCAATCAGCAGTGGACTCACTCCAGTGAACCTGCATCTAAGGCTGAAGTCAACCAACTCCTGTTTCTGTAACCAAACACAAGCATGTTTCTTTATCCAACATAAGTCACCTTTTAAGACTGATGTAAACCCTCTATTGCCTCTGTAACTAACACAATCGCCCCTTCCCCAATCTCTCTTTCTTAAAACCCTGTGTAATATCAGCAGTTTGTTTAATTCAATGAGACTGTGCCTAACCAGAATAGCTCTCCCTTACCTAGATGAGCAATAAGTCAAGATTTGCAGTTTTGGATTTTGTTTCAACGTTTGAATGGTGGTCTCATACTTTGATAGATGACAGCATGTGTCAGCACATTTTTTTTTCAGTAAAGGTAACACCTTTGCTCAATTTTTCAAATGAATAAATTGTGGGGAATAAAGTCACATACCAAAGTGTGTGTTGGACACATGACTGAGCCCTCCTCACCAAAAATAGATTTCACTGGGCTATCACATTAATAAGCATTGAGAAATTAAAATCTTCTTTTCCATTTTAACTACATGGAATATATTTCATTGATGTATAGCATCCATTTTATATAACTTGCATGCGACCTCAACCTCTTGAAGTAGAACATTAGCAAATCTGACAGTCTTGAAGTGTGAATAGTTGGGGGCTTAAGGAGAGAAAAGTTTTGGGAAATCTCTAGGAGAAAGCTAAGAGTTAATGAGAGATGGCAAATAAGTCTATTTGGAGTTCCCCAATATGAGACTGCACTGGGCCATTTCTGCATCTTTCTCTAGACATCCTAACCAGCCTAGAAATAGATTGTAAGGGCATGTATATGTGGGAAACTAATTTGGAGATAAGCTTGCCAGCAGGTCACAGGGTGAGGCTTTTGATGGTGATGGGGCTGGCAGGGAAGTGACTCAACAGCAGTCCAGGACTGAGTAGGGATTATATTGCCAATGGAGAGATCACGATGGATTGAAAGAAGTGTAAAAGACTTGGTTATTAAATGTTTTTATAAGAATGAATGCAGATGTGTTTGGAGATGGGGAGGAAGACAGATGGCGGGATTGCAATCAGGGAGGAAAGAATACTGAAGTGAGGCTCTCGGATATGTTGCATTCAAATCAAAAAGATTTTCAAGCCTCAATGGTGTATTATGTGCTAGTCATTTTGCCAGATGCTGTGGGGGCTGCAAAAATGAGCAAGCTGTAGCTTCTGCTCTCATGGAACTTACAGTTTGGTAGTTCTAGAGCTTTATGATGAGGCTGTTCAGAGATGTTTGTGGCTGGTTTGGGAAGGAGGCCATTGAAGCCAAAGAGAAACACAGGCTGTGAGGTCCACGTGGCAGACGGTCATCAATGTAAGTGCTAAAGGCTGAAGATAAACGCAAGGAACGGAGACTGAAGAGAAATGAAACTGCCACACATCACCAAGGTGGAGGACAGTTAGGATTGCTTCTTTCTTTAAATTTCTTCCTTTTGGATTATTTTCTCAGGAAGCTGAGAACCCCAAGGGAACCCACAGTAGAGGATATGAAATTTTCAGAGAAGTCAGATACACATTTATGAGAGGAAGTGGATCTGGCTAATTATGATGACATTACATTATTACTCAAGATGTTAAATGCCAATAAGTTGCCTGAAAACATGAATTCACACCTGAAAATTTGAATTTTTTTCATAGAGAACGTATGTGTCCGCGAATATTGTCAGCAGCTGCACAATTCCTCCTGAGCATTTTTAGTGTCTAATGCTGAGTCATTAAACACTAAATATTTGAAGAATAATGCAGCATTAAATGATGATTATTTTGCATTTACATCAATTCTAGGAGGAAAGATAATTTTGGAGAGGGTTAGTTGATAATATTAAAGATAAATCAATAGAATAAAGTCCAGAGGCTTAATCACAGATTGAATTTGGAGTAAAGTTGTAAAATACATGATTTCTTGTTGTACTTAATCCTCTTAAGCCAAACAGTTACGCTTTGTACCTAGCATCACCATAATTTATCCGCAGTGTCCTCACGTCTATAATTTATGCTGCAAACCTTGTTTGCACTACTTAGTTTTGTTTTTTTAAAAACAGCCTTCATTCAACGCGCAATAGCTGGGTTTTATGTGGTTATTAGAGACAAGCTTGTTAGCGGTAAGGGAGTGCAGAGATGAAAGCGAGTGTCCTCAGATGAGCTGTCTGTTCTGAATGTGGTTTGCTGGAAAGTAGCAGTTATCAAAGGAAACATTGGGTGCTGCTGGCGAGTCTAAGGGATTTGCAGAGCACATGCTGATGGACATGGGGTGAATAATTGCCAGCAGGTTTAATCCTGGCTTGTTGCCAATCCAGTGCCTTGGCAGCTCACAATAGGAAATGACAGGTGTGCTGAGGCATGAGGCAAGTGTGTAACATGGTTTTGGACAGAGGCCACAGAGTGCTGCTTACCTTGAGTATTAATGTGTCCTTTCCCCTAACACCTGCTTTTCTTCACAAAGTGACCAATCTCATGGGGCTCTGGTCTTCATTGAAAAAAAATTTTTAAGGGGCACATTTACATCTTTCCTTTGTACTGATATGAATCACATGCGGTGGCATCTGTTGGCTGCCTTTGTGATAGGGCCAAGCTGGAGACAATATACTTGCATTTTTTCACTTAATTATAAGGGAAAGAGCAGATCGCCCTTGTGTCACATGCTTTGGTATCATGGCATTTCTAGCATCTGGCACTGCATGTGGTGCAGTTAGGCTCACGTGGATATGTGGCAGGAGGAAGATGCCCAAGGCAGGTAGAAATTGAAAACAAGATTACAGGCAGAGCCAAACAAGTGGCACATCATTTTTGGAAACACTGAAATATTGAATAGAGCCTTAACCTGGGCAGCAGATTGGCTGCACATGGTCTTTTCTGATGCTGGTGATTAACGTAGCAATTAAAAACAAAAGAATAAAACATATTGAACAAGTGCCCCTAAAAGAGGGCAAGAATTAGCTTTAAAAGGAGCTGGCATTGCTCATATATCTGTTTACTTGTGTAAAAGTGTTTGGAAGCACATCTTGCTTCTTATGGGAATACTGATAACATCATTTAAAGCTTAGATTGCCTATGCCAAATACTAGGTCTGCAATACGATTCTTTTCCTTTTATGTAGGTAAGTATGCAAGAAATGGTGGCTGCACCTGGAGGAGGTATAAAACCAAAGAAGAGAAATGACTTATGTGTATACAAACATGCAATATATATTGCATCTTCTTGGAAAAGTATCCAACTCTGTCTCAAGGGGAACATCACAGAAAGGAGAAGCATTTGCAAAAGGGAGTAATTTGCTTTCTCTTAAATGGCACTCTTCAAATCCTCCCTGGGCCAGAAAGGAGGTAAGTTCCCTTTGATTTATCTTCCTGTAAAGCAGTGACAATGTAAAGGTACCGTTTCTCAATAACTTAGCCTGCTCCCTAATTTTCGCCCACTGTCTTTCAAGCAGAGAAACGTCAGTAGAAAAACAAATGGTTTTGTATTTTCTCTTTGGAATATTCTGTGCCAACCAGGATCATTTTCTATTTTCTCCCTCTGGCTCTCTTATTTTGTATATGGTCTAGCTAATGCACCATTAAGTTTAGTAAGGAAACATCAAGATTTTTTTTCTGCCTTCCTGAGAAATAGAATGAGATATGGCGTATTTAGTTTTCAAGCCACAAAGGGGTTGAAGAATGGCTACATTTTGGAATTAGATCTTTCAGCAAATAGTAGAGCTTTCATTAAATACTGATATAACACAAATACTTACATAACACATTATAGTCTATGCTCTCTGAAGTTTTCTGTGAGTTTCCGGAATTAGGCTTATAAAGCATGAAAGTGTGTATATGTCTTCTTGTATCACAATGAGTTTTTCTTTAATTCATGATATTTATTTTATCTTTTATTAAGAGAAACTAGAGATGTATGGTGATTTTTCTATCTGTGAATGACAAATCAGACATAAAATTAGTAATACAAAAATTCACATGCAATAATATATATTCCTTTAAAATTTTTCTGTCTCTCTCACACAAAATAGTTTATTATACAGTCTAATAGTCTATAGTTATATAGTCTATAGTCTAATGTACCCATTTTGGCAGTCTTCTAACTCATATATAAAGAAATGAGGAGACAAGGAAGAGAGGGGGTGGGAACTAAAATTTGTTGAACACTGTATCAATCAAGACTCTTTTAATTGCAGCTGCCAGAACTCATCTCAAAGTTATATATACATTTATTATTATGTTTAAAATTATAAGAATTATAAAATATAAAAATTATATTTAAAATCACATGGCCATTTCTGATCCAATTACTGTGGCTGGAGTAAGTTACATGCTTACGCCTAGAACTATCAGGACCAAGGACAGCAGTATTGCTGCCCCAAAGAGCTTGAGATTCCAGTCAGACAAAAAGCACATGTCCACTACAAGTTCCTATTATGTATCAGGCAGCCTGTAATTATTTTCTAGAAGCTATAAACAGAACATAATGCACAACTCTTTTTCTTCAGTCTTACATATAGATTGAATCATGGAGCTAATGTTTTCAAACTATAATGATTCCAGCAAATCTTTACAGGGCTAATGCTTTATTTTGCTATTCATTTAGAAGTATAATATTTCCCAAAGGATTTAAATCCCCAACAATTAGGTGAGGAGACAGAGAAGGAGACACAAGCAAATTTATCATTTTTTTCTGGGCTCTCTCCCCAAACAATATTTTAGTGTGCTGCTTCAAATAGACATTTGCACAGCTATCTATGAAATCAACAACTCTTTAGACTGAGAATAGAAATGGCAAAATAGCATAACCTACTTATCTGCCAATTATTGATGGATATTAACTCATTTATAGAATTTAGCTATACAAATGTTTTCAAAATTATGATTTGGCATTGTGCCAGATTCCAATCTATGGATTCTGTGTAGGAATCCCACTCTTTTATTCATCATCAAAGCTCTTGTGTATTTGACTATAAATTGAATCATGTTTGTTATTTCCTCTTCTGTGCTTTGTTTGTGCTTCTAATGTTGCACTTATCCCACAGTTATTGTAACTTAGTGACCTAAATTCTTTTCGGGACAAAGTAAGAGTCTAAATATGTAAAACATTATAACATTATTATTATTTGCTTATGGATTTGTCTCAACCATTAAACTTGAGCTTCTGGAGGGCAAATATTGGGATTTTTCTCATCTTTTCTTCCCTCATGCTCATTAGAACAGTTGGCACATAGTAGGGAATCAAAAAATACTAGGTCAATCAATGATATCAAAACCCTTAAGGGATTTTGCTACTGAAAGAAACTCTGGAGAAATCTTTCAGTGAATCTTTGAATAATCAATCTCCAAATTACCTGTTTTATAAACTTGGATACTTATTAACCGGGTTCCTTTAAAGTAAGGTTTATTCCCACAACGCGCCCCCCACCACACACACAGCCAAAATCGTAGTAGAACCTCCTTATGGATTGTCTATGTGCAGATTGGATGAATTCTAACAAATGTTCAGAAATTACCTATGTATATATGAAGACGAGTTAAGAAAACCTAAAATTTATGAAATTTCATTAGAAGTGGACAAGATCAGTGTAATAAAAAATTGCGGGGGCCGCCCGGTGGCGCAGCAGTTTAGTCCGCGCTTGGCAGCCCGGGGTTCGTGAGCCCGGATCCCGGGCGCCCGCCGACGCACTGCCTGTCAGCCACGCCGTGGCGGCGTCCCATATAAAGTGGAGGAAGATGGGCACGGATGTTAGCCCATGGCCAGTCTTCCTCAGCAAAAAGGGGAGGATTGGAACAGATGTTAGCTCAGGGCTGGTCTTCCCCCCCGCCCCCCAAAAAAAGCGTATGTAAGCTGCTTAGATGGACTTCCCCCCGCCTTATTTATTGAAACCAAAAGAAGAATTCTTTCACTCTTTGATGTGAAAAAGGTAGTTTCAGAAAGCAATAAACAGACTGTAAGGTTATGCCTTACAGTAACTCACTGGAAGTTGAAATTTTAATTTTCAAAATCACAGAATTAGTATATAAAATGGATATGGATCCTGATTTCCAAATATCTGTATTTAATTCAAGAGGTAGTTTTAATTCTCCAAGAAGTGTCTGCTCTCTAATAAGGTATATGGAGAATCTCACTTACAGGTGGATCACAGATGCCTCAGACCCAGATCTTATATGGCTAAATCTGTACAGCACAAAGGATAGTGAAAATGCCACTCTTTGTCCTATATAATAAGGAAATGGCAAAAGTGTATGGTAATATTAGTTAGGGAGGAATAGTTAGAAATCATTCAGGAAGAGTACATTTTTAGTTGTTACCAATCCTAAAAATTTTGTTTTCATTGTTATTAACACAGAGATTCTCCAGATTTTGCCAACCCCACACCCTATTTTGGTCAGGATTGTCTGAGTTTCATGGAAGCTTATTTTGTCTTTGTCTTGGACAATAAACACAGTTAGGTTATTTCTTTATGTTAATGGCTTTTAAATGAATCCACCTTTTCCCTTTGTTTATCTCAATTCCAATAGGGAAGCAGCCTATCCATTTACTTCTAAATGATGATAGATCATTCTGTTTGCTTCATTTACCGGAGTGCGTGCATCTGCATCTTCATACCAAAAAGTGGGGTTTGCTTAGACAGTGTGACTTGTGTGAAGAAGCCAGCCCAAGACACTAAGCAGCTTCCTGTCCTCAGATTCTCTAGATGCCAAGGGATTTGCACTTTGAGAGATGTTAAACTCCTTAACCTTGATCAGTATTCCTTTAGAAATATTGTTGTTGTATTTTCTTTACAGTAAAAGAGGAGAACTAAATTGCCATGCTTTATGATCCAGAGCTGATAAAATCCTTTGAAATAAAGGCATTTCCTCTTCATTTGTCATTCTCCTGGGAAAGCTTGACGAAAGGTACCAATTATTTCTGGTTGGTGGCAAGAGAATTTTGAGCAATTCTCTATTAACATGGTTTTGGTCATTTGTCAGCTTATCTGTATGGTCTGCTAATGCTCAGCACTAATCAACAAAACTAAAGAAAGTGAAAAAAGGAATCACCTAAGTTCAATCAAACTATCATGACACTGAAAGCAGCAGAGAAAAACTTTACTTTTCTAGAGACAGATTCCCAAAAGAAAATCCTAGGGACTGGAGTTGTATGCAGAATTACAAAAATGTTTGGCTTCTTTCACTTACTCCTTACGCATTCTGGCCCGTCTGAGTATGCTATAGTCGAATGGTAGAATGAATTTGAGATAAAGTTGATGAAATGCATTTAATGTGCTTATTTTAGTCCTGAACTAGGACACTCCACACATTTAGCTTCTTATCATCTCATCACATATTGATTTTTTTGTCTGCTTTCTCATATTTTTTTCACTATTTTTTCCTGGTTTTATTGAGATATAATTGACATACAGCCCAGTACAAGTTTAAGATGTACAGCACAGTGATTTGACTTATATATATTGTGAAATTCTTTCACTAATTTTGGGCCCAACTTCTTTAGTATCTGTCAAAATCACTTGTTTAAGAACTGGCTTTTTGTAAGTTTTGACAGAACAATCTTACATGGAGAATACTCTCACACTCTCCATTACCATCCCTAAAAGACACTTTGCAGTGCGTGTGTGTGTGTGTGTCTGTGGGGGGGGGGGGCTGGGAGAGAGAGAGAGAGAGAGAGAGAGAGCATTATCTTCAAGTAGCATTTGAACAGCCAAATAAAATTTTATTAATGTACAATCTCCTTGAGGTAAACACTTGCTTAAGATGTGTCATACTGAAAGGGAATTTTTGTCACTATCATTACAAATAGCAGAATTCCAGGAGGTTATAATGAAGTGCCTCCTCAACCTGGGTTACCTCATTATGGCTCCAACACTAGGATCTTCTTCTTAGTTGGGATTTGTTCTTTAGCGAAGCAAACTGTGATCCTGTCTTAATTGGCTCAGTTCTTGTTCATAGCAGATTCATTTTAAAGGCTAATTTAAAGGTGTAATGAATGATACAGATTAAACATTGGTGACATTCTGCTTTCACATCTGTTAAGGGATAAAATATTGATATATTAGGAGAAATTAATTTAGAAAGCAAGTACACACTCTTCGTGTGGCTCATAGTTGGCCAACTTGGTTCACTGGATAGGAGAGCACATAGGGATCTGGGGCCTAAGCCCCAAAGAATAGTGAAAGGATTATTTCCCAAAAAATGTTCTCTGTGCAGAAGATATGCATTGGAGACCTGCAGGGACAATAGGGGATTGGTCAAGGATCATGGATTTAGGATCTATCTTTTCTGTCAGAGGCATGGCTAACACATAGGTCCTCTGGGTGTAGGTAAGGTTAATTTCTGATGGTATAAGGAGAGTTTATAAAGACAATTAGAATGTTTCAAATCAGTAGCTCCAAGTAATTTCTACATGTTTTGGTATGTTTCTCCACTTGAATCCTCATATTTTGTTCAACCTCTACTTCCGAACTTCTTTGTAGAATAGCTTGCTATGACTTTTGATTTGGGGGATAGTATGAGATGTGTATCTGAAGTTTTTACTGTGTTTCCTGGAAGAATGTTGAGAACATTGTTTTCTATCCATGGTCTCTAGAAATACTTGGGCTTCTTCTGAGAAGCTATTATAGTTTCTTTTTATGCTGTGAATAATGTAACACATTGTGCTTTCCTCTTTGATTTGACTCCCATAAATCTGAATTTGTGGCCCAGCTACAAAAAGATGGAACCTCATGGCATGTCTTTATGTATGAACTCACTCAGTTTTGTCTTTTTTTTTCTTATTTATATTTATCCTTTGTCCTAAAATGCCACCTATTTATTTTAATTTAATAAAATTAATTTGAATATGTCTCTGAAAACCTCCTTAAATCATTTTTGGAAAAAGGTGTTTATAAAAAAATGTTAATTTTAAAGACTATTTTTATCCTTAATACTCATTAGTAATTTTTCCTTGTTTTCTAAAGTTCTATTTGTTAAGAGGATAACACAGAGTAGCTCCAGTTACAGGGTCAACTTTGTGAATAGGTGAGAAGGAGGAGAAAGATTTGGTGATGGGGTGGAAATTCCTAATTTCTCTTCTTTTTGCTCTCTTGTAAATGTCCCAGGTATGACAAGTACACTCATTCTTGTGGAAAGATAGCGGTTCTGAGAGTGGGGAGAAGGAGAGAACACTGCAGGGTATGAAGAATAATAATTAAAAAGGGGAAAGCAGAGAGTGAAGGGTGTAGAGGACCAAGACTGTTGATGTCCTTCTTGGGGCCAGCAGAACATGACCAGATGCCACTCTGACAGCTTCTTTATGCACAGTTGGACAGAAATCAATGGGTGATGGGTTAATATCCCCAAATTGCCTCTATATTCTTCACTATTCACATGATTGCTGAAGTCAAACTGAAACAAACAAGCCAACAAGAAAACTTCATTAAACCCAAATTTGTTGCTTAGTGATATCATTTTCTTTATTTCAAATTTCAAAAAACATTGAAGTTTTCATTCCCAAATAAAAATATATTTTTGATTTTCAGAATAATTTTTAATAATAGCCTTGAAAGCTGTTTTTGTAATTCCGTTGTAATCATCCCAAGTAATATTTGCCACAGTTAGAGTGGCGGAGGTGTGTCAGGCATGCCTTTCTTCATGCCGATTGCTTTAGGCTATAATTCTTTCATTTTTGATTTCCGCGATCACTACTATGTATCGTTGTCCTTCACTTGTATGCTCCAACAGGACATGTATGCGAGGCATGAGAAATAACTTTCATACATTCTTCAATTGTTTCTACAAAAACACAACTATAAAAATAACAACATTTATGAAGATGAACTACCACTCATGTTGATATATAACATTAAGATCAACTCGTAGCCAGATTTAAAAAATAAGCTTCTGGGGGCCGCCCCGTGGCACAGCGGTTTAGTTCGCGCTTGGCAGCCCGGGGTTTGCGAGTTCGGAACCCGGGCGCCTGCTGACGCACTGCTTGTCAGCCATGCTGTGGTGGCGTCCCATATAAAGTAGAGGAAGATGGGCACGATGTTAGCCCAGGGCCAGTCTTCCTCAGCAAAAAGGGGAGGATTGGCGATGGGTGTTAGCTCAGGGCTGGTCTTCCCCACACACACACACAAAAAAAAAAAAAAAAAAAAGAAAGAAATAAGCTTCTGAACTTGGAAGGGAAATATTATTTCAAGTTTTTAAATCAACATTTAATTTAACTGCAATAGGATGTCCTTCTGGCCCAATAGGCACTTAAAATGAAGCCCCCATGCTGCTTCTGCCTTTGTGTAACCACTGTCAACAGCTTGCCAGATTCTCCCTGGCCCCAGCTGTCTGAGGCTACAGATGTCAAAACTTACCACGGAACTAGTTACTCCAAGCCCACAAAGTTTTCATAACCTATTCCCTGAAATTGCTCTCATTCCTGCTCAAGGAGTGTTCCTCCTTGTTCACGTCCTTGAGCTTTTCTCAGTTGCAACAGCACGAAAATTCCTGCTATACTTAGCAGATTTTAAGCTGAGCTAAAGGTTTCAGGAAAACACAACCAACCGCTATGTCCTGAGTTGAGGGGCGACAGCAGCAGGGAGAGGACATGAGCTCTGAGCCCACCGCTTACCTTCAAAGACCAGCTTTGCGTCTTATGAGTTATTTCATATGCCTTACTTTCCTTTTATGTAAAGGGGGATATAATACTACCAACCCCAAAGGATTTTTAGAAGGAATAAGTGAGTTAAGACATGCAAACTGCTAGAACCGTCCCTGGTGCCTGATAAGTGCTATATATGTATTTTTTATTTAAAATTTTTTTCACTTTAAAATCTTATAAATAAATTTGATTGCATCCTTTATAGTGAAGGTGAAATTGCCACAAAATTAATAGTCTATGAGACATATTTAGGTTATCTTTTATCATTAAAGGCAAAGCTATCCCTGGGTCTTAAAAAATACACACATACATATGCATTCATATTACAAGAGAAATGATTTAGATGGGTGACTTTAGTATGCACTTTTAGGAAACCAATAATTACACTGTTTGTTTCTTTTCAGCTCTATTAAAGTATAATTGACAAATAAAATTGTAAGATATTAAAGTGTAGATCATGATGATTTGATATACATATATATTGTGAAAGGATTCCCTCCGTCTAGTTAATGATCATATCCATCCCACATATTTATTATACATGTATTTTTATATGAATTAGGAAAGGATATTTGGGTGCTATTTATCCATCCTCTTTCCTCTTACAATTCTGAAGCTGTTTTTTAATCTGAAATTCTTGCCATACCTTTTAAGAAATTAGTAGAGAATCAATATTTTAAAAATCTCCCAACCTCAAATGAACTATTTTATTATTTTTCTGTTTCAGTAGTGAAATCTTGGAAATAATACTTTGGCTATAATGAAACATTTATTTCGGGATCCTAATATCTCTCACAGTTTAGAGCAGGGGTGGGCAAACTTTGGCCTATGGGCCAAACCCAGTTGCCACCCATTTTTATAGATAAAAGTTCTATTGGAACACACCCACGTTTATCCATTCACGTCTTATCTATGGCAGGCTGAGCCGTTGTGACAGAGACTGTATGTTCTGCAAAGCCTAAAATATTGACTACCTGGCTCTTTACAGAAAAAGTTTGCCGACCTCTGGTTTAGAGTATTAGGATTACAGTCTTTTCCAAACTAAATCTTTGATGTACACTTCTTGATTTTTTCCTGCTTATCATCTGTTATTTACTTAATATTTTATTTAAATAGATCCATCATTTTTAAGTTAAAGTTACTTTATATAAAAAAGCTTTATATTATTTCAATGAAAACAGTAAAACAATGGAAACAGAAGATATTTATGAAAGCAAATATGCTTCCAATTAATTTTTCATTAAATTCTAGCTGAATACTATTCCCTGCTAGTCTGACACCTGCTCTCTTAGGAAATAAAGGAGCTTTTCAATTGTTGGAGAGATGATAAAGACGTTCTTGGCACCAAAATTGAAACTTTAATCTTGTTTTAATCAGAAGGATTAAATGAGAATTGAAAAAGGCAGACATAATTTTCTCATTACATGTGACTCATGCCATTGAATGACACCTCTGAGTACGCCCTACAATAACTTTGAGTATCATCCCTAATCTTGTATATATCTGCAGTGACGCACATTGTGCACTTTCAGAAACACCAGGTAAACAACCAGGATGATAATGGAAGCTGGTACTAGCTAAGGTGTATTTAGAGCTTCCTCTTTGCCAGGCTCTCTTCGAAGAGCTCTGCAGGTACAAACTTATTCATTTCTCACAAGAAGCTCAGAAATGGTTCTCCTCTTTTTCCCATGGTACAGACATGACAGCTAAGGCAGAGAGAGGCTGGTAGCTTGGTCCATTTGACTAATAAATGGCAAAGCTGGCAATGAGGCAGTGATTGAGGGTTAGGAATGCAGGCTCGGCCACCAATGTGCTTCTAGAAAACCTGAGATCAAATGTGAGTTTTCACCTTTTTCTCTGTATTATAGACATTTTAGTAGGAATTTGGGAGAAGTTTTGTTAGAAACGGCTATCTTATTAAGGAAACACTTTTATTTTATATATTTTTCTAAAATTGTGGTATTTCCTTTCTAGTTTGAGGTTGCTGAGAATGGATATTAATGAATAAAATGAATAATAATAAGGTGCCTTTTTCCTGCTATATTAGTGAAATATTTTTAAAGTTGTAAAATGTCCAGTTCCGTAAAGATGCAATAAAATTCTTGAGATTATATATTACATTTATAAATTTGTGGTGGCAATGCAATTTGGTAGAGCTGTTTTGGTAAATAAGTTTAAGGACCATAATAAAGTTTTATTTCCTTGAACCAAAAATTCAACTTTGGGGAATCTATTGTGAGGATGTAATGTTGATAATATTAACAATAAAGATAATTTAGAAACAAATGAAAACTAAGAAACACCTTTGGAATCAAATAGACTCCAGAATGTGAGTCTATTGCCTGGCCCATAGTGACATGGTGATGGGGTTCAGGACATGCTACCCCAAAATATGGCATGTTGGCATATTGAGTATTTTAAGCTGAAGGAGTTTGACAAAACAGCAGAAGCAGGAAGGTCACTCTGACCTCCTCCCCTCCTCACTCTTCTTCCCTGAAACAGGTCATAAAACCCTCCCATGAGAGGTGCTCTCCCTATACCTGGAGGAAAGGAGCATCCTTATCTTGGAAGACAAAGGGACGCTGAGAAGAATCCTAACAAACAGGCCTTGCTCCGTCTTCCCAGTTTACTGCACTTACCTCATTCTCCTTGACCCATTGTATTCCTCCATGACTGTCCACTCTTCATGTAACCTAGCATAAAAATAGTCAGATTTAACTGTTTCTTCTGGTCTTTGTTTCCCTATGAAGGTTCCTGTGTCATGTAAAGCTCATATTAAATAAATTTGCATGTTTTTCTCCTATTAATCTGTCTTTGTAGGTATAATTTTCAGACCCAGCCAGGGAGGCAAAAAGGGTCGAGGAACTTTTCCCCCCTTCAGTGACAACAGACTGAAGACACAATTAATATAGAATCTGAACCAAAGAGTAGAGGAAATGGTGTTTTAATCAGAGGGAGCTAATTATATGAGTCAGGTGAGAGTTCAGTTTGGGCTTTTGAGTTTCCAGTGATACAAAATTTGGTAAAAGCCATGGCCATGTTCGGCAGAAAGAGGCAGGCTGCATTGGACTCCTGGCTCTGCCTCTGGATGGTTTTAGGTTGCGTAACCTCTCTGTTAGGAACCTCAGTTCCTAACATTAAGCAGAGATAAAAGTGCTTATCCTGTTATAAGTACTAAATGAGATAATGTTTATAAAGAGTCTCAAGAACATGGTTCTTTCTAGAAATGTTAGCTATTTTCCTTCTCCTCTTTGGCTTTCTTTAACATGTAGTGAAGTAAGAAGACCAAACCAATTGGGACTGAATGACACAGGTGGGGGTGTTTGCCTTCCCTCACGTGTGACGATTCTCTTTGTGATGTGGAAGCAGTATTTTTTACTTTTTACCCCCAAACATTAAATTTGATTCAAATTTCAAGTTCGATGTCAAATAATCTTCAGTCATATGCAAACACCAAGTAACTCAGGAACAGAGGACACAAACTACCAGGAGTTGAAAACAGCCTCTGACATTTACTAGTCCTGTGAACTTGAGCAAGTTAAACATTCTATGCCTCAGTTTCCTCATCTGTGAAATAAGAGTACATCACTCAGAAAGCTGAGGAAATTTAGATTTTAATTTTCTAGCACTGCCTGACATATAAACACTATATGTATTATTAAATAAAATACTTCGACATTTCTGAAAAATGTTAATGAAGCAATAATTTTAATTCTTCTTAAAACTGTTGGTAAACATTATTTTACCATTATGCCACAAATCCTCCATATATGTGCTCTTAAATGATGAGAAGGGCTAGATTAAACTCTGCTGTCTTTAGTCTTCACAAAGTACATAATTTGTTACCTTGTTGTCAAGGTAACGGGATTCAAGAAGGTCTTGTAAAATGAGAATGGTAGTCATTAAAAAAAAGAAAGCACCAGGAAATACTTTAGAAAGGGAGATGGCTTAATAACAGACTTTTACTGAAGCAAAAGTGTCTAAATCTCATTGAGGGCAGAGAATCGATTGCTCTGCAGTTCAGTTGCCTTATTGAAAGTAGCCTGTATTTTCAAACAAGAGCTTGGCATTTAATATCCCCACAATAATGGGGCAGGACTTTTGAGAGTGAGAACATGAGGAGCTGGTAGAGATTTCTTCCTTCAAAAGAGGCATAAAATAGCAGTAGATTTTACAGACTTATGTTTGGGGAAAAAGTGATGTGTGAAGGGGTTTGACAGAATGAGTCTTAGCAGTATGAAGGGTATATCAATCTAGCCATTTCACCCAGCTGTCTGAATTCTGGAACCAACTCACCTAATGTGCTAAGCCAAAAGTTAATAACAATAAAGCAAATCTAGGAAAATCTAATTTGGGAACATGTAGTCTCATTTATATATCACCTAACTTAAATTGTTCTGAGGAAGGATATATGTTATTTTGGCTTTCTACCATATGTCTATTAGTTATAAGAACAAAAATTGTTTTTGTTTTTTGCTGTGTAAGATTATCCTTGAGCTAACATCTGTTGCCACTCTTCCTCTTTTTGCTTGAGGAAGATTCGCCCTGAACTAACATCTGTGCTAATCTTCCTCTATTTTGTATGTGAGCTGCCACCACAGCATCGTTGCTGACAAGTGGTGTAGGTCCACGCCCAGGAACTGAACCCGGGCTGCTGAAGTGGAGCACACCAAACTTAACCACTAGGCCATGGGACCAGCCCCCAAAATATGTTTATTTTCTTTTGAGGATGCCCAGGAAAGAGGAGTGTATGAGAAAAAAGAACAAGGTATATGAGATGTTTTACAGCTTTATTGTTAATTGTGTTTTGATCTTAATTTGTTACATGATGTTTAGTTAATCTGATAAATATATATTAAAAACAAAAAATGTTGGTATTTCTAATTGTATGTGAAGCAGTCAGGGTCTTGATTGCAATGAATAGAAATTGACTCTACTTTTCTTAATAATAAAAAAGCCAGCCTTACTTGAGATCAGCATTGGGCTCCAGGCTGATGGCTGATGCCACCACAAATGATTCTAGTCATTCCCTTTCCTTTGCATCACTTGCTCCAGGTTCAAAGTCCTGGGCAGACAGTAGCTTGCTGAGCCTGGGCCACATGCCTGTGCCCTGGCTGCAGGGGTGGGGACCTGAACCATCTGCTTCCCCTTGGATGCCATAGTGGGTGGGTGGGAACTTGCTTCCTACCAAGTCTTACACAATGGGGTCTCCCCTATGTTAGGAAGGAAGTTTAGATACTTGGTAGACAATAACAACAAATACCCTAGAAAGTAATTTTTAAAAAATTGGAAAAAATAATAGAATAGAATCAAGCCATTTTATATATGTGCTATGTATATGGTGGGCTATACCTGTATGAGAACTCAAGAACTTGGATTGCCATTAATATCTTATTAGATATGTGCACCCTCCTGGATGTCCTAGAAGTGCAGCTCCATCCCATTCAAGGTGATTTAAAGGCTTCTGGCAGGCAAAGTATCCCTCTTTGCTGACCCATGGGGAGGAAAGGGGGAAGAAATAGCTTTTCTTCCTGAACACTGGACTCTCCTAATGGTACTGTCTAGGGAAAGAAGTCTGGCTCTTAGATTGATGAGGTACTGGTAGTAGAGCTGGTCCTGCTATACAGTCCTCTCAAAGAGTTCTGCAGGGAGATGTCTTGTACCAACCCCTGGTGGTTATTAGAACTTAGAATGTGGGATGTACAGCATCTTTTACTCTCAGCTTGGGGTCTTAGTTCTAATTCCCAGACAACAGGAAAAATTCTTATTGTTACCCGATAACTTTCAGTTGGTGATCCTGCAGAGAACAAAATTAATGAATCAGATAAACAGCACTCAAAGACAGAACAGAAGAAATCTATCTCGAAATAAAGGAATCTGCAGATGGAGAGGCACAGTGTATGCTATGGAAAAGATGGTAGAGCAGGACCAACATCAAGCTTTATCCTAGAGAAGTTACTGAATTTCAAAGATCTAGAAACCATTCTTAGGGCTAAAGAAAAAAGTGAACACATTTAGACTACAGCAGACACAGTGACTTTCAGTGATAGAATATCATGGAGCAACACTGGATATCTAGGAGGAAAAAGTGTGAGTCAATGATTTTTTACTCTATCAAAAATAAGTGTCAAAAACAGGTATTGTTGGGGTCAGCCCAGTGGCATAGTGATTGGGTTCAGCGTGCTCTGCTTTGGTGGCCTGGGTTTGCAGGTTCGGATCCTAGGCACAGACCTACACCACTCATCAAGCCATGCTGTGGTGGCGACCCACATACAAAATAGAGGAAGATTGGCACAGATGTTAGCTCAGGGACGATCTTCCTCAAGCAAAAAAAGAGGAAGATTGGCAATGGATGTTAGCTCATGGCCAATCTTCCTCATGAAAAAAAAAAAAGATATTGTCAAATATGCAAAAAGAATATAGCACAAATTAGTCCTTGAAAAAAAATTACCTGATGAAAATCAGGCCTTAAAAAAGCGAGTCATGATGAGGATCTCAGAAACAGGGAAGCTGGAATTAGAAGACTGACAGTGAATATTAATATGTTTACATTAGAACCAGGGAACCCAACAATTATGGGAATTGTGGTTATAGGACAACATCTAGGTGTTAAAAATGTAGAAGATTTGCATAACTTAGGGAACCAATATTTTCCAAATGACCAATGTATGATGTTACAAAATCACGCTTTGTAAATGTTCCATTCAAACTACAAAATAGACCAATAAATTTTAATGTAACGAAATGTTTAAAGAGTACAAAATATTTATTTACATGGTTTCAGATTCTATATTGCAACTAACATTTAATATACTTATCAGTTGATATAGTGTGGTATCAAAAAAGAATATCTATAATTATCTGAAAAAAACATTGAAATATTCTTCCCTTCTCTAACTATGTGTCTGGGTATGTCTGGACTTTCTTTGTATAATCCAATCAAACAACATATAACCAATTGAGTGCAGAAGTAAATATTAGATTCTATTTTCTATTAAGCTGTTAAAGAGATTTGCAAAAATGAAAAACAATGCCTCTCACGACATTTGTTTTAGTTGGTAAATATGGTTATTTTCCATAAAAAGATGATAGCTATAGTAATATATAATAGGTTTATTGTATTGCTATTTTTAAAATGAATTAGTAAATAAATATTTAAAAATTTATCTGTTTTAATTTCTAATACATTAAACACTGATAGATATAGCCCACATAACAAAAGATTTTTGGAGTCCTTGATAATTTAATTTGAAGAGTTTAAAGGGGACCTGAGGCCATAAGTTTTGAGAATCACTGATTTAGATTAACCAGGTAACATCCATGGAGGTGGATGGTGACTCACTGCAACCTAAATTATATACCTTCTATATAACAGGGAAGGACTGACTAATATTAGAGAGGCAACTGCAGTTTTTAGTTCAATGATGGAGGGTAAAATCCACAATAAATATATAGCTATCACAAAGCTTTGTGTACCAAATATACTGTATAGTAATAATGGTTGACAATTCAATATTAGTAAAAGATTTTAAATTCACATCTTTAAGCCCATGACAGATCAAGTAGGTGAAAAAGAAGTAACTTTATAAATGCAGAGTGACATGATTAACATGGATATTCTAATAGTTATATATTGACTCTATATCATAACTTTAAAAAAAATTTACCATTATATTATAATGCCTGAGGAGTCCTTAATATATTAAAAATTAGAAACACTAGAGACTATATTCTCTGACCATAATGCAGTTAAACTAGGAATTGACAGCAAAAACTAGAACTTCCACACCTAAGAACCTAAAATAAAAACAAACATCTCAGGCCACCATGTTGTGCAATTCTGGGGGCACCATCTACATTGGGCCCAAGTTTTATTAGAGAGAGTGACATTGAAAATAGAATACTATTAAATAGTAGTTTATACTTGGGCAATATGGTGGCCCTCAACTTCATTCTTAGACAACTCTATGGAAGAGGAAATTTAATATAAAATTTTAGAATATCTAGAAATGAAATCATATCCCTGTATGGGCTAAAGTGGTACCAGGAAGAATATTTGTAATTTGAACAATTACAGTATAAAACAAAAATAAATATATTAAAAATTCAAGATTTCCTAACCCAAGAAGATAGGAAAAGATGAACAAAATACATGTAAGAAAACCACACTAAAGAATTAAACCCGATAGTATAAATTAATGAATTAGAAAACAGAACTATAATTGATAAGTAAATCACAAGTTAGTTACCTGGGAAACCAAGTAGCTAGCCTAAACATGCAAAAGGATCAGGGAATGACAAATACTCAAAATTAAAAATCAAAATAAAAATGGGAAAAATAATAGGCAAAGAGAAAAAAGGAAAATAATTATTAGACTACGTCATAGAATATTATGGAAATATAATGAGAAATCAGAAAGAAATGAGTAATTTTTCTAGAAAAAATGAAAATCACCAAAACTAATTCGAAAGCAGTAGAAAATTTATGTAAAGAAGGCCTATTAAACAATGATCCAATTCCCAGAAACCATAGAATAAAAGATTGATCAGTTTGATTATTATAATATTAAAAACTTCTGTACAAACCCAACAACACCATCACAAAGTAAAAGTTCACACTAAACACTGGGAAAATAGATTTCCATCTATCTGTATCTATCTATCTATCTATCTATCTATCTATCTATCTATCTATCTATATCTATCATCTATGTCTATTTCAGATATATATTTAAGATATATAAGGACTAATTTTCTTAATATATATAAGATATAAAAACTAACAAGAAAAAGAAAACTCAATAGAAAATGGAAAAGGATATGTGCTGGTAGGTTACAGAAAAATAAATGTACATCATTGATGTAAAAATGCAAATCAACAAAAGTTAGATGCTACATGCTCCACCTATCAGAATGGCAAAGATTCAAAATTTGGGTGAGGAGAAATAAGTTATCTTGGATATATTCCTAGTGGGAGTGAAAATTTGTTCAACTATTTTGAAGTGTTATTTATTAATATCTGTCAAAATTAAAAATGTGTATAATAGCATATTACATAGGACATTTCCTTATCTGGGTTAATGTCCTAAAACTAATAACAATAGGTGATAATTTCCTTTTATTCCAAAGAGAGGTTCTAGGTCATCTGTGAAAGAATTGCGAAAGCATAGACCCAAACTGATTCTATAATCTTTAGTCTGTCACCCAAATGGCAAGAGTTATCAGAAAAAGAGACTGAGATAGTTCTCCTCCCTTCCCTTATCTCAAGCCTAGTAAAGAGAGCTTCAAGAGAAGTTTCAAGCAGGAGGGGAGAAGTATTAAAAGAACTGTCCTTGTTTCCCTTCCTCACTGGAGAATTTTGAAACAGGGTCAGGTCTGAGCTGGGAGAAGGGGAGATTTAGACCGGATGTGAGAATAAATTTTTTTTTAGAGTAGTTTGGATTTTTTAATATCTGAAAGTAAAAGTGACTGGAAAGTTAAGCAGTCTGCTTGAAGGGCAGGGAAGGAAAACTAACATTGAGACAAGATAAAGATGTTTCATTTATACTTCATTGAGTTCAGCTCATTTAATATACTGTCACATGCTCTTTGACTCAGCAACTTTACTTCTAGGAATTTATCTTACAAATACACACACAAAAATGGCAGCTATATGTACAATGAAATTCACTGAAGTATTTGTTGTAGTAGAAACAGAAAACAACTGATATGTTTCAAAATGTAAAGTCAAATAAGTTATTGTACAGTTGTATCCTGACATATTTTGCAGCTATTAAGAATTGTGGGGTATATTCATATGTATGTGGGCATAGAAAAATAATAGGAATATTCAAAGTGAAAAAATCAAGTTTCAGAACAGAATGATCACATTTTTGTTAGAAAAGATGTTAATATTCATATTTATCTTCATGATAGAGAGGAAGGTCATCTATTTTTTTGAATAAAGACTTCCAATTAATTTCTTTAAAAATTAAAAGTGCAATACCTACCTGCTGTAAAATATTTTGTCAGTATAGAAGAGTAAAAAGGAAAACAATAAAATATTTCCATTCCTATCCTTACTCCTTTTCTCACTCCTCAGAGGAAGTTTTAACATTTTCTTTCCTAGCTCTGTGGATATGATTATACAATACCTGTATATGGATTTCTTCTAAAAAGATTATGTATTACTTTATAATTTAAATATGCAAAGAGAGAAGTGAAAGAAAAATAATTAAATACCTTTCTTTTAGGAAACCATATGAATCCAGAACTACCTTGAAAATTTAAAGCTTATCTAGTTGGAGGAAAGCTCCTTTATAATTTTATGTGTTGTTCTCTTTTGACTTCCTTTTGTTTTTTGATTCAAGTTATTTCCAAATGCTGATCACTTTCTTTCACTTTTTGCCAGAGATGAAGTCATCTGAAACAGGAACAGGTATGATGAAGCAGAGGCTGTGTTTGGCGAACGCCCGGTCATGGTGTCATGGGAATGGTTTGCTTATTAGAAGCCCAAGTGGACTTCCTGTCCCCAAATCTGTGGCTGTGAAACACTTGAAAGGGCCTCTCTCACAGTGATTCCTAAGTATGTTGTTTGGTTTCTTACATAGTAAAATTCAGTGGGATGTGTATTTATCACTTACATTTCTACTTTTAAATAAATGAATGTATACCAGTAGTCTTTCCGCTATCCATCCTTTAAGTCTTTTTCAGAAGTACCAGATCATATTTTCCAACCTAATCAGGAACACTAATCCCACAAGATACACCATGAGAGAAAGGTTCTGTGGATAAAAGTTTTGGAACATGTTGCATACAATATCTCTGCTTTGGATAGTCTTTCCATATTAACATATTAAAGGTTTGACTTTGCACTTTAAAAACCTGAACATAGGACTCTCCCCCAGCCCCCAAATTCCTATTAACATCCTTTTTTTTTTTTTTTTTTTTTCTGTGAGGAAGGTTCGCCCTGAGCTAACATCCGTTGCCAATCCTCCTCTTTTTTTTGCTTGAAGGACATTAGCCCAGAGCCAACATCTGTGCCAGTCTTCCTCTACTCTGCATGTGGGATGCTTCCACAGCATGAGTAGAGTAGGTCCATACTCAGGATCTGAACCCAGGAAGATAAAGCTGAGTGCTCGGAACTTGAACCACTTGGCCATGGGATCGGCGCCCCTATTAACATCTTAAAGGCTCACATTCATCAAAGTTCACAAGAAGGAGACTGCTAGCAGGAGAGGAAACTACTTCCTTCATGGAACATTTCGTGGAGGACTTAGGCTAAGAAGGCAGTATTCAATAGCAGGAGTTCCACAGCTGGTCTTGGATTTGGATTGTAACCCTCTTCCCCTCATATTTAATAACTGTAATTCTGGATACATTTTTTCAATATTTCATAGTCCTTAATTTTAAAACTATAAAATGTGAAAACTAGTTTCTTGAGTTGTAAGGAAGATGAAATGAGATGAGATAATCTAAAGTAGATGCTGAGTAAGTGTTAATTTTCTTTCTATTCTCTTTTAGAGAAGCTTTCAATTTATGGTGTTTCTTTTTCCATAATTCTATTTTATTAACTTTAAGGCAACTGCTCTCTCCCTCCAAAAACCCTGGAAATTTTTTCCTTGAAATGTTACATTTATATCTTGGCCCTTAGCATCTCCTGTTTGGTATAGTCAAACCAAATAAATACAAACAGTACTTTAAGAGTGAAGAACATAACCTATTTTAAGTTAGCATTTAGCTGCATAGAAAAATTTAGCCTTAAAAAAAGTTTTTTATTCTCTTTTTTTTTAATGGTCATAACAGTCCTAACATCGCGTAGGGTTACACAATCTCTTTTGGGGGACTTGATTTTACCGCTTTCTCATTTGCATTTCCTATTTATCCTAACCATTTTGGTGACCATACCTCCTATTAGAGAAGCTTCCTAATTGGTCTTCCTGCCTCAATATCTCTCTAGTATCCAGGTGATTATGAACACACCTGTCAGTCTATCTTCCTAAAAATTCCACTTTGATTATCTTATTCTCCTAGTCATTAATTCCAACAACTTTCCTTGCCCATAGAATTGTGTCTAACAAACCTTTCATTATAAGGTTCTTCCATCCTAGTTAGTCTCTTGTTCTTCTGTTCTTTTACCCTCTATTTCCTTGACATTTATCCTCTATTTCACCAAAATCAGCATCTATTCTGTTTCATGTATATACTAGGCTCACACCAGCGCTGTGTGTGCTTTCCTCTAAACCTCTCTTCTTTCCCTCTTCTCTGCTGGTCCTAAGCTGACCAGTCTTTCAAGGACCAACAAGGTCCTTCCTTTTATGTGAAGCCATCCCTTTTACTCCAACCCTGGACATTACTTCTTTTTTTAAATGTTTAACTGTATTTGATTAAATTTGAACAACCTACTGTGGTATATAATGAAATGCTTACCTGAAACAGTAAGACTGTATCTCTTCTCATCCCAAAGTTCCAGAAAGTTCCTGGAAGGTAGGAATTATTTTTCAAACTTCTTTTACACTGTTTATGAGGTCTAGTATAGGGTGCACTGATTGATCAATTGATTGACTCAGGTATGGTTTGAACTCCATCTAATCATTGCTATTATCATCTGTATATTGCCATCCCACTGGTCCTATGACTTTGTCCCATGACTTATCCTGGTGGTTTTAAAACAATATTTGAAGTCCAACTTAGGGGAGATCTAGTATAGAGTTATGACCAGGGAGCTCTGAAAGTTTTTGTATGTTGCATGCAACTATGTGCCATTATAATCAGAGGAGAGTTCTTGCAATCAAGCAGTTTAATAAATGCAGTGCAAAACAAGGGCATAAGGATTGAGAAAAGACTGTGAAGTTCCAGCTCAAGAGGTTTAGGATGAAACGGAGCTCAAAGAAAATCAACAAATAAGATTATCTTCCATTCAATAGCTTTCTGATGTAATCAGTTTTAGGAAGCCCTTCATTTTCCTCCAAATTTTGTGTTTTCTTGAGAGAAGGCAAGGCATGAATAGTAGAATTTTGAAGACAGTTGGGGGAAGAACCATGCAGTTTGCTGTTATATTACTTTAAAAGGGAAAAAGGCTGCAGGGAATGCCTGAACTTTTTATTTCACCCCTGACAATTAGTATCTAGGTTTGAAACTCTTGACTATTTACACTGGCATGCCTCCAATATCCAATCCATGTTCAAGTGCTATTTGTTTCCACCTCACAGGGCATCATAAATTTATACTTTATTTCTACTTTCATCCACAACTATAGGTGAAACTTCATCAGCCCTGGTCTGGACCATTGTAAAGGTCTTCTAACTCTACTTGCTGCCATGAGTCTCTTTCTCCTAAAATCCATCCTCCAAGCTGCATCCTGAATCATATACCTTAAGCACTGTTACATCATGTACTTTTCTGCTCACAGAAATGACAAAGTTCAAATTTTCATGTCCCATCTGGTCTGGACCTATTCTTTCTTTAAAATGTCTTTCCAATGCACATCCTATAGTCTAGCCATACAGAATTTCTTCCTGTTCTTTGACACAATCTACAATTTTTTGCTACCATTTTTATTGTCAGCCATCATCTCTACTTAGAATACCCTTTCATCCTTACCTACTGAAATCTTTTCCATCCTCCAAAACCAGCACCTCCCTGAATTATTTTAAAAAACCATCAGTTACTTTCTGAATGGATGTGGATTGTTCTTGTTCTAGTACATTTGTCTTCAGCAAACATTATTTGCTTGTCATAATCCCATTCTCCTAAATTAGCAGCAGAAACTTGTCTTGTTCATTTTTGCTTATCCCACAGCATTTAGAATAGATTGTACTTCTATTTAATTCTATTACTGTTATAAGGATTACTTATAAGAATGACAAGAGCTACTCTGAATTATTGTTAAACTCTTCCTTTTAGCTCAGTTTTAAAAAACATTAATCATGTAATCTGTTGTGAATAGGACTCCCATGATTAATAAAAATTTTTTTTATTAGGATTAGCAAATTTTCTGTTAGTTCTCAATTCATTATTGTTAAGGTCATGTAATATTAGTAAATTGTCAAGTTGGGGTACTGTTGCTAAGTTTCTTTCATATGAGTGTGACATTAAGGGCATTTAACGGTTTGGGGCAGTGACTAATTTTAAATGCTTCTTAAATTGATGACACCCATTAAGCAGGTTTGTCATCAATGTCCTTGTAATAAAGGTGTGTTGTCTTATGTTGTCTTGGTCAATGTCAGTACTTTATGTCAAATCAGCAAGAAATTTATTTTTCTAATATGTTCATGTGATCCATTCTTCTTTTTTAATTGATTTATCAATTACTCCAAGAATCAATTTTGAATTCAATTTAGAGTTTATCTCTTCTTTTTAATGAATTACTCCTTTTGGTAGAACCTAAAAAAATTTTTTTACAATTCCCTTCTTAATTTCCAAGTACCTTCTACTATTTTAATCTCTCATTTGTATCACTTTTATTTTCTATCCTTTTAATTTATAACTTAAATTTTACCTCATTTATTTAATTAATAAATCTAAATATGACACGAGATGGCATGCTTCATGTCCATCTGTGTTTGGAGTGATGCATTCCTAACCTGATCCTCTCTTAGCCAGATCCCCAAGATGCCCTCTGCTGCTCCACAGACACCTGACACAAACATGACACAGAGAAGTTAGAGTGGAAAGAGACAGTGGTCTTAACTGATTTCAGCTAAAATAATTTGTTTCTAAAAAGTTCACAGGAACATATGGTAATATAAACATTGCTGGGAGTTATCCCTGGGTCTTGGAAGTAGCCCATGCAAATGAAGTTGAAGCTTGAGCTTCCTTAACTTCATAATAAATCTCCTGGTCTTAGGTGAGCCATTGACATTATGTGACTTTGGTTATAATCATGTGATCTCTTTGCAGTTTCCTCATCTAGAAAACAAAGGAGTTGAACTAGATAATCTCTAAGGTTCCTTTCAGTATTAAATTCTAGTGTAACAGTTGTTTTGGAGGAGGGGTGCTTGTGGTAGTCATGCTGCCATATTAAACAAGATGAAAGTGTTCAAAGGGCTGAGACTTAGCAGGAATGTCAGATATGTCAATTATTATGGTTGGTTACCTGAGAAAAGTTTAGTTGGCTGTTGAGTTGGAGAGGCGCTGGAGACAAACTAACAATGAGAGGGAAAAGCAAACCTGATTCTATTCATTGCAGCATTTTTAAGACTGGAAACAACCCACTATTTGTGGTATATCCCACAATGGAGTCCTGCGAAGCTATAAAAAAGAATGAGTTATATAACTATATCTAATGAACCTGAGAAGAACTGTTGAATAAACAAAAGTAATGATTAGAACAGTGTTTAACAAAACACCTTTTACCTAAAACAGAGAAAATATGCATGTGTGTGTGTGTGTCTGTTGCTTGTGTTAAAAAATAATACCAAAAATGAATAAAAAATTTATCTATGTGGGGAGGCTGGAGAGATCTGGCCAAGAGAATGTAAGGCTGGAATTGCTGGTCCTGGTGTGAATGTGTATGATGGATGCCTTCTCTTGTCATCCTAAAATTTATTTATTAAATAAATAAGAGAAAATTTAAATTAAAAATTAAAGGAATATGAATCTAACCAGAGAAACAGGTTAGATTATAATATGAGGGTACAACCAGCAAAACCCAGAAAGTGAGAAAATCTACAGGTAAAATGACCTGGTGTCCTCAACAAATAAATTATAAATACTAAAAGAAACTTAAGAAGTATATCAGCTAAATGCATTATGGGGAACTTATTTGAACAAAGTAGCCATAAAAATAAACAAAAAAACCCAGCAACGACAACAAGAGAAACCCAAAACATTGTATGGGGGATATTAAAGTCTGGATATTTCATAACATTAAGGTATTCTTAAATATTGTCATTTTTATATGGGATATGTTATATGTTATTGTTGTTATATTATTAAAGAGAGACCTTATACTTCAGAGATTCGAACTGAAGTAACTACAGAAGAAATGATATGATGGGATTTGTCTCAAAATAATTAAATTGTGGAGATGATTTGGGTGGATGGATATGTGTGAAAAACCCATAGTGTAACATTAGAAAAAAATATATTGAAGAAAAAAAATTGGATCATGAATGAATTCCAAGGAATTGAGGTTGTGTTGATCTGTAAGATTCTAGACCTGAGGTGGAAATCAGCAATGCATACATCTGTAGAAAAGATCATTTTTTGCCAGGGGTCATTTTCAGAGGACTGAAAAGGGAAAGAGTGATGAAGAGAGCTATATAAGCAGAAGATAGCCTTTTAAAATTCTCTTCTCCACCTGGCAATCTCCCTCTTTTTCTTCCATGTCTTTGCACAGCTCCACCTTCAGATTCTCCTCTCAGTTCCTTACCTCCCCTTGCTTTCTCTTCTTCTTCTACCACTTGTCCTTAACTCCCTTCTTTCACTCTTAGATTACCCCCCATTTGTTAGGCATATTATACAATAAAGCTGTATTCAGAGTATTTTGGAGAAATTTGTATTTCCTCTTTTTGATTGCAGTAGTGGATTAGCTTATGTGTAGGTAACCATATATCCAGATTTGGCTGAAACTCTTATGATTTATGACTCTTGTCCCAGAGAAATGATTAATACCATCTCTTTGCCTCTTAAAAGTGTCCTGGATTGTATGACAAATTATATTTATGTATTTCTAAAATTTTGCGATAGTTAGCTGTCATTCATAATCTTTAGAAAGTAGTTACTTAATGCTATCATGTGTCAGAACCTGTTCCAAGGCTTGGTTTTTCCCTGTGCTTTACTCCGTGGACTGGCTCATGTGGGTCAGTGGTTCTCAACAGAAATAAAGTTTCTACTCTTCTCTTAAAACAATTTGCCAAGCAGACATTTGTTCTAATGAAAACACTTTACCTTTGAGAGATAGAATGTTTGAGAGAGAGGGTATTGGCAGCCACACCCCCCTTTCAATAGGTTCATTTGGCAGAATTAAAATATTTAGAAGCAGAAGGCAGGATCCCCAGGGAGCAGAGGAGAGGCATATTTTAATAGGGAAGGAAGGTGCCAAGCAAAGGCACTTATGAGGAGGCAAAGCCAGATGTGGGGGCTGGAATGGGACCTCAAAGCTGAAATGCATCAGTGAGAATTGACGGAGTCAGACGTGAAAATTGAGATTAGGAAGAGTCCAAGACTAGTAAGGTAGCAGCAGTTTTCTTTAAGTAGAAGATATCATTGTTTCTATTGTAAACAACAACAACAATAATACAGTGAAACACAAATTGACAAGAAATGTCTTTTTTCCCCCTATAATTTCCTTTGATTACAACTTAAAAACTAAATCTTGGTCAATTCATTGTTCTCTCAAATCAGTTCCTGACCTTCTTCAAGTTTCTGTTTCAGAGGATAGTTAGATACCAAGATATGTGTAGAAGTGGGTAGTGAACCTGGTTCACAGTATCATCATCTGGCCCTATGAGCATCCTCTTAGGTACACTTGTTCTTGTTCATTCTTTGGTCCTAAAGCTTCTTCAGTGCTTGCTCTCATATCTATATTCAAATCCCTCCTCCAACCTTTGGCCACAGAAAATTTTCTGGCTGCCTCTTGGCTCTGGGAGTTGTGGGGAAAGGTCAGTGAGCCTATCTCAGGCTGTCTGGCTAGATACCCCAGGTAGCTGTCTCCACCCTACTGTATCTACGTCAGGTGCCATGCCAGGAAGCTCTTCAAGACTTGCTACTTTTTCTGGCATTATCTGAAGAGAGAAGCACAGTTGATCTCTGTGCCTGGATCCCCAAATTCATCTGGGGGTTTGTGGCAGTCTTGGGCATATTTGCCCTCAGATCCTTGCTCTTATTTTCCTCTGTGCTTTGTGGTAAGTCTCTGACTATCAATTGTGTTTTCCTCTTGGTCATAGGTCACACTTTTCTGTTTCTTCACATATCTCGTAATTTTTTATTAGATGCTGGACATTGTAAATATTATATGGTTGAGGATCTGGATTTTGTTTTCTTTTTTAAAAAGTTGTGACCTTTGTTTTAGCAGATAGTTAAGTAACTCTAAGATTAGCTTGATTATTTTGGAGCTTGTTTTTTTGGTTTTTGTTTTTTTGTATGTGAGGAAGACCAGCCCTGAGCTAACATCTCTTGCTCAATCCTCCTCTTTTTGCTGAGGAAGACTGGCCCTGGGCTAACATCCGTGCCCATCATCCTCTATTTTATAGGGGACGCCTCCACAGCATGGCTGACAGGCAGTGCATCGGCGGGCGCCCGGGATCCGAACCCACAAACCCCAGGCTGCCAAGCGCGAACTAAACCATTGTGCCATTGGGCCGGCCCCTGGAGCTTGTTTTTAGGTTTAATAATGCATATCTGGAGTAGCTTTTACCCTAGGTTAGTTTAGCTCTAGCATTAACGGGTGAGTCTCTGAGGTCTCTATTCTCTGTTCATCAAGGTCTCTCTACTCCGGCTAGTTATATTTCAAACACCCCCCCAGCCCTAGATGAGCTCTGGGAATTGTTCAGCTTACAACTCCTTAGTTGTTCTTTGCCCAAACTAATGGAGTTTTTACCCTATGCACGTGCCCTTTAGCATTTAGTGAAAGATTCAAGGGGCCTCCCATGTAGATTTTTGGAGTTCTTTTTATTTCTCCTCTCTGATTTCTGCCCCACACATTTCAACTGTCTTAGCTTCCTTGAACTCTGATCCCTGTTTTCTTAATTTAGTAATATTCTTGTCCTACACTTGGGTTTTCCCTCTCTGTCTGATAGTCCTTAATGTGTATCTAGTCAGAAAGTGAGGTGATCATAGGGCCCACCTTGTTTGTATCCTTTCCCTTGGGGACCATAGTCCTCCTTTGAACCCACTGTCCAATGCCAGAAAATAGTTACTTCATATATTTTGTCCAGTTTTCTAGTTACTGCTGGAGGACAAGTCTGCTACCAGTTACTCCATCAAGGCCAGAAGTGGAAGTCTATGATTGTCCCTTTTAAGTTATACTTTTAAGTGTAAATTCCTCTGGCAGACAAGTAATACATTCCAGTGTACATCCTGGCCCTCCCTACTGGTCAGCCTTATTAAAAACTACCACCACTCTACACGTGCTGGTAAAAACTTGATTACTTGCTGTTTCCCAAATCTACCTTCCTTTGCCACTTATCTCTCTTTGAGCATGGTTTTCTTTCTACTGTTGGGGATACTCAGAAGATGACACAATTTTTGTCTTTAAGATTCTAATCAATTGAACCCTACAAAGTACTGCGATACAAAGTCAAATAAGGAGAGTATGGAGAGAAGCATGGAGCTAAAGATGTTTTAAATGCATCTGAAAAACAAGAATAGCATAATTAGGTTTGGCTCTTGGTAGCCCAAAACACTCACTTATTGTGTCCCAATTATATGCCACACACCATTTCAAGGATAAAACAAGGTAATTAGAAGTGGTCTATTAAAAACAAGCTGTCTTAATGAATATCCTTTTTTTTTAATGGTACAAATCAGGGGTTGACAAATTATGGACTATGGGCCAAATCCTGCCTACTGCCTGTTTTTATAAGAGTGTTTTTTACTTTTTACAATAGTTACATATTAAATGGTTATGTAAGGACCTATATAAAAATATTCTCAATTTTGTCTCTTGGCCTATAAAGGCTAAAATATTTATGGTCTGGCTCTTTAAGAAAAAGTTTACCAACCCTTGGTCTTGAACATCTTCTCCATCCATTCCTCCATACCATCCATTTAACAAGTATTTATTCAATGCCTTATATTGTGCAAGGTACTTGGCTAAGATAAAGTTGAATTAGGTAGGGAATGTTCTTTAAAAGAGTTCATAATTTATCAGGGGAGATAGGACAAGAACATAAATAGCAATAACACAGAGTTGAGTAAAAGATGACTCATGGGAGAGAGGTAACAGGTTAAGGACTGTTATATTTCAGAAAAGAATAGTTGACAAGAAGTTGGGGAAATTAGAGAAATCTCGGTGGAGGAGGTGGGATTGGAGCTAGACTAGGAAAGATGGGAAAGATTTGAATATACACAGCCAAGTACATTCTAGGAAGGAAATTTGGCTAAAACTCAACCAGAGTTGCAATTCATAAAGCATGCTACAAGTTCGCTCTTCGAGTCTGAGGCCTGTCCTCAGAAGGGCAATTAATATGGTGTTCTAGGATTTGGAGAAAAACATTCTTTTCCTTTGACACCAATTTTCCTCCTGCCTTCCCACCTCTTTTCTTTCCTCTATCAATATTTAGACTGAGTTTCCTTGTTGAAATTCTAAGGCATTAAATAACAAGATTTGAGGAGCTGGTTTCCTAGGCAATTTTTCAGATTTGGGATTTCAGTATGTTTAGGAGAGAGCTGTGTTCTGTACTCTCATCCCAGATTAGAAGAGTTTTGGCCAAATGACTCCTCATATAATTCTGTGTATATCTCTGTTCAGCAGGGAGAACTCTGCCAAGACTTCCTTGTATAACTGCACTCTTTCTCTTCATGGAGATCCATGGCCAGCAGCGTTGCACTTCCTGTAGCTTTGTCAGCCTAGTATCTCTACTAATGGTGGGGGGAGGGGGGAAGTCAGATTCAATATTTGTAATGTTTAGAAATTGCTTTCTCTCATGTAAATAAGCCTCTTAATGGTCGGACCAAAAAATTGATCTGAGTGAAAAGGGAATCTTTATTTCCTGTTTAATAGAAATCTGAATACACAATGAGGAACTGAAATAAATGCTGTCATTCAACCTAAATGAAAAGAACATAACCTGAAGATAATTTTGTTACAGATAAAAGTTTTTAAAGTAGAGTTGGAGTATAAAGAGATTATTCAAAGGACTGAAATTCATGATATTGAGCTTTCCTATGAAAATAATCTTTTAATACGATTTGGGATGATGGCATGGTTCTTGATTGATGAGTTAAAGGTGAAAGAATAGTTTTTTGGTGGGTTATGAATACCATAATTTCCAGAAAAAGAGCTATTAGATAATACTACCTATTCTTTGAGGTAAAAGTATTTTTTTGTTATGAAAGACTAGTCATCCTTGAATCTGTATGCTGATTAACACAAACTCCCTGAAATCAAACTCTATTCATGGACAGACACAGCAGTACTTATTAGTCACAACAATTGAATAACTTTCATAATGAATTGAATGCTTTTCCATTTGGCAGTCAGAATAGTGTTTCTTCATGTCACACATACACTGCTTTCATAACACCTTTTCATTTCTTCCAAGGCCTTTGCAGTTAAGTTTGGATAATTCTATGTTGTTTTCATTTAACTTTTATTCCAATCTCATATAATGGTCATACCGGCTTATCCAAAATAAGTGTAGTCAGAATTGAGTTGAAAGTTGTATTAAAGAATGGTGGAGACACTGGCCTTGAATCAGACCAAGTAGAATATTTTGGGGGAAAGTTCTTGCATTTATTTGGCTATAATAAAATTCCTGACCTTTGTATAGTACTTGAAAATTTTCTCAGACTAATCTTTTAGTCTACCCATCACTGCAAGTGGCAAAAACTTAACTCAAAAGAGTTTAATCTCAAAGAGAGCGTATTGCCTCACACTGCTGAAAACTCTGGAGGCATTGGTCTTCAGGAATAGCTTGTTGTGTGTTTTCAACTATATCATTAGGGTTTTGTGTCTGTCAATATCTTGGCTCTGAATTCCTCTGTGTTGACTTCATTCTCAGAGAGTCTCTTTCTACAAGGTAGCAAGGTGGCCACTCACAATTCTAGGCTTATGTGGTCCTTACAGCTTAATATTCAAAAGGAAGAGGGAGCATCTTTACCTTCAGCTCTCATAATCTTCCTGGAGTGGACTCTGGTGTGGGTCATAGATTTTAAATATGGCTAGGGAATAGGACACTGATTGACCAAGCTTGTGTTACATGCACACATTTGAGGCAGGGTGCATTATTGTGGTTTGGGAGCAGGAGCTTCTAGATCAATTAATTAAAAGTCAATTAGCCAAAAAGACTAATGAGCAATATACTGAATTCATTTTCTTTTAAGAATTTATTTTTTTAACCAGGTTTCATTTTGCATTTGTAATGACACTTGAAGGGATATCCACTTTATCTTGGCCTTTATTCCCTACTTCTGTAGCTAGAGATGGAGGGCCAAGGAGGTGGGGAAAGAGGAGCAGAGAGGGGAGAGACAGGTGGCTGTATTCTGCCGTCACATTATCAGTAGTGTCACTTTTGTTGGGGATTTTATTTGACAGAGCTAGGAGATGAGTCCTAAATGACTTCATTTGTTAGCATTGAGGGGGTTTATGTAAGTGAAGTCTGATTGAAATGGATAAATCCTGTTGACAGCCTTTTTGGACCTGAAGCTCTTAGTCCCAGGATCACAAAGCACTCACAGGGGACAAGTGGGGACTTGGCCACCAACATAGTATTAATGCATTGATCACCTGTCATACATTGTATGACATGGACTTTTGTGATATGCCATTAAACAATTTATATGAAATAAGGACAAAGTATTTCATCAAGCATTTTCTAAGGGTCTTGAAGATAGGGGTCAAAAAACGAATTGTAATGATATCCTGTACCCCCAGCCATGAGCTCTATCCATATACAACACCCCTCAAGGGATTCAGACTTTGAGAACAAAGAGAAAGGTACAGTTTTGAGAGAGGAGGATGACATTATAGGGCACTTTGTACTCGCAGTAAAGAGTCTTCTGGGGTGTAATGTAAAGAGCATTTAATTAGGGGTCAAAACACAGGATTAAAGCCCTGTTTTTGCCCTGTTCTACCATTTTGACTTGGGTTAAATTATAACTTTCTAACCTTTGGTTTCCCCAGTGAAATAGCAGATTAATAAGGAGCCTTTTAAAATGGATACCCATAATAGCATTGTGAGTGTTACAATGACAGAAAAAGATAAGATGAAGCAATTGATTTACTATTCAGAAGAGATGAATGCAATTTTCTTGATAGTTCCAGTGTTCTTGTCAACTGCTTGAAATAAAAGGACCTGCTTTTTGCTCCCCTACAAGGACATTTCAAATAAAATACATTTTAGAAGGGTAGGTGAATATCTCTTGGTCATTGGTTATTTAGTGGTGATAGTGGAACATATAGCTGACTGTTTCCAAAAGCTATTCCCTTCTATTATGGAGTGCTCTAAGCTTGCATTATACCAAATAACCATCACTATGTCCTGCAGAAATAGAAGTGTGGTGCACAGTCGCAGTTTGAAATATCAGTGGCTATCAGTTAAAACACCTGGGATGTCTTGAAACATTATTGTTGTGTGGGGGCAAAAACCTCTTTTGGTAGGAAATTATACCTTGAGGAACTATTTTTTATTATAGACATTTCTTAAAACTAAATTACACTTTGTGGTGCAGACTGGGTTAAAAAAATTCAACTATCAATATGATTCTAATATGTGATGCTTTAGGGTTTATTTTTCCTGAGTTTTCAAAATTATATTTCTGTGCTTGGCATCCATTCTTTATTCTGTGCTCTGGGGTATCACATAATGTCTGTGTATTTCACAAATCTTTGTGGAAGTGAGTGATTAATGAGAACAATAATCAGTTAAGAATTCATTTATTATACTTCGTTAAACCAGTGATCTATTGACACTCACAAGATATGAACATAAAGTACAACTTAATGATTAAAATAATACAGTGAATTAAATTTATCATGGAATGTTAGCTCATTGGAAGAGTTGACAAAGATGATTATTTTTGTGCAACAAAAGAGTAGTGTCTTTATGAACTTCAGCTAAAGGAGAAATATGAATTTAAAAAAATGAATGCCAACAACTTAATAAAGGAAGCTACATTATAGAACCATTATTCTGCCTAGCAAAACTGAAAAACAGGAGAGAAAGAAAATCTATTACAGTGTATGTTGGTAGAAGACAGTAACATCATTCATTCAGTTAGTATTTGTGACACACCTACTGTGTGCACTGTGCCAAGTGCTAAAGATCCAAGATGATCAAGACAGTGAAGAGATTTAAAAAAAAAAAATCTCATTGGTGACAGATGGCAACCCGACTTTTGGCGGTGAACACCATGCAGTCTATACAGAAGTAGACGTACACCTGAAATTAATAAATGTTATACACCAATGTTACTTCAATAAAAAATCTCCATTTTCTCTTTTGATTACTGAAGAGTATTCTGCTTTGCTTTTATATTATTATAACAAAGCACCTACGTTTAGCGAAATCAGACCCAGTGCTCTTAGCACAAATATTACCTTCCCTCCTCCCTTTTTAAAAAGCATCTATTTAATGCCATTGTTATGTATGGGAATTTTGTTTTGTAAATAGTGGAGAAGGGAGGTTTGGATTGAGATTGGTGGGGAGAACCCAGAGGATGAGGGAAATGGTGGTATTGATCAGTGGTTCCTAAGGGATGTGGTATCACTCCTGAGGGAGTACTTAGAAATTTATGAGGGCATTTTGGAAATTTGTGAGGGATTGTTATATTCTCACAATGACGGAGGAGGGGGAATACTAGTGGTAGCTATCAAGGATGCCAGATTATCTGCAATGCATGAGACCTTCCCACACAATGTAAGTCTTGTCATGTGAGTCCTATGAATATTGATTGTCCAACCAGACATTCATGTATATTTAAAAACCTGTTTATAACTAAGTCGAGATGCAAAAAACATTTTTACATATAGGAACAATTTTTTTTCGTGGTGTTATATATACTGAATTTTCCCAGAATAAAATTACTGAGTAAATCAAGGGAAGATTGCATTTTCTTTGATTCACCACCTTACCAAGAATTGTCCATTATTGTGGAAAATCACGTCATTGAAGAAAACGCTAATGCAAAATACTAGTATCAGATTTTCTTTGGAGTAGTCTCATTCATTGTGATTGTATACATAAGAGAAAGGTATTAGATTACTTCATAAATCTTTTAACATAGTTTTGTTCAAGCATTTTCATGTTGAAATACATAATAATTTATTATAAATTGATTTCCATTTATTTTTCTTTTTAAATATAAAGCTTTACAATATATGGTAACTAGAATTTGTAATATATAATTTGAAATTGTGTATTTACCTAGGTTATTTTATCTATGACTCTTGTTTTATATTAAAAAAAGAGGACACTGAAAACCACAGATGGCAATGGTATAGTATCTGTCCCTCTTGTGGAAAAATGTAATTTTAACACTTATGCGTAGAGAAATAAAGGACAGACTTTACAGAACTGTTTCTATGAGGACACTGTGAGATTATCTGCTGACAAGAACAACTTTGAAAGACTGAGCAATAAGTAGATTTGACTCAGTGTCCAAATGACAAAATCTGGCACAGAAGTTGGAAGGAGGCATTTTTTCTGTGGCCGTACTAATCCCAGTATTGTCCAAACTTGGGATAATCTGGAGAAAAGACACTTAACATTCCTTTTTGTTTTCTTTTCTTTTTATATCTATTTTATTCTTATTTTTTGTTGAGATATAATTGACATATAACATCATATTAGTTTCATGTGTACAACACAATGATTTGATATTTATATATATTGCAAAATGATCACCACAGTAAGTCGTTAACATCTGTCACCATACATAGTTAACAAAGTTTTTTTCTTGTAATGAGAACTTTTAAGATCTACTTTCTCATTTCAATATGCTATACAGTATTATTAACTGTAGTTACTATGCTGTACATTAAATCTCCATGACTTATGTATTTTATGACTGAAAGTTTGTACCCTTTGACCACCTTCACCCATTTCACCCACCCCCAACCCCTGCCTCTGGCAAAGGCCAATCTGGCCTCTGTATCTATGAGCTTGGTTTTTTTCTTTTTGTTTCTTTTTTTAGATTCCACATATAAGTGAGATCTTAACACTCCTATGATGTAATATGCAGTAATAAGATTTTACAAAGTGGACTTGAAGGGTGTCAGCCTTGGCACATGGATGGAAGTGCAGGAGAAGAAAACCAGGTGGTCACTGGAGCAAATTAATTGGTTTGTAGGGGTAATTCTGGGGACTTCCAAAAATAATAATGGGACACACTGAAGGGGTCAGATTTCTATCAGTCATGCTAGGTGGAGCTGTCATAATTTGGTCATTGAAACTAAATATAAGTGTTCATTTGGAAGAAAGCAAAGTTAGATTCATCCACATATAATGTACTAAAATACATGTTAGAAGGATTAAACGTTGAAAAATACTATAAAAATATTAGGAGAAAATTTGGGAGAATATTGGTATTATTTTAATATGAGGAAGGGTCTTCAACCCCACTAATAAAATATGCTATTTAAAACAATTATTAAATACAAATTTTTCACAAATCTGATTGTCAAAATTCAAAGATAAATAACATCCAATTTTGGTGAGCAGGTGGGGAAAAGTCACTTTTAGATACTGCTAATGTACAGGTGTTTGGAAGGGTAACTTGGCAGTATTTTTGAAAATTAGAAATCCACATATCCTATATTGAGAAATCCTACTTTTAGAAATTGAATCCAGAAACAAGAGCCGAAATGAATAAATAATAAATACATTAACACACATACGTACCCACATACCCATGTGTCCATCAATGGGGAATGATTAAACAAATTATGGTACCATGATACAATAGAATACTATGCAGCCATTAAACTGAGGATATTCACTTTCTTTGAATATATATATATGAATGTGTGCATGTGTATGAATCTAAATACATTTTCCCAGGAAAATATACATAATCTATTAAATGATAACAGCAAGTTTCAGAATAATGTGTTTATCATCATCCCATTTTAGTTAAACCAAATTATCTATTATGGGACTGGATTGGATAGTAATGATATCTGGTGGCATTGTGTCCAGGGACTCAGAAATACACTAATAATGCTCTGCTCTGCCAATCAACTGTCTTCTCAGGGCTGCCATACTGCTCACCTCCAGGGGACATTATAAACATTTGAGTTCTTCAGTGCATGGTACAGTCTTTTTCTTCCATGGAGTTCTGGAGGCTATTGAATATTAAAGGAACAATTGCAGAATGATCAAGTAGTCAATAACCTTCAGTGAAGAATTCTCATAAGTCTGGGGTGGCTCTTGTAATTTACGCCAGAAGCCCAAATGATATTTGTATCTTATTGAAAACCCTAAATCTAATCCTTAGGGTTTTATCATCCTCTGGCTCACAGCATAGAAGAATGAAGTCTAAGAGTGCTAATGGGAAAGAAGTTTAAGTGTGAGAAAGAGAGAGAGTATGAATGAAAAATAGAAGGAAATGAGAAGAAGAAAATGATTTAGAAGCTTGACTACTTAGAGAGCTAGGCCTGGTTGTTCTTGGCTGAATGGAAGAAAAGATATGGAAGAAAGGATATGGAAGAGTATTCATGGATGTACATGAGCCTTTAAAATATGGTAGCCCAGCCCACTGATGAATGTTGCTCAATCAATATCTGAGGACCTCATCACTCATATTCACATTCATTGCTTTTGGGAGGGGCAGAAAGGGGATTCATGGAGAGGTAAACAGAGAAAAGATGTACATATACATATATATGTAATCTGGAAGGATATACACCAACTATTAACGCTAGTTACCTCACTGAGGGAGGTGATGGATAATGGAAGTGGGGAGAAGAGGACTGAGAGCTTTTGTTTCTTAAGGGGAAAAAAAGTAAATGTGATTTTATTTTGTTGTCACATCTGGCAAGGTCTGGAAAATTTGTTGAGACAGAAACTGGCTAGATGCTCACCCATTCTAGTTCCTCTTCCAGGGCATACATTTACCAACCTTCTTTGCAGTTAGGCTCTAGCCAATGAAATGTTTCCAAAAGTGACACATCTAGGCTTGTCCCTTAAAATCTCCTGTGAGAGTCTTGATTCACTTTTTCTCCCTAATCTGGGCAACTGAAAGTGATACTCTGACCTGGCAATGTCATAAGGTGGAAGGAATCTGGAGGCCTGAATCACTGGCTAGAGAACAGTCCAGGAGAACTGCCCAATTACATCAAACTATGATGTGGGAGGCACAAACTTTTGTTAAGCTGCTGAGATTTCAGGGTCTGTCTGATACCAAAGCATAACTTCACCTATCCTGACAAATACAGAGTTTGTACTAGAAGTGGGGTACTGTGCTGTAACAAAAATACACTGTTTTGGCCTAGTAACTGGGCTGGGAATGCCAAAGAAAGATACAGCAGGCTGGACAGCTAGAGGTCCATTTTATGCACTAGCAAAATATTTGATTAAGCTGTTAGCAGCTATACCGTGGAAGGTAGAACCCATGCCAAAAAAGCTGGCAGCTATAGGTGAAGAGGTTGGAAGATTGAATTTTACGAGTTTGTATTGGATACTAACAACCATTTTTGGTGAGGTATTATAAGAAGCAGGTAATGGAGAGTATTATTTGTTATTTCTTATCTTTTTGATAACAGCCATTCTAACAGATGTGAGGTGATATCTCATTGTGGTTTTGCTTTGCATTTCCCCAATTAAGTAAAGTGTTGATTGTGCTAGATTCATACTTAATAAAGAAAAAGCTGAATGTCAAAAAATATAAAGTATATGCTAGTTTGAGTGACCAAAAAACAAACTCATTTTTTAAATTACAATATCCTGTTGATATTTTAGTTTGATTTACCATGCTTTTATAATTACAAATGCTTTATCAGTGTTAACCATTGCTTAGGAGAACGTTGTAAGTTAATAAAGAGAGAATCATGGAGAATTGTTCAAGTCTTTAATTTGAAGAAGAGGAAAAAAATAAAAGAATTCTATGTAAAATTTCATATGTAATCTAGAGCCAATTAATAATTCTGTAGATGACCATAAAGACTGTAAAATCATAAGAAGAAAGATTTAAAAGTTTAAAACATACTAGGTACTATAGACTTAGAAATAACAAGTAAAAGTGAGCATTGTGTGTATCTCAGAAAAAGAGAATCTTTCTTTTCACTCAAGGTCATCGACTCTCTGATATCTGAAGCATGAAAAACAGAAGTTCTTTGTGAAAACTTTTTTATGGCATTTTTTTAAACTATAAAAATCGAATATGTGATTCTGGACCCAACTATAAATAACTTCCTTGGGGAATTCAGGATCACTTGTGGGGAATTTTTTGTTCAATTGCCTTTTCCTTATTTTTCCTAAAAGTGAAGCTACACTTGAAAAAATTCTGAGTTTTTCTTCTTTGTTTTTTTCTACTCGTCACTGTTATGTTCAACTCAGGAGTGGTTCAGATGTGAGAAATGGAAAATATTTAGTGAATTCAAAAATAGGCCCTGACTGCTTCTCCCTTCCTCTCTTTTATAATCGGTATGCCTCAGTTGTCTGGGGCTCAACAAAATGAAGGGATATGGTGCTCTTATTCTCCATTATCTACCTCTCCTTATAATTGTGTGCCGGGATAAAGGTCCAAGTCGTGTATGAATGATGAGGAGGGATGAGAATATCATAAATATTACACTAACTTCTCAAATTTCTTGCTTACCTTTTGTGTTTTCCACTTGGTTTGAGTTGGCAATTTAGCCAGAAAAGTGGTGGCTAAATCAAAATTTGTTACAAAGTTACGTTGGAGATTCTATAAGCAAAATAATAGTTTAAAGAGAGGGTAACTGTGAGCCTGTAACGCAGTTTCAACTTGAATGCTTCTCGTGCTTTAAAATGTAGTAAAAGCGACAACTATTTCCATTCCTAAATCTCAGTCTAGTTCAAGTAAGAGGGTGTTATTTTAAGGATATCTGTAACAAGAACCGGGGCTCAGTGTAAGATAACACAATTTTGGTGAGGTAAGGCTTTCTCAGTGAGGGAGTGGTGGAGCTTTGGTCCAGTGCTCCCTGGCCAGTATTGCTCAGTCTTTCTCTGTCCCTACTGCTCTTTCAACTAAAACCTGCTGCCTTTACTGTGGTTTTTAATATCCTCCACCCATTCCCGTTTCCTTCCTCATAACTTGGTCTGGTCTCTCATGTCCTCTTCCTTCTCCTCATGGCTTCTATTTGAGCATTCCTTTACTTTCGGGTCTCACTGCTGACACCGATTCTCACTTAATTTCCCAGATCCCAGAGCGAGATTTTAATAAACTCTGTTAAGCTTTCACAACAAGCCAACTTAGGAGCCACTGGACAGCTGAAAGATGGTCTCACCTTGGGTCATTTGCCAATCATCTATGGCCCAAGGAAGATAGAAGAGATGGGTTATGTGATTCAGAATATGGCTCTCCCAGCAGAAGAAAAGGCTGTGGCTAATTTCTTCAGCAGGGACTGTGCAAAGGCAGTTTCCTAGGAAGGGGTGGTTGGCACAATGATTGATTGATGTGTCTGGTGCAGCAGCAAACCAGACTCTCCCGGTTTGGAAGGAGGATCTGCACCATCACTCTGTGTGTTCTGGGAGGCAGTAGTCTCGGGAGACCAGCACACAGCAATGTGAACATCCCCCAGAGCTTTGCTGCTGGAATGTGATGCCCAAAGAAAACAAAAGCTTTTATGCAGACTGTAGCTGTTAACAATTAGTGGAGGTTCTCCTATAGTGATCCACACCAAAGGGATGGATTTATTGTATTACGAGTTTATCTATTTTGGGAGACTGCATGAGAAATTGATTAGTTTTACCACAGAAGCCAAGGAGGAGATGCCTTGCAACTTTTTCTGTGCTCCTTGGTTACCATATGCTGTGTGATTTTCTCTCTCATCAGTAAGCATTTGAAGGCTGATCTATGTTAATTAAATGTAGATTAAAATGTGACAAGATTTAATATAGACCTCTGTGCTTCGAAGGAAACTACAGTTAGTGAAGCTTACATTCCAGACTGTTTTAAAAGAGCTACGGACAGCCATTTTTTCTCATCAGTTAGCTCTCAGCTTCGGATTTACTCATGGTTTTGGAAGTAAAGAGAATTTTTCTTAGTTCGGTTAAAATATTGGCATATTTATGCATGGAATAAATAATAAAAATTGCTAAAGGGTATCTGCTTTTATCAAAGTTATCCTATTACAATGTTAAAATTGTAAGTAATTCATTTTCTTTCATATACTTGACTTGGAGTTATGCAAAATATAAATATTAGTTGAGTTGGCAATCTTACTTCAATTTGAGATGTTATATATATTTGGAAGATTTTCAAAATTATTTAGGATGAAGTAGGTAATAATAATCAATATCAAATAGTTGGTTCACTAAACTTTTATCATCTTTAAAAATAATGTACTTTTTAATGATTTATTGCTTAAACTTGCTTGGCAGTAAGAATTTGATGTGAAATCTTCTGAAGTGTTTTCTTTTTAAATAAACTTTCTTAACTCTCCATGAAATAGAAATAAAATAAAAATCAGCAATAAATCAGTAATAAATCCAAAACCCTTTTTACTTTCCATGAAATAGAAATTACACTTACCAAAAATAAGTCAGTAATAAAATGAAAAGCTAGTTTTCTAGCTTGCCTATTGGCAACATTATCATAAGTTTGCATATAGATTGTGCCATTTAATGTTAAAAGATTTTAAACTTTACCTGGACAGTGTTGTAATATATTTAATATTCTCTAACTTGCTTCTTTTACTCAACATTAGTTTTTCAGGATGTAGCTAGATGACATAGGTAGCTATAATTCATTCATTATTACTGTTATGTAGTATTATATTAAATAAAATCCCATGATTTATCCAATTTTTAGATTGCTTTCAGTCTTTTGCTACCATAAACATTTTTGTATACATTTTCTTGGGCATAGGTAAGAGTTTCTCTAGGAATTCCCCTAGAATCCTCTAGTTTCTTATATATTCTTGGATGGGGAATCGCTGGATGGTGGGCTAAGCACATGTTAAAGTCTCCTAGATATTGGTAAATTTCACTCCAAAGGGATTGTACCAATTTGTACTCCCATAGGTACTATAATGAGAATTCCTATTTTCCTATGTTTATGAAAAATCTGAACTCAATTTAAGTTTTGTAAATTTGATTGATATGAAAGGTTAATTTCTTTTATTTCCCTAATTACTAGTTAGAATGTGGAGCATTTCATATGTTTGTTAACTGTTTTGATATTTTAGTCTGTAAATTGTTCATATCTTTTACTATTTTAATATTTTGTCTTTAATTTTTAATTGATCTATAAGAATTCTTTCTGGATTCTGAATAGTAATCTTCATATATAAGTGTGTAGTATAAATTATATGTAATATATTATATTTAATAGAATATATTAAATAAATATCAAATATTTATTATATTATAATTTATTAATGAATTATTATAATATAATTTATAACTACAATATAATATAATTGTATTATATTATACAATATAATTATCATATTAATATTATAACATTATATTAATATAATTATATATAATGAATATATAGATGTTTCACATATATATATGAAATATTATCTCCTAGACTGGCTTGTATTATCACTTAAAAGACAAGCATTTTGTTTCGCAGTATTTAATTTTAAGTTAGTCAAATGTATCTGTCATTTTTTTATGGTTTGTGCTTATGCATCTTGTTTAGGAAGTTATCCTTCACACTGAATTCATTAAAAAGATCTCCTATATTTATTTCAAAAAAGTTTAAACTTTGCTTTTCACCTTTAGATCTTAGTTCACTTGGAAAATTTTTTTTAATGTGGTGTAAGTGAGGATCTAATTTATTTCTATTCATATTTTCCAGTAACATTTATTGAATATTCCATCATGTACCTACTGACCTAAAATGCTGCCTCTGTCATGTACCAAATGCCTCGAAGTATAGATGGGCCTGTTTCTGAGTTCTCTGTTCTGTCCGTTGGTCTGTTTATCTTTCTTTACATGAATACCACAGTTTCAATTATTCTAGCTTTATAATATCTTGATGTCTTGTAGGACTATGCACTTATCTCAATCTTCAAAAACATTTTGGTTGTTCTTCACCCTTTGTTTTTCCATTTAACTTTTAGTGTCCACTTGTCAAGGTCCATGGAAACCTGTGTTGGTATTGGATATGATATATATGCCCATTTATTTAGGACTGTTTTATTTCTTCCACAAAATTTTAAAATTGCCTTTATGGGTCTGGAAAAATGTTTTGTTAAATTTATTACAAGACACCTTATAAGTTTTGTAGCTAATGTAAATAGAAACTTTTGAAAACCACACTTTCTAATAGTTTGTTGCTGATTTGGAAACATTGATTTTCATATATTGATCTTATTTCTAACAAGTTTGCTAAATCCTCTTATAGGTTTATATATATATATATATATATATATATAGTTTATAGATTTTATATATGAGTAATCATAAAATAATTTGTTTTTTCTTTTTTCTCTTTATGCTTTTTTCATCTTTCTAATTATTCTGTCTAAATTTCTAGTACAATGTTGAATATAAGAGAATTCTTCTCTTAATCTTGCCTTTAGAGACTGTAGCCTAGATTGTTTTCATAAACATTGCCATCATTTCCAGGGTGTTGGACCTGCTCAAAGAATCAAATAAAACTGGGAATAAATGTTGATGACCCCTTCTCCATCACCTACTCAGGGCAATCTCAATCGTAGTAAAATATAGAAAGAGCATTAATACAAGACACAGGCACAAGTGTTACAATTTCAATTCAGCTTATAAATGCCACTAAGAGAATAAACCCTGGCTTTTCCTTGTTTAGGAGACAAAGAGGAAACAATGCAAAAAATAGAGAAGATGAGGTTATTTGAATCAGCTTACATTGGCTGTTTCCATGCAAGTGAGAGAAATGACTTGCCCAGGACCCAATAAGTTCTCAAGCATGGAGATATTATTTTGTTACTGTCTTTATATTTTAATGCTTATTTAAATTTACCAAAATATTTTCCAATATTTTTGGTAGTTGCTTCTTGCATGTTATTCTTTCTTCTGTGGTCAATTTTCTCCTTCCCAACACATATCCTTTAATAGTTTTTTTAAATAAGAATCTCTGGGTGGTAAACTATCTCATTCTTTATTTTTCTGAAAATGTATTCATTTTGCTTTACTCTTGAATGTTATTTTAGCCATGTTTCTAATTTTGATTGACTTTTTCCTTCAACACTTTGAGAGGGTAATTCTATTTGGCCTTGACAGGGCTTGGAACAGGCTGCCCCCAAATATGCCAAGGTGGCATATTGATTATTTTGAATTAAGTTATGTGAGAAACAGCCAGCACAAGAAGAACACTCTGACTCTCCTTTGTTACCCTGAAAGCAAGAAAAAAATCTCCCATGGCAAGATATCCTTCCTATGCTGGGAGGATGGAGGGCATTCTTATCACCGGAGATAGGGAATTTGTGGCAGAGGAAGCTATATAAACAAACTTTGTTATGTCTTCATTAATTTGCTGTTCTAAGCAGAGCCCCTTTGTCTTGTCAAATCTTCACAAATAATTGTTTCTTTGTCTAAAAGGGTATATAAACAGCCTGCTTTGGTCACTTCTTTGAGCATGATATTTTTATGATCTCCCGTACATGCGTATTAAATTGTTTTTTCTCCTGTTACTCTGCCTTGTGTTTATTTTATTATTAGTTCAGCTACAAGAACTCAAGTTGGGTAAGAAGGAAATTTCTTCCTCCTCAACAGTTTTGGTGAGCCAATCAGGAGAATCACCAACTGGAAAACTGTTTTCTCTCTGGGACTGCTGCAGATGAGGAGATCCTAGGACATCTGACAGAAGCTGGCAGAAGGTAAACATTTCTTACCACGTCAGCCTCCCAGATATCTGTCTGTGGGATCCAGTGGGAACAAACGTAGTGAGAGTCTTCCTTTTTGTCCCTTCAATCTCTCTGTCTAAATTTAGATTAGTGGGAAAAAAATATTTGCAAGCAAGTTTCTTGGGCATAGCAACTCTGGTAAAAATTTGTTATGAGTACTCTTGTTTACTATTGCTCCTTTTCCTCCCAGAGATGGTCATTGTTTTCTTTTGTCTATTTTGTAAGCAGTGAGAATATTTTCTCTGATCTCTGCTAGCTGGAGGATGCATATGTGTTTGGTGGGCAGCCGAATGGGCTATGGATCTGAGCTTAGGGAATTTAAAAAATGGTTGAACTTTTGACTTGGTAAGTCACCTATTCTGTTGAAATGGGGAGTGGGGAGGAGGAACATGTGATTCCTTGTGTTTTGGAACATGTTTAAAAACAAGACCCCTTGTAGTTATTGTCTGTGCTTTCTTAGGCTAACTCTGGGAGTGAACTGTCTGGATCTCGTGAGGGCTGCATCCTTTGCTCTCTCCTTTGGGCAAACCTCTTGCATCCACAGTTCAGCCATAAAAAGGCTTATTAGTTTGAGTTGCTATTAAGAAAATCCTACTCATCAATGGCCAGTTGATGGATCCTTTCAATTGGAAAAACTTCTAAATTGAAAATTTTTTAGAGAGCTCTTATCTTAAATAATTGTTTTATTGGTACCTAATGGAAAGACACAATTGTTAGTGAGTTTTTTCAAGTACCTGATTCCTGGCTAAAGTTTTAAAATGAAAGATATGAGATCGCTGACTGTGTCTGTATGTTATGTATGTCTATGTATGTGTGTTATAGATATGCAATATTTTTCTACCTCTGGATAGTATTACCAAAATTAATTTGTACCAAGCTCTATTTAATAGGCATAAAGAAAATTAAGTGTTTATATAAGTCAAGTATACTCTCAGAAATATAGAAACTAACACAAATGTTATTCAAGTTCACATGATCTAGGAAAATTTTTGGTGAATAAAAACTAGTTTAAGTTTGTTAATTAAATTAATACAGCTATGTCTTTAGAATTATCAGCATTAAGTATAGTACTTTTATTCTACCTGGGTTTACTAATCAAATAAGCTTAGGTTATCTCTGTTACAAAATTTGTCAGCCAGAAAAAAAGAATAACTTGGGATGAATATTGACTTTGTCTAATGTCTAATGAAGTTTTTTTAGGTAATCTAAACATGATTGTTAAGAACAAATACTTTAAATAGATGTAAATGGAAAAAGTGTTTCCAGGTGAATTTTTCAGCAAATAGTTTCCAAAATCTTTTGGTCACTCAAAATCTTAAAGTTTTCCTAAGTTAAATTAAATAATGAGTTAAATCAAATTCACTGGATATGTAGATTCTCTTCAAATAAAATAAAATACTGAAACATTACTAAAAATAGGTTTATACACTTTTGGCTTCCTTTACAGAGGAACTAAAGATATTTGGCTCTATTGATAAACATGTTTTGTGCCACATTGGAAAATGTATTATGAGGAAGAGTATACTTCTAAAAACTTTGAAATGTGTACACAAGTTTGCTGATCTACTACAGAATGCTAAAATATGATAGAGAGTTCACAATTCCCTGCTTCCTAATTTTCATTGGAAAGCAAAGATTACAAATAGTTAAAAAGGTTGGAAGAAGAACTGAGAATACAAAATGAACCAAAGAGAAATTGTTAGTAATAAGTGTAAATTAATTCTGCACAAACTGTGCACATTGGTGCTGAAAGAATTTAAGCAAAGTGGCTGGCACCCCTTTGGAAGATGAGAAGCAATGGGGTTCCCATAAGAGCTTTCTCCTACTGTGGAAGGATTTACTGTAACTCCTTGTTTTTCAAACTGTGGTCACAGACCTTTGGTGAATTATGATTAACATTTATTTGAATTAAAAATGTACACAAATGTAAAAATATGGGTAATATTATCCACATTTATCTATATGGATGGATCGATGATATATACAATTCTGTCTGTAATTTATAGATACATTTATTATAGATTCATATGTTATCTATATATGCATAAAAGAGAACAAGTTCATAAAGTGCAAAATAAGAGGGCATGCATGGCATATACCAAAAATAAGAAATGCATGTTAGTTTATTAAACTTTTATTTCAGTTACTTACATGGTTTTATATGTGTAGGGCCATAGTATGCACTGTATTACTTACTGTGGAATGACCCAACATGTTTGGGAGCCACTGCTCTTATACCACAGTAAATTGAACAACAAAAAAGTCTGTATGGCCAGTTGAAAAGACCAATACAAGAACAATCACCCTTTCTGTCCTGTACACACACAGTGATAACTCCTCAAGGCCAGGCTGTAATCACTCTTTGATAGGCTCATACTTTGTTGCCTTGTCTTTTCAGATTTGCAGCCAGGTAGCAATCTTTGTTTAAAAGAACTTCCCTAATTCTTATAACCACTTTCAAGGCTGGGAATTCTAGTGGTGGCTCCCCAGATATTTATAGCTTGGCCATCAGTTTAGAAGTTGCTGTCCTATCTTTCAAATTTTTATTCTGCCTACTCAACTTTGAGCAACGCTCTTCAGCAATAATGTGGGGATCCTGTTGCCCCTGCCTGTTCTATCATTCTCAGTCTGGCAGAACAATGTCAAGATGAGCCTATAGACATGAGTGAATCTCATACAGTGATTTCCAGAAGGTGTATGACTTATTTTTAACTATATTATGTAGAAGCAATTTATATTCATTTAATGTAGTGTAATGCAAAGACAATTATGCTATCCTCTAAGAGTAAATCTGTAATTATTCTGTAACAACTGCCTTGTATTATTTCTTTCCCAGATAAGCTTTGTGAGTTTTCAAAATTGAGAAAATAGCATTTGAACTAATAAGTTGAAATTGCTCCCTTTTAAGTAGTCTGCCTAAAAAGCAAAGATTTTGTGTTTTATCAAAATCATTTCCTGTATTTTATCATGTCTTTGATTGGTTTTGCTCACAACTATGTAACCTTCCATATTTGCCTTTGAAATCTTTTGTTGTCACTTTGGTCAAATAAATCATTAAGTATTGTTTTGTAATTATCTGTGATCCTTTTCAGCCAAACATTTCAGTCCAAACATGTTTGATATTTTTGACAAACATCATAATTCAAAATGAAGTCTTTTTGATCTCAAACTAACTTTGGAATTTTCAAGTGGGCCCCTGGAACCTCTCAAAAGATTTCTCTCCTTATAAAAGGAGAGATACTACAATAATTAGGCTTATATGATATGTTAAATTACATGGGAAGTGTTGTCAAATAAGTGATGCTAAGCCTTCTTAGATTATATTTATGTAGATATATGTTATTAATATAAGTGTTCCAGAAATTATATGAAATTCCTGGAAATCTGATATGTCCTAGTATGTTATCATTTGTAATTCTAGTTATTATCTTGAAGTGTTGTGTGTCACAGAAATAACCAAATTTTCTTGTCAATTCCAACTCTCATCAGATCTTTAACTGTGGTCATTTTTAAATCTTTTGTCATTTACAGTTATTGTTTTATTCTGATGCTTTACAAAAGTGTTCCTGAAAAAGTGCTTCATCTTTAGAAAGACTCATGGGAAGGACTCTGACAAATACTCTATACTACAGGTTTCTGATATCTTTCAGATCATACCATTGAACTGGATAAAAATTTACAGAACTCTAATGGAGAAATTTATGGCTTCATAAAACTTCTAACAAAAGATCAGGATCAACAAGAATTTATTACACGGGACTGAATGAACTGATGAGGATGGTTATAATTTTTATGACATTTTGTTTGAAATATTACTGATTATTTAATCTTTTGTTTATTCAGATTTAGAGGAATGTCCTTTTCTCTTAAGCTACCTACGATGTAGAGCAATTTGGTCAAGTATGACTTTGTGAACAAAGATGAGACAATTACTTTTTCTTTCTGCTTGATTTGTCCAGAATTTGGAAACTCTCAGTGAGTATTCTTATTTTCATGCCAATGCAGTTATTTGTATGAGTTCAGTAAGAATTCATTCTCCTTGTAACAGGACACAATTGGAAACCCTGGCTATGTTACCAAGGCTTTGACTGGAATGTCATATTTGAGAAAGATATGCATAGACTCGGATATGACCAGACAGCTTTAAGAAACTAAGGTTGACTTTATGGAGCCAATAAAGCTCCATGGAAATATTGGCCTGGTACCTTGCTTACAAGTTTCCCAGCAGCCTAACCAGGTGATCAAGGAAGATCACTTCTTGACAGGTGCAGATACCTCAGAATGTTTTGGGGATCTTGAGAAGAGAGGAATTCACTCAAATCTATAGGTATTACAAGCAAAATCTGATGACAAGTCCTTGGCTTGGCTTCTTAGCCTCAAGAGGCTTTTAAAAGTCCAATCTGAGATTCCTTATGAAAACTTCCAGTGGATTTAAAAGAGCCTATATGATCAATTTCTATTCTTGCTGCACTTATGTAAATAATCAGGTCAAGTTTATTGAAACTAGACCTATTTTGCAAACAAGTTAGTCTTAAGTTGTCTATCTTTGATAGAAATGAGGATGATTTTAGAGAGAAAAAATATGTTTCAGTAGGAACTACAATACACACTTCTGAATATTAGATTCTAGCGCTGTTTATTTTCTTTGAAGTTTTGGACTGGATCCTGAATTCTTCTAGTTTCCTCATATCTGGCTACAATTCTCCAAACCTACATTTCCAATGTTCTCCCACCTTTTGGACTTGTAATCACTAAGAACAAAAGCTGCCCTTTTCCCCCAAAGTCTTGCAAACTTAATATGAATGGCTTGATATAAACTTCAGAGAAATCTCCACAATAGCTCATGTATAAACCATCTTCTTTGTGCCTGTTGCTATACAGACCACTCAGAAATTTACTGGTACACCGATGACATCATCAGAGACATTCAAACTGCAAACCAGGAAAATCTGTCAGATTGTCACTGCCTGCCTGATTTCACTCCATCTGAGGATGCTTTGAGCCTGACATCTAGAAATCTTGACTGGCTACCCTCAGAACTCAGAAACTGGGATTATAGTCTACTCCAATTATTAACCATTGTTTTTCTTTTGTTTCCATAGAAATGCCTTATTAAATATCTGATTTCTCACACAAAATAGACCTAACTTTGGGAACCCAACTGCATCACCACTGATTCTGGACTTTAGATTTCAACACTATGTGAGTGGTATAAATTTCGACTCCATAATCATGTACAGGTATAACCTTGGTGCTTCATTTTTCATGAGATCCTTTTATTTCTACTGAGTTCTAGGTCCACAGTAAGTTTCCTTGCTGCTTCCTGAGTTGGTTGGTGAAATTATTCTCTTCTTATTTTCACAGAATGGTGTCAGTTCAAACCTTCCTGCTTTGCAAGAAACTCAATTCCAGCTCTTTGTCTTATACAGGCTCAAAGCACATCTGTTGACCTTGTTTGGTATTTGAAGGCCCATTTCTGATTCTTTAGGGCTTATATCCAGGAATTATAGCCCATGGGCACCTGATATATTGGCTCTTGCATTTGCCAGTATGGCTATCAATTTCTTCACCTTTTTTCCTGACACTTGGGAATTTTCCTCTTTTTTTGAGTTCATCTTTATATGTAAGAAATAGGATTTATACTTTATCAATTTTTTTCTGTTTTTATAGTGAGATGGGGGTTTATATCAGTTCAGTCTTCTGTGTTGTTGGAAGAGTACTATTTCCCCTGAATTTTCTAGATATTAAAATGGATAAAGCACAACTTTGTTTATGCAGCATTAATTAGGTTTAAGGGTGACTATTCTGTTGATAAGTACTGTATTTTTGAAAGAAAAAGCAACCAAGTTCCTATTGCTTATCAAACTTTTAAGTTTCTTTTAAAGGTAGAATATTATAGCTGATATTGGGGAAGTGAAGGGGGCATAGACAGGGCTACCAGAAATGGGAGTGTGGAGAATACTTTAAAAAATGCACATATTACTTAAATTAAGCATTAAATGGGCTTTTAAAAAGATGAATTAATTGAATATTTTGACATAAATTACTATTTTCTAAGTAATTTGCCTTCTAAAAGGGTTGTATTTGTATGAGGAACACAATATGACTTTAAGAAGTAACACAATCCCATTGAATAGTATCTGGAACTAGTCATATATGTACAGTCTGTATGTTTATATCTGGGGCATTAGTTGAAGAGAACTATCCCAAATATATTTGCTATTGGTACTATTCTCTTCTCCTAATTGACCCATAATTAATACAGGTTGGTAAGATTAGTTCTTGGAAACCAGGGTGAAAATGAAAATCACAGCCTATCTTACCTGGGTTCCTTTAGAGAGAAGAGTCTAAGTTGAAAACTTATGTGTAAGTACTTTATTGGGTAATAATCCTAGGGATTGGGAGGAAGGAAAGAAAGTGAATGCAAGAATATGAGTTGATTACTGCAACGTAAAATGTATCCCAGGACCAGTCGTTTGTGGGCGGGAGGAGAAAGGGAGAAGCATTGATTCATTGGATTCTGTTCCCCATTGGCCAACTATTCCCCATGGAGAATTACCTTCAAGGTTGTATGTGTAAAGTATGAGTGTTAATATATCCAACATATCAAGAAGTTTGGGACTGGAGGAAAGAGGCATGTAGAGTGTGATGGAGGTACTATGTGAAGCTAGTCAGTCAGACACTATGACGAACTTGCTGCAATGATGACTGGAATAAGAGACAGGTGAAGCCAAGAGGATCTGTAGGAAGCATAAGAGCAAGTAAAAACAAAAACAAAAACCCTTGTTTTTGTAAGTTAGTAAATTTTCTTCATAACTTATTATATCAATTGATGATCAAATAACTACTTTTTACTTTGGACACTTCAGACGAGATTCTGAATGAAAAATATATACAGTGGATCATTTTGGCACTGGGAAATATGACAAAGACAAATCATTTGAAAGAGTGTGATGGAACGAGAGCACCAGGCTAGGTAAACATATTAAGTGTTTTGAAAAACCTTATCCGTTTGTTCCAGAATCATATTAGAGAAGGCAGAGTTGGAGGTAAGTATGTATAGGAGTGTGGATTCTGCTGATAAGCAGAGGAGAAACTCCAAATGCCCATCAATCATATATGGGCTTGTAATATTGGAATATATCAATATAGTGGGGATAAATATTCACCTCACAAGAGTGTAGCTCAAAACTGTGGAGTGGCCAATACTTCCTCCTTTCTCTCCATCAAAGCCTTACATCTACAAAAACTCAGAATAAGTGATTATTCATTTTATAATCTATCTCTTGCCTGTTATTCTCTCCTACCTGAAAAAGGTGTTGGGGAGGGCCCCCCGTAATTTGAATGCTTTCCTTTCCTCTAACAATATGTATGTCATTTCTGATGGAACATAATTATGTGCCAATAGCATCTACAGGTTATAGATTTGTGAATATCATTGGCCTATTATATATCAACAAGTTAAATATTCAAAGAGGCTGCAAATGAAGCAAGTATTCAAGGATTCTTAAGCTGAACAATTTAAGTTTCCATCAATCTCTATACTGTGATTTGGGGGTAGAGATGGGTGGATATTGGAATGGGAAGGGATAGTGCAGGCAAAAAGTTAAAATTCACAATTTTGCATAGTGTTTACCTCATTGGAAAAAAATCTGACATTTGATTTTATGTATCTAAGATGCCTCAATGCTTGACTAAATTTCCCAGTTTTTGTTTGGAGGTTTTGGCAATGCGTGTCTTGTACATAGTGTTGGAGGAGATCATCGAGAGGACGTGACCACCAGCTGACCCGTTAGCTGGACCCAGGCAATTGGAGGCTCCTCCCCCTCCTCCCCTGTGCTTGGAATGTACACTCTTCCCCACTGTTCCTACAGTGGGAGCCATTCTCAAGGACACAGCCTTGAGGGAGCAATATGTTGTTGAGACCATCTGGATGGTATACATGACTGAATCCTGTTAAGGCCTCTATATAAACTTTTAAGGTTCTGGCAGGCGAGTGTGGAGACATACTTATCTTGTGGTTGCCCAAGACAAGTCTGGTAGGTAAGTTCCCTTGCATATTAAAACTGCCACCCACCAATCTGGTGTGGTCTGCCTCTTTCTTCAGTCTCTCCTTGCTCTCCGTGTATGCAGGCCAGTTTGCACACCAACACATAATGTGGTCTTAATCAATATTTTTGGATTGAATGAAGAAGGAACAAAATAGATTCAATCTACTCATTCGTTATTGAACAGGTAAATGAGGGATTTATAAAACTTCTTCATCTGCAGGCATTTAAACTGGGATAGATTACTTAGTAATCTTAGGTGACTTACTGGTAGGACTCAGCTGAAGGCAGGAAAATGACCAGATGAATGTCCATGATTTTGTCTGATTCCATGATTCTGAACAGCATCTACTAAACTGTAATATTCACTTATAGTTCAGAACTAACTTAGTTTTACTTGAATATTTTCCCTAAGGAAATCTAACACCTTTTATTCTACTGTCTTCCCTAAATTTAATAAATGTGCGATGTGATTGCTTTTTTTAAAAAAATATTCTTTTTATACGAGTGGGTTGTTCAACCTGCTCCCACGATGACATTTCTGGGATATTTTCCAATCTCTTCTTCCTTTTAAAATAGACTGAGACCTTATGTTCCATCTTGGAAAGCATTACATTTATCTGCTATTTGGTATCTAAACTATGCATTTTCAATGCTGCTGAAAGGCAATTCTCTGAAAGACATATCGTTGTTTTCCAAGTTTTATCTGGCTTGAATTCTACATAAGCTTGCAAGTTTATGTTTGTAAAGTTGTCTGTTATAAAGAAATACGACTTCTTATAGGAGCAATGGAAAGGATCAGACAAGATGTAGTTAGTAAATATCTTTGGGGGAAATTCCCAAGGAAATTCTTCCTTTTTCACATAAAGATCCTAAAGATAGGAAAGGTTTGATAATTCTTGGGGCTTCAAAGTAAATATTTTCATAGACAAAGGAAAATGTAAAAGTATTGCTGTTTTACTATCAAGTGATAATTTAAACAGCTATCAAAGCCTCTAATGAAACAAATCTATGAATCATATGGACCTTTAGCATGAAAAATATTGTAGAACTAACATTTCAAACTCTGTGTAAAATATATATATTCCTAAGGGGTAACACTCAAAGTGAAAGAACATTTAAATTAAGGGAGGATTTTTTCTTTTTTTTTAGAAGTGAATTGAATATGATCTATATATGAAAATAAATATGAGTTTCTTTAGATTCTCCACATGATAAAAACAAGTAGTTTTCCCAAAGGGAATGCGCATTTTGTCTAGACTGCAAATGTTCCTCAAGATGAGGGTTAAGGACCACCTGCATTAATATTACATGGGATATTAGTGAAAAACGCATATTCCTTGGTTTCACTCAGACCTAAAGAATCAGATGCTCTGGAGTTAAGGCCTTGGAACTTGAATTATTAAAATGTATCCAAGGGATGGTGAACATGGTGTAGTCTACACAGAAATTGAAATGTAGTGATGTACATCTGAAATTTGTATAATGTTATAAACCAATGTTACCTAGAGAATAAAGAAAAAAATGCATCTGAGGTGATTCTGCTGTCCATTAAAGTACAAGAACCTGGTGCAGCTTAGTAGAATTTCAAATAACCCAGAAAATAAATGAATACAAACCCCCACTGGAAATCGGATAACCCAATTTTTTTTCTGTTTCAAATAAAAGAAGTTGCATCAAATTGCATTCTCATAATTAGTTTAGCAGTGACATATTAAAAACATAAAGATAACAGGTAAATGGGGATGTTGTTAAAAGGCACGTTTTTTTTTATTCTGGAAAGACTGTCTTTTAGGTGGAAATGAATCTCAGTGAAATTATTTTGATACTTTATATTTTTAGATGTCCTAAGACTGGCTTGACTAAAAACATAATCTGGATATAGTGGTTAACCCACTGACTCAAGAATTATATATATCATGAACAATTTTTAGTGTTCAAAATTCCTGAAAGGATTTAGGAAGTAATATTCTTAATTTAACATTTTCTTTTCTAATTCTTTTTTTTTCAGTTTTATTGAGATGTAAGTGACATGCAGCACTGTATCAGTTTAAGGTGTATAACATAATGGCTTGACTTACATATATTGTGAAATGATTACCACAATAAGTTTATTTAACATCCATCATCTCATGTAGATACAAAAAAAGGTTTTTTCCTTATGATGAGAACTTTTAGGACTTACTCTCTTAGCAACTTTCAAATATATCACGCACCTGTGTTAACTATCATCATCATGTCGTACGTTACATCCCCAGTACTTACTTATCTAGTAACTGGAAGTTGTATCCAATTCCCCACTCCCTAGCCACCACTTCTGGTAACAACAAACCTGATGTCTTTTTCTATGAGTTTGATTTTTTTCTCTTTTGGATTCCACGTATAAGTGAGATCATACAGTATTTGTCTTTATCTGTCTGACTTATTTCACTTAGCATAATGCCCTCATTGTCCATTCATGTTCACATTCACATTCACAAATGGCAGGGTTTTCTCCTTTTTTATGGCTGAATAGTATTCCATTGTATATATATAGCACCTTTTCTTTATCCGTTCATCTGTTGATGGACACTTAGGTTGTTTCTATGTCTTGGCTATTGTAAATAATGCTGCTATGAACATGGGGGTGCAGATATCTCTACAACATAGTGATTTCATTTCCTTTGGAAATATACCCAGAGGTGGAATTGCTGGATCATATAGTAGTTCTATTTTTAATTTTTTGAGAAACCTCCATACTGTTTTCTATAGTGGCCGTATCAATTTACAATCCCATCAGCAGTGCACAAGGGTTACCTTTTCTTCATATCATCACCAGCATTTGTTATCTCTTGTCTTTTAGGTGCTGGCCATTCTAACAGGCATGAGGTGATATCTCATTGTGATTTAGATTTGCATTTCCCTAATTATTAGTAATATTGACCACCTTTTCATGTACTTGGACATTTGTATATCTTCTTTGGAAAAAATGTCTATTCAGGTCCTTTGCCCATTTGGTTTTTTGATATTGAGTTGTATGAGTCTTTACATATTTTGGATATTAACCCCTTATCAGATGTATGATTTGCAAATATTTTCTTCATTCCATAGATTGCCTTTTCATTTTGCTGATCATTTCTTTTGCTGTGCAGAAGCTTTTTGGTTCGATGTGGTTTCATTTATTTACTTTTTGGTTTGTTGCTTGTAGTTTCAATGTCATATCAAAAAAATCATTGCCAGACCCATGTCAAGGAGCTTTTTTCCTATGTTTTCTTCTAAGAATTTTATGGTTTTGAGTCTTACATTTAAGTCTTTGATTCATTTTAAGTTAATTTCTGTGAGTGGTGTGAGTTAGGGGTCTAGTTTCATTCTTTTAGATGTGAATATCCAATGTTTTGAGCACCATGTATTAAAGAGACAGTGTTTTCTCTATTGAATTTTCTTGGCTCTCTTGTCAAATATTAGTTGACCATATATGCATGGGTTTACTTATGGGCTCTCAATTCTGTTCCATTGGTTTATGTGTCTGTTTTTATGCCAGTACCATACTGTTTTGATTACTAGAGCTTTGTAATATAGTTTGAAGTCAGGAAGTATGATGCCTCCAACTTTTCTCTTCTTTCTCAAGATTGCCTTTGCTGTTTGGGGTCTTTTGTTGTTCCATATGAATTTTAGGATTTTTTTTTCCTATTTCTGTAAAAAATGCCATTGGAATCTTGGTAGGGTTTGCAATGAATCTATAGATGGCTTTGGGTAGTATGCACATTTTAACAATATTAATTCTTCCAGTCCATGAATACAGATACCTTCCCATTTATTTGTGTCTTCTTTGATTTCTTTCATCAATGTTTTGTATTTTCCAGTGTAGAGATGTTTCACTTCCTCGGTTAAATTTATTCCTAAGTATTTTATTGTTTTTGCTGTTATTTTAAATGGCATCATTTTCTTTATTTCTTTTTCAGATAATTCATTGTTAATGTATAGAAATGCTACTCATTTTTGTATGTTAATTTTGTATCCTGGCTAGTGTTAACACTTGACCCAAGAAAAACTCTCAGGAGAGTATTGACCTAAAAATAAAAGACCCTACAGTTTAGTAAAGCTTATGTATCCTGAAAGCTATGAAAGAAGAAAAGAAATAAATATTTTTAAAGAATCTAATAGATATAAAGAGCTTTACACACTATAGGTGTTACCATCCCCATTTTGCTGTCAAGGGAACTCAGGTTCAAAGGGGTTAAGTATATTGTAAAAAAATTACATAGTTAATAAATGGCAGAGGCAAGTCTCAAACACAAAACTTTCTGCCTTAAATGGGCTCTTAATTCTTCCCAGCAACCTATGTTGTACTGGAGTACCATTCTCCCATTTGTCACAAAAACTATTTTATATTTTCTCCCTTTAAAACTCTCACTGAAGATCTTGCCTCATATTTCTGCGACCCAGTTGTGACAAGGTTTCTCTCAGTCATCCTCTTTTTGACCCCAGCCCCTGTTGCTCTCTCCCTCCAGTCTCAGTAACCCAAGGTCTTCTTGCCTAGAGTAATCCACTAGGGTGAGCCACTGCCAGTCCCTCCCCTAAATATTTCCTCCCTCTCTTGTTTCTCCAGAAGAAATACACCCTGGAAGGACCTCTGAAAATCCATATCACGTTGGAGGAACAGAAATCATTTTATCTCACTTAGTGAAGGGTCTTGCATACTCGGACATTCTAAGAGAAGCTGTCTCTAGTGGTTGTTCTCTCTCCAGGTCTCCCTGTCTCCTCAGTCTCCATTACTCCCCGTTTCCCTATTTTTTGGAGGTCTTTCTCTCAAATCCTACTCAAATCCACACACTCTTCTCCAGAAAACTCCACTTCCCACCATAAGAGGAGGCCATGTCACCCCACCTCTTTCCTTCCCCCTTGCCTTAAAAGACAAGAATGATTCGGGCTTTGGCTGGATCCTGACGACTTCCTCATCTGCTCATTTGTGTTGACTCAGGTGATGGAGGGTGTCCTTTGGGTGCACAGTGTGGGTACTCCAGTTACAGGTTAGTCTCCCCACTAGCCATAGTGGCTGATTTTTTCATTGTTTACTTAAGAAACAAGTGTGCCTTACCAAGGCAAGCTTTTCAGTAGCTCAGAGAAAATACAGTCTAATTCATATGAACAGAGACATTTCTCTTCTTAGCATGGCTTTAACCTTGATCTCTGTAAACCATAAACTCTGGACATAATTGTGCTCTGGACCTGGTTAACATTGAAAGGGCCACCACAGTAAAAACCATTTTCTTTGCCAGCCAAAAAAGGTGCTTCCAGTTTTTATTAGATTTTATAAAAATTACTTCAGCTTTTCCTATCTCTGCCTTTCACCACACTCACCCCCCCCCAAAGGAGATTTCTAGTCACCTCCAGGGAAGGCCTGTACCTTCCAAGTAGTATGCTTGCAAATATTTTTCTCTTTATACTCCTCTTCCCTTGCTAAAATGGAGCAATTTCCCACCTATCAAAGAGTAGGCAAGCCTTCTACATATATTCTATGTTCCATCCCTCTATACCATCTTGGCGTTCTTGCTTCATAATTTACTAGATCTCTCTCCTGCATTTTGGACTTGTTTTTCTCTCTTGGACCAGTCTCACCAATATTCAAATATTATCTACTGTTCTTGTGTTATAAACGTGTTTCTTTGACCCTACATCTCTCTACATCTACTGGCCTATCTTTCTTCTCCCCTTTCTTGATAAAATTGTCCTCACTATCGTTTTCTCTTGGGCCTCTATATATTTCCTTTAGGACACTTATCATAACCTGTAATTATATATTTATTTGTATATTGTCCTACTCCTCTCTCTATTAGACTGTAAGCTGCATGCAGGAAATGACTATTTCTATTTTACTTCCAAGACACCTAGTACAGTATTAGACACAAAGTAGGTTTTCAATAAATATTTGTTATGTGAATAGAAGGCCCTTAATCCAGTGTTCTTCCCTTTGAAGAGTGATAGAGATGGAAAACCGTGATGTGTGCCATTTGTTGACTCTTGGGTATCATCTGTTTCATTGCTTTTACTTTTTAAAAAAAATTAATAGACAATTTTTTAGAGCAGTTTTAGCTTCACAGCAAAATTGAGCAGAAAGTACAGAGAGTTCCCAGATACCCCCTCTCTACACAGGCTCAGCCTCCCCAACCATCAACATCCCACGTCAGTGCACCAGCGTGCCACATTTGTAATAAATGAGGAACCAACAGTGACTCATTGTTACCAACCAAAGTCCACAGTTAACACTAGGGTTCACTCTTTGTGTTGTACATTTTATGATTTTTGACAAAGGTTTGATGACCTGTATCCACCATTATAATACATTACAGGGTAGTTTCACTGCCCTAGATGTCCTCTATGAGCCACTTCTTTATCCCTTTCTCCCCTCAAAGCCTTGTCAACTGTTAATCTTTTTACTGTCTCCATAGTTTTGCCTTTTTCCAGTATGTCATATAATGGGAATTATACAGTATGTAGACTGTTCAGACTGGCTTCTTTCACTTAGCAATATGCATTTATGGTTCCTCCATGTATTTTTGTGGCTTGATAGCTCATTTCTTTTTAGCACTGAATAATATTCCATTGTATGGATGTACCACTGTTTATTTATCTATTCATCTGTTGAAAGACGTCTTGGTTGCTTCCAAGTTTGGGCAATTATGAATAAGGCTACTATAAACACTTTTGTGCAGGTTTTTGTGTGGACATAAGTTTTCAACTCATTTGGGTGAATATCAAAGAGTGTAATGCTGGATTGTATGGAGTAAGAGTATGTTTAATTTTGTAAGAAACTGCCAAACTGTCTTTCAAAGTGGCTGTACCATTTTACATTCTCACCAGCAGTGAATGAGAGTTCTTGTTGCTCCACATCCTTGCCAGCATTCTGTGTTGTCAGTGTTTTGGATTTTGGCCACTCTAGTAGATGTGTAGTGTTATCTATTTTATTTTGCAATTCCCTAATGATATATGATGTTGAACATCTTTTCATATGCTTATTTGGGAATTGTATGTCTTCTTTGGTGAGGTGTCTGTTCAGATCTTTTGCCCATATTTTAATCAGATTGTTTATGTATTTATTGTTAAGTTTTAAGTGTTCTTTGTACACATTGGGTAATAGTCCTTCATCAGATATGTCTTTTGCAAATATGTTCTCTTAGTCTGTGGCTTTTCTTCACATTCTCTTGGTCCTTTTACTTTTGACCTTCTTTCTGAAACATTTTGGCAACTACTCATTTCCTGTCATAGAGAAAAATTGTCTGAGTAATTAAGTATCCCAGGTTCTTAAATATAACTATATTCATGAGGGAATTAAGTAATTCCATGGTTGAGAGAATTGTATCTGTCAAACTTTTTGTTTGCAATTGAAACTCAGATCAAATTAGCTTAGGCAAAAAGGAAGTATGTTGGCTCATGTAATGGTAAAGGCCAAGGGAAGAGCTGGCTCCAAGTGATGCTGTTCCATCACTCAGCTCTGCTTCTTCTGTTTATTGATTTTATTCTCAGACAAGATCTCCCCAAATGGTGGGAAGTATAGCTTCTGGTAGCCACAAGCTTATATCCTTACAGATCACAATCTAGAAGAAAGACTCCAAAGCTCTCTCTTACTGTGTATGTAGTAAACTTCACTGGAAAGTATTATTAGACTTCTTGAATAATGTGCCTAACTGCTGTGGCCAAGGAGTTGGAGAACTTTGTCTAGTTAGGGGTCCTGTGTCCACCTCTGTGGTCTGGGATGTTTAAACTTTGTCTCTGCTTGGACTACAAGGAATGGGTTCCCTCAAGTAAGAGAAGTTTCGTTACTAGCAAAAAGGTGTGAGGAACTTAGACAGCAAAAACAGCAGATGTTCACTATATGCATTCCTTATCTTGACTGTATGTTATTCATTTCTTATCTCCATAGTGCTTATCAAAAACAGGTCTTTGCTGTCAGCAACAGAACACTTTGGATGACTCACTGGTCAGATGCTATAAGGTATTACTCTTGCTGGCACCAAAGATACATTCATCAATTTTATACCTAGGAGGTTAGAAGACTCAACAAAGAATGAAGATAGCACAGTTTATATATTAAACAGCTGTTATTAGGCATATATTGTAACTTTATTTGCTCTATTTTCTAATTCAGTATTTAAGAGTAGAGCAGGGAGAAATGTTCATTATTTTCATTATAGTCTTGATTATTCTTATGTAGTTGGTTTTCTCTGCCTCATGGTAACGTGGCAACAGGAATTGCCACAGAAGGAACTGTGAAGATTAAATTTTTATTAAATCTTTAAAAATTACTTTCCCGTAATTAACATTTTCTATCTCATCCAGATTATTTTTTATCTAAATCCTCAAACATGAACTAAACATCAAGATAAAAATAATGAAGTATATCTTAGTTAGTTCTTATTTTACTTAGCTGTTATTTAGAAATTTTCAGACAAACTTTTTTTTCTTTACCTATCCTGTTTTTACACTGGTTTTCTGAAAAGGTAGGGAAACAATTTCTTATAATATTGATTCATGGTAGCACTAAATCTGTGGATTTTGGAGCCCCAAATTCTGGGTTTGGATCTGTTTTGCCAATTCCTCATTTTGTGACCTTGGGTACATTCTTAACCTGCGTGATCCCCAGCTTCACTTAAAATGGAAATGATAAGAGTACCAACCTCATAAGACTATTGGGAGAATTCAGTGATACGATGCATGCAAACCACTTGGCATATGCCTTAGTACTCAATGAGTGTTTCGTCAATGTTAGTTTTTATTAGTTAGGTTAATTCCTATGTGTTAAGAGATGCAGAAAATTTCTGACTTCAGTAGTTATTAGTGTTAGCTCTCTGCTTATAGGGATCACTGCTGGGGTCTGGAGCCGTCCTTCAGGACATTCGATTCCAGAGTGAATGTGGATATTTGACATTCACCTCTTCTGCAGGAATGAGAGGTGAGAAATGAATGAATAATCTTAATTAGTTGCTCCAAAAGTCATTGGTGAATATAATTTGGAATCATTCCATACTTTGAAGTATATATATGACTTGGGTAACTGTATGTTTTAGAATAAAATTATGTGAAATCTTTTATATGTTGCTGAGGAATCCATTATAGTTTTATCTTTTGTCAATAGTTTTTATTTTATTTTTCTTTTTTTATATGAGTTAATTTATATTTTATATCAACTGAACATGAAAAGAATACACCAGTTCTTGTTTTAATTTATAACTGATAGTTCAAGGGAGAAAATCTGCCCATTAATTTATTGGTGCATATGCAATCAACATGAACCAGAAACATACAAATTTAGAAAGTTTTGTAATCCATTTGGGGTTTTGTTGACATTTAACTTTGTATTGTATTCAACTAAGCAAATTAGCAGTGTAAACAAGATTTCAACATGCATCCTTATTTAGCACAAAAGAATATATTGTTTTCAGATATTTCCGAGCATACATATTTTATGCAAATTAGTATATAATTTACAAGTGTAATTTTATATTGTCCTCATAAATGCAAACACTTATTAAATGCCTTCTTTGTGCAATAAATTGGGCAACACCTTGTGATACTAAGAACTGAAAAACAAAACTGTTGATGTTGAGTAATGTAATGGGTAATGGCCTCAATAATATTTTTACATTGAATTCAAAGGCAGGTTGTACATCTGTTTTAATAATCCTTGATAAAAGCAAAAACTTCTGTTTTCAAGAAGATGATCTTCCAGAGGTCTAACTCGATTCTAAACTTCTTTTAAGCAGTCTTCCCACCAATATTATTTATTTTGTCTGAGATTTATTTTCCGATTGAGCTTTGTTGGAAACAAACTGAATTTATAATCTAACAAATTCAAGAACACTGACATTTTATAGTTTGAATTTCTTTCAAATTTGAATATGTTACAAATTTACTCTTCTGATTTTTAGCTGGTTTGGATCAGTCTTATGCATGATTAGTCTGAATTTGTGAAGGTTTATGATACAGCTTAAATTTTTTCAGGTAGTTTTGTGGAAAGTAATTTTCTTCTGTTTGAAAACATGAGCCGTGATATTAAGACATATGAAATCTGACATTTACCAGTAACTGCTTCTGACATGGTTTTCATCATTGATTTTCTTTCCTCTCTTCCACTTGCTCTAGTTGTACTTTCTTCATTACAGATGCACAGAAGATAAATATTCTGTTTATCTTTTATGACACATTATGAACAATGGTGCTGCCAAGAGTGAACTTAGAATGTAGGTAGAAATATGCTTCAGATGACAACTAGGAATTGATTTGAAACTAGGAATCCTACCTCAAATAAAGCAAGGGTTGAGATTTCAATCTGATATTATGAAAGACAATTCTCTTCTTTTTTTTCTGGGGAAATTTATTTTATTAGTTATTTATTTATTTATTATTATTTCTATTGAGATACAGTTGACATAATGTTGTGCAAGTTTAAGGTGCACGATGTGTTGATTTGATACACTTATATATTGCAATTTGATTACCACTGTAGCATTAGCTAACACCTCTGTCATGTCACATAACTATAATTTCTCTGTTGTGGTGGGAAAAATTAAGATCTAGTCTCTTAGCAACTTTGAAGTTTATAATACAGTATTATTGACTATAATCATTATGCTGTTCATTAGGTCTCTAGGACTTATTTATCTACTAGTTGCACGTTTGTACCCTTAAACAATATCTCCTTAATTCCCCCATCCCCCAGCCCCTAGTATGTGGCATTTATACAATGGAATATTATTCAGCCGTCAGAAAGAGGGAAATCTTGCCATTTGCAACAACATGGAAGGAACCTGAGGGCATTATGCTAAGTGAGTTAAGTCACACAGAGAAAGACAAATACTGTATGACATCACTTATATGTGGAATCTAAAAAAGCTGAACTCATTAAAACAGACTAAAATGGTGGCAATTCTCTTCTTTCCATTCTCCCCCACAAAAGGTCTCTTGATGTTACAGAACGCTGACATGGAAGGGCTATGGACTTGGCTCGGTTTAGCATTTCTATGTACTCACAGTCTTCAGGGGATAGAATTCTTGCCAAACCACAAGCAAATAAACAAATATACAAACACCATTCAACCATCATGGGTATTATCAGTTAAATTATTGTAGAATTTGTTAATTTCTTCTTTTTGGCCAAATACTCTCACAAATTTCACTTACACATGTGATTTAACACATGCTGTTATATTATTTGAAGGCCTTCTGAAAGATTCTTAATGCTTTGTTACCCCTCCACAACCATTTCTGCTGCTTTAAATAGTTTTAAAAATTATTAAGTTAATACTTTTTCACTGTAGAAAATTTGAAGAGCCCAAAATCGTATGAAGTAAAAAATAAAAGTTTCCCTTCTTTCTCTCAATCCTACTGTCTAAGTTTAGTTGGACAGTCTGCTTTATATCATTTCAGCCTTATCTATCAGTCTCTTTTTGTGTACACACACACACATACTCAGTTTTAGGGACATAATCACATCTTTTTGCCACTGTAACTCCTCTTAATATATTAATAAATAATATATTATGAAAACTTTATTTCACTGTGTATATATTGGCTCATTATTTTTAAGAGCTGTGCAGAATTATATTGAATGTATACACCAAAATTTATTATAATTATCAATTTCCTGTTATTGGCTGTTTCCAAGTCTTCCAATGCCATATATATATATATATACCCATATACACACATATATATATATGTGTGTGTGTGTGTGTGTGTGTGTGTAAACACTTAGGTAACTGGTAGGGAATTTAAATCTTAAGTTTGGATAATTATTGCCTAAAAAGTTTTATCAGTTTGGACTCTCCTCTAACACCATAGAGATTTCCCATTTTTTCATGTTCTTGCTAATAATTACATATTATCAATAGTTTTTGTATCTGCCTATGTGATGAGATGAGAAATGGTATCTCCTTGTTGTTCTAGTTTGAATCTCCTAGTGATGCGTGAAGTTCAGCATCTTTTCATATGTTGATTAGCCACTTGAATTTCTTTTTCTCATTTCAGCTTCTTAATAGTGGTCCCTTTTCAATTCCCACTGCAACTGCCCTATCCTAATTTAGACCTTTAAAGCCATTTACTCTAGTATTGCTTCTTTTCTCAATTCCTCGCAACTTTTCCTAAAGTAAAGATCTTACATTACCCTGCTCAAAACCTATCCATGGCTCCCTACTCAGCCAACTAAAATGTACATGACTTAATATAATATGATATTCAAATTCCTTCATGATCTTGTCCTGGTCTAGATCTCCAGGCTTATTTTCCACTATCTCCTTTCTCTTCCTCTACACCTTCATCTCCTATCAAGTAGAAGAAATCACATTTCCCTGATGTGTCCTGCACCTCCCTGCCTTTCTGCTATTCTTCAAGCTGTCCCCGCAGCCTGGAACGGACTTTCCCTCCTTTGTGTATAAAGTCTACCAGTCCTTCCAAATCTGACCCAAAGGGCAGCTTCTTTGGGGAATTTTCCCTGACTTACTCCTTCCTTCCCACTTGCCAAATGGAATTATTTTGTCCTTCTCTTATGTCTCCTTTGCTCGCTGATATCATAGAACTGTAGTTCCACATCTCTTCTCTAAAAGAGGTTTTAAATTTATTGAAAGGATGACCTTGGCTGGTTTTTGTTTATATTCTATCCCTCAATGCTCTAGGTATAGTATCTTGAACATAATAATGCTCAAAGTCATTTCAAAGTGGACAGATACGGAATCACTACTATAAACTACTAACTAGTACTTTGACTACCTGACAACCATAAGAGGCTACTTGGGAATATTTTTGACTGTTTATACCACATGGCAAAGGAAAACATTCTATGGGTGTGAGGAGAGTGGAAACTATATATAAATTTGACACTCATATGTCTAAGTACTAAATGATTGTTACTGTGTGCAATTTCTAGGATAGTCTTAAGACTGTAGTTACTATAGAATTTTATTTCTGCCAAAGTTTTGAAATAAGATTGAGTTTGTTTTAAGCAATTGCCTATGTTTTTAATGGAGGAGGGTATGTGTGCATATAGTTTATAAAAGACAAATTGAGTCCTGTGTTTCTATTGGGATAAATTTCATAGATTAATGCTAAACTGGCAGTGTGTTCTGTAGTACTGACGGGCATTTCCAACGAGAGGCATTCAGTTCCTTGTGTTTTTCAGTTCGTCGAAGAATTTTCCTTCAGGCTTACTTTCTTAGTGAATCTCTATTAGTTTTTGTTAGCAAAAATTCATTTCCTGTGCAATGTCTCTCTTAGTTATATTTGCGTTAGGCAATTACCATTTGGATTTTGCTATTCTCACTACTTAGAAGGATATACATATTCTTGAGGGAAATTAAGATGTTTTCCATTAAAATTGGAAGTACTTCTGCATGCAGAAAAGTAGTTATGTTCTCAAGGTACAGGTTTAAAATTTTTATACAAGTCTTCAAATCCCTCTAGAAGTAAGAGTGACATATGCAGTAGGGATGTATGTGTAGGGTAATATCTGCTACATTTCTGGACAGATTGCCATGTAAGGGCCATGTGGTCATAACACGTCTTGTGAGTGGTTGTTTTTCTAGAAACACATTAAACATTTTAATCATCTTATAGTGGAAAGAGAGTAGATTTTGGACTTAGGAAAAGGAGGCCCACCTCTCAACACTGAACTGTCTAGGTGATCCTTTATAATTGTGTTTAGTTTTCCACTAAATACTTGTAAATATAATATTATGGCATTATCAACATTTTAAATATGGTGCTGTTTTATTACTGAAATACAAACTTCTTGCACAGGTTTAAGCATTTTTCCTCAAGATCTTTTTTAAAAAAAATAACCTCAATCTTTCAACATTTTGCTAACCATCGCCTAACTATCAAAGTCAAAAACATAGATAGTCATTAATTACTCATCCATAGTTCAGCCCCTTGGGCTACCTGATTTCTTTCCTTTCTTTAGGGAACTTTTCTCTTTTGCTTAAAAAATTATAAATATATATGAATGCACAATTTCTGCCACTAGCCCAGAAACTTTCGCTAAGTTAGTTTTTCTACAATAAACTGAAGATATCCTAGGGAAGCTGAAACATTACATTATTTAGCCAACATATTAGAATGTTTCAGAGAAACAGTTGCTTCAGCCTTCTTTCTCTGAGAGTCTGGGAAACTCACTTAAGTGTGTAGCCAAACTGAAAAGAGGTCACACTACACTGACCTCTGAGAACTGGGCATACCAGTTAAGGAGAATCACTCTGGGGCCCACCCCACTGTCACTCCCTTCTATTTAGTGTCTTGGGCTATGATCAAGATGGAGCCCAGGAATTACTCACCATGAGGAGAAGCCAGCCTTGGAGCAATGCTCTGTGAGTGTGTATCTGTGCATGTCTTTGTGTATGTAGAGTGATGTCTCAGGAGAATGAATCTTGAATTGTGGAAGTTAGAAAAGTGCCCTTGTGGAGTATTATAAGCAGTTTCTCTCATCTGTGATAGAAATCATGCTTTGTATCTGTGGAAAACTCCCTTTGTATGAGTTGGGTCTATTTTATACATGCAGATATTAAATAAATTCTCAGATAAGGCTGGAGAAGTGGTCCAAATGTTGATGCTTGAATTAGAGATGTTAAATAATCTGTTTAATAATATTAATTCAGATTACCATTAGCAGAATTGGGGTGCTATAGAATTAGATAATTTATTTTCCCTACCTCTGGATTTAGGTTGCCGATGGCTGAAAATACTGCTTGTTCTCGGGAGATCTTTTTGAAGGACATCATGGAGGGAAACCTGGAGGGAAGATTGTGCAATGAATTGGGTCTGGATTAGTGGTATTTCATCAAAAATAATATTTAGGCCTGAACAATCTATGCTTTGAGAAAGTACTCAAAATATTTTGAAGGCTTTTCTGGACCTTGGAGTTCAGGCCACACCTTGCGGCTAGAGGTAAGAGTTTTCTTCAAATAATTAAACATCTCCACCAAGCAGGCCTGATCTGGGGGAAGGGGAGACCTTTTCTATTCTCAGTGATGAAAGGAGAATTAGGGTCCTGGGCTCAAGGTGTGGGGATGGGTGGAGGTTCTCAAGTGTGGGGGCCGTTCTGACTGCCCAAATTCACCAGGAGAAAGCCTAAAATAGACTGTGGTTAGTCATTCAAAACATATGTACCAGGCACTGTGCTAGATGTAAATGAAATGTTGAAGAAGAAGAGAGAGAAGGAGAAAGAGAAGAAGGAGAAAATAGACATAGCTCCTATTTATTAATCAAGTCATATGATTAAAATGTAAATTTGCCACTGTGATCAAGTGCTATAACAGAAAGGCATGTAATGCTATGTGAATGTATAATGTGGATAATTTACCAAGGCTGGTAGCCTGGAGGATCCTTCTCTGAGAAAATGACAATTAAACTAAGAGCTAAAGCATGAGAAAGAATTAACTAGATGAATCAGTGGGGCAAGCACATTGTAGGAAGAGAATTAAAAAGTAAGTGCAAAGGCCCTGTGGCAGGAGGGAGCATTAAAAATATGAAAGACTGAAAGAAGACCCATGTGGCTGGGATGGAAAGAGATGTTGGTATGTGTTGCATCCGGGGAGGCATGTAGGAGCTATACCAGGCATGATTAAAGGAGTTTGTAGGCTTCTTAAAGAATTTTATCTTTGCCCTTAGAGTAACGGCGAGCCATAGTTTTAATAAGGAGAAGAGAGGTGGGGATGGTCAGGTTTGGGTTTTGAAAAGATCACTCTTCAGATTTCTATACACTTTGTACTAGGAGCTGATTGTATTTGAAGAGGAGGAGCCTGTAAGTCAGTTATATTGGGGCATAGACCCACCTTCAGCACTCTGGACCAGCAGTGGATCTGTGGAGGAAGTAAAGGTTCGTTTGAGAGTACTGGACATTCCTGAATGAACAACCTGATAGAAGCATGGACTTCTGCAGAATAGGGACTCACATATATCGTCAACTGGCTGTTAGAGACAGTGTGACTTTATTTAGCAGCCACAGGCAGGTCAGATCTGGGGAAATATGGAGATATATATACATATATAAAACTAAATTGAGATCATACTGGATGACAATGAAATATTAAGTAAATCACTTTCTTTTATACATTAATATAGAGAATTTTTCAATTTTATTAAACATTTCTTGACATTTTAAGTTGCTCTATGCTGTACTATTGCGTGGATTTACTAAAATTTCTTTAATCAATGGCTTATTAGTGGATATGTGTATTATTTCTCAGTTTTTATTGTTATGAACAATGTTGTGATATACATCGATGTAGTCATATCATTGCATATATGCTGGATATGTCCTTAAAACCAATTATTCTGGGAGTGGGTGGAGGGGATTCCCAAGAGTAGGTGCATTTTAAGTTTTTCTGTATAACGACAAATGTTCACCTTTCTTTTCTTACTAATCTGATCTCTCATCTGCAATGTAAGAGGCCTTGCCAACAGTAAATAGTAGTATTCCTTTCATTCTTGCCAATTTGATAAGTAAAATTTAGATTTCATTTTAATTAGCATGTCTTGAAAAAAATAATAAATCTGGAAGAAATCCTAGACAGTATCTAATTTAAACACTCATTTTACAGAGCCCACAGAAGCTATATCTTGGGTTGTACCCAAGAACTCACAGCTAGTGAGCTGCAGAACAGGGATTATGATCCAGTCCTCCTGGATCTTAACCCAGTTCTCTTCCCACTAAAACAAGCTTAGCTGCAGTTCTCTTTCTGGAGGCAATGCAGCACAAGGCTGTGGGAGAGAGGGGGGTTTCATCCAATCAAAGACTATTAGTTGCTGATTGCAGACTACAGGAGCAATTAGTGGACCCAGGTTCCTGGAGATGCTTCTGCCCAGGGAGGAGGCTGTGAGGATGCCATGACCTACAGGAGGAGCTGGCTGTCCTAGTACCAGAAGCTCCCCAGGAGAGGATATTGATCTAAGGGAAACTTACTTGGATGCCATTGTGCTCCAGCCAATCCCAGCATGAGTCTTACTGGGGTCAGCCCTTCTTGTCAAAGGGCCTTAAGATGGGAATGAAAGGTATTTAACCATCTTCTGGGTAGAAAAAGTAACAATGGACAAGCTGGAGTCCTATAAAGTATGGAAAGAAACTTGAGTCATAATCAAAGGCTCGAAACTTCCAGTTTTAGTTTGTGAGGAATGCTGCTGGGAGAGAACGTTATGTTTTCAGTTTCCTCTTGCCCCTTCCAGTCCCTTTTGCACCCTGTCAGTAGAGTCACCATCTTAAAGTCCTGTTTATATCCTGTACCCCATTTACCTTATACTAAGTCCCAAACCAACTTCTTTTTCCATGCAATATAATGTTTCATTACAATCCACAGATGATGTAAATCCAAGGATAGAGGATCATTCTATAGAGTAGAATAGAGAAGAATAAAGATGGAAACCAGGCAAAAAGAAAAAATCAGAACTAATAGCAGTGAATCAGATAAATCAAGAGGATTTCTTCTCTGCTTGCAGAATAAAGCCAGAAACAGGTTTGGTACTGGACACTGAGGTCTGGCTCCAGCCTTCCTTTCTCGACTCATTCACCCAGTCCTCACTTCACAGACCCTTTGCTCTAGTTAGATTGATCTGCTGTTGTCTAGGATTGCCTGGTTGTTCCTGACTCTGGGACTTGGCCATTTTGCCTCATTGGAACACTACTTCTTCATGGTCTACTTGAAATCTATCCATGGTCCAAATCCTATTAACTACTGCCTGTACTTCTCTCTACATTCTCTGAAACCATTCTTTTAATATTATCATTTATTGAATTTCTGATACTTATCTTTTAATGAACACACATTTTGCCTGTAACTATAATGTAAGCTACTTTGGTAGAGGAACTAGCTGCTATGCTTGTGGTGGCTTTGTAGTGTACCCACTTGACTAGGCTGAACTACATTTCCCAGAATCCCCTTTTCTGTATGTTTCCAGTTAGAATGGGCCACAAGAGAGATACTTGTATGCGATTTGGAGGGCAGAAGTGAAGCAGCAACTGTTTCAGAGATCACAAAGGCTGTTGCTGATCTGCTGCTTCACTCTGTTGCTATGAGGTGCTAATCGGGCCTGCTTCTGCTCCACCATCTCCTGTTCCTCCTCCAGGTGTGTGCATGTGTGCTTAACTCCATGGCAAAGGGACCCAACTTTTGTAGGACACCCATATCACTAAGGTCAGAGGCAAGAGAACTGACACAAGTTTAAGTACACCTTGTGCTGTGAGTTCTAGCTTTATATTGCTCTCCGCCACCATACATCCATCTTTCCTTCCTAATTGCCTGCCTGTGAACTTCAAACTCCAGCTTCAGATGCAAAGATGACAGCCTTACAGAGACCGCTCAACCAGCCTTCACAGCTGTGTGAGGTTAAATCACCATAACCCCTTCCTTTTAGAAGCTGAGGCATATGATTGGCTTTTCACACAGACATGCAAACCAAACCTATAAAGCAGATATTTATGTGTGTGCGCATAGAGCTTCACAAAGCCAATTTTCTTTTCTTTACAATGTAATATTTCAGTGCAATAAGTGTATAATAATAATAGGGGGATTTAGAAATCATTACAGAGGAGAAGAGAGAGAAATTATGATAGAAATCAGGCAAAAAGAATCAGAACCAAGGTTGGTAAATAGATATATCATGATTAGCAAAAAGGAAAAACTGAAAGAAAACACAGTAAGCAACAAATGGAGTGAGAATATAAAAAAAAATAAAACAAGAAGGCAGGGGAGTCCACATAAAGGAAAATTAACAATTGGCAAGACAGAGGTTTCCAAACTTTCTCGGTTCCTGTAGTGTCTCAGTAATTTTTTCACAGTGTCTCTAGGCCCAACAAAATACTTATCAGTTTTGCTTATTAAGTAATGAGGTCCAACCAACCAAGGAGCATTTATTTCCTAAGAGTTTAGTGCTATTTGGACACTGCACATCTTCTTGAACTTGGAGTCAAATTGGACACTTCTACCCTAATTTCTGAACCACGTGGTACTTCCTTTTTATCACAGCTACTGCAAAAACCCAGCTTTGCAAAGCTATGACATTTCTGAAAGGAATGCAGTTACCGAATGTTGAAACTCTGAACTCCCTTAAGCTAGCAGTTTGCATGGTATCTGATAGATGTTGCTATGCTTTGCTTGACAACTGAAAATATCTCATGGTGCCCTGTGAGTTGCTAAGGCATTCCAGGGCATCTTGACACATAGATTGGGAACCACAGAAGTAGGACTTCAATTTAAAAGAGTAATGGAAGGAGTTATGGGAAAAAAAAGAAGGACATTTAACAGGAGGACATTTAAAAAAATATGAAAGTGAAGACCAAAAACACAACACATATTTTGAAATTCATTCATTTATTTATTCATTCAACAGTTATTTATTGAGCACCTAGCTTATGCCAGACATAGGTGTTATGCTGGGTACAGAGTATATAGTGTGAATGAGGGAATGAGGTGAATATAGTCTCTGCCCTCAAACAGCTTTTAGTCCAGCACAGACAACAAGCATGAGAAAATGGTGGAAATTATGACAGGACATGAACGTGGAGCTAAGAAAGCACACAGGAGTGAACTTCAATCTGAAGGCCAGGCCAGGACTCCTCAATGAAGTATGTTTTGACTTGAGACATGAAGGACAACTAGAGTTAGCCAGAAGAAACAGTAGGCAGGAAGAGTGTTCCAAGATGAGGAATCAACATCCATGAAGGACAAAAGACTAGGGAGGACATGCCATGAAAGGTACAGAAAGAATTTCAGGATGCCTAGAGTATTAAAACTGAAGGAGATGGACTATATAGGATAAAGCTGGGGAGACAGACACTTGAAAGTCTGTGTCTTGAACTTGAAAGACCTGTGAGACAGTTGAAAGATTGGATAGTATGCAAATGGTGAAGAGAAGATTTTGACAGGTTTTAAGAAATAGAATGACACTAACAAATTTATGCCCCAAAAGGATCACACTGGCTACAGGGTGGAGAATTGATTGTAGGGGAGCAAGACTGAAGTAGAGAGATGAGGTAGGAGGCCATTCAAGTAGTCAGGTGTTAGATGAGGTGGTGGCAGTGGGGCAAACTTTGGTGCTCTTTCTCCAATCCCCTGAGAATGTGGTATTGGGAGGGATCCAGAGCACAGACAGAAGGATTAGCCTAGGATACTTGTTCTCAAACTTGAGCACCCATCAGAATCACCCAGAGAGCTTGTTAAAACATAGATCACTGGATCCCATCTCCAGAGTTTCTCATTTTGTAGGCCTGAAGTGGGGCCAGATAATTTGCATTTCTAACAAGTTCCTGTTGTTGCTTATTTGGGAACTAAACTTTGAGAAGCACTGACCTAAAACATGTAGTGACAAGAGGAAGGAGAGAAGAAGAGTAGAAGGGAAGAAGAAAAGATAAATAGGGGCCACAGGCTGAGCACTGAAGGAGCTTCACTCTGTTTGGCTTTTCTTATTTCCATGAAGTTGGAGGAGATGTTATCTGTTGAGGGCAAGTGGGGAGGCAACAAAGGACAGTGGATGTTTAAAATTGTGATAGTGTTAACAGGGCAGAGCCTTGATTAAGGATGCATAATGGTGTTTTGGGATAATGCTGAGCTTCCAGATGAGGTTGGTGATCTTAAATTTATAGTGACACAAATATACCAATTTTTGTGATTTTATACCAGAAAACTCAATTGCTCAAGTGCATGTGCAGAGAAGGCAGACATTTGGGTTTGCCCAGGGTTGGTGTTTTCTTAGCCTTGAATTACAGAAGGATGGTGAGGTAAGGGAGATAATGGAGCCATTGAAATGTTGGGCCTCGGATATAAGCTGGAGTGGGAGGAGAGAGAAGAGAGAAAGATCCTGACAAGGAAAAAACTGATAACTAGAGATCCTAATGAACTGGGAAAACTGGTGTATTGGGGGCTAAATCAATGAGCAAAGTATAAGAGTAAGATATTTTAGTTAGAAAATAAAAGGTCTAAACTGATGATTCGGGGATAGAACAATTTCAGGTGATGATGAGTTCCAGGATGGCCATGTGAGTAGATGGCTGAAGTGGAGAGAAGGAGAAGGTCATTAGAGATGAGGAGCCAGGGTACTGAGATTTCAGGGCATTGTTCTCTCCATGGATGTTGAAGATAGCTAGGATGGTGGAAGAAGTTAAGGTGATGGGAGTGAGCTATGTGCCAAAGTCTTCAATGAATGAGAGAGACTAACCAGGACCTTGTTGTCCCCATGGATAAAGAGGAGTATAGGATAATACAGCCAATGACATGAGTGAAGCTCAAAGCAGGTGAGGCTTGCAAAAGAGAGTAGAAAAGTTGTATGGTCCCAGAGCAGCAGTGAGGAGCAAGGAGTGCCCTGATTCAGACCCTGAAGTGGATGGGTGTTGGACAATGAACAGCCTTCCTTTGAAAGACTTATAGGGATAGTGGGGTCCACAGGGGAGAGCTAGTTTTCTCTTGAGGACACAAAGCAACATTTAGTAAAGAAGTTGAGGTTGTGGGGAATTTGTTAATAATTAAATATGGGTTTTAGAGGGCACAGTGGAAACATTTTAATTTATGGAATAAAAGCATATTAGAGAAAATTGTTGGCAAGGAATCAATAAGCTTGTCATAGCTTCACTTCTTAATTTATAGTTTGCTGAAGATTAGTGAAATTGATTTGTACATTTGCCGAGATTGTCAATTAGCTAAGGAAAGTCATTCACACGCTCTTTGAATTCCTTTGGTCATGTTAATGGCACAGAGGAAAAGTCAGAAAAAAAATATAATTAGAATATTGACAATATAAAAGCAGGAACTGAGTTTGTATTATCTTACGCACTTTAAGAATTACATTTATAAACCATATAAAAGTCAATCTAGAAATTTGGAGACCAAAGTCACCTATATATGACTGTCTAAAAGGTTAATGTGATTAAAATTTATTATGCTCATTGTCCCTGCTGCCATTTAATACCAAGTGGTAGACGGTTTTTATTCAAAAGGAAGCAATTATACTGAATTTATTATATTGCTAGACTAGGCATCTTAAACTACATTTTAGAACATTTTAGGTCTGAGTCTTCTAGGATAAAATAACCTTATATAGCTGTAAAAAAGATTTAAAATCATGCTTACATATATTTTTAAGATTATATTCTGGTATAGATGAGATTTGTAGCTCCAAGCTCTTCCAAAAAACTGTCTTCTGAGATTATATGTAATGACTGGATTGGAAGGAACTGAATGCAAATTTCATTTCACATGCACATAACTCAACTATTGACCAGAAGTGGAGTGGTTTCCCCCTCGGAAGAGAAGGGGGAGGAAGTGCTGTGCTGGTGTTTACTCTAAGATTCTTTCCTGGTCCTTCCTTCCCTAGCTTGGCTCTCTCTAGTGAGTCCACTAGAGAGAGGATTCCACCCCTGCAGGATGTTTTCTCAGGCTTCTGTCCTGGGATAAGCTAGTGGAAAGCATCGGCAGGAGATGGGAGCACCGGAGGAAGGGAGATGCCTGAGTATTTCTCCCCCTCTTTCTCTACTTTGGTCGCGTTTCTGGCACTGCTTGTTTTTTTCCAACTCCACAACTCCTGGGCAGCCCTACCATGAGTCCTCCTTTTGCCGGGACAGCTCAGACTCTAGGTTTTAGTAATCCACTTCTCTCCCTGTTCCCTCTAGCTCCCGGGTGGTCACAGTTTCTGCTGTTTCTAACCTCTGGTTGCCTCTCTGATCCCTCTCCCCATCCTCATTCCTGTATTAAAATTACCTTTGTTTTTAATTCTTAGAAAAGCTTCTGTTTTCCTGGTTAAACCTTGACTGACATCAAGGTCTAACTTATAAAATTGTGGTAAGATTCTATAAGTATATATCAAGAAAAGAGGGCAGTGACTGACAGGTGCAGATTTTTGAGTGGGAAAAGCAACTTTACAAAGCTGTCATGCATCATCCTTCTAAATGGTACAAAAAACAGTCACAGACCTCTCAAAAACAAAGTATAGACACATTAAATAGCTCCAATCACTTTCCCAACTCCTGATAAATCATGTTGGCAGGAAAGAATTTTGAAAAGAATGGAGCCAAAGATGTGGTGATTTGAATCATTTTGATACTAGTTTGAGGAAAATAACAGTCATCAGAATAGTCCCCAATGCCGAAGTACTTATTGCCACAGTTATAAGTAGCTCAAGTACTAGGCATTTTCATTTTATGCAAAGGATGCTTTTCTGCAGGCCACTCATAATTCAAAACTCATGTAATTCAAGACTAAATTTTCCATAAGCCTGAATAAATCTACCACTTGTTTTATCAGTACAGGGTGTCAGGGCAAGTGATTGGCCTCCTTCATGGTCTTTTATCACATCTTCCTTCCATAGTTATTGATTTTGATGTTAATAATGTTTATAACATATGTTATATATAACATTATGTATATAATATATAACAATTATATATATAATATATAGTAATGTTAATGTTTCCTGCATTAACACTAGCCCCACCACTTGATCAATAATATACAACGTATTTTACATATAAGGAAAAAATTAAAGTATGGCAATAGTAAATGAAAATAATGGTGGAAAATTTCTTGTACAATTCTGATGCAAGTAAACAAAACAGGACTATGTGCTACAGAAGAAAGACTGGGTGGGTATTTACAGTTTACGTGAGAGGGTCATCTATTTGGCAATAGCTAATGCATAATTTACAATCAAGTTGGCTTGCCAGCTCTGAAATCATAAAATTCTTGATGTGCTTTTACAAATTGGGGAGGGTTAAACAACTTTTTTTCAATATTTATACCTGAAATGAGAATTTAGATTTTGCATCATGTCAAATTTGCATAGTTTGTTTAACATAAAATGAGAACTCAAGTCACGGGAAAAAGTTTTCATCCATTACTAACCTGAAGTCATATAGGTAATCAGAGGTGTTTTTTTTTTTTCAAATTATTATATAATTTTTCAGGGAAAGTGTAAAAGAATTCTTTCATGCAAGCTTTGAATAAAAATAGGATTTGATTAAACATCATTTGGTAACTGTAAATACCGGTGTGAGAGCATCATACACGTACACACGCACACACATCTTTGAATTTTGCATTATTATCCTTTTACATTTAATAATTAGGAACAGTGCTGAAATATTAATTGAAATGTTATTCATGTCAGATTATTTCTCTTTACCCTATTAAAGCTAAAACATAAGGCTTGGGTATCCATTGCCATAGGGAAAGGTTGTTACAGCAGAAGAATAGAAAAATCAGTCAATTCTTGGCTTTTAGTTTTAAAAATAGGCTTATAAATGCAGGGGAGAAACAATAGTTTTGAGAGAAAAAATGCTTTTGCGTTTGAAGAAGCTGGGCATTTGTATTGGCTTAAAAAGCCAGGGCATTGAAGTGCTTGGGGCATGCTCTTAGGCCATGAACAGCAGGAATGAAACAATACTGCCAAAGACAGCTTTTCTTCTCCCAGACTAGACAAAAATCCCGAGAACTGGGAGAAGAGAGTCTGAAGGAAGAAGGAAAGTGAGTTCTAAGTATGTCTTCCTGACAAGTGGGCCTGTACCCTGCTTCCTGGGGTTGGAATGCAGGTGGTGGAAATTAAAACGCCCAGGTTGGTCTGGGTATTCAAGATCAATGGCAACTGAAGCCTTCCTTCCTTTAATCAGGGAGACAGCAGCTATGAAGGGAAGCACTCCTGAATTCCTAAGGACTCAGGGCAGGTGGAGTAGAAACATCTTTGTGGCGTACCTAGGCAGAGAGGACTTCAGACAGCCTCAGAAAGCTCTCTGCTGTTCTGAAGTGGCATTGGGGGAGTGGCCACATCTTTCTGTGCATCCCAGCATGAGGCCCGAAAGTAACTGAAAAATCTGGCACTGCAGAGACCCCATGGATAGTTTAAGGAAGATGGAGGCAATGTTGGGACCTCTTGTCTGGAGACCCAGTAGTCACATTGATGTCTTAGTATGGTGTTTTTCAAAAATTTGGCCCACGATCTACAGTAAGAAAGGCATTTTATATTGTGGCCCAGGACACACAAAATGTTCATAAAACAATATTTGTGATGCTGGCTTATATTTTCTTCCCTATTTTACTCTTTCATTTAAAAGATTCTGGTGTGATCTACAAAATTGATGTCATTGATTGAAACCTACAGTTTGAAAACATTCTTTAGTGTATGCTACACCTTAGCACTAATACCCTCACCCCCATGGGGCATCAACGAAGGGAGTGGAGACCTCCAAGTTGACTGAGATTGGTGCCAAATGGAGATGAGGTAAAGTTATAAAAATATAGTCTTATTTCATGCACACCTGGGTATATGGAGGAGAAATTTGCATCTATTACAATATTCAGTGCTTATACTTAATAAAGAAGTACATTTGAAAATCAAAATTGAGTGGGAAAGAATGCTAATATCTTGCTTTCATAAACTGCGCATGATCTTTTTGAACTATTTGGCATAATTGGTGCAATACTACCCACCTAATGGTAGGTAGCTCCCTGAATTGTAGAGGAAATACAACATTGTAAATAATTCCTGGGAGCATCAACTTTGCCAACTCAAAGCTATCACAGAGTGATGAGCATTTCTCCAGGAAAGAGTGGGTAATGTTTTAAAATTCTTTCAAATCAGAGGGATGTATTTTATTCCTATGCATGTTGAAGGTAAGATTAGAGAGAGAACATTTTGCCAGTATTCAAGTAAGGGCCTGGATTAGATTCACCTGTACTATTCTGTGGAGTTCTGTATCGTGTTAACATTCTTTCCCCTTAACATATTTGCATTCTTTCCTTATATTTACAACATTCTTTTCTGTCATTCTCAATGATAATAATCCCTTGGCAGAAAATGAGTCAAATTCTGCCAACAAAATTAGATTGTTGGCATTCTATAACATTAAATCACTTCATGTTGTTGGCCTATAACTTAAAAAAAAATCACAATAGGCCCAGAAACAAGTTCCTTAAGGACTCGGATATATTGACAATAAGACAATAAGGACTCGGATATATGGACAATAAGACAAGTGGGAAGAGAGTTCTTAGTCCGTTCAGGCTGCTCTAAAAAAAATACAATGGACTGAGCAGCATATAAACAACAGAAATTTACTTCTCACAGTTCTGGAGACAGGGAAGTCCAAGATCAAGGTGCCAACAGGTTCGGTGTCTGGTGAGAACCTGCTTCCTGGCATAGACAGCTGTCTTTTTGCTGTGTCCTCACATGGAGGAAGGGGGAAGTTTCTTTTATAAGGGAACTAATCTCATTTATGAAGCTCCATCCTCATGACCTAATCACCATCCAAAGGCCCCACCTCTAAATACCATCATATTGAGTGTTAGGATTTAACATATAAATTTGGAGGCAAAGCAAACATTCAGTCCATAGCAATTTGCTAATCAAGGCAGATTGTCATGTTGATACACCACTGGGAGCAGTATGATCTAACCTGTAATGGCAAGAAAGTGACAGAGACACAGACTGATGGCAAGGTTTTGTTCGAGCCCAAACCTCAGTCAGGCCAGGAGGTCCAGGACAAAGGCATTTTGTTTTTTTAGATCATTCAGATGACCCAGACTCACTCTAGAGCTCTTGAGTCTCAGTATCAGGCCTGGAAGGAGGAAGATCTTTGATGAAAAGACAATGAAATAGAATAATTGCACTTGTCCTGAGAAAACTTCCACTCTGACCCTGTATTGCTTGTCACATATTTTTGGTTAGGAACCCTTTGTTTTTTAAGTAAAATATGTTACATCTTTATAAAGTATCTTGTCCTAACCTGGAAGTCACAAACAATCCCTTTAGGGGCCAGAAAGACAACAAATAAATGGATGAAACCTTGTGTAAGAGAGAGTAGAGGTAATAATGGAAAACTGGAAAAATTTATGCTCTAGCTAAAGACAACCAAACACATTTTAAAAAATCATCGTGTAGGCCTAAAGAACTGTCTGTAGCTGAATTTGGCTTTGGTCTACCAGTTTGTCTTCAATCAAGAAACAAAGAATTCAGTTCGTCTCAGAGGAGTACAATGAGACTACGAATACAGGTCTGACAACTCCAAACAAAACTCAGCTTAATCCTGATAGGAGCCCCAGGTCTCAAATCAACTTCTGGTGGACCAGACTTAAAGCAGACATTAACTCAGGGCAAGGGAGAAGAAAACTATTTGTGGTAAGGGTGGAGGTGGGTGGGATGGGGAGTGGTGGAAAGTTACATCAGCTTTACCTGGAAGTTTTTCAAAACGCATACATCCATTCATTTCCCCTCCCAACCAAAGCTAGATCCCTCAAATAAGAATTACTGCTATAATGAGCTATTGTTACTGTTGATGGTAGTATTTGCTATTACTTTGATGTGAGGGAGGGTGTAACTAGATTGAAAAATCATTCCCTTTGAAGGTCATCTACTCCAATCAGATTTTGACTATTTTACATTAATTCTTTTTCTAACTCCAATATCTAGTCCTAATGAAGAATCAGAAGGAAATCTGATCTCTTATAAAAACACTCTTTCCATTGAGTCAGTGTTTCCTCATTATTTCAGTTATAGTTCTTAAGAAAACTCTTCAAAACACAAATCTGAATAATTTCTATACAATGGGATCCCCCTGAGTGCCTTCTCATTCCCACCAGGGAAGAGAAACATTTTTATTATTTTCTCAGGTGTACATCATATATATGCAAGTGAGGCATGTATTTTAAAAAAATGTATACTGTATTAAGGCAACAAAATTTGCCGCTCAGGGAGTAGAAATACAGGTATATCTGTAATAAGATGGAGAAGATGTTATTCTCCAGAATTCCAGGGATTGGAAAGAGCAGACTGGTTTGACTGGGCTGCTTGCCAAGAAATAAATACTTGAGACCAGGAGGGAGCAGCAGCATCTACATCCTGCAGGGGAGTGTGTGGCCAGGCAGTGAAGTAGGGACCTGTAACTCTTTAAGCCTCACTAAAGCTACAAGGGTCTTATATTATCACAAGGATGACTGGACTTTTAAAATGGAAAACAGTAGTATCCATGCAGTGATTCTTGAAATCTGCTTCACACTACAAGTTCTTCCTGTCTCCCGGTTTATTGCAGTTGTGTCTTGAGAAGTTGGAATCCTTTATTTAGGCAACTTTTCTCTCTAAAACATCTTTGATCAGCCACCAAACTGATGCTTCTAAGGCATTTTAGAAATTGTGCCCTATTTAAAAAATAAAATGTAGTGACTCTTGATTGCGTTACAAGGGAACGCCAAACATCTGATCACAGCACATACATGGCCCTTCATGATGCCGTGTCCCTGTGGCTTTCCAGGTTTATCTCCCGTCATTCTCTCCTCCAACCTCTCCGTGAACCTTTGTCCCGGTGATGAAGGGCTTGCTGACATTTCCTGAAGGGGCCATGCTCGGTCACACTTTTGTCTCTCTTTGTTCACACTGACAAACCCAGTGTTTAATGACTCCAGGGTCAGCAATAATCCCTAGGGAAAACGGGGAGTTGCATTAAGGAGGAGAAAGCAACATTGTATTAGGAAACAGACAGTCAAACACAGGTGACACTGATATCTCTAATTTTTTAACAGTTTAATTATAAACATTCACACATTCTTTATTTTTCAAAAATTATAGAAAAGAGTATTTGCCCCCGGTTACTTAGATAAGAGTTTGTTGCTGCATTGCTTCATTAATTCATGTGATAAAAAATTAGTGTCATAAATCCAGGTTGGAAATCAGACTTTTCAACACTCCCATTAGCAATAGTGCCTTACTTTTTCTGTATAACCATGGCAACCAGCTCTCTGCAAGTTATTTGGGTATAGTTCACATAGGGTCTCTTTTGTAGAAAAGCTGCAAGTGATTCGTTTTCCTTCAAAAATGAACTGAGTGAAATGAAATTATACAATATGAGACTATCAAATCGTATCAAATCGTATTATGTAAATGCAAATAAAATAAAATATATTCTCTCTAAAGTACCATTGGGTATTAAGAAGAGCCTAACGGGATTTAAATGAATTCTCATAAATAAACCTCCTCAGGTTACCCGAGTCTTTAGATAGGAGGCAAAGGACAGTGAACTGCAATCTTTGACTTCTTATGAGATCATGGTTTTTTGTTTTTTTTTTACTATTTTATACAGAAATCACTTAATATCACTCTTCATAAAATGATAGAAAATTTAAAAAGATTGTTGCTTAGCCATCGGTGTTTAGCATACAAATTTTATTTGACCCAGTTGGATTTCACCGGTTTGTAGATGAAGAGGGTCATTCTGAGGACAACATCCTGTAGTCAAATGCATGCCGGGTTGTTGTCATTGAAAAATGATAATAATATTGTCTCTCATTTAATGGGAATCCATGGATAAATTGTAATCCTACTCAAATTAGAGGTTCCATATGGTAAAAATTTGCAATGGGTAGCATTCTGCATTTTATCAAGCAGTCAAGGTAGGAAGGTCACTCAGGTATTCGAATACTGAAATTTGAATGCTGAAAACTGAAGTAACCTCCTTCCTCCCTGAATAATTCAGATAATATAAACTTTATATATTTTTAGAGCTTTTTAATTTGTTTCAAGATCAATGTTTAGATTTATAATTTTTCTTTTTAGCTTCCCTGCCTCATTCTTTCATCCGTATACATACAAATTGATGTGTAATATGTAACCAGTGTATAAATTTCAGAGTCAAAATTTTTATAGTTTTTTGTTATTGTAGGCGGTGGTGGTAAATGTTTCATAATAGGCTTTCCAGGGGTGGGAGGGAAGCCTTGATCTGTAATATTTGCTGATTTCCATGGTGTGAATACTTCCACCATGAGTGATTTCAAACTACCAACACGACACCACTGAGAGTAGAACTGGAAAGAGATGTACTGTGGCTCACCACTATATGTCTGTACAGTATTTTTGCTGTACAGATACATTAGACATAATCTTGAGAGCATAGATAACAGTAAAACGTAGTAAAATAATTAGGAAGTCATGTTTTTTGAGTATTTGTTACCTTTGTTTTTAATAGAATCTATTTAATTTCAAGTTATATAATTTAATTTTTACTAGTTGGCTGTAACAACTGGCTCAGAAGAGTTGTGATTTTCAACCTGCTTGCATATCGTGGTCTGAGCCTGGCTCCAGCACATCACTGCAGGTAGGGTGACATACCACGGTATGGAGTTTGGATCTCACTTTCTACTTCTAGTCTTTGAGTGGTTAAGCTTTGAATATGTTTATAAACTTTTCAGTTCCTTTCAGAAATCAGAATGCAGAAAATTAACCAAATGAACTAGAACTGCCCCCAGTCTGTGGCTGAGAGAACTAAACCCCTCATAGTTTGATTCTTGGATCACTCCCCTCCCCCACATTTGAACGTCTCTGAGATTGGCATGCATCTTATAATTGAGATATGCACCTTCTCATCATCAACTCTGCAATATTTTTCTATGGTACCTAAAATGATGGTGCATCTTCAGTTGTGGCATCTTAGAGATGATGAAATATGGCACTTTGAAGTATGAGAAATTGCTGATTTGGCTAAGACATTGTTAGATTATTTTTTTTACTGACAAATCAAGCAAGTCCCTTCATGTTCCAGGAGTTGAATATCTTAACATTAATTCAAAATATCTAAGTACTGTGTTATTAAGAACAAAAAAGGCCCAATCTATCAAATGAAGGGAGTTGACATTAAAATGTTCTCGCTCTTAAATTAAAGTCAAAACTATCATGTTCTGAGAAGAAAACATCATTACTTTTCTCCTCATCATAGCTTCAATTTTAACATCCATTGTGTGAAGAATGAAGCGTGTGCTAATCTATTTCTTGTAGTAATTGGCTGATTCCATTACATGTTTTAGCGATAGTAAATAAGGAGTTATTAATGCCAAAAAAGCCTGTAGGTGACATCTGAAACATAACTGAGTATTAAGACCCAGAGAGACAGAAAATTGCCTTCAGCTCACTTCTGCTGCCAAGTCATTACCTCTTCTAATTTTAAAGAAAATCCATGTTGATTCCATATGAAGGCAGAGAAACAAATAGAGAGTTCTATTTTCTCTCTGCATGTGGCCTGCAGTGACAGATTAGTTCACCTGTGTCATCCTTGTACACATTAATGGAATGAAAGTAGGAAAGCGAAAGGGTGTTGCTTCTTTCGTGGAGTGTAATAGTTGGTTCATGTTTTATCTTTTAAAATAGGAAATAATTTTTGCTTTATGTTTTTCTGCTTATAATGGTTCTACATATTTAGTGAAAATGTTTGAAAACTACAGAAAAGTATAAAAATGAAAATACAAATCATGCATAATAATCCCATCACTTAGAAATAATACTTTTGTGCAGAACTTTTTGTGAATATCTCTGATTTTTCCAGAGGAAAATTCTTCTGAGTGCTATCACAATGTTGAGAGAATGAATGTTTGTGAAGCTTTGTAAAATGTCTCCAGGAATTTGGATCAGTTTATGCTCTTAACAATAGGATATGAGATAGCCTATTCCACGGCACCTGTTCTAACATCAAATTTGCCTTTAATTTGCCAATTTAATGGCAAACAATGGCACCTCATTGTTTTAATTAATTTGTGTCTATTTGATTAATGATGCTTTGATTAAGGTTGAACTGCCTTGCACATGTTCATATTATCTATATTTCTTTTGTGATTAGCTTGTTCATGTCCTTTATCCACTTTTATTTTAGAATGTTTACACATTGCATGGTGATGCGTAAAAACACCGATGTGTAAAGGATAAAAGCTCTTGCCGTGTATATTTCAAATATTCTTCCCAATTCAATTTTTTTAAAAATAGTGTTTTTAAAATTATAAAGGTAATAACACTCATGATGAAAAGTTTAGAAACTATGAAAAGTAGAGAGACAAAAATGTCATAATAATCCCTCTCCCTAGACATAATTATGGCTTACATTTTGGAGATTTTCCCTTTTGGCCTTTCTTTGCTTTCACACATTCACATACATTCTCTATTTACAATTCAAATCCATATAGAATGTTATGTTTCTATCCTGATTTTTAATTTAAGATCGTATTGTGACCAGTTATAAAAGTGATATTTGCTCATCTGAGTTTTGGTTCCTCCAAATACAGACCCTGAGACAAGGACTTGGGTGCAGGTAACAACTCACACATACAAAAGAGGTCAAAGCCAAGGCCTGACGATTCAAATGGTGGAGATCCAATGAGCCACTTTTCGATTAGACAGTCAATTATGTGCATAGCTAGTGAAATGAAGAATAAGCCAAAGGGGCCACCTCCCCTGGATCTTTGCCCCACACACTGAAGCAAAAGGACCCAGAAGACCACCATCTGAGTTGTAGACCAACTCCGGACTGCGACCAGTGGTTTAATATTCGATAGCTCTATTCTGACGGGGCCAGGGCAAAACATCCCATACCTCATCAGACTGTGGGAGGTGGTGAGAAATCGTCCTGTGATAGTCAATAGGGAGGCTAGTGGGAAATGACCTCGCATCAGCTCCTTACAGACCTCCCGTCCTCTCGTGTTCAGGGTAAAATACGAAGCATTCCACCAAGACTCTGATAAGCTGTGGTGCAAGCCTTTGCCTGTATGGATACCTGCAAGACTGCCAGGTGCCACAGCTGAGCTGTTTTCCTACAGCAGGTGGCTTATATAGAAAGTGATCCCAGGAAGTAAAAGTAGTGAAATAGGAAAAGGGAAACAGGGAAGAGTGAAAACCCAGTAAAGTGTTTGTGAATGAATGGGTTACTGCTGAGGGTAACTGGGGCTCGGTCCCAGTGGGTCCTCTGGGGCACTGTATAGACTGGGCCTCTGACATGCTATGGGACAGGGAAGCTGAGGTATTTATCCCCCAACTCTCATCCCTCATTGGTTGTGGGTTGCCCATCACTGAGGTTCCCTGGCCTTTCTAGGAGGTTTTGCACGTGTGTTAAGCAAACTCCAAAGAAGCCAGAGAAAACCCTTGCGCAGAGAAGTCTTGAGGCCTTGAGGTTGGGATGTCAGTGGTTTGGGAATTATCCACTGCAGCTCAGGTGAAGTCAGGGATGGGCAGAAAGGATATGGACCGCATCTGCCACAATGCAGAACATTGAGCAAAAACCAAGCATTATAAAAAGAGACAAACACCTGAATTCCATTAATATGAGGTAATTTTAACATTACAATCATATTTCTCCTCATTTTCTTCAATGATTAAGTGATATTATATATTCAATTTTGCCTTCTGTTTTTTTAAACCATATACCATTTTATAATAATTTACTCATGCTATTTTAAGTGCTTCATGAACATATTTTTTCCATGGAGATTAAAGTTTATTTGGGGATGAAATACATATGAAACAGAATTTAAAGATAACACAGTAAATTAAAGAATTATTGTTGCAAAAAATTTGCAAATATTTGGTTTAGATCATTAGTTTAAGGGAGAGATGGGAATGTGGAGGTAGCGGGAAAGGTTTTAGGGTGGAGAAGAATTTTAAGCTGGATGTTGAAGAACTAAGTAGGAAATGGCTCAGATGTTTAGGAGAGTATCAGCTAAATTAAATCCGGTGTGGCATGAGTGCAGCTTCTGAAACACAATTAAGTAAACTATATTAGGGAGCCTGTGGTAGGTAGGATAATGCTCCCTGGAACCTGTGAATATGTTACCTTAGATGGCAAAGGAGAATTTAGGTTGCAGACAGAAGTAAGGGAGCTAATTCACTGACCCTAAAATAAGGACATTAGTCTGGATGATCCAGGTGGGCCCAATATCATCACAAGTGTTCTTACAAGTGGAAGATGGAGGAAGAGGAGTAGTCAGAGTGAAGTGCTGAGATGGGAGAAGGACTTAGTCTGCCAGTGCTGGCTTTAAAGATTGAGGAAGAGTGGGAGGGGGCACAAACCAAGGAATGTGGGGCCTCTAGAAGCTGAGAGAGGCAGGGAGACAGGTTCTCTAGAGCCTCCAGAAAGGAACCCAGCCGGCGGACATCTTGATTTTAGCCCAGTGAGAGCCTGGATTGATTTTGCCTGGAAAGTGTTGAGTCCTTTTAATATGCACACTTGATTTCTTTTCAGCCAAGAAAATTTTCCTTGTGTGTGCCTCTATTCCCATCATTACTGCCCCTTCATGTAGTTGTTATGTTGCATCTCTGTTGTCTGGGTGTTTTTTTATTTTTCCATTTTTGCCCTTTTTATCTTTTTTTTTTGCACATTCTAAGAGAGGTTCTCAATTTTGATTTCCACATCTAACTTTCCATGGAGTCAATTACATTCAGCCGTTAATTTTTATATTTCCTTGTAAGACTTTCTGATCTCACCCTTTCCCCCTCTCCCATCTCTTAAAAGCCCATATTCTGTAGTCTTTTCTTCCAACTTATTCTCTCTTTTTCTTCTGGGTTCTTTTACTAAGTTATTCTTACAGGCCTGTGTTGCCTCTCATCTGTTAGGATGATGTTCCCTGTCCTTTGTTATGAGTGACTTTTCATTGACAGCCCTCCTTTTCCCACCTCTCCTCCCCCCTTATTTTTCCTTTCTACCTACTGGAACTTTATAATGAGAGACCTATTCAGGTGTAATATTTTCCAATAAGATGAACTCATGAAATATTCTTGGACCAACTTTCTATCTAATAGGTAACACAGAAAAGTAGAGAATGGGCAACGAATATTGTGATTAGTGGGTTTGGACAGTTAGTTTAAAAGAGAGACAGATGAGATCGGGGGAAAGAAAGCCTTCATAGTGCAGAAGAAATTTAAGCTGTTTACTGAAGAGCTAAGTGGGAAAAGGCTCAAGGTTCAAAGTGAATCAGATAATACGGACCTCTGATCCTGAGTGAGTAGAGGTACTGAACGTCCTTCTGAGCTTCAATTAGAGCTTCTCATTCTATCGTGCTTATTTCTTAACTTGCCTTCCTTATTTCTCACCCACTCATATCTCCAAGCCACATATGGGTAATTTCTTCAAATTTATCTAGTGCATGAATTCTGCTGTTTAAACACTTCACTGTGATTTTGATTCAAACAATAAAGTAAAATTAGTTTCTAAAAGTTTTATTGGGTTGTTTTTCAAAGCTACCTCATCACTTTTGGCAACATTGCCAGCTCATTTTTCTGATTACATCTGTTATCTTATGAACATTTCATACATATTTTGTAAATTTATTCTGATAATGTAAATACATAAAGTTTCTGGGGATCATTTCTTATTTTTGCTGACACTTGCCCATGTGATTTATTTTTTTTGTTGGTTTGATGAGCTTTGACTCCAAGTTCATATTTGTTTGAAATTAATCTGTGAGCATCCTGGAGGCCTAACTTGAGGATGCTTTCCTGAAGAGAGTATGTATGCTCCTTTCTGCTGGGATACAGGGGGCACAACCAATCTAGGACTACTTTAGTCTCCTCCGTGTATCCCTGGACTAATGGGATAATCTCAGATTGAGCTCCCATCATTGACACTGGCCTAAGGCTAGTCTACAGGATTCTAGGGTTGGTGGGTAATTTCACAAGTTTCAAGTTGTTTGCTATTATATATGTGCTTTCCTTTGTAGGTAAACTGTGTTTTCAGTCAGGTTACTTGTAAGCTTTTCTCTTTTTCCTTGATATTCTGCACTTACATTATGGTGTATCTAGATGTGACTTTACTTTTCTCCTTCTGTTAGGCTCTTGAAACACAATTTTGAATGGAATACTCTTTGATCCTGGTAATTTCTCCTTTACTATGTCTTTGAATATTGCTTCACCACCACAGCTTCTATTCTCTTTTCCTGAACCTTCTATTTTGGAGCCTCTCAGTATCTCTTGAGTGCTCTTTCATACTGCATTCTGGTAAATTACTCCTGTCTTATTCTCGAGATGTCTGTTTCCTCTTTCACTGGGCCTTCTTAACTTTATCATGTCTATTAGTATTTTATTTTCAAAAATATCTTTGTGTTCTTTTTCATTTCCTTCTGTACTTGGTTTGTTTTCTGCTATTTTAGTATAATTTCTTTTTTCTAAATGGAAGTTATTTCTTTATCTTTTTGCGCATCCTGAGGATATTAACTTTAAAGCCTTTGTCAGACCATTTCATAACATTGTGTAATGAGTTCCTGTTCCTGTGTTTTAATGTTGTATATGGTTTTGCTTTGCCTGGGAAGTTTTGTTCTACCACTTCTTGCTTTTTCTTTTTCTCTGGGTCTCTAGCCTAGAATCAGATTTTTATTGTCCTTTCAGGGCTCCTGTCCCCTGTGATAAGATATTTCAGATCTAGTCACAGAGTCAGTGGGAGGCTTGATTCATTTCCTGTTCTTTAGATTCTGTCTGTGACCTCTTACCTTCCTAGTCCCACAGCTTGTAAAAAACTATAGCCACAGGTGGTCGTTGGTAACAGTTCTCATTTAGCTACCTTTCTGAAGACTGTGTTTATATGGCACCTCCAACTCCTGTCTTCAAACAATGAGCCAGGCTGCAGCTCCCCTTTTCACAGGGAGTACTTTCAACCCTCTTAAATGAGAGGGGCTGAACTAGCAGTCGCTGCCTGCCAGAACTCAGTAGGTCCAAGGCCTCAGTTCTTTTTACTGCTTTGTGGTTTTGTACTCTTTCCACTAGAAAAGAGATATTTATCTCAGTTTTATGTCTGACTACATCTTTTTGCCTCTTTATTTGGTCGATCTTAAACAAATAGACAGCTGGTTATTTTTCCAGCAAAAATGGGCTTATTCAGGATCAGCAAAGAATTGCAGTTGGGGGTCTGCCACCGTGGTGAGCCAGGTGCCAAGTCCCGCAGCACCAAGGGAGGAGAAACTCTTCTATAGAAGGGAAAAGGAAGTTGGGAGGGCTATTGTAAATGGAGTTGGATGTGTAGTGGCTTTTCACTGGCTGAGTTGTGACAGCCTCTCATTGGCTGAGCTTCTTGCAGGTCAAGAAGAGGAAGTCTTTCTTCTTCCTGTTGGGCTCTGCTACCCACATAGGATGTGAAAGCTCTCCCTTTTGGCCTCCCGACTTTAATTTAATGAAGTTTCTGTTCATTAATTTGACAGTTTTAATACTTGAGCATTACTCTGTGTTTGGAATGCAGATGGTTTATTCAAGTGTGGACTCATACCATTTTGGCAAACTCTTACCTTTGTTCTGGAAGCCACTTTTAGACTGTCAGTGTTTACCTTCAGTATTTGGTTTGGTTATACATGCGTTCGAGAGTACAGTTATATCTTTTTGGTGCAGGCGTACTAAATGCCATATCACCCTGGTGTGCCTGGTGCCTGTTGGGCTCTCTCCTGGATTTGTTAAGGCTTTGATTTCTTTGTTCATTCTTAAGTATCATAGATATAGACCCTAAAGATAAGTCTTTCAGGTCTAACAGTGATTTCTGGGGGGAGGTGTGCAGGGGAGTGGTTTCCAAACAGTTTGTTGTTCCTGTGTTCTCACTGTGTTAGTAAGGCTCCCTACCCCTCGCCTTCTAAATAAGCCAAAGGGAGGAGATTAATTTGGTTTAGTTACTGTGACTATCTTGGATTATCTGAGTCAGTTTCACTTAGGGAGAGTTGTGCTTTCAACAATTGTCTCTCTGTTCAGCAAGTTAGAGCAGTGCAATTCTGTGGCTAGAGCAATGGGGAGAAATCAGGTTTAACCACATTGCAGCATTCAGCCAGGAAGCCCCCTTTTACTTGCTGCTGTGAAAGAGTGTCCTGTACAAGACATATGGATTGTGCTACCTCTTTACCCTTCAGCCGTCAAGAGGTGTGTTCTACTTTCAGACCAGTCTACTATCTTGGAAGTCAAGTGGTTCACCCCTGGTTTACACATTGCAACCACAACACTTTTCCTTTTAGAAAGGCTTTGACACTTTCTTTTTGAGATATAGCTTGTTATCCTTTCCTATGATGCTTATTTACTTTCTGGTTTACAGAGCCTCTTGTTTCCCTTCTTGAGCATGTTCCTTTATGATGTCCTTCCTGGCACCATCTTTTCTGGGATGAGTGCCAGGGAGTGGAAGAGGGATGGTAAGGGGGTTGGGGTGGGGAGTGATCAAATAACAACATTATTAACATCATTATAGCAACAGAGTAAACCTTGTAGAGGTTTGGCAGTGTTTCTCCATGGATCACGCTTATCTCCTCCGTTCATCTCAATCTCCTTTGATCCTCGCTATAGCGCTGAGTCAGAAGGGGCAGCACTGTTTTCCCCAGGCTATAGATGAAGGTCCTAAAGCTCACAGAGGAAAAGGGACTTGTTGAAATCAGAGCTAGTAAGTGTCAGAACAAGGCCTAGTGTCCTGTGCTCGTTCCAGCGATTGCTGAGATACCAGCCACACAAAGTGGGGCTCCTATGTAAGAAGGTGGGGGTCCTACAACTAGCACAGACATAATTGAAAATGGCTTAGTTTCTCATTTCCTGAGCCTATGGTAGCTATTTGCAAATGGACACATCTCTGAAAATAGGCATGTCCATTTATCTCCTTTATGTCTCTCTGCCTTGATGGTGTCCGACTTTGATCGTAACCTGGAGTGAAAGACAAGGTGTACTAACTATATTTCTGCCATTTTTCATCATTTTTTGAGTGCTATTATATTTGGAAATTCTGTCTAGCAAAATTGTGCAGCAACTTCTTGTATGAAGAACCTGTGAAAACAACTTTTGGCAGGTAAATATTTACTCTACTGGTAAACTCACCTATTCATCCAGAATTATGTAACGTCCTTCGTTAAATACCCTTTGGTAAGACCTTAAATTCTTGGGAATTACTTTTTCTGTCTGAAAAAGGAGTTGGTGATAAAAAAAAAATCATCTATCAAGCCACTAAACGACATGGAGGAACCTTAAATGCATATTGCTAAGTGAAAGAAGCCAGTCTGAAAAGGCCACATACTGTATGATTCCAACTATACAGCATTCTCGAAAAGGCAAAACTATCGAGACAGCAAAAAAGGTTAGTGGTTGCCAGGACTTCGTGAGGAGGAGCAGGAGGAGGAGGAGGAATGAATAGATGGAGCACAGGGCATTTTTTGCTGAGTGAAACTATTCTGTATGATACAGTAATGGTGGATAGATGACATTATGCATTTCTCAGAACCCATAGAACTATACAACAGAGTGATCTCTAATGTAAACTATGGATTTTGGTTAATAATTATATATCAACATTATTCATCAATTGTAACAAATGTCCTACACGAATGCAAGATATTAATAATAGGGGAAACTGTGTGTTTGGAGGGGAGGAGGTATATGGGAATTCTCTACTTTCTCAATTGTTCTATAAACCTAAAACTGCCCTAAAAAAATAGTCCATTATGGGGCCAGCCCTGTGGTGTAGCTAAGTTCATGTAGTCCACTTTGGCAGCCCAGGGTTCCCCAGTTCGGATCCTGGGTGCAGACCTACTCACCACTCATCAAGTCACGCTGAGGCGGTGTCCCACATAGAAGAGCTACAACTTTACAACTGTGATACACAACTATGTACTGGGGGCTTTGGGGAGAACAAAGAAAAAGAGGAAGTTTGGCAACAGATGTTAGCACAGGGCCAATCTCCTCAAAAAAAAAATAGTCTATTAATTAAAAAAAAAAAGATGGTGTTCCTTGTACCCTACAATACCTGTGGAGACACTAGAAGTCCTTAGAGAGATAAACTACATACATGTGTCTCTGTGTATATATTAAGGTTACAAAGGCTTTGCGTTAGAAATCTCCTTTGTTCATTCCTCTCAATCTTCTGAACAGTTTCCTTTTCTTCAATCTGAAATATCTCTAATCTTGGTCTTAGCTCAAGGGTGAATTTTAAAGGGAATGTGGAATACAATTTCTTTGAATATGAGTTATGAGACTGAGAGAAGAACAAAAACACTGAAATTATTTTCTTGTATTTAGCCCATAGGCATTTTAACACTCATAAATCATAAGTAACTGCAGTTAAACATCCACTTTTGCAAGGTGGAAGTCCCTTCGAAAGACTGTGGTTAAAAAAAAAAAATAAGATGTCCTCCCTTTGGGACAAGTTTGGTTTGGTTCTTTGGTATCTAAAAATTCTTACAGATGTGATACCTACAGTTGTGCAGGAAGAGAGCTTACTTTGAAATTTTATATGAATGAAAATATAATGAATTGAATGTCTTGTAAAACAGATCGTTTTTGTCTGTACTAAGAACATTTTTGGCAGAAGACAATAATTAATCCCAGAAAGTTCACACCTTTCTGCATCCTCATGTCTTGCATGGTATTTAATCTCTTTTGCTTTGAATTGGAACCAGCAGGTACACTAAAATTCTCTAGCAGCGTAATGCCACATAAGGTGACAGTTCTCGTTAGTCAACAATGAGAAGAGGGAAGCTTTCCTAGCAGAGCATTGCACACACAAAAGCCTCCAAGATTACTGGTTATACTGATCAATAAGCAATGTGGTTGTGTGAAAGTGTGTGTGTCTATATTATGTACAGGGGCCTTGTAAGCAACATCTGAAAGACTGATTCTATTACTACGCAAGGGCCAGAGCCACAGGATGCTTTTAACTAAGCAATTTTGATTGACAGAAATTGGCTAATCTTTGTTGGGTGGAATTTGGATTATAAATTTTGCAAGGACGTAATCCCTTGTTCAAAGGAATTATCCCTTGACAGAGGTTGGGCAAACCACGGCTCACTGGCCAAATCTGGCCACAGTCTGTATTTTGTATAGCCCACGGCCTTTTTCTGGTATATGGCCACAAGCGAAGAATAGTTTTTACATTTTTGAAGGGTTAAAAAATGCAATGAAGACAATATGTAGTCCAGAAAGCCTAAAATATTTTTGTCTGACCCTTTATAGAAAAAGTTTGCCAGCCTCTGTCTTAGAAGATGACTTGTAGGTCCAGTCCTGGTTTCCTATAACTAGATTAATTTAATTGGCTCTTATCTCTGCTTCTTCCACAAAGACGGCTAGGATAATTTGCTTAAAGCTTTTTTATCTCCTCTGTTGAAGGCCCTTTAGTGTGTTCCCATTGCTTATACTATTAATGAAGTCTTTGAATTGGCTCGACAATTAGCATCCTCCTCTCAACCCAAGTCCTGACCAAAATGTTAAATAGGACAAAGGGGTGGTAGATGAAGGCCAAACATTGCCTTCCTCACTGCTAAAGGCTAAGTTTAGAGGTGTCGCTTTGTGTAAGGGCCAAATGGACTGTACTTACCCCTAAGCAGTGAGGGACCAGGGCAGGACTCTTTGTGTGAGGAGAAGGAGATGGTATGTGCCCCTGTGGGCAGCTTCTTGAAGGGAGGGGGGAAAAGGCAGAGCTCCACTGAGCATTCTCAGTTAATTCTTAAATTTACCAATGGCACAGGTCAGTCTTCCTCCAAAAAAGAGGAAATGAGTAAATGGATAAAGAGAAACCAGGGGTCAAAGGCTATGCGTGCTTGATCCACTTTGAAGAAAAACTCAGGAGTAAGGAAGAAGTACTTCTCCCTAAAATAGTAATCTTCAAATCCTGAACTTGGCCTGCATGTCATTCCTCCCTTATTTTCCCCCAGTCCACCTCTCCGATTTCACCTCTCAGTAGTTCTTCCTTTACTTCAGCGAATAACTCCATTAAATATGGTTTGCTAGGGCTGTTCTCTGTATCTTGACTCTTGCAATATTCCTGGTTAGTGACGTCCTTCTTCTGTAATTGGTATCCATTCTTGGCATAAAACCCAGTCCAGAATTCACTCCTTCCAGGGACTCTTTGCTGTTTAAACTGCACGATGTTGCTCTATCCTTTATCTTCTATTGTGCATCCTTCCACTTCCTAAATTTTCATTTTAATATGGTAGTATGTTTTAGTAACAATACCTGTGGATTAAGCATTGGTGGTTTCATAGCCATCACTTATCAAGCATTTATTGTATGTTAGGCACGATGCTGAGTGCTTTTAACACTTCTCATTTAATGTTCACAGTAGTCCTAATGAAGTAGATCATAAGGAGACCACACATTTTGAAATATGATGTGCTGTGCAAATATGAGGACTGTTACTTCACAAGATTATGGATCAGTTTCCTAAGATGTTTACATATATTTTTCTTTTCTCAATAAATTTCAAAGTTCTCAAGGAAAGAGGCTCTTCCTGTTTTGTGGTTTCCATTGCATTTAGCACATTGTTCTGAAGAAAAATAGATATTTAATATATTTTTATCTCCAGTACAATAAAATTAATAATAAAAGGGATAAATAAAAATAACATTACTCATTTTTAATATGTTCTACAACCAGCTAGGAATTAATGGTGTAGCAGAGGAAAGGAATAAATCTTGAAAATAAAATCAGTGAAAGCTGTGTAGATTTTTCTTCTTCAGCTTGTTAATATGCAAAATGTCAAACATATGCAAGTGCAGAAAGAAAAATAAAATGATCTCTCATAATCTGCCATTCTGCTTCAACTCTTAGCAACTCATGGTCAACTTTTTATCTATACCTCACCCAACATAGATTAATTTGAAGGAAATTTCAGGCATTATATCGGCTTCTGTGGATATTTCAGTACATCTTTGTAAAAGATGAGGACTCATTTTAAAAACAAAATGACAATTGCATTATTGTCCCAAAATTTAATGATAATTCTTTAATATCAGTTATCCAGTTAATGATTGAATTTCTTCAGTCACGCACAATTTATTTTAAGGTTAGTTTGCTTCAGGTTCTGAATAAGATCAGTACAGCGTAATTGGCTGACATGTTGCTTAAATCTCTTTTAATGCATAGGTTGATTCTCTTCTCTCTCTTTCTCCTCCTTGAAATGTATTATTTTTTTTAAGGAGGTTGGGTCATATGACTTTGGATTCTCGCAGTGTGGACTTTGCTAATTTCATCCCATAGGGTCCTTTAACATGTTTTTTTGTTCCCCGTATCCCTGCAAATTGATGGTAATATCCAGAGGCTTGATCAGATTCAGGTTCAAATATTTTATCAAGAATGTTTAAGTGGTACTAAGTACTTCTATTAGGTATTCTTGTTTCTCTTTTGTGATGTCAGCAGCCATTGGTAATCATTGCCTAATCCATTAACTCATTAGGGATTATAAAATGGTGGTATTCTAATTTACCGTTCCTTCTTTATTTATCTGCTGGGATTCTTCTCTAAAGAGAAATAGCACTGCATTAACTGTAAGGCTACTCTGAAATACATTGATCTACTTGGAGGTAAATACTTAATGCATTCTTTTGACTTACTATTTTTTCAAAATGAATCATTTTCCTAACATCCTCCGAGGGTGACCAACAAGATCTTTTTCTTGGGAATCATTATAAACTTGTGAATTTACATATATTTGTGTTTCAATTAGTTACAATATTATTCTTATTGATGCTCAAAATTTCCTATCTTTGGGCAATGAGAACTTAAACAATGTGGTTCCTGTGTCCTTTTAGTAATTTTGATAACTTTCTTGCTTTCTAGTCTGACAAGATTTTCCAGACTGATCCGGAGCATTTTCTTGCCAAGATCTGAAATCAATCTTCTCTCCAAAAAGCCTTGGTTCCTTTTAGTGGAAAATAATGCTAAGAGATCATGATCTGGGAGATGGGATGTTAATTACTACCAGATTGGTCATTGTGTGTAGGTTTATTTAGATAGTCAAGTGAGGAAATGTATTTTTTTAAAATAGTCTTTATCTCTTTTCCCAGGACAAATACCTCATTCTGTAAAACACTAGCATACTCATTTTCTTTACAATTCACAAACAGTCAGAATAATATCAACACTACCATCCTCACTATGATTATTGGAAACAGTTTAAGGTTTTTGTTTGTTTGTTTGTTTTTTACAGTTCTTTCTGTCCTTAAAGTAAATATTTCTAGGAATATACAACTAAATAATTCCTTTCTGTGTAGTTATACCATCAACTCAAGAGTCAGTTTCATTCATTTCAAATTTTAAGAAATTGTCTTTTATTATAAAATTGATTTAGTTTTATAATTACATACAATATTTACATGGTTCCAAAGTTAACTGTGTAAAAACAAGATATATTCAGGAAAATCTAGCCTCTATCCTGTGTCCTTTGCCCTATTTTCTCCCTCTAAGTAACCACCAAACATTTTTGTGATTTATCTTTCCATTTTTAAGTAAGTGTGTGTGTGTATTTGTATTGTCCCTTTACTTAGATAAATAGTAAAATAATTTACATGTTGTTCTCTACCTTGCCTTTTTCTTTTTTACTGTACAGTATCTGTACAGTATGGGAATCACTACATAGAAATATGAAGAGAGATTCCTTACTCCTTTTCACAACTGCATAGTGCTCCAGTGTGTGAATATTCCATAGTATATTAAATCAGTCTGTTATTGCTGGACATTTTCACTTTTTTTGCTGTTACAAAAAGTACTGTCATAGATAGCCTTGTAAAAAGTCCTTTTGTATTTTTGCCAGGGCATCTTTGGGGTAGATTCCCAGAAAAAGAGTACTGGGTCAAAGACTAAATGCAGTTGTGTTTTTGATTAATAGTGTGAAATTCCTCTCCAGAAGGATTGATATAGTCTGCATTCCTATCAGCAATATGTGAAAATGCCTGTTTCCCTATAGCCTTGCCCACTGTATATTTTGCCCCCTTTTGGATTTTTGCTGAAATTTGTATCTCATTTAGTTTTAAATGGTTATTATCTTATTAGGAGAAATATTGATCATTTCTTCAAATGAGTAAGGGCCATATGAATTTCTGTTTGGGTGAACTGTCTTTCCATATCTCTGGCCCATTTGTTTTTCCTTTAGAGTTGATTTTTTTTCTTTCTATATATAGAAACTTTCTCTACATTTAGGAGACTAAAATAATTTGTAAATGTATTTTCCCAGAATATCATTTGTCATTTGACCTGGCTTAGGTTGTTGAATGTTTTGTGCCATAAAAATATTTTTTATGAAATTTATCAGTCTTTTAATTATGTTACTGGATTATGTGTCATAGGGAAAATTTCCCCACTTTGGGTAATAAAGCTCTTTACCCATGCTTCCTTGAGTACTTTTATGATATATTTTTTTACATTTTAAGTCTCTGATGGGATTTATGCCACTGCATAGTTGAGGAATGGATCAACTTTTGTACTTGTAGCTCTAATGATCACAACAGACTTTATTTAAAAGTCCATTTCCTTACTGATTTCTTGGCCATTTTTCTTTATACTCTAAAATTCCATAAGCAATTAAATGTGTCTGGATTTTCTGTTCTATTTCACTGATTTGTATGTCTATTCAAACATCAATAACATACCAATTTAAGTACTGAGGCTTTATGATTTATTTTAGTATCTGGTTGTGCTATGTCTCCTTCATTATTCTTTTTCAGGTTATTCTGACTAAATTTGCTTGTTTTTATTTCTTCTAATGCATTTTGAAAACAACTATCTAACTCCAGGAAAAGTGGTATTTTTATTGAAATTGTGTTCTATTTAGAAATTAACTGAGGGAGAACGTTCACCTTTATGATGTTGAGTCTTCCTGTCCAAGAATGTTGTATGTATTTTCATTTGTTCAAGTCTAGTTTTGAGTTTTTCAGAAATATTTTATAGTTTTGTTCATAGGTTTTAGACATTTCTTGCTAAATTTATGCCTAGGCCTGGTCTCTTTCTCCTCCCTCCTGCTTTTGTAAATGAAGACTTTTTTTGTTATATTTTCTAAGTTGGGAGTGTATAAAAGAATGCTATTGATTTTTGTATGTTGACTTTTTTATAACTTGCTATTTTCTAAATTCTTTTATGTTTGCAGTAACTTTCCATCAATTTGGGGGTTTTGACAGATGTATAATTATATCATCTGTAAATAAAGAGGTGTTACTTCTTCCTTTTCAATTCTTATGCCTGTAATTGCTGTCTCCTGTCTCCTCGTGTTAATTTATACCTCCAACAAAGTGTTAAATAATTATCAAGAAAGAGAGGATTTTTTAACTTGTTTCTAATTTCAGTAGGAAAGTCTCTAGTCTATCTCCTTTAAGTAAGATGTTGCCTTATCATATTAAGGAAGCATCCATCAATTCATATTTTATTGAGCATTAGTATAATGAATTGTTGAATGATTTTTCTGAACCTATGGAGTTGATTGTATGAGTTTTTTCCTTAGCTTTACTAATGTAATGGATTATGTTACTAGATTCCCTAGAATCTTAGAATAAACCCACTTAGACATGATGTGTTTATTTGCTATTGTAATCTTGGCTAACACATGTTTAATATTTTTGTATTGATAACCATAGTGAGACTGGTCTGTAATTTTCTTTTTTGGTGCAGTCTTCATGTTTTTGGATCAGCATTAAACTTTAAAATTTGGAAGTTTCCTTCTTTTACTATATTCTAGAATCATCTAATTGGGGTTATCTGATCTTTAAAGTTTTGGTGGAAATCTCTTGTAAAAACATCTGAATCTAATAGTTTTTGTTTTGGTGAGGTGTGGAGAGGGTGCTTTTCAAGAATTTCCTCTATTTCTTGTATGGAGATTAGACCACTCAGACTTTGTTTCTCTCCTAGGGCAATGTGGTGTTTTAAAATACAGTTTTAATTATTATTTGGATATGACAAAGCCAACAGATCAGATGACTACTACTGAAAAATAGTTTTTTATAGCAAACTCTGGATGGGGCAGTCCTTCCAGGATCAGCAAAGCCCCAGATGTCAAAGCGTCACAATGTAGAAAATAAAAGATATAAATATAATAATATAAATGGTAAATTGTATTTTCTGGAAAATATCAGTTTAACACAGGTTTTCAAATTTATTTGCAAAGAGTTGTGCATAGTGGTGTTGATTTTGATAGTCATTTCCCATTTGTCATTTGTTTATTTTGATTTTCCTTCCCCTTCCCTCCACTTTTGAATTAGGTTTGCTTTGGTTTGTTTTGTTCTATTTTAAAGAACTAGCTTTTATATTCATTTATTACTTTTACTTTTTCCCTGAAAAACTAATTTTAGATTTTATCTTATTCTTCTCCTTTTTTGGAGGAAAGGGATGATAATTCATTTGTTCACTTGAATGAATAGCTATTTGAGTTAGATGTTTAATTTATTTTCAGTTTTATTGATATGTATTTATGCTATACATTTTCCTCTGATAATTGCTTTAGCCCTATCTTGCAGTTTCGGATATGCTGTGTATTCATTATTATTAACAGAAAGTTCTGTGATTGGTTTTATATTTCTCTTTTGATCCAAGTTGTTTAAAAGCGTATATTTAATTTTCAGAGAGAAAGCTCTTTTTGTTTTTATTAACATTTTGGTCATAGAATATTGTATTAGTTCTAATTTTGGTATCAGTTGACCATTTCTAGTGGCCTAAGATATGGCAATTTTCATAAATGTTATGTTCACCCTTGAAAAGAAAAGATATTTCTATTATTGGGGTTTGGAGTTTGATATGTATCTATGAGGCTTCTTGTTGTTATTTAGGTGCTCTCTATTCCTACAAGTTTTTTTTAATCAACTTAATCCTAGATTGAGAGAGGTATGTTAAATCCTTAATTTTTTCTGAGATGTTTTTATCTATTCTCTTTGAATATTCTGTAGTTTCTACTTTATGAAAGATTTTTGCTGTGTCACTGGGAACAGAAATTTTAATCATTACTATGCTTTCATTGTGACTCTTAACTTTAGCATTTTCAATTATCCTTTTTTCCTTTAGTGCTTTTTTCCCTGAAGTTTTCCTTTTGAGATATGAACATTGTGACCACTGCATTTTGTTTATTTGCGTTTTCCTGGTATTCATTGTTCATCCTTTTATTTTTAACCTTTCTGAATCTCTCCCACTTAAAATTTTAGATGTGTTTCTTATATACAGCATAGTCCTGTATTTTGCTATTTTAGGCAATCTGAGATATATAGGTTTCAATTCCATATTGTTTTATGCACAAACACATACACATATGTATAAAATATTCCACTATATTGTATATATATATTTTTTCTTTGGTATTTATTGGTATCTCTCCCTTTCTTTTGTATTTTTATTTATATAGAAAGGTTTAAACTTTGTTCAAACAACTAGATGTATACAAATAAATTTTACTTCCAACTAAATTTCTATTAGATAATCAATGAGTTTATTCTATTTTTCATATAATCTCCCCATTCTTTCCTAATATTTGGTACTTGCATTCTCTCTATATTGTCAGACTATACAGCCATTACTTAATATACAGTCTCCTTTATAACTATTATTTAATTTTAGTTCTTAGTTCTTCAAATATGTTTAATGCTCACCACTAGTCTTTATATCAATATTTGTCTTGTCATTTTGATTTTCTGAAGTTTAATCTCTAACAGCTTCTTCATGAAGGAGTCTTGGGAATAATGTTTCCTGATCTCTTGCTTATGCATAACAATTTGTGACCTTTATACTTGAAGGCCAACTTATTTGCATATAAAATCCTTGGCTTGCAGCTTAATGCATTTCAATAAAGCAAATACCTGTGTTCCTAATCACAACTTTTCTTTTCTCCTCTAAGATTAATCACTACCATGTGTTTCTGGTAACTTTTCATGCCTTTTCTTTATAGTTTTACCAATTAAGTTTATGTTCCTACACATAATAGTTTTGACTTTCTAAAACTTTGTAGAAATGAAACCATGTACTATGTATTCTTTTCTGACTTTTTTTAAACTTAACATCACATTTGTGAGATTCATTCACATTGTTGTAATTCATTCATTTTTATTGCTGTATAGTATTCTATATACTGAATGTGCAATAGTTCATCCATTATATTGTTGATGAATATTTGGATATTTTAAATTATGCTGTTTTAAACATTCTTGCGCATATTTCTCAGGATGCAATTGGCTGGAGTGGATTTCCAGAGTCATAGAGTGTGTGTAACTTCTACTTGATTAGATAAGAATTTTTCCAAAGTGGTTGTAACAATTTACATTTTCACCAGTAGTCTGGGATAGGCTTTGGAGTTGGAAGAAGACTTGGAAAGCATCTTTTCCCACTCTTTATTTTAAATATGATAAAAATGAATTTTTGCTAGTTTGAGAATGACGCATGTGAAATTCCACTGCTGGTATGGACCAAGTTGGGTGTGGATTCCTGATCTTTTGATTTTTTTTCACTTTAGTGTTCTTTCTGACATTTTGACAAGAAAGAAATAGACTGAAAGATGATTGAAACAGGTGCAAAATCTCAAGAAGTCTTATACTTTGGGCCATGCAGCAGCTTGAGTTACACATAGCTCAAATGTGCTATAAAGTGTCACTATTATGGAAATGTACAATATTGATATTGTGATAAACCCGAATCATTAAAAAAAAGTTGATTTGGTATTGTACACTCTGTTTATAAAGGCAAACAAATACAGAATGCATTTTAGAAAGTTTCATAAAAAGATTATAATTGAAATATTATGCTTAAAGGAGAAAGATTTTAATGGCTGAATATTTTACTTCATGTAAAGTACTGCACTATCAAAAGATTTGGGTAAATTAGGTATAACTCTAATATTTGATGTTTTGTGGTGTTTGCTTATTTCATATGTTATTTCTCTAAGTTATAGATTATTCTACAATAGAATAACATCTTTTATTTCTCTTATTTTTCTCTTATCACTTTGCATAATACATGTTATGCAGTAGGCACTTAATTATTGAATATTTGATTCTTTCAATGTTTTCCCACACAGCATGTAGCAAGTCTAGAGTCAAAATTGGGAGAGTGACTAGAATTAGAGTTGAGCTTCCTAATATTTCTGAGGAGAGTTGAAAGTAGTATAGAAGGTATCTCAGTAATTGTGAATATAAGTTGAGAAAACATGTTTTTGTAACCGAATGGCTATTTTTGTATGAAATCAGGGATTGAGAAAAGTAGTTATCATGCTGTAATTCTCTTATGACTCTCATTTAGTACAGGATAATTAATAATGTAAACAATCAGTAGAAAACTCAGAAGAAATTATTTAGAAGGATCAGGTCACTTCTCAAAGTATGTCCTTATAGCCCAGGAATGCTTCAAATCAAAGTTCAATGAACCTGAAGAGTAGGTGAGTTTAACAAAAAAAAAAAACAATGACCAAAACCCTTTCAGGCTTTACAAAATATGGCAGAACCTGGCATGTGGATTTCCCAGCTAATGAGCATATGCCATGAATTGCTGTGGCTCTTGTCCAAAGAAGCTGCAGTGAGTGACAAGTAGGAAAGCATTCCCTTCTTATCAGACCAGGGACAACAGCAGCTGTAATTACAACATTCTGTCAGCTGTCTGTGGAAATGAATTTCTGCTTAGTGCTGTGCAGAGAAGCCTATTGTGTCGATTTGGGGATTTTTAAATCGTACTTGGGGAAAATTGTTTTGGAAGAAACAAGGAATTATTTTCCTTAAATGTGACCCGTGGGGTTTATGGCTTTTGTAGGATTATCAGTTTCATTATTTCATGCTCCACTGAAAATGAGTATCTTCTTTGCTCACCTTTGTTCTATTTGACCTTAAATATTTATGTAAGTATATAAATGTTTTACTTCGTTAATAAAAGCTGAAGAACAAGCATACACATCTCAACTGGCTTGTAGCAATATCTAATGTCTCTATATATTCATAATTATATACTTATGTTGATATATATTCATAAGGTGACTTACAATTTATATAAAATATATAATGTAAATGCTCATATGTATGTGTAATATATATATATATATATATTTTTTTTTTTGTTTGTTTGTTTTTTTCTGTCAGCAGCCCATTAGGGCATATGAAGAAGCATTTTGGTTACCTACCAGTGATGTATTAGTAAATATTTAACAATGGGTTTTTGGAGAAAAATTGAACCCTGACTTTTAGCATTTACCTACTTCCATGGTGTAAATACTCTAACCACGGCCTAATTTAAACCACCAAAGCTCTTTGCTATTGAATATGGAGTAGAGAAAAGATGCTGACTCCAGGACACCTTATGTCTATGTTTTTCAGCTGAGAAAACTGAAACGTGACAAAGTGATGTGATTTGTTAAAAGTAATAGAATTCATATGTTAAAGAACCTTACTTAAACCCAGGTTATTTTATTTCTCCAAATACCTTTCTTTCCATTAATCTGTGTGATTCCCTTATACAATAAATTCCTAAAGTAGAAGAATAGCACCTTTATCTTCTTGACATTGCCCCCCCCATATACTTATTCTTTTAGTATGAGTGTGTCCTATGCAATATTATAAACAGAGTACAATAATTGGGACAAATGTATATTACAAATTTTTTGTTGTTTATCTGAAATTCAAATTTAACTGGGTGTCCTGCATTTTATCTGGCAACCCTAGCTGCACCTTATATAAGCAGTGTTTAAACTAGAATAACAAAGGCCATTGTATGCTGAAGGGAGAGAATAAACAAAGGCATAGGGGGGAATTGAATGTAGTGTGCTCATGTAACCCCAAGGAAACTCACATGGCAGAAAAGAACTGTCTGTAAAAGCTCCTTGAGACCAGGAATTATGACTTATTCACATCAGGACTCAGCCCAGTGCCTGATTACCATAGAGTGGGTGATCAATAAGTATTCAATGTTTAAAAGCACAATTGCTCTGTAGCAGAGAGAAATAAGGCTGGGGCTGTGGAGTGAGGCCAGATTGTGGAGGGCTTTAAAAGCTGGGAAGTAGGGGTTTGGAGGAGGTGAAGCTGAGGGTCAGGTTGAGTAAGATTGATCAGAATCTCAAGTAACCAATTTAACCAGTTCAACTAGAACCCTTAAAAGTATTCCCACTTCCATGCCCAGAAAATACCAAATTTTTCTAATACTTCTGTTGTCTTTGTTTGTGTTGACAAAGAAAGAAGCAGGGGGGAAAATGAAGTTTTTAGGATAATGAAAGGACAGAGAAAGTTGTAAGCACATCTTCACTTAGTATTGTAGGATCATTTCACAGTGTTCCTTCCAAAGTGCCTCATAAGCAAGATGGATGAGCTTCATTCTGTCTTAGGTTTAGACATGTCGGAAAGACTGGTGAAACATTTCAAGGAAGAGAAATATGACATGCACATACCAATTCTGAGGCCAGCCCTGTGTCTGTCACTCAGACTGTCCTTGGGTCCTGCCCCAGGCACTATGCTGAGGCCTGGCAGGAAGCAGAGGGCAGGGATGAGAGAAGACTTGACTAAGGTTTTGTGAGTGCTGAGTGCGTTGTTGAGTGCCAGTGACGGGCAGAGGCATTGCTGCAGTTTTGGCAGTGACTGGCAGTCATGACTTTGGTACACATGATGCTCTCAGCAGTCTTGATGTGGCAGTCTTGGGTGGCATCAGCAGAGGCAGTTTCCCAGCTTGGTGGCAGCATCAGCATTTCAAGACAGTGTAAGTACTGGGTTGGGTATCAGCAGATACAGGAAGCATCACTTTGGTGAGCTGGAGATGAAGATGAGGAAAATGGAAAACTCAGTCACCTAGGCATCAGTTAAAGGGACTGGTTCATGGGGCACAGAGGAGCCACACCCTGAGAATCATATTACGAAGAATTTGAGATAAGCTTGTGCTCTTGCAGAGAAGGCACTGTGAGAGACAGAAAAATTTGACTTGTATCTCTCTGACCTGTCCTCTATCCATTCTGCCCCACCCTGGTGGACTGCCATGTCCTGAGCATCATGGAGTGCAGGAATGGTTTAGCCTGTGTTGCTGATTGAATATATTCTAAACTTGACGCATTCAAATAAGTCAGCGTTGTTCATGCTGAGGTCCACAGTACACTTGTTTCACATGGGTCATAGTTACCTGTTACCTCTAAAAGGGAACCACTATGTAAATAACCGTGAGGATTCATGAGTTAAACAAAATAAACAGTTTTCTCAATGGTAAGACTTCTCAGAACCTTAAAATGCTAAAATATTCATTATAAGTATCCAAGAGGCAGACTTAGAATTAGTATTTTCCAAACTTAACTAACCACTCATTTTTTTTTCCTGTGGTGCCTCTTTTAAGACCAGTGTACACCTTAGGAAAATGTTCTTCTTTCTACTCATGATGATATGCAAGTTATGGGTTCCTTGGAAAATCACTCCGGGGACACAGTTGCTTTGTTTGTTTTCTGTGTGAATCTTATATTGGTGAATTGTTTCAGTGGGCAGAGGGTAGCATTATTTAATTGCATGCTCACACATTTTCAAGTGTACCTAGCTGCTCCTAGGCCCTTGTCTCATGAGTGAAAAGAGCATCAGTGTATTTGCCACTGGAAGACACACTGTGTTTGCACACATTGGATCCAAGATTTCTCTTTTTATGGGCTTGTGAGAAGTAGAAAGGAGCCTTCAAGGTTGACCATGTCCAGGGAATGTCAGAGCGCTTGCTAGTTGTTTATTGTCTGTCATCGTTTTACTGCTGGAGAAGGGATCTGTTCTTTTGCACCTTTCAGAGATCTTTCCCTTCATCCTCTATTATCTCAAATGTAATGTACTGCATTCTCTCTCTTTTTTTTTTCAGTCTGAAATCATTTTGGGCTGAGCAATGACGAAGATTTGTGAAATTTAACAGGTAGTTATTTGTCAAATAACAAATTCTTCAAAATTGACCTACCTGGCTACTTGTCTTTGTCTTCTGACATACAAAAAATAAGCAAAAACAAAGAAGACTCTGACAAAGATATGTCTTCACTTAGAATTAATAACTGTTAATATCTTCTCATATTTTCATGTATATGAAATAGAGATAAAGTTTACTTCAACCCCACCCTCAATTCCTTTGATCTCATTCTCCCTTTCCAGTCTCAAAACTAACCATTATCAAGGTAATGAGCACCCTTCTGGTTTTATACTTTTTCACACATATGTGTATTCATAACATCCATACATAATGCATATATAAATACACATAAATGCTATATATATATATATATATATATGCCCGTAAATGGTATATTTTTATGCATTTTTTTTTTTACCAATTTATAAGACTATATACTAGATTTAGTTGTTTCTTTTAATACCTGAATAACATTTTATCTTGTATATCACTTTTGGACATGAGTGTTGTATGTAGTTCCCCCCCACCCCAATTACAAGTTTTGCTTGAATAAACATTTTTTTCATGTGCACTTCTGTGACAGTTCCTTGATGTCACACCTCCAGCGTCATTGTCATGGATATAGGTATAGGATATGAGGTATATTCGTGTTTTTCCTGGACACGGCTGACTGCATCCCAAGGTGGCTGTAACAGTTTTCATTTCCTTCAGCCAACTATGAGAGTACCATTTTTGCTAAATTCTTGCCAACACTTTATTATGTTAAACAATTTTACTACTGTGATAGTAGAAAAATTATATATCTGTGCTATTTTAATTTGAATTTCCCTAATACCAAGAGATAATTAGCATCTTTTCACATTTGTATTTTGAGTTACCGTTTTGGGAATTGCTTGTTCTTACATTTTGCCCATTTTATCATTGTGATTTTTGTCTTTTTCTCATTGATTAGTTGAAGTTCTTTATATATTCAGGATATTATTTCTTTGTTGGATAATACATTGCAAATATCTCCTCTGGCTGATATTTTAACTTTACATTAAAATTAAAAATGTTTATTTAAAATTTTAAATTAAATGTTCTTAATGTGTCTTGTTTAATCAATTCTAATGTCATAAATGTACTTTCCAAAATTTCAGAGGCTTGTTTCTTACATTTAGATATTTAATGTATCTGGGACTAAGTTTTGTTTCTGTTGTGAAATAGTAAATTTAATTTTTTTTCCTTAGGGTCACTTTTGCTAATATAATTTATTATAAACTCTGTATTTTCCTCACTGATTCATTCACCATATAAATTATGTACCACGTTCTCCTGTATTTATAGGTCAGTTTCTGGGCTCTCTCTTCTAGTCCACTGATTTATTTGACAATTATGATATCAACACTGTACCATTTTAATTAGTATAGCTTTACATTTGGTGGGCAAGAACCTTTTCTTTTTCTCAAAGTTGTTTTAGCTATTCTGTTCTTTTACTTTACATATGAACTTTAGAATCAGTGTAAGTTCTATGAAAATGTCATTGTGATTTTCTTTGGAGTTGCATTAAATTTTAGGTCATTTTGGGGAGAAAGTATTTTTAGTATGCCGAGTCTCCCAGTCACTCAGGTCTTTCTGACTTTCAAAGAGTTTCATTGTTTTGTCTAAAATGGTCTCATACATTTTTTGTTAGGATTTTCATAGACTAAAAAAATGCAGCTACTGTGAATGGAATCCTTTTCCTTTGTTTTTTCCTAAGTAGCTATTACTGGCATAAACAAAACACTATTGATTTTTGAATTTTGATCTGTGTCTAGAAACCTTACTAAACTGTCTCATCGGTTTTTATAATTTTTTCTTTTGGGGGTTCTTTGGAAAAGAATCCAAATAATGACAGTATTTAAATTCTTTCTGTGATGAAGACCAGTGTTTTTCCTCTATTATCCTTCTTCCTCTGGAAGACAGCCTTGTATTTTAACTGGGCATATGGCTATAGGATAAAACCTACATTTCCCAGGCTCTCTTATACTTAGGTATGGCCATATGATTAGTTTTAATCACAGGATGTAACCAAAAGGAGTGTATGCAACTTCAGAGAATTTAAAGGGAAAATAGAACCTCGTACGACCTTTTCCTTGTATGGAATACAGAAGTGATGGCTGGTGCTAGAGCATTCATCTTGGACCATGAAGTGAAAACCATATGTTGAGGATGGCAGAACAACAAGAAAGAGAGATTCTGAATCCCTGATGATTGTCAGTCTTTACAATTAGCCCAGGCCACTGAGGTTTACAGGCGGGGAAACCCCCCCTCCCCCCCACAAACCAAACTGCTATATTAATTCTTCCGGATTTCTGTTACTTGCAAAAGAACCTATTCTTTCCAATCCTTGTATCTTTTTTTCCCTCATCTTGCTTCTGGTTTTGGCTAGGCCCTTCGGCACAGTGTTTCATAGTGGAGCCGGCCTTAATATACTCTTGAATTTAATGGGAATATATCTAAAGTACCACCATATGTATTATGTTTGTTATATGGCTTTAGCAGATAATCTTTATTAAGTTTTGGAAATGCCATTCTATTCCTAGTTTCCTAGGAGTTTTAAGAAGTCATATATAGGAGTAAATTTTTCAAATGCTTTTTTTCTTTTAGTGTCTGCTGAAATAACCTACATTTTTTTTCTCCTGTAATCCGTTAATGTAATAAAGTGTGTTGATAAATATCCTAAAGTGAAATCATCCTGTCATTCTTAGGATAAATTTCCTGTGGTAATGATGCATTTTTATTTAAAAAATAACTTTTGATTTCAATTTTCTAACATTTTATTTAAGATGTTATGGACCTCTGTTCATTTTATATGAACAGTTTTTATGTGATAGAGATCATCTATTCCTTGGAAATTCAGTAAAATTAAACTGTAAAGGTGTTTTATTTCATACAGAAGGAAATTTTTGAATACTATATCAATGTCCTTAATTATTGATCTATTTGGGTGTCCATTTCCTCTCGGATCAGTTTTCTGTCTCTGTCTCTAGATAGCTAGATAGACATGGACTATATCTAACTCTAGAAAAAAAATATTCCTTCTTGATTTTTCAGATTTATTGGCTTTATTTTTATTGTATATCTTATGACTCTTTTAAATCTCGGAAGTATCTTTTTAATATTTTAGTGGCTACATTTGAAGTTAAATTATTCTGTTGAATGATCATTATCCATTGGGGAAGGGACATTTGCCATATTGGGGTTCCCCAATTTTCAGTTTAAAAATTAAATGTTGACATTTTCTTGAAGGAAAATGTAATCACTGTTACAAAAAGAAGGTAGTGAAAATCTGGCTGTAGTATGAGTGAATTGCTATGCATTTTAGGCAATATTAGTTAAATTAATAAAGAAGAAACCCAAAGTTCAAAGCAAGAGTTGAGTTGGCATATAATACCTTCTCAATCTTGTTCTCTCTCTGAACTATTTACCCCAATAGCTGTTAACTTAACTTGAAGACTTAACCTGGAGATAGGTAACTTCAAGTTAACCACCAGTGAAGAAGTTGACTTATCAGTTGGTATGCCATGCGATGTTGTATACCCAAAATTCTTCACAGGCATGCCATTAGATGCTAATCAATATGAAAATGTATTTTTGCCAATATTGTCATGATGATGTCTATCAGACGGATAGTTGAACTGGCTTAGTTAGGTGATAAGGTGTGGTGCTGGCTACAACTTCTTTTATCTAACAGGTAATAAGGGGCACAGCATATGGACAAGAGGGATGACATGTTTACTGAAGCAAAGTGCAGAGTATTAAATGCTGAAACAGCCTCCCAACTGGCACCCACCTCCATGCTTGCTCCTCACTCCCCATGGTACATCTTTCAAAGACCAAATAGATCAATCTTTCTAAGGCAAAAATCAGATTATGTTACTTTGCTGCTTAAAATCCTCCAATGACTTCTCTCTGTGTCCAGAAGAATATCAAACTCCTTACTTATGGCCTAAAAGGCCACAATACTTGCCACTGCCTACCTCACTAACCTCAACCTTTCTGCACTACGTTTTGTTTACTATTCCTGCCATGCTGGCCTTCTTTCTGTTCTTGAAGTATGTCAAGTTTATTCCCTTCTTGGGCCTAGTTCTTAATGTTCCTTCTGCATAGGACACTCTTCAGAACTACTCATGTCTGGCTTCCCAACTTAAATGTGACATCTTCAGAGACGCCTTCCCTGTCGACCCCACATAGGCCCCCATTACTCTATCTCACTACTGTATGTGTGATGGAAGACAGCAACAGACAGTTGGAGGAGGTAAACTTTCTTTGGTGGGGACAGTTATGGAATTTAAAGGAGACAAGAACACCTGTTTTCAGATGTCGGCTTGGCTTTTCAGGGCCCCTGAGTTCACATTTGGATGTACAGAGTGAATGATACCACCCGTGTGAATGGATAAGGGAGGTCTAACCCTGGACCTTTGATGACATTCTGCTCAGCACTTTTCAGTACTCGAAAAATCTTTTCTTGGTTTGCTTTCTTATGTATTGGCACTCCATGCTAAAATGTAAGCTCCTTGAGGGCAGAGTCTCTGGGGCCTATTCATACTGTAACCCATGTACCCAGACTGCATCTGAGAGGTGTTCAGTAGGTATTTGTCCTCTGCTGATCGACTGAACAACCTGGTCTCCACTACCTCCCATTTCACTCGCTCTTCCAGAAATCTTTTTGAGTTTTCAATCCAAATGTAAGTTCTCCCTTCTTTGAAACCTTGTACCTACCCTCTAATGACCTCATGTTCTTCCTGTATTCTCACTATTTCTGTTAATTTCCTTTCTGCTGCACTAAGGAGTAAACTTCTAAAGGGCAAGGATAACGTCTTAACTGTTTTCATATCCTACAACACTTAGCACTATGCCTTGTGCACCTTTACTATTAGTGCATTAATATTTTATTGAATGAAAGCAGTACTAATTTTCTACTAGGTTAGGCTTTTAAATTTTGAACTGTGAATTTTTGAGTTATATCCTCCTTATGTTGAATGGGAGTAGCAGTTTTCCTTTGAAAACTGTAATTGTTTCTGATCTGGCCTCATTCCTTGTGTTTTCTTTGCCCAGACATGCTCCATTAAGAAATTGCAAACTGGCAGCCTGTAGATATGTTTACTTTGGCTCTCACAAGATTTTTAAATTTTTGAATTAGCTGCTATCATCTCAAAATTAGATTTCACAGGATTTTTTGGACTTTTGGCTTTCCTGAAAAATAGGACCATCTGGCAGCCCTGGGTCCACATACCGTTACAATTGCTGAAAGCGCTCATGTGCTCTGGTTCACCATGGTCTCCTCTGGACTTGCCTCATTTGTTTCTAGTTCATGCTTCGACTCTTCACATATTGGAGTTTGAGACTCAAGTTTTATCCTATTTCTACAATATCTACGTCATTTTAATCAGTGACAATCCAAAAGGAAGTACCTAAAAACGTCTGCAATCCAATCTAGCCCTGTTTGAGTCCCAAGTCTGAAGTGTTTACATTGTCTACCATATTTGACCAGGTATAGATACATGGACGGCTTTGAAAGAAAAGGAGGATTATATAACCCTCCCACAGAAGCTTCCATTTGCTTAGGAGTAGTGAGAAGAGGTGGAATTTGTATAGACGTTAGAATGCTTGGGTTCTATTATCAGTTTTCACAGATTTCTTTTGTGATCAGTTCATCACTTTAGGCTGTAGTTCTTCTTCTGTAAAGGAAGAATGATGTGTGTTGTTCCTAAGATTTCTTCTAGCTCTTACCAACATATGATTTTTTTTGAAAAAATTTTTAAATGTTTTCTTTATATGTTGATTTCAAATATTCACCTTGACATACAGAGAGCTGACAAGTCTCTGTTGACCTGATGTTTGTTCACAGGACAGTGTCCTTTCCATGTTGTGCACACCTGTTTGATGCCTCCTAGGCACCTCATGGATGTTCAGAAATGCTAATTAAATTGAATACTATTATTCAAATAACTCCCCCAAAGATTACATTTGACAGGGTTGAGCTGTGTGGTTACATTTCCCTTGACATACATTAGATTTCTAAATGAAAGGGGAAAGTTCACGGCAAAGTGTATTTTGGCTTTCAAAAAAACAAAAAGATGGTGATGAATCATGCATCGTTTCCTCCCTGTGTAGTTGGCATGTCTCAGAACATAGACCATTTGGCCTGTGCTCCAGTGGATTCTGGCCTTTCCCTGAACTTAACTCCTCAGAACTCCTCCTTGAAGCATTTGTTCAAGCCTACCCACTCCCCACGTGAATCCGTGTCAGACATGAGTAAGTGAGCGAGTGGTGTGCTTTACATCAGGATTCTACAGAAGCAGAGAGTAGCCAAGTCACAGGACAGTGAGCACAAGCCCTCTTTGCTTCTTGGGCGAGTGATTCCTTAACAAGGAATAAAAATGAGGTACTCCAGGGTGAGCGTGAAAGGAAAACCAAGACAGCTTCACACTTAACTTTTTAATTAACAAGATGGTCAGAGACGTTGTTTTATAGCCAGTGTCAGTGTGAAGTATTGTGTATCCAAATATTAGACACCAAAAAATGTAGGTCTGAGTTTATAGTATTAGGAGTGAAGATAAAGTATTTCTTTATGACCTGCAAATGGATGCTAGAAGAAATATTTTTTTCCACTAATGTGAGGCATGGAAATTAGTGCTCACCTGCTATTTACAGAAAACTCTCTTAAAATCTCTGGGACTTGTTTTCTCTGAGAGAGATATTTGTAGCTATAATTAAGAAGTCTGTTTAAATTGTGCTGATAATTATCCTAATTGGTATGAAAAATCTGATTGAATAGTTGGAGGAGTAAATTGCCCCAGCTGAGTTTTATAAACAGTGCACTTTCAAAAAGAGAAGCTGAAGTAGGGAAATAGGTTTTCAAAAAGACCCTGCTAACTTTAAGTAGGTCATTTTAAAAAGTGCTCTTTGTGTGTCTATTTTAATTTGGGCCACTTAATGGTCTTGAAATATTTATGTCCAGGACTAAAATAAGATCCAGAATAAAGTGCAGTTGAATTGCTTGAGATGCTTTGAGATGAATGGTCTTTACTTTCAAGATCCAGACCCTAAAAGCTGTCTGAAGAGTCAGAGGGCCAAGACAAAGACCCAGTGAACCATGAGATGTAGGGACTCAAGCATGGGTCCATCACGATCCTCACGAGACCAGTGGTTTTCCAAATGTGTCAAAGGAACAACTGCAGAACTCCTTAAAACGTATGCTCCTAGGGACAAGTATCTGGGAGAAGGACCTGAGAATCTCTCTTTTTAAAACATGCTCCTTTGGTGACTCTTTTTAATTTACTTCAAGTTTGAGACCATCATTCCACTAATTTGAACAAACAGTGCAGATTTCAAGCAGCAGAAAAGAAGGCAAACTAAAGGAAAGGACCTTTGAACCAAAGAATAAAGTAGATTATTTTCCTGGAGAGGAGCAGAGAAGTGAGTAAATTACGATGGATGACCTCAAATCATTTATATTTGCCTCTGGAAGATGTCCTGACTATGTTTTGGCAGCAGATTTACTGTCATAACTTAATTTTGCTTAGGATGATAATAAATAGGTTTTCGTTTCCAAAATACACACCCGAGAATGTGTGTGGGTGGAGAGAAATAGCTCCCCACATTGTAGGGGAATGACAAAGGAAAACCAGTTTGGGATTTAAAGTTTGCCAGGGAAAATCCGCAAAGTGAACAACCCAAATACAGATAATTAAGGGGTAATTGTTTATAGGTTAAACACTCCCTATAACACATACCATTACCAAAAAAGCATACTGTCTTTCAGGTGGCTCATACAATGTACATTTTGGTACTATTGTAATAAATCTACAAGGAACAAGTAATTTTTCACGTGGTAGTCATTTTATAACAATAAACCCTGAATTACATGCTATGTGCATTGTCGTCAGGGAGGGAGGGTGGTGCTGTGGACTTGGTGGGCAATTTGTATTTTTTATGACACTTATTTTTTCATCTCTTCATCTGTCTTCCCATCTCAGAGATTACAATCACTTAAACTATACCCATTTATTAAAACAAAATAATCAAAATGATAACATTTAGGAAGTTAGGAAGGAAAAGAATGAAGATATTGGTTCCATTTTTCTTCTGTTAATAATTACTTTTAATTTTACATAGAGCATCACAATGTACGTTGACCCACGCTTCCTCTTGTTGGTGACCCTAGCCCAGCTCTCAATGGGCAGGGATGATCTCATCACCTGAAGATACTCTTTATTTTTTTTCTAACTCTCTTTCCTTTATTCAAAAATTTTTTTCCTGTTTTATTGAGACTATATTGACATTTATTGACAAAATGTATTGATATACATCATTGTATAAGTTTAAGGTGTACAGCATGGTTTGATTTACATATATTGTGAAATGATTACCACAATAGGTTTAGTTAACACCCCTCATCTCATATAGATATAATAAAAAGAAAAGAAAAAAACATTTTTCCTTATGACGAGAACTTTTAGGATCTACTCTCTTGACTTTCCTATGTATCATTCAGCGGTGTTAACTATAGTCATCATGTTGTATGTTACATCCTCAGTAGTTATTTATTTCATAACTGGAAGTTTGTAACTTTTGACCACCTTCCTCCAGTTCCCTCTCCGCCTTTCCCCCACCTCTGGTAACCACAAATCTGATCTCTTTTTCTGAGTTTGGTGGTTATTTATTTTATTTTTTTAGAGTCCACATACAGGTGAGACCATACAGTATTGTCTCTCTCTGTCTGCCTTATTTCAGTTAGCATAATGCCCTCAAGGTCCATCCATGTTTTTGCAAATAGTAGAATTTCCTTGTTTTTTATGGTTGAATAATATTTCGTTGTGTACTACAACTTCTTTATCCATTCATCCATCGATGGACATTTAGGTTGTTTCCATGTCTTGGCTATTGTAAATAATGCAGCTATGAACATGAGGGTGCAGATATCTTTTTGAGAAATTGTTTTAGTTTCCTTTGGATATATTCCCAGAAATGGAATTGCTGGATCATATGGTCATTCTATTTTTAACTTTTTGAGGAATCTCCATACTGTTTTTCATAGTGGCTATACCAATTTAAAATCCCACCAACAGTGCACAAGGGTTTCCTTTTCTCCACATCCATGCCAACATTTTATTTCTTGTCTTTTTGATGATAGCCATTCTAACAAGCATGAGGTGGTATTTCTTTGTGATTTTGATTTGCATTTCCCTAATTACTCGTGGTGTTGAGCATCTTTTCATGTACCTGTCGGCCATGCATATATCCTCTTTGAAAAAATGTCTATTGAGGTCCTTTGCCCATTTTGTAATTGGATTATTATTATTATTATTTTGCTATTTGAGTTGTATAAGTTCTTTAAATATTTTTCGGATTTTAACAGCTTATCTGATGTATGGTTTGCAAATATTTCTTCCCATTCCATAGGTTGTCTTTTCACTTTGTTGATGGTTTCTTTTGCTGTGCAGAAGCTTTTTAGTTCAATGTAGTCCCACTTGTTTGTTTTCGATTTTGTTGCTTATGCTTTGATCTTGTTGATGGGTCAAAAATCCACGTCAAGGAGCTTTTTTTCCTATGTTTTCTTCTAGGAGTTTTATGGTTTCAGGTCTTACATTTAAGTCTTTAATCCATTTTGAGTTAATTTTTGTGAGTGGTTTAAGATAAGGGTTGAAGATACTCTGAATGGATAATGGATGAGAAGCCTGAGCCTCAGAGTAAGTAACTCCCAATGGTAAAAGCAGTCCTATAATCCAACACCTTCTAACTCTAAAATCACTGCTCTCTGAAGCGCTTAAAAAAATCTGAGCCTTCTATTAACTTGCTAATTAACCACGGGGATGTCATATGTCTCCCCTCTGTTTCATCTCTGGATGCTCTAGGCTGGGAATATGATTTCTAGACAATATGGTATAAAGACATTTCATTGAATAAACTAGTATATATGAAAGTTGTGTTTTGGCATCAATTATAATTGTATATACAAATGAGATATTGAAAATACATCTGAGGCCTCAATTGAAACAAGTGTAGTTTAGGAGGTTCTCATGAGGGTAAAACAATATGTGTATAGCCTTGGGATTTTCATGTCCAAAAGGTACTAGGGATATCTAGATTAACTTGCTGTAGGGCTGCTTCTTAATAGATCTCTTGTTATGTTTTATTCCTCTACCATATCATGGGATTTTGATGATTCACGTACATTATAGACTAGGAGAATCAATTCTAAAGATGAGAAAACTGTGAAACTCAGAAAGGAGGTGTCCACATGGCCAATAAAACAGTCAAACCAAGGCTTGAAAGCCAGTTCTCTGACTCACTGTCCAGGGTTTTGAAGGAACTTGAAGATGATGTTTAGTCACACTCCTCCTTACCATTGATAAGCATTTTGTGGGCTCCAAACATTTGCTGTACACAGTGGAAGCAAAGTGCTATAAAATCTGGCCCTGCTTTGAAGTAATGTACCCACTTTTTAGGAAAACAGAACAGACTATTTCAGTAAGACAGTTCTATTGATTCTATTAACATTTAGGGAAAGAGGCTTTTCTATCCACTCTTGCAGAAAGGCCTTCCAATGTTTCACGACTAATAGGAAATGACCTAGTGCCTCTTGTTGCAACTGAGCTAGCGTAGAATAGCTAGAAGCTCTCAGGCTGGAAGTGGTACCACACCTGCATTACTGATCCATCTAAGCCGTCACTTAGGACGGCTCCACTTATGCCAGTTCTGTTCCTCTTCTGTGGACCCTTCGTTCACTGTCATCTCAGGACAATAATCTGACATTTTCAGTAAGCCCAAATCAATTTTAATGTTTTTAAAGTGTTAAAAATAAAGGCTCAGTGATGATGTGAGTGTGCAGAAAGTAGGGCGACTTGGGCGGTATTGAGTTTGAAAGTTCAACAGTTTTATTTATAGACTTTTGTTCTGCATGGAATATTGAACTTTAAAAGCACAAAGTAAACAGATTTATTTTTAATTTGTGTATATGACATCCTAGACATCTTATCAAGCTTAAGAATAGGCTGAGTGAGTCTGCGGTTTGAGGTTAAATGTGCATCTGTTTTCGCTCTGTGTTGAGAAGACAACTCATAAAAATTTATCTTCAACAGATGGTTGTAATTGAAGACAGAACTACCTTATTTGGATTAATACACATTCATGAAGAACATGTTAGTTTCTGATGAAACTAACTCATCCCATGAATCCTATCAATAAACTGATGTGTAATTTCTTTGAAGTGTACCAAAACATGAGTAACAAGTAGTTGGAATGTAGCCTTCTACCTCCTAGTCCTAGGAGGCCCTTGGCCCCACATTTCCCACACTTGATCATTCATAGTTTTGTAGTAGAGACAGAATTTTGTTCTAAAGGATTTAAGTATAGATCTGTTTTATTGAGGCTGGAAAAACTGAATCACACTATGGACGTTTTCAGGTATGTGACAACGTCCATCCAAATGTAAGTTCTAAATTCCTGGTAAAGAACTCTTTTCAGAAAAGCTCTTCTTTTAGGAAGATTTAAGAAATAAAACGTAACTGTTTTTTCCCTTATTCTTCTAATATTTAAACCTTAGCTCTTGCCCCAGGTTTGATAAAGGAAACACCACTGACCTTGGGTCAGGAACCCTTGTTTCTAGTTCTGACTCTGCCTCTCTTGGATGTGTGACTTTGAGAAGGAGAACTAATGTCAGGGAACTTCAGTTTTCATGTCTTTCAAATGAGGGGCCTGACTGGTTTCTGCCATTACAGCCTTAATGTTCTAGGATCGCGTTTGGGATTATAGTTGAGGAGGTGGGGCAAGAGGCCTTGCTGTCTTCAGAGGCAATATTGCTTTCTTTCTACCTTTGAGCTATTTTTAGAGAGAGGAGGTGAGATTATCATAGACACTGAATCTTGTATAGGCTCAGTGGAGTCTTAGAAGAAAACACACTTTTTATTCTATTTCCTAAGCAAGATTCTTTCATGGAGGATAAGGTAAGATGAAGCTCATTAAATTGCTTGTGAACACAAGTGATTTTGAGATTGAAATGAGCCCATAGAAGTTTATAAAATAACTACCATAACATATTAATCTTTGTCCATCTTCTCTATCTCTCATCTACTCTATCTCTCTCTGTAGTTAGCCGCTGATAGCAAAGAGAAGTAGGTTAAATGAATCTGCTTTGTAAATGGCACCAATTATCAAGTTGCCACCATTCAAAAGAAGTTTCCAAAACTGTATTTATCATTGTTAAAAGTATGCATATTATATTGTTGTGGATTTAAAAGAATCTGTCCTTTAGAAGATCATGATCTGGTATTTCTTATTAAGTCCATCAAGGAATGTTAAACAATAATAACTTAGTGATTCTTTTAAATATCTTTGACAACCAAAACCAAATTTGAAATACTGGGATGACAGTCAAAAATAAAACTTCTTGTTTCCATTTAAAAACAAAAATAGCACCTTTCATAATGCTGAGAACCCTCTTAGCTGGAGATCCCATATGATCTTATTCTGGATAAAGTCTCGTAGTTCAGTTATGTCGCTATATTTACAGATGAGAAAAAGGGTGTGACTAATTTAAGTCTAAATGATTTAAAAATAGAGAAATTCACCCAGTGTGCAAGGAGCAATTTGGAGAGCTAACAGAATGGAAAAGTGTGATTTTAAAGCAACACCAATAGATGTGGAAATAGTTTGCTACTCAGATTGCCAACATGAGTAATTCTAAGCTTGATTTGGGTATAGTTTCGGTAAACTTTCTCACAATTCATATGGGCATCGTGGAAAAAAGAAAGTAATTTTAATAGACTTTCCTAAGAACATCTTTATTATAAAGATCACACTGTTTTCCTTTTCCCAAAAATTTGACCTGTCCCCCCTTCTCTCCCTCCTAACTGTCAGGTCTGTTGCTAAAATAGACAGTTGTAAAGTTCGGCCCAAACATAAATTCCTCTGTTATGCTTCTCTGGGAGATGACTATTGCATTGTGAGAAATCTAATGCTTATAATCTTAAAGGTAGTTTACATAAAACTTTTTTCTAATATTTGTTTAAAGGATTATACTAGGTGAAGGGGATATGAATTTGCTCCCTGAGTCCTATGCCCAAACCAAGTAACTGCCTGGCTTACAGTATTGTTAAGAAGTGAAATTTCTCCCCCATTCCTATGTTTCCTTCCATATGGAGGGACAGAGTGCAACATTCCTAGCCTCTCTCTGCCTCCTTGCTCACCCATTCTCAGGGGAACTGGGCACTATCTGATTGCTGAGTTTGGCTAGAGTAAACTGGGCATGCTTGGATCTATTCCTTTCTTTATTCTTCTTGGCAGCCAACTTCCTACAGGGAGTATGTGCTCTACTCCTCTCCAGCAAAGGCTCTACCCTTCATTGGCTGAGTATGGAGGGACAGCCCTGTCCTGTCCAGCAGTGCCTATGATGAGAAAAAGGTGGATTAGTCATCCTAATTCTGGGTTCAATATGAGGAAGCGTTCTCCTCCACTGATATAACCCACATCCACCTACTAAGCTATTTTAGTAATAAATGACATTTTTTGCCCCCCATTTCTCTTTCCTTTTATTTCCCAGTTCCATATTCAAGTGAGAAAGAAGGATATTTTAACTAACCCCTATCAAATACCAAAAATAAGTATGTAGATTCTGACCATGTTAATTTTCTGTTCCAAGGCTAGTGATTTGTTAAGAAATAAGCACTAGGGTTTAGAAAATTAAAGAGGGTGTTTAATTAGGCTTACATTTGTGCTCTTAATGATAAAAACACATTTTGACATCCTCATTTAAGGTGTTAACTTCTCTTCTTGAAGACAGTGAGCCATTTGTTTGTTCAATACAGTTACGCAGAATAGTTCTCACTGCCAAGTTTTTAAATGTGTTATCCACCGTTAGATGTTTGTGGCTGTGGTTTAGCTCTAATCCATATAAAAAAATGGGAAAGTATTTATATACAGAGACCAACTTGTCCAAATCTAAGAGCGTGTTCTCTCATCGGTTCCAGTCAGACAATCTGCAATAGGAAAGAGGAGATAGGAATGAGATACTTCACTAAAATATAGGTTCATTCAGGTCAAAATCCATTTAAGAAATGCCAGAGTGGAAAGGAAGAGAGATATTTGAGAATCATGTGGGTAGGCATGTCCTCACTTTGATTTAATTCAGTTTTGGATTTTTTTAAAATGTATTTTTAAATATTTTAAGAGACTATTTGGGAGAGAGAGAAAAAAGATGGCAGTGTAGGCAGACTCTGAACTCACCTCCTCCCACAGACACAACAGATTTACAACGAATTTTGGAAAAATTACTCTCAGAAGTGAAAACTGGATAAGAAGAACCCCTGCAACAAATGAGAGTCCTAACTAGAGTGGAAGAGGCAGAAATTCCCTTCTGGAGAGAAAATATGCTACTGTCACAAGCCGCAGTGCTTCACAGCCTCCTGGGAGCAATCCAATGGTACGCAGCCTTCCCTAGAGGAGGGGGGACCTGAGCCTGGGAGCATTGCCGCTATAGGCAGTATTTGGACCCAGCACAAGGGAGACGAATGTCATAATATCTGGCTTTGCTGGCTAGTAACAACAATGGGGAATACCCCCAGAAAAGCTGGGACACAAAGAAATTAAAGCTGCTCTTAAAGGGCCTATGCACAAATTCACCCATTTCAGAAAGCAACCTAAAATCACCAGAAAGAAAGGTGCACCATCCGTGGGTGAAAAGTGCCTCACTTGGTAGCCTCTGGGTGCATCTTGGTGAGAGGTGAGACCTCCCAAGGGACTGGGACGTTGGTGGCGGCCATTGTTGTGACCTGGCATGGGTGTGCTGACACAGACACTGGCAGATGCCATTGGAATTCCCCCTGTGGCCTGCTAGCCTAGGGTCTTTTCCATCCGCAGAGTACTGATTTAATCCAGCTCAGCCAAGGAAAGCAGCATACCGTAGGGACTGGCCCCACCCAACAACAAGCCCTCAGGCAACTTGTGGACCCGCTTGAGAGACCTGCCTGGATTCTCTGCAGCCTGGCAGGTGGGTCCACCTCTGTGGGGTAGGGTGAGCCCAAGGAGCAGGTGGAGAGTGTGGGATCCCTGCCTTGGAGTGACTGGATCCACTTTAGGGGGTCAGGGTGCACACATGGGGCAGGACTATGTTGACTGTGTGTGAGGCCCCATGGGCAGGGCTTCTCCACTGCAGAAGACTTGTGCTTTTCAAACAGCCACATAGGGGATCGACCCCACCTTCCAAAGTCTGAAACAATTGGGTGCTCCCATGCCTGGGGCCAGCCCCACACAGCTGCAACCCTCCTAGAGCTGACAAGAGCCTAATAGGCTGGAGGCTTACAGTAATTGTAGGCCTCTTAGCCTAACAGCCAGCCACGCTGGGGCCTACTCATTTAATAGAAAAACCACAATAGGACTGTGCTATTAGGCCTTGCAGTCAACTGTGCTGGGGCTCCCCACACCTAATAAAGAGACTGAAGGGTCTGCAACAACCACACGCAGCTGAGCATTATAACCAGTCAGCCAGGGGGACAGCTCAGCCTCCCTGGGCACCTACGGCAAGAGCAACTCTGCCACAACAGAAGAACACAAGCAGTCCGCACAGGGGTCACTCCTGGAACATTTGGAACTGGTGACAAGAGGGAAGTACACTGCTGGGCCTCATAAAGCATAACTTACATAAGGTCACCTCTCCAAGATCAGGAGACATAGCTGACCTACCTAATACATAGATACAAGCACAGAGAAAGAGGCAAAATGGGGAGGTAAAGGAATACCTTCCAAGTAAGAGAACAGGACAAAACCCCAGAAAAGGAAATAAATGAAACAGAAATGAGTAATCTACCTGACAGAGTTCAAACAAAGAGTAATAGATGTGCTCACTGACCTTGGGAGAGGAATGGATGAACTCAGAGAGAATGTCAACAAAGAAATGGAATACATAAAAAAGAACCAATAATAAATGCAGAATACAATACTGGAAATGAAAAATTCACTAGAGGGACTTAAAAGCAGAGTAGATGATACAGAAGAATGGATCAGTGAGCTGGATGAAAGACTAGAGGAAATCACCCAAGCTGAACAGATTAAAAAAAAAAAGAATTAAAAAGAGTGAGGACAGTCTAAGAAACCTCTGGAACAACATCCAGTGCACTAACAACCATGTTATAGGGGTCCCAGAAGGAGAAGAGAGAGATAAAGGGGCAGAGAATCTATCTGAAGACTTAATAGCTGAAAAATTCCATAACCTGAGGAAGGAAGCAGACATCCAGGTACAGGAAGCACTGAGAGCACCAAACAAGATAAACCCAAAGCTATAGTAACCAAAACAGGGGGTATTGGCACAAAAACAGACACACAGATCAATGGAATAGAATTGAGAGCTGAGAAATAAACCCACTCATCTATGGACAGCTAATTTTCGACAAGCGAGCCAAGAACATACAATAGGGAAAGAAAAGTCTCTTCAACAAATGGTGTTGGGAAAATTGGACAGCCACATGTACAAAAATGAAAGTAAACCATTATCTTACACCATACACAAGAATTAACTCAAAATGGATTAAAGACTTGAATATAAGACCTGAAACCATGAAACTTCTAGAAGAAAACATAGGGAGTACACTCTTTGACATTGGTCTTAGCAACATATTTTCAAGTACTGTGTCTGACCAGGCAAGGGAAATAATAAAAAAAATAAACAAATGAGACTACATCAAACTAAAAAGCTTCTGCACAGCAAAGGAAACCATCAACAAAATGAAAAGACAAACTAACAACTGGGAGAAGATATTTGCAAACCAAATATCTGATAAGAGGTTAATCTCCAAAATATATAGGGAACTTATACATCTCAATAACAAAAAAACTAACAACCCAATTAAAAAATGGTCAAAAGACTTGAACAGACATTTCTCCAAAGAAGATTCACAGATGGCCAACAGGCACATGAAAAGATGTTCAACATCATTAACTACCAGGGAAATGCAAATCAAAACTGCAATGAGCTATCACCTCACGCCCATCAGAATGTCTATAATTAACAAGACAGGAAACAACAAGTGTTTGAGAGGATGTGGAGAGAAAGGAACTCTCATACACTGCTGGTGGGACTGCAAACTGTTGCAGCCATTATGGAAAACAGTATAGAGATTCCTCCAAAAATTAAGAATAGAGCTACCATATGATCCAGCTATTCCACTGCTGGGTATTTATCCAAAGAACATGAAAACACCAATACATAAAGATACATGCACCCCTATGTTCATTGCAGCATTATTCACGATAGCCAAGACTTGGAAGCAACCTAAGTGCCCATCAAGGGACGAATGGATAAAGAAGATGTGGTATATATACACAATGGAATACTACTCAGCCATAAGAAAAGGTGAAATCTAGACATTTGTGACAACATGGATGGACATTGAGGGTGTTATGCTAAGTGAAATAAGTCAGAAGAGAAGATCAAAATCTGTATGATCTCATTCATAAGTAGAAGATAAAAACAACAATGAACACATAGAGACAGAGACTGGATTGGTGGGTACCAGAGGGGAAGGGAGGAGGGAGGAGGGCGAAAGGGATGATTAGGCATATGTGTGTGGTGATGGATTGTAATTAGTATTTGGGTGGTGAACATGATGTAATCTATGCAGAAATAGAATTACAATGATGTACACCTGAAATTTACACAATGTTATAAACCAATGTTACTGCAATAAAGATATTTTTTTTAATTAATTAAAAAAAGATTATTTGTTGAGGAGGTTAGTATGCTATTCTGTTCTTGGAAGAATTTTGGATGCTTGGTTCATACAGCTTTGACTTTAACACCCCACCATTTCCAGAGAAGATATAGGACAGAGATTCAGAATATCTTCTGTCCATTTAAGCAGGAAGACTCTGCTCTGCAAGTGTTGACTTTTATGTTGGATTCCTTCATACTGGATTCCACATTGCAAGCATCAATACTATTACAAAATCTTAGTGAAAGCACCTAAATTTTTTTTGTTTTTCCTGTAAGCACTGAGTCGTTAAAATTTTATAGCTCAAATGCATCAATTAAGAACATTCCTTAATCTTCTACTCCGGGAATCTCACAACTTTTATGGAAGCATATGTGAAATATTAGTGTTCCAATGGGCAAAACTGAGCCCTATGTACTTGGGGCCCCCACAATACTCCATGGACACTAAGGGAGTTTTGAAGATAGATTATTCTACTGTCTATAGGTCAGCTAATATTTAGCATTGTCCTCAGGTAACCACTCTTTTTCTAAAAGATATGCATGTTTATTGAAGCCAAATATGTTGTGTACATGTCCAGCCTCATATACCACTCAAAGCCAAGCAAATAAACCACCCCAAACCCAAAGAAAGATAGATCTTGAAAGGATCCAAGAGATCATTAAGTTATACATCTCATTTTATATTTGGAAAAAAAACTGAGAAATAGGCTATGTGACTTGCCCAGATTTGTTAGTGGCAATTCCTGGAAAAGAAATTTAGAATTCTGATTCAATCCTGTGTGCTTTTCACTATATCACATCTAATAGAAAGGAAAGGCACAGCTATTTAGATTTGGTTTTGGTTCAGGATAAGAGATTCTTCTCAAAGTTTTCATTTACTGCCCTATCATTTACTTATCTCCAGCCAAGACAAGCCTGGGCAAGCCTGAAGGAAATTTTAGTTTTGTGTCCCGTCCTAACACTTAACCCCCATGAGTCATTTTGTGGACATGATGTCAGTGTTTAAACATGCAAAATAATGGGCTAGACTCTTTGGATTATTATTCTGGTTCTGCCAGTGATAAGCCCTGTGAGCAACATCAGGGATAAGCTACTTAACCTCTCTAAACCTCGGTTTTCTCCTCTAACAAATGAAGATGACAATTGTAACTTTCTTAAGTTCAAATGAACAAACTCACAGAGCTCTTTCAAGGGGTAGGATTGGTCTAGGTCAGATTCGTGTCAAAGAGTGTACTACTAGAATTTCAGGTTCATCAATTCTTCATTGTGTGGGACTGTTTAGATCCCTAGCCCATACTTGCTAAATGCCAGTAGTGACTTTGGTCATTATTACAACTCAAAATGCTCCCATAAATTCCAAAGTGAACCTGTTTAAGAATGATCAAACTAATGTGTGTATAGTTCTTAACAAAGTGCTTAGTACACGTTTAATAATTACTCATAAATATCATCATCATTGCAGAAATTTCCAGAAGAAAATGTTGGGGATCTTTCCAGAGTCTTGACATCTTCTCCAAGTTGGGACTTGGGCTATGGATTTGTGTGTTTCTCTTGTTCTATGACCTCTTTCAAATGGGTCAGATTTGGGGGGTACCTTTAAGCCTCCTGTCCAAAGAGTTTGGTTTGTTTAGTGATTGGATCTGATGATCTAGCTTCCTTACTCTAGGTCCACCCTTTGGCCAGAATGGGATAACATGAAGATTCTATGATGCTGGAGAGACCTTCTTGGGAAAGTCTGGGCCACATGCTTATTCCTTTTTAATCTCATCTGTGTTTTGACACAGCCTAGCCCGTTATCTCAGACATTTAGTTTGACACTTTCTTCCTAGGCTTTCCCTAGGGCTTCACTGCTGCTCTGTCTCCCTTCCCCTACATCAGACTACCATGTGGGCTAATGCTAACAACAGGATCTTCTGGCTACATTGCCCCAATCTGAACTTTTGGAGACTGATGCTTGTCCCATCTCGCCAAAAATGCCAAGGTTTACTGGTTGGATTATAGTTCCACATTCTTGTTTGACCTTGCATTTTGTTGGTCAACTCCTCCCTGGGGCTGTGACTTCTTATCTTTTTCTCTCCCTGTAGAGGTTCCTTTCCTATCATGCTGAGCAACCAGCCCCATGGTTTCACTCCACCTGACCCTAGCTCTTGCACTGTGGCCTTATGCCTTAGCTAGAGAAGAAGTTAGTCAATTCTACTTGTCAGCAGTCTGATGAAAAGGTTGAAGAGTTTGGAGTAGAAACTATTGACTAAAACAACTTAAATTATCCTACTCATCCTCAATTAATTCGAAGTCTACTTCAATGAGTAAAATCTTTGGATCCCAGTGTGTGGAAAAATGTGGACACATCTGGAACTGTCACCAGTGAGGATTTGATATGAAGATTGCTTTTGACAACTCAATATGGGAAAGAGGTAGCAATTGAAATGACAGGCTAATGGGAGCTCACAACCAACCTGGGGATGTAAAGTTGTATTTCTTCTTGACTTTACCAATGAATTTCAACAATGGTCACTAGTAACGTTTCTTCTTCTCCCCCTCCTGCTCCTCTTCCTCTTTGGTTGTCTTATTGTTATAAAGCAGTTTAGAATATTGGTTAAGAATTGGGCTTCAGAATTGAACAGATTTGAGTTTAAATCTAATTTCAGACAAATACAAGTGTGTGACTTGGGCAAATTTACCTCTTTGGGCCTTAGTTTTCTCATCTATAAGATAAGGACAATAATACCTACCTCATGGGGTGGTTGTGATAGTTAAATGAAATGATGTATGTAAAGTGCTAAGCAGAATACTTTCTTCATAGTGAATGCTCAAAAAAAAATAAGTACTACTGTATAGCTAAGGGTTTGATATTTTCCTTTTGATATTTCATTTGATATTTGATCCATTTTGATATTTGATAGTCATCCATTTGATATTTCAAATGCTTTATTAAGCCTCTATAAATAAAACAAAGTGGTGGTCATCATGCCTTGGAATATGCTTCTGTCATCCCTCTCTGCCCTTTACTTTTGTCTGCTCTACATTCCAAGTGAATTTGGAAATTTTCCATAGGAAATGTGGAGTAAGTCAGTGAAGGTAACTGTGAAATACAAGATGGAAAACATCTGTTGATGATCCTGAAATGCAATAAAACAATGCCACTCGGAAGAAATGTGTTGGTAAACCACATCAGTATATATTGTCGTCAAGCTAGCACATGCTTTTACTAAGTCAAGATCGTTTAAGATTTTCTCACACTCTCACTTGATTTTGGTGATCATACTTAAAGCTTTTGTCAAAATGAAATGTATGTGACCTTTGACCATCATCAGTATTCCTTTTAATGCACAAAGGGAGGATCAAAAATCTGTGTAGAATCAGAAATCATTCATGATATGCTCCAAGACCATAAACTCGGTAAGGGTAAGGATCGTGCCTGTGTCTGGCTTGTTTTTTCCACTGTGTCTTTACTACATTGTGTCATGCTTAGTACATAGCAGGTATTAAAAAAAAAATTGCCTGCTTTGTATATAATTAATATAATTAAGCACTGGTCTATAATTATGCATTTATGAAAATAGTTGGTGAAAAATCTAAAGATAAGACGGCATTCAGCCAAAGGATTCTGTCAGATGTCTCTGATAAGGCTCCTTTTATGTGAACCAATTAAACTTAGGTCATTGCTCTGCCTTAAGGGAACAGCATTCAGTCATGATCAATTCATGTGACTCTTTTCCAAAGGGTATTTTATTTTTAATGAAAAATTGGCCAGTGGTATTTTTTAGACTTGTTCATTAACATTTCAGCTGTGTCATCTAAAACATTGATATATGGTTAAATTAAGGTTGTGGTTTTAAGGGATAAACTGAAAAATACCAGAATGTTACATTATATATAAAGCTCAAGGGGATTTAAATTAGTAATAAACCAACCTAAATTGAGTAGTCTTGAAGTCCTTAATGATGATTGTGCAAAGGACTAATGGTAAATATATTTTTGAAAAGCTTCAGCATCTATTAAAATTTGAAACTAATTTCTTTTTTTTTTTTCTTTTTTTTTTTTTTGTGGGGAAGACCAGCCCTGAGCTAACATCTGTTGCCAATCCTCCCCTTTTTGCTGAGGAAGACTGGCCCTGGGCTAACATCCGTGCCCATCTTCCTCCACTTTATATGGGACGCCACCACGGCATGGCTGACAGGCAGTGCGTCGGCGGGCGCCCGGGATCCGAACTCGCAAACCCCGGGCTGCCAAGCGCGGACTAAACCGCTGCGCCACCGGGCGGCCCCTGAAACTAATTTCTTTGAGAGGTCTTTTTGAAGTTCTTTATGAAAAAATCTAAGAAAGTAATGAAATACTAAGATTTTATAACAAAGTAATGAAATTGAGTTTTCCCCCTTTTTGTTTTAAATTTTGGTGAAGAAGATTGGCCCTGAGCTAATATCCATTGCCAATCTTCCTCTTTTTGCTTGAGGAAGAATGTCCTTGACCTAACATCTGTGCCCATCTTCCTCTATTTTGTATGTGGGATGCTGCCACAGCATGGCTTGATGAGGGGTGCGTAGGTCTGCACCTGGGATCCACACCTGTGAACCCCGGGGCTGCCAAAGCAGGGTGTGCGAGCTTAACCACTACGCCACCAGGCCAGCCCCTGAGTTTTCCTTTTAATGAACAGACTAGAACATATAATTTAATGAGTATTTCCTTAAAAATGATCATTTATTCCAAGGGTACAGTCATGTTTAGACTTTGTGTTTGGGATTTGCCTGTAGCAATAGGAAAATAGAAGAAAACTGTCATCATTATATTATGATTATGCTTCATTCTTGAACTTACTTGTTTATCTTAATCACTTGGCTGCAAATGATGTTTGGTTGGTCATAAAAATCAAATCCAACTTCAAAGAATGACAATGTGCTGTCATTGAGTACATTAAAATAAGAGTGGCAGGCTGTGATGATGATTATTAAAGAATTCTAATGTTGTTTTGAGGGATGGCAGCATCATTGGGAAAAAAATGTCTAGCCTATTAAATGACTACTACACTGAAGGTGAAAACATGGAGACTTGTGTGCTGTTTTCTTTTTAAAGAACCAGCCTTGTTATCTTAGAGTTCTAGCAGAGGAGCACAGTTAAAGGTAGGATCCTTGTTTGAAACACAGGCCTTCTTTATCTAAGAAAGTCTCTGCCAATGGTACAACCTTGGGATAAAGACATATGTGGTAACAAGGGAGAAAGAGCCAACCACTCTGTGAAATCAGCCTTGGAAATCAAATGATCACTGGCAGATTAACCTCAGAACAACTGCATAGTAATTAGGGCTCATATATTTTGAATCAAGATTTGACTTACCCTGTTAATTTTAGAGTGGATATATATTGGAGCAGCATCATAAAATGAAATGGCCACCTAACTTTATTGGAAACAAGGAGGAAAAAGTGTTCAACAGTGATTTCTGTATAAAATTTAGTCATTGAAAAGCTGGGAATGGGAGATGTTATTCAGCTTAGTAGATACACCCATCTCAGATGTTTATTTTGGTATAATTGAGGCACCAGGGTGTCATCTTATTTTCTTCCAAATAGAGTATAACTCTGGGTGAGATTTATACTTATATACTCACATGCTGATGTCTCCTAAATCCAAAGATACGCAAATAGAAAACTTTGCCTGAATGTCCTGCAGGCTCCTCAAACGTACCCTGTCATTATCTAATCTCATCATGGTCCCCTCACCCCTAGCCCACTAACTTGATTGTCTTCTGTATTCTTTATGCCTACTAATGTTGTGGCCAGCCAAGTTTCAAGAGCTGGAAATAACAGTATCTTTCTTAAGCCCTCCCTCTTCTCTGCCCAGACCCATCCAATTAGTCACCAACTCCAAAAGTTTCCTTCAACCTGCCATTTGCTGTTCGTCCTTTGTTCTTCGTACCCACTGCCCTTGCATTAGTTATCTCCAACTTGGACTGTAGCCAGAGCAGACGCTTTGCTTCCTTGATTCTGGTCAATTCTTCACATTTATGACTGAATTCTTTTTCTAAGAAACGAATCTGAGATGTCACTTCCTGCAAAAAATACCATCTCTGGCTTCTCTTTCTTTACAGAAGAAAAGTCATTGTCTTTTACCTGTTGAACAAAGACAGTTACTCCCTAGTCCTAACCTACCACTTCTTCCCACACAACATCCTCAATTTTAGTCGCAATTTAATTTTTTACCATTCTTCCAATGCACTATGCCAATTCACAAGTCCTCTTCCTTACACAGGCTGTTCTCCCTTCCCAGAGCATCCATCACTCCTGTCCATCTCACAGTGCCTGCTTTCTCTCTAACACCAACTCCATGGGCAAGCTTGTTCTGGCTTCGCCCAAACGGTTGGTTGCTCCCTGTTCTGTGCTTAAGGTCCTTACAATATTGTGATACAATTATCTGCTTAACCATAATTTGTCCATCTACTACTATTATTAGTCATTTTTACTAAACTGTTGAGTTCCTACAGGGCTGCCATGTATCTTATTGATCTGGGTAGCCATAGGGTCAAGAAGAGCCCCTGGCATGAAGAGTAGGCTCAAGAAATGATAGTTGTTATTTCTCCATTGTTTTATTTAACAAACACTTATATGGGGCTTGTTATGAAACAGGCACTATTCTAGTTTATTTACATTAACTCATGCAATTTTCAATATAGCACTATCAAGTAGGTAAAATTATTACCTTCATGTTATAGGTGAGGACATTGAAGCACAGAGAGGTTAAGTAATTTGCTCAAGGTGCATAGCTAGTAAGTATCTGAGCACAGTATTGAACCCAGGCTTCAGACATGGGGTTCTTAACAACTATACCCTACTACCTCTCAGTGTAGCCCAAAACCAGAACCCCAAGTTAATTAATTTTGCTGAAATCTTTGCTTTTAGGGAAAAGGGGCAATAACAAGGAAATTACATAGAGATTTATTTACCAAAAGGCAGTTTCTAGCATATATCTGAGAGTAGGAAATAAAATTATGTCTACTATGACTACAACATATCATAATGTTAAATGCATTGCATGTAAAAAATGATAAAAATAACACAGTCCTATTTCTAGAGTTTCTCTGAGGGAGTAAGCTTCATTTGCCCACTGTGGTAGACGTCTTAGTGATGGCTTTATTTTCTGGCTTCCCTTCCATATGTCATTTTTTTCTATATTTTAAAATATTGCCCTTTTATTCCCTATATATTTCCTATATATCACAAATAAACTCTTTTCCTTGAAATATTTTTTTTTCAGAATCTGCATCTGGGAGAACTCAGCTAAGACAATTCTGCTTATAATTATTACCTTGGTTGCAAAATGTTGAAAGAAAAGCTTCAAATGTGTTAATATATTAAGAAGGAAGAATTAAAGCACATTGTGGAATATTTTTTTACTGTCGTTTGATTATGAACTCACCGCAGAGCCGTGCTCTGGCCCTCTGGCCCTCTGCCTAGTTCACAGTTTCAGTTCTACTTAAACCAGGAAGATGAAAAACCAACTTCAACACAAATAAGGACTCTACCCAACCCTGCTCTTCACGTGATGAATTCTTTCCAGTATAAAGGAACACAAATCTTCCCCTCAGACTCCAAATGCAAGACTTAGCAATGAGAGGAATTGCGTTTTAGGCAATTTTAGGCAAGGGTTGAAATGGCTACAACCAGAAAACAATTTCTTTGGGCCTTTCAGACTCCCCTCTGCGTGGATCATGGGATCTTGCGTAAGATTTATCTTTGGGCAAAATCTTTCTTTCCTACTTGGGATCCTTAGGCATCTGGGGAAAAAGTGATGGGAATACAATAGTTATTGTTAATATTGTAAAAATTCTAATGGAAATCATACAGTTATCTGCAAAAATCATTGTCCAGGATAACCAAAGGGTCAAATGTACTTGCTTTCAGTTGGAATTTTACTGTCTCATGTTTGTCTAAAGCTCTGACTGCTGAAAGTTAGTTTTTATCTTTAATAAAAAGGGAGATTTGTTATTTGTTGTTTAATAAAAGCAGTTTTGTAAATAAGCATCTTAGAAACTTGGAGTTAGGGCTAGGGGTGGAGTGGGAGTGAGAAGGTCCTTGCTGGTCAAAAAGTTGGGAGTAGGGGGCTGGCCCTGTGGCCTAGTGATTAAGTTTGGTGTTCCCCACTCCAATTTGGCAGCTGGGGTTCAGTTCCTAGGCATGAACCTCCACCACTCATAGGCGGCCATGCTGTGATGGCGACCCACACACAAAATAGAGGAAGATTGGCACAGATATTAGCTCAGGGCAAATCTTCCCCTGCAAAAGAAAAAAGACAGAAAAAAAAGTCAGTAGTAGAACCCCTCCCTCTGCCTTGCCAAGCTAACAGCACAAGGCAGAGAGAGAGCTGCCTGTTAGTGTGAGTTAAGCCAAAAGTAATATACCTGGGAAAAATAATTCAAACTCGAGTTATTGTGTGATATACTCTAAAGTGTCAGTTACGATTAGGAAAAGGAATCTTGCAGTCATTTAGAGCCTTTCGACTCAATCTGACAGACATAGGCTGACTGCCTGTGCTAAGTTTAGGTGCTGCTCCAGTTAGAATGACCAGCAAAATCCTGGGCCCCTCAGGAGGATAATGGGGGAGAGGAGGGAAGCACCACGGCATGCTTGGATACAAGCCCAGCGCATCCGGTCTTGGAAGAGATTCATTTGGGTTCTGTGACGTAAGGAAGACCTCACAAACCTGGAGGATGCCAGACCTGACATTTCTAGATTGAGTGTCTGTCAGGGACTGTAACCAGGTAGTTTGCAACTAATTAAAAAATACGCTTTTTAAAAATTTTTTTTCTGATTTCAGAAGCAATCTATTTCATCTGTGAGAAACAACAACAACAAAAAACCCAAAAACTCAGATAAAGAAGAAACTAATGTTTCCATCCAATGATAAGCCTGTTATTTTAAACTCTTCCTATAATTTTTCTGATTTCAAACTTCCATTAATACTGAAATAGTAAAGAAAATAGAAAGTAAAAGTCTCTGCTAATCCCATCTACTACAGATACCTGTGGTTAATGCATTAGTATGCATTTTTTTCTCTCTAAATGTAGCATAACTAAATTAAAAAAAAAATTGAAACTAGAGGAGTAAAAAAAAAATGTCACTCAGTCACTCAGGTTATCTCATTATCTTAACCAGTATTTCATTTTGGTCAGTTTGAGTCCATTCTTTTCTTCTATAATATATTCCTATTTTTATATATTTGTAATTGTGTCACGCAATTTTGTGCTCTAATTTTTTTTATTTCACATCAAAAGCATTTTTCCAGATTACTACATAGTCTTCATTCCATGCCTGCAGAATGCTTCACTCAGTAGATAAAAATTTTCCTATTGTTAGATATTTATTGTTTCTATTATTTTGTTAATGCTGCCATATATAGTTTTATGTTTATGATTTCTTTTAATATTTTAGATTATTTCCTTAAGTTATAGTTCCTCTAAAATGTGAAGTATGGACTATATTTATTGTTCACTGTTGCATCCCCAGTGCCAAGCTCAATGTCTGGCATATGGTATGTACTTCATAAATTTTTGTTAGACAAATGATGAATGAAGAAGAATTACAGTGTTAAATGGCATGAATATACTTTTATTGCCATTTTTAAAATCCTAATAGTGTTATATATTTTTGAACTGGCTAGATACTTTTGCAAATGTTATTTCATTTAATTCTAATAAAAGCTCAGTGATGTAGTTGAAGAAACAGAGGTTCAGGGATTGAATTACAGAGTCATAGAGCTAATGTGGAGCCAATATTCAGACTTATGTCTTTGATGCTGACCTTTGTGTTATATTCATTTGCCACACTCTCCCTCACCTAAGTTTTTTCATGAAGAGAATTGACAAGACAAAGCCTGGGGCTTGTTTTTAGTGGAAATGTATACCTGGTTGGCTTGAGCAGAGTTTGCTAAAGTGTGATCTGTGTATCACTGCCACAGAACGTACTTGCAGAGCTTGTCAAACTGGTAGATCCCTAACCCCCTCCCAAGATCTATAGAATCAAAATCCCCAGGGGATAGGAGGTTCTTGTGGGGTTGGAATCTACATCTTTATCAAGGACCCTGTTGTGTGTTGAATTGTGTCCCTCAAAATGATGTGTTGAAATCTTAACTCCCAGGACCTGTGAACGTGATCTTATTTGGAAATAAGGACTTTGCAAATATAATCAAGTTAAAATAGGGTCCTACTGGATTAAGGTGAGCCATAATCCAATGACTGGTGTCCTTATAAGATGAGGGAACTTTGGATTCAGAGGAGAGACAGAGAGGAGAATGCCACATGAAGATACAGAGGGACAAATACCATTTCAACACAGAGGCAGAGACTGGAGTGATGCATCTACAAGCCAAAGAATGCCAAGCATTACTGGCAACCACCAGAATCTGGGAAGAGGCAAGGAAGGACCCTCCTCTAGAGCCCCAAGAGAGAGCACGGCCCCTCCAACACCTTGATTTCAAACTTTTAGCCTCCAGAACTGTGAAAGAATAAACTTCTGTTTTAAGCCACTTGGTTTGTGGTATTTTATTATGGCAGCCCTAGGAAACCAATGTACATCCCAGGATAAATTTTCTGTATGTTTAAGTTTGAGAGCCAGTAGTTAAATTTGACTGAATTTAAATCCTGAATTGACTGATTATTAACCCAAAATAGTAATTCAAAACCAGAAATGATCAAATAAAGGGCAAGATTAAGGATATCATCAATGGAAATAAGGGCTATTAAACATGGTAAGTTTGGATCAATAAAGAAAGTTATATTTTGGCACATCTGAGTTTTGACTCTAGCTTTTGAAAAAAGGATGGACCAAATCTCTATCTGCATGTTTCACAGTAGAAAAGAAGTGTATATATTTGAGATCTTTAGAAAGAAGAAAGCCATCTATCTTCATGGGATGTATGTACAATAATGATTCAATTTCATTTTGATCCAAAGCCTGATGTCTTTAATATTGGCCACCAATTTTTTAAGGCCCCAAATACAGAGCCTCCATTTTAACTAATTATAAATTACACAACTAAGAATAGCTGTTCAGTAATTTTTCCAGAAAAAAACATTTTTTGCCTCTTTTTGGCCAGGAAAGACTTACCTTGAACTAGTATCTGTTGCCCATCTTTCTCTTTTTTCCTTTTGGCTTTTAAAGCCCCAGTGCACAGTTGTATATCATAGTTGTAAGTCCTTCTAGGTCTTCTATGTGAGCCGCCGCCACAGCATGGCAACTGACAGACAAGTGGTGTGGTTCTGTGCCTGGGAACTGAACCTGGGCCCGCTGGAGCAGAGTGTGCAGAACTTTAACTCCTAGGCCATCAGGGCATTTTTAAAGTATGGTACGTGGTATCTAAAATGGTTCCCAATGATCCCCATCTCCTGGTATTCACATTTTCTATGATCCCCTCCCCTTGATTGTGGGCTGAAATCACTGACTTGCTTTTAACAAATAGAATATGATAAATATGATGGCATAACACTTCTGAGACTAGGTTATAAAAGATGGTCTTGCTCACACTCTCTAGCTCTTCTTGCTTGCTTGCTCTTGTGAAACGAGCTGCTGTGCTGTGAGCTGCCCTATGGAGAGGCCCGCATGGCAGGGAACTGAGGGCATCCAACAGCCAGCAAGGAGCTGAGACAGTCAGCCCAATAACCTGCAACATACTGAATCCTGTCAACAACCACACTTGTAAGTTGAGAAGTGTGTCCTTCTCTATGTAGCCCAGCTAAAACCTTCACTGTAGTCTTGTGAGATCCTGAACTAGAGGACCCAGTTAAGCTGTTGATGGATTTCTGACCCACAGAAATGGAGAGAATAAATGCTGTTTTAAACCACTAAGTTTTGGGATAATTTATTATGCAGCGATAGACAGCAAATATAAAAGCTATTAAAATGCCTGAGCTTTCTTTTTATCCATGTTTGGAAACTTACAGAGATGTTGTATCCATCTCCACCATTAGGCTTCTTGCTCTGTTTTAAATGTGAATAATTTTGTGAATCTCTGCTTAATAATTAGGGAAAACAAATACGGTGAGTTTTGCCTCTTGCTTATCTATGAAGCAATACTTTTTATCGTGTCTCCTGTCCAACTCCTGCACTTCTCAAATGGGGAAGCCATCATTACCTTGCCCAAATAGGGTTGTCAGATTTAGCAAATAAAAATACAGGACAGCCAGTTAAATTTGAATTTCAGGTAACTAATGAATAATTTTTAACATAAGTGTGTCCCCTGTAATATTTGGGACATACAATGTAATTTGTTATTGAATTGAAATTGAAATTGAACTGAGAGTCCCGTATTTTTTATGGCAATCCTATGCCCAAGGTCATGCGACCAGTTAGTAACAGAGTCTGCGTTAGATGTCTAGTTCCCAGGCCAATATTCTTCCTCCCACATGACCCCGCCGTGCTTTAGAAACTCATCTCGTGGTTGTGCGTGTTTGAAGTTTTAATGTAGTAACCATTACTGAACAGCTTTTGAAAAGAGCTCATGGGTCATTCAAGGACAAAACTGATGTTCTTTGACACAATCAATGGATCTCATTCTGTACCTGAAAGTCCAGTCTGATAGCGTTAATGAAAGGCAGCTGCAGATCCTGGTATTCCCATAACAGCGAGAGGACTAAATGATGTTAGTTTCTGACTTGATTGCATTAATATAATGATTTACGTATGTAGATGTATTTTAAAGAGGGACAATTTGTGGAAAAAAACCTGAATCAATTTTCTGGAGCTTTTTATATGTATGTGTATATATATATATATATATAACATATGCGGATATATAAGCATTAAAGTACTTATGTGAAATACATAAATATACCCAGTAGGCATTAAGGAGCCCCTAGCTAACTGGTACTAAGAGAGCTTAAGCCTATGTGATTGCTCTCTAATTAGAATTAGTGTTTCTTTGCATTTGTTCTTTAACTTTGAATATCTGTGTGGCTGTAATTGTTTAAGTACATTTACATAGGTAATTTACATAATCTATTCTTGTTGATAATGGTTTTATGTAGAATATGGTCCTTTGAGGATAACAAGTGCAACAAGAAAATAGAGACTGGTGGAGAAAAAAGAGGAAAGCCCAGTGATTAAGGAATTTGAGTGACTGCCACTCAGATTTTTGTGCCTTTGTTGATTCCAGTGCATTGATTCCAATGCATCCCAACTCCTAGAAATGCTTTATATTTTATGGCTTAAATAAAACTGGTTGTTTTCTTGAAGTTCCACTGATAAACCTTCAATAATTTTGTCTTTGGGGACAAATAGCCAAGGGAAGTATGAACAGTAACTTGGAACTTAACTAAATGTTAAAAGTCTCTTTTTATGGTGAAGGATTATATTTATACTTCTGTTGCAATTCAATACTAGACTAGGTACACAGTATTGATTATATATATATATATATTTATTTGTGATGATCTTAAGGAAAATTCACTGATATTAAAGTGAAATAATTTTTTATATTTAATAATAATGCATGAATGAATAATACTCTATTTTTAACAAAATAAGTTCACTTACATTATCTCCCCAAATCTCCAAAACAACCCTGAAAATAGGCTTAAAGAAAAAATAATTTCCCTAAGGTCACATTGATAGAATACGGTTTCAATATATATTTTCTGATGTCAAGCCCAGGAATCCTTCTGCTATGCCACACTGCCTCTAGATTTGTGATACTGTTCTGTTAAAGACTATATTCCCTTTACAAAAGTAGAGCCAGTGCTGTATTGAAGCCAGGATTATTTATCAGACACTCTAGAGCCTTGTTTCCTGGAATTTAGCATTTGAACCTCATTAAGCCTGAAAATGACTTATTTAGAAATACTAAAGAAGGAGGAATGGAAATTCACTTTTTCCATTTAGAATTCTCGTGGGCAATCTCATCTCCATTCAGAGTGGTGTGTCTCTCTGAATATTTTATTAGAGTTCTGTTGCAGCTGAGTTAAAGCTGTGCCTGCCCCACTGCCCTGACCCAGTGCATGGGATATATCCCATAATTTTTGCCGACTGGCCAATTGACCCAAGGCCTTCAGGATGGATGTGAGGAGTGCTAAGGAGGCTGGGAGAAAGTGCAGAACATCTCCGCTGTCAGGAAATGAACCAGAAATTAAAAGAATTTAATTTAATTCTCAGAAATTAAAAGAATCTAGTGTCTGAAGAAAATATAATCTGTACAAGAATCTTTGAATTATCTGTGTCAGTGCTTAATTTTTGTTGGTGTGGGTAATGAAGAACTGAGTCTCTCTCTCTATATATATATTTCGTCTTTTGTGGTAGCCCAGTGCATTATAAATCAATAATCCTATGATTTTATCTTCTATTCTAAAATAACCATTAGACTTTACAATAGAGGCCCAGAACCCTAGTCATTTCTCTCTTCAGTATACCGAGGTGAGGAGTTCTAGGCATTCCAGTATCAGATTTATTTGAATTAACTGCTTTAATGCAGTTGTGTAGCCTCCAATTTCCATATATTTCTGATGAGTGAAATTCTCATGTAAAATTGAAGTTACAGAAGAAGAACATGACTCCAGTGTTCCTCCCCTAATTCATCTCTTTATCAAATCCTCCCCTGAGTCTTCCCCGTCCCGACCACACAAAGGCTCAGACATCTCAATGCCATCCTTGTTACTTGCTCCTATCTCCAGGGGAACTTGGAGACCATAATCTAAGTGGTATCCAAACTCCAGTCTTACCAATCTTTTTGATTTATCTTTTTACTTGTGCTTTTTATTTTCTTCTAGTTATTTTTGACTCCTGGATTCACAGTGCAGCCCTGAAGTCTCTCTTGTGGACTATCTTTGGGTCTTTATTCTATTCTGAGCTTGCTGTACTCTCTTCTGAGCTTTTTCACCTTCTTGATAATATGCTCTTTATTTTATCTCATGGCTGTTTTTCCTAGGCCTTTGGTCGTTTTGTGCAATACTTTTTGAATGTAATCCAAGATATTTCTACCTGGTCAAAGGACTAATGGGGAAGTTGAGGTTCCTTTGACCATTATAATAATAACAGATATTAGCTGAGTATTTACTATGTGGAAAGTGCCATACTCTGCATTTAACAGTCACTTAATGATGACAACAGCCATGAGTTAAGTATGCCTATTATCATTTATGAATGAGGGGAGCCCAGCTTTTATAGACATTAAATGACTTACCCAAAGTCAACGTAAAGGTACAAGGTAGAGTCAGCCTTTGGATCCATGTCTCTCTGACTCCAAAGATCATGGTCTTTACTACTGCAATGCCTCTTTTCTGTTATATTGTCTCTATTGAGTATTGCATTCCTGTTTAGGTTGGGACTCTGCCTTCAAACCATTGCAAAGAGTATGTCCTTGTTACAATCAGAAAATGGCATTCTATTTATATGTGAAAGGCAGCCGTCTCTATCACCAGCTCTCCTGTGTATGTGAGAGTTTATGCAGAGAAAGAGTGTCTATGGGGATTTCTTAGATAAGAATGTGCTCTGAGCACATGTGTAAGAAATCCACCAATACTGCCTCCCTCCGGTTGTTATTTAGCCTGCACAACCATTTATCTTGCACCTTCAGCTCACCAGGGTGAAGGCTAAATTTTCAAATGGACGGTCTACTTATATATGAGGGAAATGCAATTTGGTCTTACTTGAGAGTTTGATTTGGGAAAGAAAGACTACAAGAGGCTGATCGAGGTCCTTCTACTCATAATTTTCTAGTGCCCCTTGCACAAGGTGTTTTCTCTGGCAAAATGAAAGCCCTGACCCAGGGAAAACCATGTGATTTCTAGAAATGAAATTCATTACTTTTCATAGATTCAGGCCTGAAATGCTTACATGGTGTTTTAGCTACCATAGTAGGCAATGGGAAGTGAATTGGATTGAAGGTATGTGTGGAGAACAACCATTTATTAAGAACCACTTTGAGGGGCTGGCCCCGTGGCAAGTGGTTGGGTTCGCATGCTCTGCTTTGGTGACCTGGGGTTCACAGGTTCAGATCCTGGGTGTGAACATATGCACTGCTTATCAAGCCATGCTGTGGTAGGCATCCCACATATAAAGTAGAGGAAGATGGGCACGGATGTTAGGCCAGGGCCAATCTTCCTCAGCAAAAAGAGGATTGACAACAGGTGTTAGCTCAGGGCTAATCTTCCTCACACACACATACAAACATACTGATCCTTTAAAATGCAAATATCCTTTGGGAAAGGTGTATCCTTTGGGAAAGGTACACTTTAAGCCTTACTACTCATTTGTATCTCAGTAGATAAAGTTTTGTTTTGTTTTTTGGTGAGGAAGATTCTCCCTGAGCTAACATCCCTTGATCATCTTCTTCTTTTTGCTGAGGAAGATTAGCCCTGAGCTAACATCTGTGCCCATCTTCCTCTATTTTGTATGTGGGACGCTGCCACAGCATGCCTCTATGAGCAGTGCATAGGTCCTCACTTGGGATCCAAACCTGCAAACCCTGGGCCACCAAAGTGGAGCACTTCAACTTAATCACTATGGCACCAGGCTGGCCCTTCAGCAGACAAAGTTTTTAAGATCTTTTCATAAGAGCAAATTTTGAGAAGGAAACATGGGGGAGAAGGAAAGGCATGTGGAGGAAATGGAATAACCACAAACAGGGGAGAAGCTTCAAGAAGAAGGATGACAGGTACTTCCAGAGCTTGTCAGAGGAAATAGTATACTTGGGCCAACAAACAGCCTTGGCGTCCTCCTTGACTTCTGCTTTTCTTTCCTACCTTATATGGGATGCATCAGCAAATCCTGTCAGTTCCCACTTCAGATACATCCAGAATCCAACTACTCTTCACACCACCACTGCTCCCATCGTGGACCAAACCACCATCATCTAGATTATTGCAAAGGCATTCTAAAAGTGGTTCTGACTTCTGCTTCTTTACAATCTATTTTCGACAAAGTAGCCAGAGGGACTGTTTGAAAACCTAAGTGAGATCAGACATTCCTCTGCTCGAAAACCCTGTTCTAGTGGTTTTCCATTTTACTGAACGTCAGAGTTAAGTCACCTACAAGGTCCTACAAGAGATTCTCCACCTTGGCTCACATTAGACACAGCCTGGTGAGCTTTAAAGAAATACTTATGTTGCGGTCTGATCCCTGAAATGTTAATTTCATTGGTTTTATGGTTGGAGCATTGAAATTTGCTGAAATCTCCCCAAGTGATTCTAATGGGCATCCAGGGTTGAGAACCACTGTCCTCCAAAATCTGTTCTCACCTTCCCTCCTTACCCCTCTCCTCTCACCTTCTCCTTTTCTCCCTCTCCCTTAATACACACCAGACACACAGGCCTCCTGGCTGCTTCTCAGACACACCAGGCACAATCCCTCCTTAGAGTCTTTGTGCTGGCTGATACACCCTCCAGTGACCCTCCTTCAGGTCTTTAAAATGTCAAGCATCCTGCACAAAGATCCCTAAAAATTATGAGTGGAAGGACCTTGATTAGCCTCTTGTAATTTTTTCCCCTGAATCAAACTCCTCAAGCCAGACCAGATTGCAGTTCCCTCATATAAGATGATCTGTCTTTTGATAATTTAGCCTTCACCTTGGTGAGCTGAGGATACAAGATAAATGGTTGTAAGTTCAAACAGCTGCTGAAAGGAATCAGAGCTGGTATTGGTGGGTTTCCTGCATACATGCTAGGAGCACATTCTTATCTAACAAAAGTCTGCATAGACACACACGTAACCTCACATGCATAGGAAAGGTATGTACAGAGAGACTTTGACCAGATAACTTCTAAGATCTCTTCCAGCACAGATATTCTATCATAAAAAATTAATACTAACACAGATTTATAAATATTAATGATGTGAAAACAGAATCGAGGTGTAGCTTGGAGGGGTTTAGCCCCTCCATTCCCTGTCATCCATCAGCCACCCTCAAATGACTCCAAATAACCACACAATTTAAGTAAAAGCAGTGGTCTTGTTGCACATTGAAAGTTCAAAGCCCCCTGGCTTCACTCTTCAGACCACGTTGCTGCCTCTGGAGTTTCATGCTGTGCTTTCTGGGTAAGCTTTTGAGACTCTATTGAATAAGTCCATCTGTGTGATTAGGGTCGTGTGATTTATTCATGTGGTTTAAAAACATTGTCTTTTTAAAATGCAAATACTCCCTGGAAGAGGTACACTTTAAGCCTGATTACTCATTTATATTTCAGCATAAGATGTTTTTAAGAGTACTTGCTATCTAATGGGAGCTCAACAAGCATCTGGAGAATGAGTAAATCGATGGGTTTATTCTTGAGTATTTTCTATGGGACAGATATGGCCCCCATGCTCTGAGAGAGACCTGGTCTGGGGTAATCTTAAGTTATGTCCTAGAAGATGAACTGACCACAACAGAGGAACCTGGAGGGATGCTCAGAATGCTCAGAAATGAGGCAGGGGCATTAGCTGATGATACAGAGAATTCATCTCCTGTGTCATGGGCAGCTAAGAGATCTCTGGCTTTGTGTATGTGAGTTTGTGTGTTAGCGATGTCAGAAGAACCATAAAAAAACTCACCTTTAAACATTTGACAAACCTGGAGGGGATCAACACCAGCTCACAAGAGTATCAGTCAAGTAAGGCCTTTTGTTGTTGTTGTTGAGGAAGATTCACCATGAGCTAACATCTGTTGCCAATCTTCCTCTATTTTGTATGTGGGTCACCACCACAGCATGGCTGACAAATGGTGTAGGTCCGTGCCTGGGATCTGAACCCAGGAACCTGGGCTGCTGAAGCAGAGTGCACCAAATTTAACCACTATGCCATGGGCCGGCCCCCAATTAAGGTCTTTTTTGAAACTCCTGTCTCCCAGGTTTTCCAGTTTAAGTGGGGGGTGGAAAAGTAGGATCACAAAGTGGAAAAAGAGAGAAGACCATTTGCCCTTCTCCAACTATATGTTTCCCTCCTACAGGCTTCAGCTGTGGGGAGGGAGAAGCTTCAGCTTTAATTCAAGTTTGGACTTTTGATTTATTACTGAAGTAACATGTTGTTTTGTGATTTGAAATGACTCTAGGACTTTTTATTACCTAAGAATACCCAGAAAAATTAATGAGGACTGCCCAAATTTTCATCTGGAGGCAGTGGAAATACTAGCCCAACAGAATAAATTTGAAGAGACAGCGGGAGATAAAAATGAAGTTGTTTATAATTGTCTCCCATAAGCCATGCTTGTTACGTATGTCTACTTCACAGCTTTGCCCTGATTAGTAAGATATCAATTCTCATGTCAGCCTGAAAATATTTCTGTAACAAGTCAAGCACATTTTTAGTTGGTGCTGAAATCTCCCACAAACTTTATTTTTAAATCAGCATGGAATTATTAAAGTGGGTTAATTTTTTTCTGTCTTTAAGAAGAGAGCCTGTCAAGAAAGTCCTTGCTCTGGGATGGTCAAAGGATTGGAGAAAATCCAATTTCTGTTAGTAGGACAGTCCACCTAGTACCAGGCTCAAAGCTCACTCTCTGAAACCCCTCACAGTCACACAAAGAATACCTCATGCTGACTTGATCTGTGGTGATTACCAATTGTAAAAGCACTAAGGAACTGTTTTTAATGGGCTATATTTTTTCTTGAGCTACAAAAGGTAATAGACAAAATCGAGACTTTCCTAAGAAAAATGAGAATCACAGTCTCCCAAAATTAATTGTTCTCTTTCAATTTAGGGCAATGCAGCTTTATATTTGTCTATAAGAGAGATATAGTTTCAGTCCTAAACAATTGTCATCAAGGCTGACAAAATGGCCTCTTCTTGTGGGAATGGCTTCAGTCCTCCCAAAATGTCTTGGTCTATTGAGACTTGCAGCCTTGTAGGCTGGGAGATAAGGGCTGTCTTGTGTTTCTTTTCTTTCTTCAGACATCAGCCAGGCATGGTGCTCCTCACACAATAGGTGTCAAAGAATGCTATTGACAGAATGTCTGGGTGTCTCAGTCATTTGGCATGCATCTCCCTGCCTCTTGTTCATATTTGAAACACAAGCAGCATTAATACTAATGTTCTGTGGCTTCTGAATTCCTTTCACTGCTCTCTCCTCATTTCAACTAATTACTGTAATGGGCAGAGCACTCCTCTTTTGACAGTTAAGATGGAAGAAATTGAAAATTCGAAAAACCATAAAGGACAGAGTCTCAAAAAAGGAATCCATTAAAGTCAGTTAAAAGTTATCTCAAATCCTCAGCATCCAATGTCTCTAACTTAAAATTTCCTATTTTGTTAAAGCATACGTGAAGTGGCTCGTTTTTGCCCTCCTGAAGATCACAAAAACCATTTCACTTTGGAGATGATTCCCCTACCTTTGTGCGTAAGTGTACTTAAAATTTTATATAAGAGTGAATGAGAATAGGTAATCTTTCCCTTTGTCATTTCTGGAAGTGAATTTTCTCTTCATGTCCTTTGAGACGAGGGATAGAGAAGGGCATATGAAGAGCTGGTAAGTGGGGCTGTTTATCTGTCTGCTGTAAGATTAATAACACACTAAGCAATCCTCACAGTTACTATATTTATGAGCAGAAATAGCCTTAGGCAAAACCAAGAAAGTTATCTATGCCACCAACATATCTTTATTTTCTTTTTCTCCTTTATTAATCGCCTTCCCAAACTTCTAGAACTTAATGCCCAAGCTTTCTGCTGCCCCTTAGATGCCCAAGCCCAAACCCAGCCCTTGGCATACACTTCAGTATTCCCTCTGGAGAAGCTTTGTCTGACTTTTCTTGATTGCTTTCCCTATGTTCTAACCAGCTCCCATGTATTCCATTCTCCTAGGCTTTGCTTGATATCTGGCTAACAAACACCACCAACTCCTCCATTTATGCTAGCAATGGCCAATTATGATTCAATGTGTTACAGAAGGGTTGCGTCTTATGCACATTTAACTCAAATCAGGCATGAGCACAGGGTTTAGGAGTTGAAGAAGATGAGAGAAAGAGAAAGACAGCAATTAAATAGTGACAGTTGTAATGTGTTCCCCATTGTACTAGTCATCTCAGGCTGCTGTGACTAAGTGCTACAGACTGGGTGGCTTAAGCAACAGACATTTATTTCTCACAGTTCTAGAGGCTAGAAGTCTGATATCAGGGAGCCAGCATGGTTGGGTTTTGATGAGGACTCTCTTCCTAGCTTGCTGACAGCCACCATCTCGCTGTGTCTGCACAAGGTGGAGAAAGAGAGAGAGCTCTCTCTCTTCCTCTTGTTATAAACCTACTAGTCCCATTGAATTAGGACTCCACTCTCATGGCCTCGTTTAACCTTAATTTCCTCTTAAAAACCCTGTCTTCAAGTACAGTCACACTGGGGGTTAGATCTTCAACATATGAATTTGGCAGGGGGTGGGGTGGGGGGTGGGGTACAATTCTGTCCATAGCATCCATTCTATTTCATGTATGGATGACCAAGAATGAACAAGATGGCAGATTACATATCTATTTTTCCTTTGTCACTCTCAATTTCTGTTTTCATTGTGTGAATGTTTTGTTGGGCTGAGTTTGGTTCTAAAATTTAAATATATGTAAATTTCCTACAATATGGCCAACTACTTCATCTGATGATCAGTTGAAGAAGTAGTTCTCTGTTCCAATTATATTGGGGGAGGGGAAAAAAACCCTGACTATGTTTGATTTGTTGAGAAATGGCGTAGGTGCATGCTATACTTCATGGGTGATTTAAAGGACTTTCAAGGGTAATTTGTCTGTGTGTGATTTTTCACCTTAGGAATTGCCTTTAGACCTGAACAGGACTTCATTATAAATTTGGATTTTAACAGGCTTGAATAGCATAAGCTAAGGTCATGTGTAGACTGGGGATTATAGGCACTTATTGTGATATGTTTGGGAAAGGAGGCCTAGAGATGCTTTGAAAACATGAATAGGTGATGTCCTTCTCTAACTATAGATAATAAGAAAAAAACTAATTTTATATATGTCTTTGTGATATATGAAATGGTTTTATAACCTTCACATAAAAAGTAACATGAAGTAAAGTACAAACTCCTGGTGACTTGTTTATTAATTCAGGAGAATATTTATTAATATGACTCAAGAATGGTCAATAAGTTCTATACAGTGGGACAGACAATTTCAGATGTACTTTCCTGGAAACTTGCTCTCTTCTTATTAGAAGCTGAGTTTAGACAGCAATAATTCCCAGGTAGGAGGCAGTTGCAGGGGAACAATTTATGTAACATTTACTTTTCAGGAAATACTTGAGTGCTGAATAAACGCCAGTACTGTTCTAGGTTCTAGGGAACATTTGAGAACAAGACTGACAACTTCTTGTTCTAATGGAGCTCTCATGGAGTGTGGAGGGATAAAGACAATAAACAAATACAATATATACAATACCAGCTGGCAATAAATTGGGCTGACATGACAGGGGTGCCTGAGTTGCTGCTTTAGACTGAGTGGTTGAGGAAAACCATGCAGATTTAAGGCAAGCTATGAATAACAAGAAGTCAGTCATGCAAAGAAAAGGGAGAGGATATTGCTACCAAAGGGCATAGCTAGGTCAAGGGCCTATGATGTGAGCGAACCTCTGTGTTTGAGGGACAGGTACAAAGCAGCAGGTCCATCTGCAGCAAAATGGAAAAAGGAGAGAGTGGCTAGAGTACTGATTTTTTTAAAGAAGGTCTGCAGGAATTTGTTCAGTAACAAATTAGAGATGGCAGTAGATTAAGCTATGCAAAAATAGTTGATGAATTCTCTGTGTTTAAACTGTACACTCTGACTAGTGCAAAGAGACTGAGAAATCTCTGAAATTAATATAAATGACTTGATAGAAGGAAGTGATCATTTCAAGGTTGACAGACTTGGAGACTGAGAAAACGAGCAACTTACCCCAGTGTGCTATATCAATATTACCATTTATTATGTGTGTCATGGCAGTGCAAACAGAGGAATATAGGACAAAGGATTTCACCAACACCTTAGTGATACTTAGTTCTAGCCCTACATCATAGTATTTATCATCTGTAATGTGGGAATGCTCTGTGTGTGTGTACGTATATATATGTGTGTGTGTGTATATATATCAATGCATGCATATATATAATATATGCATTATATATAACTGTGCATTTATGTATTATTATATATATAAAATAAATGAGTTCATTCCATTTTGCACATTTGGCCATTCTTAACTAAACTTTAACTAAATTCGTAAGTTAAGAAAATTCCTTCAGAAACTGCAAATGATAAATATCTGAATTTGGTTGGATCCACCCAAAAAGAATTACTCCATAAAATGAAACAAAAAGCCAAAGCAACAACAAAAAGTTCACTATCTTTATACAATGATTTTTGTTTAGAGATGACACCCCTTTACATTCTCACAAATATCATTTTACATAGGCAGGAATCATAAGCCTCATTTTGAAGGGGGGACTTGGGGATGCAGAAATGCTTATTTGCAAGGATGAAACTACCAAGAGAGTACCCTCTGTATGCTTCTTATTTGAAAAATCTGAGAGAATCTGCTTGACCAATGAATATGCTGCCTTGTGTCTTATCATATACCAGATTTGGTCAGCTATGGCTGGGGCTGTGGAAAGCAGTAGAAACAAGGCTGAGAGCATGGGCTGCAGCTATTCCTAGAAAAGGGGAGTGAGCAGTTACTGCAAAGCATAACCAATACACTTATAAGAAAGGCAGGGTGTAGAAATATTTTCAGCTACTCAGCTAAAATAAATAAAACCTGTACTTAAGAAGTAGATTTCTGGCAGTAGCAAGAGAGTTTTTAATTAACATCAGAGTTATTATTAAAGACTTCCATAACTAAAACTACCCTTGATCATTTTTTGTCCTCTTTTGCATGGAAAGATGAAGACAGTACAATATGTGCTCTTGGATATTTTAAATCAATTAAGTACAGTTTCTCCAAATAGAGAGGGTGTGTGGGTTATTTGTTGTTATTTTACTCCTTGTTCAAACGTTGGCATTCACACCATCCACACACTTACATCTGTGGTCTAGAACCGTTAGAAATGATCAGGGTAGCTTCAGTGGCTTCTCTAAATGGAGACAGAGCTACACCTGCCTGTTCTGAGGATGTTGCTGTCAGGTGAGATACACCTGCCTGTTCTGGGGATGTTGCTGTCAGGTGAGATATACCTCCCTGTTCTGGGGATGTTGCTCTCAGGTGAGACCTTCTCCCAGGTATATAATTATCCCATTGCTAATGTGTTATGAAACGGAAGAGTCCTAAAAAATATTCTAGGAGATGAAGATTCAAAGAAAAGAAACCGAATGGATTTGGCTGTGTTTATTTTATTCCAGTTGTACTAGCAAACTAATAGCAGCGATGGAGGAAAAAGATGGGGAGGATAGATAAATTTCAAAATGTTATGCTAAAAGCAGGGCTACATTTTTGAAAGGGAATTATTGTTAAAGAGCAAAGAAAAACTGGTAAGCAATAGGAGAACTTAATCTGATGTTTTTATTAAGTTTCAACAAAATGGCAAGAGCTTGACTCCTTATTTGCTCAATGCCCAGCTGTGGCATTGACAAGTGGCTTTATGAAAGTCCCCTGGGAAGGCACATACTGTCTGGAAAGTCAGGGACAATGTGGCCAGACCAATGGCCTTTGAGCTTTAAGGGTTTGTTTTGACTAACTCATTACTCCTGGTCTATCCTCAAGTGGACCTGAACTGGCTGGGGCATGAAACCACTCCTTCCTAGAGGAGGCTATGTTAAAATCACTATACAAAGTAGAACAAAACATTTGAAACCGTAGGCTTTGAATTCAGGCAGATTTGGGATCCATCTCTGATCATATCTTCTTAAACTGTGTGTCCTTGGGCAAATTACTTTATTGTTCTATATCTGAGTTTCCTTTTCCAAACAGTGAAAATAAAATTACCTTAGTTATAGGGTTGGTGGGAAGACTAAATGAGGTAATACATGTTATGTACTGACTAGTACATGATAGAAATTCAAAAAGATGGTGTCTATTACTATTACCTACTTGAGTCCCTCTTGGGTGACCAATCATCCAGGTTTGCATTGAAAGTTTTGGACTCTCTGGGTTTTGGCACTGAAAGTCCCATGTCTCTGGAACTGCTCAGTCCTGGGCAAACCAGAATGGTGGTCACCCTAGTCATTCACCTTTTTGGGTAAATGACTCTTCAGCCAAACCTTTTTGATTCTGATATGCATTTCTCATGCTCTTTATTCTCTTTGGTGTTTCACTGCCGTGTGTATTTATTTAACAGACGCTTACATAGTGCTTAATATGCGCTACACACTGTTTTAAGCTTTTAAAAATATTTATTTAGTCATCATAAAAATTCTCTGAGGTGGGTAATATTATTATATCTATTTACAGATGAGGAAACTGAGGTGGAGAGAGGTTAAGTTGCAGGAAGCCACACAGCTATTAGGTGGAGGAGCCTGGATTCAAACCTTCAAATTCTGATTCTCAAGTCCACACTGTTAACCACTACCCATATGCTGCCTGTGTGTGGTGTATCTATTCTAACGAGTACCTGAAATCGAGCTGAGAATCCCATTTTAAGCTCTGTCACTGATTTAAAACTTGACCTCACTCTGTACCTCTGAGTTTGTTGAGATGTAACCCGAGACAAATACTTAAGTGAGGTTGTTAAGGACTTTGAGCATCATGGAGGAAAGGAGACTAGGAAAGGCAGGATAGTGATATTGTCAAACGATATCCAAGACTGAATCTTCCAGTGTGTGAGTCTCAGCGATTCCTGTGTTTTACTTTCTTTCTCTTACTGATTTGTCATATCAAATATGAAAGAGACATTTCTTTTTAGAATCATCCGGTTCCTTTGAAAGAAGGGAAAAAGAAGAGATTTGATAAAAAAAAATACTAACAACATGTCATCGAGCAAATATTTTGACTATCTATAGATTTGAGTAGTCACGTAATTGTCAGATTAACCTAAATATTTTCTATGTTGTATTTTGAATTAAGTAATTCTTTTTTAATCAAAATCTATCATTTTCCACTCTGACACTCCTCACCGCAAGCACACACACACACAGCTTAGTCAGTCTCTTGGCTATTGGTAAGTGGTTCTGCTATGAACCTTGATTAATAGTTGCATGGTTTTGCCACCATAGCCTGAGGCTCCTTAATAAGATTAGTGCAGATGGATCGAAGTACATGCATAAAGCTTCCTCAATCTTCTCTTTGCATACCCAATTTACCACTTTTCCTGGAAATACTTGAGAAGATAAAAATCTTCTGTCTGTACTCTTTTACCTGATTTATTTAGAATTCACAAATGCTTTATTCCAAGCACTACTTCCTTTAACTTAAGTCACAAATTTAAATTCAACAGAAGGCACACTATCTTCATTTCATGTTATTTCATATATTTTTATGGCAGTCAACATGAGATTTCTGAAGGGTAAGGTACTGTTTTGGGCACTTTCTGAGATGAAATGGTGGTGCTTCAAGATTATTCTAGAGCCATTTCACACAGTGCATTCTGTTAGTCCCTAGGATATAAACCAGAATTTGCCTCTCACAGACATGCTACCAAAAATGTCTTCATGATCAGCTTTTAAATTCATTTCAGGAGTTTTTGAGCACCTAATAATGCAAGTCATGGTGCTCAGGTGTCCTTTTTTGGATGCTAAGTTTCAGAAGATGAGGTCCCTGACTTCAAGAAGTTATGCCCAGAAGGGCTACAGAGTAGAACATTATGAGATTTAGAATGGAAGTGCAAAGGGCTACTGAGAGGCAGAAAAAGAAGAGATTTTTTATGATGAAGTGAGAGGAGAGGGAAAAGATTGAGGGAGGCATCTTAGAAGAGGAGGCATTTAAGCACACCCTTGAGGGACATAGGATATAAACAGAGATGGGTAGGAAGGACAGTCAAGCTCAGAGAACAACAAATGCACATGAGGCAAATGACAAGGTAGGGAAAGGCAAGTCTTCTGAGAGAATGGCCAATCATCTATGCATTTGGCACAGAGGAATATGAATGCTGTACTGACAGAGAGATGGGAAGATATTCCGGTATAATGATGGAAGGTCTTGGCATGATTTTAGTGTGGACTTTGTTTTGTGAACAAAGGAAGCAATTGCTTAACTGAATAATATATGTGAGCTCATGGTATGTAACACAGGGCATAGAGCAGCTGTTCAATAGATGGCCGTAGCTATTATACCCTCATATTTGGAGGTTTCTAGTAAATAGGTGTGTTGAGATCATGTTTAGAAGCGATTCTTAGCTATTTATTTGCCTCCTCCCCCTTACAACTAGTCTTTATGTTCCCATCAGCCGATAAGAGCAATAGAGGGGGAAAGTGAGCACAGAGGACATTAGATCTGGCATTTGATGATGTGGCGATCCTATTATTGACTTCCTCAAAAATATTTGTTATGCCAGTTTTGAAGTGAGCGCTCACCCAACCAGCAAGTATTTATCATGGAAGGGAAAAACAACAATAAGTAACATTATAGCTAACATTTTTTGAGCACAGAGTATGATCCAAACACAATTCTGGGTGCTTCCCATGTATTATTTCATTTCTGATCTCCCCGAGAAACCTATAAGGTCACTGGCCTGGGAGGTTGAGTTGGTGGAGGCTTCATGGAGGAGACAGGTCCTGAGATGATCTTGAAGAAAGGAAGGATTCCAAAGATTGGATACAAAGAAGGACAGGTGTCCTGATAGAAAGTGTGTGAGCAAATGTAGGCATATAAATGTGTTTTTATAATAAATAGAGAAACTGAAGCTGGGAGGGGCTAATAACTTAACTAACATCACACAGCTGGTAAGTGTTAGAGCCAGGATTCAAATCCAGCAGGTCTAAGTTTGTGGTTTGTATCTTTAATCCTAGGACTTGAATCCAGCTTGTAGGGCTCCAGAACCTTTGCTGTTAATCCCTGTTTTAAAGTGTTCTCCAAGTTGTAAAGGTCGTCATTTTACAAACACTACTATAATGACTGCTTTTTATATGAAATATACATTAACCACCATAAGAAACCTTGCCCTCAAGTAGGGTTGCTGGTCTACCTAGGGAAGCTTGATATCCAAGTGAGAGCCACTTCATTTTTGTGTCCTCATCAAATCCACTGAAAGAAAAGAGGAATAACATAGCATTCACACAACACTCAGTGCAGATCTGGTATAATGGTTTTTGCACTTAATTTTAGAAAATGCCTTGATTGAGATACAGTCCACTCATTTAAAGTGTACAATTCAATGTCTTTTAGTATATTCACAAAGTGAATCTAATCACAATCTAATTTTAGAATGTTTTCATCAGTCCCTCGCCCTAAATCCCATACCCATTAGCAGTCACTCCCCATACTGCCACCCCTACACCCACCACAGGCAACTGCTAACCTAATTTCTATAACTATAGATATCCTTATTCTAGACATTAATATAGGTCAAATCATGAAATATGTGGTCTTTTGTGACTGGATTCTTTTACCTAGTGTAGTATTTTAATGCTCATCCATGTCATAGCAGGTATCAGTACTTCATTTCTTTTTTTATTGCTGAATACTATTCCATGGTGTGGATATACCACATTTTATCTATCCATTCATTTGTTCATATACATTTGGGTTGTTTCTACTTTTTGGCTGATATAAATAAAGCTGCTATGAACATCTGTATACAAATTTTTGTGTCAACATGTATTTTCATTTCTCTTGGATGTATATCTTGGAGTAGAGTTGCTGGGTCATATGGTAACTTTGTGTTTAACATTTTAATGAACTGCCATACTGTTTTCCAAGGAAACTGCATCATTTGCACTCCCACCAGTAATTTATGAGGGTTCCAATTTCTACACATCCTTGCCAACACTTGTAAAGTGGTACTTAATGGTGTTTTGATTTTCATTTTCCTGAAGGCTAATCATACTGAACGACTTTTCATGTGCTTATGGGCCATTTATGTATCTTCTTTGCAGAACTATCTATTCAGATCCTTTGCCTATTTTAAAAATTGGGTTGCTTGTCTTTTTATTATAGAGTGTAAGAGTTCTTTACATATTCTAGTCACTTATCTGGTATATCATTTGCAAATATTTTCTCCCATTCAATGGGTTTTCTTTCCACTTTCTTGATAATGTCCTTTGAAGCACAAAGGTTTTAAATTTTGATAAAGGCCAACTTATCAACTTTTTTTTTCTCATTTGTGTTTTTGGTGTCATATCAGAGAAGGCTTTGTCTAACCTAAAGTTGTAAAAGTTTACTCCCATATTTTCTTCTAAGACTTTTATAGTTTTAGCTTTACATTTAAATTGATGATCCATTTTAGTTAATTGTTGTGTTGGGTGTAAGGAAGGGTCCATTCATTATTTTTCATGTGGATATCCAGTTCTTCCAGTGCCATTAGTTGGAAAGACTTTCTTCTCCATTGAATTGTCTTGGCACTCTTGTCAAAACTCAGTTTACTATTAATGTTAGGACTTATTTCCGAACTCCCAATTCTATTTCGTTGATCTATCTTTGAAGATCTTCGAAGATCTATCTTCATGTGTCCATCTTTATACCAGTATCAGACTATCTTGATTACTGTAGCCTTGTAAGTTTTGAAATTAGGAAGTGTGAATCTTCCAACTTTGTTCCTCTTTTTCAAGATTGTTTTGTATTTTCTGGGTCCCTTGAATTTCCATATGAAATTATGGATCAGCTTGTCAATTTCTGTAAGAGATCCAGCTGGAATTTTGATAGCAATTTTGGTTGCTTGAATCTGTAGGTCAATTTGGGGAGTATTGCAATCTTCACAATACTAAGTCTTCCAATCCATGAACGTGGGTTGTCTATCAACTTACTTAGGTCTTTAATTTCTTTCAACAAATATAGAAATTCAGTTGATTTTTGTGTATTGATCTTGTAGCTTGCAGTCTTACTGAACTCATTTATTCTAATAATTTTTAATTGATTTCAAAAGATGTTCTATATACCATGTCAAGTATCTGCATATAGAGAGAGTTTTACTTCTTGCTTTCTAATCAGATAACTTTTTTTTCTTGCCTCATTGCCCTAGCTAGAACCTCCAGTACTATGTCAAATACAAGTGGGTAGAGCAGACATCTTCATCTTGCTCCTGATATCAGGGAGAAAGAATTTAGTCTTTCACCATTAAATATGATATTAGGTATGGATTTTTTGTAGGGCCTTTTATGAGGTTGAGGAGGTTTTTGTCTATTCCTAGTTGATTGTGTGTGTGTTTTAAAAAATTCATCATACTAGAGTACTATATTTTGTCAAAAAATTTTTTTTCTAATCTATTAAGATTATCATGTGGCTTTTGTACTTTATTGATATGGTGTATTGGATTAATTGATTTTTGGATATTGAACTAGCTTTGCATTCCTGGAATAGTCTCACTTGGTATAGTGTATAATCATGTTTAAATGTGTTAGATTTTGTTTGATGGTAATGTCTTGATTTTTGCATCCATATTCATAATGGTCTTTAGTTAGTTTTTTTTTTTTTTTTGGTGATTATATTAGTCTGCTTGGGCTATCATAAGAAAATATTACAAACTCTGGGGCTTAAGTAAACAGAAATTTATTTCTGTAGGCTGTTAAGTCCAAGATCAAGGTGCTGGCTGATTTAGCTCCTTGTGAGAGCTCTCTTCCTGGCTTGCAGATGGCTACTTAGTCTTCACACGGACTTTCCTCTGAGCACGTGGAGGGGAGAGAGGGAAGGTAGGGAGGGAGGTGGGGAGATATCTTCCTCTTCTTATAAGGCCACCAATCCTGTTTGATTGAGGCTCTACCCTTAATGACTGAATTTAAACTTAATTACCTTGTAAAGGCCCTATCTCCAAATATAGTCACATTGGGGTTAGGAAATTTGGGGAGGACACAATTCAGTTCATAGCAGGGATATCTTTGTCTAGTTTTGGTATCAGGGTAATAGTGGCCTAATAGAATGAGTTGAGAAATGTTTCTTACTCTTCTATTTTTGTGGGAGGAATTGTGACGTTTGGTATTAATTCTTATTTAAATGTTTGGTCATGTTTTTCTTGCTACTTTAAAGATTTTATCTTTGTATTTGTCTTTCAACATTTTTACTGTGATGTGTTTGGATGTGAATCTCTTTGTATTTATCTAACTTAGAGTTCATTAAGCTTGTTGGAAGTGTTGAATATTTTTCATCAAATTTGATTGCAATCATTATTTCATTGATAATTTTTCTGCTTCTTTATCTCCTCTCCTCTTCTCTCTTCTTATTTCCCCTCCTATTATACATATGTTGGTGCACATGATGGTGTCCCACATTTCTATGAGGTTAGTTATTTTTCTTTTACCTCACTGCTCTTCAGATTGCATAATCTCTATTGATCTGTATTCGAGTTCATTGATTCTTTCTTCTGCCAGCTCAGTGTATTTTTGAGCCCCTCTAGTGAATTTTTCATCTTAGTTATTGTACATTTCAACTCCAGAATTTCCATTTGGTTCTTCTTTTTTATAATTTCTATCTCTTTATTGATGTTTTCTATTTGACAAGACATTGTGATTATATCTTTCTTTACTTCTTTAAGCAAGGATTCTTTTAGTTCTTTGAACAAATTTATAACAGCTGCTTTGAAATCTTTGTCTATGTCTGACATGTGGGACTTTACAAAGATAGTTTCTATTGCCTGCCTTTTTTTCTGTGTGTGGGTCACAGTTCCCTGTTTTTTTTTTTGGTATATATTGTATATTTTTTGTTGAATATTGAGCATTTTAAATAACATATTATAGGAATTTTCCCTTACTCTCTTCCAAATAAAACCAGTTTCCTTGGAAAAATCTTCAGATCTTTGTTTTTTGTCCATCTCTCCCTCTGAAAAAACCTCTGTACCACTGCTTTAGAGCTGTGCATAGAGACAGTGGCCCATCTCTCTTGGAGGGATGCCCTGGTTCTACAAGCAGGGTGCTGAGCTAGGGCAACAGCCACTGGTCTTCTCAGCTTGTCTCTCCTGGTATGGGAGCTCTGCCCTACGAATAAGCTGTAGTGAGGGTGATCTGTATTGAAGGTCTGTAACCCTGGGGTAGAGCTTCCATCCTATAAGTGAGAGCTAGTTAGAGGAAGAGACCCCCAGACCTCATAGCTGTTCCTGTCTGGAATAGAACTCCTGCAACACAGATCAGGGTCGGGGGAGGGGCGTGGTGGGAAATACTGGTGGCTTGCCCCCACAAAGAGATACCGTAGCTGTCAATTGGGAGCCAAAAGGAAAGGGAGCCCTGTATTCTTGACTGCACCTGCCCAGAGTAGAGCTCCCATCACAATGAACTGGAATGGGGGAGGTTTGTAACTCAAAGGCACAGATTCTTCCTATTCTTACCAAGATTTTGTGGATTTTCTTGAGTAAATGTTTCTTCATTTGCTGTATTCCCTTATACCCATTTCCAGAGTTTTTTTGTTTGTTTATTTTTTACCAGTTATGATTGTTTCACTGGGGAGAGGGTCTTGGAGTTCTTCATGCCATCCAGAAGTCATCTTCCTATACACTTAATTTCTAAGCCTATTATCTCTGCTAATTCTTAGAACAATCTAAGATTAAGGTAATAAATACCAGAGCCAGGATTTGAATCCAGACACTTGACACAATACCTTGCTTGTGATAAGTGCTTAATAATATTTGCTGAATAAATTAATAAACCCAAAATACCAAGCAGTACAATTTAGGAAAGAATAAATTTTCAAATGAGGAATGTTATAGTAAAGGCTATTAGTTAGGTTCAGAGAGACATCATGAAGCATTTTTTGTGCTATTACAGAAAAAAAAAAAAACCATGCAGTTTCTTACAAATTGGAGAATTCTTAAACTTTGTGCCTAAACTATTCATCTTTGTGACCAAGATATGCTGTACAGCCAATTTATCAATTCCACAGACACATACTCTTGTAATTGTCCTTAAATTAATTCATTGTGAAAGATGGTTTATTTGGTGACTTCACATACAGAGCAAAACACTTGGAGGGTAAATGGCTATTTAATGTTACACTGTTGGAATTCTGGCACCTTGGTGCATGTTTGGGAAAGCCATTGGGAGTTTCATTTGCGTGGGTGCCCAATGAGATTCCCGGAAGTAAGTGCATGGATGCAGGTAGAGAGAAAGAGCTTTTCTGAACATACCAAATAATGTTCTAATGGGCAGGGAGCTTACCCTGGAATGACAAACAGTTTAAGTGGTCAGGCTCAGTTCAGGGAAACAGACTGATGATTTGGGCTGCTTTACTGTGGTGTAATGTATATTATCTTTCTAGCCCAACACCTGGGAAGAATGTGTCCCAAGACCTACAAAAGACGATTTCTTGAGGAAAGTGAAAGAATGAGAGAGAAAGGGGGAGGGAGAGAGAGAGAGAGAGAGAGACAGAGAAAGACACAGAGAGAGAGACAGAAGAGAGGAGAAGAGAAATAAAATGAAGAGTTGTAGCTCTAAAGATATTGTAAGTTTTCTTTACCTTTGTTGTGGTCTTATGTATGGAAATGAGAATATTGACAAGAAATCCTATATGAAATCAGTGTGACAAAATCAGGTCCCAAAGCTTTGTCTTGTTGAGCTCATGCCATTAGATATGAAATTAAAGGCAGAAAATGGGCTGTTGGATGCATTCTAAAGGTCTACATAGAATTGGAAGGAATGATGTTATATGGTGACTCATTGTAGCCACCCAGTTTTTTATGTTTTATTATTTTATTGTGGTCATATGGTTTATAACGTTGTGGAATTTCAGGTATGCATTATTCTTTATCAATATTCTGTATAGACTGCATCGTGCTCACAATTAATAGTCTAATTTTTATCTGTCACCATATATATGTGCCCCTTTACCCCTTTTGCCCACCCCCCAACCCCTTCCCCTCTGGTAACCACTAATCTTGTAGCTACCCAGTTTTGCAGCATGTGGAGCAGTAGTTCAGAAAGGGGTGTAATTTCTGAAGGAGAATGTGGTGCCAGTTGGTGAACATGAGGACAGATAGAAGGCAGTGAAGAGGAGCTTTGAGGCATGGATGGAGAAGTAGCCTGAGCAATGATGAAGGGAAACTTTAGTGGCTGAAGAAGAACTCAAGTGGGTGATCCCAGAACCACACCAGCAAGAAAAGGACCTGGACAGCTGGCGTTTCCTGATTGTTTCTAGTGGAGACTCCCAGCCCAAGACTCTTGCTGTCATCACTCCATCCCTTGATGGTGCCTCAAGCGTAAGGTAGGTCAAGTATATTTCTCTGATGGTATTCTCTTCTGCAAAGTGGCTAAAATGGGGAAAAGAAAAAATGGCAACATTTTGCACTCTGATGATTTCTGTACTTTTCTTTATGCCTCCTTCTACCCATTCTTTTGTAAGAACCCCCTGACTCATGCCTATTAACACCTGAAGCCAGATCCCAGGATCTATGATTATAATTTTGTCTTGTATAGTTCCTCCTAGAGCAGTTAATCTTTCTCTTCAGGCTATAATAACTGCAATGTTATAGTCCCAGAGTGATGAAACCAAGTTAGACCTGCATGAGAATGCTGCCTACATTGAATTTAATCCTTGAAAAGCAGCCATGGCAGTTTCAGTCCATTCATCTCCCAAAGCAAGTAGCAGTGTCCGCCAGATGGAAATAGTCTAATTTGGTAGATGGAAACATTTCTAAGACTCATGCACTGTATTACAAATGCTGCCTGTCGAAGTCTCTTGCACAACTCAGAATTGTATTCTCCTATACTTTATCACTTAGAAAGCCCAAAAGAACACTTAAAAACAATTGGAATGGAGCAGAAAATCTGCCCCAGACAACTCTTGTAAAGTTTGCCGATGTCATTTAGAGATCAAATACTTTGTTACCTACCTCTAATGGGTTAAAAGCTTTCCAAAGATTTTTTTCCTACCCTCAGCATATCTTTAAATGACAGTCACAGATGTTTGCCTTCACTTTCGAGCATCCTCACCCTGGGCATTCATTGTCTAAGCACTGGAGTTCCAGTCATCACATGAATGATTACAAAATACACAGCCAGTCCACTGTCCTTTGTACCTCTAGCTCTTGTGTGGGTCATTGGATAATTAGATATTTGAAAAGCACCTTGAAATAAGGGCTATAAATAATTACTTTCTCCATTTTTAGAAAGCTCCATGGAAAGAAGGGTCATTGGAAAAATCCTTGGATCACCCTGCATAAAAGACTGGTATTGGTTTGCCTTGGAGTAATTCAGGGAGAGGGAATATGGGGTGATGGGAATAGGTCCTGATGGAGAGGAAAATGGGGATCCACTCTCGGCTCTGTCACTAATTAGTCGTGTAAGTTCAGGGAAATCCCTTCTCCTCATGAGCTCATATATGTAGAATGAGGATTGAATCTGATGGTCTTTAAGATGTTTTTTGAATATTCTGCGAACACTTGTTTTACCTCTGTGCCACTTTTTTAGTCTCTTCGGACTATCCAAATGGTGGTTCCTAGTTTGTCACTAGGTCAGTGACTCCTCTGACTTTGTAGAGAACTTGGGAAGCCTGGTCTGAGCATTTGAACACTTGGGGGTCCAAGTTTTCTATTAAGAAGAGAAGTTGGTGAGACATACAAAGTCAGGAAAGAGAGAGATGAATTGATGTCCCAGGAAGCAGCTGGCACAGTCAGCATATACAATTTAAAATGTTAGCTTGCTGTCTGGAACTGAATACAATCCTTTCCCATAAGGCCTACTGCTAATAGAAGACCAGAAGAGGGATGTGTTCACAGCTGGGGAAAAACAGTAATTAAGGCAGTGGGCTCTGAAGTCAGACAGTTCTGGGAGCTCTAGTGGCACAATCGGTTAGCAAGTGGTACTCAAATGAAGTCAGATAGATCTGAGTTTGTGACTCCAATTTGCCATTCACTCACTGTGTATCCTTGGGAAAATTTATCAACCTCTCTAAGCCTCAGTTGCTTTATTTGTAAATTAGGGGCATGTCAGAAATTATCTCAGATGATGATTAGAAAAATTACATATGTAAAGTATGCTTAGCACAATGTCTGACAAATAGAAAGTTCACAATATGCATTAGCTATTATTCCCATGTTTATTAGTAAGATCACAGGATGATGAAATTTGGGTTTACCTCATGAATTATTTAATAAATACCTATTATACGTTTAGCACACTATAGATGTAAAGAAGTAGAAGACATGGTTTTATTCCTCAAAAACATAAAATCCTATTTTTAAGACAAAATGGACACCTATTATGGTGTTGAGTGTAGAGGTGTATGGATTGCAGATATTGTGTTTCTTGGATAGCTATTTGAAAGGCAATAGAGAATGCAGTAGTTCATGTATTTGATCATGAGAACAAAATACAACAAAGTAATATCTCCCAGTTATGGACTAATTTTAACCAAGTGCTTATGAATACTATCATGCTGAAAAAGATGTTTAAAAATTGTATTAATTATGAAAAAAGTGTGTGGATAGATACATTTTAATTACACTAAGAAAGTTACCAAACCATAGTGAGAAATGCTCTAGTTTAAAACGTATATCCAATTGGATTTCATTTCAAAGATTACTGATTATGTAATAATAATCCTTAAAGTTTAAACCTTAGAAAAATTAAGCTGAGTTCTAAAAATATTTCTTAATTGGATCATTTTGGAACCCCAGGTCCTTGATTCACATATAATTTTGGCATTGGGGTTTTCAGAGTGTGTGACTATAAGGCACCTGGCAAAGATGGATTAGGTCCAAATCCAACCAGACGCTTAGTGGCAGATGGCTTCCAGCGCAGTTACTCCAAACTTGGAATGTGTGAGAAGTTAAATGCTCAGAGGCTGAAACCTTATCCATTGCAAACATATGTGCCCTGAGTTTGGGGGAGTGTGTGGCCACCAAGAACAGTATTATGTGCCTAATACTGAATAAGGATCCGTGGACTAGCATGACCTCGAACTATCAACATCTACCTCTCCTAGGCCTCTAGGTGATTTCCCAAGACAACAGACCATAATTCTTGGGTGCTCTGAGGACACAATTCAGTTTATTCCCATTTGGATTATTTATTTGCCAAGTTCCTTAACATCTAGCTTTAGTCTAACTGTTCCTTCCAAACCCAGTGGGCCTAATACTCCTGTTTATTCTGGGTTGGAGGAACTCTTGTCTGAAAAGCCCCAAAAGTCAGGGAGAAAAACACTGTCTTCCAGTACAAAAAACTCTAATTGACTATTTTAGCCAGCCATTGCACGCAATGGTAAGCACAGTTTCCTAGACATTCTTCGTGATGGGGGGCACATCACAGAAATGCGCTCACTGACCAGGATGCCCAAATCTAGCATCTCCTTCTGTTGCCCTCTAAAATTCGATTCATCCAGTCTCCTTGAATCAGAGAGGCTTGTCTCAGGGGTTTCCTTCTGCTAGAAGTTCCCAAAGCACTAAGATTCTGGTAGAGAAGATACCACAGAGGCTAGAGAAGGATCCTTTAGCCTAGAAGGTTGGTCAGCAAATATTCATAGAGTGTTTATTATTTTGACACAAAATAACCAATGATCATTCTATAGATAAGAGAAATAAGGTGAGTTTACTTGAGCCAAAGATTATAACCCCGGAAGGCCTTAGAAAGCATTCCGGAGAAGCATGGTTTTCAGCACAGTCTTATAGCATTTTAGAACAAAGAAGGTACATTAAATACATCTGGGATACATTTTCATCAAAATCTCAAAGAGGTATTCAATTGCAAATTAGCAGGTCAATGTGACTGTGATGTCTGCAAAGGGACTAATTCGGGCCTTACCAATAGGGTGTTACCAATAGGGCATAGGAGGGGAAGTATGCATTCTTATCTTAAGAGAGTGCATTCTTTAATGGTTAAGCAGATGTGTGATGTATGTTTGATAGGCCATAAGTAAGGCTTTTTAGTTCAAGCCAAATCAGTTTCAAACCCAAATAGTTACCCCATATACCTCGATATGTGAGAATCTCTTGTCAATTCTGTAATAGGAATAGTACCGTGTGCTGGTGATATAGCTATTTGCTCATTGGATTTATAGTCCAGTGGACAGCTCTTCTCTCTATGTATAAGTCAGGAATAGATGGGGTTATTTCCTTTAAGGCAGACTTTCTCAGTAGTGGCACTATTGACATCTTGGGCTGGATAATTCTTTGTGGTGGGGAGCTGTCCTATGCATTGTCTGATGTTTACCAGCATCCCTAGTCACTACATACTAGATAACGGTAGCAATCCCTAGTTGTGACAAACAGTCTCCAGACATTGCCAAATGTCCCTTGGGGGACAAAATCATTCCCAGTTGAGAACCACTGCTATAAGACCATGCATTCTATTCTTTGGAGCAGAATCCTACTCATCCTACTCCTAATGTCACCTGGGAAGGGGCTAGTTTCTTAATTTCCATTCAGGGACCAGGGTCCACATTACCATAAATCATGTTTAGAACAGTTTGAACATCTTGTCGAGGCTGTAGACCAGCTTTCCCCAAGATGATGTTCCACAAATGGTGTTCTCTAGAATGTTAATTAGTGAATGATTGAAAACAAAAAGAGTCTTATTGTGAAGTACCTTTGACACATGCCGAGTCCACAAAGGTAAACAGATTTCTTTACTGCAGGACTTTATATCACCTTTGAAATGCTCCTGCGAATTGCACTTGTATCATCTCTAGAAGAGGATATAGTATTTAGCATTCTCAAACTTATTTCAGCAGAGATCCCCCTTTTCACAGCTTGTTTACTGATGTCCTTGAGAATAGAATTCTAAAGAATACAGTTTGGGAAATAGCACCCAACGATGTTCAACATTAACTCCAGTTTTTACTGGAGCCTATTGGCCAAAGAAGAGGTAAATTTCCTTTATCTTGAAGGAAACTTAGCAGCAGGAATAAGCAATGGGAGATAGAGCAGCAAGGTTGTTAAGCTCTGGAGTAGGTCTGGCTCTTTTCACAACTCTGCCCCTTACTAGTTATGTGTCCCTGGGCAACTTATTGAGGCTCTCTGGGCCTCGGTTTTATCTGGAAAATGCAGTTGTGAATGGTGCTACTCCAGAGATCTGTAATGAGGATTAAATGAGTAAATCGATATAAAGCATTTAGAATACCACTTAGCATGTAATGTGTTCAACAAATGCTAGCTATTGTCCTTATTATTAGGCCTTAGAACCAGTATAGTGTGTCCAGAACTCAGCCTTTGTGAAGCTATCTCAGTCAGGGACAAAAGAGCTGCTGTAGCAAATTGAGAGTCTGCTTGTTTGCCTGAGGTTCCAGGACATGGGACAATTTCCTACATGCATGAGAGAAATAAAAAACAATGCTGGCTGAAAACTCTTAAGTACTATTTCAGATATAGAAAGATCAAAAACAGATTGGTGAATTTTCCTTTCTGTTCCCCATTCTGGTATGTTCAGAGCATTGGTTTTAAATATTAACTTGGATTCTTTGCAATGGACTACTTGCTATGAAAGGATAAGGCCAAAACTGAGATGGGCTTTGATCTCCCAGTATGATTTTCAGAAACCTGGCACAGAAATCCTTACAGAATCACAGATGATGATGAGGGAGTTCAATGAAAGGGGTGGGTGAAAGTGCCCAGTGATATAGGGAGTTACTCTACCCTCAAGCTCTAGTCTTCTCTAATAGAGGAAGCCTTAGGTAAAGAGGTGATAGAGTTGTCTAACTCCCTGCATTTGAGGCACTCTGTCACATCTTGGGCCAATGAACAGCCAACTATGCATTTAGGCCTACTCAGATTTTTGGATCAATTGTGTCCTTGGACACAATGTAGGACACATTTAGGAAGCTTAGACCAGTGGATTGAAGACTGTCTCTCTGGAGGTCCTGTTCCCCTTCTCTGTCAACAGTGTCTGGAATTTTGTCATATATCTTTGTGATCTGGTCCCTCCTTTATGTCTGGCTTTCCAGTAACAATGATCTTGTCTCCTCTCTCCATCAAACCTGCATCCCTAGCTTTACCCCATTTAGTAGCTACGTATTTCCTCTGGGCCAGGGATCCTGCCTTGTCCCTTGTAAAACCTTTGGAACCTGTTGAGGAGTTCTGAAAGGGTGAGATCTTTTCTGATAAGTCCATTAAAGTTAAGGCATTACTACCTAACCTTTCCCCATCTCAGATATGCTGGGAGTTTTTTTTTTGGGGGGGGGGGGAGGAAGATTAGCCCTTAACTAACATTTGTTGCCAATCCTCCTCTTTTTGCTGAGGAAGATTAGCCCTGGGCTAACATCTGTGCCCATCTTCCCCTAGTTTATAGGGGATGCCGCCACAGCATGGTTTGACAAGCAGTGCGTCGGTCCATGCCCGGGATCCGAACTTGCAAACCCTGGGCTGCCAAAACGGAGCGTGTGAACTTAGCCACTACGCCACTGGTCGGCCCCTATGCTGGGAGTTTTAAAGGTCTCAAGACCTCAACTGAGGTACCAGAGACAGCTTGATAGAGGAGGTGCATTTGGGCGTGCTGGTTTCCATGATTTTCCTTAAATCACTTTCCATGTGGTGGGCCATCCCTGACATTCATTGTAACTCACAGAGTTTTTCTTGTGTAATTTTATCCAATGATTGTCTCCATCTTATATCTGCAATGAACTTGATTAACATTCCCTTCTTTTATTCTTTACTATTTTCACTTTATCCCAGAAACGAGGTAGCAGAATAGAACAGACAAAACCATTAATTCACACCTGAGCTACTCTGAGAAATAGATCAGGAATATCTCATTTTGTAGATGAGGAACTGAGATTCAGAGGGGGGAAATGAGTTGTCCAAGACAGGCAGCTTAATAGACCCCTTGCCCTTCTGGGCCATAAAATATAGTTGATACATGATGATGGTAGCTCCTTCTTGCTATGTTTATTATCTTGGGTTCCAAGATCTGATCCTGATGGTGCCGTATTTCCAGGTGAATGACAAGGCCAGTTAGAATGTGGTTGGAATTGGCTCCAAACTTACCATGCTCAGAGAAGCTGGGGAGGCTGGCTCAGGACTCAAATTCATTCTCAAAGTGCTTTCTTAGCAACTAACACATAGCAAAGTTAAAGTATTCCTGTCTTATCTTGTTTCTTTCTTCTTGTTCAGATGAGTATAAAGAAGCTCTAAAAGAGTCAAGCAGTAGAGAGAAGATTCAATAATTTCTGGGATTTGTCCCCTCACACACCCTTCACAGGGAGTTTAGGAATCATGAGAGAATTTTTTTTTGCCACCTACCCTTTGAAGTTTTGAAATCAGTTACGATAACCAGGAGCAATTCCAAGACATGTCTACAGTGATCCAGCAGTCACCTTATATAAGGCAAAAGTTAAGGTGCAAAATGATTTCAGGAATTGGAGAAGCTGAAGACAATGGATTTGTAGGAAAAACTGGGCACAATTTCATTGTCCTTGCTCCATTGAAAACCTGGTCCTCGAGTCGTCTTTGATGGCTCAACTGCCCTGGAGCATTAGGCACTCATCAGATGGTTTAGAGAGTATTTTGAACTTTTCTTCCTAGTTGTCGAGGGGGTGGATAAAGAAGAAAGGGATGGGATCGCAGTAGCAGTAGCTGGGAGCTCGATGCTCTACCAACTACCAGAGGGCCCCCAGGATGCATTGGGAAAGTCGAACTTAGAATTGTCTCTGAGTTATGAGAAAACCATACTAACTAAATTGTAATAAAGAACTACGTCTAGTGGATAGATTCCTATTTTCTAAGATAACATTTCAATAGTTTTGTCTTAACGGAAGTTGATATATGCTCAAACACATTTTGGGGAACTCTAATAGAAGAAAAGCTGCTACCTCCTTTTAAAAAATTCATTAAGAACACAGCAAAGATAATCCAGAAGCAGTCCGAATGCTTCATATTTCATTTTAAATCACTCCTTTGCTGGTGTTGAATGCTTCTTTGCAATACCTCTGGTACTACCAGAAGAGATTTGTAACAAAGCACCGGAGAGAAAGTATCCATCTTGAGTTAATCCAAGCCCTGCAGGAGGAAACACTCCAGGAATAATAGCAGTTTCCTAGTTAGGCAGCAGCTGCAGTCTCTCTTGCCACCTGAATGATTGTGTTGACAGATCTTTGTAGTGTGAATCAAATCTTAAAGGCAGAATGAGAAAAAGCAACACTAGAGCTCTTCTCTTACTCTTTTTGGTAAGACTCTATTTAGTTGTTTCAAAATAGGGAGTTGGAAGGTGGAAGATGGATCTGTCTTCTGCGTCTGCATCCAGCAGTGCTTTGTGTGGAAGGTATATTCATATACCCGTGTTAAACTGAGCGCTTCAATAAGGGAAGGCAAAGTTAGAAAGAAGCAATAAAAATGCTGTCACTTAGGTTCCATTGCTTATTAAGACATTTAGGGGTTCTAGGTTTTTCAACCTGGTTTCTGAAAACATAGTAAAACTTCACAAAGAAAGAGGTATTTGATCAACAGACTTTTCTCTCTAATGCTTTCAATCCATTGCTCCAAAGAAAGTAAGAGAAAAGGAAAGACACAAATGAGGGAATAAAAAAGCAAATACTAGAACTCCAGAAGTTAACGATCAGCGTAAAATCCTGAGGAATTTTGCAATTGAAACATTCATTAGAAAGCAGAGAAGACAGCTGTTGTAAGTTAAAGGCGGATGTTTGTGTGTGAGAAGTGATCTGGTGAAGTAAACTTGAAAATGCACAAGCTCAGATACACACAGAATGATTTTAAAAGCCAGAACAGTCTTAAGATTTGATGTTGCTGAACTTGAAATCTGCTTTAGTCTTAGGGCCAGTTATAAAAACCTAGGGGTATTTAAATAGTAGTAACAATGGCTGCCAAATAATAACCATTAAGTTAAGTAATCTATACAGATAATAGACTTACTCATTACAACAGCCCTGAAAGGTATTTTGCTATTCTCATTTTATAAATGGTCAAACTAAGGTGAGGAGGGGTTAGGCAACTTGCCCAAGGTGCCATAGCAACCAATCCCTGAGCTGTTTGACTCTAAAGCCCACGCCTCTTGTGGCAGACAGTGATTTGTATTTATTTTCTTTTTCTGGCCAGCATTTCCCAGCCTCCCTGCTGAGGCTGAATTCTGGCCACTGCACTGGGAGCAGAGGTCACTTGTGTGACTTCTGGGCTGAATCAATTAAGGGTTTATGTTTCTCTTCCAGTTTTCTCATCCCCTTCCATTGGTACTGCAAAATTCATGTGTTTTGAAGATGTCGCTGTCTCAAGATGGAAGAACTCTGAGTCACAATGTGTGAAAGTCACCAAGGAGATCCTTCCACACACATATGTCTGTGATGTGAGCAACAAATAAACCTTTGCTCTGTTAAGCACTCATGTTTTAGGGTGTGTTTGTTACCACAGCATAGCCTATTCTGTCCTAAGGCATTTCACCATCTGCACCTTACCTTACCTCCTTTAAATTTTAGCTAACACAGTAAACTCCATGTTTTATTCTTACACTTAACGAGTTAGTAGATAACAATCGAATTGAACAAAATATCTCTAGGAATGTCTCTAGAATAACAGAATAACTTATAAAAAATTAAGAATGGCAGTTTTTGCCTGAAAATAATGCCGATAGTTCAGGGACCTGCTCATCTAATTTATGAAGAATCCATGGTTCAATATCTCTTTTGTCTCTGTTCCAAAATTTTCCTGATAAGGAATGACATTTAACTTCTTTGTAATTTGATGACTGTCCTCTTGATTATAAAATGCTGATTGTGCAAATGACTGATGCAGGGGAACAACTTCTCCCCAGGGAAACACCATAAATGGGATGTGGCAGTGGTAGCCGACTTGGAGATGGCTAGATAAAACACTGAATTCAACTGATAATATCAGGGTTCTGTTGGAAAATCTTAATTAAGGAAGACCTTTATTCCTCAGCACTTTCTTCTGTTAATTCCATCTGTCATTTAATGACCTCTAGATCAGGAACACATAGAGCTGGACGTTTGGTTTGAGATACTTTCTATTCCAGGTTTCTCTCTAATATCGTCATTTATGCAATTTAAACACATCCTCCGTCAGCACATATGTTCCCAGTGAGGGTAAACTTTCATTATATCTTCCTTAAGCACTGGTAGGAGCTGAATGAAGATACGTGATTGATAGATTCAGAAGAAGGGGGAACCCGTGTTTTGGGGAAAACAATGAAAGGGTTAGATTTTTCGTTTCTCCCCCTCCATCATTGTTGCCATCAGAAACCTCAGTGTTTCCGATTCTTCTAATAGATTTGATATATGTCACTTTCCTTTCTTTTAGAGTTTCCTTTCTCTCTTTTAGCACTGAAATCTCAATACCAGCCTAACACCATTATCCAAACCCCTGCTCAAAAATGTATTTATTTAATAATTACCCATCCTGATTTTATTGCCATTTTAGAAACTAATCCTGGGTTAGGGGCTCAGGAGGTGATACAGTTGTGTTAGACAATGAGAGTCTAAAGATGCTTCTCTCCTTTCTCTTTGTGTGGAGGTAAAGACTTTTCTGGTTTTGATGGAAAGTAAAAGTTGTGCCACGTTGACAGTACAGATGCGGCAAGGCACGGCATTAGCTGTTCCATCTGGTGTTTCTTAAATAGGACAAACTATTCTTGGAGCTCTGTGAAGTGCCTGCTTCATCTCACAAGAGCTGGAAATGACTGGGCTTCTCCGTGAACTCAATAGGTGGAAGATGTGACTTGTAAAGCGAAACGGGAAAGAATTGGAGACATACGGCATATGGAGAAAAAATGTCTAGCAAATGATTCTGTTCCTACGAAAGCTCAGAGAACAAGAGTTTTTATGATAAACAGAATTCTGTTCCCAATGCATAAACCTTATTTTAAATAAAAAGTAACCTATTTGTCTCTTTAGTGATCCTTTTAAGGTTACAGTTGCAATTTATCATTTGCAATGATAAATTCACCGGTCCACAGGTGTTTAACGCAGGATTTGGGGAGGTGAATAAAATTGAAATTTCAAAGCCACTATCTCTGCATGTGCCTCATAAAATGTTTGGCAGCTTTTTGCTCAAATAAAGCTTCTCTTCCATCCTCTTGCCGTGGCTCTGAAAGAGCTAGTGCATTGCAATACGCTATGTGTAGTTGGATATTCTGTGAAGTTATCTCAGGTTATTTCTCATTTTTCTATCTTACAGCTGCTTGCTTCAAGTTAATGTAAGCATTATTAGATTGCACATATGTTTCTGATCAGGAAGTCCTTGAATATTTTCTTGGGATCATCTTCTTCTAATCCAGCTAAGAAGACAAGCTTAAAAAACTATTCCTGGGTTGTGATTTGACCTGATAAGTCACGTTGATACTCAGGTCCAAGAACATTAGAGTTCAAATGTAATTCGCTTGGTTTCTTATATCTCTATGTATTTGTGGAAAGAGAACATTCACTATACACCAAAACTTTAAAATACCTAGGGATATATGAAACTAAAAATGTTCAAGGTACGTATTTTCCAAAGAATATAAGCCTGTACTGAAGGATATGGAAAATACTAAAAAACAGAGAGATATAACATGTATCTAGGGTAGATGATTCAATATTGTAAATATATCAATTAGTCCTGAGTGACTCTATAAATTCAATGTAATAATTCTAATAAAAATCCGAATGAGATTTTTATGTACCTTGATTCTAAAGTTCACCTGGAAGAGAAAGTTCATAAAAATAGTTAAGAAAATGTCAAGGAAGAAAAATCAAAGGGGAAAATGCCCATTACTCTTCTGTTTATGTGATTGTTGATATTGGCAATAATTTTCTGGACGGTTCAGTTTGTTTTAACAGCAACTCATTACTTTTTTTTAATTAGTGCACAAATTACTTTTCCTAGCTCAAGGGATTAATGTCACATTTCATTGTTGCCTTCCTGGTTAAATTAATTCTATGTAAGTCAAACTGCCCTTAAAGTTTTATTAATAGCATTTTCTAAGAACAGGACTCTGGGATGTTTGCTACAAAGTAATGCTTTAAAGGTTTTATTATTTTTTTCATAATTTTACTACAAAAATCTCTAAAGCTGTAAAGTGGTATCAGTTAGTTTCAATAATAAACTAAATAATGAAATTGAAGTTAAAATTATTTTTCTAGTTTTAAGTAGTCTTTGAGTGGGCCTATGACCAGAATAAATATTTTATTATAACTAAAAATGAATCAGTGAAAAATGATCATCCATAAATATTCATGCTTAACCATAAGAAAAATTAGTCTATTCCTGGTTTCTTAACTCTGTGTCAATAACATCTTACAAAAAGATTCAAGCAGAGAAACAGATTCAAATTTGTTGTCTAATTCACACCTAATGGGATGATGGGAATTAAACTGAATCCATAGACTGCTTTGTTGATTCTATGACCTACAGCTTGACAGAAGGTGTCCCAAGGAAAGGTCATGGTTTAAGAATAGGATACATTTATGAAAATGTTCTGTTGTATGAAATCTTAAATTTCATCCTAGGCTGCTTCAATGAACCATCTGGAAACAGGCCAACAAGGTATTTGAAATAACGGATATTTTACTAAAGATTCTATGTCAGGGTCAAATTAAATCAAGCTGAGACAGCCTGATGTTCCTGTATATTAACTGAGTTTCTAATGATCACTGTGTTTGCATTAAGAAATAGGCTTAGGATGTGGAAAGAATATGCCCACCATCTTGTGAGGCTCAGCCTTGTGGGTAAAATACAGCTAATGAGGCAGGATATGGAGTTGGGATTTGGGCCAGATTTACAGGTAAAAGGAACTGCCATGATGTAATTTTACTCATTCATTTATTCAAAACTATTTATTGAGCACCTACTATGAGCCAGGCATCTTAGATGTAAGGATACAATGATGAGCAAGAAAAGCATGGTTGCTTATTCAAGAAGGTTACAATCTAATTGATGGGGTAAAACATACTCCACTTCTGTGGAAATTCCTTGTAAAGTTGAAATGTGTGTAACACACTGTAGTTGCTCAGTAAACATTGGTCTTCCCTTCTGCTTTGTATCTTCATGGACAGGATTCCTTGTTGTGTTCAGTTGCCAAGGAGATTTAGCATCCAAGCAATATTGTTTTAGATTACCAGTTGAACGTGGGGCATGAACTTATAAGTGCTGCAAGGAAAAGGTGACAACCCAAATGTATTCTGTAACTTATGAGCAAATAAGAGAGGGAGGCATGTTTCCATGGCAGAAAAGCAGTCATTGCAAAGGTAGACATTCCAGATATGTTACAGAATAATTCTGAGAGATTGGAAGAAAGTGGTTAAGATCCTCTCCCGACCCAGTCAACTGAATATAAATAGCTAGATCCCCTTGCTGATATCAGAGTGGTGTCCTTGGAAGTTGATAGTTCTGATGAGAATGAATGGGGCCAAGTTTCAAGTTACTGGGTTATTTAGATTTACTCTCAGGGTCCTCTCTCCTTTCAGAGAAGGCGTTACTTTGCAGAGAAGTGGAAAATGAGGGATTATGATCAGAGAATGACTGAAAGTTCTTCAAGCCAGAAGCAACGTTTGTGCAGGACAGGGTGACTAGACTTGTAGGTAGACTAGAGGCATTCTAGATTAAAAAGCAGTAATATCCTTCAGGCAGCAGTAGACAAACAACTGCTGTCCTAGACTTATTCTAGCAATTATGACCAAAGACTTCAGCAAGTTCTGCATTAACTTTTTGACCCTGTTCACTTCTGCCATTCTGTGTACTTCTTGTGCACCAGTTGGCAGCTCTGGACCCAGGGCTGTGTCTTTTTTACTGGGACTTGCACTTGAGCTTACACTGCACAGTAAAAGAACTGATCTGTCGAACAATATTAATGTCTGCATTCATTCTTTCATTTATTCATTTAATAACATTGGATTTATAGAGTATTTACCATGTGTCAGACACTCTTCTAGACACTGAAGATACATCAGTGAAGAAAGCAGACAAAAATCCTTGCCCTTGTAGAGATTACATTATAATGTGTGTGTGTGGGGGGGGGTGGGATAGATAGGAGTACATAAATATAATAGTTAAATTTTATAGTATTTAAGAAGCTGGTAAGTACTATGTGAAAAATAGATCAAGGTATAAGGAGTGCTGGGAGAGTGAGTGCTGGCATTAAGGTGATATTTGAGCCAGATTTGAAGGAGAGGGAGCCAGCCATGAGGACATCTGAAAAGAGCATTCCAAGCAGAGAAAACAAGTGAAGATGCCTGAGGCTGAGTGTGCCCAATGTGTGAGAAGATAATCAAGGAGGTGAGCTTGGCTGGAGCAGAGTGAGAGCGAGGAACTAATAAGAAATGAGGTCAGAGAGGGACCGGGTTCAGATTTTGTGGAGTTTTGTAAGCCTTAGTAGGACTTTTCAGTTTCCACTCTTGCATTGGCTGTGGATGGTGACCCTGATACTTTGCAACCCTCAATCAGTTGAACTTATTTCAACACTTAATAAGGATCAGTTCATAGTTTTTGACTTTCTGAAAAGATGGAAAGAATTGTGGGAGGAGAGAAAGAAGGATTGTCATCTCCACAAGCTGATGATTGGTTTGAAGGATGCTGAGATCGATTGTTGGTGATTACTGGTTTGTGGTTGAGTGTGCCATCTGAAGGTATGAACGCACCGCTCCTGCTGTAGGCATGAACCTTTGGCATGAGATGAAGGGTGATGATGCAGGAGCCTCCCAGAGAGACTCCGTCAACCAGAATATCCTGTATCTACAGCGCAGACAGACGCTAGTCACTTTTTAGCCATTTAAATACATCAAACAGCCATTTCTTGGTCAAGGGTTATTTTTTTAATTGTCTGTCTTTAATTTTAACAGTCGGTTTTCAAAATTTTCATCCATTCTGTTATAATGTTATCTTTTGGCCCATTTTATTACTTAAAAAAATCATAACTACATTTTAATCTTTTGCTTTTAAAATGAGGACCAGGAAGCACCAGCATAAGGGAGGAAGTACTGAGGAGCTTATCAGATATCCTGGAAATGTGAGAGACCCCTCCCTCTCCACCTCCTAACTCTGTAGGGGTTTTTCAATGATATCAAAACATATTTCTCATTCCAGCCTCAGACGAGAAAAAGCAATTTCAAGAAGTCAGAACTTTAGGGAGTGTCGCAAGTTCACTAAAACTAAATAAAGCAGAACAAATAGCTGAGCACTTGGAAGAATCTTCAAACGTATCTATTTCTTCATCTTTCTATTAACACATGCTACTTAGAAGCCCATAGATATTTTTATATTTATATAAAGATATTGTGTATTCCAGGAACAATGTTCAGACACCATAGCTTATACTAACACTAAATTCAGAACACACTTAATCTAGTGAGACAAATATAAGTGGATTGGTTTTGCTCACGAGATTCAAATTCTTCCTAAGGGTGTTAGGTAATTTAGCAGATGAGGTAATGCTTCTGTGTCTTTGTGATTTAGAGTAAGCCAAGGTGACATGTTATCAACCCATATGAGTATAAATTACAGCCAATGAATCAGTTGCAGCTCAGAGAGGCTGGGGCATACAGCACTGTGTAAAATAAAAAATTGTGGCATTTGAAAGGGGAATGAGGCCAGAAGAAAAGGCATTGGTAAAGCAGAGAAACAGTTTAAAGTATTTTATCTAAAACGTAAACTCTTCCTACCATTTATTGTCTTCTCCATCTCAGCCTCCACTGATACTGCCATACTAGAGATTTTGTTCCCTGCCTATTGGCAAATTGTACTATGTTTTTCATTTCTGGGAAGTTTGACTGTCTTCATAATAAATCAAGTCCCATTTGTCTGAATCAAGGGCCACAGTGAGTTAGACAGAAAGGAATGTCTCTTCTAAAGTTAACCACCAGGGGGTAGTCTGAATCTGATTTAAGAGCGAGCGAATGGACCAAACTGAGGTGGGTTTGAGAATTTGGGTTGTTTTTTAGACTTTCTTGGTCTTCAGACTCTGGGAATCCAATTTTAGGATTGCCTTACATTTTGGGCATAAAGAAACTTCTCAAAGCAGTTTTGCCTAAACACATTTTGAGAGGGTTCTTGACTCCTTCCTCAACAAATGACAATTTCTGCAGTGACATGATCTGGAGTTTGGGTCCATCCCAGACCAAGCTCTCAACCTCAGAACCTCAGCCCTTTCACCTTCAGAGGATGACCCTGAACCTAACAGGATGAATTTCTTGAGATCATGCTGGCCTGGAATAAGTCTCCAAAGCACAAATGCCACTCAGAAGGCCAGGGAAAGGAATTGGCATTCTGAGTGGCAACTGTCCTATCATTCATTTTGCCTCTTAAGGACATTTAAAATGTGGGCAGGCTGAGAAGCCAAAATATAACTCCATAATTTTAATTAGAATATGACCTTCAATATATCTGATCCATTCAGATGAAGTCAGTTTCATTTTCTTATTTATTCTATTTTTCACTTAAAAAATGGAATGGTAAAAATTTCAAATAGTACTGGAAGCTATACAACAAAAAGCAATATATATTTCTCCGCAATTCATGTCCCTTTTCTAGAGATAACCACTACTAACAGATTTTTGTTCATCCTTCCAGGAAAAAAAAATGTATATGCAAACATACATGTATATCCCCCCCCCACTTTTTTTAAGTGAGTAGGACCATGTTATGTACACACATCTATGCTTTGACTTTTTCACATGTTTTTTTACTATGTAATATTTTTTGGAGGTTATCCTTGAGAAAATGTCTTTACCCTGGTGTGTGAGTATAAATCTGGGCAGAATTCCTAGGTCAATACTTATATTATTTAATTTTTTGATGGATATTACCAAATTGCCTGCCAAGTAGGATGCCCCAATTTCTAGTCTCATTAACAAAATATGAAAGTACCCATTTTTCCACACCATGGTCAACACAACACGTTCAAACACTTTGATCTTGACACTATATTAGATGAAAAGTGATATCTCACTGTTTGAGTAAGCAATTCCCTAGTTAGGAGTCAAGTTGAGTATCTTCTGACCTGCTAAGAAGCCTACCTTTCTTTTGGATTGTCATGTTACCTTCCAGTGTCTTTGAGAACAAGAACTACATGCAACCTTTGGGGTCAGGAGTTATATTATCATTGATGTACCAATGACATTAGCAGCTGTGGGTAAATATAGTATTAATTTATTATGAAACTCAGTTGAAAGACAAGGGTACTTTCAGTATTACAGTGTGAGAGAAACATTATACCTCCTATCTAACAGGCACTTGATTAGTACTGCAGTACAGCACAGTTTATGCTCTGTAAAATGTTTGCATTTCCCTTTGAAGTGGATTTTACTCTTTAAGTCAAAACATTCCTCATCATATATATACCATAAACTGCTAAAAATGGCCAGCTTTATTGTTGCCAACTTGTATTTGACAGTCTTTTGCAGCATTATTTTAGTCTTAGGAAAAAGTAAATTGGTCATAATTAACACTTAGAAATTTCTTTTTGGTAAGTAAACATTTTCATTCAGTATGTTCTCTGGCAGAGCCTTTTATTTGAGCTGCTTGTCTTGTAAACACATAATATGCACTAATTGTGGAAACCAGGAGCCTGCCATTCTCTACAATTTTGATAGAAGCTGCTTTGCATAGGTTGTGTTTATTAGCTATTCTTGTGACACACATCTCTGTGACTAACGTGGAAATGCTAATTGATAGTTCACAAGGAGCAGATGGAAGAGACCTTAGGATGTGAATATATGTAGGGTCAGTACATATTAAAAGAAATGCAATTCTCTTCTAGAAACAATGAAAAACAAAAGTAAAGAACCAAAGATAGTTTTCATCAATATCATGATCAAGTATTTTCTTTTTAAATTATTATTATATAAGTTTCAGGTGTACCAAGTATTTTTTTAAAAGGGTTTCCTAGTAAATGTGGAATAGCAGCCTCAGGGCAGGGGAAGTATGATGGGATTAAAATAAAACTGATGCTATCATCTCAATGTCTAAATATAGTAACCTTACATGTACAGGAAACTATAATATAATGTTTTTGGTAAAGAAATATTCTTGGCCACAGTTTTGAAGTTTATATTAACAGTATACTCTATTCTCTAGAGGGAGCCTCAAGATTCCTTGCTCATTTCCCACCCCACCAGCTGTGGTGGACAGACTTCAAGGTGGCCTCCATGATCTCCATCTCCTGGTACTCACACCGTTGTATATTCCCCTCCTCTAGGTGTGTGTGGAATTGGTGACTTGCTTCTAAACAGTAGAAGATGGCAAAGATGATGGTATGTCACTCGCATGAGAGATTCCCTTGCTGGATTTGAAAAAGCAAGCTGCCATATTGTGAACTACCTATGTGGGGAAGCCCACATGGCAAGGAACTGAAAGTGGCCTGGGGAAGCTGAAGGTGTCAGACCTACAGCCATAAGGAATTGAATTCCACCAGCAATCATGTGAGCTTGGATAGGACCCCAAGGCTCAGAAGTGACTGAAGCTCTGGTTGACAACTTGATTTCAGCCTTATGAGACCCTGAAGCAAAGAATGCAGATAAGCTGTGCCCAGACTTCTGACCCACAGAAACTATGGGAGTAAAATGCATATTATCTTAAGCTACTAAATTTGTGGTAATTTGTTATGCAGCATAGAAGATAATACACCACTGGAGAAAAAACACAACCTGTATGATATTGTATTTTTGTTCAAAATATTCACTGCCCTTCTCTGGGGGTAAATTATACTTGCCTACTCCATTGGCATTGTGTTATATATGGTGCCCATCCCAGCAGGAGGATAATACCCTCTTGCCCTTTGAACTCAGGAATGACCATTTGATTTTCTTTGGCCCATGGAATGTGGATGGAAGCAGAAACTTTGAGAGCCAGCTTGAGGTTGGCCATGTTTCTCTTTTCTTTTTCTGACAGTGTCTGACCTGTGTTGGACATATAGTGAGATCAAAAAATAAGCCTTCTTCTTATAAGCCACTGAGATTTGATGTCACTACAGCATAATCTATCTTTCCTCCTGAGGAGGAAAAATTCTGTCAGACATGATTGGGTCAAGTTGCTGTGCAGAGTTTTAAGATTTTTATCTTTCAAGCGAAAGACTTTCTTTAGATGGCTTCCCTCATTGTGTTATCTTCCTTTGGTGATTGCTTCACATATCATTCTGCTTCTGTGTCTTCCAGAAACAATCTGATGCAATAGGATAGTCTGGAACTGGATATTCCTCAGATTCTTCTCTGGAAATTTACTTGGATGAAAGAACAGGGTTCAAGAGGAAGGAAGGTTGAAGTGCACTATTCAAGCCTCTAGGAAAAAGCTCTTTCTGTGGGCTAATTTTTTGTCCTCCTCTTTGCCTTTGGTGAAGAAAGATTTTAAAGAGCGAGATCAGGATGGTGTTCAGGGGAAATGACCAAAGAGGACATTTGGTCCCCTTCTTGCTTAGAAAAGGGATTCCCAAGATCATAAATGGTATAGCCAAGTTCACCAGGGTGAGAAACCAGGTCCTAACTGATAGTAAAGAGTGTTTCTTTTCCCAGAGTGTCCACAATGCTTGAACCCCTCAAGATTTAGCCATGTTAAGTGCCTGGTCAAGGATTTAGGGACGTTTAGATTTCTAGCATCTCTCTAATTGGAGACCCAATAAACACTGATGTTGGTACTTTAATATTTAAGGGTAGGATAGTAGAGGAAGGCAAGAGGATATGTCACTCAAATGCTACTTAAATTGATCATTTGATAAAGGACAAGAAATTTCTGGAATTCGTGTTCTTGTCTTGCCACAGAATGGAAACTATTTCTAAATTCCTTTGCAAGTATTTTAATGTGCAACAGGATACATAGGAATTTGTGCTTTCATTTCTATATGATAGTTAACTTTGACTTATATTGACTTAGGCTCACCCTAGAATTAGACTACCTGGGTTTGAATTCTTACTCTGCCATTTAATTGGCTGTGTGACTTTGGGTAAGATTTGTAAATACTCTGTGACTCAGTTTCCTCATCTATAAAAGATACATATCTCCTATGATTGTTGTGAGAATTAACAAGTACATGTAAAGTAGCTGCTTAATAAACCTAACCTAACGCTTATTATTAGCACTCATGCTTCATAATGGAAAAGCTTCTGACCACATAATTGAAGAGACCCCATACAACCAAAGTAGCATTTTACTCATTTTCAGTTCTTCCGTTCCTGTGCTTCCAGATTGGCTATATCACACATTTACTAGAAGAAGTGTAAAAATCACAGCTTCATTTAAGCCTCCTTTCTTGTTATATCCCCCTATCAGCTGTTCGCTCTCTAGCAACAAAGTTGAAACTACTGTTGAAAAAAATCCAGTTATCCTAATGAAGAAAAAAAATGTTTCTGCTTTGGATAGTCACTTGCTTTATTTGCACCAGCTCATGAGGTGGACTGACTTTTATTAGGTGGCTATCAATAAATGCAAGTGTTCTGATACGCACCATAACCTTTTGTAGCCTGTCTAGCTGTGTGGCATAATACAATTTCCTTCTAGAGTAACAGGCTTGACCTGGGACAGGACAGAATTGGTAATTAACAGTGGAGGCTGAGGAAAACTGGCCATTAGTGGAAGGCAAACAATCTAAAATGTAGTCTGAAGTAGAATGTCCAAATCAGATTGGATCTAAGTAAGATTCAAGTTTGAGATGTTTCTGATCATAGCAGGCAGGCTTTGATCATGGGAGGCTTTAGGATGGCGATGATTTTTATTGGTATTTGGTATCTGGAGTGTAAGGATGGAAGGTCTGACTGAAATAAGGTGAAGGATCTGGAAGCATGGCACAGCCCTGGGGAAAAATTCTCAATAGGAATTAGGAGAAAGGATCAGGACCATAATAGCCCAGGGTAGAAGGCCTAGACAAAATAGGCTCTGGGGTCCTGCATGTGTGATTGGGGTAGGTTGTAGCTCACTGATCATTTTGGGACCAAGGACACTGTTCACTCAGGGATGCTTCCATGTGCTAAAGATAGGCTCAGAGAGAACCACCATGCCTGACTGCACTGGAGCAGACGTGGCTGTAGCTGAACTCCCCAAAGGAAGACAATGTTACTGGCAACTTGGGTGAGCCTGAGATAGATACACAGAATTTAAATCTTAATACATTATTTTTGTTGCCTTCTCAAAGTATAGCCTTTTTTATTTTTAAAGGGGTCAAAAGCACAAAATGCTACTATTGTTAGCATCCAGCTGTTTGCTGACGTGTGGAAATAGAAATTTGGAAGGAGTTGGTCCTTGACCTCATCAGCATGTAGTTTCACCTTTCGTATCTAGAAAATAATTTATGTAAATGCCCTTAACCAAAATTAGACTTGAAGAGCGTATTTGTTTCCAACCAACTAATTTTAATGTTTGTTTAAGTAAAGCCAATTTAATTAGCTAGTAAGGGTAACTACAACTGTTATCTAATTTATAAAATCCTATCAAATGTACTTGGGAGATTTAAGATTTAAATCTTAAGAGTATGTTTTATTAGAAAACTACATCCTTATAACAAGGCTAAATTAGGATTCTTGTAGTAAAAAACAGAAATGATAGATTAAACCTAATATGTTCCTTAAATTTTCACATTCATGTCTTTCTACACATGAAGACATTTGTTTTGACTGATAAAGTAGTGTATCAAAGAAGATTCTTTTAAGCTAATTATTTTTTTAAATGGAAAAAGTTTGTCAAAAGAAAAGTCGTACCTTATTGGGATTCAAGGGATTTTATTGTTTATTGGGGGAATGAGAAAGATTTAACACGTTACTTGAGAGATCTTATCTTTCTTTGAACCTATAGTAGTCATAAAAAAAATGTACATATGGCTATGCAAACATGTGTTTATAGACAATGTCTGGAAGAGGTGATTTTTGACAATAGATAAAATTTATAATTAACTTAAACAGCTGGCTAAGACCTAAAGTGTTATGCCGGAAAAAAAAAATCTCTCATTAGAAGCCAAATAAACACTGCTAATAGCCAAATGCTGCAATAGATGGCTAAACATAGATTTGCTGAATTCTAAATACATGTTGGTTATTAGCCAACAGAAGCAACCCAGGTCAACATTACCTAACATATGTTACCTCATCTGAAATTCAGACTATAGCTCATAACATTTTGGTGGCAGACTTCTTTTAAGTCAGTGGGGAAATTGTTTTAGAAATATATTAATGTGTTTTTCTCTTTTGCATTTCCATGTACATGATCTTCTGACTAGTTAGTCTGATTCATCCATTTGCCTAATAAAGCAGTCATTTTGATTTAGTTTCACAAAATAAGGTTTTGAGTAGAGAAAATAATTATGAAAGCTAGAATTTATCAAGAGATAAAGTGATTTTAAAAACTGCTTTAGCGTTTTTAGTGTGCATTTCTATTTGCCTGTTCAATAACTAGTAACTTTCCTTTCTCCTTTCTAACAGAACCCTGATTTGGTTCAGTCACCCCACTGTGAGGTAAGGCTCACCTCACATGAGACTTAAGGAAGATATGTACCTGCACCAGCCCAGGGCTGAATCATGACTGATCTGAGCCAACCATGGTGTTCTCCTTCCATTTGCCAAAGATTAGTTTAGGTGTAGGCACATGACGCACTTCTGAGAAATGAGATGCTGAGGATATTTCTGATCAAGGTCTTCCTTGCTATAAAAAAATCACAATGTTGCTTTGGCAAGTAATTGAATGCGTGAATTGACTAAACGGTTATATCATTTGGTTGTTAGCGAGAGGAGTTTAAAAAGGCACATAGCATATAAAATAATTACACAGGAAGCACCGTGCATTTACCTATTAGCTAATTATTATTCAGGAATGCCAATAAAAAAACCCACATTGAGGTGCTCACTAGAAAGGGTAATAAAAAATAAGTGATGAGACAAGTTTTGACTAGAATGTGGGGTAATAGTAACTCTTCTATGCTGCTGGTCTATATTATACTTCAACTAAAAAAACCTATGTTTACTGAAAAAATAAATTAAAAAATCTGCCAGAGGAAAAAGCAGTTGTATTCTGTTGCTAGATATTATTGTACCTTCCTGTGACACCTGGAATGGTGGCAGCTGTCGTGTGGCTGTCAACTGGCTAAGGACGCCGGCAGGGCAGAAAGATGTAGGGAACCCGTCTTTGATGACACAGTCAAGCACTGAATTAACAAACCTGAAATGGCCCTACCTTGGGAATAATCACACCAGATAATGCCATTTCTTTACTGTCTAAGCCAAATTGAGTTGGCATTGTCTATTAATAACAGCTGAAGGCATTCTAACTGATAATTGCCCATTAACATACCAAGAGCCAGGCCTGATCATCTAGATTATAGAGTTTTTTCCATAATGTAGAAAGGATAGCCCTACCATCATTAAGAAGGAGAAATAGAAATAGTTCACACAGGAATAAAGATGGTATAACACGAAGGGAGTTCATTTGAGAAAGGAAGGAGAAACACATCATTCTAGAGCAAGGACTTATGGGAATAGAGAGGCAACGAGGAGACACGGACTACTGATTGACTGAAGTCCTGGACAGATGGAGGCATAATGGATAGGAAATGTAAAGCAAAGCATCTTTTGCACCAATTTATACTTGATATTCTGGGCAAAGATTGTATTATAAATAACCCTAGACCTACCTGTGGAAGACTGCCTCAGTGTTAGAGGGGTGGAGCTGGCAGAGGAGGGCCTCAGTGTAACTCCTCTGAGCCATCTTTGTTTTTCACATAGTAGAGACAGGAATCTCAAATCCCAGGATCCCTTGGAGGTAGGGAAACAGAAAATTAGCCAAGAATTTGGTTGGGGAGCTTGCCAGAAAAGGTAGTGACTGTAAGGACAAAAAGGTTGTGACTACAGTATCCAAGTACTTTTGACAGACTACCTAGGACTCACAGCCAGCCTGAAGGGGTTTGCAACACCACTGAGAGCTGAGGTGAGTTCAGGCTAGTAGAGAGGACCACTGGGCCCTGACCAAGCTGAAGGAAAACAGGTCCTGAGTTAGTACTCTAGTGTAGATATCAGCAGTAAGTGCCAGCAGGGTCACTAGTGACCGGGAAGACAAGGAAATATGAGTTGATTAAGAGCAAAGAGAGCTGCACAGGGCACTTAATACAAAAAAGAGACTCTCTCTTCCCATGCCAACAAAGGATTCAGTAAGCCACACCCAGATGACACCTTAGGAAGACTAGGGAGAAGGTGAGGAGATCCAAAAGCCTGAAAGAGACTAAGCATCCCTAAGCGACTATCTAAACCAAATGTTACATATTTTCTTTGTGCTTCTCAGATCCTGTTACAGGCAGTCCTTGGTTTGAATCTTGGCCCCATGGCTTACTAACTGCATGACTAAGGTGGGTTATTTAAGTTTCATAAGCTTTAGTTGACTCCTGTAGAGAACGAGAGTAATAAATTGCACACTAGGGCTATTGTGGCATTACGAGTTACATCTATAAAGTACCAAACACAAACCAGACTAGGTAGATTACTTTGACATGAACCACATGGCCACGATTTTCTCTTCTGAAGACTGGAGTAGATGTGTATTCTTACCGATGGGGCACCTTGGGTGCTTTAGCCCAGGAGGAGACTGGTTATCCTGGGGTGATCTGTGCGTTAGAGATCAGAGCAATGGTCACCCTGGGATGCTCTGTCCTCATTGAGCCTGGAAGTGGGAGTGACTTTGATATCAAACTGTAAACAAACGGGCTTGTTCTTCTCACCACAACCCTGAAGCCAATCAATTGCAAGACAAGTCAGTGATTGAGAAAGGGATTTGTTTGATTAGCCAGAAAAATTGGAAGATGGTGGACTCATGTCCCAAAGACCATCTTCCCCAAGCACAAAGTCTAAGCAGTTATGTTGGGACTAGTGGGCAATAAAGGAGGGGCTCAGGAACGTTAACCATCTGGCGTCAGTGACTGGATCGCCACACCAGGTCTTTCAATTGTCATTGATGATGGATGCCAGCATAGATGTTCTTCGCTGTGGAAGTTGTCATATTCCTAAGACACCCAAAACAACAAAGTTATCATCTATCACTACAAGGAGGTACATGTGTCAGCCGGGATTATTTCCCAGAGGGTAGCTATTTATCTCCTAGGCTACAGGCAAGATAAAACATATACAGTGTGGGTGAGTTAGTCAGAGGTAGTTCTAAGTCACAATATGGCTTTCCTTTTGTCAACCCTGTCCTAGGCTGGTATCAAAATTACCTTTGGGTCTGCTGAAACCAAGTTATGATTGATACAAGACTTGGTAGAGGGACAGAGGCCTTGAGGTGTGGAGATCAATTGGGCCCAGCTTTGGGGGATTGGAGTAGCCCAGGGAATGTGAGAGGAGAGGAAACCTCAAGGGTAGTTGAATCCCTCACAGGTCTTTCATCCCTCCATCATGAAGAAAATGCCTTTCAACTTTCCTCACACTTTAGACCAAAACATTCAAACCCCACTTGCATTCACAGAAACACCTATCTAACACACCCAAATATTTACAAATAGAAAATGCCTCAATGTAGGAGCTGAGTGGAAAAGGAAATGGTATTCATAGGGAGGCAGCTGAATAGCTGCTTTGCTTCCACCTTCTAGAGATGGAAATCTTGCCTAGTTGGGATAGATTTAGACATTGGAATATTATTCTGTCTAGTTGAATCAGTCTCTGATTTTGAGCCAGTCTTCTATTTTGGAAATTCAGTACATGATTTTGAATTGAATTATCAGATAGCTCCATTGGGGTGAACAATTAGTTTGACTGCTGTATTAGTGTATTAGGGCCGCCATAACAAAATACCATAAACTAACTGGCTTAAAACAACAAAAATTTATAATCTTATAGTTATGGAAGCTAGAAAACTGAAATCAAGGTGTTGACAGGGCCACACTCCCTCTGAATCTCTAAGTAGAACCCTTCCTTGCCTCCTTCTAGCTCCTGGTTGTTGCTGGCAATCCTTGACATTCTTTGGTTTTCAGCTGCATCATTCTAATCTCTGCCTTTGTCATTCCATAGCTGTCTTCACACTGTACCTGTTTCTATGTCCAAATTTCCCCTTTTTATAAGGACACCAGTCACATTAGATTACAGCCCACCCTAATGACCTCATTTTAACTTATTACCTCTGTAAGACCCTATTTCCAAAAAAGGTCACGTTCTAAGGTACTGGGGAGTACCTCTTTTGAGAAAGACACACTTGAACCCCAACAGTCCACTCTCTGGCCCTCCAAAATTCATGTCCTTCCCACATATTCACCCCATCCCAACATTCCCAAAAGTCTTAATCATTCTAGCATCAACTCTAAGTACAAAATCTCATCTAAACATCATCAACCAAAAGTTCCAAATCTCATCATCGAAATCATTCAAATCAGTCATAGGTAGACTCAGGGTATGATTCACCCTGGGGAAAGATTCCTCTCCTTCAGTGAACCTGTGAAGCCAGATGAATTATCTACTTCCAAAATACAATGGTAGGACCAAAAAAAGATAGATATTTCCATTTCAAAAGGGAGAAATCAGAAGGAAAAAAGGAGTAACAGGTTCCAAGAGTCTTAAACATAGCAGGGCAAATTCCGTTATATATTAAGGCTGGAGAATAATCCTCATAGGCTTGATGCTCTGTCCTCCAGGCACACCAGGATGTCATCTCCACCCACTGGGTCCTGGGTGGTAGCCCTGCCCTCTGGAACCCAGGAGGGAGTGGCCCCACCCCTGTGCCTGTGCCCATGGTTCTATACACATACATCTGTCTCTCCCTCACCATCTCTCTCTACCTCTCTAGAGGCAGAGGGAGAGAGAGAGAGAGATTGGTTGCAAGGAATTGGCTCACACAGTTGTGGGGCTGGCAAGTCCAAATCTGCAAGGTGGCAGGTGAAGACCCAGGGAAAAATTAACATTGCAGTCTTGAGTCCAAAGGCAGAATTCCTTCTTCTTCTGCGGACTTCAGTCTTTTCTCATAAGGCCTTCAATTGATTGGATGAGGCCTACCCACATTATGGAGATAATAATCTGCTTTAGTTAAGTCTACTGATCTAAATGGTAATCACAACTAAAAAATACCTTGACAGCAACATTTAAACTGATATTTGACCAAAAAACTGGGCATAGCCTAGCCAAGTTGACAAATAAAATTAACCATCACAACTGTATTAAAATATTCCCTTTCTGATTTGGGTATAGCAAGGGAAAAATGTATGAAACTTAGCTATGTTTCAACTTAATTCTGAAGATGTCCTCTCCATTAATTTACTAAAAAGAGAGTACGAGCAAGCAAGTAGCAAAGTTAGACTCTTGATCTCTCATCTTTCGCCCTTAAACTTTGTAGTCACATTAAGATAAAGACTTTGTCTCTATTTGTATGTATGTGTGTATGTAGCACAGTGGGTTAAAGATGCAGACTGAAGAAAAGAGAGAAAAAGAGCATACTTTTCAAGTTCTTAAAACATGGTGTCTATGTCTTAATTTCTTTTCAAAATTTAAGTTTAGGGCTAAGTAGGGACAGATTGGTGGGAAGCTGTGGATGGGTGAGGGCAGAAGACTAAGTACTGGGTCTGGTTCTTCTTTCATACTATCTAAAGCAAGCAGATTATTGCTAATAATTCAATCATTTGCTCTCTAAGTATTAGAGAAGCATCTATAAGCAGTGCCATTGCTGTTTCAAATCAGAAAGCAATTTGTGTGCTTTCACTTTCAGATGGGATCAATGGGTAGCAGCAGAACAATGCTCCTTCTGCAAAAACTAGAAAAAAATATGATAAAATTATAGTTTTAAATATAGTGGAGAGTTGTGGGAGCGATAACTAAAGGAACTTTAATTCTAAAATTCTAGACAAGTGAGCCATATATTACTGGCTTTTTGTCTTTGTAAGCATTTGGTGATTCAGGATATAAAATGAAGATTGAGTTGACATAAGTGGAGGGACTCTACTGGGGGGAACAGGATTCAATATTGTCTAACTGAGGGGGAGGCTGGGCTGGAAGAGAGCGTGAAATCTCTACAAATCTCAGTGTCTCAGGAGTTAATGTCTTATTGGGAAGACAGGGTGCATCAAAGCCACATCTGGTCTCCCCTCAAGTAATTTGCAGGAGGCTAAAGAGTTGTTATAGAGAGTTGCTAAGAGTTGTAGGCTAAAGCCAACATCTCTGAAGGGAAGGACTGAATGTTTTGAAATATTTCTGGGAAGAGGAAACCTGACAAACTCTGAATCATAAGCCCAGAAGGGTAACTGACCTGAGGAACAGGGATAAATAAAAGATGGGTTGAAGCTAATTAAATTTGCAACCCAGTTCTAACACAAATTGTTTATTGGATTCCTGTGATTAGACTCTTAACTTATCTGCCTAACAGAAGGACAGATCAACCTTCTCTGGGAGAAAGTACTATCATCTGAGGTCTCTCAGGTTCTTTTATACACAGTGTTCAGCATACAATAAAAATTTAAAGGACATGTGAATAGACAATAAAGGCAGAGCCACAATGATTCAGCTGTTATATAGTTTCTAGAAGAGAGCTATGAAGTAATATGATTAATATGTTAATGAGAATAGAAGGAAAGCTGGACAAAATGATTGGACAGCTGGACAATAGATGGAAAGCTGGACAGAACAGAGAATTGCTGTCTATAAAATAATCTAATGCACATCCTAGAACTGAGAAATATAAAATATGAAATTAAGAACTCATTGGATTGGCCTACCAGCAGACTAGGTACAGAAAAAGAGAATGAATGAACTCAAAGACAGGTCAATTATAATTTATCTATTTATCTATCTATCTATCTATCTATCTAAATATATATATAATTGTATCCTCAGAAGGGGAGCAGGAGAAGCAACAGTTGAAGGTAACTGATTGAGAATGTTCCAAAAATGATGAAAGATCTCAATCCACAAATTCAAGGATCACAGAAAATCCCATGGAGAATAAATACAAAGAAAACTACAATTCATAGAGAAAATTATGTCATATGTAAACTTCTGAAAGCCAAAGAGAAAGAAAAAATTCTTGAAAGTACCCAGAGGGGAAAAAAAAGGCACATTATCTTTAAGACAATAAGACTGAATAAGGCTGAATTTTTCAACAGTAACTATGGAAGTCAGAAAATAAATAAAATGACATTTTTAAATGATAAAAGAAAGCAATTACCAGCCTAGATGTCTATAACTTGTGAAAATATTCTTCAGAAAAGAAGGTGAAATAAAGATTTTTCAGACAACAAAAGTTGAGGGAATTCGTCACCAGAAGACCCACTCTATGAGAAATTCTAAAGGAAGTTCTTCAGTCAGAAAATAAATGATCACCAATTGAAGCATAGAAGTTCAAGAAGGAATGAAGAGCACCAGGAAAGGTAAATATGTAGATAAATTCAAAAACATTGATAGTTTAAAACAACGATAATAGAAATATCTTTTGATGCTTATAAAACATGCAGAAGTGAAATCTATGAAAATAATAGCAAAAAGGGAAGAAAAGAGGGAAAAGTTAACTATTGTCAGGTTCTAGCATTTGGGGGGAAGTGGTAGAAGTACTACTTTAACTCTGCTTGTGACAGATCAAGTATGTTTATTGTAATCTCTAGGATAACCACTAAAATTAAGACAAAAATGTGTAACTAAAAAGCCAACAGAGGAGATAAAATAGAATAATTAAAAAATACTTTATTCTCAAAGAAGAAAGGAAAGGAGAAATACAGGAATAAAGAACCACTAGAATAAAATTAAAAACAAATGTTACAATGGTACATTTAAATGCAACTACAGTCATGCGTCACTTACAGATGGGGGTCTGTTCTGAGAAATGCATTATTAGGCGACTTTGTCATTATGTGAACATCATAGAGTGTACTTACACAGAGTAGGTACTAGCCTACTACACACCTGGCTATATGGTATAGTCTATTGTTCTTAGGCTGCAAACCTGTATAGCACGTTACTGTACTGAATATTGTAGGTAATTGTAACACAACGGTATTTGTGCATCTAAACACATCTAAATATAGAAAATGTACAGTAAAAATATGGCATAAAAGATAAGAAATGGTACACCTGTAGAGGGAACTTACCATGAATGGAATTTGTAGGACTGGAAGTTGCTCTGGGTGGGTCAGTGAGTGCGTGGTGAGTGAATGTGAAGGCCTAGGACATTACTGTCCACTCTATAAACACTGTACACTTAGGCTACACTAAATTTATAAAAATTTTTTTCTTCCTTCAATAATTAACTTTAGCTTACTATAACTTTTGTACTTTATGAACTCTAAAATTTTTTAAACTTTTTGATTCTTTTGTTATAATACTTAGCTTGAAACACAAACACGTTGTACAGCTATATGAAAATATCTTCTTTCTTTATATCCTTACTCTGTAAGCTTTTTTTCTATTTCTAAAAATATTTATGTTTTTACTTTTTCAACATTTTTGTTAAAAACCAAAGATACAAACACACACATTAGCCTAGGCCTACACAGAGTCAGGATCATTAATATCACTGTCTTTTATCTCCACAGCTTGTCCCACTGGAAGATCTTCACTGGCAATAACACACTTGGAGTTGTCATCTGCTATGATAACAATGCCTTCTTCTGGAATACCTCCTGAAGGACCTGCCAGAGGCTCTTCTTGAGGAGGTGTTATTCTTTTCAGAAATATGTCCATGGTGGTTTCTTGGTTTGTTTCTTTTTTTTCATCATAGATTTGCTTGTAAGCAGATAAGACACCATGAATATTTCTCTCCATTAATGAAAACTTTTCAGTGTTGGGGTCCAGTTTTCAAACTTTTTAAGGAGCTTGTTGAGGTCTGCAAAAGATTCTACTAAACGCTTCACTGAATTTTCTTGGAGGTTCTTCTTTTTCTTCCCCTGCAGTTGCCTTTTCTCTTGCCTCTTCTTCAGCTATGCATTTCTGTTCCAGTTCCAACAACTCCTCACTAGTCAGTTCCTCAGGAACGACCTTTAGGAGCTCCTCAGTGTCGTCCTCATCCACACCCAGGTTAAAGTTCTTTGCCTTCTCAATCACAGTCTTGATTTTTGCAACCTTCTTATCCTTGACAAATTCTTTGAAGTCATGGATGAACCTCTGCAGTGCCTCCTTCCAGATGCCATTCATACACTCCTTGGTGACATCATCCAAACTCAAGCAAGATTCTTGGGCAGTTATAGATGTTATAGATGTTGTAATGCTTCCTAAATTGCATCAGTGTCTTCTTCAGATACAGCAATAGCCTGGGCAAAGGTCCTTCCCAGATAGTAGGCCTTAAAAGATGCTATAACTCCTTGATCCATTGGTTGGATCAGAGAGGTGCTGTTTGGAGGGAGAAATACCGCTTTGATATTGGGATGAAGATCACCAATGAAAAGAGGATGTCTGGGAACATTATCAACAATGAACAAAATCTCGAAAGGTATGTTCTTCTCCAAACAGTACTTCTACATTTCACTGGCATAGCAATTCAGGAGGGCACCTTGGAAGAGGAGCTGGGTCACCCATGACTTCTTATTGCTCCTGTAGTACACTGGCAGTGTATGCTTATTGATATTCTTGAAGGCCCTGGGATTTTCACTGTGCCAGATCACAAAGAGTTTCAATTGGTAGCCTACAATATTACCTCCAAGCAAGACTGTGAATCTGTCCTTAAAAGCCTTGAAACCTGGCATTTACTTGGCCTTCTTATGGATGAAAGTTCTTTCAGGCATCTGTTTCCAGAATAGGGAGGTTTCATCCATATTGAATATTTGCTCTGGCAAGTAATTTTCCTCCACAATCAGCTTATCTAGAGTTTCCAAAAATTCTTCAGCTGCCTTCACATCAGCACTCACAGACTCACCACTCACTCTCACATTATGTAATGAATAACAATTATTGAATCATTTAAACCATCTAGAGCTAGCAGTAAATTTAACACTATAATCAGTCCAGCCTTTTCTTTCAATGTCGCAAACAAATTTTTGCTTTGGCCATGATTGTCATGGTGCTGAGAGACATACACTTCTGTGTCTAGTTTTCAACCCAGGTCATCAGAAGTTTCTCCTTGTCTGATATAGCCCTTTTCAAACTATTGTTAATCTCATTGCCGTCAATGAAGTAGATCCTTTAACAGCTTCTGTCACTTTGTTCTTGTCCTTCAAGATTGTAGCTATGATGGAACGAGACATGCCTGACTGGAAAGTAATAACCATCACTGATTTTCCTCCTTTGTAGTCCTTAATCAGTTTTAATTTCATTTCCAGGTCAATCACTTGATGTGGCCTCTTCCTGGCAATGTTAGCACTGAATTTTGTATGCCTATGATGAACAAAACAACACAGATTAAATTAAGCACAAGAGAAGATGATGCAATCAAGAGACACAGTGAGCACAAGGCGTATGAGGCTGCTGCCAGCGTTAGCATGGCACACTGTTTTACAGTAAACTTTATTTAATAAGTAGAAAGAGAGCAAGCCCTGATGGCCTAGTGGTTAAAGTTCGGCACTCTCACCGCTTTGGTGGCCTGGGTCCGTTTCCTGGTCACGGAACCATGCCACCCATCTGTCGGTTTCCATGCTGTGGTGACAGCTTACATAGAAGAACTGGAAGGACTTACAACTAGGATATACAACCATGCACTGGGGCTTTGGGGAGTTAAAAAAAAAGAGGAAGATAGGCAACAGATGTTAGCTCAGGGCAAATCTTTCCCTGCAAAAAAAAATTTTTTTTAAAGTAGAAAGAGTACACTCTAAAATAATGATAAAAAGTATAGTACAGTAAATACATAAACCAGTAGCATAGTTGTTTGTTATCAAGCATTATATACTCTACATAATTTGCATGTGCTATACTTTTATATTACTGGTAGTGCAGTAGGTTTGTTTACTCCATAAACATATGAGTAGTTCATTGTGCTATGATGTTAGGATGGCCACAGTGTCACCAGGCAATGGAATTTTTCAGCTCCATTATAATCTTATGGGACCACCCTCTATATGTGGTCCATCATTGACCAAAATGTTGTAAAGCAGAACATGACTTTATATAAAAATTACACTAGAGGTAAATATGTAAAATACTCCAATTAAGGGGAAATCTTTTATATGATGTTAAAATATTAATGCCCAACTCCATGCTGTTTATAAGATATATGCCTTAATTATAAGGACATGGATAAATTGAAAGAAAAAGTATGGGAAAAGATATACCACATGATCACTAACTGAAAAAAAGTTGGTGGGTAGACTTTAAGGTAAAAGTACTTGTAGAGATAAAGAGGAAAGTTTCCTAAAGCTAAAATAGTCAATTGTCTGGAAAGACATAACAATCCTAATTTTGTAAAACTTGTTAAGATTGTCCAAGACATATACACAAAGCCTAACAGAACTAAAAGAAGAAATAGACACATCCACAACATAGTTAGGTGTGTTAATAAACCTCTCTAAGTAATGATAGAGTAAGCAGACAAAAAATCATCAACTTGGTCTAAATGACATATTCAGAACACTGCATCCAGCCACTATAGTGTATGCATTCTTTTCAAGTGCACATGGAACATATGCCAAAATAGACCCTATGCCACAGCAAGTGTCAACAAATTTCAAAGGATTGCAATCATACAGAATATAGCCTCTGACTACAGGGGAATCAATCAAGAAATCAATAACAGAACAATAACTAGAACATTTATAAATGCTTAAAAATTAAGTACACATTTCTAAATAATCCATGGAAAATAAATAAGAATTAAAATTAGAAAAAAATTGAACTGAATAATAATAAATATATGACAAGTTGAAACCTGTGGGATGCTGCTACATCAGGACTTAGGGGGAGATTTATAGCTTTAAAAATGTAAGTAGAAAAGAAACAGTAAGAATCAATTATCTAGGGAGCTGGCCCGATGGCGCAGCGGTTTAGTCTGCACTTGGCAGCCCGGGGTTCGCGGGTTCGGATCCCGGGCGCCCGCTGACGCACTGCCTGTCAGCCACGCCGTGGCGGCGTCCCATATAAAGTAGAAGATGGGCACGATGTTAGCCCAGGGCCAGTCTTCCTCAAGCAAAAAAAAAAAAAGAGGAAGATTAGCAACGGATGTTAGCTCAGGGCTGGTCTTCCTCACATAAAAAAAAAAAAAGAATCAATTATCTAAGCTTCCATCTCAAGGAACTAGAAAAAGAAGAGCAAATAAAATGCAAAGAAAGGGAAAAGGAGGAAATGAAGAGAAGTCAATGAAATGTAAAAAAAAATTGTAATGCCAGAAATGAGTTTTTTTGGGGGGGTGGGGAAGATTGGCCCTGAGGTAACATCTGCTATCAATCTTTCTCCTTTTGCTTGAGGAAGATTGTCACTGAGCTAACATTTGTGCCAATCTTCCTCTACTTTTGTATATGGAACACTGCCACAGCATGACTTGATGAGTGGTGTATAGGGGTCCGCGCCTGGGATGCAAACCTGCAAAACCCACGCCGCTGAAGCGGAGCACAAGAATTTAACAACTACCCCACCGGGCTGGCCCCTAGAAATGGGTTCTTTGAAAATATTAATAAAGTTGATAAACTTCTGCGAACATGGACTAAGAAAATAAAAGATAGAAAACACAATTGTTCAATAGCAAGAATGACAAAGGGAATATTACTATAGATCCTACAGAGATATAAAAATAAGTTGATATTATGAAAATTTTTATGATGGTAAATTGGATAATTTAGATGACAAAGAGAAACACAACTTTCCAAGACTGTCATAGAATAAGTGGGAAAATGTCAGTGGTACTATATCTGTTGAATAAATTGAATCCAAGTTTAAACACCTTCCTGCAAAGAAGAATTCCTGGGTTATATGGCTTCACTACTGAATTCTTTCAAATATTTAAATATAAAGAAATAATAGCAATCTTACACATACATTTGAAAATAGAGAAGGAGAGGACACTTCCCTATTCCTTTTTAGGGTAGAATATCCTGACCCCAAAACTCTGTATGGACATTACAAGAAAAGAAAATTATAAGCCAATATCCTTATAAACTTAGATACAAAAATACTAAACACTAACAAATCAAATTCAGCAATATATAAATAAAGGATAATATATTGTGATCAAGTGGAGTTTATTCCAGAAATGCAAGGTTGGTTTAATATTTGAAAGTTAATCAATATAATTAACCACATTAACAATCAATAGATGCATAAAAAGCATTTGCTAAAATTCAACACTCATTCGTGATTTAAAAAACTCAGCAAAATAGTCATAAAACTTTTTCAATCTAGTGAAGAATATCTACAAAAACATCTATAGCTAAAATCACATTTAGTAGAGAAATAGTAAACATTTTCTTCCTGAAGTTGGGAGGAAAATGATGTCCACCACGCCCACTTGTAATCACATTATCTTCGAGGTCCTAATCATTGCAATAAGAGAAAAATTGGAAAGGAATAAAAATTGGAAAGAAGTAAGAAAAAATGCCATGAAATGTGGTCAATACAATTGTGAATGTAGAAAATTCAAAAGGATCTTCAACAAACTGGAATAATTAGCAAGAGAATTTAGCAAGTATGCTGAACACAAATTAACATTAAAAAGTCAGTTACTTCTATATATCAACAAGCAAAGAAAAATAAAACTGTAAAAATGCCATTCACCACAGGATCAGAAAATATCAAATTCTTTGGAATAAATGTAGAGATTTGTAAGATCTACACTGAAAACTACAAAACATTGCTCAGAGAAATTAAATACCTAAATAAAAGGAGTGATACATCACGTTCAAGGATTGAAAGGCTCAATAGTGTTAAGATATCAATTTTCCTCAAATTGCTCTACAGATTCAGTGCAATCTCAATCAAAATCCCATTCACTTGCTAATATGTCTAGTTTGTAGATTCTTTTCAAAATTTCTACATCCACAATCTCCCTCTGTGTCTCTTATTTGATAGATTAAGAAGAAGTGCACCAGTCTTGGAGTCAAGCTATCTATCCAATTTCTCTCACTGACCTCCTGGGAAGACCTTTGCAAGTCAGGAAATCTTTCTGACCCTCAGTTTTCCCATGGACAGAGTGGAGATTGGGCTGTATGATCTCTAAGGTCTTGTGCAGGTGTAAATTTCAGAAATCTATCAAGCACAAATAGAAAATGTCATATCCATCTTGCTGGCTAAACATCATAATAGCTAAGATAAACCTAAAAACTGTTGTTGAAATCTTGATTCCTGAAAAAGAGAAAATGATAGGAAAATTGCTGTTTCCTCACATATTAATTTATGGTTTTCTTATTGCTTTGAGTTATAAAATGATAATTTCTTCACACTGAACTAAAAATTTTAATTTAATGTGTTATGTTTTTATTTCAAATTTTAAGGAAATTTGATTTAACCTCCTTTTCAGGGAATTTTAAATTATCTTTTATAATATAAAAATGATGGGGTTATCAAGTAGTCTGTTTGCAGTGGTAAGTACAGTACTTTAAATATACTTTAAAGCATTTAAAATTGGAAACATTAAATAATAATGATGGTAAAGTAATTCAAGGGCAAATCAGGTATAATTCTAAAATGAGTTAAAATTCACAATAATGTAATAACAGAGAACAGTCTTTTATGACTATTTTGCTGAGTTTTTATAATCATGAATGAGTGTTGAATTTTAGATGATGGACACTAGTCCAGTAACAACTACTTGAAGTAGACATGTCCAGCTTTTTACAACTCCAAGAGCTTTTCTTTCTGGTATGACTGAAAAAAAATTGTATATTGGGACAGGAATACCTATGTACCTAAAATTAACTTTCATAGTAATGATTTTAAAATTATTAAAGTTTCCTTTAATAATTATGATTTTAAAATTATTAAAGTTTGCTTGGGAGGTGGAGAGGTGCTGGAGTGATGAAAAGAAGATATTGGATTATGGGAGGAATGTCTTTTGCAGTACAATATTTTCTCTCTCTAGCATGATTATAATTTAAGTTATTGATCTCTTCTTTTTCTGTTGTTTCTTCGCAGATTCATAGCTCATGATCAAGTTCCCATTACCTTGCTCTCTTTTTCGCCTTCTTCACTTTCTAGTTTCTCTCTGAGTTGATCCCATTGAGATCCATAGGCCTGTTTTTCTTGCCATATCAAGAGTAATGAAGCAAGGCAACAGTGATTGTAGATTTTACCTTCCTCAGAAAGTTTGGGATGATAAAGTCAATCATTAAGAATTTTATTTGCATGTTCTGATCCCATTGAGCACTACTGCCCTTTGATCTAGGCAAACATGGCCTCTGTCCCTGAGGCACACGCCAGGGACCCTGGACTTTGGAGAGCCTTTATCAAAATGTTCTACGTCCCCTTTCAAAAACTGGGACTGAAGAGGGCTGCCAGTGCCTTCCAGATGGTATGCACCCCAGGGATTTTTGTAAGCCTTGGTCCTTGTTTTTCCTCTTCGGGATACTTTCAGACTCCACTCTGTAAGGATAGGGTTGACTAGATGCCCAGAAATGTTCTGGAATTTGATCCTATGGGGTTGTCCTAGGGTCCTCTGGTCTGGGCCTGGTTCCTAAAGGGCAGCTTGGCAAGCAGATTGCTCCTGCTGGCTGGTGTGGTATTTCTTTCATGGGGATGCATGACACTGGGCCACCAGAATGGGGATGACATGCTGATTTTGGATGACCCTCACTCATCAGAGGCAAGAAGGGTTTATTTTACCTTTTAGCTTGAGCCATTTGTGTTGGCCTGTGCCTTAGCTCTGACTCATCCTTGTTCTTACCACTGCACTGCCTCTGATCAACATTACCCAAGGGTTGGGGCCACCCTGAGCACCTTGAGACTTCTCTTGCCTCTGATTAAGGCAATGTCATCAAGCACTCCTAAACTGGTCTTAAGCCATGCTGGATGAAGGACAGACATTCTTTGAGCAAATGGGGCTGCTCTTGTTCTATTCCTAGGCCTCTTGTCTATTCTACCACTGGTAGTGTTGTGTGGAAGGCAGGGCCGTGTGGTCAACATCGAAAGTGATCACTTTCTAGGAATGACATGATTACAGCCTATAGAATTCAAGAAAAAGATAGTTAGAAGATATGTTGTCCTATGTTTATGCTATAAAATCCTGAACAGTAAATTTATCATTTCTAGAAAATCAATTGCCATTCGCATTTTTCTGCATACTCTCGGTAAGACTTGCATTTATGGTTATCATCAAGGAAGCACAGTAACAACCTCTGAGAAAGTCATGAAAGCCAGTGGGAGGCATGGAGGATGCAGTGCCACGAGTAATGATGTAATAACCAGCATTAAATAAATAGTACTAGTGAACTGCAGAGGCAACAAGATTTATGTGGTTTCCATACAAACATGTTCTGAAAAGCCATGGTATTGAGGGTAATAACAGCATTATTGCCTTTTTCTCACAGGGGAAGATATGAAATTAGACAGGAATAACACTTCTGATAATAAAGAACATGATGAAATGGTTCCTGAACCTGAACAGGAACAGATGTTGCCTGAATACTGTGAAGAATCTTCTTGGGCACTGATTGGACAATAAACAAATATTTAAATATTTCTCCTCTACCTATTTTTCCAAATATTTATTGATAAATAACCATACTTCACATGGATCCATGGATTTTATAGTAATTCTTTTAAAATAAAATTGCATATTTAAACAGGGTGCCCCCACACATCCTGGGGCAGCCCTGGCTAAGTGAAACAAAGAGGACTTTGGAGTCAATAGTTAATTTCCTGGCCTCTGGGCTGCATCTCTGAGGCTGAAGTCAGGTGTATGAGAGTCCTGGGGATAAACTGAGGCAGGAAGGGCATAGCTAAGACAAGCTAAGACTGCAGTGTTGCAGAGTGGAGGACAAGAATTGTCATTGAGAAAAACAAGATCATAACCATGAAGATAGCAGTTTGCTTCAAAGATTTGATGGTGGTAAGGCTGGAAATGTAAGAACTAGCGAAGAAGTTGATGGTGAAGAGAGTTGGAAGCCGGTTGGGGCAATGTGATAAGCAGTTCATTTGCACAGTTCAGAATAGACCATTAATGGCTAGTATGCTCTATGGAAACCCTCTGTGTAGGGTCTGGCCAGTGCAATGGAGCAGAAGTGGCACCTTAGAGGAACCGTTATCAGCTCCCCATGGGAACTAAGACTGTGTGCTTCTTGAAGGCAGAGACTGACTCTTATTTATCATTGGAATCACAGGATCTATCTCCTTGCCTAAGATATAGCAAAAGCTCGGGAAACACTTGTTGGATAAACGAATAAAAACACTCAATAGAAAGAACAAGGTTTTATCATTTTGAGAATTGGAAAAATGCAGAAGCCAGATCTACCAAAGTTGCCTTAAATTTCCATGAGAATGTTTTCTTCCACCTAAATTGGAAGAAAAACATGACTTGATGTAGTCAAATTGGAGTTTGGGGTCATAGAAGAGACAGATCAGCACAAGGGGCAGTGTCCCACAGGAAAGTTAGGATAGCGTTTTTTTTCTCCTGAGAGCACCCATTTCCACAAAAAAAGCAGAATTGAATCCAGGGGCTTATTGGGAGGTGATGTACTCTCTTACTGTTAGTGGGACCATAATTTTTCTTGTGGTTTAAGACACAAGAGTTAACTATAACTTTCCATAATGGTCTTCCTTATGTTCCTCCTACAGAGTGAATAGATCTATTTCTATTAGTATTTTCCCCTGTTTTCCTGATTCTGTCGATAAGACAAAGTCACACAACTCCATCTTGTCCTACATCTGCTTGTCCCCATCTGTGTGTCCCTGAAGGAATAATCTTGCTCTCTGCAGAGCTTTCTATGGCTGGCCCTGTAGACGTGGCACAGAAGAGCTCACCTTGGATTGTGCTGCTTGGTGGGTCTGTTGTCATTTTAAAATGGATTAAACACTTATTTCCAATAGGATAGAGGTGGAAAGAGTGGTTGCTTGTCTATTCTGGTAACACATCTAAAAGAGAGAACCTACAGAGAAAGGATAGCTAAAAAGTAAATTGACCTGCATCTTAATTCCCTCCCCCGACTTATCCCTATTTCCTTACTGGTGGTAATTATGGATTGAGATTATATTGATCATGCCTTTAAATTGATTTACGTCATCAGCTAGTGAGTAGAGGTTTCTATGCAAAGACTTCTTTGAGGGCACATGTTTTTCCCAAAGCCACTTTACACGACATTGGGAAACATGTTGACTCTGTAGACTTCATCTTGCACCAACTTTTCCTCAATCAATCTACAACCATTCAACTTATTTCGAAACAAGAAATGAGACTATTTTCTAACTTACATGAGAACTGTAAGCCATTACAGTTTATTAATATGGGATTCCATGGGGTGACCCTCCTCCCTTCCCACTTTCTTTATGAGGATCCAGACTAGGCCTTCCATTCACATGCACTGTTCCCCCTGCTTTCTTCATTCAGCATCCTCCCACCTCCACAACTCTCCAGGCTTCATTCATAAATATGCAGGTGTGCCCTAGAATTCACAGAAGTTTTTAAACACTACAGAGAATAAAATGTTCACTAATCATCAGTGAAATACAAATCAAAATCACAATGAGATATCACCTTACTGTTAGAATGGCTATTATCCGAGAAAAAAAAAAAAACCACCAAAAGATAAACGTTGGTGAGGATGTGGAGGAAAGGGAACCCTTGTACACCATTGGTGGGAATGTAAAATGATATAGCCACTATGTTAAATGGTATAAAGTTTTCTCAAAAAATTAAAATTAGAACTACCATATCATCCAGCAATCCCACTTCAGAGAATATATCCAAAGGAATTGAAATCAGGATCTTGAAGATATGTCCACACCCCACGTTCACTGCAGCTTTATTCACAGTAGCCAAAATATGAAAACAACCTATGTGTCCATCAGATGAGTAGATTTAAAAAATGCAGTAAATACATACAATGGAATATTATTCAGCTCTAAAAACAGAGGGAAGTCCTGCCATTTACGACAATGTGGATGAACCTAGAGGACATTATGCTTAGTGAAAATAAACTAGACAGAGAAGGACAAATACTACATGATACCACTTATGTGAAGAATCTAAAATAGCCAAACTCATAGAAACAGAGAGTAGAATGGTGGTTACCAGGGGTTGAGGGAAGGGGGAAATGGAGAGGTCAAAGGCTATAAAGTTTCGGTTGTGCAAGATGAATAAGTCCTAGAGACTGTGGAGGATCGGAATTGGCCACCTCAAAATATGTCTCTTTACCTTGATTATTTTCTCTGAAGGAGGCTTTGACCTTCCCCCAACTAACTGTCTAAAGGGATTTGGGATGGAAGGCCTGTCCCTGGGACGGGCCATCACCATAGATTGCTCTAGATATCGCTAGACTGGGAGGGTCCTTGCTAAGACCAAATCTCCGTTTGTAAAGGTATTTCTCTCTGTGTACCAGGAAGAAGGGGCTGCATAATAACCTTCCTGTGCTTTTCTGGTCATCTCCCACAACTGACCCACCCCCAACATCCTTCATTGTCTTTCTATTTAAGAGGAGAACCTTCACCATTTTGTCGAGAAACTTAGTTTCCCTGGTCTCTCCCATGTATACATGTTATAAAGCTTTGTTTGATTTTCTCCTGCTATTCTGTCTCATGTCAATTTAATTTGTAGCCCAGCCAGAAAGGACCCACAGTGGGTAGAGGGTAATCTTCCTCCCCCTCAAGACCTACTGTACAGCATAATGCTTATACTTAATAATACTGAACTGTATACTTAAAAATTTGCTAAGGGGGTAGATCTTATGTTGTGTTCTTATCACAAAAAAATAATTAAGAGGGCAGGAGGAAACGTTTGGAGGTGATGGATATGCTTATGGTATAGACTGTGGTGATTGTTTCATGGATGTGTACTTACCTCCAGACTCATCAAGTTGTATATATTAAATGTGTACAGCATTTTGTATGTCAACCATTCCTAAATAAAGTGGTTTATAAAAAAAGAAAAGAATGCTAAGAAGCAGTAGAGAAGAGCACCGTGCTCATGTGGGCTAGTTAAGTGGTATAATCCCTGAATACTAAGATTGACACACATAAAATCTGTGGCATAACTGGCAGCATCCAGCCACAATCTTTGCTCAAGTTGGTATTGAAACTGGGCCCCAGTCTTGACCTTCTGCAAGTATGTGTTGAGAATGAGGGTAATTTGGTTATACTCTTTATCACTCACAAATAATACAAATACATAAGTAACTATAGTGTTTTAGTAATAAAGCACTTAATAAAGAAAAAAAGCTGTTTTCACCTGCATCTAGAATGTAAATGATGATCTCCAAAGAGTGTGCTGGATTATTCTAACCTAATAAATGGGAATGATAAGATATCGATTCCACTTTAAAAACACACACTGTATTATTTTCTATTTTCTAATAGTTAATTCAAAATTTAAAAATACATATTATTAAAACTTCTTTTTAATAATTTACCATAACAAAATTCTAAGGTGTAATAAACTCTATTTATCTTTATCTCACGATCAAAAATTATATTTTCTGTTGCTCTCATTGTGGGGCTGAGTATTGATTTCCCTCTTCTCTTACCTCCCAGTTTCTTCAGAATTTTCCAGAATCTGGCCCAATGTGCCTTTTGGTGCCTCCTTGGTATGCACCCCTGAGGCCATCTTTTGAGTCTGATTCAAGAGTCAGGAAGGATGTCACATGTCTGCTTTTGGGAAGGTGGGTCATGTATCTATTCTTACAGCATTTAGGATTCATGATGTAGATTACTCTAGGTGCTATCTTGAAGAACCTGAAACAGTCCGTCTTGCTCTCATTCCCTGCCCAAATAGAGAGATTTCTTTTTTCCTGGTAGGAAAAAATCCAGTAGTCTTGTACTATTTCTGGAAATAGAAACTTTAGATGAAAAGCATTTTCCCCCTAATTTCCTGAGTGTTATAAATTATGAGTGATATAATTTAAAGCAACATTTTGAAAACAGACACGCAAATTTGGCAGACAATATAGTTAACATTTCTTGAATATTTTTTATGAACCAAGAACTAGACTAAGGGTATTCCTTAGATTAACTAATTTATCCCTTCCAGCAACTTTATGTGTAGATACCTTTGTACTAATTGTACAGATGAGCAAATTGAGGCTTAGAGAAGTGATTTTGCCCAAGGGAAATAGATAATGGGTGGAAGGGCAGGGTTCCAATGCAGGCCGTTGACTCCACAGGCTGCACTCTCAATCACTGTGCTGTGTAGTTACCTTGAATAGTTGCCTGAGAGTGATTTCCACAGTGGCTTATTTAACTAACCATTTAAATCATGAGAAATCCCTTACCCTGGCTGTGTCTCAGACTCTTCATTTATTACAAGAGAGGATTGGTCAAAGAGGCCATTTTTATCTCTTTCAGTTTCATAATCGTATAAGGGATCATGAATTAGAACCTTGGAGATTACTCCAAATCTTCTAGAAAATTTCTACAACATTCAGCATCACTTAGTTGCTGGTTATACTACTATGTGTGTTTCAGAACTAGAACATAGTTTTAGACCCTGATGAAATCCCACTTACAGATGTATTACTTTCACCATTTCTTTCATTTCCATTTCAACTATTCTCACAAAACACTTATTTAAAACTAGGAAAATGGGGCTACAACATGTAGCATTTATATGTGTGTGTGTGCCTGGATGTGTGTGTACGTACATGGGAGAGTGTGTCTGAGAGTAAGAAAGTAAAATATTGTATTTGAGAGTGTGAGAGAGTTGAGTATATAAAAAAGTATGTAAGAAAGTGGGTGATAAGTGTATGAGAATGTGTGTGAGAGACTGTGAAAATATTTGTGTGGAAGACTGTGAGCATGTGAGTGTGTAAGAGTATGAGAGTGCACGCGAGAGAAAGTGTATGTGAGAAAGAGTATGAAAGAAAGAAAGTGTAGGTGAGTGTTCAATAAAGAGTATATGAGAGAGAGAAAGTGTGAATACACCAGAGAATATGAGAAGGCGAGAATGAGACGGAGGGAGAAAGGATGTGTGTGAGAAAGTGTTTGACAGATTGTGAATGTGAGAAAAAGACTGAGAACATGTGTGAGTATAAAAAAGTATATAAGTGTATATAGGAATGAATCTTTGTGTGAATGTGTGTGTATGAATGTGCTTCACTAATTAGGCACATGAGTTTCCCCAAGTGCTAGAGGCCAGCTCCATACCCTACACACACACACACACACACACACACACAGGCACATACCATAAATGACTCATCGTTCTGAACTATGTCACACGGTCACGATTCACTGCAAGGGAAGCCTGGAAAATGAGTATCTGACACAGGAGAAAGGATTGACATGAGTGCCTGAGATAAATCATGATTGCTCCCTGCGGTTAACAATACCACCACCCTGAGCCAAAGGAGTTCTTTTTGTAGAGGTAGGGGATGGCTTTTGGGTTGGCAATGAACAGAATGTGCCACAATAGGCACAACACTTTTTGGGAAAAATAAACAAAAAAGTGTTAAGATGTGGGGCATGAATTTTAGTTCCTACCACATATCCTTCTGCATTGTTTGAATCTTTTATATGAGCATGCAATATTTTTATATTTAATAAATACAAGAAAAAGAACAGGAAGTCTACCTAAGAGGCTCCTTTAAGTTGCTGATTGAGTGATGAAAGGTCTTTAACTTCTTCTCCGAGGCATACACGCCTTCAATAATAGTTCTGCTACATGCAATCATATTTTATATCCAACTGTTCTGGGTGAGAATAAAGGGACAATTATTGTTTTCCACATTTGGGTTGATGCCAGGATGGAGGTAAAGTAAATACTACAAGGCCCCGAGTAGAGAACAGACATTCAGATAAGAAAGGAAATCCAAAGGTAACCATGAGAGTCCAAGTGCCTAGGAATTTGCAGATGTCTCAGGGAGGGTGTTAAACTTACAGCAACTTGAACTAATATTAAGTACATCTTAAAGAGTATTATGAACCTGAGCGGCATCTGTGCTACAAGTGGTGGAATAAAAGCCCCGAAATCCCACACATGGGGCTCACCTGTTTTTATTGTCTTAGTTCCAAATACACAGGTGAATAACAGATCTCTATTTTATTGTCCCAAAGTAACTCGACTTTTAAAATAAGGTCCAGATCAAATTATAGTGAATGAAGAACACTTTTTTTGACAAAAAGTTTCCATGCCTTTCACATCTCCAACAAACTTTTCCTGTTCCCTGCTATTTGTATGACACGGTGCTAGGTGCTACAGAAGTTAGTGAGGAAGATTTTGCACCTGCATTTGAATGTAGAGCAAGTACTCAAATATTCTAGGGGGGCTTCCCAGGATACATACCAAAAGGTATGCCTATGAGTGTTCAGAAGATGAGTATTTCCCAACAGGTTGGGAAAATCAGAGACCGCTTTATCAGAAAGATGCTCATATACTTATTTATAAGATTTCATATGTTTCCCTAACCTTAAAATACGACACACAACCCGTGAGATATAGACACCCACTCACTGAACATATATTCACAGCGAAAAGCTGCATAAAACATTCTTACACTTAAAAAAAGCCTATATAATTAATTCAAAATGTATTTAATGACAACGAACTCTATAAAACTAGCAGTAAAGAGATTATTTATGGTGATGATCCTCACTTGTCGGGATTCTTGCCAGCTGTTGGTGCACCCTTTAGGCTCCTCATTTCAGGATGTAAGGATTATGTGTGAACATCTTGCTCCCCAGGGAAGACACAGGCAAATTAGGCCCCTCATGGAATTCCTTTCCAGGTGGGCATTGATAGAGAAGGGTGAGGTATTACTGGAATTTGGGGGCTCAAGTGAAACATAGCCAAAGTCTTAGGTGGGAATGACAGACACTGAATGAGAGATGATACTGTTGAAGGTGGGGTGGTAGACGTGGAAGGACAAATGCATCTGCTTGGTGTGGCCCAGGAGAAGGGAAACTCCCACAAGAAGAGCATACCCTACAGGATCAGAACTGAGGGAAGAGTGAAATGACTTCTTGTTTCTATGGGGTTTTGTTTGCTTGCTTTATCAAATAAGAATATTGCACCAACATGAACACTTCCTATTTTTCCATAGGAAATGTATAATAGTTCAGCTACATCACAGGTTAAACAGTCTACGAGTTGCTCTAGTTAACCTAGAAATCAGTAGCATTAAGTCTATGGAGAAATGTTTTCTGCAAACCACTGTAATACAAATGCATTTTAAAATACTACTAGATAAGTCAGCGCTACTTAAAAAAACAAAATAATTATAAGTAACTTATGCTATACATAGTCCATTTTTAATCTTACACAGTGAATTTAGATCTGTAAAGGATTTAAAAATACTGCATATATTTTGCTTTTATTCAAGATGTATTTATTTCAGGAACAATTTAGAGTGTGGATATTTCTGGAAACATTACATCTTTAATTGTACCCACTTCATTTGATCAGTTGACTATAATCAAATACAAATAACTTCATTTAATTAATTTGATTAATTGCATGTAAATAATTTGATTAATCAAATACAAATAACTTCATTAACTTAGGATATATTATACTTAGATGTAGAGTTAGACTAAAACATGTTTTTTCCTTATACACTAACTGCCTTGCATGGTGCATACCACCTGGTAGATTCTCAATAAAGATAGGTGGAAGAATGCATAGCTGAATAAATAAAACTTGCATGTATAAATAAAGGAGTGATTACATCCAGTTATTCCTTAAAAGAACTTAAGTTCAGGATTTGGGTTCAGTTGGTGCATTGAGTGTTCCCAAGAGAAACCAGGAAGGAATTAGGGGAAGAAGCCTAGTAAAGTTCTGCTTTCCAGTCAAGTCCCAGTCTCAGCCTAATTCCCCCGGGTGTTCTGGAATATACATTGTACCTCACAGTTTTGTTGTTCCAGGGAAATGAATTAGGCGTTTATACTTAGCACGGGTTGGGAAGGACATCAAACTCCTGGGCACCTCTGGCTCTCATCTGCAGGCAGCTCCAAAGTCCAAGGGCAACCCTTGGGCAAATCTAAGGTTTCCATAATGAGCAGTTACAAGCAAAGCACGTAGAACCTGGAGGATTGACACCCAACTCTGGTAAGAGGGATTGACAGGACTTAAGTGAACGGGGTTTGCTACAGCCAGTAAGTAGCGTGGGCAAGATTTTAAAGTGAATCCTTAGTTGAGCGAATTAGCTTTTCAAGTACATTACAGTAACCCATATCTTTACCTAAAGTGTAATCATAGTATTATTTGGTTAACAAATTTCTCAGGGAGTACTTCTAAAACAAAGTACCACAAAAATCTCATCTTCAAACACAAATGGGTTCAATATTTCTGTGATCTCTTTATCACTGCAAAGCATTTTACATACCTTTAATCAATGTGCACAGACCATTTTGTAATCTTTTTTTTTTTTTTAATGTTAGCATACATCATAGTGCCAGTGACTTCTTAACTGGGGTTTGCCAGGCTCTGCATTGCCTGGTTTACCTCTCCCTCGCTGGTCCTCTGTCTCTCCTCTATCCTTCTCACTCCCTACACTTTGGAAACAGTCATGCCCATTCAGTTCCTTGGAATCAACTGGCCTTTCCTTCATTTGGATCTTTATTCAGGCTAGATTGAGCTTCCCCCTTCTTCAAATGACTAGCTCCATCTCAGTCTTTAGATCTCAGCTCACATGTAACTGCCTTCAAGAAGCCCTCCCTGACCAGTCTGTCTTAAGAAGGTCTCATTGAAACTCTCTATCCCCTCACTCTGTTCTTTCAGTTTATGGCACACACAATTTTTACTATGCATTTCTTTGCTTTCTTGCCCATTGTTTTAAGCTCCCTCAGTATAGAGAGTATCTCTGTTTACCTAGCTCCTGGGCAGTGCTGCACAAAATAGGTGCTCAATAAATATTTGTTGAATAAATCAAAAGTGTGACTATCTAGTGATATGACCTTTTTATAAACGCTTTAGAACTTTGATCTCTAACTGGGTATTATTTTCTTAAGCAATCTCCTTGGGATGTTACACATTTATTTAAGTGATACTCTCATCGTTCAAAGTATTTTTGAAGCTCCTCTATTAGACTTACTCTTCAGAGTATATTCTTTTGAATATGCTTAATAATGATAAATTACATCCTTTGAAAAGGATTTTCTTCTGTAGAAATAGCCAATTTTCTTTAGTAGTCAAAACTGGAGAATAAAATTAATAGTACTGTTTTTGGTCACATTAAAAGTACTGTGGGGGGCCCGCCCGGTGGCGCAGCGGTTTAGTCCGCGCTTGGCAGCCCGGGGTTCGCAGGTTCGGATCCCAGGCGCCCGCCGACGCACTGCCTGTCAGCCATGCCGTGGCGGCGTCCCATGTAAAGTGGAGGAAGATGGGCACGGATGTTAGCCCAGGGCCAGTCTTCCTCAGCAAAAAAAAAAGAGGAGGATTGGCGACGGATGTTAGCTCAGGGCTGGTCTTCCTCAAAAAAAAAAAAAAAAAAAAAGAAATAAAAAAAAAAAAGTACTGTGATTGAATTTTTCTTTTCTTTTCTTTTGAGAGGCTCAGGAGCTGGCTCTGGAGGTTTTTCCAACAAGAGATTTCAGATACGATTTCACGCAACAGTAATATCGTTGGGAATGGTTCGTGGCGTCTCTGGGTAAAGGTCAATGTCGGTTTGGATGTTATTCTGATTTCCTGTTAGAAACAAATTTCAGCTTCCTTACTTTAGAATTATGACTTTACTTGAAAGCAATTAAACTGAATAACTTTTAACATGTCATTTAAGGATGGTCTTTATTCAAATGAGTAGTCTTCTCAATTATTTTGAAAATCTAAATTAATTATGATTGACCGTACCTGCATAAAAGGAAAAATAAGGTGTGAAATCTCTAAAACTCTTCTTAAATGCAGTAAAACAAGGCAAAATTATCCTAATTGGAGAAAAACCTTTCTGTTTTAGTGACAGATTGACTTAGAACATTCATCTTAAAAATGCAGTTTTATTATTTTTAGGTGCCTGTAGTCACATTGCTGACAGGGACAAGAAAGGGGAAAGTAGGCTATGTCTTAAGAATCATATAAATGTGTTTTTGGTAATTATCTTATTCATTTTTGTCGATTTTTATCCATAAAGTGGTTTTATAATTATCTGAAAAGAACTTCTTGGCCTTCAACCTAATCAGGCTTAATTTCCTTGGGTAGATAGTGTACCTAACCAACTTTGTTTTAGATGAAGTAAAGTGAAATATAAGACGGTCCTAGTTACAACGAGTTACAAGTTTCTTAATGAGTATGGAGGGAATGAATGAGCCTTTTTTTTTTTTTTTTTTTAGTTTAGGCAATAAATTCATTACGAAAAGCTTTGAGGCTTATTTATGCCTACATTCTCTCCTGTAATTTCCACTGTCCTATGAATAACCCTGTACTCTACAAACTTGCCTATTCACTCTCCTATAAACATTTCTTGCTCTGTCTAATGTTTGTGCTTTGTTGGATGCTGGATTGGGGAAGGCAGATAGATGGATTAATTCTGGATTGAGGTTTTGCAAGGTGGGAGGGATGAAAAGAACATGAGGAAAAAGAGTTTAGGATGCTGAAAGACAGTGGTTGAAATTCTGGACTGGTGCTACCTATGAGGTTATAGATCAGTTGTGAGTGTAACCGGGCAAGCTCACTGGAAGGGTAGGAGATTGGGGTAAATGATGGGCATCTGAATTAGCAATTTGTTATTTAGTGATGACACATTTCAACTATATCTTCATGGGAATATGAAGCCAGTGGAGTGGAAGTGATGGTCATTAGAGATGAGGTAGGAAGTAGTATTGAATAGTAGTTCCAATTGTTTGGAAGTAGTGCTGAAGAATGAAATAGGTGTGGCTCCTTTTCTCTGGTCTCTGTGGTACATGGGATGTGGTACCATTAGCCAGCTCCTGTTGAGAGGCTTGTCCTCAGGGGAGATTCAGGTTTCAGGTAAAGCCAGACAACACTCAGTGAAGACAGAAGGTACAGAGGAGTGTGTTGATTGATGGCTGTTTCAGTCCTCATCTAAGCAATGTGTAGAAGGGAAAAGAGAAGCAGGAAGTTGGGCAAGGTGAGAGGAAGTGCAGGGTGGTCTGGGCATGATGAAAGTATTGGGAATAGATTGAAGACAGGAGAGTTTTTATATTAAGTGATGTGCCCAGGGCAAAAGGAATGAAATGGAGGGCTTGTGGACCTAACAGTTCCTTGGACAGAGGGGGAACTTGGGTCTCATTGAATTCAGTTGCAACTTGGAAGGGGGGCCTACAAAGTTGGTGTTGGTCTGCAAGGGTGGGTGGGTGGCTGCAGGCAGCTGTGGCAACCTAGATCAGTCTAAAGGGAGCCTTGAGGCATGGACTACAGGGGCAGACAATGGTGCAGGCCAACTTTTCTTTCTTTTCCTCGACTGGGTTCGCTTTTCTGGAGGTGGGAATGGCAGAGTAGATCAGTGCTTGCTCTGCTGCTGATAGATTCAGCCTGCCATTTGGCCTGCAGCTGGTGTCCTGGTCCTGTCCCTACTGAATGTCACTAATGGGCAATTTTCTTTCAACTTTTCTATAAAGGTCTACAATGAATATGTATTACTTTTAGAAGGAGGGAAAATATTTGAAACAAAGTTAATTCATTAACAAATGCTGATTAATGGCTCCATGTGTCGGGCTTGGCCAGGTATGGGGCTATAAAGACAAATAAGACAAAGTTGCTGCCCTTTAGGAGCGGGCAGTTCAGGAGAGAAAAGATCCGTGTTATGAGTCTGTGACCTTGGCTCCTTCTGTCTCCGAAGAGTACAGTGGAGAATAGCAGCTACTTGAGAAATTCAGGCTACAGGACAAATAAAAATCACTTTTTAACACAAGCATCTTTATAATCAAAGAAGGACAGCAGTTTGAAATATGCAGATGTTATCTCTGTCCACAGGAATCTCAGCCTTGGAGAACTTTCTTCAGTATGTCATCTGAGTTTCTTTATACAATATCATTATAAAAACAATCAGAGATTTAGGAAAGATATTAAACACAACATTGGTGTAAAATTTCCTAGTAAAATCTTTTCAAACTTTAAAAAGAACTTGAACTTATTTATGTGAAAGTAATCTTTTTTACAATCAAGTTTTACATTTGAAGTGGCCCTGCCATTCCTAATTAGATCTGGACTCAGGTTTGGATTCAAATATCACCTTTTTGTAAGGCCTTCCATAGTGATCCTGGGTTAAAATGGCAACCCCGTCACCTTGCCTGATTTATTTTTCTCATTGGCAATTATCATTATCCAAAACATACATACTGTACTTGCTCATTATTGACCTACCCCAAAAGTCAGGGATTTTTGTCTCTTTTCTTCACTATCATATCCCCAGCACCCAGAGCAGTGCTTGGTGTAGAGTAGATGCTCAATAAATATGTATTGAATAAAGGAATTAAATTTTATGCCATTATCCAGACTGTTCCAACAGACAGTGATAAAATTTTTTCACAGCTATTCAGAAGTGCACAAGATTAGAAATTATTTTTAAAGAAAGTCTCAACTCTTTCTTTTGTTAGCAAGTGAAATATGGAAATTTCTTGGGATAATGTGAGCAGATTGTGGGTGCAATAGAATTTTTCATACTAAGCATTTCAAAGTGAAGATGCTCTCCCTTATCAAAGGTGCACACATTGTTGGGACAGTCACCCTACCATTGGCTTGCCTATCACTACTGGTAAAGGCCACATCAGTCACAAAGAACTTTTTTTTTGTGAGGAAGATTGGCTCTGAGCTAACATCTGTTCCCATCTTCCTCTATTTTATATGTGGGATGCTGCCACAGCATGGCTTGATGAGTGGTGCACTGGTCTGTGCCCAGGATTTGAACCCATGTACCTCAGGCCGCTGAAGCAGAGCATGCGAACTTAACCACCATGCCACCGGGCCAGCCTCCACAAAGAGCAGTATCCCATACATGTGAAAAGATTCTCTACTGTTTGCCTGGAGCTGCACTTACTAGGTCTATGCCCTGCCCCATGTCCTCAGTCTCCACCCCACCCTGCCCTCTACCCTATACCTTGATTCAGGCTTTCTTCTTGGTTCTTAGAACACACCTCCAGCAGATCCATAGGACCATTGGCTTGGGCTCTAATCTGGCCAGGTGACAGAGAACATCCTCTGCTGCAAGCAGCACTTCGTCATGGAGCAGCCGGTGATGAAGGTGTTTGTCTCCTGCTGGGGTGGAGAGTTGGGCTTTGGCTGCCCAGGGCTGTGTTTACCCTCAGAGATGAAGGGTATCTTTAGATGCCATAAGTGTCTTGCCATCTATGCCACAGATGCCATAAGTATCTTGTGGCACACCTGCAATTTGTTCATCACTTATGTACGTTATTGGCAGCTCTGTGTTGACTAATCAGAATCTTGCTGATTTGACAGTCCATAATACCAGTACGTGTGACTGTAGACTCTGATTTCTGTTGGAGGTTTCCTTCCTTTAAAAAAACCCCCAAGATTATCTAGCAAGTGCTTGAAGCTCCCTCAATCTGCTGTTGGCTTTATTATTGTCCCTTCACCCTGGACTGTTGCTTGATGCTCCTTTGCTTGCAGTGTTCTGTGCTTTGCCTCCATAGGGGTGCCTGTCTTTACCAATATTTTAAGGTCTAGGAAATTGGTTCCCTCTACTGTTTCTAAGGAGAGAAACTCAGGTGCCAAAGTATTGCAGCATTTACCCAAACACCTCTTTTAGTTCTATTGACTGGCTTTTCTCTTCTAAGACACATACCCGATGATGGTTGGTTTGAGTCAAGTTCAGTCACAACTATCATGCTACACTGTAAACTATAAATGTCTTCAGACGTATTTCAGTCCAACTCACCATGCCTAAGTCCTTTTTCCTCCAAAATGAATTATCTCCCAGGAACTCTAGAGTACTCCTTGTTAGGATCTCTTAGATCTTCCTTCTTCTTTATGCTTTAACTACGAGTATAAACTATTTTGAGTTCTTTTTTTGAGAGGCTTCTATCCCCTTTGCAAATTAATGGATGACAATAGGAATGGACGCTAAAGGAGGAGGGTCAACTATCTAGACATTCTGGACTATGACCCATTTGGGAACTCACTTCATTGTTAAAAAATATTCTGTACTGGGGGCCAGCCCAGTGGTGCAGTGGTTAAGTTCACATGCTCTACTTCAGTGGCCTGGGGTTCGCAGGTTTGGATTCTGGGTGTGGACCGACATACTGCTTATCAAGCCATGCCATGGCGGCGTCCTATATATAAAGTAGAGGAAGATGGGCACAGATGTTAGCCCAGGGCCAATCCTCCTCAGCAAAAAGAGGAGGATTGGCAACAGATGTTAGCTCAGGGCTAATCTTCCTCCCCCCCCCCCAAAATTCCATATTGAATATCTCTGCTTGTTGGCCAGTAAAGACAAAAAGTGGGCTATTTTTAATAGTGTTGATACTCATGGTAAAGGATGACTTAAGTCTAAAATATTTACTAAGCAAACTGACTACAAGGCTACTTTAATGTTAGTGCATTGGAAAGTTATATAATACTTTTTGGTATAAAACAGAATTTGGTATAAATTTGGTTGGACTTGGACCTCAACAAAGGTAGTCAAGTAAGTGAAATCCTGACAGTCTGCTTTTCACTGCTTGTTCAGGCCCTTCTTATTTTATGCCTGGAGGAACTCAGTGACATTTTTGCTGATCTCTGTCACTTCAGTCTATTCAAGTTTATCCTAAAAGAGCTGGTGAGATAATTTTTTCTTCACCAGAATTATAAAGTTAATAGTGCCTGCTAGAATGTGCTCAACAAATGTTTGTTTAATTTAAATTTGAATCAGAGTTTTAATTTTGGGAATTATATAGCTCAAGAATGCATAGCTCTTTCCCATGATCTAACCCGCCAAACTCAAGCTCTTTGTTGTGGCTGTCTCAGATCTCCCCATCCTCTTATTCTCATTATTTCCCAGAAAAGGCTCTTCCCATATTTAATTAAACACAATCAATTCAACTCCAGTGACCCAGTCAATCCAATCAATCTAATCAACCCAACAGTTCCAATCCAGTGAAGTCTTTTTCATTCTGTTTCATTCCAATAAGCCTTATCCAGCACTTTTACACATCAGATGCTGCTTCATACATTTTACTGATCTCCAGTTTTTAATCTAGTATGGTTTCACTTTGCCCTGAAAGTTGTTCTGATTCATCTCCATCAACCGAAATCATTTAATTTGAAAACCTTGTGCCAGTCTGGCTTTTTTCAAAGGTTATCCAGAACCTTTAGGACTAACTAAATTTACATATACTTCAGACTAAGTTATTATTAACTTACTAATATTCCTTAGTTTTAAAAATATCTTTCCTTTCTACTGTCTAATCAAATTTAAGGCAATGATTGCCTTCCTTTACATACCCTCCCGAGAGCCCTCAGTAGGTCCTGAATACTTGTTGAGTGAGAGTGGGAAAAAAATATGTATCCTCATGGGTATGCCATTGACTAAGAAAAGGAAAAAAGAAAGAATAATAGACTCCTCATTCGCAAATACTAGAATTGCTTTCAGTTAGTAGAGCCAAAAGTACAGTGCTTGCTGTCATAATTAGAAGACAACATTTGGAATAATTTATAAAGGAATTTGAAGGTTTGCTGTGATCTTTAGACACCAGAGTTTGCTTTTCAAAGTGGACATTTTTACAACCAATTGTATAAGACTATCTAGTTCTAGGTACTAACAGTACTGGAATAGGACTGAGAAGCAAATTGGTGGTAGTAAAGGTCATTTTGAAGGGTCATCCTGAAAGCAACTTTGGTTTTAAAATATTGAATGATAAGTATAACTGAAGAGCTCATTAGTCACAAGATTAGAAAGGGCAAAGAAAATTTATATCTGAAAGGAAAAAATAATAAAGGTCAAGCCTCTTCATACCTTCAAGTGTTGGCTGTATTCAGGTTTGAAACTGTGATGTGATTGTTAGAGCCAGCTAAAACAAGCTCAAGAAACATCTTATTTTTTTGCACATTTTTGTACTTCCTTTAAAAAATCCTTTTCTGATGGAAAGTTGTGAGCACTTAAAAAAGCTGTCAAAATAGTTGAATGAACCCCCATTGTACTCATTGCCCAGATTCAATCATTACAAACTCATGGCCACTCCTATTTTATCTATACTCCCAGCTCTTAACTCTTTCATACATTTCTTATGTTTTAGTCTGCATCTCTTGAAGATAAGGACTCTTTTTATAATCGTAAATTCAATACAACTGTCAGACATTAGGAATATTAACGCTGTTTACATTATCTCAGAAATTTCACATTTCATTCATAGTTTGTCTGAATCATGATCTAGCTAAGGTCTACACATTGCAAATGAGCGATATGTTTCTCAAGGCTTTTTCAGTTTGTAGATTGCTCCCACTCCCCTTTCTTCCTTATAACTAATTTGTGGAAGCAATGGAACGTTTTTCTCTCGAAAATTGTTTCCCACAGCCTAGATTATGCTGATTGCCTTCTCACGTTGTGTTTTACATATTCCTTAGTCCCTTGTAGTGACTGAATCATCTGAATCATGTTGATATTGTATGTTTATTTATTTTTAATATATATTTTCATTCTTCCATCAGAACACACATAATGTCTGGTTGTCTTTCTTCTTTGTGATGTTAACAACGTTGATGATGAATCACTAGACCCATAACCTATTACTAAATGGTGACACTTTAATTCTATCATTTCTTCTTGGTTTATCAGCTGTAACCCTTCTATTATGAGAAACTTCCTCTCATCTACCTTTGAGTTATACAGTGGTACTGCTGATGTAAGTAAAACAGAATAAATGATTAATCTTTTCATTTATTTACCCATTTCAAAATGATAATTTGGTTTACAGGTGTCCTCCCATGGTAACTAATTATTTGCATTATCATAAACTCTTACTTAAATGTTTTGAAGTGTGTCAATTCATTAGACTTATTATCCTTATTGATGTGCAAATAAAAATGCTTTGAATGTTGCTTTTATTATCTTTTGATAAGTCATCCAAGTATTTGGCAGCAACAACTGTGAAACAGCTATTAAACAAGTGCTGTACAAAACATGCATGATTTAGGTAACAAGAGGGGTAACCCTCCCTCCCCCCAAAATTCATGGTCCTTCTAGAACTTTGGAGGATGTTTTGTTTGTATCAAAGGACTGAAACATCTAAGCAAGCACATATTCTCAATGAAGAAATATCTACAACTTTTTCTAAAATATAAAGGCTGTAGGAAAAAAAGAAAACTCTTTATAATTACTTTTTTAAGACACCCCTATTTTCATTGCAGCATTATGTACAATGGTTGAGATATGGAAACAACCTAAGTGTCCATCAATGGATGAATGGGTAAAGAAATTGTGGTATATGTCTACAATGGAGTACTATTCAACTATAAAAAAGAGTGACATCTTGCCATTTGTGACAACATGGATGGACTTCAAAGGCATTATCCTAACTGAAATAAATCAGACAGAGAAACACAAATACCATATGATCTCTCTTATATGTGGAATCTGAAAAAATGAATAAACAAACCAAGCTCATAGATGCAGAGAATAGATTGGTAGTTACCATTGGTGGGGGGTGGGTGAAAGAGGTCAAAGGCAAAAAGAAACATAAATAAATAAATGAAAAGAATAAAAAAAAATACAACTCCCCCCTCCCTCCCACTTACTTACTGGAGCTGGCCTCAGTGAGCCTTGGCTGTTCGTATAACTGGAAAAGAAATTGGTAACTAAGAGTGGGTTTACAAATCACAGACCCTCAGTGGAACTGGTTGGTATGTATTAACTCATTCCTGACTGAGAAGTCAGCAGTGACAAACCCAAACCAAGACAGAGGTTACAGCTCTGGGCACCCTGTTAGCAAAATGAGAGGATAGTACAATGAGTTGATTATTCTTTAGAGCCTTAGAAAAAGCACAATCCCAAAAGAGATCAACATTTTATTCCAGGTTTCTCTGATAAAAAGGCATTGGGAAAAAAAAGCAGCACAGTTATGTAATCCTGTCAGAGAAAATTCTTTCTCCCTGTAGTCTGAAACTACTTAAGGCCAAGTTGAGGAGAATTAATCCTTTTCTTGCCAAATTTTAGGCCATACCAAATTTTTGCCATACTAGATTTTTTTGTGACTAAAGTTAGTGCACTGATTGGCCATGACTAGGCTCTTGACAATTGAAATGTGAATTTCTAGGAGAACCAGAGGTGATGGGGAAACCCCTAACATCTGGGCTTTTCAAAAACACTTCTCAATACAACACTTCCCCCCCCAAAAGAAAAAATAATAAAAATTAAAAAATTATTTATTTACTGCACATTTTAATGTACATGTCAATGAGTTTTAACAATGTGCAGAATTGTTTAATAACCACACCAAAAACAAAAGATAAAACATTTCCATTCCTTCAATAAGTTTTCCCCTACTTCTTTACCATCTATCACTTGTCCACATCCCCAGTCCCTAGCAACAACTGACCTGATTTCTGTGCCCACAGTTTTGCCTTTTCCAAAAGGTCATATAAATAAAATATATAAGTGGAAACAGAATATTTTGTTGCCTTTTGTGTTGGGATTCTTTTACCTAGCATGATGCTTCTAAGACTCATCCAGTATGTTGCGTGTTGCCATAGATTGTTCTTTTTACTGCTGAGTAAGATTCCATTGTGTGGTGGCAGCATACTTTGTTTATCCGGTTGATGAACATTTAATCTGATTCCAGTTTCTTGGCAATTATGAATAAAGCTGCTATAAACATTTGAATGCGAGTCTTTGTATGGGCATTCAGTTTCATTTCTCTTGAGTACATAATCTAGGAGTGGGATTAGTAGGTTAATATAAGTGTACATTCGTCTTTTGGCATCCTTGGGGGATTGGCTTCAGGACACCCTGCAGACACCAAAATCCATGAATCTTCAAGTTCCTTAGATAAAATGACACAGTATTTGCATAGAACCTATGCACATCCTCTCATATACTTTAAATCATCTCTAGACTACTTATAATACTTAATACAGTGTAAATGCTATGTAAATAGTCATTTTTTATTGTTTATGGAATAATGACAAGAAAAAAAAGTCTTTACGTGATCAGTACAGACACAAGGATCATAGCCCTTTCAGTTGGTGGTAGTTGGTTGAATCCTCTGATTGGAACCCATCGATATGGAGGGCTGACTGTATATTTAACTTTATGTATAACTATCAAACTATTTTCCAAAGTGGTTGTACTGCTTTGCATTTCCATCAGAAATATATGAGGGTTCCAGTTGCTTTGCCTCCTCACCAGCAATTGGTATTATCAGTCTTTTCAATTTTAGTGATATTATTGAGTTTGTAGTGGTATCTTTTTGTGGTATTATTTGAGTTGTAAGAGATTTTTTTCCTATGATTTCTTCTACAAGTTTTATAGTTAAGGATTTTTTTGTGTCTATGTTCAGGAGGCATTAACACAGTCTGTAATTTTGTTGTAGTGAAGTCTTTGTCTGGTTTTGGTATCAGAATAATGCCATCCTAAAAAATTGGGACTGTATTTTTCAAAAACTATGTTTACACAAAGCTAAATGAAGTAGACTTCTCTAAGTTTAGTAGGCAATTTTATATGTGTAGAGAGCCAGACCATATAATGTGGCCAAAATTTAAAAAAAAATCAATATTGGGGCTTCTATTTCTATCATGATGACATTTATTGACATTATATTATGTAATATTTGAGAAAGCACTCATCCTAACCCTTGATCCTTAGTAGATGCTTGATAAATATTAGCTACTGGTCATAATAATGATAATTACAGTGAGCTGACTACCATATTTTGAACCTTGTGTTATGCAGAAAATGGTTTTATATAGAACATCTCAGAGAAGGTCAGACAGAACACATTTATACTTAATTATGTGGCAATTTACTACATAATTGTTTTGGTTCTAATGGAATTTTAAAGGTAAGAAATAACTTTAGTAGAGGCCCTGGAATTCTAATGTTGACAATTCTTTTTAAAACATCTTCCAAAATACAACATTTTTCTCTATGGCTCATGGTGGTAAGATAGCATAAAAGCCCGCCACCCCCCACTCCCCACCCTCCACCCAACATTAATCTTCATGAGGAGAAAAGAGCAGAAGCTAAAAGCCTCAAAGTCTGATGCACTTCCTACTCTGCACTCTTGGTAATGTGGTGTGCCACAGTGATGCTGAAAGAATCAGTGGCATTAATGTCTCCCAGGAGTTGTTAGTGATGCAAATCCATGTCCCCACCCTACGCACTAAATCAAGGGGCAGGGAAGAAGTCTGTGTTTCGACAAGCTCTCCAAGCGATTTGATGTTCACTAAGGCTTGGGGAGCACTGGCTGAGGAGACAGGAGGGCAGGGTATGAGGTGGCTGGAAACTCTAAGAGTTAAGCAAAGTGCATTAAGAAGAGGGTTGGTTCCTCTCTATTGATTTAAGATACATTGTGCTGTGAGCTGCAGTCTGAACCATAGAAAAAGGCACAGATTACCTGTAGCAAGTGGCATGTTCAAAAATCCCTTTCCTCTTCTTTTTTCCCCACTTATGTCATCTCCATAAAGTCACCCTGAGAAAAAAGCAGACTTTTTGGAGAGAATAGAAAAATTTGTTTCAAAACCAGATATTCAGGAATCTGGGTGCTGTGTCTATCCTGCACTTTTCCTAACAGCCAACGCGTTCAACTATCAAATGCCCACTGGATATTCAAAAACTTGCCAATATTTAATAGGCCCATTCTTTTCTTTCTAGGTATGCTTCCTGCTCCACTACTCTTTGAATGACTAGTACCGTAGAATTTACAAACATGTTAATAGTTCAGAACCTAACCTAGAAAGGAGAAGATGAACCATACTAAAATCTGCTAATGCCAGCTCCTTGATTTCATTTCCCCCCTCAAAGCCCATCTTAATTTATCTTAACCTTGCCTAATTTTTTAGTTACTCTGTATTGTCTTCTAAAGAACAGTGTGCTCTTCCCATTGTGCATTATTATGCTCATAAATTAAGTCAAAGGAGTTTAAAGATCAGAAGCCTCTAATTTAGGAAGGTAATCGTAGAGCAAAAGAAATACAGGATGATTAATTCTTGCTGCTATTTGCAGTTTAAATTGCTTAAAAACAATAACAAGTTATTTGTGACTCAGCTGATATGAGGATCTTTACAAGGCAAATAATAGATTTGAAATGATGTTAGAAAAAACTAATTTTTTTGGAGTGAAATATTGTATACTGTCTTCTCATAATTAAACAAAATAGAATCTGAAATCCAATCTTATTCGCTTTGGATAGGAGGAGTCAAGGATTCTTTTTATTTATTAGTGTAATTATTAATCTGATAACCCTAATTAAATTACATTGCAGTCTGGCTGCTCAGAATAGAAAATGGACTTTATTTATTTATCCTTGTAGAAATTACTCTTTAGTATTACAAAAGAGAGAAGGCATTTGTGTGACTGCTCAGTGGGTTGTATCAAGTTCTGTTACTGTGTATCAGAAAATAAATTATCTGTCTAAGCAAAATATTCCTTAGTGAAATATTATTCATAGCAGTTTTTATACATCCATGGTTCACTAAATTGCAAAATATTTGAATACCACCTGATGTACCTTAAAAAGTCAACAGGTACCTATAGAGTGCCTGCTATTGTCAAGAACTGTGAGGTGTCTGTGATTCTGCCCTGCTTGCAAGCTAGCAAGTTAGCCAGCTACACAAGACCATTAGGACTTTATTTCTCAGCACAGCAGGAAGCATGAGCTTCTATCAACGGTTTGTTCCCATAGTTTATGTTTACTTTGGTTCAGTTCTACTTCACCCCCCAAGTCCCATGGGGGATGTGGGGAGGAGCTCAAATGGATGAAGCACACAATGGACACAGCTGAGAACACTGAGCTTAGAAACCACCTCCCACACCCCCAACCTTCTAAAGAGATTGCTAGCAAAACCAGACTTTGCTCCACAGGGAAACATGATCTTTATTATCCCAGCCAGGAAACAAATCTTCCTCTGCCCCAGAAGGAGACACTATCTCTATCTTCCAAGGCTGTTTGCTATACAAACATCATTAGAAAGATGGTCCAAGAATGTGCAGAAATGCCATGAAGATTTGTCTCTCAACATTCTGTACTTATTACACCAGATGCCGTAAGGGCTAAGAGAAGGGGGAAGATACAAATGATGTGCCTTGGTCTTGAGGGGAGGCAACATAACATATTGGAAAGAGCCTATCTGGAAAATCACACAGATGGCGGTTCCAATCCTATTTCTACTATTTATAGCTGTGTGATTTTGGCCCAATTTCTTTAGTTCTCTGAGCCTCAGCTTCCTCATCTGTGAAATGGACATAATATCTATCTTCCCTATCTTCTAGGGTTTCTTTGAAGAAGAAATGAAGTAAATATTCAGTGAACTGGGGAGCATTCATTGGCTGATACAATGGAAGTATTGGGATGCTAATGAGAACTAGTATTCATTAAGAGCAGTAGTGCTTTCAAATAAGTAAAAATAGAGAGCAAGATAAGACTCTATGCTGAACATAACTCAGTTTGTCTTTGAAGGAAGGAAACCTTAGAGTCATTGTGATGCAACACTGTTGTCAGACAAGAATGAATGTGTGTGTTCTTTCCTAGTGAGAGAAGTCCTCTATACATAATTATATGCAATAAATATATTTGTTATTGGTTTAGTTTAATTTTTTCTCTCTTGCTCATCATATGTTGAATGGATGAAGTGTTTTTAAATAGTGGTTTGTCCTAAATAGTGGTTAAGGATCCTGTAAAATTTTGGACAAGGCCCTGGATAATGGAATGCTGCACAGCATGTCATACCCATGAACTTCCTGGACAATGGTAGACTCCAATGATGAATTCTTTATTTGCAGAGCTAAACCAGGAAAACATTTGCCTTGGTAGGACAGCTGACCACAGCTGATGAATGACAACATCCTATACAGCCCTTCTGTATAGGAGCACTTTTATGATGACTGAAAGACAACTTGAAATGGAAAAGAGAGTGTTTGCCAGGAGGTAAGAAGAAGCTAGACATTCCATCATCAAATTCCTATTGGATAAATTTACCCACTTTTTATAAAATCAATTGTTGTGCAAACCAGACTGCATGCCGTTGACACAGGAACACACATTATCACAAGGAATTACAGCATGCTACATTGAACTGCCATGTACTGCGTTACGTGACACACCATCACGCAACAATGTTCTATTTTAATAGCTGCTATAATGAAGTTGGGTGTTTTTTTTAAGTAAATGGGACTTTAAACATTTGCTCAAGACTTTAAATAGCAAGGCCAGTATTTTAATACGTAGAATAACAGTTTGATTGTTTAAGAATTAGAAGTTGGTTTGTGAAAAACATTTAATTAAGAAAAGTAATCTGCCTGCTAGATTAGAAAAATGAGATACTAGAAAAATGAAAGTAAAATATTTGGTTAATAGGGGTATTCTATTGGGGAAGTCTTGATTTATAAACATCTTTGAAAATGACCTAAAGGCTATTGGGTACTTAAATAGCATCCACCAATGAGACTATGCTCAGATTATCTTGTGCGTCGGTATTTACATGTTAGAATGAATACAATCCTCTTGAATCCTTTCTAGACTAGCTTTATTATGGCAATGCCCACCACCACCACCACTACCCCCAGAATATCTTTTTTTTTTTTTTTTTTTTTTTTTTGTGGGGAAGACCAGCCCTGAGCTAACATCCGTCGCCAATCCTCCCCTTTTTGCTGAGGAAGACTGGCCCTGGGCTAACATCGTGCCCATCCTCCTCCACTTTATATGGGACGCCGCCACGGCGTGGCTGACAGGCAGTGCGTCTGCGGGCGCCCGGGATCCGAGCTCGCGAACCCCGGGCTGCCAAGCGCGGACTAAACCGCTGCGCCACCGGGCGGCCCCAGAATATCTTATAAATACTTCTGAGTGCCAGGTCCTGGGAAGTGTTCTTTATATCTTATCTACTTATATTTTTTGTTTATATTTTGGATAATTAATTCATTCACATGGTTTATTACCAAACATTTTGTGAAAAGTCTCCCTCCTGCTTATTGCTCTTTTCCACCAAATTCCCATTGTTCACACTCCCACAGGAGTAGTCACCATAATTAGTTTCTTATTACCCATCAGAGACTTTTTTATATGCAATCAAATGTAGAAGGTATTTATTTCCACACAGCCTCACCAAATACCATGCATTACTAAACTTAAAACAATGTACCTATTACTATTTTTATTGCATTTTGTAGATGAAACTGGCATTTCATAAAGTTTTGAGAGGATTTAAAATGAGGCCTATTTTTCTAACTGAAAAAATCCATGTCTTTCCCCTACAAAACACTAACAACTTATTTTACCATGAATGAAACTGAGATGGTCAGGTGACCTTGCTAAGGACACAAACGAAGGTGGTGAAGGTTCAGCATTAAGACTGAATCTTTGTGGGCTTTCTCTAGTGTTCTTTCTATTATGCCATGCAGTCTTTTTGCATATTTAAGTTTCTGTTGGTATGTGTGGATTGCAATACAGCCTGTCTTTCCATTAGATTGAAAGTTCAAAATTAATCTTTCTAGCATTTTTTTTCACCCTGTGGGCCTTTAAAAAGTGCTTTATCTAATTTGATTTCAGGTTTTTAAAAATTTTAAAAAAATTTACGTAACAGTAAAATTCATACTTTGTAGTGTACAGTTCTATAGATTTTGACAAATATTTAGAGTAGTATATTTACACCGTAATCATGAAACAGAACAATTCCATCAACCCCTAAACTTTCTTCAGGCTGCCCCTTGAAGTCAGCACTTGCCCCTATCCCAACCCCTGGCAACCCACTGATGTTTTCCATCCATATAGTTTTGTTTTTTCCAGAATGTCATACAAATGGAATTGCACAGTATATATTTTGGTTGGGCTTCTTTCAATTAGCAAATTGCATTGAAATTCACCCACATTGTTTAATGAATCAATATTTTATCCTTTTTAATTGATGAGTAGTATTCCACTGTATCAATATTCCCCAGTTTGTTTATCCATTCACTAGTTGTATCGGTTTTTAGTGGTTATGAATAAAGCTGCTATAGACATTTTTATACAGGTTTTTGTGAGAAGACAAGTTTTTATTCCTCATGGATAATTACCTAGGAGTGAGGTTGCTGGGTCATAGAGTAGGTACATGTTTACCTGGATAGGAAATTTCCAAATTCTTTTTCAAAGTGGCTGTATCATTTTATATTCCCATCAGCAGTATATGAGAATTCTAGCTGTTCTGTATCCTTACCAGCATTTGGTATTGTAAGTCTTTTAAAAAAATTTACCTGTTCTAATAGGTGTGTAGTGGTGTCTCATTGTGTTTTTAATTTGTGTTCATGGAGGCCTGCTATGTGCCTGGTGCCAAGGACACCGCTTGAGGGTCAGTGGAGCCACTAGGCACTAGGGTGAATGGAAGGTGTGGGTTTGCAGGAGCCCGCAGGAAGCCACCTAGAACTTCAGACGTAAGCCTGGTGCTGGGGAAGGCTGGCTCTAGGGTCCACGGTGAGGTCAGGCTCACTTGACTCTCTTTCTCCCATGGGGAAGGTGTCTTTTCTCACTGGGCTGCCTGAGCTTGGGGCAGAGCTAATGTAGGTTGTGTGAATCTATCTTTCCTACCCTCCTCAACGCATCCTGTTTCAATTCTGTGCTTCACTCAGGTTCTGTAATCCCTCACCTGGAATCCTTGGCTCTTGTGAAGTTAGGTCAAATTGATGTTGAGAGGTGGGGAGACAAGCGGTAGAAATTCCTATGCTGCCATTTTGATGATATCTCCTCTATTTGTCTATCTTTAAGCCAATGTCATACTGTATTCATTATTCTAACTTTCTAATAACATATGAGACTAGATACTGTTCTCTCTTCAACATTTTTTTATCTTTTTCAAGTTTTTAGCTATTCTAGGACTTTGAATTTACATTCATTTATAATCAGTTTGTCAATTTCTATAAGAAAACTGCTGGAATTTTTATTGGGATGGTGTTGAATCTAGGGATCAATTTGGGGAGTATTGCTATCTTAACAATATTGTCTTCATACCATGAACGTGATACGTCTTTCCATTTATTTCTATTCAGGTCTTTAAATTCTCTCAGCAATTTTTGTTTCATTTTATTTTACAGGTCTTATACATCTTTTTTCAGATTTAGCCCTAGTTAATTCATGTTTTTTGGACTGTAAATGGTATTTTTTTTACTTTCAGTTTTTGAATGTTAATTGCTAATACAGAGAAATACAATTAATTTTTCTATGTTTATCTTGTATATTACAACCTTGCTAAATTTATTTCTTGGTCTTAGTAGTTTTTTGTTGATTAATTCAGGTTTTTCTCCACAGATGATCATGTCATCTGTGAGTAAAGACAGTTTACCTTTTTTTCCATATCGATGTCTTTGTACTTCTTTTTCTTGCTATATTGCATTGGCTGAAATATCTGGTATAATGATGAATAAAAGGTTGGAAATGGAAATCCTTGCATTATTTCTGATCTTAGGGGGAAACCAAGCATTCAGTCTGACACCATCAAGTAAGATATTAGCTGTGAATTTTTTGTGGATGTCTTGTCAGTTTGAGAATGTTTCCCTATATTTTTGCGTCGAGCAAAGTACTCTGCATTGGTTATTAATTTCAAGGGAGTAGAATATCCTGCATCAGTTACCAGTCCCAGGGGAGGACTCCAACTATATGGAGGATAGCAAAGAATCATCATTATGCCAACCACCAGAAATAGGAGGACAAACACTTCTGCCTATTGCATCTTGGTATCCGTATCACCAAGGAAAACACAATGCAGTTAAGCACTGGATGGAACAATGCTTTACATACATTGAGAGAGATAAAGGAAGATCAGCTTCAATAGTGGGCATTTGTCTCCCATGGCTAGCAGGTCTACCCTGGCAGCTGATGCAGGGCAATTGGCTTATGCACACCCCTCTCGTGCTGCAGTGAAAGGACCCTATCCCCTCCTTGTGGACAACAGATATAGTAGTGGGATTGGCCAGGTGCCATATGATACACACACTTTATTTTTTATTTTTATTTTTTGTGGGGAAGACAAGCCCTGAGCTAACATCTGTTGCCAATCCTCTCCTTTTTGCTGAGGAAGACTGGCCCTGAGCTAACATCGTGCCCATCTTCCTCCACTTTATATGGGACGCCGCCACAGCATGGCTGACAGGCAGTGCGTCGGCAGGCGCCCGGGATCCGAACTCATGAACCCTGGGCTGCCAAGCGTGGACTAAACCGCTGCGCCACCGGGCGGCCCCATGATGCACACACTTTAAACAGAACAAAAGAGAACTCACTGAGCCTGAAACAGGGAAAGATATTTCCACACAAGGTGATAAGCCTGGATTAGGCTGTGTGGGCTCTTTATCCTTTGGGAAGGAGGAGTTCTAGGCCAAAGGTCCATTCTTATGTAGCCCAGTGGGGGGTCAAAAGATTGCATGCATGAGACTGCCTTTCCCAGCATTCTGGCTTACTGAACCGTTAGACCAGAAATGAATATTTTCCTGGGTCTCCTGAAATTGCCACATAGTTTTCCTCATTAATTTGTTAATAAAATGAATTACATTGATTCTTTTTCAAATATTAAACTACTCTTTCATTCCTGACATAATAGTTACTTGGTCATTTTTGTATTATCTTTTTTTATATATTGTTAGATTCAATTTGCTAAAATTCTGTTAAGAATTTTTACATCTATGTTCATAAAGGATATTGGTGTGTACTTTTTTTTCTTGTAATCTCTTATATGGTTTTGGTATAATAATAATGCTGGTCTCATAGAGTTAGATGAGAAAATATTCTTTCTTGTCCAATTTTCTGCAAGAGTTTGTGTAGAACCAAAATTATTTATTATATAATGTTTGGTAGAATTCCCTAGTGAAGCCATGTAGGTCTGGATTTTTTTTTTTTGTAGAAAGTTTTTAACTACAAATTTAATAACTTTAATAGACAAAGAGCTATCCAGATTATGTTTCTTCTTGAGAAAGCTTTGATAGATTTTGTCTTTCAAGGGATTTGTTCATTTCATCTGTTATCAAATTTATTGCTATAACATTGTTCATAATATTCTATTGTTATCCTTAGCAGCTGTAGAATCTTTACTGTTATCACCTTTCTCATTCCTGATATTGATAACCTGTGTTTTCTCTTCTTTTTTTCTTGATCAGTCTAGCTAGAGGTTTATCAATTTTATTGATCTCATGGAACAATCTTTTGTTTTAACTGATTTTTCTCTATTGATTTTATGTTATTTTCTTTCATTTATTTGTACTCCGATCTTTATTAATTTCCTTTCTTCTGCTTGCTGAAGTTTAGTATGCTCATCTTTTTTAGTTTCTTAACATGAATTATAAAATCATTAATGCAAGAACTTCATTTTTTCCTAACATAGGTATTTAGTGCTGTACATTTTCCTTGAAATACTGTGTAATGGTATCTCACAAATTTTGATATGTCGTGTTTCATTTTCATTCAGTACAAAATATATTCTAAATTCTCTTTTGATTTCTTGTTTAATTCATGAGTTATTTAACATATTACTGTTAACCTAACTGTATAACAGTATAACATATAACATATAACATAACAGTAACCTAACTGTTAACCTAACTATGTTTTATATTTAACGTGGTGTTCTTTTTACCAGCATTTAGTTAGGTCTTGCGTAAAACTCAAGTAGTAAAAACTCAACTAGAAAGTCTGTCTCTCAATTAATATTTTTAGATCATTTACATTTAATGTAATTGTTAATATGCTTGGCTTAAAACCTGTCATCTTGCTGTTTTCTATTTATGCCATTCTCTTTTTTTTTTTCAAATTTCCTGCCATTACTTGGGCTAATTGAGTCATTTTTTTTCTTATTTGACTTATTATTTTTAGTTCTTTAAAATTTTTTGTTGTTATTAGACTAGGCTTTACAATATCAAAGATCACTTTCAAATAACATTATACAATTTTACATGTAGTATTAAGACTTTACAATGGTACCTTCCTAATTTCTACCTCTCCTCTTCTGCTCTTTTGTCGGCAGATATTTTACTGTTATATATGCTATAAACACAATACATTACTATTATTTTTGCTTAGATATTTATTTTTTAGAGATATGAAATGCAAGAAAACAATAAATTTTGTTTTTATCTTCATTTATTTCCTTTCCCATTCTCTTCATTTATTTGTGTAGATCCATATCTCTGTGTGACATCATATTCTCTCCACCTGAAGAATATCCTTCAACAGTGTAAGTTTCCTTTAAATGAGTACCTTTGATTTTTGTTTCTTTGAGAAAGTTTTTTCATCCTCCATATTTTGAAAGGTATTTTTTCTAGGCATAGAATTATATGATGGTAAGTTTTTTCTTCTAGCTCTTTAAGATGGTCACTCCATTATTTTCTTAATGGCACCTCTGAGTACCCCCTACAATAACTTTGACTATCATCCCTAATCTTGTACAGGCATGCCTTGGAGATATTAAGGATTTGGTTCCAGACCACTGCAATAAAGCAAATATCACAATACAGCAAGTCACACAAATTTTTCATTTCCCAGTACATGTAAAAGTTATGTTAATGCTATACTGTAGTCTATTATGTGTGCAATAGCATTATATCTAAAAAAACAATGTACATACCTTAATTTAAAAATACTTTATTGCTAAAATTGCTAACCACCATCTGAGCCTTTAGTGAGTTGTAATCTTTTTGCTGGTGGAGGGTCTTGCCTCAATGTTGATGGCTGCTGACTGATCAGGGTGGTGGTTGCTGAAGGCTGGAGTTGCTGTGGCAATTTATTAAAACAACAGTGAAGTTTGCCACATTGATTGACTCTTCCTTTCATGAATGATTTCTCTGTAGCATGTGATGCTGTTTGATAGTATTTTACCCACAATAGAACTTCTTTCAAAATTGGAGTCAATCCTCTCAAACCCTGCCACTGCTTTATCAACTAAGTTTATGTAATATTCTAAATTCTTTGTTATTTCAACAATCTTCACAACGTCTTCACCAGGAGTAAATTCCATCTCAAGAAACCACTTTCTCTGGTCATTCATAAGAAGAAACTCCTCATCCATTAGAGTTCTATCTTGAGATTGTAGAAATTCAGTCACATCTTCAGGCTCCACTTCTAATTCTAGTTCTCTTGCTATTTCCACCACATCTGCAGTTACTTCGTCCACTGGAGTCTTGAACCCCTCAAAGTCATCCATGAGGGTTGGAATCAATTTCTTCCACGCCTGCTAAATGTTGATATTTTGACTTCTTCTCATGAATCACAAATGTTCTTAATGGCATGTAGAATGGTGAATCCTTTCCAGAAGCTTTTCAATTTACTTTGCCCAGATCCATCAGAGGAATTGCTATCTATGGCAGCGATAGTCTTATGGAATGTATTTCTTAAGTAATAAGACTTGAAAGTCAAAATTATTCCTTGATCCATGGGCTGCAGAATAGATGTTGTGTTAGCAGGCATGAAAACAACATTAATCTCATTGTATATCTCCGTAAGAGCTCTTGGGTGACCAGAGCCTTGTCAATGAGCAGTAATATTTTGAAAGGAATCTTTTTTCTAAGCAGTAGTTCTCAACAGTGAGCTTAAAATATTCAGTAAACCATGTTGTAAACAGATATGCTGTCATCCAGGCATTGTTGTTCCATTTATAAAGCACAGGCAGAGTAGATTTAGCATAGTTCTTAAGGGCCCTAGGATTTTCAGAATGCTAAAATCATTGACTTCAACTTAAAGCCACCAGGTGCATTAGTCCCTAATATGAGAGGCAGTCTGTGCTTTGAAGCTTTGAAGCCAGGCATTGACTTCTCCTCTCTAGCTATGAAAGTCCTAGATGGCATCTTCTTCCAAAATAAGCCTGTTTCATCTACATTGAAAATCTTTTGTATAGTGTAGCCACCTTCATTAATTATCTTAGCTACTTCTCCTGGATGACTTGCTGCAGCTTCTACATTAGCACTGGCTGCTTCACCTTGTACTTTTGTGTTATAAAGATGAGTTCTTTCCTTAAACCTCATGAACCAAGCTCTGCCAGCTTCAAACTTTTCTTCTGCAGCTTCCTCACCTCTCTCAGCCTTCATGGAGTTGAAGAGAGGACATTGCTCTGGGTTAGATGTTGGCTTAAGGGAATTTTGTGGCTGGTTTGATCTTCTATCCAGACCACTAAAACTTTGTCCATATCAGTGATAAGGCCATTTCAGTTTCTTATCATTTGTGTGTTCACTGGAGTAGCACATTTAATTTCCTTCAAAAAGTTTTTCTTTGCATTCACAACTTGACTAATTGTTTGATGCAATAGGCCTAGCTTTTGGCCTATCTCACTTTCAAAATACCTTTCTCACCAAGCTTAATCATTTCTAGCTTTTTATTTAAAGTGAGAGACGTCCTTCCTTTCTGTGTGACTCTTCTTTTCACTTGAACACTTATAGGCCATTGTAGGTTTATTAATTGGTCTAATTTTTATATTGTTGTATCTCAGGGAATAGGGAGGTCCAAGCAGAGAGAGAGAGATGAGGGAATGGCCAGTCAGTGTAGCAATCAGAACATACACAACATTTATTAAGTTCGCCATTTTATATGGGCACGGTTCATGGGGCCCCAAAATTATGAAAGTAACATCAAAGATCACTGATCACAGTTCACCGTAACAAACATAATAATAATGAAAAAGTTTGAAATATTGCAAGAATTGCTAAAATGTGAAAGAGATACAAAGTGAGCAAATGGTATCGGAAAAATGGCGCTGATAGACTTGTTCAACCCAGAGTTGCTGCAAACCTTCAATTTGTAAAAAGTACAGTATCTGTGAAGCAATACAGTGAAGCACAATAAAATGAGGTATGCCTATATTTCTTATGATTTCCATATCTCTAATGATGCATATTTCTTATCATGCATGTTTTCCACCTTTTCATTAAAACTTTTAAAATATAGGTTATATTTATTTTAAATTTCAACATAATTGGATATATTTCCAATATCTCTGGCATACATAAGTCTAATTCTGTTTAATCCCTTCTTACATGGCAGTGTGCTGGGTTTTCTTGTTTTTCCTATGGCTTATGACTTTTGTTGCTAAAGCTTTATGTATTATGTAAGGCAGTAGAGACTGAGGTAAATAGTTTTTATGCCCAGAAATGGTCATGCCTTTCCTTCTGTTAAGCCTTTAGTGTGGGGACATAAGCCAGTCTGGTCCAGAGGTGACCTGCCTCAGGGTTTGTTGTTGCTATGGATGCCTTGAGAGAGACGCAGGTTTCAAATTCCTCTTGGGATATTTTGTGTTTAGGATGGGAGCCCCTTTGTCAGAGGGTTTTTCTTAATGTATGCTCCACCCTCAGCTTTGCATCTTCCCTATGAGCTTTGCTTCAGATAGCTTCTCTTTATCCTCCTATAACTCTTGAGCAATATTCCAGTGCTGCTTGTTATTCAGTACTTATTTTCCCGGTGGTGGTGAAATACTCTGTTGCTCTAATGAAATCTTAATCTTGGGCAGGCACTGGGCCCCTGGGTCTCTGGAATATGGCTTTCTTAGTTCTCCTGATCCCCTCCAGCTATTGTTCTGAGTCCAGCATGTATTTCTCTCCCTCTCCCATGGGTAGAAGGTTATTTTCCTATTTTCTCCCCCGGATTTGACCGGAGTCCCAAGGACAACAGTGTGTGTCCTCCCTCCCTCCCCAAGACTTTTGTTTCTTAGAGGCAATAGGAGGATAGGGAAGAAGGATCTGGGTGGGGCTTCATGCTCTTCCCACAGTGCTGATGTTCCCCTCTTCCAGACCTGCACCATGAGGGATGCCCCCTTTGGACTCAGCTAGGTCAGTCTTTCTTTCTTTCTTTCTTGACCTCTACCAGTTTGTTAACAATTCTGGCTGAATTCTTCTAAACTTCCTCTAGCAATATCTGTCCCTGCTAAGAAAGTGCCCATGGTCTGTATTTTATCCCCTTAGATTTTGGGCTAGTTAGTTGCCCTGTGACCTCAACTCTCTAATGGGTTTTGAAAAAGTAAAAAACTTGCAGTTTCTTTGGCTTTTGTTGTTGTTGTAAGGGAAAGGAAGTGACAATCTTTACAACTCTCTACATTCCAAGTAGAAACTGGAAGTATGCCTCAATCTCAGTTTATATGTGTGTACAACAGAAAAAGTGCACTTTCAATCAGATTTAATTTCAGGGTCCCTCTCTGGGATGGGAACCTAATAGGATAGTTCATAGACGACATGTCACAAAGCATCCAGTCTGATAAGGATTTGTCCTTTACCCATTCAGTCATCTCCTCTGAATTTTCTTCAGGAAACTTGCAGGAAGCTTGGGCCTCAGAGATGGCAGCATTATTATTCAAATGGAAATGTACAGAATTCAGTTTTGAAAACAATGTTTTTGGAGTGTAATATAATCTTCCTGTGAGTTGAATGTGCTCTGGTTCATTGGCAGAAAATGGGAAACGTGCATTTGAAGTCCAGACCATTTTTTTTTCACTCACTTCATGGCAGATCTATAAGGCATTTTTTCATTGTATATAGGGTATGATGATCTCCAATACAGAGAAACCAACTGATGATTTAATCCATTATTTTCCAGCAGAGCAGCTGTCTCAAAGATAGTAGAATTGCCTTTTCTACACTGTAGGTGACTTAAGTGCTGAGCTAAGTGAGTACCAATTTTCCAGTTTTATACCCAATTTAGACTGTTAGTATTTTTATCCTGTGAGATCAAGTAACCCACTCATTTTACAATGTACAATCTAATCTCTACTTTAGGTATGATTCAGTTTAGAATTGGGAAAAATAAATCAGAACAGCTAGTTATTGCAACATTATCTTTTTTCAATTGAAACTTTTTAGCTGATGTAGAGAGCTCTAGATAACGAATCTGTTTCAAAATACATCATTGATATGGGAAATTTTCACCCTTTGCTGCTTAAAAGTGCTCTAAGCTGAATAATAGCTGAATCTGAGAGAAAAAAAAATCAAGAATGTCTCATTTCCTTTATATAGGAGTAAAAATATTTAGTCTTGTACAATCGATAGGGGCTGCTCTAAAATTTATATGTCCTGAATTCTGGTCTCTATTCTAACACTAGCTTGTGAAAACTTAGGAAAGTCACTCGTCCTTGATTCCAGTTTCCTTAACGTGAAAATAATTCTACTTGCTCTTTCTCCTTTTGAAGATCAAAATATCAAGTTAGGATCTTGGTTAAGTATTAACAAAACCTTAACCCAGTGTTAACCAAGTAGTAGGTACTTAATAAATATTAGTTGGCTAATTTATTAATAATTTTATTAGAAAATACATCATACATCCGCAATATGTTTTTTCTTACTCTCCCCAGGCAGTTAGATGCAGCTAGTACATATTATAGAATTATCATAATACACATTAATTATCTGTTTATATTTCTGTTTTTTCTTATAGACAGTTGGCTCCTTGAGAGTGGTTTAACTGTTTTTGTATTCCTCAGATATAATGTAGAACCAGAGCTGTTATCACTCTAATAGTAAAATTGGCCATTTATCGAGCATTATGTACCAGCAATAAGCTCAGTGGTTTAGGTACATTATGTTATATAAAGCTTTTAACTACTTTGAAAGATAGTTTAAACTCTAAAGTTTTAGGGAGGACCCCCCCCCCCCCGCAACACACACACACTTTCATGGGCTCTGCCTCCAGGAACTCATGGTGAAGATCTGAGAAATATTGTCTCATGGCTTTGGCAAGTGAAGCTAATGAGTAATCATCATGAGACTCATTCTCCATCACAAAGATCTGCTTTCTGGGCAAAAGACTGCCAGAATTTTATCCCAGCTGGGGAAGGGAGTTTCTTCAATTGCAGACCCCTCCAGCTTTCCTCTCTCACTTAAGGGGAGAAAACAGTCAACATGGGGTAGCACTTCAGGGAAATAGATTGTGAACACTGCTGCCAGGGAAGGGAGCAAGGGGATAGAACTGGAGAAACACATGTGAAAATCACAGCCCAGAGATACAGGGCCACCAAAAGACTGAGATTTAATCAGAAGATTATAGAATGTTCACCTCTCCCACACCTTACCATCATACCAGTAGTGCTGTAGTATAAAAACAGTGGATTACAGCCAAAAGAGGTGCAAGATGCAGACTTTCTCTGAGGATGAGTACTTAGGGAAGCCCAAAGTCAAGAGGAGACCAAAAGAAAGGACATGAGGAAAATTTGGAGCCTCTGGCAAACATTAGACACAATACAACTCCTAGCCAGATTAATTTAAATCCTTATAATAAAGGCCTATTACTTTTGGTTCCTATATCCCAGTACAATATGTATAACTTTCAACAGAGAATTACAAGGCATGCCAAAGGCAAGAAAAAACACAGTCTGAAAGGCAAAGCAATCATCATAATCAGACTCAGAACTGAAAATTATCACACAGGGTTTTAAAAACAACTATAATTAATGTGCTAAGCATTGTAATAAAAAAAAGGAGACAATATACAAGAACAGATGATTATGCAAGGAGAAAGAATTAAAAAGAATCCTAGAAATACAAAATACTGTAACAAAAAGGAAGAATGCTTTCTGTGTACTCATTAGTAGACTTGACATGGCTGAGGAAACAATCAGTGATCTTGATGATAGGACAATAGATATTTCTCAAACTTAAATGTAAAGAGATAATAGAATAAAACCAAAACAAAACAGAACAGCCGAGAATTTAAGGACAATATCAAAAGGTGTAACATATATGTAATTGGAAAAACCAGGAATAGAAGAAAGAGAGAATGGAGCAGAAGAAATACTTGGAGTAATAATAGCTGAGAAATTTCCAAAATCAATGACAGACAACACACCACAGATCCAAGAAGCTCACAGAACACCAAGCAGGATAAATACCAAACCAAACCAAATCAAACATACCTAGATATACCATATTCAAACCGTAGAAAATCAAAGACAAGAGGAAAATCTTGAAGGAAGCCAGAGGGGAAAATATATCTTAACTACAGAGGAGCAAGGATAAAAATTAAAGCAGACTTCTAATCAGAAATCATGCAAATAAGAAGAGAGAGGAGTGAAATAAAGTGTTGAAAGAGAAAAACCACTAACCTAGAATTCAACATCCAGTGAAATTATTTTTTAGAAATAAAGGAAAAATAAAGACTTTCTCAGACAGACAAAAATTGAGGGAACTCATCACCAACAGGCCTTTCCTGCAAGAAATGTTACAAGAAATTCTTTGGGCATAAGGAAAATAATATGGGTCAGAAATATGGATCTACATAAAGAAATGTAGAACATTAGAGAAGTAATAAGTGAAGGTAAAAGAAAATCTTTTATGTTTTTATTCTTAAACTACAAGATAACTTTATTCTAACAATAATAATAGTATATTGGTGATGATAGGATATAGACAAGAGAGATCAATGTCAGTAAAGTCATAAGAGATCAAAGGGAGGAATTGGGAATATTCTATTATAAGGTACCTGTACTACACATGAAGCAGTATAATGTTATTTGGAAGTGGACACAGACTAGTTTAAAATATATATTGTAAACTCTACAGCAATGACTAAAGTAATTTTTAAAAGAAGTGTGCTTGATAGGCTAAGAGAAGAGATGAAATAAAATCATATAAACTGTGCAATTTAAAATAGAAAGGCAGAAAAGGGGGGAAAAGAAAGAACAAATAGAAAACAGTAACAAACATGGTAGATACTAATCTAACTATATCAATAATCATGATAAATATGAATGGCCTAAATATATCAATTAAAAGACATTGTCAGAGTAGTTAAAAAACAAGACCTAACTCTATATTGTCTACAAAAAGTCCACTTTCAATATAAAGATCAGATAGGCTAAAGTAAAGGGATGGGTAGAAATACACCATGGCAACACTAATCAAAAGAGAGTTGGAGTAGCTGTATTAATTTTAGACAAGTCAGATTTCAGAACAGACTGCAAGGATAAAGGGAGCAGTGACATAATAATAAAAGGGTAAATTCTACAAGAAAATAAAACAATTCTTAATATGTATGCATCTAACAAAAAAAGCATCAAAATACAAGAAGCAAAAACTGATAGAACTGAAACTTGATCTAATTGACACTAAAGAATATTCCACCTAACAATAACAGAATACAAATTCTTCCCAGACTCACATGGAACATTCACCAAGATATAATACATTCTGAGCCATAAAATACACCATATACAACATAAGAATTTAAAAGAATAGAAGTTATACAAAATATGTTCTCAGACCATAATAGAGCTAAATTAGAAATCAATAGCACAAGGAAAGCTAGAAAATCCCCATGTCTCTGGAAATTAGACAAAACACTTCTAAGAACACATGGGTCAAAGAAAAAGTCTAAAAAGAAATTTAAGAATATTTCAACTAAAAATAAGTGAATATACAACTTATCAAAATTTTTGGAATACCACGAAAGCAGGGCTCAGAGAGAAATTATAGCATTAAATAGATATGTTAGAAGAGAGATTAAAAAATCAATAACCTAAACTTTCACCTTAGGGAAATAGAGAAAGAAGAGCAATTTAAGCCTAAAGTAAGAAGAATAAAAGACAGAAGAAAAATTAGAGCAGAAATCAATGAAATTGAAACCAAGAAAACAATAGAGAAAATAAATAAAACCAAAAGCTGTTTATATGCAAAGATCAATAAAAATGATAAAACTAGCCAGGCTAACCAAGAAATAAAGAGAGAAAACACAAATTACCAATATAAGAAATGAAACAGTTATCACTACAGATTCCATGGACATTAAAAGATGATAAAGGAATACAATGAAAAAAACATTTTGCACACAAATTTGATAATTTAGATGAAATGGACCTATTTCTTGGAAGATGCAAACTAAAACTCATGCAAGGAGAAACAGATAACCAGAATAGCTCTTTATCTATTGAAGATATTGAATGAATAATTAATCAACTTCCAAAAAAAATGAAGGACCAGATAATTTTACTGTTGAAATCTACCATGAAATAATATCAATGGTCCATACTCTTTTCTAGTAAATAGAAGCAAAGGAGCACTTTCTAACTCATTCTATGAGGCTAGAATTTCCCTAATATGAAAAGATATTACAAGAGAAGAAAACTACAGACCAAGATCTCTCATGAACATAGATGCAAAAATCCTCAGCAAAATATTAGAAATTCAAATCCAACAATGTATAGAAAGAATTATGCATCATGGCCAAGTGAGATTTATTTCATATATGCAGGTTGGTTCAACCTTCAAAAAATCAATCAATATAATTTTCTATATTAACAGAGTAAAGAAGAAAAAACATATGATCACACCAATTGATGCAGAAAAAGTATCTGACAAAATTTACCAGTGATTTCTGATAACTCTCAGCAAACTAGGAATAGAGGGGATAAAGAAGAACCTGATAAAGAATATCTACAAAATGCCCACAGCTAATATCATACTTGATGGGAGACTGGACACTTTTGCCCTAAGATTGGGAAGAAGTCAAGGATGTCTTCTCTCACTATTCCTGTTCAACATTGTAGTGAAAGTCCTAGCTAGTGCAATAAGACAAGAAAAAGAAATAAAAGGTATATAGATTGAAAAGAAAGAAATAAAAGTGTCCTTATTTGCAGAAGACATGATTATCTTTGTAGAAAATCCCCATACTCCTACAAAATCCTATTGAACTAATAAGCAAGGATAGCAAGGTTGCAGAATATAAGGCTAATATACAATAATTGACTGCTTTTCTATATACTAGCAATAAACAATTGGAATTTGAAATTTAAAAAATAAATAAGAACATTAACAATAGTACCAAAAAGTGAAATACTTGGATATAAATCTAACAAAATACATATAGGATCTATATATGAACAAACTAATTCTAAAATTTATACAGGAAGGCAAATAGAATAGAATAGTCTATGCAATATTGAATAATAATAAATTTGGAATACACATACTTTCTTAAATGTGGGCTGCACATAGTGACTTCCTTCCAAAAATAGTGTATGGAAAGAGGAAAAACAGAGTAACCTTACAATGGAGAAACCTGACAAACACTATCTCAGTCAGGTGATCAAGATTAACATCAATCTTGACAGGTCATATTGAGGGTAAGCATTCCTGAGATCAAGTGATGAAAATGGCATTTTACCTCTGTGGTCTTTCTCCCCAAAACCCCATAACCTAAGTTTAATCATGAGAAAAACATCAGACAAATCCCAATTGAGGGACATTCTACAAAATACCTTACCAGTACTCCTCAAAATTGTCAAAGTCATCAAAAACAAGGAAAGTCTGAGAAACTGTCAGAATCAAAGGAAGCCTAAGGAAACATGATGATTAAAGGTGATGTGGCATCCCGATGGGGCGTGGAACCAAAAAAGGAACTTATGTAAAAACTAAGGAAATCTGAATGAAGTGTGGACTTTAGTTAAAAATAATGCATCGATACTGGTTTAATTAATTATACCAAATGTACCATACTAATGTAAAATGGGAATAATAGGGAGGACTGAGTGTGGGGGTGTAGGAACTTTGTATTGTATTTGTAACTTTTTTTGTAAATCCAAATCTATTCAAAGGTAAAAAAAAGTTTATTAGAAAATAAAATAAAGGGCTGGCCTGGCAGCATAGTGATTAAGTTCACGCTTTCCGCTTCAGTGGCCCGGGGTTTGCAGATTCAGATCCCAGGCGTGGACCTACACACAGCTTATCAAGCCAAACTGTGGCCACGTCCCATATACACTAGAGGCAGATGGGCACAGATTTTCCTCAGCAAAAAGAGGAGGATTGGCAAAAGATGTTAGCTCAGGGCTAATCTTCCTCACAAAAATAAAATGAAATAAATAAAATAAAACAAAATAAATAAATAAAATAAAACAGGGCCCAAATTACATTAGGCTTGAAATTTTACTTGGTTCTTATGATAGGCAGAATAATGGCCTCCCAAAAGATGTTTGTGTCCTAATCCCCCAAACCTATGATTATGTTACTTTGCATGGCAAAGGGACTTTGCAGATGTGATGAAATTAAGAATTTTGATATGGGAGATTATCCTGAATTATCTAGGTTGGTCCAATGTAACCACATGTGTCTTTAACAGTGGAGAATCTTTTCTGGCTGTGATCAGAGGGAGATGTGACTACAAAAGAATAGTCAGAGAGATGCAACGCTGGTGGCCTTAAAGATGGAGAAAGGGGCCATGAGCCAAGGAGTGCTGATGGCCTCTAGAAGCTGGAAAAGCAAAGGAAACAGATCTGCCTGTGAGCCTCCAAAAAGGAATGCATCCCTGCCAACACTTTGATTTTAGCTCAGTGAGACCTGTGTTTAACTTCTGACCAACAGAAGTGTAAGATAATAAATTTGTGTTGTTTTAAGCCATCAAGTTTGTGCTAATTTATTACAGCAGCTATAAAAATCTAATGCAGTCTTTAACATCAGTACCGACCACTGTAAGAGTTAACCTTTTCATACCATATATACTTACAACTTTGACTAAATGATCTCTATATCATTAGATTTTCAAAACCAATTCATCTGTCTGAATCCTGTGCCTAAACAATGCTATAATAGACAAGATAATTTTAGAAACTAGGAGAAATATTCCAACCCTTTATTTTACAGATATAGGATGGAGCCTTAGAAAGGTTAATGGCATACCCAAAGCGTAACTGTAAATTATAGCCAATACTCAACCATGGACCTACCTAGCTTCAAAGCCCATGCTTTTTTTATATCAGTGAAATTATACTACTGAGCATAATTTTAAATTTCTTTAATTTTAATTTTCTTTTCTACTAGTGAATTTTTGGATCATATATTCCTTTGAGAATATGATTAAAATTAATTGACTCAAACCCCTGAAAATATACTTCGATTCCACAAAATTTTGCAATGGATTTCACAGTCTCCCTAAAACAGATTCATCTAACCAAGTTAAGGACCCTCTCCATACCATGCTGCCTTTTACTAACATGAGAAAACTTCCAACAGGCTACTTTTATTTGTCTTCACTAAATAAACTGATATTTGTGGGCTTAAGTTACATGTAGAAAGCACCAAAAAACAAATACAGTACTCAGGTGAAAATACGGGCACTTTTTTCTGAAATTTATTCAAAATTATGTATATAATATTCCCATGAAATTATAGACCATATATATTAGCATTTTATATACATAGCCTTAAAGTTTACCCAAATTTCTAAAAAATTCACTGGGAACGTAAGCTCCATGAAATCAGAGATTGTTGAATCTTGAAAGTCTAGAACAATGTGTGGAACATACATTTGCTTAATAAATATTTGTGGGATGAATTATTGGATAGACAGACAAATTAATGAAAGCCAAATCAAAGTAAGCCTGAGTAAGTGACCTTGAAAGATCAATGCTTGTTTTCTACAAGATTCTGGGCACAGGTGCTTCAAAAATTTGATCATGGTATATCGATCAAGCACCTACTCTGTGGTAGGTGTAGGAAATACCCACATAAATAATGAAATGAAAGATGAGAGGTATGAAGCAACATGGTTTGGGGGAGGACTAAACATGGTTTGTTGTTGCCAGATATCAAGAGTATGGAAACAAGTGGTAGAACTTTAGAGGTAGGAATCATCAAGTAATGAAAATCCTGTATATCATGCTAAGGAGTTTAATATCCTATTTGTGATATAATGGGCCATTATAAGGTTTTCAGCAAGGGAGGTACATAATTAAAATTCTTTTTTAACAAGAACACTATGGTGGCAATGTAGAGGATGGATCTCAGGGGTGAAGGTACAGAAAATGGAGTCAGGTGATCTAGTTAAAAGGTCATGGCACTATTCAAATGAGATATGATGAGCACCTGAACAAGGGCAGGGATAGAAAAAAAAGAAGTCAGTGTCTAGAAACAGGTAGATTATAAATGCAATAAGACACTGTGGTATAAGGGATTAGGGAGATAAGAAAATAGAGGATCAAACAGAACCCCCTTCCCCCTCCAAATTCTGATTGGATAACTGGGTGGAAGTTGCTTCACCTACTGAGACAGGAAATGGTAGGAGATGCGTGTGGTAGGAAGATGGTATGTGTATTTTGGACATGTTAAAGGAGAGGTTTCTGTGAAGATGTCTAGCAGAGAGGTAGACATGTGAGACTAAAACTTGCACAGTTAGATGTCAAATCTAAGTCAGGAGTAGGAGTCATAGGCATGTAAGGTACAGCAAAATCACGAGAATAGAAAAAATGCCTTCGGAGAGGGAAAGCGCAATGAGAAAATAAGTGGAGTGATGACAGGCCCTTGGGGGAGAGCAACATTTAAGGAAGGAGCAGATTAAAACAAGTCTGTGAAGAAGACTAAGAATAAATGGTCAGAGAGATTGAGGGAAAGCCAGGAATGGATGGAGGTTTTGGAAATCAAGAGAAGAGGGAATTTTGAGAACGAGGTGGTTAGGAGTAATAAAAATCCAAGGGGGAAAGCTAACAAGATTAGGAATGAAAAATGAAAGTTAGATTTGGATATTATGTCTTTGGTAACCTCAAAAAGGGCAGCTTCAGAAAAATAGTGAGAGCATTAAGGAAATGATTTATGACTTTTGCCAGAGAGCCTTTAAGGATGGAGGGAGCATAACCTGAGTCTAGTGAAGGGTCTGGATATTAAGGAAATGAAGACAACATGTGAAGACAATTTTAAGAAGTCTGTCCATTATAGGAAGAAGAGAAAAGAGTAGCTTAAGTGGCATGTGGGGTCACAGGATGGCTTGACTTTAAAAAGTGCCCCAGTTCTATAAATTGAGAGAAAGGATCAGTTGACAGGGGATACTGAAAGTACAGAAAGGGAAGAGGTAACTGATGTAGGAAGGTGTCAGAAGAGAGAGAGAGCAGTGGGGAGCAGTGAAGAATCCTGGGAGAGGAGCTTGTTTTGAACAAAAACATGGCCACCAAACCCTCTGAAACTGGAGGGAAACAAGTACAGAGGTCTGCATTTTTTCTTGGGGGAGGTCATTGGAACAATTCAAGCCTGATTATCCTGATTCCTCTATGCTTTCTTTGTGAAGAAGGAGGTCATATCCTTTGATGAAAAAGAATGGTAAAATGTTGGGTTAAGATACCTGAATAAAGCGATAAAGTTTTGGAAAAGGCATCAAGGGAACAAGAATGAAATTGGCCAGAGGGAACAAAAGAGATTTGAGTGGGCCACTAAAATTATATTTCTGAAATCTGTCATGTCATTGACCCAAGTGATTGTATAGTATTCTCTAGGGCGCCCAGGTAGGTGAATATAAGTACAGAGCAGACAAACTGTAGGATTGACCTCTGGCTGGGAATTTGTAGGACCAATGCAGTGGAAGGAGAGGGGGTAAGGAAGTTGTGAGAGAATTTTTTAGGGAATCAGCCATAGTGCTTGGAGTGGAGATGAAAACCATTAGAGTTAATGAGGTGAAGGAACCATAAGGGCTTGGATGAATAGATTACATGTTACAATTCTTTAGGATGATGCCAGGAGTTGGCAAAGAATTATGTTAACGTGGGTGAGAGCTGGAAGGGTTTAATTCCATAGCTATTTTATCCAAATTTGTCCAAACTTGTCTAACCCCACTTAAATACATAAGTAAATTTGTATCCCAAAGCCTTCAACTTCTCTTGTACTTTAGAGTACGCTTGCCTGCATCTTTAGATGGTGTACTCATATTTTAATTTTTCTAGGAATCCAGTAGGATTCTAGGGCTGTGATAAAAGATAGTCCTGACTTTGTGGGGACTTCAGCTAAAACAAGATAATAAAAATTACTGAATGATCCATTTTGCTACATATTATGCTTTGACAAAATTATTAGTGAATCCTGGAATAGGTGTGCACGTTCTACTGGCTCATGTAGAATAAATTCAGAATCTGAGAAGTTTAAAATTCATTATTTCTATATGTATCCTAAGCATAATTAAGGCCAGTTACAGAGATGACAAGATTTTCAGCAGAGAGTCCAGTTGTTCTGGTCCTTACAAATTGAACCTGGATGTGGACCGATACGTCTAACAATGCTCTCAAACAGTTAGTAATGTAACACAGGATACCAAGCTTTAGGATACAGTATCTAGACTTGTTGAAGGATGTAAAGCAAAAAGAAAACACAAGTTAAGCATGTATGTGGTAGGCGGATGTCTAGGGTAGGAGTCATAAAATCTGAATTCTGTGCTCTGGTTATTAAAATCCTGCCTAGTCCTGAGGAAGTGACACTGTAGGGCTGTAGTTCTATGATTTATAAAATAAGGGGATCAAATAAATATCTTAGATCCTTTGTTACTTTGAAATTCTCTTACTCTTCTACGTCAAAGGCATACATTAGTTCTTTTTTTTTTTAATATTGAAAATGCCTGCATTTATTTTGGGTACCTCCATAGACATAATACCAGGATATGGACAAACCAGCATTACAATTGCACTAATCTTTATTAGCTTCCAATTCCAACCTAGACTTGCACATATTTTATTCCATCTCTAAGTTCTTTGTGTTTAGGCAGAAAAATTAAATTCTTTGAACAATGCTAGGGCTTTCTGAGTAAGAGATGGTTAAGGATGTAGAAATGACTTGTAATTGATTACTTTATAGCCAAATCCAGATGTCTGAGGCAAAAAACTACTTCGACCAACTTTGTTTTCACTAAACAACAAGGAACTGGGGTCCAAAGGCTCTCTAAGATAAAGAGTGTGAACTGACATTTTGTTTTTCTCATTCTACCTACTGGTTTCTCTGGGTAAGTCCATTTTACAAGGTATGGTTCTGCTCATGCTTTTTGCACCAGATCCAGTTTTTATTACGGGTGGTGCACGCACTATAAAGCATAGCTTTCATCCTTCTTCATCTCACTCTCCGTGAATGGGAACTTGAATTCGAGAGTTCTCCAGCTTTATATCAGAAATGTCATCACTCTCTCAGCTTTCTTCTTCAAGACTTTAATCTTTCAAGTAAATAAGCAAACTGGTTCTAATATTGAAGCTTGTGACATTTGACTGGTCACTCATCTCTAGGCTAAACTGCTTCCTTACCCTCTGTACCTTAGCCAGGCTATTTCCTATCACGGCAAAGGATCTTATTCTTGAGCCCATATTTATTAACCTTCTGGGTAAATTCTTTATATAGTGTTTAATCAGCAGCCTTTTGTAAAGTGCAAGTAAATTACAGACCACTTATCTGGGGCAATCATCTGCCATTTTTCAGGCAAAACCAATTATATTTCCTGGAAATGATCATTGGTTGAATGGGTCTACACAGGATGCACTTAATTTTATCACTCATTTTTAGTTGTTCCTTTTATTACAAGTATAAATAGTATTTCTACACTGGTATATATACTTTTCTTTCTGCTGATGACTTGATAGTAGTCTGAAAAGCATGCATTTGGCAAGGGTCAGTCAGGATATAGTGCCTCCCAATTTCTGTTTACCCAGGAAGCACTCGGCAATTAAATTCCTTGGAAAGTCTTTAGGTCTCTCCTCCATTTTACAAGTTGCCGTGACATTTGACAGAGGACTGTACTGTAGCGGTTTTATAGCATGGCAGAGGAAGAAGCTAGTCTTACAAGGTAAGAGAGCAGGGAACACTGACTAAACTCTTCCCTGAATGGAGTTTCTTTGCTATATATTCACTCAGCACCTTTGGTACTGAGATGCCCAATAAAAATCACTGTGCTCCGGTTGTCTGACAATATTAGAAAGCTTTGGACTCTCTACTCTAAGAAATTTGATACAGGCATTAAATATTTGATCAAATGAATTCCTATGTGGCTCCTCTCCAGAAGCCTCTGAGTGCATGCTGGGTGGCCATGAGGAAGTAGGGGTGGGGAGGGATTGGCTTAAGCAATAAATTGTCAGTCCTGCTAATTTATTTCTATGTGCTGAACATTAGTATAATTTGGGGGATAGGGATGGGAGAATCAAGGGCTCTAGTGGAATTTGGGGAAGAGTTGCTCTTATTATTATTTTTTAAAAATTTCCTTATAAGCAGATGAAGAACCTTGTATATGACTGTCTTTTTGGATTACATCAGTCTGATATGCTCAGAAATATAGAAGTAGTATAATACGGAGCATTTTTACCTTTCAGTCCAACAGTGATAAATATTTTCCTGCACTGTACACCATTCTTAACGCAGCTCCTCTTGTGACAAAGATGTATCTTGTTGCCTTAAATCAGCCTCTGCCTGATGCTGACTTAATAATGGCATGAAGCCACAATCTTATTAGCCAAGATACGGAGAAGCCCCAAATAATTCATCATGATGTTGTGACTAATTTCTTTTATGTTGCTCAAAATGGCTGATAGAGGGCAGTCAGATACTCAGGACTGCAGTAAAGCAATCATCTTCTCCTAAAATGATTATAACTCATGCTTTAAATATATATGTACCCATCTAGAAATAATTTTGAAAATTGAGAATCCATACCTTCTTCCCCCTAGCAAGTTTATTGGCCACTCCCATCTCCTCTTTATTTTTCCCTTTAATTTCTCCTTTTGATACTAGACTGAGAAAGAAAGAACAGAGGCTTTCAGTCTTCAGGAATTAAATTTGGAGGGTTTTCCCACGTACGCATTACTATGAAATCCACATGGTAAGCTGTAGACAAATGATTAAATTATCTGAGGAAAGCCCCAGCTTTTAAAATCTTCTTGCATGATTTCCCGTAGGCTCATCCAAATTTCTTTTAGAGCTGGACATGGAAACTAACGATGCTTTTCTTGATGGTCCTAACCAGTGGTTGACTGGTGATCTTGATTAATATTCCTCCACTATTTTGCACGTTGGGCATTTTCCTTCTTCTCCAATCTCTTTCTTTGGTTTAAACTGCATTTTAGCTTTTTCACCTCCAGCTAATGGAGACACTCTCAGAAATGCAGGCCGATGATATAGAAGCTGGAACTGTGCCAGCAGACGCATTAGGTTTCTACTCTTACCCTAAACCGATTGTCTGAAATTTTTAAATGAGAATTTTGAAATTTGAACTCTGTTAAAAACATAGAGGCAAATTAGCTCTAGGGTATATAGAGAATTCACCTCTTCCTTGGTTTTTCACTTCTGTCCTTTTCAGCGAAGAGTTCACAGATGGCAAAGTCATATGATAATGTTGTTAGTATGAAATATGATTCTCATTTAGACATGAGTGAAGTCATGTTCTTTTAAGATTCTGCGCTACGTTTGCATCTTATTCTTGAGGGGAAAACAAAACAGCTTAAAACAGAATTTATGAAAAGTTTATTTAATAGACATCAGAGTAAACTGTTGGGATTCTAGCCTAAGCATATACACTAACCTTCAGTTACCTGAATAGGGTTCCTTTAAGTTATCTTGTGAAGTAAATGACACAAACTTGCAAATTGTTGGCTATTACCTCTATTATTCTTCCTTACCTGAATTTTTCTCTTATTTAAGGAATTATAAAGAAGTAGTTCATAATTAGGATTATTTAGAAATATAGATATAGCAAATTTTACTTCCAGCTCTTATTGTCTTAGACTTCAAAACAAGACATATTTTTCCTAGATAAGGAAGAAAGGACAATTTATAGTTTCTTTATGCAGAGATCTCATTAGAAAGAGAATGTTTAATTGAGGATTGAATTAGATTGGTTTCAGTAGCCGTACTTGTGATCTTTGAGGACCCGACTCTTGGAGAATATCTCCTCCCCTGGTTGCATATGGCCTGTTATTTTCCATGCTGCTGAATGGTGGTTTTCAACTGCTGGAAAAAGAAAAGCTAAAACATGTACTGACCCTTGTCAATGCTCAGGAAGGATGTCAGAATAATATTAACCTTTCATTTCAACTTCAGCACCTGTTTTTGTTTTGTTTTCAAATCAATTTCAAAGCGACACAAATGCATGTTTGATGTGTTCAGAAATTAATAGATTTTAGTAAAATAACCTATGATAAAGACATCAGAAGTGACACCTCATCCATAGCACAGAATATGTGTTGCAAGGGCATAGAACTTAAACCTTAAATTCAGATCTGAACAGAGTAAGCTATTTTAAAACCACAGATTGTCTGATTGTTTAAAAAACCTCAGAGGCTGCTTAGAGAGTATTAAATTGTCATTGATCCCGTGGTACCTCTTAGTGAGAGTGCTTTGTTTCTGTCATTACCAGGGTAGAAATTCTAATAATATGAATTTTCTCATTTACATATAGCCCTCTTCTCTTGGGCCACACCCACCACAATGAAAGTCTATATAATTATTTAAGGCTTCTTCATAATTCCAGAGAATCTTATTCCACCTACTTTCTTGTAAGGAAATTCATTCATTTCTACAGTGAGTTTTATATTGGAAAAATGGCAAGGCCCACAGCCATCAGTCATCAGTGATGACTCATTTTGAGATGCTGGAGATAGGTCTGGGAGTAGCATGTGAGAGGGTTGGTTGACTGATTGGAGCGAGGTTCCCCCACATAACCCTCTTATCTGCTACTCCCAAAAACAGATTGTCTTTCTTGGCAGCATTTGCCAGCTACTCTCTGCCCAGGAGGCTCACTCTGAACCAGTGGCTCCTGGAGACTCCTCTCAACTCAAATTCTTACCAGCTTAGTGCCACAGGTCCCAGGGGTCTCTCCTACTGGCTAGCATCAGTTACATCTTTCCAAAGTAGCTGCTTCTAAAAGTCTTTCCTTTATGACTACCATGGGGTCACCTTTATCCCTTGACCTGCAGAATAGTTCTGGGTAGTGCCCAGTCACCACTGATCAGAGATCAGAAACTGTGGCTCTCCGGGCACATCTGGCTTACAAATATGAATTTGTGTGGCCTAGACCATGTTTAAAATTTTTGAATTACTTTATAATTTTAAAACTTAGAAGGTTTCACATAAAAATCGTGATTTCCATTTCTCATTCCTTAAAAAATTAAAAATCCTTTCAAAATCAGAAGATGGGATGGCTCTCACATGGCCACTGTACTCTGGTGGTGAGTGGCAGTTGCTCCCTTTAGGCAGGTCATTGTCTCTCTCGTTTACCTCTGAGTTAATTCTACTTGCATTAATATTTTTGATTCTTATAAGTATTCACATCTCTGTATGACTCCTACCTAGAAACTCTGTCTCTAGAGGGCTGTTCACAGGATCTCATATGGGAGCCTGTGGACTCATTTAGGTCTTTGGACTTATTCTCAGTGGCATATGAATTGATGATGGGAGCTGTCTTATTCTGTTCAGGCTGCTATAGCAGAATACCATAAACTGGGTGGCTTACACACAACAGAAATTTATTTCTCACAATTCCGGAGGCTGGGAAGTCCAAGATCAAGGTGCCAGCAGATTTAGTGTCTGGTGAGAGCCTGCTTCCTCATTAATAGCTGTCTTCTCACTGTATCCTCACACGGGGCAAGGGAGCTTTCTTGGGAGCTCTTATAAGGGCACTAATCTCATTCATGAGGTCTCTGCCCTCGTGACCTAATCACCTCCCAAAGACCACCTCCTAATACCATTACATTGGGGGTTAGGTTTCGACATATGAATTTCGGGGGATACATGCTTCCTAAGGAGGGCCTTCCTGGGTTTTCAGAGGAGAACACAGCACACTGTCCTGAGATCAGGCATTCCCCTTCACTTCTAATTTTAAAAGGTCATTGAGACATCAAATAATCCTGACTATTTCATAATTGCCCCAACCAGGCATGTAAGGCTAAATTTCAATTATATGAAATACTGAAATATATGACTTTGATATTATCACCTGATATCTATTTGAGAAAAAAGGACAGTGGTTGCTTTGGGAAGTATATGTGAAATTCTCAATTGGAATGTTGATTTGAGATGTTTGACCAAGTTAGGAAAAGGCACTTCTCTATGCCCCTAAGCAAGTTCTTACACTTATGCAATCTGAGAGCCCCAAAATGTAACTTTGAATTGCGGAGATGAGGTCCTTTAGAAGAAGCTTTAAGCTAGTTAAACTGGAGTGCGGGTCTCCAGGGATGGGAAAACCTTATTTATTCACATGATGGTTTCAAAAAACCCAGTTTTTGAGATCTAGAATTTGGTTTTGATAGCTGATTTTCAACTCCTGATACAAGTAAACTGTAGTCCACATGTAGTAATCTGCAGAACTTCTCATACTGGATTTCTCAGGAAACATCCCAACATGTGATATGCTTTCTGAGCACCTACTCTGTGTCAGACATGGTAGGTACTGATCGTGCTGAGCAAGACAGAACTTGTGTTCCCATGGGCTAACAGTCTTATGCCAGGCGTTAGAATGGGTTCTCTCCACGTGTTAGCTCACTCAATTCCAACATCACCCTTTGCCTGAGCATCAGGAATACTTTAAAAAAATTGATAACTGAGCTCCATCTGAGACCCTATGGGCATGAAGTTTGGGACTCTGCATTTTAAGCAAGTTCCCCAGGGAATTCTTTTGCACACTGAAGGCTGAGAACTTCTAAGCTTCTGGAGTCTCTTGTTTCTCAAGTGTGATCTGTGGACCACCATCAGCATCAGCATCACCCGGGAGGTTGTTAGAAATGTCCTCGATGCTAGAGTTTTATTAACTTGTCTAAGATTCTGCACTAGCAAGTGGTAGAGCTAAGATCAAAGACAGACATTTTGATTTCAGTGCCCAAACTCTCACCTACTACATGTAGTGTGTACCTCTCAGACAGTTTCCTTTGCTTTGGCTCCAAATGCAGTTTAAACTGCAGAAACATAATTGTGCTTGTTAATAAGTGAACAACTGCAAAATACAAAGGAAAAAGGATTAATCATATGAGATAAAAATAACTGATTCAAATGATACTAGGTAAAAAGTTTGGTACTAAATGCTACTTCTTTGTCCTTTGTCTAGAATCATCTTTATGATTTTAATTAACCTGTCTCCAATATAATGCCGCTTTTCCCTGTACTTCCAACTTAACCGGAGTCCAAAGAATGGCTCTCAATGATGGCTGAATTTGTCATCTGCTGATACAATGCCAAAGGTGATACTGATGGTGATCATAGCTATTATAATTAATTATGATAATTACAAAGTGTCTGAAGAGTCATGGTTGGTGCGGAAATATTTATATATTGCTCAAGATCAAATTTGGGAATTAACATGCCTTGCTCATAAAGGCATCACATGGAGGATTATACTAAGCTACAGCTGCTTTTCAATGACTGTCACAGGAGGGTGAATTTTTCATTTAGCTGTCTCAACTGGAGAACAATCAAATGTCATAGCTGTTGGTCAAATAATAGTGTGTATGTGTGATTATATATATTTTTTCAGATCCTTAATTTTATATAATATTTGAAACTAAATTTTATCCTTTATATATTTCTAATTGGTTCCTGAAATAAATATCAAACATAGCATGAGATTAGACCTAACTATTTTCCTTTTTAGCTGTTTATTTTTTATCATTTACCATAGCAAGCATCTAGGAAGACTCCTGGGGGATATTCAGCAGGAGTATCTCTCATAATTCTCATAAATGTTATTGAGATAATTGATAGCTTTCAATCACGGCTTGCCTGCCATTATTTGAGACTTGGCTCACTGGGTCTTGATGTCAGTCTGTAAGAATGCCACACTGGGTCAGGGACTATGACACTGAGGCAGTGATCATCTAGAAATGGGTACCACCCTTCCTCCTGTTCTTGCTGTTTTGCACCACAACATTCTGTAGTCAATCCCATTTTGCTTCTAACAGGAAAAGGGGGCAGCGTGAGTAACTGCAAAGAAAAAGGAGGTGCTAATGGTGAGGGAGTTCTATAGAGAACTGCAGAAATGGAGAGGCCAGGGGAGAGGCCTGGTAATAGATGAAGTCTGAGACCTCAGTGTATGACATCAGTTGTAACTGCTCCATGCACCGGCTTCTCTAAAGCCTGGGACTGGGAGCACAGAATGGGTCTTGGCTGAATCCAAATTCCTGTATTTGGCAGACTGTGCATTCCTCCTCTGTCAAAAGCTCCTGGTTTTCTAGGCGTGGATGTGTTCTCTTTGTTCTGACCTCTTTGCACTTTCATTTGTTACCAGGGGTTTGTATACTAGTAAAGACCTCAAGTCCCCTACTTCCAATTATCCTGAACCTCTTACCACTTCCACCTCTTGTTGCCTTCAGGGCAATGGATTTTTAAGATGTGCGTGATGAAGACTGTCTCACAAATGTTGTTTACGTTCCCTCTTTCCAAGGCTGCAGATATTACAAACATAGTGGTCAGCCAGGCTTGGCACTTTAGCATTCTCTTCTTTTTATCATTTCTCATTTGATAAATTACAAATTTCTGTCTTTTTTTCCTTAAATTACAAATGTAATATGTAAAATACCTTATAGACATAAACAAGTCAAATAATAAGGAATCTAAAATCAAGTTCTCTCTAACCTCCTCTGCTCCCCCTAGCTCAATTCCTCAAAAGTAACCACTGGGAATAGTTTGATGTGTATTTATTCAGACCTTTTTAACAGAGACACACACACTGAATTTAGGGGTTTTTAAAAATGTCATAAATGGCATCATATAAACTATTCCTCTACAACTTGCTCTTCGGTTTAACAATATATTTTGGAGATTACTTCATGTCTCTCTCTCATGTCTCAATATATATTGCTATGTCATTCTTTTTAATGGAAGAAAAACATTCCACGATAAGGCCATATCATGATTTATTAATAAGTGTTTAAGTTTGTTCCAGTTTTTTTGCCATTACAAATAATATACTTTTATGTACATGTGCCAGTGTTTCTGTAAGGTAGATTCCAGGAAGTGAAACTTCAGGTCAAAATACAGACAAATTAAAAAATTTCTGTTGATCCTGCCAACTGAAATTGATACACTGAATTTGCCAAAGTGTCAGTTATATTCCTACCAAGAGTTTGTAAGAGGACCTATTTCCCCGCATCATTACCAAATATAGGCTATTGTTCATCTCTTGAATTTTACCAGAACGATTGGTAACAAATCATACTTCATTGTTATGTGAATTTGCATTTCTAAACTATTAATGAGGTTGAGCATCTTTCCATATTTTTAAATGCCATTTGCATTTCATTTCCTATTAATTTATTGTTCCTAGTATTTGCCTATTTCTGTATCAGATTGCGTTTTTCTTATTGGTTATAAATGCGTTTTATATATTATGGATAAAATCTTCTTTGGCTATTATATATTATAATATTTTTCTTTCCAGTCTGTCATCTGTCTTTATACTTTGTTTTATATTGTATAGAAAAGCTTTATACTTTTATTTAAATTCATCAAACTTTGTTCTTTTATAATTCTTGGGTTATTATTATTATTATTATTTTTTGCTTTATATAGGAAAGCTTTCCTCATGAGAAAAACAAGTTATGTTCTTCTATATTTTCTTTTAATAATTTTAGCTTTATACTTAGATCTTTAATCAGTCTTGAATTAATTTTTCTGTATGATATGAGGTAGTGACCTAACTATATGTTTTTCAAATAGATAGCCAATTTTCCCCACATCATACATTGAAGAGTCTCTCCTTTTCCAATTAATTTGAAATACCACATTTTCATAAATGAAATGTCTATATAAATGTGAAATTTCTTACTCTGTTTTATTATTTTGTTAATATAGTCCCAAATCTTTAACAGACACATTGTGCATTTAATTTGTAGTTTCTGATAACTAATTAAGTTGAGCACCTTTTCTTATGCTTATTGGCCATTTGAATGTCCCCTCTTTTATTAGGTCTTTTGCCCATTTTTAAACTGAGGGCTTTGTCTTTTTATGGTTGATTTGAAGGAGTTATTTATATATTATAGATTCAGATCTTTTGTCAGCTGTATGCATTGAAATATCTTCTTCCATGCTGTAGCTTGGCTTCTAATGCCCTTTTTCCTTCTTTTATGAAAAGAAGTCCTTAATTCAATTTAATTTTTTAAAGAGAAGTCAATCCTTCACTTTATACCTGAGAAATCACTAAAACAGACCTGACTAGCTTAGAAACAGCACTGTTGTGATAAGTGGAATAGTAGAGAATCGTACTTGTAACAATCTGAGTGGAATAGAAAGTGAATTCAAATTGGTTGTCATCCAAGTTATGTCATAGCTTTAAGGCATAATCAATACCTTAGAACTATTATCCTTTTATTTTATTTTTATTTTTTGTTAACCATAGGATGGACAATTTTACCTGCTAAACTCATATTCCTATCTTTAGTATATTCTCCATCTAAGTCACTCTGAGGCTTACAGCCGATGCATTGTACAATGTTGGTCATCCCATTTATCTAAACAAATATTTGCAATAATTCCTCACTGATTAAAGATGAATTCCTAACTTTCTCCTCTTTTTTTGACATTGAATATATTATTTATTTATTTTTTTACCTCCTGACTTTCTTCACCCATTTCTCCTCTGCCCCACCTCCTCACACCTCTGTCAACTAACAATTTATTCTCTGTATCTATCAGCTTTTTTTTTTTTCAGATCCCACATATGAGAGAGATACACAGTATTTGTTTTTCTCTGTCTGACTTATTTCACTTAGCTAAAGGCCTTCAAGATCCATCCATGTTGATGCAAATGGCAAGATTTCATTCTTTTTTTTTACGGCTGAATAATATTCCATTGTATATATATACCACAATTTCTTTGTCCATTCATCCACTGATGGACACTTAGGTAGTTTCCATATCTTGTCTATTGTAAGTAGTGCTGCAGTGAACATAGGGGTGCATCTATCTTTTCAAGTTAGTGTTTTCATTTTTTTAAAAATAAATCCCCAGAAGTGGAATTGCTGGATCATATGGTAGTTCTATTTTTAATATTTTGAGGAACCTCCATACTGTTTTCCATAGAGGCTGCACCAATTTATATTCCCACCAGCAGGTTATGAAGGTTCCCTTTTCTCCACATCCCCTCCAACACTTATTTCTTGTATTTTTGATAATAGCCATTCTAACAGGTGTGAGGTGATACCTCATTGTGGTTTTGATTTGCATTTCCCTAATATTAATGATGTTGAGCATCTTTTCATGTGTCTGTTGGCCATTTGTATGTCTTCTTTGGAAAAATGTCTATTCAGATCTTCTGCCCATCTTAAAATCAAACTGTTTGTGTTTTTGCTATTGAGTTGTATGAGTTCTTTATATATTTTGGATATTGACCCCTTATCAGATATATGATTTGCAAATATTTTCTTCCTCTCAGTAGGTTGCCGTTTTATTTTGTTGATGATTTGTTTTGCTGTGCAGAAGCTTTTTAGTTTGATGTAGTTCCACTTAATTATTTTTGCCTTTGTTGCTTTCATTTTTGGTGTCCAATTCAAAAATCATCACCAAGACCTATGTCAAGGAGCTTACTGGCCTGTATTTTCTTCTAGGAGTTTTATGGTTTCAGGTCTTATGTTCAAGTCAGTAATCTGTTTTGAGTTAATTTTTGTGTATGGTGTAAGATAGTGGTCCAGTTTAATTCTTTTGCATGTGGCTGTCCAGTTTTCTCAACACCATTTATTGAAGAGACTGTCTTTTTCCCATTGTATTTTCTTGGCTCCTTTGCCTTAAATTAATTGATCATATTTGTGTGCGTTTATTTTTAGACTCTCTATTCTGTTCCATTGATCTATGTTTCTGTTTTTATGCCAGTACAAGACTGTTTTAATTATATAGATTTGTAATAGGGTTTGAAATCAGGGAGCGTGGTGCCTCCAGCTTTGTTCTTCTTTCTCAAAATTGCTTTGGCTATTCAGTCTTTTGTGGTTCCATAGAAATGTTAGTATTGTTCTATTTCTTTCAAAAATACGATTGAAATTTTGATAGGGATTGCATTGAATCTGTGAATTGCTTGGGGTAATATGACCATTTTAACAATATTACTTGTTAATTCTTCCAATCCATGAGTGAGGAATTTCTTTCCATTTATTTGTCCTTTTCAATTTCTTTCCTTAATGTCTTATAGTTTTCAGTATATAGGTCTTTCACTTCCTTGGTTAAATTATTCCTAGGTATTTTATTCTTTTTCATGCAATTATAAATAGGATTGTTTTCTTAATTTCTCCTTCTGATAGTGCTTTGTTAGTGTACAGAAATGCAACAGATTTTTTTTGTTTTGATTTTGCATCCTGCAACATTACTGAATTTGTTTATTAGTCCTAACAGTTTTTTGATGGAGTCTTTCTATATATTATATGTGTATTATATTATTATGATATAATATATATAATATTATATATGATATTTCATATCATCTGCAAATAGTTACAGTTTTACTTCCCAATCTATAATATTACTCTTCCTTTCCAATCTGGATGCCTTTTATTTCTTTTTCTTGCCTAATTGCTCTGACTAAGACTTCCAATACTATGTTGAATAAAAGTGATGAGAGTGGCAGCCTTGTCTTGTTCCTGATCTTAGAGGAAAAGCTTTCAGCTTTTCATCATTGAGTATGATGTTAGCTGTGGGTTTGTCATATGTGGCCTTTATTGTATTGAGGTATATTCCCTCTATACTCACTTAGTTGAGTTTCTTTCTTTCATCATAAATGGATGTTGAAATTTGTCAAATGCTTTTTCTGCATCTATTGAGATGATCATATGATTTTTATCCTTCATTTTGTTAATGTGGTCTATCGCATTGACTGATTCATGGATTTTGAGCCATCCTTGCATTCCTGGAATAAATCCCACTTGATCATGATGTATGATCCTTTTGATATATTGTTGAATTCAGTTTGCTAATATATTGTTGAGAATTTTTGCATCTACATTCATCAGGGATATTGGCCTGTAATTTTCTTTGCTTGTGGTGTCCTTGTCTGGTTTTGGTATAAGGGTAGTACTGGCCTCATAAAGTGAGTTTGGAAGAGTTCCCTCCTCTTCTATTTTTTGGAAGAATTTGAGAAGGATTGATATTAATTCTTCTTTGAATATTTGGTAGAATTCACCTGTGAAGTCATCTGATTTTGGACTTTTGTTGGTTGGGAGGTGTTTGATTACTGAATCAATCTCATTACTAGTAATTGGTCTGTTCAGATTTTCTAATGTTACTCTGTGATTCAGTCTTGGTAGGTTGTATGTTTCTAGGAATTTATGCATTTCTTCTAGATTGTCCAGTTTATTCGTGTATAACTGTTCACAGTAGTCTCATGTTCCTTTGTATATTTGTGGTATGAGTTGTAATATCTCCTCTTTCATTTTTGATTTTTATATTTGAGTCCTTTCTTTGTCTCAGCGAGTGGAGTTAAAAATTTGTCAATTTCTTTTATCTTTTCCAAGAACCAGCTCTTACTTTCATTGATCTTTTTTATTGTCTTTTTAGTCTCTATTTTATTTATTGCTGCTCTAATCTTTGTTATTTCCTTTCTTCTACTAACTTTAGGCTTTGTTTGCTCTTCTTTTTCTAGTTCCATGAGGTGTAAAGTTAGGTTGTTTATTTGAGACTTCTCTTGTTTTTTAAGGTAGGCATTTATCACTATGAATTTCTGTCTTAGAACTGCTTTTGCTACATCCCATAAATTTTGGTACATTATAGTTCCATTTTCACTTGTCTCAAGGTATTTTTCTATTTCTCTTTTTGTTTCTTCTTTGACCCATTGGATGTTCAGTAGCATATTTCTTAACCCCCATGTATTTGTGAATTTTCCAGTTTTCTTCTTGTAATTGATTTCTAGCTTCATACCATTGTGATTGAAAAGGATACTTGATACGATTTCAATCCTCTTAAATTTATTGAGACTTGTTTTATGGCCTTACATATGGTCTATCCTGGAGAATGTTTCATATGCACTTGAGAAGAATGTCTATTCTGTTGCTTTTGGATGGAGTGTTCTGTATACATCTGTTAAGTTTATCTGGTCTAAGGTATTGTTTAAGGTCGATTTTTTAAATTGATTTCCTGTCTGGATGATCTATCCATTGATGTAAGTGGGATATTAAAGTCCCCTAGTATTATTGTATTGCTGCCTATTTCACTCTTTAGGAATGTTTATATTTGCTTTATATATGTAGGTTGGATACATAAATTTTACAAATATTGTATCCTCTGGTTGGATTGACCCCTTTATCATTATGTAACATCCTTCTTTGCCTTTTATTACAGTCTTTGATTTAAAGTCAATTTTGTCTGATGTGAATATAGCTACTCCAGCTTTCTTATGGTTTCCATTTTCATGGAATATCTTTTTCCATCCCTTCACTTTCAGTCTGTGTGTGTCCTTATATCTAAAGTGAGTCTCTTGCAGGCAGCATATAGATGGGACTTGTTTTTTCATCCATTCAGCCACTCTATGTGTTTTGATTGGATAATTTAGTCCATTTAAATTTAAAGTAATTATTGATAGATATGTACTTATTGCCATTTTGTTAATTGTTTTCTGGCTATTTTTATAATTCCTCTGTTTTCTTTTCTTCTTCTCCTGCTATCTTCCTTTGTAGTTTGATGACTTTCCTTAGTGGTATGCTTATATTCCTTTCTCTTTAGCTTTTGTGTATTTACTATAGATTTTTGCTTTGTGGTTACCATGAGGCTTACATATAACATATCAATAACAGTCTATTTTAAGTTGACTTTATGTAAATTTGATTTCATTTTAAAGCTCAACATTTTTTATTCTCCTCTCACCCATGTTGTATGTATCTTTTGTATCCCTTAGTTAATTATTGTAATCATAGTTATTTTTACTACTTTTGCCTTAACCTTCATCTCATCTTTATAAATGATTAATCCTCTACCTTTGCTATATACTGACCTTTCCTATATATTACAAATAATATTACAGTGAGATTTATTACAACTATATATTACAGTGAGATTTATTCTTTCATATGTTTTCTTGTTACTAGTTTGCACCCTTTCTTTTCAGCTTAAAGAAATCCCTTTGACATTTCTTGTTAGGCTTGTTTAGTGGTGATAAACTCCTTTAGCTTTTGCTTATCTGGAAAACTCTTTACCTCTCTAGTTCTGAATGATAACTTTGTTGTGTAGAGTATTCTTGGTTGGAAGTTTTTCTTCCAGCACTTTGAATATATTGTGCTATTTTCTTCTGGTCTATAAAGTTTCTGTTGAAAAAACATCTGTTGATAGTCTTATGGGGGTTCCCTTATATGTAACTTCTTTTTCTCTTACTGATTTTAAGATTCTCTCCTTGTCTTTAACTTTTGACATTTTAATTATAATGTATCTTTGTGTGAGTCTCTTTGGATTTACCTTCTTTGGAACTCTCTGGGCTTTCTGGATCTGGATGTCTGTTTCCTTCCCCAAATTAAGGAGAAGTTTTCAGCCATTACTTCTTCAAATAAGATTTCTACCCCTTTCTCTCTCTTCTCCTTCTGGGAGTCCTATAACATGAATGTTAGTCTGTTTGATGTTTTCCCCTAAGTCCCTTAAGCTATCTTCACTTTTTTTCATTCTCTTTTCTATTTGCTGCTCTGATTGGGTGAGTTCCACTCCCTTGTCTTCAAGTTCACTGATCCTTTCTTCTGCTTCATCTTGTCCACTGTTGAACCCTTCTAGTGTATTTTTCAGTTTAGTTATTTTATTCTTCAGCTTTGTGACTTCTATGTGGTACTTTCTTATATTTTACATCTCTTTGCTGAAGTTCTCACTGTGTTCATCCATTCTTCTCCCAGGTTTGGTGAGCATCTTTATGACCATTAATTTGAGCTCTTTATCAGGTAAATTACTTATGACCATTTCATTAAGTTTTTTTGTGTGTGTGTGAGGTTTTATCTTGTCATTTCATTTGGAACATATTCCTTTATTTCTTCATTTTGTTTGACTCTCTGTGTTGGTTTCTATGCAGTAGATGAAAATACCACCTCTCCCAGTCTTGAAGGAGTGGCCTCATGTAGGAGATGATCTTGCTCATTCAACCCTGACCTAGCTCTTTGTTGTCTCTCAAATCTTTGTGCTTATCCAAGCAGCCTATTGTATTTTTAATAGTTCCCAGTGGTTAAGTATGTCCCAAGAAGTTCTTAATTTTAATGTATTCCAGTTTATTAACATTTTCTTTCATTGTCCTTCCTTTCTGTATTCTGCTTAAGAAATTGATTTATTTTTCAAGAAATGTCTGTTCTTGCATTTTTATTTTTCCTTTCATAACTTCAAAATTATTTTGTTAACAATCAGGACAATTATTAAATATTTTTATAGTATTAATTATTACTTAATTTTAATGCATCAATTATAATAAATATTTATTAAATAATTATTAATTATTAAATACCAATATAGCATTTATTAAAAAATTAAATATTTTGGTGAGGAAGATCATCCCTGAGCTAACATCTGTGCCAATCTCCCTCTATTTGGTATGTGGGATGCTGCCACAGTATGGCTTGATGAGCAGTGGGTAGGTCCATGCCCAGGATCTGCATCTGCGAATCCCGGGCTGCCAAAGTGCAGTTCATGAATTTAACTACTATGCCACTTGTTTGGCCAACCAAAATTTAAATTTTTAAATATTTTAAAGTATTAAATATTTAAATTGTATATTTAATAAATATTTTTGATATGATATTAATTATATAATTATTGCATATAATACATTTTACATATAATAATTATTACATACAAAATATATAATTTAAAGGCAGAGACCTTTGTCTAATTTTAAATAAAAAATTCCAGCTGAGAAATATGTTGAGAATTAATATTTTGTGGAATACCTATACCATAACTATTACTAAATAAATATTAAATCATGAGCATACATACTATAGTATATTTTTGAGTCATGAGAAAGAACATTTATTTTTTTTAATTTTATTTAATTGCTTTATCACGCTGCTCAGATTAGTTACTATATATGTTTAACACAAGACACATGTGTAAAGTCTACATATATCCTCTTCTTTACCATAATCTTTCTCTATTTCCTTCTCACTTTTGTTTTCCTTATTTTCTCTCACTAAAGAAAATGGAATTATGTAGCATGTAATTATGAATTTCAATATTATAAAATCTGTCATATAGATATAGATATCAACTGATCACAGGAGAAGAAAACATTAATATTTACACAAAGATATGTAAGATGTATTTGATAAATTTTGGCATTGATTTGTAAGAAAAATTCATTAACTTAGATGGATACACTCTTAATATTATAAAATACATACTGCAGATTAAAAGTCCCTATTATGCTAAATGGTGAAACAATAGAAGAAATACCATTAAAGATAGGAGCCATAGAAGAATGTCAATTATCATACTTGAAATATAAAGTACAAAGTTATAAAGTTTATGAAAGTTATTTATGCTTTTCTAGAAATACTAGCCACTGTAATTAGACAAGAAGGAAAATAAGTATGAATACTAGAAAAGAGAAGGTAAAATTACTCTTAGTGTTAAATGACATGTTTAATTTTTAGCCAATGTAATTAGACAGAAGAAATAACTAAATATAAAAACTAAAAAATGAGCTAATCATAATTTTATCAATAATTATTATTATTAAATGACATAATTATACCTAGAAAACACAAGAGAATAAACCCAGGAATTGTTGCAAATAGTAGGATAATTTAAGTGGCAAATAATAAAATTAATGTATGAGAAAATATAGTGACTAATAGCAGAGAGAGACTCCTCCAAAATGAGAACAAAACCATTCAGAATCTATATAAATGAATATTTAAAGCCCTAGAAAATGATGTAAAAGAAGTCTGCCTTGAATTAATGGAAGGATGTAACCCATTCAATTGTAGAAGGCATGATATTGAAGATGTGCCAATTTTCTCTGTCATTCTATAAATTATAAATAATGATAGAATCACTAACATTCATAAAGTTTACTGTATGCCATGCATGATCCTGTTTTAGTTGCTTTTGTTTCTCCATAGTCCTCACAATAATGTTATTAAAAAGTACAAGTATTAAGACCACTTTATAGATGAGAAAACAGAGGCACAGGGCATTTAAATAACTTTCTCATGTTCACACAGCTAATAATAATGCAAGGAACCTGAATACATCATATTGTCTCTCAAAATTATCAATCAGACTTTATTTGAATTCAACAGAACTTCAGTTAGAATATGAGGTTAGCTAAGAAAATTTCATGAAAGAGGAGTAATATGAACGGTTAAATTTATTTGATATATTTAAAAGCTAACATCTTTTACATAGGTCCAGAAATACAAAGGCAAATTAATGAAACAGAATAAAGAGTTCAAAATATACTCCAATGCATATGAGACTTTAGTATATGAACAATTTCTAATCAATGGGAAAATCTTCAATAATGTATGTTGCAATGACTGTGTATCAAGTGGGAAAAAAAATTAAACTACATTTCTACGTCGTTAGATACACCAAAATGGAATCACAGGTGGAGGTAATATGTGAAACAAGGACATGAAAAGAAATTTTTATGTGAATTTATAAGTAATCATGAGTGGGAAAGTGTTTTCCACAAATAAACCAGTATCCAAAATTCACAAATAAAATGACTGATAAAGTTGATTTAAAAATATTTTTAAACTGTTAAGGAAAAAAAATAACCTTTATAAACACAACCAAAAGACAAAGTACAGTATATGAAAATATTTACAATGCTTTAAAAGGTTAATTTTAATTTTTTAACAATGCTTCAATAGGTAATTTCCTTATACAAAAATCTCTCCCAAATTAAAAAAATATATGAAAATAAGCTAATGGTAGTTCAGAGAAAAAGACCAAAAAAATATTTTCAACATCACAAACAATTAAAGTAATGAAGTGAGATTACATTTTTCTCTTCTCAAATTGTCAAATATTAACCAGTGGTAGAGAGATTGTGAGTGGATGGTCACTCATACACTGTTGCGGGGATAAGCCACTTTTTGGAGTATAGTTGGTCAAACCTATCACAATTAAGAATGACATGTCTGAGGCCGATTTCTAGAATGTATTCTAGAGATAGAGCATCAGACATGTGCAAAGATTTATGTTTGTTGCAGTATTGTTCATAACAGCTCAAAATGGTTTAAAGATGACAGAAAAATTCTGAATTATGGAGTAGTACACAAATGTTATAAAGAATGTGCTATATTTAATATAAGTATATGCATATATGAACATGTGTCTATATATACATATATGTACATATGTGTATATATATATATATATCTCCATTGTGTATGTGGTATCCCTTTGTGTTTATGTGTATATTTATACATATTTATAGTTTGTTTTATGTAAATATCTGTATATAAATACTAATATCTATATATTTATGTTATAAAAATTCTTAGAACATGAAAAGCATAGGAGTATAGATGTAACAAGCAGCAATTATTCCTGGAGTGTTCTTGGAGCTTTGAGTCAGATGAATTGTAGTTTTATTCCTATTACTCTTTGGATTTCGCCTTACCAGAAGCGTACATTCATTTTTATAATTAAAAATCTGGTTAAACATTGATTCCCTTTTCATTTAGCTCAAGAATATATTGATTTTACTCTTCAACTTTAATTAAGCTTCTAATCTGTCTTCACAGTGGTGGGTAGGATCACATCCTGGAGAGAGAGCAGAGGGGATCTTTATTATCCTATCCACTGACCTCATTTCTTCATACATTGTTAACTTAGTCCTCAATCATTAACGATGGAAATAAATTAATTTTTATTGAGAATCTGTTGGATGATAGACATTCTGTTGGAGGGTTTATCTGTATAACTTAAGCCTCACCATACCCAGTGGGAATGGTAATATGACTCCCATTTTATAGATGATGAAACTGAGGCTCAGAAGGTTTTAGAAACTTGCCCCAAAGTAGTCCAATGATAATCTGTATCAGAGCTGGTGCTCTTTTCACCACTTTACAGTGTATTCCCTGATGAGTTAAGTTTTCTGTGCTTCAGTCCACTCTCATCATATGGGACTAACACTGCATCTCCTTAACCTTTTGGTTTATTCTGAGTCGCAAAAACAATATGAAAAGATACTTTGAAAATAATTTGAAAGACAGACTATATTATCTCAGAGGTTGCAACTCAAATACCTTCAGGCCCAGGCAGGTGAACGAGGTGGGAGGAAGGTAAACTGCCGGCCAATAGAACATATCCAGGTCCCAACTTGGCACCAGGAGCGCCATGCGGAAACTCTCCACTAAGCAAATGCAATAAAATATTATGGGAGAGTATTATTTTCACGTGTCTTCTTATATTTGGAGGCTGTTGAGCAAGGTGGTTAGGAGCATAGAAATGGAGTCAGACAGACGTGGATTGAAGTCCTGGCTACATCATTTCCTAACTGTGTGATTAAAGCCAGTTTGCTTACTTTTGTGAAGCTCAGTTTTTATATCTGAACAATTTTAAGAAATTGATTTATTTTGAAAGAAATATCTGTTCTTGTACTTTTATTCCCTCTTAACTTCAAAATCATCTTGTCATTATCTATTAAAAATTCAGTAAAGATTATTATTAAATGAATAAAGGCAATCAGAAATAAAGAGAGACCTGGTCTTTCTAATTTCCAAACGATTGTTTTGCTCAAAAATTGTTAGCTATATTTTTCAATATTATGATTACTATTATTTTTAGCTAAGAATGTTAGTACAAGTTAGGCTAGCCTTGGAATTCACCTAAGCAGGGAAGTTTGAAGTACCAAAAGGATCTTATAGCATGGCTATTTCACACAGAAATCATTATTTAAAATTAAAGTCTGAGAACCATTCCCCATATGTTTCTTCCTGTCTATTACATTTTTTAAAAAGTGATTTACTCTCTAAAAAGTTGTTAAAGAATTTTGGTGGCACTGGTTACCTAAAAGCTGTCACTGTTAGAGCAGTTGTGTCTAAGATTCACTTCCTTATACATTATCACCAAACTGTGATCATTGCCATGTTAATGGGGCCCAATGGACCCTACCATCCTCATTTTGGTTCTGCTGCACTTCTGTGACTTTATGTGGCAAAACTTTTTTCCAAGTCCAGTACTCTCTATAAAATAACTGAGAGCAAGACCAAGGCATGGTTTTTAAAACTCCTGCACATTATGCCCCTTGTTCCTTAAAAGCCTTATCTTGTACCTTTCATGGAGTAGTTTCTTTCGTAAAACTAATGATATACTTCAGTGCTGCAACTTTTTATGTAAGAGAAATTCACCATAAGGTCTATTTAGTCTTATCCATTTGTGAAAATATAGCCTGATATTGCAATTAGTTATTACACAGCTATGTAAACATAACAGAATGTGTCATTTTCTGTATTGTTAAATTTAAATTTAGATCTAAATCTAGACCTTGTTTTATATTTTCCTTCTCTTTTTCACTTGTTTACTAGAGATTCGTTAAATGTCTTAGCCAAAAATCCTTTGTGTTTTCTTATAAAATAAACAGAACTGATCCCTGGGGATTTATTTGACAGAGGTTCAAGGATCCATTAATGCTGACTGTGGCCACCAGTCCCAGTCACGATTGTTAATTAGGCAGTATTGATAGAAATACCAAGATTAAGATAAAAGATGCACCAGTTGGGATGTAATTACACTATGATATAGGGTCTGCATCATTTCAGAAAACAGCCCTGATGCTATTTTTTCATTAATGCAGTATTCATATTGTATGCTGCATCTTGAGTTTTAGGTTAAAAAAGAAAAAAATATCAACATCTGTACTGTGAAAAGAGATAGTGCTCAAAATATCTGCCTTCCTCACTAACTCACTGGAGTTGGGGGCTGTGATTTAGCCATTATTTTACTTATAACCTAGGGTCACATAGTGGCGTACAGAGCAAGAGAAAAATTTCCAAAAGATTTCATATGTGAACATTTCCCTTTCCTTACTCTGGTCAGTGCCTGAGCTCTGCTTCCCCAAACCACCATCCCTGCCACCATACTGGCTTGGGGGATATCCCAAACTATAAGGTGATTTCTGCTTCTTGAGATGAAACACAAGACATTACCCCTCCTCCTGCTCTGGAGTTTCTGGCAATTGGTCTAGTCCATGGAATAAAAACCATGCCCATGGCATAATTATTGGATGGTTGCTTCTAGGCTGCTTATCTTCAAAAAGGAAAAAAAAATCCATTTTTGTGGACCAGCAAATAAAGTATGAAATGTGTCAAGTTAGTATAAAAAACTAATTGCCTGGAGACATGTAGGAAAAACACCTACCATCTGAGTGAATTGAGCTGTGTGTGGGTATGTCTTCATATGTGTGTGTGTAATGCTCTATCTAGCTAGTTCACTGTAAATAATAGCAAGTAATTTCCCTGAAAGGAGATGCATGAACCAAATTAGAAAACATTTTTAAAATAGAAAGCTCACTACCCATACAGCCACTATAGTATGAAAGCCACCTTAGTTTTTCTATTGATGCTTCTGGTGCTTGCTTAAACTGCTATGCATGTTTCACATCACTGTGATCATAGTTCATATACAATTAGTAATTTCTGTGCTGTCTTAATGATTAGTTTTCTGAAGCATATCACTGTGGGCCAAAGGACGTGGACCGATGACTTTTGGCCTCTCACAGCTAAGGTTCTCTCCTGAAGAGTGTAGTTGGCAAGGAGGTGTTGCTGAGGGCAGAAGCACCCTCTACGTTCTTGTCTGCAAATAGAGGACAAGCTACTTTATCTGTATTTTTATTTTAAAAGTGATGCATTTACTTATTAAACACATTTACTAAGAGTTGTTATATGCTGGGTATCACATCAACTGCTGGGTATAACAATCCCTGCTGTTATGGAGTCACAGTCTAGTGAAAAATCAAGACAGCATGAAAGAGGAGGGGAGGTGTTCAGGGTACTATGGGAGAACACGGCAGGTGGTTTGGCTTCAAGGATCATAAAGAAGTTCAGTGTGGCTGAAGCGGAGAGTGTGAGAAAAGCCAGAAAAAACCTGAGGTTGGAGAAGCAGTGGGGGCTAAGGTGGCAAATATGCAGTTTAGGATGGTATTTTTGGATGATGCTTGGAGAAGGGATTAAAGGAGCAAACACAAAAATAAGGAAACAATTTTTGAGGCTATTGTAGGAATCCCAGGGAAAAGAGATGGAACCTGGAACAGGGCAGTCAGTTCACAGCAGGAGTGGAGAATATGTAGAAGGTAGAATCAAGAGAAATTACAGAAAAACAGAAAGAAGAGTTACCCACTAACACCATCAAAAAACAACCAGTATAATTCCTATCAGATATAAGTGTGTATTTATGTATGCCACATATATGTATATATAGTCATAAGCATGTGTTTATCACCTACATATTTTTTATTTTGTAGCAGAGCCTACGTCTAACTATGAAGTAGATGAAGTTTGACTTCATCACTGTTTACCTTTTTGTTAGGGCTTTTCCCCTAACTTGGGCACACCTTCTCTTTCCCAGGTGCTCAATGTCTGCTTTGATGTCTCACCCATTCTTATCCAGGTCCTGCCTCCTAATTCCTTTACCTCCTGTGCTGTATTATCAAAACCAACCTCTTTCTAGGGTAGTTTTCTAGATACAGCGGGAGGCAGAATAAAGGACACCCAAAGATATTCACATGCTAATTCCTGAAACCTGGAAATATGTTACCTTATAAGGCAAAATGGATTTTGCAGATGTGATTAAGTACCTTGAGATGAGGAGATTATTCTGGATTATTTGGATTGGCTCCATGTAATCACGAGTGTCTTTAAAAGATGGAAGAGGGAGGCAGAAGAGTCAGAGAAGGAGATATGAAGACAAAAACAGAAGTCAGAGAAAGAAAGAGAGATTTGAAGATACTATGCTATTGGCTAGGAAGATACAGGAAGGGGTCATGAGCCAAGGAATGTGGGTGGCCTCTACAAACTGGACAGGGCAAGGGAATGGGTTCTCCCCTAGAGCTTCAGAAAGGAATGCAGCCCTGCCAATACCTTGATTTTAGCCCAGTGAAACCCAGTTTGGATTTATGACTTCCAGAACTATAAGATAAATAATTTGTGTTGTTTTAAGCCTCCGAATTTGTGGTAATTTGTTACAGTAGCAATAGGGCACTAATACAGAAATCTATCTGGAAGTGTAGACAATTGACAAAGTTTAATGTGTGGTTTTCTTTTATTAACTCCAAAGAAAGACTTTCTAAGGTTACAATTTCAGGGAAAAGTCTGCTGGGGAAGATACTTGGGGTTTGGGTGCAGGCAGATAAGTGGTGAGCCATGTGATGGGAAAACTTTCCTGGAGATCTTCGCAATCCTCAGGCTCCCAGGGGTCATTTTTCCTCCTACAAGTCTCACAGAGACTCACCAACTCAACTGAGCTCAGTGCAAGCTTTGCATGTGAAATGTTTTTGAGTTATAAAGGATTTAAAACAAATTTTGTGCATATGTGTGTGTGTGTGCATGTGTGTGTATGTACCCAAATCTTGGGATGAATATGGATTCAGATACTGCATAGTGCATTTTTACATATTCAATTTCACTTATTTTTATTTTTAAAATCAATATTTTGAATTTTTTATTGACTCAGATAATTATTTCCAAGGGATTGTGCATTCACGTGTCTTTGAATTGTGATCTCTCCCAAAAGGGAATTTCCTGCATCTTGAATAAACAACAGATGTTGAATGTGAGGGAGCTGGGAGTGGAAGGGGATGCACTTAGAAAGATGAGACGATATTTTCTTTTGGCTGATGGACCTACAAGATTGAATGGATGTTCAATGAAATGGAAGAAATAGAAGAGCTAGAGTATCACTTGACATTTGCATTGTTTTCAATTTATCAAAAACAACATCAGCACTTTAGTCTCAGAGATGTGTCTGATGTAAACACTGAGGGTCACTGATCCTCTTTTTTTTATCAGTCAGGGAGGAAAAAAAAATTTTGTCACAGTATCATATAGGTCTCTAAACCAAAGCTTTAGGCTCCAAAAACAACAACAAAAGAAAATCAAAGACATTATTGGAGCGTGAAGAGAAAAGGGATCTCTTAGGAAACTGGGGCTGTGTAGATTCAAATTTGCGTTTGCAGTTGTGCCTGATCTGAATGATGGCCAACTCCAGCAGACACGGGCAAAGCCTGTCTCTCTGACACTCCTAATGCTCTGCTGTGTTTCTCAGCATCTGAGCCTTCCTGGTGAGGTTCCAGGACCCCCTCAGAGGATATTACTGTGATCCTCTCTGAATATTTCAAAGCATGGGAAAGCGGGGCTGGCACCACATCAAAAAGAAGGTGGTGATATCTCAGTATCAAATGACTCTGGAAATGATTAGAGAGGGCTGCCAGACAACGTACATTTGTACAGCTCGTGAACATACATCATCTTGTTGGAACTTCACAGCAATGTGAGGACACCAACAGAGCAGACAGTACAATACCCATTTTATAGCCTTCGGATAAGGGATGTTAAATTCCTATTTCACATCACAGACTTAGTAAGTTGTAAAGCCAAGATTGGCACCTTGGTCTGATGCCTTGTCCAAAGTTGAATCCAGCACACCCTGCACTTGTCTTCCTTAAAGAGTGGTCTGCTGATGCTCTGAAGCCCAACCATCAAGAATACTTTTTAAAAAATTGATGCTTGAGCTCTACCTGAGATCATCTGGGCATGAAGTTTGGGATGCTGCATTTTAAGCAAGTTCCCCAGGGAATTCTTTTCCACGCTAAAGTCTCAGAACTTCTAAGCTTCTGGAGTCTCTTGTTTCTCAAAGTGTGATCTGTGGACTGGCATCTCAGCATCACCTGGGAGGTTGTTAGAAATGCAGAAACTCCTGCCAAATTCCAGACCTACTGGATCAGCATCTGCATCATAAGAAGATTCTCAGAGAGTCGCAGACACATTCAAGTCTGAGAGGTACTGGTATAAACCTTGGCATTAAGGACTAATAAGTGACTAGGCAAATTGAGGAAGACACGGTTGGGATTTAATACACTTGACTTTTGGTTTTCCCTGAATGAAGCGCGAGCCAGCTGATTCTCATTTCTGTGAGATATAGGAAGGGTCTGACATAGGAAGGGTCAAGACTCACGTTAGAGGACCTACTCAGCCTTTGACTCCACTTATCAGACAAGCTTATGGAAAATGTCGCTCCACTGTCCAGACTTGCTGAAGCACTGAGGCCCATCGGATATGAAAGCTCTAGCTATCTTGTTATCTCTGCATGCAGTCTGCTACACAAAACTGAACCCTGAGGTGATCCTGATCAGCATTAAGAACTGAAACTTGAGGAAGGAGAATTTGAGCAAGTGGAAAATTCTGGAAAGGGGACCCCAGGTAGGAATTGAAGTTAGCACCAATACAGGTGCCTGTACCTTCTATTCCTGGACAACTTCTATTTTCAAAACTATCATAGTGGATAGAAGGCTCCACTAAGGTTAAGATGCCCAAGGAATGACTTCTGACAACTAGCACGTACCTTGCAAAATGGACTTCTTATCCCTTTGGGTACTTTAATATTTGTTCCAGAGAATCCAAGTGTTTTTCATCTCAGGAAATCCCAGGGTTTAGTGATTAGAAGTTCATGATAGAGAGAGAAAATGCAGCAGCTTTCCTGAACTGTCTCTAATGTGTGATTCATATATGACAGATCACCCGTGAATAGTTACATAAAATCACCATTAGACTCATATGGCAGGATGTTTCTTGGCTGATGCAGAGTGAAAGGGTATGATTTAAAGGGCTAGAGAAACAAACTGTGTTCCTAGTAGTTCCTAGCCAAAGCTGGGTGATTTTGACTTTAGCCTAAAATGTGCTAATAGAAGAGAGAAATAAATGTAAACAGAAAGAAACTGGTAAAAATAAAGAGCAGAAAGGGATTCTAAAATAAAATTTATAAAGGGAAAACATTGATTTAAATTCTTATGTTAAGTTTTTAATTAAAAAAATGTTACCTTGGGGCTGGCTTGGTGGCATAGCGGTTAACTTCGCACGCTCGGCGGCCCAGGGTTTGCAGGTTTGGATCCTGGGCATTGACCTATGCGTCGCTTATCAAGCCATGCTGTGGCAGGCATCCCACATATAAAATAGAGGAAGATGGGCACAGATGTTAGCTCAGGGCCAATGTTCCTCAGGAAAAAGAAGAGGATTGGCAATGGAGGTTAGCTCAGGGCTAATCTTCCTCACCAAAAAAAAAAAGTTACCTCAACTATTGGAGCTCCCCAGATCCCAAGAGGATCGTGGTCACATTTTCCGAACGACTATGTGCTTCATATTTAATTCTAGATAACCTGGTGTTTTGAGGTTGCTTTAAATTTAATCTTAAAGGACAAATAGAGAAAATGAGATGGAAGAGGATGGTTTAAATCTATTTTGAAGAAAAAGAATTTCTAACAAAGCAATCGGATTCCAGAACAGCATTAGTGCACCCTTGAAAGTGAAAGCAGACAGTATTAAACTTTTAAAAGCTTACTTTGAAGGAATGTGGAATTGGTTAACATCATTTTAGTGAAGAGGAAGAGACTGTGTTACATTATTTATCCCAGACTTTGAAGGCAGCTTTTTTTCCTCAGCTGGTTCATTTTAGTGTTAATGAGCATTAAGCTCATATATCAAAGAGAGAATAATAAACCTTTAAATGTCAACCCAAAGAAGGTCTTTATTTTTCTACTTGCAACTGTGAGGCAGGGAAGATAATTTAAGATAAGAACACCAGAAAAATCACATGAAAATTTAAAAGGGAAACATGCAAGAGGCATGAAATTGCAGAGTATTTGAACAAGAAAGGATTTTACCTGTATATTCAGCACACAATAATGAGGGAGAAGAATACTCCTTTAAGGAATTGACAACGTGGAATTAGAAATTTGCAGTAAAAATTTGGAAATGTAGCCCCTTATATTTGTCTTTGAAATGGCAAGAGTGAACATGTAGGCATTAGCTTTGTCATAATCTATAAGGATGAGCTGATGGTTTGGAAAGCAAGAATTCTGTCTTGTACATGATACTAAACTAGAAAAAAGGTAAATAATGAAGGGCCATTCCAGTTGCTACTAAAAGCCTTAAATCATTGTAGCACAATTGTTGAGGCTAACAATAGTAAATGTGTTTCGAGGGTAGGGCAGAGTAAAATATTCCTGTAGAAGACAGCAAGAGCAGTTCTCTCCAAATGAGAGTGTCACAATGTCCCAACCAAAAAGAGGTTTGAGTTAGAAAAATCCTTCAAACTGAGTCATTCAACAGAGGGAGAAAAAATTATGATTCAATACTAGAACACACACCTGGGCATAAAGGAGTTCTCAGGTCTGCATGCAGCTAGACCAGGCTAGTTCTCAACATATAATTTAGGAGAAAGATGGAACATAGTCACACAAACAGGCAGGTCATCTCAGAGAATTAAAGGATGTGCCTTCTTTCTCCCCGGCACCAAAGTTTTGCTATAACTGCTTCTGTTGTTGTTATTGTGGTTATTCTTGGCATATCTCTTCTATGCTTCCTAAATCTGATTGCTTTTTTAATTTTCTTGGTGCCTAGGTGGTCTATGACTTTAGACCAGGGAATGGAGAAGAGTTGAAAGTGTACAGCTAGGGTGGAACTTTGCAGCGGAGCCATGCAGATAATCACTGACACCCAGGTTAAGGCAGACATATATATATTTGCAGGCTTTCTGGTCACCTCTGTGATGGGACCAGCAGAGTCTTCTTGAAGCTCAAACCTTCTGTCATTGGGACCAAAATTACTCCATTAAAGATTCAGTCCTTGAAGACATTTTTAGGTCATGCATTTCCCCATGTGCATGTAAAAGCTTATGAGAGTGGTGATCTCCTATGTCATTTGAGCCCAATCTTTACAAAAGGTTAATGAACAATTTGTTATATCACTGGTAGGGAATAGGGGAGCCAGAAATTATTTCATAATTTCATAATAATCATGAAATAATTATTTCATAATTTAGCTTAAGGCAACTGACTCATGAGTTACTACATGGATTTAATGGAAGGCTTCAAAAAAGCTACCTCATTTTCTTTCTTTTTCTTTTCTTTTCCTCCTTCTCTGTCTTCTTTTTAAGGATTTGACTGAGAAACTTGTGGGGCTCACCTGCAGAAATGCGAATTGTGAAGTACATAAGTTACGAAGCACATAAAGCATCTCCATGCTGCTCTTCCTTCTCCCTGTGCCGGTGCCGCCTCTCACTTTTACAAAGACCCTGTTCTCTTAGGCAGCTTAAGTGCCTTACTCTTGCTAACAAGAGAAGATCTGATAGAAAATTCCCTCTAAGCTGTTAATGATTTATTGTGTGGCTCCTGCTATTTAGATAAATGCATCTGCAAAGAAGAGGACAGAGAGAAGATAGAAAGAAGAGAGCAAGGCTTAACCAAACTCAAGGAATAACTAATGGAAACCATTCAAGCATTTTAACACTTGCAAGAGGGAGACAATTTGGGATTGCTAGAGGCTCCCCTAATATTCTTCAAATCATTCTGTTTGTGGGGTTAGCACAACTTGTATTTATGAGGAAGTTCATGTGTATGTTACAGCGAGGTAAGGTCAATATTTTATTAAAATTACAGTCATATTTTCATCTCAGGGTAGATTTTTTTTTTTTTTAAATCCAGCAGTCTTATGGGGAGGGGCCATTTCATTCAACCCTCAAAAGCAAGCTGATTTTGGGTCACAAACACAAGACATCTTTGAAAACAAATGTATTCCTCATCCCATATAAAAAAAATAATGCAATATAAAGCCAGATAATATAATTTTTAATCTTTTTTGTATTTTATGTGATACATCTTTTCCTTTAGCTTAGATATATGAGGCTATATCACACTAGAAATAATATTGATGGGAGAAAATTGTGGGAAGTTGATGTATAATAAGAATATGGAAAATAATTTTGTTGGGAAATTATTTTCAGCCTTGTTTCAGAGCATGGTAATTTTTTTTTCTTTTAAGAGATTTGAATTATGGTGCTGTCAGGAAACAGTGCACTTGAACTCAGTAATAGGGGGGAATTTGATAAAGGAACCACAGTCATGTGTCACTTAATGATGGGGATATGTTCTGAGTAACGCATCAGGTGATTTCATTATTGTGCAAACATCATAGAGTGTACTTGCACAAATCTAGATGGTATAGTCTTCTGCACACCTAGGCTACATGGTACTAATCTTATGGGACTTCCACTGTATATGCTGTCCATCGTTGACTGAAATGTTGTGCAGTGCATGACTATATTTATAAAAGAGCAGGTAGGGTTTATAGGGAAATCAACAAGGGATATTGAAGTACCAAAGGGCTAGCAAGAATGGGTAAGGAAGAAACCAGAAAGAGTAACTGCATGAGCAGGGCTATCTGATAGACCTATGGCCTTCTGTAGAGGATGCAGTCAAAACATGGTGACCTAGTAGGAGAGAGTTGGAAAAATAAAAATCTTAGCCAGCCTCACTGTCTTCCCATCCAACTATTTCCTGTCTTTACTTCTCTTTGGCAAAAATTCAAGGGAAGCCAAAATGCAAGGAAGGTTGTGGACAGAATCAATACAGATCAGCCCTTTGGAGAACAGAGCTTGATGGAAAAGGGTAGGGAGTGGATCTGGAGAGCCAAATGGAAGATATCCAACACAATTGTTGGTTGGCATCTTATAAAATTTAATGCAACCACTTTCAATTTTTTATGCCTGAATTTTTCATTTTCCCATCTTCAAGATCAGTCTCATAGCATTTCAACATCTGCACATTGGTGTTCTCCCTAAGATATCAGACTATTTCTTTTGTTCTCATTATGTCCCTAACAATTTCACAAGATTTTTATTGCCTTCCCTCCCACTAACATCATTCTGTGGTGCAGAGTACAGTCATGGTTGCTACTGGTAGATCTCAAATTGGGGCAATATTTTGAGAGCTATTCTTGGATTCCACAGCTCTTCTAGAAATTGATAGGGCTATATTCTATGAAACATGAAATGCTCTCTTGAATTACATTTATTGAGATTTTTATACTAAGAGGATAAAGTTGGTTGGTTACAAAGGAACAGGTAAATAGAAGAAACATTACTTCAAACTGTACTTTAGTTTGGACTCCCCTAGTGATGCAACAAGCATTAACATTGGTAGGTTCACAGCTTTCTCCTCTCTAGAATCCTATGATAGTGAGTCAAATTTTGCTCCCTCTCTCTTCTCTTTTAGAGAGAGTATTCTTAATTGGTGAGAGAGATGTTAGGTCAAGTTACATCATACAGTGATGTAATTGCAGGAGAGTAGAAAAGAAGAACATAGTTGTACAGGGGCTTGATATGGAGGGAAAGCTGGGATAAGTATGATGAAATTGTCTGAAATATCTGGAATCTAAAGGAAGCAGGTTGGAGAAAAAGGGCATTCCTGAGGACTACGTATTTAGAGCTTCAACATCATTTTTCATGCAAGCAAATATTTTGAGTTTTTGTTAAAATTCCTTTTGGTTGCTGATTGTATTTCCTCAATACACGTCTTTGAGTCAGGACTATGTAGATACCAAATTTATAAAAATTACTCTTGCAGATTGTCAGTCAGGATTCTAGACCTTACATAGGCACATGATGATACTTCAAATTTAAGTCATCTGTCTATACCAGAGTTTAGAGAGATTATTTACCATAGTTGCCAAGTTGTTGAAACAACTGTGGAATGAGGGTGTTGATAGAAAGGGATAACATGCCTGAATTTATGGTTTTTGGAATAAAGAAAATCATGAAGACTACACTGATATTAGTTATAAAATTTTGAAACAATCAAAACTATGAGAATTCACTAAATTAAGAAAGACATGTTCAGGAATTAGCCATTTTGGAGTCAGAGAATAGCCACTATTCTTTGAAGAGACTACCAGGTCTAGCACTAAAATATTGTATAAACTCAAAGTTACAAAGACTGAGGTTTCTGGGGAGACTGACTTGCTGCCCAGATTGATTGTTTGGTAGGTTGGATTGTTACTCATAATTAGATGCCACAACTATTACTAAATATTTGTGAACAAAGGACTGTTGTTCTGTCTTTATGTCCAGACTAGGCAAATTACTGTGGCATGCCACCTGATAAGAGACAGTATGAGAAGTAGATACTCGAAAGCACCTAAGTCAACTTCATATGAGAACAATTTGCAGAAATTAATGAGAATTGGACTGCTTCTTTGCTGAGCCTGCAAATTCTATCTGTAGGTGAACCCAATTCAACGGAGGCAGAAAAAGAATCCAATTTATTAACTATCAAGGAACAGAATAAAATTCAATCCTGAGGTGCTAGGGCAAATATGAGAAGCCAAAAGTTCCCCAAGTATTCCCCTGTTCCTTGAAAGTTGACACTTGAACCGAAATCCCATTGGGTGGGTGTAAGGAGGTCCACTAGTCTTAATTATAAGATGCTCCTCAGCCAGGCTTATGGGAATTAGACCTACTGATATGCTCCCAGTGAGGCATAAGCAGCATTACTGTCACTTGTGACACAAGTGGGATATCTAGTGGCTAAATACTCCCTTGCAATCTTCCCTCCCCATAATGAAGGCAAAGCCTTGGAGAGGGAAGTGTTAAATGCTAGAGCCTCATGTTTGTTTCCTGGGAAATCACCCATTTCCCAGCTGGGCGAAAGTGTGGTTGAACATAAATTACTACCATGGGAATGGTCACAGATTTCACCTCTCCTCCATCCCATCAATAGTAATCCTATCATTTCCAAATCAATTTTCCTCCTTTCTTTCTTCTCCTAAAGAGGAAGGATTCTTCTTTAGTGCGACTGATAAGAAAAGGATTTTCAGGGAGAGAGCTGGAGGTAGAAGGCACATTGGGAGAATTGTGGAGAAAGTTGTAGTGGAGTAGCTGAGAGACATGGGTAGGATGGAAACAGATTTTAAATTAGTATTTCTGAGGGTTATGTAATCTCATTTATAGTTTTGGAAAAATGCAATTTCATATTTTCAGGTACTTTAACATTTGACTTTGGTTCAGTCATTCAAAAATATGTTGCTAGGAAGTAGCTAGGGATAGTAGGAGAGCAAAAGGCCAACCCAGTACTGGCTCTCAAGGACTTCAACTTGCTGGTACTTTATATATTGTGGTCTCTTCTGGTTTGCAGATTGCCCATCCTCATCAGTATTCCATGATGGACCATACAGGTTCTGGGTTTATAACATTTACAATAGGAACAAAAAAATACAGGTAAAATTTGTCTTTGGTGGCCTCAGTCTCATTTTTCTACACTTTCCTCCTAGGTTCTGGGGTTCGTCTCATTAAACCCTTTCAGATTTCTATACCTCATATTCTGCTCCCTCTTTCTGATCTTAAAATCTACATACTGTGCTATTTGGAGGAAGTTTATTAATTTCTTAGGACTTCAAAGTTTTTGATTTGTAAAATAAGGATTCTAATCTCCAAATTCTAATTTGTTGTGTTGCTAATGAGGATCAAATGAGAATTAATGAGAAAGTGTTTTGGAAATTGTAAAGTGCTGTAAAAATGTAATTAGGAGCAGAATTGTTTACAGCCTGGCTGTAAACCCTGCTTAGACCCAAGAGTATGGGGAACTTTCAAAAGTGCCATTTGCTGGGCCCCTCCCCCTAGAGATTCTGATCAAATTGATCTGGGATCCTGGCATCGGAATATTTAAGAAGCTCCCCAGGGTTTCTATCGGGCAGCCAGTGTTGACCGCTGGTTTATTCCTGAGAGAATTCCTTGCTTCCCTATGATAGTTTTTTTTTTCTTTTTACATTTTAGGTTTTATCATGAATTGTAAAATTAGGGACTTTGTCTTCTTTTAAAGGAATTTCAGCTTCCAGGAAGGTATTTGCTACTGTATCTTCATAGAACTTTTGATACCTCCTATAGGATTTGCCTTCTTCTTTCATCCACGAGGGCCAACCTAGGAATAGTCATAGAAGTCATAATCAGAAAATGGAATGAGCAGATCGCCAAGTCAGGCACACACTAGGAAGGACTAATATGGGGCATTTTAAGCCTCAGAAACATAAACAGCAGTGGAGTCTGTGATAAGGGCTATCTTTATGTTCCATGGCTCTTAGAATATTCTGATGATGTGTTTTCCTCCAGTTGTCCCTTTCTCTATCTTGCCCACTCTCCCCAGCAAACACAGTCAGATTATTCCCTGCCTCCTTTGGTGTATGAAGAGAAAACACTTTAGCCATAGAAACAACTTGGTTGGAATTTTATCATCTCAATCATGAGCACCTATGTATTGAAAAGAAGTTAATTAACTTTAGCTTATTTTTGTTCTGCCAGAATGTATTTAGTGTAAAGTACGCATGTGTAATATAATATTTGATAAATTTATACATAGCCATATATATGTGTATATGTATATATATATATTTAAAATTTGATTTTTAATTTTAATTGCATAATAACTGGTGTTACATTTCTGGTTACCTTTGCTAAACATCTGCACACTTTATTTATTAGCACATTTATATTTACATTTTCCTTTGATAAAAACGTACTTCCACCTTTTAAACTGAATTTTAAAATGATTGGTCATCTGCTTGTCTACCTGATGCTGAAGGCTGGTCTGAAAATTTCCAGTAGAATTCAAAGCAGTCATTCTAATCATTGCAAGCCATTACCATACCTGCAATTGTTGTGCTGCTATTTTCTAAAAACAATATCATAATGATTCTTTTGAAGAATAAAAATAGGAACCATTAAGCATTGTAATCATGCTTTACTCTCATAGAAAGTAGTAGAGAGGTAATCTGTTCTGTATGTCAATGGCATTGCTTGTACATTGGAGAACTTTAGCTTTTAAGCATTCATGTATGCCTTGACTTAAGATAATGTGAAATATAAAATATGAACTAACACATCTGATAAACCAGGAACAAGTATTTGCATTATGAAAATGATTTGCCATAGAGGTCTTTAAAAATTAGCTCTGAAACTGTTAAGCTCGTACATTGCTGCTGACATGGTAAATTGAAACTAGTGATTCATTTGTGGGAAATTATCTTAAGGAAAATAATTAAAACCTTTCCATTTGTACACACATTTGCTTATCATTTTATGTAGGCTTTGAAAAAAAAAGGAAATGACCTAAATATCTAAAAATTGGGCAGTAGTAAGGTAAATGACATTACATTTACTGGATGAACAACTGTAAAGTTTTAAAAAATGAGCATTTAAAAAATCTTATAAATTGTATACTTTAAAACGGTTAAGATAATAAATTTTATGTTATGTGTATTTTACCACAAGAAAAAAATGTTATCAAATATGGAAGCAATGTTTATTAGTATATGATATTAGATAGAAAGTGGAATAAATTGTGAATATAGCATTATTAGAATCACGGCAAATATATGCACAGATGGAAAAAGATAGGATATTTTCAAAAATCAAAATTGTATTATTTGAAGTGGTAAGTTCATGGATAAGTTTTCTTCTATTTAATTTCAATATTTTTAAACATTATTTTACAAGAAAACAAACTTTAACACTTTGAAAATATAATAAAATAGATTGAATCTATGTACAAGAGATCAGGGACCCATTTCAAATTATTATCATCATTAGTTCTATTATCTAATCAGATGTGTAAAGGAACTTTTATTTTTGTACTGCATGTTTCATGCAAGATGTTACTGCAAATAAGCAGATTTTCAGATACAAACCAAGAAAAAACTAGATATATTAGCAATTGTGTAGGTGAGAGACCGAGGTAGTTATTCCATATCTCATTTGAAAAACGAGACAAAAATAATCAGAAAAAGATGCTGCTGATGAAAACATAGGAGCTATTTTTATTTTCTTTAGTATAAGAATGCCTCATCATTCTAATACTTCTAAGTACTGAGGAGTTCTTAATAAAACTTAAACTTACCTTTTAAGCACTAAAACTAAAGAGCAAATAAACACTAACAAATATTTTGATGGAACTCTTTCTGAAATGTATTACACACTTCCCTGCCTTCCTAAATGGTTTCCACTGAATTTAATCCGACCTTTTCTGGTTTGACTTACATTAATGGCTCTACACTGCCAAATCTATATAATTCTTCTGTTTCTATAGTTGCTCTATCTCTTCCCGTGCTATCAAATGTCACTTCTTTAACAAATGCCACGAGTCTGCCTCTATAGAACCACCTCCTGTTTCCATTTGAATTTCCTGATTCCAATATTCTCTGATCAGGTAAATGCTATAAAAAGCTTTTTTGAGCATTGCATTTTATGTGGTTAATAATGTAATCATCTGGCATCCTCACAAATAAAGGGCTTGAGTTTTTGGAAAGTTCTTTTGACAGCCCATAGGCTGTCAAAAAAAAAAACTCTTTTTTAAAAAAAACTTCTGAATGTACAACTATATTTTGGAATGGTCAGGCTTCCAGAAGTCTGGCTCCCAGATAGGTGTAGAGTCACAGAACTATTGTAACACAGAAGCAGCAGAAAACAGGAAGAAAATGCTGATAAGCAAATTATAATTTGTTGATGTGTTAATGGGTAGAATGGAAGAAATAATCCAAAAAAGGAAGCCAGGAATTGGAAGACTTCTAAATGGGCAGGAGTTGGAACAGGGAATAATGAAGCGGAGAGGAGAAAGAAAAGAAGAGTCTTTTTCAAGCATTAGAATTTTCAATATTCAAATGTATGAGGCCTTGCCCATAGCAACTAAATGTGGGTTTTTCTGAATGTCCAGCAATCTGTACTGAAGGAAAGAGTTAGAAGGCTACAAAAGTTCCAGAAAAATGGGAGGAAGAGACTAAAAACTTATAGTGTCTTTAAATAAAACTGATACTTTTAATTGTTGTATTCTGAAGCCAGTATCGGAGACATGAAAGAAGACCTGTCCAGACTCTTTAAAATATAACAACCCACCCACTCTGGCCAGAACAAACCTCTTACAATTCTAAGCCTGGGTAGGAAGTCAAAGAACTCACTTCTATTTCCAGAATTAACAGGATACAAGTCCTTTCCCCTTTCTGGACATTTTCTTTCATTCTTTTTCTTTTTTAAAACCTCAGCTATAAAATGGGAGTGGAATAGACCATTGCTAACCTTTTAGAGCTCAAACAGAAAGTCATCATCTTTCTCAACTTCTCCACAATATTGGAAGAAGTTGACCAATATCTCTTTGAAACACTTTTTTTTCTTTTTTACTTTCATGACACGTCACTCTCCTAGATTTCTGATTCCTATTCTATTTACTCTTCCTTTGCTTTGTTGGCAATTTCTTTTCTGCCAACCTTCAAATATTATTAGAGTTCTTAGGGTTCAGCTCTGGTACCTCTGTTCTTCATACTCTAAATTCTATTCCTGGGTAAATTCACTCATTCCTATTTTTTGAACTTTAAGAAATTTTTTTGAAATATAATATAAAGCACATAAATCAGAAGTGTGTAATTTTATAGATTAAATAATAATTATAAAGCATACATCCAGATAAATATCACCTAAGTCAAGAAATAAAACACTGACAATAAAAAAATATAAATGTCTATGATCATAAGCCACTCAGATTTGGGGGTCATTTGTTTTTTGCAGCAAATCTGACTAACACAACCTCCTCTAATTTTTGTTTTAAAAGCCTATTGATAAGTTTTATGGCTATTCTGACATTCATGTTCTTCTTGGCTTTAATGAGAATTATTTCATCACTTCCAAGTTATTCATGTTCTGTTATCATGGAATATTTGAGAGAATGTATTTTTTTTATTGCCTTATCTCCTACTCTGTAAAGAAAATAGACAAGAGAATGTATTTTTAAAAATCGTACATAGATATCAAATTTTATTACATAATTTCCTTCATCTATTAATGTAGTAAATTACACTGTTCAATTTTTAAATGTTGAACCAACTTTGCATGTAATCTTAATTTGGTCATGTTGAGTTATTTTTTAAAAATATTTCTGAATTCAGATAGTTAATATTTAAGAATTTTACATTATAAATCAGTGATGCAAGAATGGCTACATCTCTGTGGCAGGTCTGATCCACTTGACTTCTCGTTCTAGGACCCAGGCAGAAGGAATAGTCCTGATCTGGGACACTACATTGTGTGACAGAAGAGTGCTGGAGGAAACCTATGATGCCTCTTAGTTGCACAGACAATGACTGGTAGTCATTAAAATCACCTGCATGCCCTGGCCGCAAACAACACCATATATAAAAAGCAAGACCATACTTTCAGAGAATAAAATTTATGACAGAATAAAAAAAAATAATGTAATTTTTAGGAGCAAATATGTAGAAAAGGATCGTAAACAATACCTATTATCTTAGAAGTTCATATACAGTGAAAGTTTTGATAGTAAATAGGAACAATTTAAATTTTAATGCAAAGAAGTAAAAACAATCTTAAGATTTTAGTGTTTTGTATCTTCTAGATTTGGAGGAGCTGGAGTCAGACTTGGGACATGCAAAGGCAAGAGTCCACTTTAATCAAAACAAATATCCAGATATGAAGAAAGGTGTATTAGGACCGCATGTGAAGAAAGTGCCTTAGATTTCTATTGCAGCATACAAAATTACTCTAGACCATAGTGACTTAAGAAAACAAACATTTATTATCTCACAGTTTCTGGGTTAGGAATCCGGGAACAGTTTAGCTGGGTGGTTTAGGATCAGAGTCTCTTATCAGGATGCAGTCAAGGCATTGGCCAGGGTTGCAGCTATCTCAAGTTTGACTAAAGAAGGAACCACTTCCAAGCTCATTCACATGGCTGTTGGCAGGCCTCAGCAGATCTGCTTCATAGCTCACTCATATGTCCCTCTCCACAGGGATGTCTCATAATGTGGCCACTGGCTTCCCCCAGAGCAAGTCGTCCAAGAGAGAATGAGACTTCACCCAAGAAGGATGCTGTGGTCTTTTTGTAACCTCATCTCAGAAGCGACATCCCATCATTTATGCTATATTCTATTCATTAGAAGCAAGTCACTCAATCCAGTCCTCAGGCGAGGGAGACATATCAGGGGAGGTAAGGATCATTGGGGGCCATTTCAGAGGATGCCTGACCCCCCCAAATATATACATTTTTATGGAAATCCATAACTCTGAAAATGAATAAGGTAAGATTCTGAATGACAATGAATTGATAAGGGACGACTCTCACTTTTTGTTTTATACGCCTCTGTATTCTTTAAATTTTTTAAAATGATAATCAATATTCTATAACTAAAGAGCAAGAGTAAATTAAAAATAATACAAATTAACAAGATGATTTTTAAAGTCTTCTCTCAGAGTAGGTGAAGATTAAGGTTTGTCTCATAATTAAACTATTTATCACTATAGAGATTGAAAAGAATGTGAAAGAACTGGCATTAGGCCAGGATCCTCACTTTCTGTGGGCCAGTCCTGATGGACTTATCCTGGGAGAGGGTGAGTGATAATGTAGATAATAATGTAGATTGAGCTGCAGGATTAGCTCTGTAGGGTTGGATTAAGGCTTCCATGCCATAGGGATGGTACCATTAGGTAAAAATGCTTGCCAAAACATTAACCTGGTAAAGGAGGTCTTTTCACACATAGATAATTATGATAAGAAGAGTAAATAATTTGGGAGTGTTTTGGTTGAAAGTGAAAGAAAATTTAAATTGAATTGGTTTTTACAAAAAGGAAATGTGTTGGCTCAAATAAATAAAAAATTCAGAGTCTGAACTGGCTTCAGGAGCTGTTTGATTCAGAGTTTCACAATGTCTTCAGGGTTCTGATTCTTTATCTTAAGAGTTCTTTCAACTATGCACTCCTCTGTGTGTCGACTAGCTCTCATGTTTGCAAAAGTGGCAGCAGAAATTCTAGGATTCACCTCCTTATATCAGCAAGTCCAAAAAAATGTGTTTGCTTGAAAGAAAAAAGCAAGAGGAAAAAGTGTTTGCAAGCATTACTGGTAAATATTGTTTAGTTTGACTGCCTTAGGCCATATGCCCGTATCTGCTTGGGTCACTGTGTCCAGGTGGTGGTGTACTTAGATTGGCTTTAACCAGACTGAGTCCATTCTTCAAGCTTAGAGTGGGGTCAATTTCATCCAAAACCCTGAGGTGGAGGAATGAGTAATATTCCAAAAGAAATTTAGAGTAGTGTTGCCAGGGAAAAGGAGAAATTGATACTGGGCATCAAATAAAAAACATGTTCACTACATAGGGATACAATAATCTTAATTAAGAATTTATTTTAAAGGATTTTCTTTTGCTTAAATTTTGTAACTTAGTGGTCCAGTTCAAGCAAATATAAACAGAAATATTAATACTTATGTAAAAATTACATATGCATCTTAGTATTTGAAAGATACAAGCTTGGAGGTTTAAAATGCTTCTTCTGTTTCAAGAATATACATATGTATATATTTGTATTCTTTCACTAAGAGTCACAGCTCTATTTTTCTACAATTCTTTCAGTTATGCCCTCTTCTGTGTGTTGACTATCTTTAGCCTGGCTTCTCTCATAGTGGCAAAACAACTATAAAAGTGGACAAAATAAATGAAACAACTGGTTCAGACAAAGGACATCAGACAGAGGAGAGAAGTGAGCTCCATATTTGCACTGGATTTCTGACTACAGACACTTCCCAAACTGTAGCATAGGGAAGTAGAGCCTAAAAAGAAGGCAGCATTCTCACTAGGTGGAGGCAATGGAAACCAAATTTGAACTTCTAAGGCAGGTGGAATTTTGTGTCCAGGTTATCAGAAGGGAGAAAGTGACATAGAGGAGGAACTCCAGAAATGAGTTATTGTCTGGATATTAAGCTGCACATGCTCAGGGAGAGATGCTTTGGGGCCAGGAAGAAAACAGCTCTGAGGGAGCCATGAGCTGAATAGAGATTCCAGAGATGACATAGTGGTAGGAGATATTGGGATTCTGACTAACCAGAGTGGAGAGACATTCCTGGACACCTTAAGCATTGAACTGAGAACTCAAAAAGGCCATACCATTGGAATAGGACTTCTGTACTCTAGGACAATGTTTCTGAATGACAGCACTATTGACATTTTGGGCAGAATAACTGTGTGGAGGCTGTCCTGTGCATTGTAGAATCATTAGCAGCACCCCTGGCATCTCCTCACTGTTTGGCAGTAGCATTTACCTTCCAGTTATGATAATCAAAAGTGTCTCTGGACAATGCTAAATGTCCCCTGTGGAACAAAATTGCCCCCAGTTGAGAACCACTGCTCTAGATTAAGGGCTACTTCAGACCAACCCTGAAAATGTTTACCACCAAGCCTTGATGGGAACAAACAGAGCCACCAGTAAGTCAAATGCCTGCAAGAACAAAACTCAACACTCTTTACAGAAAGATAATATAATCCAGATTCTTAACAGCAGAGCATCCCAATATCCATCATACAGTAGCAAATTGTTAGATATATAAAGGAGCAGGAGACTATCACTTACAACCAAGAGAAAAGAAACAGATCCAGAGGTGATGTAGATGGTGGTGTTAGCAGACAGGGATTTTAAAACAGCTCCTATAGGTAACATCAGTGGAAATGGAGGAGTAAAGAAGTGTAAAAGTTTGTCCCTCCATAAGAGCAAAAAGAAAACTGTCAGAATCAACTTTTTTGGAATCCTGGAAAACAACCAAAAGTTTGTAGCAACCAGGGAGTGCTTAATAAAGAAAAAACAGCTGAATCTCAGTGAGAACAGTGAGTTTTGTAATATTATAACTTACACTGGTCCCATCTCCCACTCCACAGCACAGTGGTAGCTATGAAAATAGCAGCCTGCATTCCTGGTACTGGCACTCAAAGAGAGCAGAATGGACCATATTCACAACGGTTTGTAATTATTTGTTTTAACCTGTCTGATGGCTCCCTGGAAGACTGGCTCAAAATGTTTCCCTTTATTTCACTTGACTCACCAAATGCTAAAGTGGCTATCTGGGGTCATTTGTCAAAAACATTCACAGGCAAATGTTTGGTTGCTACTACCTGAGGCAATGGATAACAGTTGGGGAAAAATGTAGATTAACCAAAAAGCTTAGATGGAAAAGCTAGCAATAAGATGCTTTGGGGAATTCATCTTTGAAAAGCTCCAATATATTCCTGAGAATCCAAAAGGCTGTGAGCAGGGCTCTGTGCATGCTCAGAAAAGACCTGAGAAGGCCCTAAGCTCTCACTTCTGGCTGACATTCAGGGTCTACAGAAGCAGGAAGTGAAAGCTAAGGCAGAGTTGTAAACTATCTGACTGAGAGATGAAGGCATGCCTCAGCACATACATAGAGCCCCTCTGCAAAGACTAGGAGATATTTTTGTTCCAGGTATTTAAGGAAATCTCTTTCCAAACATTAGTGGACAGCAAAGCTAACAAAACAGAGACTTCAGAGGCCACATATGAGAAAGGATACAAACTTTACAAAATTAATTCAGAAAAGTCACTAAACAATAACAAGGACAACAAACAGCAACAACAAATCCTGGGGAGAAAGGAAGAATTTAATTTCCAGATTTGGCATATTATAATATTTAAAATGTCCAAATTTCAACAAAAACTTATGAAACATGCAAAAAACCCACAAAAAATATGGCCCATAAACTGGAAAAAAAGCAACCAATTGAAACTGTCTCTGAAGAAGAGCGGAACTGGGTTTTCTAGAAAAAGACTTTAAATCAGTTATTTGAAACATGCTCAGAGAACTTAAGGAAACCATGGACAAAGAACTAAAGGAAACCATAAGAACAATGGCTCACCAAATAGAGAATGACAATAAAAAGATAGACATTATAAAAAAGAGCTAAATACAAATTCAGGAGTTGAAAACTACACTGAAATAAACTGAAACCTTTATTACAGGGGCTCAACAGCATATTTGAATAGGCATAAGGAGGAATCAGTTAACTTAAAATAAATTTGTTGAGATTATCCAATCTGAGGACAGGAAAAAAAATGAAGAAAAATGAGCAGAATTTAAGGGACCTGTAGAACACCATCAAGCATAAGAACTTATGCTTAATGGGAGTCCCAGAAAGAAAAGAGAGAGAGAAAGAGGCAGGAAGAATATTTGAAGAAATAATGGCCAAAAACTTTGCAAATTTGATGAAAAGCATTAATTTACAAATATGAGAAGCTCAAATAACTCCAAGTAGGACCTATGCAAGAATATCCACATCTAAACACATTATATTCTGTCAAAAGCCAAAGACAAAGAGAGAATTTAGAAATAAGGAAGGGAGAAAAGATGCATCACATACAAGGGATCCTCAGTAAGATTGAGAGTTGATTTCCTATCAGAAACCATGGAGGACAGAAGGCAGTGGGATGACATTTTTAAAATGCTGAAAGAAACAAAATCTGTCAACCAAGACTTCTATATCTGGCAAAACTATTCTCAAAAATGAAGAGAAAATAAAGATATTCCCAGTTGAAGAGAAACGGAGAGAGTTTGTTGCCGTCAGACCTACTATACAAGAAATGCTACAAAGATACCTTCTGGCTGAAAAGAAAGGACACGAGTTAGTAACTTGAATCCACATGAAGAAATAACACTGCTAAAAGTAACTACATAAATAATAAATAAAAAAGATGGTATTATTGCAGTTTTTGCATGTAATTCCTCTTTTTTCCCTATATGATGTAAAAGACAACTGCATAAAATAATAATTACTAGTCTTTGTTAATGGATACACAATGTATAAAGATATAATTTGTGACAATATCAACATAAAGAGGAGGCAGAGCTAATAGGAGCAAAGTTTTTCTATACTATTGAAATCAAGTTGGTATTAATCCAAACAAGATTATTATAAATTAAGATGCTAATTGTCTCCCCAGGACAACCACCAAGAAAATAACTCAAAAATATATAGTAAAAGAAACAAGAAGATAGTTAAAGTGGTATACTAGAAAATGTTTACTTAACATCAAAAGAAGGCAATAATGGAGGAATTGAAAAACAAAAAAGATATATAAAAAATAAATAGCAAAATGGCAGAAGTAGGTCCTTCTTTATGGATTTAGATTTTCGATTAAAAGGCAGAAATTGGAAAAATGGATAATAAAATATTATCTTACTATATGTTGTCCACAAAGGCCCCATTTTATATTTAAATAGGTTGAAAGACAAATGACAGTTATTTTATGCAGATAGTAACCAAAAGACAGCTGGAGGTGCTATATTATTGTCATACAAAAAAAGACTTTAAATCAAAAAAAAGTTACTAGAGACAAAGAAAGACATTGACAAAAGGTTCAGTACAAGAAGAAGATATATCAAGTCTAAACATATATGCACCTCACTAGAGAACGGGAAAATACATGAAGCCCAAACTGGCAGAACTGAAAAGACAAATAAACAATTCAACGATAATAGCTGGAGACTTTAATCCCCCTCTTTCAATAATGGGTAGAACTAGATATTAGATCAGCAAAGAAATAGAAGAGTTAAACAACACTATAAAGTGACTAGCCCAAACAGACATCTACGTACCCTCCACCCAATAACAGACATATTTTTCTCAAGTTATATGGAACATTCTGTAGGAACCACCATATGTTAAGCCACAAAACAAGTCTCAATACATTTAAAAATATTGAAATAATACAAAGGGTATTTTCCAACAACAATGGAGTGAAACTAGAAGTCAACCACAGAAGGACATTTGAAAAATTCACAAATAGGTGGAGGTTAAACAACACACTCTTAACTAACCAATGAGACAAAGAAGAAACTACAAAGGAAATGGATAGCACTTTGAGGTAAAAAAAACAAAACATGACATACCCAAACTTATGAGATGCAACAAAAGTAGTGCTCAGAGGGAAATTTATATCTGTCAATGCTTACATAAAAAGAAGAAGAAAGATTTCAAAGTAATAACCTAAACTTTCACCTTAAGAAACTAGAAAAAGAGGGCAAACTAAATCCAAAGCAAACAGAAGAAAGGAAATAATGAAGATTAAAGTGGAAATAAATGAAATAGAGAGCAGAAAAATAGCAGAGAAAATCAATAAAACCAAAATTGGTTCTTTGAAAAGATCAACAAAATTGACAAACCTTTATCTAGATCGACCAACAGAAAAAGAGAGATGACTCATTTTACTAGAATCAGAAGCGCAAGAGGGAATGTTACTACCAACCTTACAGAAATAGGATTATAATGGAATACTATCAACAATTATATACAAACAAATTAGATTACCTAAATGAGATGGACAAATTCCTAGAAACTCACAAACTACCAAAAATAACTCAATAAGAAATAGGAAATCTGAAAGGACCTAGAATAAGTAAAGAGATGGAATCAGCAGTCAAAAAACCCCCACAAAAACCCAACTTCTAACAAAGATCTCAAACTCTTTCAAAATTCTGTGAGGCCACCATTATCCAGATATCAAAGCGAGACAAAATATCACAAGAAAAGAAAACTACAGACCATTATCTTTTATGAATATAGATACAAAAATCCTCAACCAGATACTGGCGGTCTGAATCCAGCACCATAATAAAAAGAAAATATATCATGACCAAGTGGAATTTATCCAGGAATGCAAGGGTGATTCAATATTAAAAAAATCAATCAATGCAATGTGTCTTGTATTCAACACTGCACTTGGAAGATCTAGACTGGGAAATTACACAAGGAAAAGAAATAAAATGCATCCAGATTAGAAAGGAAGAATTAAAATTTTCTCTATTCTCAGATGACATGATCATATGCATACAAAACACTAAAGAACCCACAAAAAACAGGAGTTCTGATAAATTCAGCCAAGTTTCAATCTTTAAAGAAACAAAGAAAAAAAATACTATCAGTCTAGAAGTCCTGATCTGGTGAAAGTATCCTTCAAAAATTTCAGATTAACAGCTGAGAGAATGTGTTTTCATCAGACCTGCACTTTTATTAAAGGAAGTTCCTTAGGCTGAAGGAAAATGAAACCAGATAGAAGTTCAGGTCTGAATGAAGAAAAAAAGAACCAGAAATGATAATATGTGAGCAAAAATAAATGTTTTTTCTCTACTTTAAATATCTTTAAAAGACAATGGACTGTTCAAAGCAAAAATAATGATAAAATGTTATTTTTGGTGCGTTTATAAAGTATGTAGAAGTAAAATTCACATCAATAGCACAAAGGAAGGAAACAGTGTAAATGCAGGTATATTATTAGGAAGCTCTTACATCATATGGAAATTGGCATGATATTAATTCAAAATAAGTTCGGGATGTATATTTTAACCCCAAGAAAATTACTCTAAGATAAAATTAAAAGACAAAAGAGGATATACAATGGAATAATTAGAAATACTCAATCCATTAGAAGGCAGTAATGGAAAATAAAATGGAGCAAAAAACAGAGGGGACATATAGACAACAAGTAGTAAGACAGCATACACAAACTTTAATATATAAATAGATACATTAAAATGGACTAAACACTTTAATTAAAGGAAGAGATCAGAAATAAAAAAGCACAACCACTTGATGGTCTTTACAAGACATACACTTTAAGTATGCAAATTAGTTAAAAGTAAAAGATATGCAATGGAAATACTAATTATAAGCAAGTCGAGCAAATATATTGATCTCAGGCAAATAGATTTTAAGGATTATTAGAGAAAAGGGACATTTTATAACGATAAATGGTCAATTTATTAAGAAGACAGGACAACCCTAAATGAGTATAAACCAAATAACAGTATTCAAAATATATAAATTTCCAGAATTAAAGAGAGAAATAGACAAATCTATAAATATAAGGATTTTAAAAATCTTCTTTTAATTATTGATAGACTTTCTTTTTTGTTTGTTTGTTTACTTTTAAGTCATACCAGAGACAGGATGAAAAATTCAAGACTCTTAGTTAGAGAAGATAGTTATATTTAGCAAGTCAGAACACCTTAGAAATTCAACATTAGTTTTGTGCTTTTTTGAGTTTCTATAGTTTTATGCTGCAGAGATGGAAGTTAGGGTTTACTCCATATAGTTTACATTCCAAAAATGCCTGGTTATTGGAGAGGTGCTTATATTCATTCCCCAACACCTGCAGAGGCTCATAACACACTCCATTTGTATGGTTTTTTTTGTGAGGAAGACCAGCCCTGAGCTGACATCCATCGCCAATCCTCCTCTTTTTTTTGCTGAGGAAGACTGGCCCTGGGCTAACATCCGTGCCCATCTTCCTTTACTTTATATGGGACGCCGCCACGGCGTGGCTGACAGTCAGTGCGTCGGCGGGCGCCCGGGATTCGAACTCGCGAATCCCGAGCTGCCAAGCGCGGACTAAACCGCCGCGCCACCGGGTGGCCCCCTCCATTTGTATTTTTAAAGTTCCTGGTGAGTAAGCAGAAATGAGGACTATTCAAAAGCTGTATGACTTCCTACCTGCTGTTTTTAAGTGTAAGGAGAATCTTTAGTTAAACAAACTGTAATTCCTTTGGGAGAGAATATTTTATATATTTTTTGTAATGTTGAAGCTGTCTCCATGGAATTATCCTATTTTTAAAAATAAATACTGACATTTTGAATTAATCTTCAATATTCTATGAGAAGTTAATTATTGATAAAACATCCCTTATTCAAACAAGACCTAGAATCACTGAGGTTTTTGTTCTGGCAAGGGAATCTCTTGGTGGGGACAACCCACTGCCATTTCCGCACTGATTCCTGGGATCTATTTCTCTCCTTTTTAAAGCTTGTAGTTAAGTGTGGGTAAAACCACCTCCTCTTGATATTTTTAGGACAACTGAGTTAGCTTATAATTTTCAAAAAGATTTTAGTTAATCTAATAATAAACCAAAGAGAAGAAAAATCAGAGAATACAAGAAATAAATAGGCAATAAAATTCAGGTTTCGGAATCCTATTCTTGCTAGTTTGCCCCTACATCTTACCTAATGAGAAAAGGATTAATTTTCTGCAAATGCCTCACACATTTTTTCTAGCATCCTCACTGGGGGATCTACTCAATCCTTTGGTTGGCAAATTTGTGACAGTCAGTGACATAGAAAAACCGGAAAACCCTGCTGTAAATAAGGGCTCCACAATTTTTTTTCTACATTTTTTAATTGAGACATAATTGTCAAAGAACACTGTGTAAGTTTAAGGTGTACAACATGTTGATCTGATACATTTGCATATTGCAATATGATTCCCACCATAGTGTTAGCTAATACCTCTATCATATCACATAATTATTTCTTTTTTGTGGTAAGGACATTTAAGATCTAGTCTTTTAGCAACTTTGAAGTACATAATACAGTAATGGCTCTGCCATGTTATCATGGAAGTAAAAATAGAAGTCAAAACTATAAGAATTTTAAAGAAAATGTGTGACCATAATACTTTTGCAAACCAGGGTAGGCAAAGATTTACTAGACAGGACACAGTTCCTTCCTTTGTAAAATATAGACATGGGAGACATTTGCATTTATCTCCCGTTTTGCACAAAAAGATGCATTCTGATACAAAGAAGCACCATTTTCATTTGGAAATTCAGCTCCTTTCCACTCTTCACTCATATCATCTGGGTGGAGCCCTGCTAGTGAGGGCTCGGGGTGGACATGTGAAACAGATCTAAGCCAGTCAGAGTGCTCCATTGCTCTGTCTACATTGGTTTGTTCAGGAATGGGCAGGTGACCTAAGCCATGCCAATCAGAGTAAATCTTTATACAGAATTCCCAGAACAAGAGGTACTGTATAGAGATTCTACTTTTTTTTTTAAGTCGAGTTTGACGGGGTTTGCCAGTCCCATAAACTCTGGCAGTCATTTTGCAGCCATGAGGAAAGAGTCCTTTGGAATAAATAAAATTAGATATGGATGATGTTTTTTCCTTGTTTCCAGCAGGGCCCGGTGTCAGACATACCGTTGGACTACATAGTTATTGGAACCAATGTATTCCATTTTTAACATGAGGCTAGTTCACATTGGGTTTTCTACCAACTGAAAGAATTTGCACTGATACAGGGAATACTATCTATGACCCAAAATTAGTAAGATGTATTGCTGTAAGAATATCTAGAAAATATTTTGTGATAGGGCTACATAGTAAAATGGAAGAAAGGTCGAGTTTAAATGCTCCATCACTTATTGTCTGTGTTAACTTTTAAATTTTATTTATCAAGACTTTATTCTCTGTTAGACACTGTGAAGGTAATTTTAGACATTTCATCAAATTTATTACTTCTAACTATCCAATGAAGTAGTTACTATTAACCCATTTTACAAATAAGGGACCTAGTGTTCAGAGAGGTTATGCAACATTCTTCAGGTAACATAACTGGTAAACAGCAGAGCCAGGATTTGAACTCATATGTGTCTCACTCCAAGTATGTGCTATTTATTATCGTTTAACTTTGAGTAGTTTTTTTTGTAAATTGTGAACAATAATAATATTTCCCAGTGGTAATATGCTATATCCTTATTGTAGGGCTAAATCATATGACTACTTTATCAAGTGCAAACCACTATGTCATGTCTGCATTTATTATAGCACGTTCCAATGCAGTGATTAGCAAGATTGTTTTTATCCTATATGTATAGTTTGTTCGTATTTGAGTTACAGGAAGATATCTATGAAAGTTATTGTTAATATAAATTTATAAACTTCGACACATGTTACACTCATCTTTTATTTTTGATCCTCTGACCTGATGATCATCACCCTATTCACTTGAAGTAAAGAGCCCAAAAGCTTAACTAGCTCAAAAAAATACGTTAGCTCTCATGGCCCCCAGTTCTCAACCAAGGCCTCAGGAATGAGGCAGGGTGGGAAGAGAATGGAAATTAGTACTTGGAGATGAAAATATTGGGGATTCCAGAGAAAGAGGTGAAGTAAAAGATGGAGAACTGAAAAAGAGTTCTGTAATAGAAAGGGCGGGCCAGCTGTTGTTCTCAACCCTGGCTACATGATAGAATTACCAATGGATCTTTCAAAAAATACCCATACCTGGGTCTCACCCTGGATCGATGACATCAGATTTCATGGCTGGGGCAACTGGTATTTTTCTTTAAAGTCTCACAGGTGATTCCAATGTGCAGGCAGGATTGAAGGACATTGGGATAAAGGAGAAAAAAGTGGCAATTTTCTTTCAGTTTATGTAATTGTAGTCATTTTTTATGTTTCATTATTAATTCACCAACTCAATAATTTGTTAATTTATTCATTCATCCATCCTTTCATTTATTCAGTTATTCAATTATTCATCTTACACTCATTCACTCAGCCACCCATTTATTTGTTTGTTTATTTGTCCGCTGATTTAGAGTCAGTCAATCACTAGCCAATCCACAAATATTTAGGGAGTGCCTAAGCTCTGTGCTTCTGGAGATATAAAAGTGAACATGACTGAGTAAGTCATTGCCTTCCAAAGCCACCAGTTGGTGATGGCAGTGTTTCTCGTAGTGTGTGCTGAGAAATATTACTTCTCTGTCTTATTAAAAGGAATTATGGGAAACACTGGCTTACCGGGCTAATTCTGAAGTTATGAAAACTTTTCCTGTAAATGTCATTTGCATGGAATGGTAATATCTCTGCATCTCTGACACATTTAAAGATACTGGAAATTCTAATTTTAAATTTGCTGAAGTGAGATGATGACTGAGGAAAATAAATAAATAATGTGTAATTACCATTTCCCTCCTACCTTACATCAAATAAAGTTTGGTTTAATGTCTTCAGCTGAAAGAAGCAGAAAATGACTATAATTAACTTTGATTCAGTCCTTAGTCCTCTTTCTATTTCCAGATATTTCTAATTCCATTAACAGGCACATTTATATATTTTTTAATCTATTCAGTTAAAACTTCTCCAACCTCCCACCTTATCAAATTGAGCCAAATATGGGGTTGATATGTTTTGTTTTAATTGCTGTTTATTTATTTGTACTGATTCACTCAGCCTTAATATAGCTCAGTTTACAGTCTATGGCTGCTGTTTGTTTTTGAGTGAGAACAGGATGTAAGTACTACACGTTCTTGGACATCAATACCAATTTGATCTTTCTCATTTGCTGAATCCCAAGAATGTTAAAGAAGTTTTATTCCTAGGATACAGTATACATTTTAAAGTGGTATTTGTGTTTAACATAAAAAGAAGGATTTGTTAGACTTCATTACAAATCAACAATGTTCAAACTATACGTATTTTATATGTTCTTGAATTTTTACAACTCCCAGGTTTCACATGCAATTTCTTTGAACAGGGCTTCCCATGGAAGTGCTAGAAATGTCCATCAGAGGTGCTGTGGTGGTGACAGCCTAAGCTCTTTAGAATTCTTTTGGCTTACCTCAGCTTCATTAAATCATTAATTTTTTTTAGTATAAGTATTTGTTAAATTATTTTTAGTGTAAGTATAACATAAACACATGTTCACTTTTTTCAAATGACACAAAGGGTATAAAAAAGTGAAAATATATCACCTCTGTTTTCTCACTACCTATCTTACTCCATTCTTAAGTACCTCTTCCAGAAATTTTATACGTAGATAACATTGTAGCCTAGGTTCCCAAAAAAGGGAGAAAGGAAGAAAGGGAGAATTTATTTAACAACTTTTACCTCCAATTGATGAAAAGTTTGCTCAACAAACTGTCACTTCCCCAAGCTTCCAGGTTGAGCTTGCCGGGTGCTGGTCAGGGTCTCACGGGGAAGCCTCAGGGCAGGATGTGAGAGATGCTTGGTGTGGATATGAGGTAAAACACTGTCAAATTAAGCCTGATTCTCCTTTTTGAAAACTTTGCTTTTCCCCCTGAGCAGCCATCACTGGAAAAAGAGACACCTGATGCTGAGAGAGTCTGAACTGGTACATAAGAGATGCTTAATGTACTTTGTGTGTAGTAGTGCGTGTGAGTGTGAGCTTAATTTTATGGACTGAAAAATTATCAGTCTTTTAATTTATGGCTTATGGCATTATATTTCATAACTGTTGGCAGATTAGATATTTTTCACTTCACAAAAATTCCCAACTATCATCCCTGTTGGTTGCCAGAAAAAATTATAGCCCAGCTTAAGAAAGTTGCTCATGGACAAATACTATCAAAGGCAAAATTATAAAAATCATTCAAACATTTGAACAGCAAAAATTATATTTATTGTGGCATGTGGATGTATTTTTTATGAATATAAATATTCCTTCCCATTTATGGCTAGATTAAGTAGATATAGATTTTTCCACATAATTAGTTAATGTTAAATTATCTAGTTTAAATCTGTCAAAGAACAGGTGCAATTTATTACAATTATAACACAAACTATACAGTATGTTTATTCCTGAGAAGAGATTTATAATTGTTAGAAATCAAAACATATCTTAAATGTATAGTATGTTACATAATACTTTCATGTGATCTTTTTTTATTGAAATATAGTTAACATACAATATTGTATTAATTTCAGGTGTACTACATAGTGATTCAACATTTATTTGCTTAAATGATTACCCTGATAAGACTAATAACCATCTGTCATCATACAAAGTTATTGCAATATTGTTGATTATATTCCATATACTGTACATAACATCGCCATGGCTTATTTATTTTATGACTGGAAGTTTTTACTTCTTAATCCCTTTCACTTATTTTGCCCTTCCCCCCATCCCCACTCCTCTGGTAACCACCAATTTGTTCTCTGTATCTATGAGTCTGTTTCTGTTTTGTTTTGTTTGTTCATTTTTTTTTTTTTTAGATTCCACATATAACTGAAATCATTCAGTATTCTTCCTTCTCTGTCTGGCTTATTTCACTTAGTATAACACCCTCTAGATCCATCCATGTTGTCACAAATAGGAAGATTTCATTATTTTTTATGGCTGAGTAATATTCCATTTTTATATATACATATATCACATCTCATTTATCCATTCATCTACCAATGGACACTTAGGTTCCTTCCATATCTTGGCTATTGTAAATAATGCTGCAATAAACGTAGGGATGCATATATCTTTTCAAGATTGTGTTATTATTTTCTTCAGATAAATATCCAAAAGCGGTGTTGCTGGATCATATGGTAGTTCTATTTTTAATTTTTTGAGGAACTTCCATACTGTTTTCCATAAGCTGCACCAATTTACATCTCCAGCAAAAGTGCACAAGGGTTCCCTTTTCTCCACATACTCACCAACACTTATTTGTTGTCTTTTAGATAACAGCCTTTCTGACAGCTGTGAGGTGATATCTCCTTGTGGTTTTGATTTGCATTTCCCTGACGAGTAGTGATGCTGAGCCTCTTTACATGTGACTGTTGGCCATCTGTATGTCTTCTTCGGAAAAATGTCTATTCAGGTCCTCTGTCCATTTTTTAATTGGACTATTTGTTTTTTTGATGCTGAGTTGTATGAGTTCTTTATCTATTTTTTATATTAACCCCTTTTTGGATATATCATTTGTAAATATCTTCTTCCATTAAGTAGGTTGCCTTTTTGTTTTGTTTATGGTTTCCTTCACTGTGCAAAAGCTTTTTAGTTTGATGTATTCCTATTTGTTTACTTTTGCTTTTGTTACCCTTGCCTGAGGAGACATATCCAAAGAAATATTGCCAAGACCAATGTCAAAGAGTTTACTACTTATGTTTTTTTCTAGAAGTTTTATGGTTTTCAGGTCTTACATTTAAGTCTTTAATCCATTTTGAGTTTATTTTTGTATATGGTGTAAGAAAGTGGTAGCTTCATTCTTTGGCGTGTATCTGTCCAGTTTTCCTCACATCATTAATTGAAAAGACTGTCTTTTCCTCATTGTATAGTCTTGGCTCCTTTGTCATAGATTAATTGACTACATAGGCATGGGTTTATTTCTAGGCTCTCTATTCTGTTCCATTGATCTATGTGTCTGTTTTTGTGCCAGTACCATACTATTTTGATTACCATGGCTTTTTTGAAATTGCAGAGCACGATACCTCCAGCTTTGTTCTTCTTTCTCGAGATTGCTTTGGCTTTTTGGGGTCTTTTGTGGTTCCACACACATTTTAGGATTATTTGTTCTGGTTCTGTGAAAAATGCCATTGGTGTTTTAACAGGGACTGCATTAAATCTGTAGATTGCCTTGAGTAGTATGGACATTTTAACAATATTAATTCTTCCAATCCACGAGCATGGTATATCTTTCCATTTATTTGTGTCATCTTCGATTTCTTTCATCAGTGTCTTATAGTTTTCAGTGTACAGATCTTTCCTCTCCTTGGTTAAATTTATTCCTAGATATTTCATTCTTTTTGATGTAATTGTAAATGGGATTTTCTTAATTTCTCTTTTTGATAGTTTCTTGTTACTGTATAGAAATATGTTTGATTTCTATATATTTATTTCTTATTCTGCAAATTGACTGAATTTATTTATCAGTTCTAATAGTTTTTTTGGTAGAGTCTTTAGGCTTTTCTATATATAGTATCATGTCATCTGCAAATAGTGACAGTTTTACTTCTTCCTTTCTAATCTGGTTGCCTTTTATTTCTTTTTCTCATCTGATTGCTGTGGCTAGGACTTCCAGTGCTATGTTGAATACAAGTGGGGATTGTGGGCATCCTTGTCTTGTTCCTGATCTTAGAGGAAATGCTTTCAGCTTTTCACCTTGAGTATATGTTAACTGTGAGTTTGTCATATATAGCTTTTATTATTATCTAGAGCTATGTTCTCTCTGTACATACTTTGTTGAGAGTTTTTGTCGTAAATGGCTGTTTAATTTTGTCAAATGCTTTTTCTACATCTATTGAGATGATTATATAACTTTTACTCTTCATTTTGTTAATGTGGAGTATCAGGTGATTGATTTGTGGATATTAAACCTTCCTCGCATCCCTAGCATAAATCCCACTTGAACATGGTGTATGGTTCCTTTGATGTGTTGTTGAATTTGGTTTGCTAATAATTTCTTGAGCATTTTTGCATCTATGTTTATCAGGGATATTGGCCTGTAATTTTCTTTTTCTGTGATGTCTTTGTCTGGTTTTGATACCAGAGTGATGCTGGCCTCATAGAATGAGTTTGCGTGCGATCCTTCCTCTTCAATTTTTTGGAGTAGTTTGAGAAGGATAGGTATTAACTCTTTTTTAAATGTTTGGTAGAATTCACCCATGAGGCTGTCTGGTCCTGGACTTTTGTTTGTTGTGAGTTTTTTGATTACTGATTGAATTTCATTACTAGTAATTGGTCTATTCAGATTTTCTATTTCTTCCTGATTCAGTCTTAGAAGATTATATGATTCTGGGAATTTATCCATTTCTTCTAGGTTGTCCAATTTGTTGGTGTATGATTGTGCATAATCTCTTATAATCTTTTGTATTTCTTTTCTGTGTTGTTGGTTGTAACTTCTCCTCTTTCATTTCTGATTTTTTTTTTTTTGAGTCCCCTGTCTTTTTTTCTTGATGAGTCTGGCTAATGGTTTATCAGTTTTGTTTATTTTTTCGATGAACCAGCTCTTAATTTCATTGATCTTTTCTATTTTTTTTTTTTAGTCTCTATTTCATTTATTTCTACTCTGATCTTTATCATTTCCTTTTTTTCTATTAACTTTGGGCTTTGTTTTTTCTTCTTCTAGTTCCTTCAGGTGTAAAGTTAGATTTTTTTTTTGAGATTTTCCTTGTTTCTTGAGATAGGCCTGTATTGCTATAAACTTCCCTCTTAGACCTGATTTTGCTATGTCCCATAGAATTTGGACTGTTGTGTGTTCATTTTCATTTGTCTCAAGGTATTTTTTGATTTCTTCATGATCCATTGGTTGTTCAGCAGCACATGGTTTAGGCTCTGTGTGTTTGTGTTTTTTCCCGTTTCCTCTTGTAATTGGTTTCTAGTTTCTTACTGTTGTGATCTGAAAGGATGATTGATATGATTTCAATCTTCTTAAATTTATTGAGAGTTGTTTTGTGGCCTAAATGTGGATATATTTTAGTGAGTTTGTTCTACTTTGTGTGCTGCCTTTGGAAGTAAGAACCCGAGGTTCAGTGAGGATTTTAAAAAGGCTGTGTTCTTACAAAACCATTTCTGAACCCTAGGATCAATATATATTTTCTCTGAGTCTTATTTTTGTTTGAAAATTCTCATTTTAGAGAACTCAGATGTAATCTTAAAGAAAAGAGCTAATGGCTAGAAGTTAGGGGTATGGCTAACAAGCATGCATGCACATGTACATACATACACGAAATGCTTGGAACATATCTTAGGAAAAATGGCAGAAACTTAGAAGATCTGACACACTCAAAACATTAATGAAAGAAGAGATGAGAAAAATAGACCTTGATCACCCAAAGTAAACCTATATGACTTATGGAGATAATAAAATTCATTGGATTGAACTGAAAGATTCAATGGGAAACATGGGGGTGTCTGTAGTCTCAATTTAGAAAAGCCACGATAATTGTTGGTGTCAGTCATTGTGTCAAAGATAAGAAGAACACTGTTCATCTAATGAGAATTTGTTTATGTGACTGGGAGTAGAAGCTGTGCTCCCAATGAGGGTTTATATATAGTACATCAGGATTCACTATGCTTGAACTGGTAAAGATATTCAACAGAAACTTTCCTGATTTATCTCTGAAATTGATGAGAGCTAATTAAAGTTAAGGACTTTTACTTATTGATTGATTCCACTTTTAGACAAAATTATGGATAATGTTTTTGCAAGCCAGTGATATCTGAACTGAAATGGGAATCTTAGAAACAAGCCAAAACTTTAGGTGTTTTTCAGAGTTTATTTGCCTTCAAAATATGAATCCTTTTTTTATGTTCTAGCACTTTGGATTACAGATGAAATAACTTGACATGTAATAAAAATGAATAGTCTATCTGAAATATTTTGATTACATATTTTTCTGAAGACTTCTTTTTCCTTTTTCTTTAAATACAGTGTTCATTTCTCACTGCCTCCCACGCTTGAGGACTATTCTCTGAGTGATTAAGCTTGCTCTGTGCATGGCAAGTATATGAAATATGTGGCTAGGAATAAGAATTTGTAATTAACACAAGATAGGTTTGTGTGAGATATCATAATTTGCAATCAGCCTGAGAAATAGAATTTCTTTAGATTTACAGTTCACTTACAATCAGTGGGAATGTTAAGAAGTAGCAACTCCACCACCCCCACCAACGCTCACTGTGGTCACGCTTTTCAACCATCTCCTTTACTAAACTTTTTAAAACTGCTCTGAGAAAAGTAAGTTCCTTTTTCTTTTGCTAATGATCATAATAAATAATATATGTTCCAAAGCAAAATAATCAGAAACAGAGGAAAAGCAAGGAAAAACTACATACAATCCATAACACTCTCAACCTGTTAAATTCAGGATGTTTAAGAATTGACAACAATTCTCATCCTACTGCCTTATTTTTTAGCAAGTCCAGTGAATATTAGCATCGTTTATCAGATTTAGGGATGGCAATACCTTTAAAAATATTTATTTGAGGGGCCAGCTCGGTGGTGAAGCAGGTAAGTTCACACATTTTGCTTCAGTGGCCTGGGGTTCACCGGTTTGGATCCTGGGCGTGGACCTACTCACCACTCATCAAGCCATGCTGAGGCAGTGTCCTAGACAGAAGAGCTACAGCTCTACAACTATGATACACAACTATGTACCGGGGCTTTGGGGAGAAAAAAGAAAGAAGAGGAAGATTGGCAACAGATGTTAGCGCAGGGCCAATCTTCCTCAAAAAAAAAAAAAGATTTAAAAAAATATTCATTTGACACTGACCATATTTAAGACATATTGAGATAGCAATTGATTAAGGCAATCAAATTATTTACTATCCTTAATTTAAAAAAATAAAAATTCTCAGTGCCGGAAAGAGTGCTACTGGAATGTAAACTGATCCAGCCTATTTGGAAAGCAATTTGTTACTATTAATCAGAAGCCTCAAAAATTGCCCATGCCCTTTGAGTCAGTAATTGTACTTTTGGGATTCTAACCTAAAGAAAAATTACAATAGTCTAAATAATGCAAAATATAGACAAACATTTATGTATAATGATATTCGTAATAGCTGACCAGTATAAAGTACTTATTATACAGTAGGAACTGTACTTATTACTTATAAAGTACTATTATAGAGTAGGAACTGTTATATATGTTTTAAATATATTATCCCATGTAATCATTCTCGAAATAATTCTGTATATTTACTATTATTGCCTTTATTTTATTGGTAAGAAAATGGTCTAAGTGAGGTTAATTAACTAATTATTACATAAATAATGAGTGACGAAACTGGAATTAAAACCTAGCTGTGTGGAAACTCAACGTCCATAGTTTTCGTCTCATTTTGAAAATTTTAAGTCTATGGAAAAGTTGAGAGCTGAGTACAATGAACCATTACCTAGTCAATCAAATTTACCCATTGTTACATGTTTGCTACATTTGTTCTCTCTTTCTATATATAAATATATATATATATATAGTCCAACATATTTCAGCATGTATCACAAAGAATAAGAACATTATTCTGCTTAAGTCCATGCCATTATTGCAGTCAGGACATTTAACATTAATTTAAAAATATCATCTAACATGCCTTCTATTTTATCTAATAAAAATAGATTATATACATACTTAAATGCAGTAAAAATAATTAACATACCTTTTATTTTTATCTAACTGTTAAATTAAGGTTAAAAAAAAATTTTCTTTTAGTGAGGAAGATGAACCCTGAACTAACATCCGTTGCCAATCCTCCTCTTTTTGCTGAGGAAGACTGGCCCTGGGCTAACATCCAAGCCCATCTTCCTCTACTTTATATGCGGGATGCCTGCCACAGCATGGGTTGATAAGCTGTGCATAAGTCCACGCCCAGGATCCAAACCTGCAAACCCCGGGTCACCAAAGCGGAGTGTGCGAACTTAACCACTACGCTACTGGGCCAGCCCCCCCAAATTTTAATTTTTAATGGTAAGATTCATACTTTCAATTTCTCTGCTCTACTGACTTCTTTGAAGAAGCATTGTGCTTTTTACAATAGCAAAAAAGGGGGGATGATTATCTAATAAAATAAAAAGTTTAAAGAAATTATAGTATAGTCATGTGATGAAATATTATGTCTCAGAAAAAAAGGAATTTCTGAAGGAATTTAATGACATGGGACAATTCTTATGATATTATGTTAAATTTAAAAGTTGGTTATAGAATTACAGTTGAACTCACTTATACGTTTGTTCTTTCAACAGTCTTGCATTTGATGTTTATAGATGCAGGGCACTTCGTGCTAGCTAAATAGAGGAATTAGACATGATCTCTCTCATTTGGAATTCTTAGTAGAGAGGAGTGCGCAAGCCTTTAAATAGATGCCTAGAGTAAGATAGGGTAAAAGTGAGGGAAATTTGGATTTCCTGGGAGAGGAAGTAGGTCTAGTCAGGGTGAAGGGGACAGAGAAGGCTCCCCGGAGGAAGTGTGATGTCCATTATTTAAAAAGTATAGAAATGATATGCATGAATTAGCTAAATATCCAATGTTTTAGAGACTATTTTTAGGTGGTGGGATTATGGATTCTTTTTATTCTCTATGTATTACTTGTTTTCCAAATTTTTAACAATAAATATATACATTCCTTTATAAACAGAAAAAATAAGTTGTGAATATTTATTTAAAATTAATTTTTAGGATTTACCCAATGCCCATGGTAAGTTGATTAGTTGCAGAACACTGAGATAAAACTTTCCTTGATCTTAAAAAATAATAGGTACCTTTAATAATGAAATAATAGGTATTAAATTTTATCACCTTCTCTCATTGTTTAATAATATTTTAGTTAAGGATGTTGTGTTGACAGCATTTCCCTCATTACATGTCCATTTTTATTCAGCTTGGTAGACAAATGGTAATATAGAAAAACATTAGCCCACAAAACAATGAGACTTATTTAGATGCCTTCTAATTATGCATGGCCTTCTTTCCTCTAACCATAGTGATAGTACATGTAGCAGCAGCTGACTAAGTAGTCTAACAAGACCTAAAGTCTTTCATCACTTATATTCAACAAATATTGTGATGGCAAACGTTTTGCATTTTGTAAGGAAACTTTCGTGGGGTTATGAAATAATCGATTATATAGCATGTAGATTTTTCATTTGCCTTCAATATTGATTCTTTTTTTATTTAGGCTTTCTCTCTTTCTTTAGTCTTTTCCTTGGCATATATGTAATGTCAATTTGCATAGCTGTTAAAATACGTAGTACAAATAACTCATGATTAAAATATTCATAGTCTTCAATATGGAATGGCAGTGTGCAAGTTTAGGTAATGGAGTAACCTGGGATGTTTTTGAAGTCAAAAATGCCCAAGGCAAATTAGGACCTTGAGCAAAAGCCAGGGTCAACATGAAGATAAGATATCTATACTGCTGTCAACTTAGAAGCAAATAGATCAGCTAATGGAGGGAAGAGGAGGCAGAAAATTGGAAACTTTAATTGATCTCCTCTCTAGTTGCTTCTTTACTACCTGCAGTGAGTCTGACTCTGTCCCCCATATTATTGTAATGTGTTTATTTGATAAAGTCAAATGGCTCCTTTAAAGATAATTTAATTCCTTTTAATTAAGGAAACCTATTTTAATAGCTAGCACTTTGATACATGTGGTGCTCACAGCTCCCAACATATTGAACACCACTGCTCGTTAGGAACTCTTTAAAAAGTCATTTACTGCAGACAGTATCTTCTGCTGAGCAAATGCAAACCTATAATTCAGACTCAACATAATTGTAATATTATTCACAAACTCAAAGACAAATGTAAAAAGCATCCAAAAATGTAAAGCTTATGTGTGTAACATCACTGGGCATATAGACCAGAATATATCTTTTAAATGGGCAATAGACAGCACTCACCATTTTAATTTTTCTTGATTTTATTAGGAATGTACACACTGGCAAGAACCTAGCATTATCTAGAAGCTAATAAGTCAATGTTTCACTGCTCCTGCCCCTGCAAATGGCTTTAGATTTAAACATTTATTTTATTGATGAAAACAGAAGTCTAAACTCCAGAAGTCTAAATTAAATTTAATGACATATTCTCTTTGCTGAGCCTTTGTCTCACCCAGACGGGTTAAAGTGCAAGGGGAATGATTTGATCTCATTACCTTGCCGCTGCTGGCAGCTGGTGGTTATCACAGATGGTGAGGGTTTTCATCACAGGGCTGTGCAACCAGAGACCCTGAACAAAAGGGGCCCACCTAGCCTCCAGGTGGTCATTTCTGGTAATTAATGCCTTGGGGAAAGTTCAGCTCTGTAACAGTATAATAGCCTGGTAAGCCTGCCAAGGCAGTGGCCCTTTACAAAACAATTCTTTTTTCACCTTTTCCTGTCAGTCATATAGCACAGCACACAAGAGATTTGTTTTCTAACAGAAGAGCCAATTAGAAGGCGACTATTCAGTGTAGTTTCTCCTACTGGTCTTGCTGATAAAACCCCGGTATTCTTTTTTTTTTTAAATTTTTACTGACATCTTAATAGTTTATAACATTGTGAAGTTTTAGTTGTGCATTATTGTTTGTCAGTCACCATATGAATGCATCCCTTCACTCTTGTGCCCACTCCCCATCCCCCTTGCCCCTGGTAACCACCAAACAGTTCTCTCTGTCCGTGTATTAGTTTACATTCCAAGTATGAGTGAAGTCATACAGTGTTTGTCCTTCTCTCTCTGGCTTATTTTACCTAACATAATACCCTTTAGGTCCATCCATGTTGTTGCAAATGGGACAATTTTGTCTTTTTTATGGCTGAGTAGTATTCCATTGTGTGTATATGTATATATATATATATATATATATATATATATATATATATATATATATATATACCACATCTTCATTATCCAGTCATCATTTGAGGGACACTTGGGTTGCTTCCACTTCTTGGCTATAGTGAATAATACTGCAATGAACATAGGGGTGCATACGCCTCTTTGGATGATTGATTTCAGGTCCCTTGGGTAGATGCCCAATAGTGGCATTTCTATTTTTAATATTTTGGGGGATCTCCCTGCTGTTTTCCACAAAGGTTGCACCAGTTTGCATTCCCACCAGCAGTGAATTAGGGTTTCTGTTTCTCTGCAACCTCTCCAACATTTGTTGTTTTATTGTCTTGGTGATTATAGCCAATCTAATGGGTGTAAGGTGATATCTTAGTGTAGTTTTGATTTGCATTTCCCTAATGATTAGTGATGTTGAACATCATTTCACATGCCTGCTGGCCATCTGTGTATCTTCCTTGGAAAAATGTCTGTTCATATCCTCTGCCCATTTTTTGATCAGGTTGTTTGTTTTTTTGTTGTTCAGTTGTGTGAGTTCCTTGTTTATTATGGAGATTAATCCCTTGTCGGATATATGATTTGCGCATATTTTCTCCCAGCTGTTGGGTTGTCTATTAATTTTGATCCTGGTTTCATTTGCCTTGTAGAAGCTCTGTAGTCTGATGAAGTCCCACTTGTTTGTTTTTTCTTTTGTTTCCCTTGTCTGAGTAGACATGGAATCTGGAAGGATCCCTTTATGACAAACGTCAATTAGTGTACTGCCTATATTTTCTTCTAGGAGTTTTATAGTTTCAGGTCTCAATTTCAGGTCTTTAATCCATTTTGAATTAATTTTTGTGTATGGCAATATAAAATGGTCTACTTTCATTCTTTTGCATGTGGCTGTCCAGTTTTCCCAGCAACATTTATTGAAGAGACTTTCCTTTCTCCACTGTATGTTCTTAGCTCCTTTGTCAAAGATTAGCTGTCCATAGACGTGTGGTTTTATTTCTGGGCTTTCAATTCTGTTCCATTGATCTGTGTGTCTGTTTTTGTACCAGTACCATCCTGTTTTGATTACTATAGCTTTGTGGTATATTTTGAAGTCAGGGATTGTGATGCCTCCAGCTTTGTTCTTTTTTCTCAGGATTTCTTTAGTGATTTGGGGTCTTTTGTTACCCCATATGAATTTCAGTATTTTTTGTTCTATTTCCATAAAGAATGTCATTGGGGTTCTAATTGGGATTGCATTGAATCTGTAGATTGCTTTAGGTCGTATGGACATTTTAACTATGTTTCTTCTTCCAAGCCATGTGCATGGGATATTTTTCCATTTCTTTATGTCATCATTGATTTCTTTCAATAGTGTCTTATACTTTTCATTGTATAGGTCTTTCACCTCCTTGGTTAAATTTATTCCCAGATATTTATTCTTTTTGGCTTTGGTATCAGGGTGGTGTTGGTCTCCTAGAATGTGTTAGGGAGTATTCCATATTCCTCTATTTTTTGGACAAGTTTGAGAAGGATAGGTATTAAATCTTCTTTGAATGTTTGGCAAAATTCTCTGGGGAAGCCATCTGGTCCTGGACTTTTATTTTTTAAGAGGTTTTTGGTTACTGTTTCAATCTCTTTACTTGTGATTGGTCATTCAGATTCTCTATTTCTTCTTGATTCAGTTTTGGGAGGTTGTATGCATCTAAGAATTTATCCATTTCCTCTAGGTTGTTCAATTTGTTGACATATAGTTTTTCATGGTATTCTCTTACAATCCTTTGTATTTCTGTGGTATCTGTTGTACTTTCTCCTCTTTTGTTTCAAATTTTATTTATTTGAGCCTCCTCTCTTTTTTTCTTATTGAGTCTGGCTAAGGGTTTGTCAATTTTGTTTATTTCTCAAAGAACCAGCTCCTTTCATTGATCCTTTTGACCATTTTTTAGTTTCTATTTCATTTATTTCTGCTCTGATTTTTATTATTTCCCTCCTTCTGCTGATTCAGGGCTTTGTTCTTCTTTTTCTAATTCTGTTAAGTGTAGTTTAAGGTTGCTTATTTGGGATTTTTCTTGTTTGTTAAGGTGGGCCTGTTTTGCTATGAGTTTCCCTCTCAGGACCACTTTTGCTGCATCCCATATGAGTTGATATGGTATATTTTCATTTTCATTTGTCTCCAGATATTTTTTTGGATTTCATCATTGATCCATTGGTTGTTCAGTAGCATGTTGTTTAGTCTCCACATCTCTCGCAACCCAGGTATTCTTTATCTACAGCGTTCAATTTTATTCATTGCTTACCATTGTCTGGATTTCCCTGGGAATGGCTTGTCCACTGTACATGCCTAATTTGTGTGATATACAAAATCTAGTGGGGCTAATCACCGATATGCTGTGAAAAGGAGTATTTGCTTGGTACTTAACAGACTTTAACAGTTTCTCTAGTTGCAAAAAGCTAATTGTATCAGGGACACTTTTTCCAAATAAGAAAACTGTAATAACTGTTATTTCTGAATCCCAACTTGGAATTATATAGTAGCTGCTGAAAAGTCCTATGAGATATGAGTAAGGAGGATGATTAGGCATTTGTGAAGGGCCGTAAGCTAGACCTTTCAGAATGAACCATCTTATGGCAATGACTACCATTTATTGGTGACTTATTATGTGTCAGACTCCTAGCAAATATTATATAATCTTTATGACAAACCCATGAAATAGGAATTATTATCCATAATTTTGCAGAGAAGGAAATGGATCCTTAAAGAGGTTAAATAATTTGCACAAGTTTATAAAACCAAGTATGAATAGGGACTAGAACTCAGGTTATCTCACCATTTGTTTCTTCCTCTACACCAGTGGTCCTCAAATTTCAATGTTCATGAGAATCACATGGAGGGCTCGTTAAGACACAGATTGTTGAACTTCACTCTAGAGCTTGTGATTCTGTAGGTCTGAGCTGGGGCCAAGAAATTGTGTTCCTAACTTGTCATACGTGGGTGATGCTGATGTTGCTCACCTGGGGACCACACTTTGAGATCCAGTGTTCTATACCATGCTGCCTCTCCTAAGAAGTAAATTAAAAAAGGAAATGGACTAATGTCAAAGTTTGGATAACATTAAACTATAAGAAAGCTTTAGTTATGATTAATATCAATCAAGAACTTAAGGTGACTATTTTATTTTTAACACTGTTAATAATGAAAAGTTTTTGCTTAGAGAATAACAGTTCAAGTATACGAGCACTAATCTATGTTATACATGTATCAAGTGTCCAACTAGAAGCTGATGTGGGAGGCACAATGATCAATTAGAAATGATACTTGTCTTCCAAGAGCTTAAAAATCTCAAAGAGATTTTTAAATATATATTTACAAATTTTTAGGCAGAACACAGAAATATAACAGAGGCAAAAACCATATTTCTGAAAACACCAAGCTGGGAGATATTAATTCCAACAGGATATTAATTTCACTTGGGGGAAAATGATTTCTGAATACTATGTTTATTCTTTTTCATTTCAGATGTGTTTTATGGCATACTCCTGTTATATTTTCCTTGCTTTCATCACACTGTGGGTAAATAAAAATCTTTTTTGTGAGTTTCATGCAGAAGATTGTCATGATTCAATAGGTAATTCCATCTTCTGACTATTGCAGTCTAGCACTAGTGACAATAAGTCTAAAATGGAGTCATGAGCTTCCTCCTCATGTGGGTTAAGCCACTGAGTTTGCCTGTAGAGTGTTCTAAAGAGCCCCTGGCCAAGAGGCAGGGAGGGCCCAGAACTCTACAAACTGGAAAGTTGCTGTGATTCTGCCACTGGACCACACCTCACCTGAGGGTCTGGGCCATTCTGAATGCCTCTGAGTGGCTGAATGTGTTCTTTGGAAGGGCAAAGGAGTTTTGTTCTAGATAAAAAGTCACTCTCAGGATGTGACAGAGTATGAAATCACTTCTGGGATTCAGCAGGAAGGATACTCAGACATATCACATTTAAATTCTTCCCCCTGAAATTATAGAAAGTGAACATTTTGCTTTTCTACGTAAGATATTAGCAAATCCTTTTTGTTCTTTTCCTTAACCTTTTCCTGCACCATCCATTTCTTCTATGCAAATTGTTCTCAGAGAGTAGTTATAGTTCAGGCCGGAACACTTTCCTTGAGAGTCCTCTAAAAGTGGAGAATAGAGTGCTCACCATCATCCAGGGCTGCGGTGGCTGTCCTGTGAGGCTGGACACCCTCAATCCACAGCCTTTGTATCAAATGTTCTCTCCATGTTGTGCCCAGACACACAGAGTGACATTCTAGCAACTGTTCCTTAATAGGTCCTTTCCCCCAATATTTTCTACATTTTATAAATTATTCTCTTTTTTTTTTTTGTGGGGAAGACCAGCCCTGAGCTAACATCTGTTGCCAATCCTTCCCTTTTTGCTGAGGAAGACTGGCCCTGAGCTAACATCCGTGCCCATCTTCCTGCACTTTATATGGGACGCCGTCACGGCATGGCTAACAGGCAGTGCACGTCCGCGGGCGCCTGGGATCTGAACTCGCGAACCCCGGGCTGCCAAGCGCGGACTAAACCGCTGCGCCACCGGGCGGCCCCTATTATTCTCTTTTTTAAATGAAACACTCTTTTGGTTTTTCTTTAAATGCCAAGATCTTCAGTAATCTTGAAAACATAAACATTTTAATTTGGTATGTTTGAACTTTAAAAAATTATGGGCCAAAATGTTTTTAATATAGACCCTGGATTTTTTGAACTATCCTGAATTACAAGTATCTTATACTTACTGTGTTTTCCACATAAGTATGTGATGTTAAAGCATGTTTTTGTTTGTTTTATGACTTTTGAAAGTAATAACTAATGTTACTAGTCTCCTCATAGAGCACCAGGTTCTATGTTAAGCTCTTTACATAAATTTTTAAAAATTTCATCCCCATTACAACTCTATAGGTATCATTGCCATTCCCATTTTCTAGATGGGGAAACTGAGGCTTATAAAGGTTACATGATTTGCACAAGATCATACTGATAGTCAGGGCTGGCTATATAATTTGTGGGGCTAAGTGCAAGATGAAAATATGGGCTCCTTGTCCGAAAAGTAGTCGCAGTGTCAAGCTGTCATAGTGTTTTTATTTGCTATTGAATGGTGCCCTCACTTGGGCATAAGGATGCTCAAATGATACATGCAGACTCTAACAGGTGCCTGGGGTCTCACTCTGCAAATTGTTGCACTGGGCTTGCAAGCCTAACCTGACCCTCCCCAGTCTAGGCCCCACCTGGGTTGGAAGATGGCAGTGGTCACTGGGCAGAACTGAGACAGAAAGTCAATGCGGGGCTTGGGGTACGAGGGAAAGAGGGAACAGGCAGCTGAGAACCAGTCCCAGGAAGGTGAGGCATTGTGGGAGGTAGGACCACACCTGAGCCCAGGCTCCAAGCCCTGGCACATGTGCCATTGTTCCATCAGACTTTGCTTAACAAATCACAAATTCAGAGATAAATTGATGAAGAATTTCAAGACAGCAACTACAAAGTACTAAAATCCAAACACAGAACCCTCTTGAGACTTGCCTTCAGAGGGGAAGAGTTCATACAACAGACTAAATTTCATGAAACTTCATAAAGTCAAACACCCGTGAAGCCAGCACTGTTAGTACTAAGTACAGAGTTTGGAATACAACACAGTTATGTAGGACTGTAAAACCTAATTCCTTCCCATCCTGGAAATCCTGTCATTGAAGTGGAGGAAACAGGAGTTATACAAGTTCATTAGGGACCAAAACCACCCATGGAAGGTTTTCATTAAGATAAGAAGGATCCTCATAGAGATCTGATGTTGGGGGAGAAAGACTAACACCCACCTTTTAGGCAATCTATGCCCTTGAAGACTTTGATTCTAGCTACTCATTGTACTTTCGATCAAATGATTTGACTTGGATGTTATTATCCACATGAAAGCATACAATATGAATCGTGTTACTGCATCATTATTGTTGCTTTAAAAAAAGTTTTTCTATTATGCTGGCTGAGAAACTTTCCTTCCTAGCCTGTTAATTAGATTTTTCTGAAGCAAGGCTTAATCTTGAACATGTGATTCTTGGCCTCAGACAGTGGCCACCCTGAGATGTGATGACCAACCTCCCTGAGAAGTTAGGCTGGAGTCCTCTGTTTGGAGGGGAGGCTGACACCCAGCCCCAACCCACTCTGCTGTTATAATTTAATGACAAATTTCCCTATTAAGTCTGTGTTCAAATTTCATCTGAGGAAAGAAAAGCAAATTCACCACTGGACCTGCACGTTTCCCATTACCCTTAATAAAACATATTCCACAGTGAGGAGTGACATTTTAAAAGAACAGACCTTTCAGCAGACTGTCTCTATGCCATTGTGCGTAACTGAAGCCTGCCAGGTCACAAAGGGAGATGCTGGGGAAATGGATTAATATGTAAACCAACCTAGGCAACTTAAAATGATGAATTCTAAGGCATACCTTGTGAAATTCATTTCATTTTGAGAGCAAGTGTGCCTAGAAATGAATTTGTATTCATAAGCCTTCTCCCTTTTTCTCCTTAGAAAATGACAAGCTTTGTTCTTGAAAAGTTTGTTTTTAACAATGTGGCAAATTAATTCTGTGGAATAAATATTTGTAACTAAAGCATGATATAGAAAATTATGGATAGAAAGTGAAATGTGTTTTCCAAAAACATATAGAGTGTCTCAGTTCACCTCTGGTGCCTGACTTAGAAATGCAATGGATATAGTCTGTTGTGTGGTTTTGGATTTTTAAGGAACGTATTGAAATTCATATATGTAAGACTTGCTTATTTTATCACGATAGACACAAAAGCACTCAATTTCTAAACAAATTACTGAAGCTAGAAGCATTGGGATTTAATTATTGGGCTGTTCTGTGCACACAGCAGTCTTCCAAATCAGATGGGAGCCAGTGGAGCAGAGCTTCGGGAATCTGAGCTGGCCTCCTGAGGACAGGGATCTGCAGTAGCCTGACATCTTTCTGGAAGCTTCTATTGTGTATCACTCCAATCAATGTAGTTTCTTTCTAGAAGATGACAAGACATTATCTTAAAACTACAAATATTCAGGCCACCATTGTGGACAGTAGAATAACTAATGATAAGTACATTTCAAACTCCTAGGCCTTAGATCCCACCTAATGGACTAACAGGAAGAAATATGGAGCTTTACAGGTCATGCATTTATCAGCTGGCTACTCCTAACAGTAACTTCAGAGTATTGTCTTCAGAGGGGAAAAGTTCATTAAAAAGACTAACCTCCATGAGCCATGCATTTTCTTTTTTTAAAATATGAATACAGATGCCTCTAATTAGTCAGGGAGCATAAAAGATACATTTGATTATATGACGGGCATGTAAGCTCTGTTGGTGCAATGACTCAACTTTATCACTTTTCTGTCCTATAGTGCCTGGTGTTATTAAGACAATATATCTACAGATTTCAAAGCAATCCATTGACTAGAAAAATTTGCATCAGTATGGCTTCAATAAAGAAAGTATTCAAGACAGTGCTTGGAATTGGTGTCTGTCATTTATGCTGCCTACGCAAAAGAGGAAGCGTAGCCAGAGGAAGATAAGTCCTAAAGGACAGCTCGTACAGATGGTGGCAGGGTCCCAGGAATGATGTTAAGAGTCAAGCTGCATTTCTGAAAAAGATCTCAAATCTCTTTGCTCTTGTATACTGCCAAGGTGAAATCACTTCTAAATTTGCCTTAACCCATCTACTAGTTAAATAAAGTTTACCTGCCCCAGTGCTCCACACAAAGAAACCTTGTAAGCACATCAAAGAAATATGCTGTAGATGCAAGATATTCCTCTCTTGGCCAAATTCTCTGGCTTGAATCCCACACAAGTCATTTCCCCTCAGTGCTGGAGTGGGGTGATTAACCAGAGAGTCCAACTAAACCTAAATAACAGAAAAACCCATACATAGTTTTTCGAAATATCATTTCGAGATTTGGATACAAAGTTTAACTGAAACATGGTGGTCTCAAAATTCTTAAAGCACCAATTACTTCATGAACACTGTAGCACTGGGCCTCCCCTCACACACCCGCACCTTCTTTCCACACTGTCTATGCTGGCTTTCTCTTCCCTGGCCTGACCAGCATAAGACACTTTCCTAGGCTGGGTCCTTCCTCTCTCTTCTCTAGTTTTTAGCACACACAATCTAGGAGTGGTTGAATTATACTTGATTGTATTCTAATTTTTGCCCTCTTCTACGTAGTCTAACTTTTATGTTATAACCATGCATTTCTTCCATAATCATAAAGGTTTATTTTAAAAATAAATTAAAAGAATAAGCAAAATTGAGAGAAACATAAAATAAATGTTAAAAATCATTTCCTTTGGAAGCTATCTTTGCTTAGACCAGAACTGCCTACCTCATGACATATCTCTTCAGGAACATGTTACTAGTTATTCTTTATATCCACATGTATCACAGAATAATCATTCATTTATTTAAGCATCATCAGTTTTTAATCTGTAGTACCTCAGCCATCATCGAGCTAGTTGGCAGCAGAAAACATATCTAACCTAGAGGGTGCAAGCCTCAATGTGGATGCACAACAGAGTTGATAGTAACCACAATGATGCCACCCAAGTTAAGAAGAAATAGCTTAATCATATAGCTTGCTTTCTAAGTTCCTATTTACATTCTGAAGCAGATTTAGAAAATCTCTGGTTTAGGTTTTCCTAATATAAAGGAAAAAAATAGTCCTATGTCTCAGCGTAAAACGTATTGCTCCAATTTTGCAATCTTCTGCTAAAAATTAACAGAAAAATAAATTTTTCAAATGATTTGTGACTTTGGAGGACTGATAGACCTCACCCTTTTAAGAAAAATTCTCTGGAAAATCTAGATAAGCACCATCTAGTCGTTAATGTGTCTACAAGTTAGAGTGAGGGATAGAAAAAGTACTAGACATATTTAAAATTATCAACTGGAGTGAGTGACCTTACTTATTAGAGCTACTTGAACTAAGCAGCATGTGTGTGTTTCTCTCTCATTGTTTCAGCTAATTTGTCTAGGAAATAAGTGATTATAAGCTAAATAATAAGGAAAACACTGAAGTGGCATCTAAATAATTTTTTAAGTGCAACAAACAGATAAAAAATAAAATCCTAGACTTTTTTATCCTATGGTTTGAAAGAGAGTTTGACTATTTCTCCTGAAGTGCCAGATTTTGAGCAAATACCACCCAAGTGGTAAGTTCTCAAAGGAGTGGGGACCATTTTCTCTTTATACAAAGGTCTCTCTTGAATCCTGGACCATCTTGCCAGAGTGGGAGAATATTAAACTGATTTATTGGTATGCCAGCAGCAATATAGCTCATGGTGAAACATTATTCCATGTCCCCAAAACTAATTAACTGAAGGGTTGAATTTTATTTTTGGAGAGAGGAAGATATGTATGCATTAAGATAACAATGAGATGCAAAGAGGTAGAATGGAAAGATGGCAAGTGTGTGAGAAACATTTTAAGGGCTGCTACTTGACCATAGCAGATTAGGAAGCAGCTAAAACAGTCAATATTTATGATTCACTCCAGGTAGGACTGGCAGGAACAGGGCTTGTTCACATTTTACCTGCCTCAGGTGAATTGGACTGATGCAGTGTGTTTTGGTCCAGTCCCATTTATTGCCCTAGCGTGAGCTGGGTTAGTCACTAAGAGCTTCACTGAAGATTTTAACCAGTTCAGTTTGTAATTTACAACAAAAGGCCAATTTTTCTACCTTATACCGTTCTCCCTGAGGATTTAAGCTTGACATTTCATGATGTTGAAGATTGTTATGTCCTAATGTACATTGATAGAAATAGCTTTTCAGTCTGACGCATCCTTATGCCAAGATGCCTGGGTTGGCACTCAGAGGCCAGTGTTTCAATTGCTGCAAAAGAAGCACAGAGAACAGTTTAGCCAGGTACTTTCTGAACTGAAATGTCCAAATATATTGGATTTCTCAATTCCCAATCTATCAAATCGAGAACATCCTCTAGAGAAGAATGAACTGACAGCTTCCTCTCATCCAACAAAATCCACACTAAATATCACGTTGTTCAGTAGAGTAAAAGGAAACTTTATTGATTTGTTCATGGGAAGTGTGAAAACAGGCTAATAATTTAGCCAGACTTGTCAGTCAATCTGGACAAAGGTAATATTGCAGAAGAACTTTTCCTCCTAAAAATATTAAGTCAGAGGAGTCTGGAGCAAAGATAATACAAATATTACAAGTATAAAAAATGCACTGTATTTTTGTGAAGAGAAGATGATATGAATGATATGCTATGTCTGTATAAGACTCTGCTTGTATTTCTCTATTCCTTCATTATGGATTAGGGGTCCACCAATAATTAATCTCTGTAAATGTCCATTACAGAACATTGTAATTGTCATTTTCTTTTTTTCCTTCAATAGAAAACAATCTCTTTGTAGAGATTTTGGCTTTTTCTCTTTGTGAAACCAGCACATGGCATGTGGTCTTGTATAAAGTGTTAATTAGAGAATAGATAAATATGTGAATATGAAAACAATGGGTAAAAAGTGGGATGGTTTTGTAATGTCATACCTGATCGCAGTTTCATCTAGTGGCTAAGAGTTTGGATTCCTTAATCAAACAGCATGTAAACCTGGAGCATTTCTTACTAAGTCTGTGACCCCGAGCAATTTACTGGCTTCTCTAAGCATTAGTTTTATGATGTGTAACATGAGGGTAATTGTAGTGTCTACATCTTCATGAGGATCAAATGAGTCCAAAAATTTTCTTCCAAAGTTTTCAGATGACTGCCTGACTCATAGCAATTGCTCAATGAAAGTTAGTTATTAATATGTGTCTTTTTAAAACTAAAAATCACATCATCACTCTTCTTATAAGAACATATAATCCCTATAAAAGAAGATAAAAGAATAAGAGAATGAACTCTGGAGTTAAGACACTTGACTTTGAATTCTAGCTCTGCTACTTCTTAGCATCCAGAAGCCCCGTTAGTCTTGCTTCTCTTGGTATTTTGCAGAAAAAGGATATTAAAATTTCATCCACGTTTGTTTTGAGAATTGAATGGAATAGTATTTGCAAAGTTCCTAAAGCAGTGTAGTAGCACAATATATGTCACTTTCCCTTTAGCTAATTCAATGATTGGATTAGTTAGCTCTGCAGTGCAGAAATTATATATCAGTCACCCAAAAGAAATTCAGAAAAAGTAGATTTGAGGACCAGAGATAATAATAAAATAAAATAGATGCACATTGTATTGCTGAGAGCAATTGGATTAAAAATGACTAAAATTTGGCATTATTACAGGTCAAAGATATTCTCCCCACTTGTTTGGGTATTTTTGTCTTCCTGGAAAAGTCCTTGGGTGAGATAGAAAGCTCACTTTTGTGTCAATGTAGTAAGTCTTTAGGGCGGAGAGGCTGTGTCTGATAAATGTTCTTTATCTTCCAAAGTATCTCCCTCAGTGAGGGATACATAGTAGGAAATAATAAAGAATTGTTCATCAATGCCTGATTAGTTTGTGTTTTCTTACCCAGAGCTGCTGAAATGAGACTGTCCAATATGCCCAATATACTAACTGGATAAAAGTGAGTAAAACCTTATAATGCTTAAAGCTCAGTCTAGTTTTCCTATCATAAAATACTTTTTAAAATAATCTATGAATCAATTTTCTAGATATAGACTGGTTGCAAGCATATTTGTGGGGTGCTCTGTTGCTCCCCAGATTGGATAGATAGTGGAGAGAGAAACTAGGTCTACGGAATACAGAGAGAAGTAGAGATCTGGAAATTTTCCAATTAATTTGATCATTGTAGATAATGGATATTTGTCTTTCTTTTCTGTGTAGATATATCCCTGCTGTGTTGGAATTTGATGCATGCAACAAGAAGCAATAGTTTAACTGAATACTTTCCATTTCATAAATACGTCATCTTGATTCAGAATTGGAAACACATTTAATGGAAAATATCGTTCAGATTTAAGCACTGTACCTCAGCAAGTAATTTGGGTTAAACCTGATTACCGAAGGTGTTTATTTCAACTTGATTATTCTTTATTACATTGCATTACTAAATTATACTGATTAAAATGCTAATGTTCTACATTAATAAAGGATTATAATTAAATTTTTTAATTTTCCCAAATTAGCAAGGCTGAAACATTTACAAGAAATTCTACTTGCCTGTGTACTTGGTAATGGAATACGGGATTTCAAAATAAGACGACCAGAGGCAATTTGGGACCATAAGCTATCATGGTGGTTTTTTGTTTTTCTTGAGACATTTGTAAAGCTTGCTTGCCTAGAAACTTTTAAGATACCACTTCTATGAATGTTGAGATATAGGGATGGAAGTAGAATCTTGAGCTATCTGTAGCTACTCCAAGCCTAATTCTCCCTCTTCATTCTGCTCAGGGTCTATTACATTGGCCCTTATTTGTGCTAATAGTACCAAAAAGACATTGTATATTTATAAACATATTTGTCAAATTGATGCATTTGAAAGTAGCAGATATTGGGTTCTAATTACATTGCTATTGTTGTAGGGATTTTAATGAGAATTAATTTTAGCCACAGGAATAAATTTATATTATTTTTATATCATCATGTTAAATCCTCATAATGTGATATTACTGTGTATTCTACCAAGAGGCATTTAGAGACATTCAAATAACTAATTGAATATTCATATATGTATGTATAGTCAGAGATGTTTAAGGATTTACATGAACCAAGAAATGAGCTTTCCAAATATAAAAGGAAATGTACCCAGTTGCTTGCAGTTCTGCAGGCTACTTAAAAGTCCTATGCATGGGGCCGCCCGGTGGCGCAGCGGTTTAGTCCGCGCTTGGCAGCCCGGGGTTCGCGAGTTCGGATCCTGGGCGCCCGCCGACACACTGCCTGTCAGCCATGCCGTGGCGGCGTCCCATATAAAGTGGAGGAAGATGGGCACGATGTTAGCCCAGGGCCAGTCTTCCTCAGCAAAAAGGGGAGGATTGGCGACGGATGTTAGCTCAGGGCTGGTCTTCCCCACAAAAAAAAAAAAAAAAAAAAGTCCTATGCAAAAGGCCTTTAAAAATAGCTCTTGAGGAGCTGGCTTGGTGGTGTAGTGGTTAAGTTTGTGCACTCCGCCGGGTGTGGACCTATGCACCACTTGTCAAGCCGTGCTGTGGCAGGCATCCCACATATAAAGTAGAGGAAGATGGGCATGGAGGTTAGCCCAGGGCCAATTTTCCTCAGCAAAAAGAGGAGGATTGGCAACAGATGTTAGCTCGGGGCTAATCTTCCTCACCAAAAAAAAAAAAAGCTCTTGACCCCCATTGCATCTTTCCATTTTATCTTGCCCCGAGATGTACTGCTACCTAAGTCCAGTGTTGGGAACATGCACCGTGATGAGATGTTTGAAAAATAAAATAATTTAAATATGTCAGATAGAGATGTCTTTATCACTTTAAATCTCTCTGAATTGACCAGAGTGTAACCCCAATATCGGGGTTATAGAAGCCTAAGGGCACCACTAGCAGAAGGTAATGGGGAACCACAACCATCACCTCACCACTTAGAATAACAATTTCAGCCATTCACAGGGAAGATACCTGCCAGTGAACTTTACAGCAACTAAAGAAAAACGTTGTCTCCTAGTTAATCTGTACCTGGAGGGAGGTGCGCACACCAATGAAGACTTTTGTATACTAGTGAGATTTTTTAATTTTGTTCTTTAATTCTTACTAAACTGTTTGAAAACCAGTTGGTATGGGCAGCTCTTATCTATGACAGGTCCAAGTAGTTTGAAGTAAACTATCTTTCGTTGGACTGGAACAATAAGCATGGGAGCAATATAAACTGGATTCCTTTAAAAATGTTTAATTATGAAATATTTCAAATGTGCAGAAAAATTTATAGCAGAGAGCCATATTCCCATAACCCATATTTACCAGGTGTTGCTTTATATGTTTGTGTCTGAATGTTTGTGTGTGCCCTAAATTTGTATGTTGAAATCCTGACCTCCAAAGATGATGGTATTAGGAGGTGGGGCCTTTGGGAGGAACTTAGGTCATGAAGGTGGAGCCCTCGTGAATGGGACTAGGTTCTTATCAAAAAGACCCCACTAAGATCCCTCACCCTTTATACCATGTGAGGATACAGTGAGAAAGTACTGGCTGTGAACCAGGAAGGGGGCACTCACCAGAACTTGACATGCTGGAGATTTGATATTGGACTTCCAGCCTCCAGAACTGTGAGAAATAAATTTCTGTTGTTTACAAGGTCTCCAATCTGTGGCATTTTGTTATAACAGCCCGAATGGACTTAGACAATATCTATTAAAAAAAAGAAACATCACAGAACATCTAAATTGCCCCTACTGTTTCTCCCTTCCTCCCTATTTTCCCACCAAGGATGATCACTATTCTGTGGCTGTTGTGACTCATCCCTAAGCATGTCTTTATATTTTTTTAAACATAGATATAAAATTAGAAACAGTAAAAAGAATTATTTTGGATGTTTTCCTATTTTGTATAAATGGTGTACTGTACATATCCTTTTGTAACCTGCTAATTTGACTGAACTTTGCTTTTGAAATTTATCATCTGTTTTAATTCATGTTGACTAGTTCATTTGTTTAAACTTGTGTTTTTTTCCATTGTATGGAAAAAAACACTTTTGAACACTGGAAATAAAATAAGTAAAAGTAAAATAAAATTTATTTTATTATTTTTAATTGTTTTAAATGATAACTGGCTACCTAAAGTAAAAATAGTAATGATGTATTGTGTATTTATAGCATATGTAAAAGTAAAAGTTACAGTAACAATAGCACAAAGGATGGTGAGAGAAGGACTTAGAAATATACTGCTGCAAGATCATTGTACTACACGTGAAGCAGCATAATATTTATTTGAAAGTAGACTGAGATTAGTCAAGCATATTGAACAGAATAATGGACTCCCAAGACATCCATGTCCTAATCCTTGAAATTTGTGAATATATTGCCTTATAGGGTAAAAGGGACTTTGCAGATGTGATTAAGTTAAGATTCTTGAAATGGTGAGATTATCCTGGATTATTTGGATGGGCCCAATGTCGTCAAAATGGTCCTTATAAGAAGAAGGCAGAAGAGTCAGAGTTAGAGAAGAAAATGTAATGCTGACAGCAGAGGTGAGACAGAGACTGAGAGAAAGAGAGAGATTGGCTGGCTTAGAAGATGGAGAAAGAGACCATAAATCAAGGAATGAAGGTGGTCTCTATGAGCTGAAAAGAGCAAGGAAACAGATTTTTTCCTCAGAGCCTCCAGAAGGAACCAGCCTTGTCAACACCATGACTTTAACACAGTAATGTTGATTTTGGATTTCTGATATGCAGAACTGTAAGATAACAAATTTATGTTGTTTTAACTACTAAATTTGTGGTGATTTGTTACAGCAGCAATAGGAAACAAACACAGATGTATATTGTAAACCTTAGGGCAACCACAAGAAAATATGTTTAAAGAGAAATAATAAATCAATAGAAGAGATGAATTGAAATCATTAAAAATTCTTGATTAGCATAAGAGAAGAGCGAAAAAGAAAACAGAAACAAAGAACAGATGGAATAAATAGAAAACAGCTACCAAGATGGTAGATTTTATTGCAGCTACATCAATAATGACATCAATCTGAGTGGCCTAAGCACACCAGTTAAAACACAGAGATTGTCTGATTGGATTAAAAAAAAAAAAAAAGTAAGACCAAATCATAAAGTGTCTATATGAAACCCTTTTTAAATATAAAGGCATATATAGGTTAAAAGTAAGTGAATGGAGAAACATATACCATGCAAACATTACCCAATAGAAATTGGAGTATGTTAATATTAGAGAAAGTAGATTTCAGAACAAGAAATACTATTAGAGATAAAGAGGGTTGTTACGTAATGACAAAGTGTATACTTCTCTAAGAGGACAATACAATTCTAAATGTGTCTGTACCTAACAATAGAACTTCAAAATATACAGAACACAAAATGAAGAAATTTAAAAGAGAAATAGACAAATACACAATTATAGCTGGAGATTTCACCACTCTTCTCTTAGTAATTGATTGAACTAGTGGACAGAAATTCAGTCAAGGTAGAGAAGATCTGAACAACACTATAAACTAATTACATCTAATGTATATTTAGGGAACACTTCACCAAGAAAAGTAGCATATACTTTATTTTCAAGTGTACATGAAACATTCACCAAGATAGTCCATATGCTTAACAAATAAACCTTAACAAATTTGAAAGAAAAGAAGTCATACAAAGTATTTTTTTAGACAATAAGAGAATTAAACTAGAAATCAATAACAGGAAGATATCTGGAAAAACCCCAAATATTGGGAAATTAAACAACATACTTCTACAGAACCTACATTTCAAAGAAGAATATCAAGAGAAATAAAACCACATTTTGAACCAAATGAAAACAAAAACTGCAACATATCAAAACTCTGTACCTAATAGCAGTTATTAGAGGAAAAATTATAGGGCTAAAGGCTTATATTAGAAAAAAAGAAAATGCTAAAATCAATATCGAAGCTTCCACTAGAATAAACCAGTAAAAAGAGCAAAGTAAACCCAAATAAACAGAAGGAAATCATAAATATAAAATCAGATGCCAACGTAATTGAAAACAGAAAAACAATAGAGAAAATCAATGAAACCAAAAGTTATTTCTTTGGAAATATCAATAATATTGCTAAATCTTTAGTTAGACCATCCAAGAAAATAAGAGAAGGTATAAATTACTGATATCATTAACAAAGGAAGAGATATCATTACAGTCCCCACAGACTTTAAAAGGATAAGTGTATAAGCCAGCCCCCCAAAAAGCTCCCAATGATCAATTCCTCCTGATATTCATGCTCATATGTAGTTCTTTTCCTATGAATGTTGACTGAACTTACTGACTTGCTTCTAGTGAATTGGATTCCAGAAATGATGGGCTATCTCTCCTGAGAGTACATTATAAGAGGACTGTGACTTCCATCTTTGGCACTCTGTCTTGCTTTTTCCTGGACTGTTTGTCATGGGGAAATCCAGATACCATGTTGTGAGACAGCTTTGTAGAGGCCCACGTGGCAAGGAACTGAGGCCTGCTAACAGCCATCTGAGTGAGCTTGGAAGTGGATTTCCCCCCACCTCCAGTTGAGTTCAGATGAAACCACTGCACTGGCTGACAGTTTACCTGCAACCTCATAAGGAATCAGGAGTCAGAGACATCCAGATAAGCCAGGCTCCTTCTTTGACCCATGGGTTCCTGACCCACAGAAGCTGAGAGAAAATAAATGTTTAATGTTTTAAGCCTCTTTATCTAATTTTTACCCATCCATAGATAACTAATTCAATAAGGGGATAATACAAACAATTCTATGCCCATAAATTTGATAATGTAAATTAAATGAACCAATTCTTGAAAGACACAAACTACCAAAACTCACTCAAGAAGAAACAGAGAAGCTGGATAGATCTATATCTATTAAAGTAATTGAATTCATAGTTAAAAATCACACACACAAACACACACACAAAACAAGCTCAGATGGCTTCATTGATACATACCACCAAAAAGTGACAGTATAAATAATACCAATTTGACAAAATCTTTTCTAGAAAATATAAGAGGAAGGAATATTTCCTACCTCAATTTATAAGACCAGCACTAATAGAAAAACCAGAAAAATACATTACAAGGAAAGAAAACTACAGATCATCATGGACATAGACACAAAAAATCCTCAAAATAATTTAGCAAATCAAATCCAGCAATGTACATAAAGAATAATAAATCATGACGAATTGGGGTTTATCCCAGGAATGCAAGGCTCATTTATTACAAAGTCAATCAATATAACGCATGATATTAAAAGACCAAGTAGAAAAAAATCATTTCGATATGTAGAAAAAAACTCAACAAAATTCAGCATACATTTATGATATAAACTCTCAGCAAACTAGGAATAGAAGGTGCCTTATCCTAATAAAGGGCATCTCCAAAAACCTACATGTAACATCATACTTATTGGTGAAAGACTAAATGCTTTCCCCCTAAGATCTATAACAAGACATGGGTGTCACTTTTCAGTACTCCAATTTAGTGTTGTACTATACAATATATCCAATGCAATAAGGCAAGAAAAAGAAATTAAAAGCATACAGATAGAAAAGAAGAAATAAAACTCTATTTGCAGATAATATGATTGTCTGTTTAGAAAATCTCAAAGAATTTACAAAAACACTAGAACTCCTTCAGAAGTAAATGGTGCTTCTATCCTGAGCCTTGTATAGGTTTTACCTGGTGAATTAGTATGCTCTGTATAGGCATCGTCTGCCTGGTATTGAAGTTTAAACTCTCTTTGATCTTTTATGTCAATAACTGTGCCTTTGTCCGCTTTCTATCTTGCAAATATTTGTGGACATCTTTCATGGACTGTTGCTTTCTTTTCTACTGATATCTGTTTACTGTCATTTTAGTAGAGTTGCATAAGGCAGCATAAATAAACATTTCAACTCAAGCCATTTTATTTTATGTCTGAGGTTGATATGATTTTCTGATCATTATTGGTCATTCTCTTTTTCTCATGTGGATGGTCAGTTCATAGCCTTTCCTCACTTTTTTATTGGGTTGTGTGTGTATGTGTGTGTTTGTGCATGCATGTGTGAGTGTGTGTTATTGTTTGTAGGCAATCTTTGCTTGCTGGGAAATAAAAAAATTGGAACAAGAAAGAAAGTTGAGTCAGTAAGACATACAAACATGACATCTCTTTGACTAAGAAAAGCAAAATACATTAACCACTAATCTTTTATTATTAAAAAACTTATAAAGCTCCTACTATATATTACACATTCCACTAAGAAGTGGAAATTGCAAAACTGAGTCTTGTTTTTCTCAAAGTACAAGATTCAATTTCTGTGCCCCCTTAGATGCACTAAGCCCCATCTGTCTCCCTGGCCTCAGTTGTCTGCCTTGCTTCTGACCTGAGCATCTCTATATACAATTTTGATTAAGATTGCATTGAATATATAGAGCAATTTATGGAGATTTTAATTCTTTACAAAACTGTATTTTTCAAACAATGAATATTTTCCATTTTAACCACTTTTAAGTGTACAGTTTAGTGGCATCAAATATATTCACATTGTTGGGCAACCATCACAACCATCCATCTCCAGAACTTTTTTCATCTTCCCAAACTGGAACTTCATATCCATTAAACAATAACTCCCCATTTTGCCCATCCCTCAGCCCCTGGCAACCACAATTCTGCTATATGTCTCTATGAATTTGACACTCTAGGTATCTCTTGTAAGTGGAATAATACTGTATTTGTCATTTTATAACCAGCTTATTTCACTTAGGATGTCTTCAAGGTTCATCTATGTTATAGCATGTTTCAGAATTCCCTTTCTTTTTAAGACTGAATAATATTCCATTGTATGTATGTATGTGTGTGTGTATATATACCACATTTTGTCTATCTCTTCATCTGTCAATGGATACTTGGGTTGCTTCCCCCTTTTGGCTATTGTAAATACTGCTACTGTGAAAGTGGGTGTACAAATATCTATTCAAGACTCTGTTTCCAATTATTCTGGAAGTAGAATTGCTGGATCAATAGTAATTCTATTTTTAACTTTTTGAGGAACTGCCATATCATTTTCCATAGTGGCTGCACTATTTTGCATTCCCACTAACAGTGCACAGGTGGTCCCATTTCTTCACATCCTCACCAACACTTGTTATTTTCTGTATTTTTGATAATAGCATTCCTAATGGGTGTGAAGTGGTATCTCACTGTGGTTTCAATTTGCGTTTCCCTAATGGTTAGCAATGTTTAGCATTTTTTTCATGTGCTTATTAGTCATTTGTATAGGTTCTTTGGAGAAATGTCTTTTGCCCATTTTTGAATTGAGTTGTTCATTCCCTTGTTTTTGTTGAGTTGTAGGAGTTCTTTATTCTGAATATTAACCTGTTATCAGATATATGATTTGTAAATATTTTCTAGCATTTTGTGAGTTGCTTTTTCATTCTGTTGATAGTGTCTTTTGGTGTACAAAAGTTTTTAATTTTGATGTAGTCCAATTTATCTGTTTTTGTCGCTTGTACTTTTTGCGTCATATCCAGGAAATCACTGCCAAATCTAATGTCATAATGCTTTTTCCCTATGTTTACTTCTAAGAGTTTTATAGTTTTAGGTCTTACATTTAGGTCTCTGATCCATTTTGAGTTAATTTTTGTATATGGTGTAAGGTAAGGTTCCAACTTCCTTCTTTTGCATGAGGATATCCAGTTTTCTCAACATCATTTGCTGAAATATTCATTAACTTTTAAAAAACTCTTTGGCAGCTTATCTTCAAATATTGCATCTGTCACATACTCTCTTGCCTATTTTCTTTTAGACCTTTTAACAATATTCAATATACCTCTTACTCTTTTCTGATTTTTTTATCCCTTTTTCTCTCTGTGCTTCAACCTGGTGTTTTACACTATCTTATATTCTAGTTCACAATGATATTTTCTGTGTCCAACCTAAAAAACCTATCTATTAAGCTCTTAATTTTGCTTACTATATTTTTTAGTTTTTATGCCTTAAGAGAATGAACTCTACGACTGACTGATGGGTACTGGTTAAGTTCCGCCAATCAGGAGTACTGCCAGGAGATTAAAGGAAGGGAGGAGAGTGAGGGCAGGACATTTATAACTCTGATTTCTTCCCTCCATCCCTGGAGGGTGTCTGTTTTCTGGCAGAATCAGGTTCTACTTTGTAGCCCTCTAACGCAAATTTCTCTCTCTGAGTCCAATAACTGCTCTTCCCTCACTTCTTCAGGCTTAAAGGGGATGATGTGCCCTGCTAGTACCAGTTCTCAGACAGTGCACTAACTCTAGTGTTTTCCTTATATGCTACACTTAGTTTTGTAAATAGTCCTTTCATTTAACATTCTTCATTGAATTCCCAAATTCCCACTACCTCAGACTGTAAGCAGATTTGGAGATAAGATCTTTAAAGAGGTGATTAAGTTAAAATGAGGCCATTAGGGTGGGACTGTAACCCAGAACGGCTGGTGTCCTTCTAGAAGAAGAAGAGATACCAGGAATGCCCATGTACACAGGGATGACTATGTGAAGAGGCAGCAAGAGGGTGGAAGCCAAGGAAAGAGGCCTTGGAGGACTCTAACCCTGCTGGAACCTTGATCTTACATTCACTCAATTTGGGTGCACCCTCTTTTTCTACCTGGGACATTGACTATAGTGGATTTGATATATAGAACATCTTGGTTTATCAATATTTTATTGACTGGTTTCTGGAGTATGTCATACTTTAAAAGGCCATTTTCATGCAAATATTCTATTAATAAAGTATCCTATATTTCTTTTGACTAATTTTTCAAATGTTACATTCAGATCTATGATCCATCTGATATTCCTTGTGATATTAGAAATAAAGTATTACTCATTTTTTTCCTACAATTTTTGTGGCTATTCTTGCTTGTTTATTTTCTGTTTGACTTTTAGAATCTGCTTATCAAATTAGAAAATATATTACTGGTGTTTTTATTGAACAAATATAAAATTTATAGATTAATTTAGGCATAAGTGACATCTTTATGAGTCCACTTAGCCATGAATGTGGTATTCTTGTCATTTGTTCATCTTCATTTATATTTATCACTGGCTTTTCAGAGTTTTCTTTGCAGAGATTGTTTACAATTCCTGTTACCCCAGGTGTTTTATCAAAGTTCTTATTGTAAATGTTTTCTTGTTCCATTATAACTTGAGCAGGCTTTTGTTTGCACATGTGAAGCCTAGTGATTCTTGATATGACTATTTTAATTTTGAATCCAACCACTTTACTGAGTTATCTTTATGTTTTCAATAGTTATAAATTTTCTAAGTTTTCCTTTAACCAGCCGCTGATAAGAGAAACATAGAAGAAGCACTCAGACTGTGTGTTCAACAAAAGCTTCAAGCAGGAGGTAACATCTTAGCTGAGTCCCAGCTTCAAGTGGGATTTTGATACTTGCAAGTAAAGGTGAGAGAAGTATGGGAGGAATGTTCTAGATAAGGAAGTAACATACAATAATAGAAGAGACAAAGCACATAGTTGACTTGAGGACTTACATGTCATTGGGGCAATGGGCTATGAAATGGAGAGTTGTGAGACATGAAGAACATAAGAAGGGATGAGTTCATTTAGGGCCTTACAAGGAAGGAGGTCAGGATTTATGCTAAGAACAGTTCAAACAATTGAAGGATCTTAGCAGAAGGGCAATGAAGATGACTCTGACAGCATGGAGAATGGATTTTTACGGTTAAGATGACTGGTACAAGAGTGTTGCAATAATATGGGAGATAAACTTTGTGACATGAATAAAGAGGAATGTATGGGTCAAAGACATATTAATGGGGTAGAATCTGTAAGAGTTGATGACTAATTGGCAGTGAGAGGAAAGCAAAGGGAGAGATTAAGGATTCTGGCTGGGGCAGTGGGTAGAGAAGGAAAGAATTTGCAAGAGGAAGGAGATGAGTTCAGTTTTGGTGAAGTTGCATTTGAGAAGCCTATGGAACATACACATACTAATTTTCTAAATATATCTATGTGTTAGATCCATTCACTCATTTATTTATTCAACAAATGCTGATTAAATGCTCTCTCCATGTGAGACATTTTCTTCCTGGCAGGAACATATATTATATATTAGGATATGCCCCCTGTCCTGTTGTAATAATCAAGATAGGATGATAAGTATGAACATATTTGTAATTTACACATTTTATATCCAAAAAGAAAGCAAACTGACTGTTATGGGCTGAATTATGTCTCCCCAAAAGTCATATGTTGAATCCCCAAATCCCAGTACCTCACATTGTAAGCATATTTGGAGATAAGATCTTTAAAGAGGCGATTAAGTTAAAATGAGGTAATTAGGGTGGGACTGTAATCCAGAATGGCTGGTGCACTTATAGAAGAAGAAGAGATACCAGGAATGCCCATGCACACAGGGATGACTGTGAAAAGGCAGCAAGAGGGTAGAAGCTGTCTGGAGGCCAAGGAAAGAGGCCTTGGAGGATCTAACCCTGCTGGCACCCTGATCTTAAACTTTCGAACTCCAGAAGTGAGAGGAAATAAATTTCTGTTGTTAATGCAGCTAATATGTAGTATTTTGTTATGGCAGCCCTAGCAAACAAATACAGTGAGTAATAATTAAAATGAGTATTTACATGCACACAGAGCAAATAAATTAATGATAGGGATCAAGAATCAAAGAAGATGCCTAAGAATTTTTTTCCAACTTTATTAAGGAAAACTTGACAAATATAGTTGAATATATTTAAAATGCACAACCTGATGATTTGATATACATATATGTATGGAATGATTTCCAAGATCAAGATAATTAACATATCCATCACCTCACATAGTTAATGCTTTGTGTATGTGTGGTGAGAATGCTTAAAAACTACTCTCAGCAACTGTCAAGTATACAATACTGTATTATTAGCTAGAGCAATTTACTTTTCTTAAACATTTTTCAGAAAGTAACTAAATATTAAATTGGACTGTATTCTTTCAGCAAAGGACATAATTTATTAATAGAATTTTAAATGTTTGAATCACTTCTTTTATTATCTTTGTCATTTTATTTGGTGCCAAATGAACTTTCTCTTATTATTTCGAGTCTCAGAATGATTCAAATCCAGGGATAAAGAATGGAAATTAAAATGTTTCTTATTCTGTGATATGGAGTAATTAAGTGGCAAGCTTCAGTATGTTGACCTTTCACTTTTAAGCTATTTTTTGAAGCATATTCTTAATATACAGAGGCAGTGTTCTCAGAAGGGTAAATAACAGAGTTAATTACTTACTGTATTTTTTTGAGTAAATGCCAGTTCTTCAGCCTTTAACAAATTATTGCTAGGAAATAAACTTGTACTTCAGTGTTTCTGGAACACACAGTTTGTAATATATGAAAACAATAGCTGTGAGGAGAAAATAAATTTTTTGCAGGCACAGTTTGCTCAGATTCTTTGAAATGAGAAAGCTACATCAATAATGGCCAAGTAGTCAAAGGGAGCAGCTTCTGTAGCCTGGTCAACTCAGGTACTTCATTCCCAGTCACTGCCTGTCTTCTAGACTGTATACACGTTGTCCAACAGAGTTCACCCTTAAATGTTTCCAGAGGCCAAGATTTAAGTAATGCTTTTTCCCATTGGTGAATCTACTTCTTAAGAAGTATCACTGACCATATTTTAAAAGCATCTGATTTCCCCTTTAAGTACTTGAAAAATGTGATGATGGCTCAATTGCGGAGGGCCTCTGTGACCCTGGGCCCCTGATTTGGGTAATTTATTAGTTGGAATTCCAGCTCAAACTGGCTTAAACAATAGAAAGAATTTGCTGGTGCACATGCTGAAAGGTCCAAAGCGTGGCAGATGACAGGAACAGATTCATCAGGCTTCTACTCCATCTTCCCGAGATTCTTTTGGCAACTCCTCCTTAGCTTGTTGGCTATACTCCATCAAGGACTCACAAGTGTTATAGCAGGTCCTGACTCTGACCCCACGAAGTGAATTGTGGCCAAATAAGACCCACCCCTAGAGCCGGGAGTGGGGATAATTCCTAGTTGTAGCCCAAGGAAAGGAGATACTGTAAGGGCCCCTCTATCCTTAGATGTGATTGTGCACTGAGATCTTTTTTATTTTAAATAAAAATGAACAAAGTTCATTTTGAAAGACCTCACCAGTTCATGAATTTGATTCTAATAATGGCCAAATAATTTTGCTTTTAGAATAATACACACCTAGGCACGTACAGTACATCTGGCTCATAACCAAGCGAGTCTATGACATAGATAGTATTTTTATTTCTTGAGACCAGTACTACTGTGCTTATTTTGAAAAGAGTCGGAAACCATCAAAGTGAGCCTAGGTTTTCTAGGAAGAACCCACTGTTTGATTTAATGTAGAAATCAGGCAATTAAAAATCAATACTTAGGGAAATTTATTTTATTAGGTGTTAATCTAGCTGATTAGGCAGCAGACTTCTTTGTATTCCAAATAAAGCAACATTATGACATTAATATGACAACATTGTTTCATTTACTCTGATTAGGACTCTCAATTAGGTCATGAAGGATAGTTAAGATAAATGATGACAGATCTAGCAAGAAGTTGGGAATCTGATTTAGAGCCCATGTTGTCTTACTTAACTGTAGTTAATGCCACAGAATAACTAAAGGAGACATCATTTATATTTATGTCAATATTTATTACGTGGATACGATATTTTCTCTGTGGCACAGAATCTCAAGTATACACTCATTCAACAATCACTTCCTGAATATCCATTATGCCTATGAAACTTTTCAAGGTACAAAATTAAGAAAGCACAGTCCTTACATTCAAAGATCTTATGATGTAATAGGGAAGATATATACATACATGAATATAAGTCTAAGTACTTAAAGGAAATATAAATAAAATTCTGGTAGAGGAAGAAAGAAAGAACAATGCAAATGTCCTGGAAAATATGGAAAGTCTTCCTAGAAGAAGTGATATTTCAACTGATGCTTAAAAGACGAGAACAACGGTGATAAGTGGAGATGACCAGGACTCTGCCTACCCTCAGGAAAAAGAGCGATGCCATAAAGGAGAAATATATGTGAATGTACATTGTATAATGGGAAATGATGGTGTAAAGGTATGTTATGACCAAATTTACAATGGAAGGTCTTGAATCTCATGCTAAAGAATCTAAAGTCTATTTTATGGCTAATGGGGAATCACTGAAGAATGTACAATGAGGGAGTAGAGGATTATATAAATAGTGATTATATAGACTAGTAACTCTTACGGCTACATGAAGCACTGAACATTGAGATGTTCCAATTCTCAAAGGAAAGGAGGAAAAGCAGTCATCAAGTGATTGCAGTAGTTCTAGTGAAAACTATTTCCATAGTATCATTGGGTGAAAAGAAAAAGTCAGAATTGAGAGACTTGTAGAGAGCGGATTAATAAATTCTGGTGATGTGAAAGATGAGGTAAAGGTTCAAGTCAAACATAACCGTGGCTGAGACTGCCAGTTACCTTTCAATATTTATCCTCCCTTTCTGACTTAACAGCATTGCCCAGAATTTTAGCTGGGCACATTGCCACCCAGCTAAAAGAGTGTATTTTAGAGCTTCTATAGCTGGGTATGGCCATGGGATTGTGTTCAAACCTGTGAAGCATAAATGCAACTTCTAGAAATTCTCATTAAAAGCGAAGTGTTACCTTCTCGCATTTCTTCCTTCCAGGTGCTGACGTGTGGATGGAATGTGCTACAGCACCACCAACCATCCTGTACTATGAAGTGGAAGCCAAGGGCTGCAGATGATGCTCCTGCTCATGGGCAGCAGGAAAGGAGGAGCTCGAGTCACTGATGACTGCAGGGCCACCACCATGGCCCAGGAATGCTTGCTTCTGGACATCTTTTACCTGACACAGAAATAAAGATAAAAGTATCTTTTAATCATCCACATTTTAATTTTTTATGTTATATACACCTAAGCTTGTTTCTGACCAATTCAGTGACATGAGATTTTATATCTGAGAAATTATATAGCAGTCAGAGTGGACTCAGTTACATTTTAACAACGAACCCCTAAATTTCAGTGGCTCAAAGCAACAAAGGTTTTTTTCTCTCTATGTCACATTGCCATGCCTAACTTTAAGGGAATGGAGAAGTGGCATCCCCTTGTGTGCCCAGAAGGAGAAGAGAACCAGAAATATTGGTGAACGTCATTAATATTTACCAATGAATTTTTTTAAATGATGATATCATTAACCAGAAAGAGGAAGAAAGAAAGAGGGTAGGAAGTAGAGATGATGAATTTAATTATGGATATCTTGTCTGTGGAATTCAGGTTTCTTTGTATGCAATATAAAACTGGAAACATGGATCTGGAATCTGAACACTAGAAAGAAGGCTATGCCTCATCCATATACACTTAGAATTTGAATTAATGGGCCGCAGTGAGACCACCTGGGGCCAGATTGCAGAGAAGAGATGTGACAGAATCTTGGAGAATTACTACATTTAAGTGTGCAAAGAGAGGAAAAGGATTTAATGAGAGAGTGTGAAGACTGGTCAGAGAAGTAGCAGGAAAGCCAGGGAAGAGTGGGGTCACAGAACCCAGAAGAGAATTGTGCAGAGAAGTGATGCAATTGAAAAAGTGATTTACAGTATTTGAGAAAGCAAGTTTCAGAGCATTATTAGTGGGGGAACCAGACTGCAGTCAGCTATGAAGCAAATGGGGTGAGATGGAACACAGAATCTGAAAGTAGAAGGGAGGAGTTTAGAGAATTGACAGGAAAAAATAGGTTAACTAGGACACACAGGAGTCCAGTGAACCTTAAAAATGCCTAGGAAGATGTGAATTCTAGGAATTAACATTTTATTGAACAGTCATCTAAATTTTGTAAGAAGCCACTTGAAACCAATATTAAATATTGAACCAGCCAGTCACTCTGCATTTATACTAACCGTGAGACTTTTTTCCTTGGCAGAAACAAAACAGTTACACAAAGCACTTTCTAATCATTTTACCCCAGTGTGATTGCAGTGTGCAGGAAAATAATGCCATTAACCTAATGGTAAAAAGTAAAGACTCGATGTAATCCAGCAAATATCTGGAAAAAAGCAATGCCAATAGCCAAGACTGAGCTTCTTCTAAGCAAACTGGACTGATTCTCAGCATGGCTAATAAAGAACTCGGTCGGCTAGGGATGGTCTCTTCATGGAATCAATTTCCTTCCTGGTGCTGCCCTCCCTTACATTATCCACCTACTTCAGGATCAAATCATTTTTAACTAGGAACAGAGTAAATTTTCTTACTTCAGTTATTTGCTTCAACTTTCTTATTTTTTTACTGAATGTATAACTAAAATGTAATATAAATATATAAATTGGCAAATCTGAATTGATAAATAAATATACTTAAGCTTTTATGTAAGTCCAAATGAAACTTTAATTTTATTCACTGTATGACAAAATCATGTACAATATAAGTGTGTGACAGACTGAAAAATCGATCAATTAAAGATTGAAAGTGTAATGGATTATTAATAAAGAGCAATAGTTACAAATTCTAGGTGAATCAAGCTGAATTTTCCATTTAATCTTATGAAAAATCTTTTCCTGTTGAAAACACTAAACAATATCATTATATACATATTGCAATTATAGAAACCTTTAAAGAACTAATTTTGAAAATAACTTCTGTAGCTATCCATATTTTAATATATTTAAGAAACCAGTTCAAATGTCCAGGTTCTTTCAGTAGCAAATTCAGAAACTAAACATTGTGCCTTACTTTGAAGCAAATTTGAATTAAATAATTTTACCTTGTAGAAATAATGAGGTCCCTAGGAAAAAAAAGTATAGTACATATTACAATAAGATAGAAGGAAATTCCAGTATCTTCCAAGTGCTTAGTAACCACGGCTAAGGAAATCAGTTCCTTTGTGTCCATATAGCGTGGATTTCACAAGTCAGACAGCCTTTTTGTTAAGCTTACAGAAATACGTAATGATCACACAAAACCCTAAGAGGGTTATATGTAGACTCATTCCAAATACTGACATTTTGAAATATACATATTTAATGCAGTAACTGTTTAGTTGAATTCATTTCCTAAATGAAAAATTCTATTTCATTGGTCTTGAGAGTGTTTAAAAAATTAACCAAAGTTAATTATACAGAAGCATGAGCTTGAATCAAATTGGAAACTATTTCATGCCATGAGCTAAATTGGTGCCTGAAAAGCTCTAAATGGTATATTGGTAGGGAAGAGGCTTACACTGGGATTAAAGAAAGAAAAATATGGTATGTTTCTAGGTTTATCATTGGCTTTCTGCATTGCCTCCTTAAAGTTACTTAATTGGTCTGTTTTTAATTAATTTATCTAAATTGTCACGATAGCACGTATACCCTAGGAATAAATTTCTTCCCTGATTGATTGTTCAGTAAAACCTCCAATTTACAATTAGGAGGCACCACAGTATCCATGGGAGGAGGGCAGTAACAACACGCTGTGTCCAGATGAGTGACAGAAAGATCAAATGGACTACTATTCTTTGTAAGACAGGAGGAATTAAGACTCATTGGGAAAGAGATACAAAATACACGTTCATGGGCTATGGGACTTGAAGTAGTCTGGTGGGTTAAAAGAGTGGAGTTAGGTGAATCTAAAAAAAGTAAGCTATGGACATGGGGCAGAAGTTTTGAATTCTCACCAGGAGAACTTTGAAAAGAAGTTGCTTATAAGAGAATTTAGATAGCAAACGCCCTTTTTCTGTCCCTTCATTTGTAAATTATCAGACATATTTTTGTGGAAAAAGATATTTCAAGTTTGATGAGTTCTTTTCTTCTTCCTTTTTTTGTTCCTGGAAATAGCGTTGATTCCCTGTGGTAATTCTCTGTTTACAAGATCTTCATTACTGTGGAACTGATTGTGTCATTGAACAGGTAGGTCGTTAATTACTGTGACCAAATGAAATCTGAAGACATTCTATTTCTCTGCAAAACTTCACCCTTATAGGCTCTTTCGGGGCAATATTGAAAGCAGATAGAATTTTAAAAACTACAAGAGTTTCAAGTGATAAAGAAATAGGCTAGTCTTTAAAGCAGGGATTCTTAATCAGGCAAGTAACATAAATGAGTGAAGCAGGCTGGGTGCAGAACAATAGGGGGCTGTAGACTGCAATAAATTGGAGAAGGTGTCTCTGTTCAAAGGAGACACTACTCCGGCTGATTGTTGCCACGTTGAAAGGAAGGTCTGGTCTTGCCAGATCTCCCAATTTTTAGAGGCAAAACAAAAATCTGGACCTTTATGTAAAAAGTCTCTTGGTTTTTAAAAGAATTTTTTTTCAAAAAATCTAAGAAATAATATCCCAGCCAAAGAAAACACATCTGTTCACCCAGTCTAGCTAGCTGAAAGGCTGCTAGCTTACTACTTCTGCTCTGAAGACATTTTTGTTTCTGATTTTTAAATATATTGGGGAGAAATAAAAATCTCTTTACCTTTAAATCAATTCAAAAACTAGTTATTAAATATACAGCTTAGGCATGGGAATGTTCCATGTATTGTGAAGTACACAGAAAAATGAGTAAGGTATGACCACAGGCTTTGAAGAACTTCAGAGAAAGAGCGAGCCCATGCGCATACATGCCAAACTAAAAACGAAATGGATCACTGGTGTTCACGTTGCCCACCTCACTATACATTAAAAAAATTTTTTCAATGGTAAATTGTTCTATTTAAAATCCACTTGGTGCAGGAAAATGAAAATAGAATAGCATGCTGTATCCTATCACATAGAAGCAAATGGCTACTTCTATACCAACATACAATTTCTTGATTCTGGGAATCTTTACTTTCCAAGAAATCAATGTCAAAATACCATCTTATCCCTTAAAGGAGGATTTTTATTTTTGTACAAAGCTCTAAATTCAGTATTTAGTGTTCCACATGTGCTAGATTTTTAGGAGACTTGAATAACTTCTAAGCCTGCAGGAAAATTTTCTGCTGAATTGATGTGACAGTGAAACAGTGAACCCTTATGTTAGGTAAGCAGAAGAAAATTAGTCTCAGACTAGTTGACTTGAACTAAGGGCAATTTTAATTGGGTAGTTCATTTGTAAGTCTTTCTCTTTGTAGTTAAATGGGGCAACCGTATTAAAGGGAATGAGCAATTGTCTAGGAACTAAAAAGCATTGATGCTTGCCTTAAATAGTTTGGAAGTGGACATTTCTCCAATCCACTAAGAGAGACAGTATTTCTTCCCCATAAAATTCTCAAGTAGATTTATTTTTTCTTTCTCCAATAAGGACAATCCTTCCATTTTCTCTTCCAAGGGTAAACAAGGGTCATCACACCTCCAAGTGCATGTACACTGGTTTTATAATGTCTTCCCTCCCAAATATGTCTAACTCTTGCTCGCTCTTGTTCCCTCTTTCCCTCTTGCCCCCAGTCAGTGAGAACTAACTTCCTGAAGTTCTGAACTAAGGAGCCAGTCAGCTCTCTGTGTGTGTCCCATTTCTGCCTTACCTTTGATCAAAAACCCTCCAAGACTCTACCTATGAAGTAGAGACAAGATATATGTACCTTGCAGAATTTTTTGTTAGAATGAAATTAAATAATGATGCCGAGTATTTTCTAGTTCTCGAGTCTATTCCTTTCCCTTTCTCTTTCAACAATACTGATCACTTTACTTTTTCTTTTCTGTTTTGCTGTTGGATTTGGGGGAACTGCTTAGAGGTGTCCAAAGGAAATGCCCTAACCCAGCGGGAGCACCAACAGTTGAAGAGGTTTGAAGGGCATTTGTAATTATTTTTCCCTCAGAATATCAAGTTTGAAGCACATTTAGGTTTCACTTCATTATTGTGATCTTTCTTAAAAATCTATCAGATAACAAGTTAATAATTGTTGACTGTTGTATGTGCTGTCTGTTGTACAGGGTCTAGTAAAAGTATGATCTTTACTAGATTTACCATATACCCAGATAAGCAAAATGAGCTTAAAGAAAAAAAAAAGGAAAAGACAAAGCAACAGAGAAAATAACAGATAAAAACAAGTTGGTAGAGGGCAAATGCACTCCTCTGGACTTTGTGAGCTTTAGAAATGAGATGTGAGTGGAAGCGGGAATAGGCAAAGGTGGCTTTGGGGTGGATGTGGGATCTGATGGGCTTGGAGGAATAGAAAGGGGAGAACATTCCAGGTGGTGAAAGTAACCCAAAGGGAAGAAGGAAGATATATGCCTATCTCATTTGCTGAAGCCTGTACTTTCTGCTTGGAAACTATTATTTTCATCAGTGGTAACAAGGCCCAGGGGCCAGGTCAGTATGCCCTCTCCACATGTATTAGCTATAATTGCACTTCTACTTGGACTTAGCACTATATCTTCACAAGTATCAGTGGCCAGTTCTCTGGGGATACATATTTAGATCCAGGCCTGCTAACAACTGCTTACTTTGCCCATCCCCTGAATACTTGAAGCTATGCCCTCCATCCCCACCCAATCCTGGAATGCCTTAGATAAAATAATAATAATGTCAAGTAACTAGCTCGGGTTTATAATGCTGAGTAAACTTTAAAAAATAAACTCCTGTCCTTCTCTCCTCAAAACACTTCATTGTCAACAATCCAGTCTCAGAAATTCTGATTTGGAGAAGAAAAAAGAAAAATGATTGTATTGATCATTACCTCCTAGCAGTTGGTTCTGGTACTTTATTCTAGAGACTAAAGAGTAACGACATGTATTTGAAGTAGAAGAGATGAAAGGTAATCCCTGAAAGCATCCATTTTACTTCTGAGACAGTGAGAAGACAGGATAATGTGAGACTCTATGAAGATCTCCTCCTAGTTGTTTTGGTTTCTGGGCAGATTTAAATAATATACAATGTTATGCTTTTCCCATAATGATCAACTTATAAGACAGAGTAGCAGTTTGCACCAACTGTAATACACAAATAAACACATGCACACATAGATACACACACACATAACTAGAGTATACATGTGTGCTTTTAAAATTTTCTACGAATGGATACTTTCATTTAAAATATGTCCCCATGCCCCACTCAGTGTCCTGGCAGCTGGGCTTCTAATTATAGAGTTTGTGTCAGCTGTTTTGTTTTGATTTGATTTGACTAACTGTTGTTAAGGAGTTTTATTTTCACTGCTTAAATTGGTGAAATTTCTGTATCAGTGTATTTTCTTTCTCTTTAGAAGAGTAGATATCAAATATTATTGGTAAATGTATACATTATTGGCAAACTACTATATTTACTTGTTGCCTCTGAGACACTCGGAGCTGTTTAAGGTACAGAAAAAATGTTTATTTTTACTTATTATATGGCTAAAAAGTCATTCAACACAATTTTAAATAGTAGCTACAGTTTTAATTTTTATCCCTTCAAGGCTACAGATTTCAGTTATTCCCTTTATCCATGTGTACAAAGAGATGAGTTTTTGGGAGTAAGATGGTGTAGTTAAAAGCACCTGTCATAAAAAACTCCATATTCTTCTGGTTTGAATACTGAGTATTGATAATAACGTCTAAATCAGTAAAGAAAAAGCAGGCATGCTATAGTAGTATTCAAAAAGAGTCACCAGGTAGCCCCTGAGAGGAAATGAATATTGATAGTACATAAAAATTCCTTCTAATATACATGTTATATCATAGAGTTACTTTGGGAATTGTAGAATGAATGGAAAGAAGGGAAAAGAAAGGGAAGGGAAGGAAATATGGACCCTCGTCCTTGCTTTGTCACTTCTCAGTTTCTTAAACTTCTCTTGGTGTCATTTTCCAGATCTGTAAAATTAGGCGCTGAAATACGACCTTTAAGTTTGTCTTGGCTCCACCTTCTCTGACTCCTTCATTAATCTACATAAATGTTAGCAGTGTTTTCACATTTGGCTCTTCAAAACTCTAATGGTCATAAAAACTGGTTAATTATGAGAGGCTATGTGGTGTAGAGCAACAAAGAGATATAACTTGCCTCAGAGTCAGACATCCCTTAGGCAATGTTCTCCTGAGCCTCTGTTTCCTCAGCTGTAAAGCAGAGGTGTATTGGCCTCAGGGGCTCGTGGTGAGAACTGGGGGGAAATCATTTAGTTTTGTGTCAGGTATTTGGTTTGTTGTCAGGATTTCGGGCATATGGCACATTCTTGATACACGCAAAATCTTTATTAGAACTTCCAGGAGCCAATCAAGAAAGGATTAACCATGAATTCATTAGCCAGATCATAGATTAGTTGGAGTTTAGAGTCTGAAGGGACCTTGGCAATCTTTTAGTCCAGCCCCTTTATCATACAAATGAAAGAACAGGAACTCCCAAGTTTTGGTGACTTGCTAAGGCCATTCAGTGGTTTAGTTCCAAACCAGGAGTAGAATTCTGGCCTCCGAACTCCCAGTCCAGGGTCTCTTTCTGATACAACTCAAGCCCAGAAACCCAGGAAGACTGACTGTGGTAATTTCTCTGCTTTGATATCCTGACACTCTTCTCCAACCCCATGGGACTCTGGGGTTTTTTTGCTTTCTAACAATTGGGGTGGTGCCTGGGCTCTACTTGGAGAGAGTAAAAGTAGCCACTACTGGGCATTTCTTCTGGGACTACAAAGAAAAATCTTGAGAATAAGGTGAGTTAAGGAGAACATTTATGTTCTACTCTCAGCAAATTTCTTACAAATTTCTTACCTAGTGCATTAGGTCTGCAGCAGAATTAGGTCCTCAGTGACATGGCTCACCTCAGTAGAGTTCATCATATGCTCTGAATATATATAAGTGGCGGTTCTCTTAAGACGTTCACTTGTTTGGACAAGGCCCACCACATTATGGAGGATAATCTACCTTACCCAAAGTAAGGTAGACTTACTCAATGAACCCACTCAATACAACATGATTCCCACTGGTAAGAAATTTAAGAGGTTTATTTAGTGCTAAGACTTGCTTTTGTGCCTTTTCATGTGCAGATTTTGTTGAGGAGGATACTTATATTACCTTTAGTACATTCATGTTGGTATAAAATGTAGTTATTTATTTTAAAACTACTTTGTAATGACAAACCATAATTTCCAAGCTCTGTGTTTTTCTAAATGAGAAAGCTATGATTGTGAATCTACCTTTACCATTTTGAAATATATTATACATATTTTAATAATAAATTTAATAACATATTAAATATATAAAATATTTTGTGGTTTTTATAATACATAAATTATATTAAATAGGTGCTATATTTTAAATTTTACAACAAGCTAACTTAAACATTATTACAATACTTTTGTAAATTTTGCAAATAACCTAATTTATAAGCATTATACACATTTTTTCTTTAATTAAGCTTTTTAAAAGCTTTGAGATTTTTGAAGTGCTTAAATTTATCATCTTTAAACTTTTCACTAAGAAAAAGAAATCAAACAATCCAAAAAAACACCTTTGATATTTTAAGACCCTAGGACATTATCTTCCTCCTGTAAAACAAAAGTACAAAAGGGCATTTGTTTCCATCACAAAGCAGACTAACCTCCTTAGTTGAGGCTCTTTACAGTTTCTCGGGGAAAGATGTTGGCAGCCACTGAGTTTGCTGATAGCGTTTTACCAGTTAGGCTAGAGCTGTGAACATAGGTAGACCCTTGGAATATCTGAGTGTAAGTATTTTGTACTCCTCTGAATCCCAATTTGTTTGCCCTCTCTTTCCCCAATTCAATCATCTTCTTGAGATCTTCAAACAAACCTTGTGCCAGGTAATCATAAAGTTCAGAGCTGCATTTGTCCTTGTGGTTCAAGTTATACACACTATGCCAAAAACCTTTCCAGCTTCTCACTAGACATTTAATTTTAATTTATTTTGTAGTCCCAACAACTGACTCAACAGTCTCTAATTTTTTGTCTTCTTCAGGGAAATAGATACATGGTCAACAGACCTTTCTATGTCCTTTGGCTGATTGCAGTTTTCTTTGCTGTTCACCAAAAGTTTCTGCTGTACCCACCAAACCTATGGTAGCATTGGACTTCCTTAGAAGTGAGGTATGGCCATGTGATGGTAAATTTTATTTGTTAACTTGGCTAGACCAACCCAGATAGTTGGTCAAACACTATTCTAGATGTTTCTGTGAAGGTTTTTTCCAGATGAGATTAACAAGTAAATCAGTATACTTTGAGTAAGGTAGCCTCCATAATGTGGTGGGCCTTGTCCAAACAAGTGAAGGTCTTAAGAGAAAAGACTGACCTCCCCAGAGGAAGAGGAAATTCTGCCAGCAGATTGCCTTTGGACTCAAGTTGCAACATTATCTCTTCCCTGGGTCTTCAGCCTGGCAGCCTACCTTGCAGATTTTGGACTTGCCAGCCTCCACAATTATGTCAGCCAATTCCTTAAAATAAATAAATCTCATACACACATCCTGTTGGTTCTGTTCTCTGAAGAACCCCGACTAATACATGTCACATGACTTGTTTTAGCCAATGGAATGTGAATAGAAGTGATGTGTGTCAATTCCAAGCAAGGGCTTCAAGAGCCAGCACATGATTTGCCACATTCACTTTCCTGCCTCAGAAAATGTAAAAGTAGAGAAATGTAGCCTTTAGTGCAGACCTCCAGTCAAACCATGATGGACATAGGCTTTGAGCAGGAATTAAACTTTCATTTTTTTAAAACTCTATGATTTGGAGATCATTTGTTACTGCCACATAGCATATATTTTCCTGAGTGATACAATTTATACTTGAATTTATACTAAACTTATACTTCAGGGTCAGAATGTTCTTCCCCTCCCATGTTTTACAATTTTACTTAATACTGTTTTTAACCTTGGCATTACAGGAATTTAAATTGGGCTTATGCAAATATGTGAACCACTTGCTTAATTGTCTAGTTGACTCTGAGGAAAACTTGAACTCAGGAACGTAGAGGCAACTAATCCGAGCTACACAAATGCTAATCCATCCTTACTTCCCCGGCTCAAAACAACAGTTGACCACTTTACACTTATAAAGACTGACTATGAACTTCTCTCTTGGGATATTCTCATCATAAAGGGTCTGATACTTGACAACCTGAGGGCTGTACATATGACATTCCATTGAAGTGATCAAAAGATCGGCACTGTTGTTCCAAATAAGTATGTCTTTCCAACTTAAGGAAAAGTTTAAATAATTCTTTTTTTTCCCAGTAATAGTGTGTATTAGTTTCCTGTCACTGTATAACAAATTACCACAAACTTAGAGACTTAGAACAACACAAATTTCTTATTCTATGGGTTCTGTGGGTCAAGATTCTGGCATGTGTTAGCTGTGGCCTCTGCTTAGGATCTCACAAGGCTGAAATGAATGTGTTGGCCATCTCTCTTCTCATCTAGAGGCTCAGCTAGGGAAAGATAGACTTCCAAGCTCCCTCGGTTTATTAGCAGAATTAATTTCCTTTCAGTTGTATGTCTAAGGTCCCCACTGTATTTGTTGGCTGTCAGCCAGGGTCTGCTTTCAGCTCCTAGAAGCTGTTCCCAGGTCTTTGCCACAGGGTGTCTTTCTTAAGTGCTCTCATACTTCCAATCTCTCTCCAGTATACTACAAAGGAATCTTATATAATTGAAGGTAGTCACAAAATGACTATTCCATCATCATTTGCCGTATAACATAATTTAGTCAAGAGACTAACTATCCCATCGTATTTATAAATTCCATCCACACTCAAAGGCAGGGGATTATACAGGGTATGAACAACAGGGAATGAGTATTTTGGGGGTCATCTTAGAATTCTGCCTACCACATGGGGTCAAAGTTGAATAGAATAGATAGAGGAACTTGGGGTAACAGATCAGGTGACATTCCTAATCTGGCTATTATGATCCCTTTCACCATATAAATGCATAAGACCTCAATACATTGACCTCCATGGATATCCAGGGATATCTCATTTGGATCCCCTTCCCACTCTGTTTCTTGCTTCTTATTTCCACAAACTCTCTCTTGTAGCTCTTTCCTTTTTGTTCTTTTAATCCTTTCCTAGTAGTACTTGCTCAAGAGTTTCTATATAGGAAGAATGTACAGTATAATATGATTGGAGATGTGTGTTTATGGATGTATGGGAGAGTAGGCTTGAAGCTTCACTGTGAAAAGACTTTTTCACTTGAAGATTGAGAAAACATATATGCACATATAAAAGGGATCAGCTGATGAATATTTTAGGAAAGAAGTCAGAGAATTGACAAAATCATATTTGTTTTTTAACTCATTTCTTTGGGGTCAGTGAAGACGGGACTGTGGCGAGAGTGTGTGTAGGGAGGTAGTGTTCCTGAGTAAAGAGAGGCTACTTACAAATTATTGCAACTGACCAGGGTTTGGCAAACATTTTCTATAAAGAGCCAGATAGCAAATATTTTAGACTTTGTGGTCCAGACAGTCTTTGTCATAACTATTCAACTCACTGTTGTAGTGCGAAAGCAGCCATAAATCAAATGTAAACAAATGGGTGTGGCTCTGTTTCCATATAACTTTATGTACAAAATCAGGCAGCAGGCCAATTTGGACCACTGGTTCTAGTTTGCCAACCCCTGTAAGAGACCATTACTGCACTAAGCAGTGACAGTGGAGTTGGACAGGAGATGGAGTTGATTGGCGTAGTTCATATGTTTTGAGACCCTATTTTGGACCAGGCACCCTTCTAAACACAGGAAACACAGTGAACAAAACAAAAATCCCTTCTCGAATAGAGTCTCCGTTTTAGGAAAGTTTAAAATACAAACGTTCTACCAAGTAGTTCACCTGTTAGTAAAGAAAGGGAGAAATAAGTTGAGGGGAAAGAAGAGTAGACAATGTACTTCAAGTCACAAAAATCCATTGTGGCTAGTCAAGGATTATGCACAAAACATGGTAATAATTAGAGAAAGCTTTCTCAATTACACATTGACTCATTTTTTTGTCTACAAACATATATTACAATGTGTTTTCTGCTCAATGTAACGTCTATAAAATAATCAGGATACATAAGAAAATATTTCCATGTGACTGGTCTGGGGCCTCAGCCAGAGAATTAATTTTGCACAACGATGAGTAATGTAACTATACGGGGAATCATACGAGAGCCACGCAGCATAGAATAATAAAATGGATGCTCCTATCCATAGATATTAAACATGTAGCCATTGCTCTGGGTCAAGTGGCAATTTTCACAGAAAGGCTGGATGATTTCTCATCCTTTTATGGAAAACACGAAGAGGGCTTTGGTTTATTAGGAACATTGGATTCCCTCTTTCTTGTTGACCTTTGCCAGCCATTTGTGTTGTCCGGCTGCCCATTCGGGATGTGGGTACAAGGGGCTCCTCATAGCGAACAGCACGAGAAAGTTTGTTTCCAACTATGGCATGTGTGAGTGTGAGAATGACAGGAATAATGATGTGAAATAATGAGAAGCTATGACATGAATGACAGGAGGGTGAATTGGGGGTTGTTTTTGTCACCTGTTTTCATCCTCTGAGCCACATTTAGAAAGTAACCACCAGATTAATGATCGTTTCTTCTATAAGCTTACAGTTAGTTATATAAAAAACAACCAGCCAATGGCACTATAACCAGCATCTGCTGTAATGAAAAATGCCCTTAAAATTATTAGTGTCAGAGAGTAAAAGGATGTTTCTCATTTTTTGTTGTGGGATCTGTGTTCTTGCTGTGTCTCCTGGGTGTATCTTCAAATCAATGCATTTTACATAAGATACATGTTCAATCTCAGGAGATTTTACATATTTTATCATTATTTTATTAATGACAAGGTGCAAGGCTCTGTGACTTAATGCAGAGCGTGGGAAGAATCAATACAAATCTGCATGAGCTCTCCAAGGCAGGATTGCATGTCACCAGGTGAACTGGCCTTCCAGAAAGGCCCAGTAGGCCACCACCTAGTGCTGATATTTTCAGGGTGGAGGAATCCAGAGAAACATTTCTCTCACGCAGTGATGACCCTTAGGCTCCAATATTTTCAATAAATGCTCCCAGTCTGGCACCCATAATTAGAATTAGGCATTAGAAATCCATGCGTTGGTGTTGGGGGTGGGGGGAGGAGCACCTGTGTAGGCAGAGTGGGAAAGGTATCAACAAGGGGGAAGGGCTCAGAGTAAATAACTAAGAAGATAAAATCTACCACTCTAGATCTTACTGCTGGTTGATATCCAGCATCTATTTCATCTTCCTCCATCTTAATAGAGCTCTAGTTTATCGAGGTATCTGTACTTCCCCCGTACGACTCAGAGCTGTCATCCTGACTCTAGTCATGGATTCTGATCCACCTGCAGGTTTCCCAGATTTCCCTGATTATAGGACTCACCTGAAAACCTTGCTAAATATATAGATTATCAGACTCTTCTGCTGAAATTCTGATTCAGTAGGTCTGAGTTGGAGTCTCCGAAATTGGTGTATTTACCAAACACTGTAAACCTTTCCTGCCATTAAGGAAATGTAATGAACACTGATGTAGGCTCATCAGTTCACAGCAAAACCCTGGTGGCTTCTATTGGCCCAGGATTGAGCTAGTGACTTAAATTGGTCAAGCTGACTGATGGGAAGGACTTGGATTTCAAGGTTTTTGAGAGAGGGTTTTCTTTCTAATGTTTTTCCTGAACAAACAGACACGTAGCCCCAGTTGTTGGTGACAGCCATCTCACAAAAGTGAGGGTAATTAGCCTTAGGATGAAGTCAATGTGTATTTGTAAGAGCAGAAAAAGAAAATGAGCCAGGAATCTTGATAACAAAATGAGCCATCAGTCAACTAACCCTGAAGCCTGTCCTGCCCCTGGACTTTTTGTTATGTGGCAATCAATATCCTTATTTGTGAAGCCAGTTGTATTTTCTGTTCCTTACAGGTAAAAGCTTTCTAATTGATACACTTACTTGTGATTTTTTTTCCAAGATATGTGCTCTTGCCATTAGAAAAAGAAAAATCTAGGAGTAGTGTTTCTCAGTGTGCTGCTATTATCAAGTAAAAATTATGATAAACTATTAGTCCATATCATCTCTCTCTGATAACAAATTTAGCACCTAGGGAAAAATCGTCAATTTTTCACAACTATGCAATGAACACCATTTTGGGATCAATATCTCCAACTCTTGTGTCTTTGTTATTAGTGACTTTGAAAAAATAATTTACTGGTTAATAAGTACACAGAAGTGTGCATATTTGAAAATAAACTCAGGAAACAAAACTGGTAAAATACCAAAGTAATAAACATTTGTAATCTATAGTTTTAAAGATGAGATTTAATTTTCCCATGGAAAAATGAAATGAAATGTTTTATAAAAGTATTCCATATATGTGTGGTGTTCATTTTAGCTGAGAGAGAGGCTCACAGGGCTCGGCCTCTGTTGGCTCTGGATGAGGCGGGTGTCACATTGTTTACAATATTTCTATTTGAATTTTGGTGCTTGCATACTATTACCAGGCACAGTTTTTTGTGTCCTTCCCCTCAAATGCTGTTTTGAATCAGTTGGTTACATATGAGACTGATAAGTCTCTCTGGGGGCATAAAAGGACTGGAAACCTGGTCCCCTCTCCTTAAGTTTTATATATAAAAATACATCTGCTGGTTGGGAATGGCTGCTGACTGTATGCAGATTGTAAGAAGGACAATGGATTTTCTACACAGGAATAAGGTATCTGAATCTGTGTGAAGATTGAGAGGCAAGTTTGGAAGGATTGGAAAGGAATGGTGGTTCTGATCCCATGTCAAGCTCGCACCATGACCCACCTTAGTCAATCTGATTCAGATTGTGTGCACCCTAGGGGAAATGGCATGTATGTGTGTGCGTGCATCTTCTCATGTGCTTTTGTATGTATAGGTGACCTATAACACTTTGGGGCCTATGCAGCTTGGCTGAAGGACACTCCTTGACTGAGAACAGCACAGGGGAAGGGAATATTCTTCCTCACTTTGAAAGGTCCTGCAGGGCTGTCCTCAGCAGTTAGGTGGTGCTGATCAATTTCCCATGCATTCATCATTGAGGCCATTGTTTGGGAGCCCAAACTCAAGACGGATACCTGAATTCCTGCTCTTCCAATGAACACTGAGGGTGACTGGAATGATTTATAGGCAGGGATTCTTAGAAATAGTTGAAAATGGGAACCTTAAGAAAATATTGGAATTTATGCTAGTCAAGCAGAGGATGTGGGAAACATAAGATTTGGAAGGACTAATATAAATATGGTCCCATTGGTATCATAAGCTGATGAAACCTGAGACACACAATTGTGCTTACAGGACAGAGTGGTATGTAATATTAATTACCCTGCACAGACCTTTGACACTTCAACTTTCCCTCACCTCAGATCTTAAAACTATGACTTGCCCCTGGGGAGCTAAGAAAATGTTAGACACAGACGAACAAACGAAGATCCAAACTCACCAGTATTCTGAGCTCTTCATAGGTTTCAGGTGTGAGGAAGATAAGCTTGACGGGATGTAAACCAGCAGAATTAGTGCTTCCTTCTATGGTCCCTGAACTGGGGAGGGGGTGAAAGTTGCTGGAAGGAAAATGTTAGAAGCAGGCTATGAGCAGGCATTCTAACATACCTCCTTCTCCACCCCATAAGTAGTGCTGGAATAGAAGACAACACAAAAGAATTTCCCATGTAATTTGGGGGCTTTCAATGCAGGTTTGACATCCTTGACAATGGCTTTTGCACACAAAGATTTCCTGGAGGCTTCTTCTTTTTTTTTCTTTTATTACTTGTTTCATTGATATTTCAAATTAAATCCTAGCTCTTCCTTGTACTTTGAAGTCCAAATTACAAATCTTATGATTTTGTTTATTTATATGTTTATTAGTATAGCAAATTTTAACACCACTTTTAAGGGAGATTTTATAACTTGGTTAATTAAATTCTCTTAAGCACTTTCAACTGCATTTACAAATTTAGTATGCTCAATTTTCTCAAGTACTGTGTCTAACAAGCAAACCTTCCCAAGTACCAAAATATCTTATAACTCTAATAAATTAAATGTATATGTATCTTAGTAATTAAATTATAACAATTTAAAAATCTTTTAAATATTCCAACACTGTTTTCACACTTGGTCAAACACTTATACCTCTCAACCTAAAACTGTAAGTCTAAATCAGTAACTCAATTACATATTTAAATTGGAAGCTTAAGGCTGACTTTTAGGTGCTCTAATAGTCCAAATTCTCATAAAGTTCAAGAGAATTTAAACAATAAATGTATAGAGACTATTCCCAAATCTAACACAAATGTTTTATTTTCACTTCCATTTCTATCTTTTAGCTCTGAAAATGTGGTCCTAGAACCAGAAGCACCAGCCTCACCTAGGAACTTGTTAGAAATGCAAATTCTCAGGACCCATCCCAGACCTCCTGAATCAGAAGCTCTGTCATGAGACCCAAAAATTTGTGTTTTAATGGGACCTACAGGTGATTGTGACACGTGCTAAAGTCTGATAACTATTGCCATATTTAATTATAAAGCTCCTCGAGGGTAAGACATTCACCATAAAAATAAACTAGCCCAAGTATTTGGGGTTACCTTCTCAAGTGAATTTAGGGTTAAATTCTCAGCTGCCTGAGGTTACCTATTAATGAGAAATTTTTTTGGCCAGACAGGAAAATTTGGGGCATTAGGTATCCCAGGTGGTTTTGGAGGCATTGAGTATTTTAAGTGATTTTTGTAATGACAATGAGGTATACATAAGGACCTCATGGGAACTAGTCCGTGATCCTCAGATGTAGTTATTGCACAGCCCACACCTGCTGGACTCAAATCACACATTAGTTATTTATCACATCTGATTTCAGTTTGCAGTTACCATCCAAGAAACTTCGCCACTTGTTTAGATTCAAATAATATTGTTTGGTTTGATCCTGGTCTGGATTCTTTCCATGTATTTTCTTCACTGGTAGGGCTGCAATTCTTATAGGTATTTAAGCGATATCTATTTTGATGCTTAAGTGATATGCACTTTGGTTCTGTCCATCTCTAAAGTTTCTGTCTCTCCCTCTGGACTGAGCATTAAAATCATGCTAGTAATAGGAAGATTCAAGAGTAAAGGAGAGCTTGTATGTTGCTCTTATCCAAAATTGTGTAAAGTGGGACCTTGCAGAGGTACCCTAAACCACAAGAATGGAAGGAGCAGTGGAGCTGGTGTCATGCATCCAAAGGCATTGTTTATAGTAAACAATAATGTGAATGGTACCCTCCAGAGTTGTTGAACAAAGTAGCCCCGTGCCTAAGCAGGAGTGGGAAGGAGACTCCAAATTTCCCTTGGCTCCCAAAGACCCCCCGTGGATGTTAGGATTAGCTGAAAGAGACCCACAGACCTGCCAGGAAAAGGGTCACCAGGACAAGAGAACACGTTCCAGAGGCAGAGGGTGGGACTATGCACTATGGAGTTAGGAAGAGAATATGGCTCATTTCAGAAGGAATTGCAGGCCAGGGAACTGATTTCTAGTTGCCATTGTGGGGTGGTAGGGGGTTAGTGTGTCAGGGGGCATGCACTGAATAACACCTGTGCAGAACAGCTGACCAGATGAGATACATCTGGAGTAAATGACCACTGTATGACCAAGCTAGAACAACACCAGGAAGCAGAAAATCAAACAAGAGAAAATAAGCAAAAACTATGAAGAAAAGATGGAAGGAAGAAGAAAAGGAAGGAGGGAAGGTTGGAAGGAAGGAAGGAAGGAAAGAGAGGGAGGGAGAGGAAAGAAACTAGCAAGAATAGTTAGGCCTATAACCCTCCACCCTCAGTAAAGACTTCCTTATTTTGACAATCAAAAGGATCCTGGCTCACTGGTTTGTTCCCATCTTGTACCCTAAAGGGAACCCACCTGATTGTGCCATGTCTTCCCCTTTTACCCACAAAGCCCCCAGCCCAGAGTTGGGCCTCTCATGCTAGGGACAGGCCTTTTGTGAAAATGATATAGACAAATGCTGGGGAAACTCATACTAATTAGCTGAACCAATTAGCTTATTATTTTGACGGGGTTCAGGGCAACCACCCCAGGATGTGCCATGCTAGTATGCAGATTATTTTGAGCTGAAGACAATCAAGGTTCAGAAGACTCAGGAAGAATATTTGACCTTCCCCTAAATTGCTTAATTTGCCTAATTACCTCTATCTCCTTCTCCTTAGTCCAGAAAGACAGAGATACCTCACTCTGCCTGACTTTGGAAATCTTCATGCTTACGTGAATTCCCCCTGTGCACATATTAAACTTTGATTTTCTCCTGCTAAACTGCCTTATGTCATTTTAATTATTTGACTATAATTTAATTATTTAATTATAAGAACCAGAAGGGGAAAATTCTCCCTTCCCCCACAATTTTATTTACAAATATTAATCAACAACCACAGATCATAAAATATTTGGAAAAAACTAATAGCCTGGAAAAGAAAGAACATAATAAATCAAGTAGCCACAATAGAAGCAAAAATAACACAAAAAGTAAAAGATAATTTTCAAAATTAGTAAATTCAGAGAACTTTAAGATATACTGCATTCATAAACACAAGAACCAACTGCCATGAAAAGCAGAAAATGAGAGAGCAAGAAAGAATACCAAAAAACATGTAAATGCTGAAATAAAAAGAAAGACTGAATGATGGAATGGACAGAGCTGAAGACTATTAGCTATCAGAAAGAAAAGATAAGGAAATTTACCAGAGTATAGAATAAAAAAGAGTAAGGAAATGATAATTAAGAATGAAAATTAAAAAAGCAAATGAATAATAGAAAAATATTTTCTTGAACTGAAAACACAAACACACACAAGCCTTCAGATGTGAAGGTCATGCAACATGCCAGGCATGTGTGAAAGAAAATGTTCCAAACCTGGATATATCTTGGTAAAAGTTGTGAACTTCAAGGAGAAAGAGAAAAAAAATTCCTAAAAGTTTCTAGACAGAAGCACTAGATTATTTACAAAAACAAGAATCAGCCTGATTTTAATCTCATTTACAGCTTGGAATACTAGGGGACAACATAGGGCAAAGTCTTCAAAATTCTGAATGGAAAGACTTTTGAATCTAGAATTCTATACACACATAAATATTATTCAAAAGTAAGAGGACAATAGAGACCTTTTCAAATGTGCAGCGAGTTTTGGAAAAATTTGTTTTAACCAATCAATCAAATCAATCAAACAAACTCATTAGAGAAAAAGGGAAAGAGGAAGACATAGAAAATAAAAAGCAATGATGATAAAAGAAAACCTGTAAAATTCGTAGTTGTAGTTCAATACCTATATTAACCAATATTTGGTGTGATAGTAATTCTCTTGTTAAGAAAGGATTTCTACAAATGTGCAGACATAATGTAAAAATATTAATAATAGTAATAAAAATTCCATATAGTTAGACTAGAACAGGGGTGGAAGATGGAGAGAAAAACATGCTAAAACTCATGTATCGATTACATAGTTTCAGCACTACAGATATTTTAAATTCTAGAGTTTGATTGAAAATATTTAAATATATAGTTTTTAGAACGGAAGGGTAATGCATTCAAAGATTATACAGTAAATTCATTTATTCAATAAATATTTATTGAATACCTGTTCCATGCCAGGCACTGGGCTCAGTACAGAGGGTACAGCAGGGAGATGTGGTCTTGCCCACAGGAGCCTAGTATACATTTCAGTGAATTAGGGATCTGACGTGGGAAGCTCAGGGTACTGCAGGAGTACACAGGAGTGGTACCTGATTCAGACTTGGTGAGGAGTGGGAGGGACAGCTCATTTCTTTAGGAAATGATGGCTAAGATGAGATCAGAAAAAGTTACCCAGGGAAAGAAAGAAATGTATGCATAAGGGTATAACAATGAGAGAGCTCATGGTGCTTTTAAAGAACTGGAACATCTTCAGGTCGGTTGGAGTATAGAGTTCAGTGGGGTGAAGATGCATGAGATGAAGCTGGAGAGGCAAGCAGGGGCTGGATCATGCCAATCTTTCTATCCTATGTCGGAAGCCATTGAAACATTCTTCAGCAGAGCAGAGAGTGCCATGACAGATCTGTGTTTTAGAAAGGTAACTCAACTTCTTGTTAAACATGGTGGAAATACATCCTTTCAGCTCTCCAAAACCAATGAAACTTGGCTGTAAGGATTTATTTAATGTACCTTGGTTTTGTAATTTTGGGTGCAAATCTTATCTCTGTCACTTACTAGCTGTGTGATCTCGAATATATTACTTAACCTCTTTGAGCCTCAGTATTTGTCTGTAAAAGAAAATACCGATATTTTCCCTGTAGGGCTTTTGTGGAGTCAGGAGCTACAAATAAGAATTTAAAGTGAAATATTAAGCACAGTGCTGGCTGTATGCGGGGTCTTTTGTTCCAAGTAGCAGAAGCCTAGCTTAAACAAGGTGAAGTCAAAAGGAGGGAATTGTGAGAGCACATTGGCATGCCTCTCAGAAGCCAAGGATAAGTATGAAGGTTGGCCTCAGGAACAAGTGGAACCAGGGATTTGAAAACTAAAGATCCTGCACCTTTCATCTACACATTGGCTTTCTTCTCACTCCCTAAGAGCTGAGTTCTCGTTGTGCCACCAAAAGCTTAGGGGTGACATTTCATCTGTTTAAGGTAAGGTAACAGTCAGATTGAGTTGTAATTTCTTAGTTTCATTTCCAAATTTCTAGGAAGGGACTCTTCTTTGCTTATCTTAGGTGTGGTGTTAATTCGGCACCCAACTGACTGTGGCAGTGGGGGAGTTCATGCACTAATATGAGGGTGGGGATATTTCCCAGGAGAGGAGTAGTTCTTCAAAAGGAGACATAATACAGAGTCTCAACAGAAATCACATGGCCCCCACAAATTCTAGAAAAGTTTCTACAAAAGTGACTAATAAAAATGTGGGCAAGTTGTAGGAGAACTATAAGGGATCATGCACAAATCTGGGCTAGCCAAATCTGTAGACTACTAAGGATGAGAGGAGTGAAAGTTTACCAGAGCCCAGAAGGAGAGAGTTAGATAGCTCAGGCTGCCTTGAGAGGAGCAGTGACTTTCTCTTTGGGAACATGGCCAGCTCAAGGCAACCTCATAGAGAAGGAACTGGGAAATATACACCTTGACCCCATACTTGCCCTCCCATAACCTATCTGAGCTCTCCATTGGCCAAAACCACCTGGAAGCCCAAGGGCACAGGAATGATGCCATTTAAGGAGGTCAGCCTCCCGGGGAAGTCGGCAGAGTGGGGAGGGTGTCTGCCTCAGGGAGTTGTAGGGAAGATACAGTAAAGTGTCCATTACATTGCTATATAGAATACACTTACTAAACTTTAATTGCAAATTTTAAGCAAAGCAAAGCAAAATCCATATTATATTCAATTCTATACACACACATATACTGACTCTCCTATTTGGGCATTGACTAGTTTCATCTGTTGACTGCTAAACAATAAAGTGCATTTTTCAGAGATGAGTGATGTGAGTTTCAGTTGTAAAATTGCCATGGTTGGCCTTTATTAAGTCCATTTGAAGTGGAACCTTGTTCTTTCAGATCCTTAATACTCAAAAAATCAATGGATAGACTTTAGTTGGAAAATTCAGTGAATAGTATGTCTTTAAAGACAAGTGTGGTAAGACAAATGTTTGTAGGGAGATGTCATTTTCTGAGCAATTTCATTGTATCTTGGCTAACGCAGCTTATATGTGAATGAATGCTGAGTGTTTTATTCAGAGTTTCAATATAGACATTTTTGAGAATTCTAATCTCTCATAATTTAGCATCTAAACATTACCTTCAATTGATTTAGATTATTTAAAAATATAAACTTCATTATTTATTTGGGACAAATCTATACATTTTGTGACTGATCTAAAAATAATAAATTCATAAGGGAGAGTGGGAGAAGAAAAGCCAAACGCTTTAGTGATGTCTCTTTTGGAATAAGCTGTGGGAGAAATCTAAAACAGCCCTTTACTTCTTTGTTTTAAAAATGATACAGTGTCCTTTTTAATTAGATTGATAAAATGATGGGCATCACAATTAGGAAAGCTAATAGGGAAGAAATATATTTTTTAATTGATCTCTACAGCTGCCACAAAAATGAAAGGTGAAGTCATGACAAGAACCACTAAATAAAATACACAAGTAATTCAAAAGGAAAAATGGTGTCAGTCTAATGGTCCTGGGCCTGCATTTCTATATAAACAAATGGAATCAAACATGCAAAGATACTGGAATGAGATTTTAAGATTAAGAAGCAAGAGATTCAAATTTAACAATCTATTTATTCACTAGCTTTTACAGCTTAAAAAAATACTCTTTTTTCCCACTCCACCCAGGGAGTCCTTCTGAACTCTAAAAATACACTCCCACCTTCAAGCTTTGAATTGGTGTTTGTAGACATTGTAAGGTTATATTGTGGCATTTTTCTCAGACCAACTGTTGATGTTTACAAATGAAAGTATATTTTCAAAATGTTTTAGGCCAACCAGAGAGCAGAACCCTGCTAAGGAGAGGGCAATGTTCTTTCTTGTGAACAAGGAGGGAGTTTTAAAGACGTGGTCAATTATATTGCTTTACTGTCCCAGAGAGTAGGAATTCCAGACTTTTCTGGAAAGTTCTGACATAGTATTATTTATGGTCTTGGTTTCTTAATAAAAAACTTGTCCTTTCTATAGGATTAGCTACTTACTAAACATTTTTTTAAAGACTTTAAGATCCAGAACACCTTGGAAAGGACACTGGCTTTTTAATATCTTCCAGATGTTAGAAAAGTCACAGATAGTCTTGCTTATTTGGATGGACCATCCAAGGTTCAGGGCCAGAAGTGTATGATTCCATCATTAAAAGGATGCCAAGTGGTTGAGCCATGATATCTCACTGTATTTGGAAGATGGACTAATTCACAACCTCTGATAAACAGTCATCCAAATCTGAACCAGGATAAGCAAAGAGAGCAACGGGCTGCTGCATTTTATGCAGCCTGACTCCTTGCATTGCAGGCAAAGCAATTTAATGAAAATGGTCCTCAGCTCTGGTTTTGTTCAAATGAAACTTATGGACAATTGTGTTAAATCTTAATCAGTTCCATTTAGGTCAATATAAAAATAGGAGTACATGATCAGTTTTATCATATAAATAAAATAGAATGCATTTATAAAATTAAAACTATGAGTTTTTATATTTTTGAACAACATGATATGAGAAATGTTCACAATATGAAATTGAATTACAAAATCAAGAGACAAAATAACATTAAAATTAAGATCCTAGCTTTGCTAAAATGTAGTTTAAAATTTACTGTAAACTAAATATACAGAAATAGAAACTGCTTATGTGGTAAGAATAGGAAAACTTTTCTTCTTTGTATTTCTCTGTATATTGTAATTTATTTTACAATGAATTAACAGAAATTATTTTTATAATCAGAAAAGAATTAAATAAATGTCTACCAAAAGAAAGGAAAGAAAAGCTCAGCAATAGCAGTATACACAATCCATTTAAGAATGTTTAATCATTCAAGATAATTGTTTAAAGAACATTTGCTATAAATAAACAAGCCCATCCCCAATTCTACTGGAATTAGGGCCTATTTAGAAAAAATATATGAATCTTGCTTATAATTAAAGACAGCGGTATAAAAGCAGCCTCCTTGTTTTGTGGCCATGATTCATATCCAATCATTTTCTTATTCAACATTAATAAATACTCCTAAAATTGCTATTGTATTAAGAATAGGAAAATGTCCTGTGTGCTCCTTGAAAAATGTGAAGTCCAAATCCATGTGACTGCTTCTGTTTTATGAGAGCAGTCCATAGCATCTTGGTCTGCTCCAGACACTCTGGAATAGAGCGAAAATAAGAATATTAATAAAGAGTAAGCACAGACCAAAATAATTTAACTATCACTTGTTGGCTTCTTCCATCTAAACTACGTGAATCTTTATTCCAAGGGCATAAAGGCATCATTTCATTAAAGCTGGCAAATAACTGCTCATATACTTTCCTATAGTATACTTAGAATTTGCCTTGCTTGGGTTTTTTGTTATCGTTTTTTTTTTGTCTTGTTTTTGAGTTTTTTTTGGATTTGGGGTGTTTTTGTTTTTGTTTTTTGGCATTCAACTTTTGTTTATCAATTTTGTTTATCAAAGTCTTGGCAAATGTTTTCCTATATTGTTGATTACCTACATTGCTGATTTCCTATAATTCTGTTTAAGGTGCTTTTTTAAAAAATATAAAAGTTATTTCTTTTATTGGGTCATATCCATCGGCCTTTTTCTTTTGGATACAAGATAAATGAGAAATTCCATTTCGGGTATATTGAATTTGGGATGCCCATTGGAGATACTAGTGAAGATTGTCAAATATGCAACTGGACTTCAGTGGAGAAGTCCAGACTGGATATGTGCATTTGATCATCAGCATATACCCAGAATTTATAAACCATAATATATATATGAACAACTGTATCAATTAACATAAGGAGTAAGTGGAGATACAGAAAGAAAGGTCTGAGGATTGAGCCCTTGGAGCATGCCACTGTTTAGATTAGAAAGATATGGATGAATCAGCAAGGGAAAATGTGGTAGGCAGAATAATGGCCTTCCAAAGATGTTCATATCCTAATCCCTCCAAATCTGTGAATATGTTACCTCACATAACACAAGGGATTTTGCAGATATAAATTAAAAATCTTGAGATGGTGAGATTTTTCCTGAATTGCCCAGATGGACCCAAATTGCAAAAGACCTTATAAAAGGGAGGGAGGAAGGTCAGAATCAGAGAAAGAGATGTGATGACAGAAGCAGAGGTCAGAGTGATGTGGTTGCTGAAAGGAGCCAGAAGCCAAGGAATGCAAACAACCTCTAGAAGCTGGAAAAGACAAGGAAACGAATTCTCTCCTAGAGCTCCAGAAGGCTTGACACCTTGATATTATCAGTGGAACCCATTTTGGACTTTTGACCTCCAGAACTGTAGGATAATAAATTTGTGTTTCTTTAGATCACTAAGTTTGTAGCAGTTTGTTACAGCAATGACTGGAAACAAATACGGAGACTGAGAAAGGAGCAGTTAGTGAAATAAGTGGGAAAATAGGAGAGCGTCTTGTCCTGGGGGCCAAATGAGGAAAGTGTTTCAAGAAGGAAGGAGTGATCAACTATGTTTAATGCTGCTCATAGGTCAGGTAAGATAAAGCCTGAGAAATGACCATTGTATTTAGCAACATAGAGGTCATTGATGACCTTAACAGGAATAGATTTTGTAGAGACACTATGGGGAAAGCCAAAGGGGAATTGGCTTCAATAGAGAATGGAGGGAGACAGAATTCCTATGGAACAGTGACCACTATGTGTCTCCTGTTGTCCCTCTTTTTGAATGAAAGGGTCTGTTGTCTCCATGCCATGAAATAAAAAGAAACAGCTATTGATACATGAAACAACTTGTATGGTTCTTAAGGATAAGAATTATACTGAGTAAAAACGTCAATCTCGATATCATATATACTCTATGATTCCACTTATATAACATTCTTGAAATGACAAAATGATAGAGATAGAGAACAGATTAATGGTTTCCAGGAACTGGCAGAGAAGGGTGGGGGGAGAAGGAGATAAGTGTGGGTAGCAAGAGGAATCCTTGTGATGGAACTGTTCTGTATTTGACTATGGTGGTAGTTACACAAGTATACACGTGTGATAAAACTACATAGACCTAAATACATGCGCACGAGTGCATGTAAAACTGGTGAAAACTGAATAAGGTCAATGGTTTGTATCACTGTCAATTTCTTGGTTGTGGTATTACACTATAGTTATACTTGATATTACCATTGGGGGAAACTGAGTGAAGGGTATATCTTATAACTTCATGAAAATCTACAAGAATCTCAAAATAAAAGTTAAAAAAATAGAATGGTAGAAATAAATCCAGAGTAAATTGACTAAATTTGCAAGTTAAATGGCAAGAATTCTTAGAGTAGATTAAGAAATAATCCATCTGCCTGTGTTTTATTTATAAGAGACCTACTTAAAACATAAGGACATGAAAATGTGAATGTAAAGGAATGGAAAATTATATTTGAGGTAAATACTAAACAAAGAAAGCTGATTTCACTATAATAATATCAAACAAAACAGACTTTAAAGCCAAAAGCATTCTTAAGGAGAAAAAATTACAGCAAAATAATAAAAGGAGCAATTCACCCATATGTACTCAACAGTGTTTCCTCCAAATATATGAAGCAAAAATGGACTGGTTTGGAAAAAATGAAAATCAAATCTATAGTCATCATGGTATATTTCAACATACTTCTTTATGTAATGTTCACATTTATTATATAAAAATTATGTATATATACACATTATATATAATTTTGTACATATATTTATTATATATACACATTAAGTATATATTAGATCTATAAAAAGCAGTTACAATGCTGACATAGATGGAAACCTGTACCCAAGAATTAAGGTATTTCTTTTCAAACATATATGAAACTATTAACAAATGGCAACATACTTAGCCATAAAATAAAGCACACAGATCATGCTTCTGCCTACAATTCAATAAAATTAAAAAGCAGGAGAACATAGAAAAACATCTCCATATATTTGGATTAAAAAATATTTATAAATAACTCCTGGAGTTAAATAACTCAAGGAACACTGCAAGAAGAAATGGTGATGAAAATAAGAAAATATTTAGACCTGAGAGATGATGCAAACACTATAAATCAAAATGTTTGGGAGTTAGCTAAAACCACAATTAGAAAGCAAGGCCTTAAATGCATATATTAGAAAGGAAGGAAGACTAGAAATCAGTCAGCACAGCTTTCAATTTACAGATAGAAAATTGATTCACAGATAGAAAAACAATAATGACATCATCCAAAAAAAGTAGAAGAAAGGAGAAAAGTAAGAATTAAAACAGAATTTTTTTTTGCTGAGGAAGATTCACCTGAGCTAACATCTGTCACCCATCTTCCTCTTTTTGCTTGAGGAAGATTTGCCCTGACCTAACATCTGTTGCCAATCTTCCTCTATTTTGTATGTGGGCCACTGCCAGTGATGAGTGATGTAGGTCTGTGCCTGGGAACCAAACCCAGGTCACTGAAGCAGAGCACACCGAACTTAACCACTAGGCCACCAGGGATGGCCCCTAGAGCAGAAAATTTAAAATAGAAAACAAACAAGTAATAGAGAGGGCAAACAATACCCAAAGTTAATTTTTTTTTTATGGGGAAGACCAGCCCTGAGCTAACATCTGTTACCAATCCTCCCCTTTTTGCTGAGGAAGACTGGCCCTGGGCTAACATCTGTGCCCATCTTCCTCTACTTTATATGGGACGCCACCATGGCATGGCTGACAGGCAGTGCGTCGGTGGGCGCCCGGGATCCAAACTCGCAAACCCCAGGCTGCCAAGTGCGGACTAAACCACTGCGCCACCTGGCGGCCCCCAAAGTTAATTTTTTTTAGAGAAACTAATACAATGGACAAATCTCTGGCAGATTAAGCAAAAGAAATAAAGAAGCTTTAATGAAAAAACTTGACCACAATTACAAAATGACATTTTGCCAATAATTTTGAAAATGTTAATTTCTTAGACAAATAAAGTTCACAGAATAGATTCAAGAAGAAATAGAAAATCTGAGTAATCCTATTAAATGAGATTGAATCAGCAGTTAACAATTTAACCATTGGGAAAAACAACAATAACAAAATAAAAACAAAAATCACCCAAACAAGCAAAAACAACATGAATCCTGAATATATTTACAGGATAATTTCACCAAACAATCAGGTGTTAGATAATCTCTATTTTATTCATGCTGTTCCAAAGAAGGGAAAAAATAAGAAAGCTCCTCAACAATTTTGTTTTGGTAAAGCAACTGTAACATTTGCTATAACCTTGATATAACCTGAAAAGGACAGTTAATAAAAGAAAATTTCAGACTGTTATCTTTTATAAACACAGATGCAAAAATCCTAATTAAAATATTAAAATTAAAATCCTAATATAGAATACAACAAAAAAGTCTGCATATATAAATCATGACACTGGAGGATGTTTTTCTTAAGAATGCAGGTATAACAATATTAAAATATCTATTAGTGTAATTTATCACAACAGATTAAAAGTTTTAGTTTTAAAACATATGATTATCCCAATACATGCAGGAATATTGTTCAATAAACTCAGGGCACATTCATGGCATAAACTGTTGGCAAGTAGAAATAGAAGAGACACTATTTACTACTATTTACATTAAAAAGTTTGCCACCAAATATTACCTACTTGAAATAAGATACTGCATAAGAAAATATTAAAACATTGTCTTTAAAGTCAGGAACAAGTCTTCAAGCCTTCTTCTACCCAACGTTATACTGGAGTCTCTGCTAAATCAATAAGGTATTCAAAATAATTAATTTATAAGGATTAGAAAAAGACAAAACTGTCATCATTTGTAGATATTATGATTATGCATGTGAAAGTTCAAGAGAAGCTACAGAGAACAATCAGTATTTAAAAAAAAATCAAAGAAATTAGTGTATACAAACAGCAAACATTTTAGAAATATAATTTGAAAATATAACAATGACTACAATTTAAAACAAGAATCCACGCAACGCTGTGACCATTTGAACATTCAGGTACCATAGGATCACCGAGAACCATACGTGAAAATCAAACTACTGTGTTTCGGTGAGTTTGGAAAGTGCATTTGTGTTTGGTGTCCACTCATACGTGCATTAGGGAAGAAGTAAACGCATTGGGCAGGAAACTGAGAGAGGTATAATTCTCGGAGAAATAAATGTTAAAATCTTGACTCATGAAATCTTTTTCCCCATTCATTTCCCTGCCACACCAAAGGAGAAACTTATATCTGAGATCACATATTAAATCTATGGGAAAGTGATACAGAATACATACATGCCATTTATGTGCAAGTTTTCAGTAATGCTACATGTGTTAAAAGTGACATAGCTATACCTGACAATAAAGACAATTTGATAAACCTAACAAATGGTGCCCTAAGCCATGATATAAAAATGTATATTATTTAAAATGTTACAAAGCATGATAAACAATTATAATCAATACATCTCCTGTTATATTGATTTGACTTTAGTAATATGAGATTGACTTTTTCCCCTTCGGAGTCACTCAACTTTACTATCTCATCTTCCTTCAGCACTAAGTATTCTAACTGGTCATGGTGTTACAGAAAAAATCTTCTTAGCTCATCTTGATGCCCTAAATTTCCTTAGATTTCACTAATTTTGTTTATTAGGTCACATAAGGTCTAATTCTAAATTAGTTGAGATTGTGACTTAATACTAATAGTGAGAGTGAAGATAAAATATGAATAATGACTTGACCATTACATTATTCCATTGAAATGGAAAGCTCTATAAACAAAGCCAGCTTGTATTAGCTCCATCTAGTCTATATTTGTTGCCATAAATCAGCATTGGAGATTCAGAGCTTTTGGATCATTGTGTCTTAGATTGATACTTGCTCAATTCCATAGCTTCCATGTCTTAAAAACACATGAAACTGAGACACTTAAAGTACAAGAACACAGGGAGCAGAAATTCCATCAAGCAGAGAGCACTGATTTCCATATATTTTTATTTTGCTAATGATGATTAGTACCAAATACAGATTCAGATTTTGTGCTAACTTAACATGAGATTCTTCACTAATGGCTCTCCTGGATCCTAGAACTTTATGTGTAGGAAATTCAGTGCTGCAATTTAAAGCTAATATTGTTAAGTCCTGGTTCTTTACAGTCCTAAGGAGAGAACTATTAGGAAAAGAAACTCAAGTGGGAATCATTTTATTTACATTGTGTTTAGGTAGGTTTAATCTGTACCATAACCTTCAAAGTTATGTTTGTTACTAGAATTCTTCCTGTAAACTCAAATCTGGTGTCCCTTTGTTTCCATCTTCTACGTGCTTTGTTGACATGCACAACTTGAGAGAAGCCTGTGTCATGATAACAATGCGGAACTCTGTGTAGAGTTGGACAGTTCAGAGCAATTAGTCCTCCTATTAGTCTGACCGAGCTGATTCAAAATGTTTAAATATAGTATCCTATATTGTGAAGGCATTTTTGTGTTTTAAGATATCAAACACTGAAGAAATAACTCAAAATAAATTTTATTGGAAATTTATGTTTCCTCACACATTTTTGCCTTTCCTTTTGATAACCAATCATAGGAATATTGCTCACTTTTGTGGAATTTTAAAGTATTTCAAGCAAACTACTAGGATGGATAAAAATTAAAATTCACTTTCCTAAAACACCAAGGAAAAAATTTTAAATTCTACTTCATTTGGAAATGCATTTGTCTTTAAAGATTTTTGAGTACCTACTCTATGAATGGTTAATTAGGTGCCAAGATGTGACTAAACTGTATTTGACTCTTGTATTGCTATCACGGAAGTTACAATATAATGGAGGTGACAAGGAATATGCACATGAAAATTAAAGAATAATAGGCCAGTGTAGACTAAGTGAGCACAAGAGTAATAAAGAATACCTCCACTAGGAATATTAAAGGCAGGAAATAAGAGGTCACAATGGGTTGGAGTGATGAGGAAATCTATTGGGATTTTGAGCTGCAGAAGTTTATGGTGAAAAAAACATTTTAAGATGAAACTCCTAGAAAAAGTGAATTGAATAGGTTAGGAGAAACAGACTAGGGGGAAGGGAAACAATTAATGAGTTAGCTGAGAAGACAAGGTCAAGGAAAGAAGGAGACAGGAAATTAACAGGTAAAATTAAAGGTTAGCTTTGGAAAAAAAGATGATTATTCATTAAGATAGGAAGGAGGAGAAGATGAACAAAACTTTGGGATATTTGGAACTTAAAAAAAAAGATTATGTTCTATATATCAATTGACTCATATAAAATTGCAGATCTTAGACTATTTTTTTGACCTATAAAACAGCAAATCCATATGGTTCAATCTACTCCAACAGCACTCCCTGCTCCCTGTCCTTCATACTGTGCTTTGTTTTTTTCCATAGTTTTTATCACCACCTTACATATTATATACATGTTTATTGCCTCTTCCAGCTAGAAAATCATTTTAGGAAGACAAGGATTTTTCAGACTTACTACTGAAAAACTCTTGCACCTTGAACAATGCCTGGCACTTAGAGGACACAGTAAATATTTGTTGAATGAATGAACCAGTAAGTTTTTTTTCTCTCTCTGTTTTTCCTCTTTATTTTTTTTTCTTGCTTTCTAATTAAAGAGGGATTTAGAATTATCAAAAAATAAGATGTGCATTCATTGCAGAATCAAGGATGATCAAAAGGATTCCTTTCTTCAAAGGCCCCAGCTAAAACCAGGCAGCATGAACGTGCAGTGAGCAAGATCTCTGTATTTCTAGGATAATCTGAAGAAATACTCTATTACAAAATCCTTTCTTATAAAATTCCAATGGTGGACAAAAAATTGAGTTGGAGATGATTAATATGAAAGGGAATTGATTAGGGTAGGAAGTTGGCAGGGCCCAGGCAAGGTTTTCCAGTATAGCCAGGAGGCTAATGAAGAAGGTAGCTTGAAAATCAGTTAACAATCGATCCTAGTAAGGAAAAGAAGCTTTAGTGGGTCTGGGGAAGTGGAAAATTATGTTTGGAAAAGGGAAGGACTAAGCTTGATGAGGCAGGGATGGTGACCAAATGAAGTTTGTCAGTTGACTCTACTTTTTAACAAGAAAGATAACGTGCATATCCTTTCCTGTGGAAGAACATTTTCTGCCTTTTAAGAAGCTAAGTTCCATGGAAGTAGGCAATATTCTTTTCCAGTCATCAAACATTTCCTTATCCCTGATGAGCATAGCCACTGTGGTTTATATACATTTCTTTTTAGATTCTGGTAATCCCTGCCCTAGTGCACCGAGTGCCCACATATGATCTCATATGATCAATAGAAAAATGATGTTTTCTTTTTTAAAAACAACCATCATCAAATACCTCCTGGGTCTACTCATCACCAATTAAAAGAGTAAATGGAAAAGTATTTTTTCTTTTATATTGCAAGGATTTTAGTCTGACAAAGAGTTAAATGATTTCTACATATTTTCTTTATGGAAACATATCAAAAAATATGCAAGCAAAAGATTTGTTGGGATAATGTTCATCTTAGGAAATCAGAGTGTAGCTGTTTCTTTTGAATATCTTAATTCTCCCAGCTTATTTGTTCATATGTCATACAAGCATAACAAAGTCCTGTGACTTACTGTGGACTCAGTGAATTGGAGAGTTTCTAAGGTGATCTTTGTCTATTACAAAGGCAAATATAACCAACTTCATAGAATTTTTATTTCTTATAGCTTTGAAGTTAATTTGACAAAAAATGATTCACGTATGTACAATATTGTGCTAAATAAAAAAAAGTAACTCTAAAGGAGAACATGGTGAATTTTGTCTTAACTTAGATGATAGTTATGTCATCTCGGCAATGCTATTCTACAATATCAACTACCTTACCAAAAAATAAGCAGCAGCAGTAGTTAAAAATCCCAGAGCAAAATTAATATCAGACTTCAAAAATGAAAAAAATATTAGTTTTCTTTATTTACCTACTGCTGGTACTTATCTAAAGAAAACTAGAGTATATTTGTGTGCCTTCTTTTTTCATAGAATGATTTCATTTTATGTGCTGCCTATTTCTTTTTGAAACTCAGCAATCTTTTAATGTCATAAAATATTTAATAAACTTTTAAGTTACTTTGATGTTTAAAACTTCTCTACCCCATTTTATTGCTAAAATAATGACATCTTGCATTTATGAAATATATTTGCCTTCTTTACATAAAATGCTTTATGTATATTACCTCATTTTGCCCTTATAACTATCTATTTTTGTCAAAATGTTTTATCTAGATTTCAAATATAAAAAAGGTGACAAGCACTTAATATTATATTTTAAGTCATCACCGCAAGTGTCAATTGTATTCTCACCAGGAGTGTGAGACACTAATAGATACTAGAATATGTTCTGTTTATAAGAAAGTTTTACAGGAACTGCTTTGTGTTCATTTATACTTCGAGTGGGAATCATATTCACTGGAATTGTGTGAATCATTAGGTTTTCACAGAATGAGATGCTTTGCCTCAATCTTGAGTGACAAATTTTGGATTGGACCCATTAAATGTGTAATTATATACAGAGACAGTAGTATGAATTATTAAGATTTGAGAAAATGTTCACATACTTTAAATCCTAGAGCACACGACTTCTAAGAAAAACTGGAGGCATACTTTTCAAAATTATTAGCCAATTTTAATTTGTGTTTTCTGTAGGGGAAAATGACATTTAAATATTCTAGTGGAAGCTGGTCAAAAAGTTATAGCTGTAACTTTAAGGAAATAGTCTCTTCGTGATAGTCTTTATAATACTATTTCCTGTTGTAATATCATGATTAGACATTGAAATAAATAGCATTTAATACTGTAACAATTGACCCTTTATACATGTGATTCATAAAATTTGGGGGTAATCATATGTACTCTCTTAAGATTCTCATAAAGACTAGGGGCCTCTGTCCCCTAAATGCAGATGATAGATACACAGGTGAGTAGGTGGGTAGATACATAGACTAGGTAGATAGATAGATGATAGGTAGGTAGGTAGGTAGAGAGATAGATGATAGATAGATAGATAGACACTAAAATCTATATTATAATTTTGGAGGATTCACAGACTACTTGAGTCTTTAAGTATACATTAACCTCATATGACCCTTGCTTCATAGATTTGAATATGTCAAGAAACTGCTTAGGTATAGAGAACTCTCCTGAATATAGTTATATCATCTTGATATGAGACCCTCCTGTTTGACCTAGTCAACCACTTAAAATTATATAAATAAAATATACTTATTAAAATCTAAATTCTCACCAGTTACTATTACATTTTTATATAGAAGTTCAACCACTTAGGCTTATAAAAAGGAACAATGTTTAAAAGTCTTCATACAGTTAGAAACATTCTATTTAACTAGGACAGCTTTTATTGATGTTATTAACTTAATCCTAGGGTTGCCTAGTTTAAGTTAATAACCTACTTTTACACTTTCTTTCTTGTCTTAGGCCTCAAGCATTGTTCCAGATTTCCGCTGTTGAGCTCACCATTATTTTGGCTTTGAGACTTAACGTGTCAGAGGTAAGCATGAGGTATGTCATGTGTCAAAGTCTGTCAACTAATAAATGGTGGTTCTCAAACTGAGCTTCTAAGTGGTGGCTGTCCAGATGAGGGCGGGGACAGAAGCTTGCCTCTGTGTACTCGCTGCCTGATTCTAATTACAATTGCACAAAAAGGTAAAGAAGATGACAGTTGTTTCATCCCTTGGTTCTTGAGACCATGTTTTATCCCATTAAAGAAGGCACGGTATGTGTGAGTCATCCTGTCTTCCCCTTTGGGACTTCTAGCCCCTTGCTCTTTCCTTTAGGTGAGAGCCCTAGTGAATAGACAAGTAGCATGGGACTGGAAATTGTTCTTCAGCTTTCTGTTTCTGCCAAAGTCATAGGGAAGATTTGCTTTTTCAGTTCTTTCTTAAAGGAGATATTTTAAAGGGGTCACACATTTCTTTTAGATAGCTAATATATTTCACATGCAACGGCTATGAAAAACTAACCAGTTGCATGAGTAACATTTCTGCTTTCTCAACAATCGCTGAAGACAGTTGGATTTACAGCCAGAAGACAATCACATTATATTGAACAACACTTGCATACTTCATTTATTTCTCCCTCAAGCACTGCAGCTGCAATAGCTTGTAGGAAGCTTTAAAAATATGCAAGAACATTTTAAACATTCGGGAACACTCAGACTTCAAACTACATTTTCCTCTTGTGTAATGTCTTTAAATAATTAATTATTATTATTTTTTTGTTTCTTTTTTGGTCTTCTGATTTGGGAAATATTAAGGTAACTGGAAATGGAAGGAAAAAAATCACAGAGGAATTTATTTGTGATTTTTCAATTTCCATAATATCAACAACCTTGCTTTTGAGACTGCTAGAGTGGATTCTAAGCGAGGTCAATAGTACACTTCTGTGTGATTGAAATTTGTTAGCACTTCTATCTAAAAGCCACAGGGCAGCATTCCGAAGCCTGTGTGAATAACACGAGAGCTCCCCAGGATTCTCAGTTTCTATTACCACCAGTGGATTTTTTTCAGGAGCATTTTTGAGAAATGATCGTACGCTAGTATCAAATGGTTTGGAACAGATCTGTTTTGTTGGAAGAAGGGGTTTAATTAACTTTTGAGTTGCACAAATTAATCTAGACCTGAGTGAGGGCCTGAAAACTGATTAAACCGTGAGTACCTATTCAGAAAGTATTTGACCAGGAGATAAATTCATTTCTTCAAGGTCAACGACCCTACAAGTTTATGGGTGGCTTAGATTAATGCTCACTGTGTTTCTGGTTTCAACCATTGCTTGGTGAGCTTTTTTATCCCCCTTGATGCTGCTTGTCATCTACATGATCTTGCTGTCACTTCTTTCTCTGCACCAACATTTTCTCACAGAAATCCTTTGGAGCGTTTTGTTTTGTTTTGTTTTTGGGGGGTGGGGGTGAGTAAGGCATTGCAATCAGTGCAATGTTTCATTTTAATTGCTTTATTTTTATCCAAAGATGAATCATAACATGTAATGGTTTAAAAATAAGACAGAGAATGGCCTTCCCTAGATTAATTTTTCCTTCTGAAATATATTAAATGGCCATCAAACAGAATGCATTTATTAGACAGTTTCATAAAATCTCACTTGATTTAATGATCTGCCTATTTTTCGGCAGTGTCTTTCACTTTTTTTCCCTTGAGGTTAAACACACACACACACACACACACACATGCACACACACACAAAATGAGAATCTGGAGACTCTCCTCTGTGTATTATCTAGTAACGCCAGCTGAGGGGTCAGGTATTAACTGTAAGGGAATATTGAAACAATTAGAGAAATTTTATTTAAGGAATGAGTGAAAAGACTCAATTGTTTATTCTGAGAGGAAATGGCAAAAAACAAAAATGACTCATCACTGAGGTAAGAGGAGAATTTGAAACACAATTCAGCCTTCCTACTCTCATTTAAAAAATAATAAATCGTGGTCTTATAAGAGGGTTCTCATCTACAACATTCCTCCATAGTTTACATGAAGTGACAATGGGATGATTTAAGGTGTTTCTGTCTTCCCTTGATTTAAACAGCAAGTATAATTTAGTGGACAGTTATATACAATACCTCTGACAATTAATTTTCCATACCAAACTAGATTTTGGCAATCCTTCTCTTGTTGTATAATTTCTCTTGTAGAATAATGCATACTCTTCTTTGGTTTTTTCTTTCTATTTAAGTTCTTAATTATTTTTGAAATAAATATTAACTATTCCACATAATTTCTAAGTAAAATCTTTAGATTTTGATAATAAATGTTTCTTATTATAGAGTGAAACATATCTTTGTGGAAAAAAGGTTAGCGATTATCTAGAGAAGGAAGTCAGAATTTAGTAAAAGAGAATTTTTCTTTAGTTTTTAAAATTAAAACAACATTTTGTATACTTTAACAACTTCTTGCTCTTCAGGGAGAAGAGTTTTAACATGACTGAATCCAAAAATACATTTGAAAAAAGCAGAAATAACGGCCTTATCAGATATTGATATTTATACTTTTTTAAACAATTCAAAAAATTCCTCTGATTTAATGAAAGAAAAAAATTAGAAATTTGTTTTTCATAGAATAACTTCTCTTCTGCTATCAATAGTAGCTCAAGTATAAGATTAAATGCTATTTTTCTCCCTAATTTTTATTTCAAGTATGTGACTTGTGTCCCCAGTCAAATTGTAAGTTTAAATCAGAGACATGGTGTACGTCTTTGAATTTCCTATTGCAGGAACACGATGCTCAGCAGATAAGAGATTCTCAATAAATGATCATGAACCTAGTGGAAGAGGCTAGGATAGCACTGAGAAGCAGTGAGCAGCTGGCCAAATTGGTAGCTGAGCTCTCATAGCTTTGGCCTCCGAAACTGCTATGTCAAGTCAAGGAGGCTGGAGAGATACCAAATGAGATGAAAGGTGTCAGGTACTAGCAATGATTATTTTCAGATAGCTTTTTCCCCCTGAAGTATTAGATGGCCAATGTGGAAAATATGCGCTCCAGAGAAAAGTAGAAAGGGGGGGAAGAAGACATCCATAATCCTAAAACTCAAAGACAAACACTATTAACATTTGTAGCATTTACAGCCAGGCTGTCAACATTTGCTGCATTGTCACTGTTTTTTTCATATAACATCACTCTGACAGTACCCTATACTTGTGCTTCACCATATTATAAATTCTCTTTATAATCATAGTTTTTATTGGTTATATCACAGTCCATCATATCTCTGTATCATGGCTTCTTTAAGCATTCTTTTACTGTCCAAATGTTAGATGGTTTCTAATTTGTAATATTATAAATAATGACAGTGAACAGCTTTATGTGTAAAATTTTTCCAGACTTTTTATTTCCTTAGATTCCCAGAAATGAAACAATGGATCAAAATATATGAAAGTTTAAAGGCTCTTGATATATGTTGTCAGAGTTTGAATCATTTGTTGAGATCAGAGTTAAATGGGAAGGCATTGTGTCCTAGGAAATCCCACTTAAAGGGCCAGTGTACTTTTATATGGATTGATTGTTGTTGATTTTGGTTAGCAATATGCATTTTGCTGCTTTGTTACCCAAACAGTATCTGTTGAGTTTAACCCCAAAGTGTCTTGAATGATCTACAAAGGAATTGTAGCTTCACCTATGAAGGTTTGCAAAGGCAGCATATTAGCTGGAAGTGAGGTTTGTGTGTTCGTGTCTGGATCGTGTGTAACTTCCTAGATTTAGGGTGCTGATAGATGAAAGACTTACCCCTCGTGCAAACAATGATGATAGACTTTCTTTGAGTTTTGGTCCTGTTTCAGTGAGGAATGTTGCTTTTCTGTATTTGTCAACAGTGTCTGAAAACATGAGTGGGTAGGGTAGGGGATTAATAAGGAAATCTTGAAGCTTTTAATGTGATTTCCAGCTTGTTAGAATAGAATCCTGTGTTCATTTTGTTTCTATAACAATTTATCTTTTTCATCAGGCAGACAATTCTTTGTTTAGAAACAAAATTTCTACAATGTTTCAGTAATCATAAGCCTTCAGGTTTAGGGGGAGGTATTTTTAGTGATAAATTAGACATTTTCTGTAACCAGGAGTTTGATCACAACTATCAAATCTGCCAGCATATATTGATCTGCTATTATAGTAATTAAGGAACACATATTTCACCAGGTTATATTAAGTCCACTCAATTCTACCATTTGTTTTTCTCCAGGTTCCATTAAAAATCAGATTAAAATAATACTGAGAGAGATTGTACAGGTTAACACCCTCAGATCTAGTCACCCTCCTCCCCATTTTCTGTAGATCTCAGGACATTTCCCAGGGTCCCTTGGCATCTCTGTAGTTTCAGCCAAAGGCAGTGGTATGGACTGAATGTTTGTGTCCTGCTCAAATTCATATGTTGAAGCCCTAATTTTCAATGTGGTTATATTTGGAGATGGGCCAGACACAGAGAGCTGTTCTCTCTCCGTCTCCCTCTTCCTCTCCTTCTCCCTTTCCCTCTCTAACTCTCTATGCCCCAAGGAAAGGCCATGTGAGGACACAGCAAGAAGGCAGTCATTTACAAGCCAGGAAGAGTGATCTCACCAAAACCTTGATCTTGGACTTCTAGCCTCCAGAACTCTGAGAAAATAAATTTCTGTTTCTTAAGCCACCCAGTCCCTTGTGTTTTGTTATAGCAGTCCAAGCAGACTTATACAGGCAGGCACTGGCCAAAGATTAGAGGGCAGAAGGAGAAGAGAAGGTTGGCTGTTTCTGCCCCTTACCTTTTGTTTCCTGTGGTATCTCTATCAGTGACTGATTCTCCACAACTCTGGTTTCCTCCAGGAAGCCCTTTACTCTGAGGTCCTCATTCTGACCAAGATGTTTCCACCATGGTTCTGGCTCCCACCAAATGGATAACACTACCTGCCCTCATCTCTCCTGCCTTCGAGGTAGAAATGGCTTCCTGCTGTTGCCTTACTCTCCTCTGTTTGTTTCTCAACAATTGCATCATCTGTGAAACAGTTTTCTATATAAATCTTTCTGGATTAAAGTCCTAGGGTGGCTTCAGCTTTCTTGGATAGAGTTTGACTACTACAGGGGCATTTTAGCTCACAAGGCTTATTCTTTCAGGGGTTAGAATGAGTATTTTAGGTAATGTCTCTTTCAGGTAATAATGGTTGGAAGGTCTTTGCAATCCACTCTGACTTGACAAGCTGGTAATGTGAAATCATTTCTCGTTTTGTACTAAAGTCTCTCTCTTTTTTTCTTATCACTCATATGCGTTAAAACAGCAAAATAGCAAGTTAAAAGCAACTCCTAGCACATTACAAATTACAGAATTCATTTTTTATTTTCTTTCATGTTCTCCTTCCTTCTTGCTCACTTATTTTTTTTTGTTATGAATATCTGTCAATTTGAATTAAAAAATGATGGAAGCAAAATGATCCACGATAAAATTGACGACTAAAAGACAGAGAAATCATGAACTCAGACACTGATTCTGTCATTGTGATTGCTTCTCTAAGATCTTTGATGGTCCTTTAGATGGTGTATCAGGTGATGAGTTCTGATTCCCAGAAATAATTGAGTCCTACATCCCAAGGTTTAATTTTTTTTCCCACACTTTAAATGGTGCCCAGAAAATTCTCTGGATGGAATTTGATTACAGATGTCTATTATATTCTGATGAACTCATATCAGCTCAGTCTTCCAAAGCATTTTCTATTAGAGTGAAGTTGACCTTGGAATATAGTAGCACACAGGCCATTGAAATGTCTGTCTTATGTAATAACAGCCAGTTGCAGTTGACTAGGAGAAACTTTCATGGGCATCCACTGGAAACTTGTCTGAATATGTTCTTCTCTTTGATTTCTTTCCTCAGGACCTTAAGTTTTCTACAGCATATTTCAAGGGAGGGCTGCAAGGAAATGTGATATATAGATTTTAATTAAGACCTGCCCTGTGTCCCGAAGAGAGAATTTTCTATAGATTTTGACAATAAATACAAAATATCTATTGTACACAATTCATTATCATACATCGATATTTATCAAACACCCCTGGGAGATGTGATGCACTTTCTTTTCAGTTGCTGTGTGTTTTCAGCCTCATTCAACCAAAAATGTATTGTGTAATTAAACAAAGAGTAATATGCCAGTAATTTAATTGAAACTATAAATATGATCTAATTTATAACCTCAGAAAAAATATTTTGACCTAAAATTATCGGCATTCATTAACAAATTCTGTGCTCCATTATTCTCCTTCTACATTTTCATCTAAAGAAATAGTATTCTTTTCTTACCTACTACTGGAATTAGCAATAGCTCAGTCTCAGTAACCTATTCCAGCCCATATATGCCACCATCTATTGTCACAAAGACCCGTTTAGCTTAATTATCTATTAGAATTTATAAATGTATAGAACCCTTTTCTTCTCAAGCTTGGGATGAGGGTACCAATTTATCGGTGCCTTCATCATGATTATCATCATCAAATAATACTTATTTCTGTCCCCCAAGCGCAGGATGCTGGGCTGGAGACTACTAAATTGCATTCAACTGCCTCCATCCCTTTTTAGTAAGAGAAATTTGTGCAACTATTATGCAGTGGAGAAAAAGAAGGTGAGAGTTAAATGTCAGCTCTAGATCGTGTGTTCTGATGTGCTCCACCGCAACCAGCATTTTACAATAATTCAAGTGTACTCTATGTTTTTTTTCTGAGCTGAAACTGAGGTTGGGAGAAAATTTTATTTTCGACACTGTAAATGTGCTGTGCAAGAAATGGGAAAGAATGTCCCCAGGCAGTGTCAGAATGACTGCTGCTTTCCCTTCTCACTGCAATTAGAGTTCTGGCCCCTGGTAACTGGGTAGGTGCACACACATGTGACTTGGGCTTGATTGACAGGCCTGTGAAGCCAGCTGGATGGGGGAATTCCTGGGGCTAAGTGGAGGATTCCTTTACCTTCAGGGCTGGTTTTGGAATAAGCCCTGGCTTCCTGACTAAACAAAAACTTGGATTCTCCTTCATATCAGTCAAAATCAGACTTAGAGTTGGAAAGCACCTAAGGGACAATATCCTAAAAAGCCAGAATCTCTTGTAGAGCTTCTATAACAGACACTGGTTCCATCTCTGGCTGACACATTTTCATGAGAATTTTATAACTTGGGGTTTGCAGTTTCAGCAGCTGCTGCTCTTTTTGCCTTAGAGGGTTCCCCTCCAACTTGCACTGTGGACCAAACAACAAAACATATAGTGTAAGAATATGCTCATTTTCCTGAAATTAATATGTGGTTTTCTGACCAAATTGAAGAATTAAAAGTATGATCTGTCCATAATTTAAAAATAAAAGAATATAGGTACCAAAAGATATGAATTTAGCCTTAATAAGTGAAGTACCTGACTATTATACAGCAATAAATCCTTTCAGCATGGAAGTAGTCTCCTTCTATCTTATAAGTATTATCACTGAAATCACAATAGAACCATATTCTTACTTTCTAAATCATCTAGAATCCTACTTTAAGTAATTCCTAGACCAGGCTACTAATTTCTGACCCTGTCTGTTTTAACAGTCTGCTGCAGAACAAACTTGGCAGCCAAGACTTCTTTCTCGAATTTCAAGCAATTATATCTAATTACTTACCTGAAGGCTCGACTTGGATGCTCCACGGACAACTGAAACTCAACCTGTAAAAAACTAAAACCATCACTTCTCCTATGAAAACCACGTTTTACTCTGGCATTCCTTTATTCAGTGAATGTCATTCCACATAATCGTTTGTCCAAAAAAGAAATCTGGGAATTGCCCTAGACTTTCTTGCTCACCCCATATGTTCAATTTCATGTGCCCTCCATCTTGCCATCTGCACCGTCACTGACTTAGTTCAGGTCTTCAACATGACTTAAATGAAAAGTATGCCAGGTGCATGAATATGTGTGTGTGTCACACGCTGTAACATTATTTGTAATGTTCCACAATAGAGGATTTATTGCATAAGTCATGTATGCATATCTCATACAGTATAATATACTGCAGCCATTAAAAGATTGATATGTATATATTTACATGTAAAGTTTTACAGAAAGAGATGTGTAGTATGATTCCATTTGTAATTAAAAATGCACATATGTGTATATTTGAGTAAATCTGATATTTTTCTTTCTGGAAGAATATAGCCTAAAATTGACAAAGTGGTTACATTGGGGAGAGGAATGAAGGATTGGGTGAGGAAGAAAGATTTTCTGTTTCTTTTCTTTGTTTTAGGTGATGCTTGAATTTTTTTCTTGCATGCAGTTCTTCCTTAAAAAACAATTTTTTAAATTGCAACAAATATTCCTATTATGATGACTCATAGAGATTAACAAACAAAGGGCAAAGTTTAAACTCAAAGAATATAATTATAAGAGTAAGACACTTTAAATGGGGTGAATGAATAGGAGGGTGGCTGGTAAGTACTAATATCTTGGAAATAGTGAAATTGCATCAAAGTGCTGGCCTCTTCTCTAGAGGTACTAAAATAGGTCCCATCTAGGCTTTTACAGATCCTGGATTTGAGCCATCCTCTGGAGAAAAAAGCAGAAAACATGAGTTTGAAGTCCTGAATTCTATATGTACTGATAATGTGTGGCTGAATATTGATAAACCCTGGTTAAGGGAAGCTCAAGGCAGTGAGTGGTGTTTACTTGGAGTGGCTTCCTGAGAATAGTTGAACCCCTGAAGATATTCATTTGTATGTACTGAAACCTTCAGAAGAACACCTGAGAACAGTACCAACTGACTTCCTCAGTAGCTAGCCATGAGCACTAATCTGTTGCTAGGTACTGTGCTATGCGCTTTATTTATAGATTAGTTTTTTTGATCTCAGTCTCAAAATTTATGTTACTGTAGAGCATGCTAGGAAAATGCCTGCTTGCCTGCTGGACTAGTGCTCAGAGAACATAGTTAACTAATAAAAGTCTTTGGCTGGAGACAAATCATCTAATCTTCTTTCTTTCCCCAAATAGAGACTGTGATGAGCAATATACAAGGTTGCAGCTCAGATTGAAAATGGAACCTCACTTTTCTTTCCATCTTCTCTTAAAAAATAAAAAAGTTATTAAGCACTTATTGAACTAGACACTTCACCCATATTATCCCATTTAACACTCACAAGAACCCTTTGAGCGAGTACAATTTTATACAGTTAAAATGAGAAAACCAAGATTCTGGTCGGTGAATTACATATTTTAAAAAATCACCAAGTGGTCATACAAAACCTAGTTGTGTATGATTCCAAATATCACTGTCTGAATTTCAGTTACCTTTTTTCTGCCTCCTTCCAACCCACTTAATTTTCATTTTTATTGTACCAATCTCCATTAAGCAGGTTCAGCTACTGCCACGTTGGTATCTTGGTCATCGTCTGCACGTACACTCCATTCTCAATGACTGTGATCGTGTCCAGAACAGACTTCATGATCTCCCCTTTCCCATAGCTTCTCCATGCTGTTGAAGAAGCCAGAAACCCTGAGGTCATTCCTGGACACATCCATCTCTTTTCTCTTCCCATATCCAATCCATCTTAAAACCCTATTGATTTTGCCTCCTAAATAGTGTTCAACTACAAATAGATCTCTGTTTCAGTGGCTACCCTTCTAGACAAAACTACTGTAAACTCTCACTTGCACTCCTGCAATAGCCCCCTTCCCTGGTGGCTTCTCTTGATGCCTCCAATGCATTCTCCATAGAGGGAGAGCCAGGGAGATCCCTCCAGCTAGAGGGATCCTCCTAAAATGCAAACATTGATCAAGACAGTCACCCTCATTCCATCCTCAAATCCTTACTCTTTTTAAGTATTTCAGTAGTGATTTCCTATCACTTTAAAGACAATGACCAAAATCTCTCACCTGACCTGAAATTCCCACCTGAACTGGCTCTAGTATACCTCTCACTGCTTCTCGTACCATGTGACCCCTTTCACTTTTCATTCCAGCTTCAAACAGAAGTAGAGCAAGCCAAGTTCCCTCTGCCACTGGGCCTTTGCATACACTGTTCCTTCTGCCTAATGAACTCCCTCCCACCACTCTTGTATGGTTATAACCTACTCTTTCTTTTGACCTCAGTTTAATATCCATACTTTGGGAAAGCCTTTCTCAGCCTCCCTAACCAGATTTTCCCTCCTGTTGATGATCCAGCACTTTGTTTCTTGGGTACAGAACTTAATACTGTACTTACTCAGGCGATATAATCTCCTGATAGACTCTAAGCTTCACTTTATGGAGACACTGTTGTACACTACTGCATCCCCAACACCTATCTCAATTCTTGGAAAAAGTAGTTGCTAGGTCAATGTTTGCTGAATTGAATGAATGGTTGAATGAATGTTTTTTGTTTATGCTATTTACTTGTAAAAAAACAAAAATAGTCCTCCTGTCATTCACTAACTAAAAAGATCCACGAAGTTTGCTTATTCCAGTAAGCATTATCTTCTTTCTTTGAATATCACACAAATTATAAATTCTGTACTATTGGCATTTATTTGTTCTGTCTGTTTCTCTAGGAGATATGCCCCTTAAAATCAAGGGTCATACTGTACACTTTTGTTGACTCGCCTACTCCACTGCCTCCCTCCATCTTATGCCACATCTTGTGCAACAAATAAAATATTGCTAGTTTAGATTTGGTATTAAATAAGTACTACTTGATGTGAGGTTTCATGAAACTCAGTAGGAAACTGATGGAGAGAATGTGAGAGAAGCAATTTTGGTAGATTAACATCACTCTCTTTGTTTTCTTTCTAGTCTTAGCATTTATTCTCAAATTTCTCAGTCAACATACCGATAAGTTAGAAGTTGAGGTACAGAGGAAAATATCAAATCTCTCTTTCTTGTTTTATTTTCTGAATGAAATAAAGAATGGATACAAAAATAAAATGAAGATTAAAGTAACAGCCTTATTATTGGTTGTCAAGGATCCACTTTCCCTCATCAAGTAGGACTCTGGTAAATTATATGATAGAGTGAGGCTTCTACCCCAAGCCCAGGTGGCCTTTTAGCTACTTTGGAACATATCTGTGGGCAAGGCCAGCTTTTCAGGTCAGGTTTAACCTGACTCACTCATCCAGCCTCAGAAAACCTGGAAGAGAGAGAATGATGTTCCTTCTTTTTTCACAATGGGGAGGTCCTGCCCAGGTGTGCCTAGAAGGTGAAGAAAAATAATGAGTGGCCTGTTACACTTGAACACAGGCAAGTCAAACTGCATTATATTCCTGGTCCTAACAACACATGAGCAATGACTGTTAACACGTGAATCCCATCGACTAAAAGAGTATGATTCAATGACTGTCAGACTTTCCCCAATCAGATTAGCTGGTACTCCTTCCTTGGGGAGGGCCATGCTCCTTTTTATACTCATGGAGTGAGCATGGAAACAAGTCTAGATTTTCATCTAACAGATAAGACTTGCACTCTGGTGAGGTCATACAGACTAGCATGTGCAGACCTTCCAAGTGTAGCTGGCTAGTGGGCTTTCCACCCCAGTCTTAATTCATCCAGCACTATCCTAGAAGTGAGGGTTCCAGATGTCTTTTACTTCAAATTTATCTCCTTGAAATCGTTTGAGCTCAATATTCTAGTATTGTTTCTGAAGTTGGGCATCAAGCAGAAGGCAAAACAAACTGAAATTCTGTGATGTTAAATAGGAAATACCTAAATGAATTTTGATTCTTTATATTGGATATGGGACATCCTTACCTGCCTTTGTTTTCAAACAATTTGTATTCAGAACTGTCCAGCTCTTATATCTTTTTCACTGAAGCCCATCAATAAGGACAATAACTTCTAAAAGGTTCTCTCAGCTCAGATTTCTTTTTCTTATTGTATTGGAAGCAAAAGAAATGTATATTAGAGCATCCTAAAGCTCTAAGGGATAACAGTTATCTGGTCCATCCACTCATTTTAAAGGATCAGGCAGTTGATGCCTATAGCTTGTAAGTGACTTGTAAGCCCAGTGTCATGTGCCTGGTTGGTGCTAAGGCAAAGCCTGGGATGTGGGTTATTTGTCCCTTTTAGTTAAGATATATTCAGATATTCAAATAAAAGACTACAATGAGACCCTTAGAAATATAGAGCTATAATGTAATAAGATCATACCCCCTCTTGGCTCAAGGATATTCCCTAATGTTTTTAGGTTAGAAGTATTGATATGTTAATATATAAAGTATATTTATATTTTTATACCTCTATTTTGGCTTTTTTTCTCAGTTTTTCATGTCCCAGTTGTCTCAAAAATGGGCATTGCTGGAGTTTCTCTGGAGCCCTGAGCAGTTCTGTCTGTGGCTATTGGCCACAGGCCAGGCACAGGTTGCCCACTGGGGGGGAATATTAACATCACTCTCTTTTGGGAATTTTATATGGACCTGACTTTGGAAGCTGAAAAATTATATGACAAAACACAAAGATGTGTTGAAAAGAGAAAAATGGAAAAGAATGTAACAGACAAATGCCAACAAACAAATTAAGGATGAAAATATGAAAGTTGTGCGGAATGGAACTTAAGGAAAAATTTATTTGTAAATAGTAAGGAATAGCTCATATTGATTAAGAGCCAATCATCAAGTACTTCTTGCAGCCATAAACTCGTATTCACTAATAACATAAGAGCAACATAAATGTAGTACAAACTGACATACATATAAGGAGAAACTGAAATAACAACAATAATTTGAGGGAGCTTTAACCTAAAACTCCTAGAAGTGGTCATGCACACATGTGTACACATAGGAACACATACGTACTTACATACAACATTGCACCCAATAAGTAGAGAGCTCACATCATTTGCTAATAATGCTTTCATGGTATTTCTAGAAGTTTTCATATGCTAGGGTCAAAGAAAATTACAATAAATTGCTAAAACTGGATACAATTAAAGATGCATTGTATAGACATAGTGTAAAATAACCAGACAGACTAGTGAAAAGTTATCTAATTACATGGAAAATGCATAAATTAATTTCTTAATAAATCTTTAGTTAAAGGTGAAATCACAACACAAAACTGAATGTATGGAATACATAAGCAAATTATACTGGGTGCAAAAAGGTGGTAATCAGAAGAGAATTGTATCATATAAGAATTTTAAAATTAAAACAAATGCATTTAAATATACAAAATAAAATATGCTGATATTCAGACTAATGTTGATCCTTTGATATTTACTTTAGATCTTTTTATGATAAATAAATGATTTCAGATAAAGTTGAATTTCCCTTCACTTCCTTCCAAGGTCCATCACCCTCTATCACAAATTTGATGTGTTTCAAGTACTTATTTTTATACTGTTAATAATTATTTATAGGATAAGAAAACCATACAGTATAATTTTATTTTTAATTGTCTATAGGCTCAGTATCAAAATTCAACTTGCTTTTATACTTAACATTGTACTTTCAGGATCAACCCATACTGATAAATGCATATGGAGATCACATTCACTCGTTTTAACTGCTGTACAATATACCATTCAGTTTTTTCAGTCCATTTCCCTATTACTAGACCTACAGGTAGTTTTCAGTTGTTTTTGATTAGAGACAATACTGACAAGATCATCATTGAACTGATCTCTTTGTTTACTTGTGAAAGAAGTCCTCTACACCTAAAAGTGGATTTCTACCTAAGAAGTGGCATTATTTAGGTATTTATTATACTTGAAAAGTGAATCTATACCTAAAAGTGGAATTACAGGATCATGGAGTACACCTTCTTCCACTTTACTAGACATTGTGAAATTGCTCTCTAAAATAGTTGCAACAATTTATACTACCATGAGGAATTCCCATTTCCTCAAATGCTTAAGTCAATATTTTCAAGACATTTTTATTTTTGCCAGTTTGATGGGTACACAACTATTTCATTGTTGTCTTAATTTGCATTTTCCCTGTTTATTATGCTATGTTGAACCAGTTTTCTTTTGCTTATTGTTTCTTTGTGTTTCCTCTTCCCACACTTTCATCACTTAAAATCATATTATTTTCCTTATTGTCATGACGTCTTTAGATACCTTGGATTCTCATGTCTTCGATCGAATATGTCTTCTTCTAGATGGTGGTTTCTCTTTTACCTTGTATGTTTTGTTAAATATAAATCTTCACTTTGATCTAGTAAATGTTTATTACAAAAAGAAAACGCCTTAAAATACACTAATAAATGTTCAATTTGAGAAACTATTTTATTAAACAAGCCAAAAAGAAGCTATAAGAATGATAATAAATTAAAAGCAGAAGTGAATAAATCAGAAATTACAAAAATTATACATCATTAATACAGACAAGAACTGTTTCTTTGAGAGCACCAACAAAAGTGACAAACTTCTTGCACACCTGAGTGATAAAGAAGAGAGAAAACACAAATGATATTAGAAGTAAAAATAAGGTAATCAAAAAAATAGACTTAGATAGTAAAAGAAAAGCACACGCCATCTTTTACCAAGGTATTTCAGACTCTGACCTAAATGGACAGTATTCTTCAAGAATGTAAAGGATGAATTTGACTCAAAAGTGTTAGAAGACTCAAAAATACCAAAAATGATAGAGAAAATAAATGAAAACATAGATATCCTCCATCTCCAAAGGCACTTGACACCACTGGTTTTATGGTGAGTTTTATCCCAGCCTTCAAGGAGCAGGTAATTATAATGTTATTTAGGCTGCTCTCAGGCTTTGAAGAAAATATAGTCAAAGTACATTCTATGACTTTAGTATAACCCTGAGAAACTGATGCTAAAGTTCAAATAGAAGAGGAAATACTCCAGAATTGCCAAGAGTATTTGGAAAATAATAATGAATTCTGAATTGCCCTAACACATACCATCATATAAGAAATAGTTATAGTAATTTAGACAGTTTTGTATTTTTCTTACATAGACAGATCTATTTGGAAGAATATATGCTAATTATTATTTTAAATCACTTGTGAAAATAGTACTATATTTGAAAAGCTATTAGGATAACTTGGGGAAAACATGTTAGCATTCTATTTCACACCATGTTAGTAAAAATTAAAGATCTAAATTTATGAGCCAAATATAAAATAATTTTAAAGTGGAAGCCTTTCTATCTAACACAAGAAATGCAAAGTTTAAAAAGGAAAAGATTAATAGGTATGACCTTACAGAAATATGAAATATATGGGCAAACAAAAAAATAAGCAAGTGATAGACTGGGAGAAAATATTTCCTATATACATAAAAGAACAAAAATTAATATCACTAAAAGTCAAAGAGCATCAATAAATCAATAACAAAAGGGTAATAAATAAAGAGGTAAACACTTTTCATACCCCACTATCTTCTACATGATGTCATATTAGAAATGAGTGATAAACATTAAAATAATAGTGAACTAATGTTCTTCACTTTAAAATTGCCATTTAAAAATTATAATATTCAGTGCTGGCAAGGGTGTGAAGAAAAGGATATCCCCATACCTAAGGTAGGCATGTAATTGGTGAAAAACTCTAGAAGATTTTAAATGTGCATACACTTCAGCCCAATTATTCCACTTTTAGATATCTATGCTGTAGAAACACTGTGGCGATGCACATGGAACTATGTACAAAGATGTTCACTGCAATGTTGTTTAAACAGCAAAACATTAGAAAGAACCTGATATCTATATGGTTAACAAGTGTAAGTACATCCAGGGGTAATAGTAATAGTAGTAAACAATAACGAAAATAACAGTACAACACCGGTGCTGACTACACAGAATGGATTCATCAGAGTGGCCATGGACTGTGAACAATTGGTGAAGAATTCTGCTGTATACTGGCTGGATTTCAGTCATGGATACATCATTTTCAGCAGCTGCTCTTACATTTGGGACAAATTTGTATGAATTACACTTGAAGGATGTCTATAATATACTGTTTAAGGGAAGTAGAGTAAGTTGCAGAATTCTATCTAGACATTTAATATGATTTCATGTTTTGTGAAAAAGAAAAAGAAAAAAAGAAACAATCTACTGTTGGTATGGCAAGGGATGGCGTATATACTTTTCAAAATATTTTGAAAAATTTAATAGTATTTAATTCATAATTCATATTAATATTTTTCATTTATCAATTGTTCATCTCTCACCGAATTTTCTCATTCACCTTCCTCTAATTAGCTGGTCTCTTTTCTTTCCTGCCTCACAAAAGGGATGACACAGCAGAGAGAAGAGAAAAAAAGTAGTTGATTTTGAATTTCACAAGTTTAACATGCAGGAAGAAATTCAAAGAACTCAGGACATAGAGAAGAGATTTGGAAGAAGACAGTGAAATTAGAAGATGCCACTCTGATTACTTCCTTCATCAAAGAGAAAGGAAAAGGAGAATTAGAGGGTAAGCAATAAGATTTTGATAGAATTGCATTTGTGAGAAAGAGACTCAGAATCTTATCCTTCAGCCATCCTACGGCAAAGCCAGATCAGAGTAGGGCAATGACAGCCTACAGATGGATTTGAAGATCTGAAAGGAGTGAGGACAGGGCCACTCCCCAGAGAAGTGCCTGTGTGGTGTGTCTGCGCAGATGGGTCTGAGTCAACTTCACAAAATCAGGGCATCCAGGATGGTGCAGGTGAAAGGATTCCTGTACTCCCAAGGGAAGATCACGATGATACTTCTTATCGTCCAAGGACAGCGTGAACTTAATACCAGGTGTCCTCTGACTTTCAGAGGCTCTGTAGTGCGGGACCTATGTGAATCCGCCACCTAGGACAATATTAGACAAGAGTCATCTCAGTAGTTGCTACAGCGGAAAGATAAATAAGGACAAGAATGAGATGCCACCACTGCTCCTCCTGAGGCCTTTGCACTTTGTAAGCTCACAATCATGGACCCAACTCTAGGGAAGGACGTGGGGTGTGATTGAGGGGCAGAATTGAGTCAATAGATTGGGAAATCCTACTGTAAGTTAAGTGGTTCTAGAAAAAGAAAATTACCATTTTTATTCTTGGGTTTGTAAAGTGAAATTTGTATCTGCCATCACCTGAATCTCTCTCTTTTTTCTCTCACTTTCTTTAAATTCCAAACTCTTAATATTGTAGCCACCCCTCCACAAGAGTTTTTAGGGAGCAGGCAGAGATTTTCAATTTTTTCCTTATAAACTTCTACATGATGTCGAACTTTTTACAACAGCACGCACTTCTGTAATTTAAAATAATGAAGAAAATAATAATTGGCATTCCCCCCATGCACATAAAATAGTAGGGTAAGATAAATCTCAGATTACTTGTTGAAGACTACATGTTTTCAAGGTAAGCATCCCTTTAATTATTGGCCACAGTAATCATTTGTATTTTCTGCATTTAAATTTAAATTAATTGATCAAATAAAATAGATGCATTTTTAAAAAAGAATATTGTGAAATGTTCTAGTTGGACCTGCTTCTTTTCATACCCCACTATGGCTCAGCCATTGAAGCAATTATTAACTCTACTTATGACTGTTAATGGCTGGATGCAGTCTTTCAGAATTTTCTTCCTAAGACAGCCGGGCAGAATCAATGGCAGTTTCAGCTCTCTTAAAGATTGATGCAGCATTGCAGTGCTTAGCAAAACCATGTGATCTTTTAATCAATCACTGAAATAAATCTATGCAACTGGTGTCAGGAACCAAAGTCATTTCACACTCACCTTCCCAATTCCCTAGAATCAAAGGAAATGAAATCCAAATTAGGCCCACTAAGCCACACTACTAAGCTTCTATACCCAAAGGGATTTTGTTAATGTTCAAAAGACTTGTTTTGCAATGAAAAAAATGGTGGTTGGCATATTTATCTATAAATATGAAAGTGTTGGAGCATCACCTATGGTCCTGGCTCTTAAATAGGCTAAGCCAGAATATTGTTGCATGAAATCATAATTCCTAATAACTGGCATGTAAACGGCAGCTGTATCTTTTCACAGGATCCTAGAAGGGTTTTGCAGAAATCTTGTTATTCACTCTCCTGCCTCACATAAGATTTAATGAAATATTTCTACACAGAAGATTCTTTTTTACTCTTAAATATCTTGAGGAAAGAAGTTTTTCTAAAAATGTAATTTATAGCCTCACCCTCTTTACTTCTAGGAATTTCCTCCACATAAAATCAACTCCTGATTTAACCCAGGTAATGGGAAAGATGAGTGAGCTAATGAGTACAGAATGATAAATAATTTAGAAAGTAATTTAACCTTGCCAGCGGTATTGTGGGAGCATTACGTAGTGAAGAATAATGTAATATTATCTTAGTAATAATGTTTGTAAGAGCTTTTATTAGCTGCCCCTCCCAAAATCTATGTATTAAAGGAGGGCCATATTCAGAATTTGCTTCTAAAATTCAGAACCAAAATAGCATCTTAAATCATCTTGTTGGGCTCTATGTCTGAACACGTAGCCTCACTCTGAACATTGTCAGTTGCCTAGAATCTCACCGAATACGCAGGTAGAGGAAGCAACAGAAATGTATAATTGACTTGAATAGATGTAGCTCTCAGCCTTACATCTATCCTTTTTCTTTCAATTCATGTTGGCCAGCATGCCATAACATATAAAACCTATGCTTAAAAGCATACTGGAGCCTTCATGGCAGATCAGGGAAATGGGAAAGAAATAGGGAACAAATAACCAGGGTTGGGAAGCTATTTCAACTGTAATTTTGGCTCCAGATGAGGGGACCCAGCAGCAATCCAAATCCTGGGTCATAGGAGTATAGTTAACTTGAGCTTGATTCTGAGTATCATAAGTACCCCAGAGCATGTGCTATAATTGTTGACATATAGTAGTTGTTTCAAAGCAGCATATGCTCAAAGTGAAGAGGTGATGACATCACCATTCCAGATTGTTCCAGCAACAGCTAGGAGTATATCTGAACAAATTTCCAATTCCCTAGGAGAGGAAAGTTTTGGCAGGGTATCAGGGTCAGTCCAAATCTGCAGCAGAAGCTAAGGTGCATGGCCAGAACCACTATGTAGACTAGACAAACAAGTGGAGTTCGGGGAAAGGCTGTGGTTCTCTGGACAAAAGATTGTCTGGGCATCACCTTGAGCACACCAGATATTGTAAGATCAATTGTATCCCACCAGCTGGAATGATGGGAAGATACTATTATATTCTCTAACTGGCTCAGAAACTGGGCAGAAATGAGCCTTTGGTTGAGGGCCTCACGGCTGAAAATTCAGCAGAGCTGAGAAAGTCACGAGCCCCAGTTATCTATGTTAGTTAGATGTTTCGGATCCTCTCCCACACAACCACTGTGCCTCCAGGTGCTCAGGAGATATATGGCATGGGTAAACCACAAGATTCCTTCTAGGAAGCATTCCTCTCCCAGATCAGAGTTTAAGACCAAATCATCTGTTATTTTTAACTCTAAGTTTGAAGATGATTTATTGTCATTTCAGAGCATATGCTACTTTGGGTTTTATAAATGGAAACTGGGTGAGATGTATACTTTGAAAGACATCCTTTGGTGCTATGTTTAGTCAAACTCTAGCACTCAGAATGATGGTGTTCTTGGCAGAATTTCAAAATAAAGGCCACTCTGAGGACAGGACATGAAATTATATTATAGCAAGATCCTAAGATGACAATGCCAATTACAGTGACTTTGGAATACAGCACTGTAAGGTCACACGATGCTCTACAATTAGGTCAGGACATTTTGGATAATAAGGTACGTTTAAGAGTAGTGTCACCTAGAAACATAGACAACTCAAGTCATGATTCCATGATTTTTCTTTTTTTATAAAATACAGAACTCGATATCATTAAGAAGGCATTTAACCAATGTTAAGTGTATAACATTTTCTTTATTGAAATAAATGATAATAAAAAGCAGAAGATGTGTGGAGAATATTATAAACTTTGCCAAAACTACATATTTAAATACTGGAAAACCCATATCTAAGGCTCTTATGCCAGGGATCAGAGACCGACAGCACAGTGGTACAATTCCAACAGGACTGATTTTGGTTCAGGGTGAATGAGTGGTCTCCTGCTCCGTGAAACTTGTTACCTCCTCTCTTTCCAATTAGATGAACAGAATCAATCTGCTTTCACAAAGGTGGTCTTCGTGTCTCCATTGTGTCTGTGTCTACGAAGAAAGCCTCTGCCATCTGGAAAGAAGTCTAACCTACAACATTACTCTTGTTGGAAAAATATTTAAAAAATTTTTGTCTTAGGAGGCATGACATGCTAAACAAGTACAGTATTGTGGAAAGATATTTTGGAATTTTGACAGCACACTGGCAGAAACCCCATATCCTTCAGAGCAGGGACTGTGTTCTTTGCTCTGCTATGCAGATTCTGAAACACAATGCTGTAATTACAGGCTTGGATTCTGTGTGTGTTCTTAAGCCTTGAGACATAAAGATATTAAGTTTTCTTCCCTCGAAACAATGAAATGTTGCTATCTGATTATTCAGTGTGGCAGAGACCACATCTTGCACTTGTGGGCAATCAGAATTGGCCATCTCAAAATGTCTATTTTCTCTGAAGGAGACTTTGACCTTCCCCCCACCCCAAGTGTCTAAAGGGATTTGGGATGGAAGGCCTGTCAGTGGGACGGGCCATCACCTTGGATAACTCTGGGTTTTGATAGACTGGGAGGGTCTTTGCTATGCCCATTCTTATCAAAGTTCTGTTTACTATACATTTACATTTGTAAGGAAAATCTCCATTTGTAAAGGTATCTCCTTCTCTGTACTGGGAAGAGGGGCAGATGACCTCAACTCTAGAAACTTGCCAATGTGGAAGGCGAGGCCTTGAATCTGCATAATAACCTTACTGTGCCTTTCTGGTAATCTCCCATGACTGACCCACCCTCAATATGTCCTTTGTCTATTTAAGAGGAGAACATCTGCCATTTTGTCAAGAGATACTCAGTTTCCCCAGGTCTCTCCCATGTATACATGTTATAAAGCTTTGTTTGATTTTCTCCTGCTATTCAGCCTCAGGTCAATTTAACTTGTAGCCCAGCCAGAAAGGACCCAGAGTGGGTAGAGAATGCTCTTTCTCCCCTTCAAAATGTATTAGAAAGAATGATTTATCCATTAACACCTTTTACCCATATAGTGAAGAAGCAAAACCCTGTTATTCCATGGAGTCTGTACCTCAGGGATCCTTTCGTTTTAGATAAATAGGTGCCCCCGAGCCAGCTTAATTTTCCTTTCGAGGCAGGGAGCTTAATGGAAGAACTAGCCTTTGAACTTGGAGAAAGCTTAGAGGCTATGACTGCACCTGCCTCAGTAAAATAATCTCAGTCATTTTGAGGGTAACTTCTGGACAAACCAATTAGGAGTGAGCTATTTAAAAGTGAGATCAGAAACTTATAAAATGTGTGGCCAAGATGTAATAAAAGATGATTGTAGCACAATAAGGTAAGCATGTGAGTGAGAAAAGAGGATTCAGCCTTCATATTTGTACCTCATTTCTTGCTACTTCAATAACTGCCGAAATCCTGTAACTTGGAGCAGACTTTCTCCAAAGTCCCTAAGCAGGCACTGCTTGTTGGGGCCAGACAACAGGGCCACTCACCAGATGCTGGCACTTTCCTCTTGAAAAGGAGAGTCGAGACTAATGAAAGCACAAGATTGGAAGGCACCTTAAAGATTAGTCTAACCATCTAATTCTTGAATCATCTCTGTAAGATCCCTGCTGAATGGTCATCCAGAAACAGGGAATTTATTCTCTCTGAAGGCAGTTCACTTCATATTTATGCAGCTCCAATTATTAGAAAAATCTTGCTTGGTAAGAGTTGAATTCTTTGTGTGTGTAGCTTCCTCTACTCACTGTTGCCAGTTTCACTACTTGGGTTTATACTAAACAAATGTAATCCTTCCTGTTGGTGGCAGTTCCTCAGATGCTGGAGCACAGCTACCCTGTTATGCCTGAGGCTTTATTTTTTTCTCCATAATGGTGAGCACTGCCAGCTCTTTCAACCATTTTTCATCTAACATGGCTCAGAATCCTTGCCAGTAGAGTTGCTTTCTTTTGAATACATTGAGTTTGTTTATGACTTTTTAAAAATATTAGGACCAGAACCACTCTAAGATCAGAATAATCAAGAAAGAGAAGAGAGCTGGACTCTTACCTCCCCCTTACAAGATTCTTTGCTTCCATCAGTACAGACTAGGTTCACACTGTTTTTTTGGCAATCTCAATATTCCAGTGACGTGGCTAGAGCTTCTTCTTGAATAAAAGCTCTACATCTTTTATATTTAGGGTCTGTTGATACACTACATTTTCCCCATTCTATACTTGCACAGCTGTCAGATCTAAGTATAGGACCTTGTATTTTTCCAGGTTAAATTTTAGCTTGTTAAAATCAGACCATTACTCAAGTCTCTCAGAATCTTTTGGTATTTAGATTTAGTCAATCAATGTATTCTTCCTTTGCTCCTCAGTTTCCTCATAAATGAGAATGAAAACTACCTCATAAAATGGTTGTGAAGACTGTGTGATCCAACACATGGAAAGTAGAGTGGGAACAAATATATAAGTGCTCAATTATTACCATTTTGTAAGGAAGTCTAGTCTACAAAAAATGTCTTTCAATTTTAAAGTACATTTGTTGACATCATGCAAATAAGCCTCAACGTTTTAGAGTAAAATATTTTAGTCAAAATTATATGGTAGGTAGAGTTTGAAGAAAAAAATTTTTAAGCAAATGATATAAGTGAACACTAGAGGCCTTTATAATTATAGAGTTCAAAGAGAAAATATTATTTAAAAAAGATCTTTATACATTTCCAAGTAAGAAGGCTATCTAATTGGACAAATTGAGGCGCATTTTGAATTGCCTCGAAAATCCACTTTCCCACCTCCTAGAGCCATCTGCTACTAGCAAACTCTAAATCTACCAAAACGATAAATTGCTTGCATCTCCTCTATGTGAAATCATTACTCAAAGCTGTAGGGGTGGATCCAAGTTGTTAATGACAAAGCACCATGTGTGTGAGAAAGTTGAAACTTTCCTTACTGCCAATCCATCACCAGAAGAATTAGCAGAATGACATAGTGGAAACGCTCCTGGTTTGTGATGCTCTCAGATCTGGGTTCACATCTTAGCTCAAGAACATTTTAGTTATGTGACCTTGGAATATTTACCAACCCCTCAGTCCCTCTATTTTTCTCAATTATGGGAGTGGGGTAATACTAACTTCTAGAGTTGTAAGGAATTTGAACTAATGTGCAGAGTACCAACGATGATTAATAGTAGCAGCTATTATCAATCATTCATATGAATGGATGATGATGACATTAATGATCAAGAATTTATTTGATGCCTACCAAGCTCCATCAACAGAATTTGAAAATCAGCCATATCAATAATACGATCCAATAAGAAAACAATAGTAGAGGAGAATATAGAAAATAGAACTATATTATATCGTGATTAAGTGCTTTGGAATCAGTGTGGAAGTAAAATTCTCTTAAAATAATGACTTTTCATTTCTTCATTGAAAACACAGGATAAAAGAAAGTCAGATGAGCTTATAGAATGGCCTAATATTCTGGCATATAATTTCATTGAAACATGGGAATAGTAAAAATTTGTAACTTCACTCACCCTTTCTTAAGTGACTGCCACATGCCAGGTAACCCAGAGTCTTAGAAGACAGTGCCCGTGCTGGTCATTAAACCTTTCTCATAGCACTCTTCCACTGTCTAAGCACTCTTTCTGAATCCATAGAATCATAAATTGAAAATATTTTTATCTCAAAAATCATTGAATCATGGAACAATGTTAACATTTTCTTTCTCTACACAGCACATTAAGCATGAAATGAAACTCAACATCAAATAGTGAAGGTTCATCCTTTGAATAGCTTTTCTTCATCTCAATAATTAGTGAAGTCTTTGTTTCCTTTGTAGAATGGAAGTATGATGTTGAGGAATTAAAATACATTTAGCAAATGCAAATAATTCAGTAAAATTTAATATCTGTATTATAATATTTGAGGTATGCAATCTCATACAAAATGTAGATATGGATTTACTTTAATCTTGAAGTAGACGTTTACCCAAAAGCTAATGGAAATATTCAGTAAATTCTCCTTTAAAATGAAGAATATACTTCCATTGTAAATTTTCAATATTATTATTTGGTTCTTTATTTTATTTGTGATATATCTTTTATTTTAAAGTGATATATCTTATATTTACCAGAGTTAATTGCTTTGGCACCCCTGAAAGTTTCTACTTATAAATCTTCTAAATATTAGAGAATTTTAATAAAAGGACATTATTTTAAAAAAACCCTTTATTATTAACGGAGAAAATATTAAAAATCTTACATATTTAACTTTTAAAAAGAAAATCCAAATAGTCCTGGATAAAAATCTCTCTCCAAATAAACCAGGTTAGTACATGATTTACTATGTCACAGTAAGAGCAAGATTTTATAAATCACTGTTTAATGAATTTTGCCACAATGGTCAAATGTTAAGGTGCAAAAATACTAGACACCAAACGCCAACTCAGGAAATTAGAAATCAACAAAAAGTGCTTTCGAAAAACTATCACTGAGCAAACACTGGGTAATCAAGCCGTTGGGTATAAAGCAATCAATCAAGGATTAACCACAAAGTAAATCATAAGTCTAGAGCACATCGGCTTATGTTATTAACTATTGAAAGTTTTTATTTTTAAAGTTACTGTTTCCTGAAAAAGAAATGGTCAAAATATAGGAAGGCCATTGTGTCAAGAAAAAGAGGATACATTGCCCTAAAAAGGCAGTGCTCTTATATTTGTAAAAATGTGCCTTAGAGGCCATTATGTACGTTGCAAATGCAGAGACCTGCTACTGAGATCATTGTGCTTCCAATCCTCTGATTCAGGCTTTCACAGCTGGAAGCCTGAAAATGAGATGAGCTTACCTGTTGTGTTGAGCTGTATGAGAAACAAGCTCCTAAACACCCATCTTTATGGTTGATAGACTTCTCTCAACCACACCATCAGCTCTCCTCCCTTCTTGTGTATAAGAATGAAGAGGCCCACTAGTACAAGTCTCCTGGCGGGGGAGAAGATACTTGCAAAGCAGCTAGTCAGTTAGCAAGGTAATTTCCCTAAGTCAGAAGTGTGTAGCAGGCAAAGCAGCTGGAAACCCAAAGAAATGAACAATGATGGTTCAGCTTCTATGTGGATAAGTAAGCTAAGCCAACTCTCTGGGTTAGGATGAGTTTAGAGGAAGGCCAATTTAGAAACAGAATAAGGAAGGACTCAAAGAAAGGTAATAAAAATATCACATGTACTTACAGGGTGGTAGCATTTCCAAGAAAGATGAGTCACCAGAGAGGCTTTATCAAAGTGTGTTTGTCAGATCAACGGGAGAAATGCTAAGTATTTTATCCATCTCATGGAGAGTCACAAAGCTTAGAAAAGAAGTCCTGCAAATAAATCTGTTTAATTTTGCCTAATAGTTTATCATATTAAAGGCTTTTTAGCATGAAATTTACCATCTCATCTTAAAGACATTTTAATGCCTAGCCAGGTTTAGGGAGGGCAGATGACTTTATTCTCATAAACAAACAGAGATGTCAAATGACTGGTCGAAATTCATATCACCAGGTACAAGGTGGTGGCAATGCCTGCCCCAGAAATCCAGGCTATTTTCCAGGGTGCTTAAGCTATATCAGCACAGACACAGGGAATCTTGCAAGAAATTATAAAAGGCTTCTAAGCCTTGCTGAAAGATAGTTGATAGAATAAATAGTTTTTAAAAGAATACTAAATTAAGAGTCAGGAGATGTAGGTCCCACTACTGGCTCCACCACTGGCTAGCTCTGTGGGACCTTGGAGAAATGACATAACCGCTCTAGGCTTTGATTCCTTTGAACTAGGCGACAATCGTTTTAGGCCATCCAGAAGCCTTATTGCTTCTTCTGATAATAGAATCTTTCTCATGAGAGGACTCAGGGCCTTGTGGTTTAAATAGAACTGACTCTACTTCCCCTTGTTCTCTCCCTCTCACCACAGGGATGGCATTGACCCAGTACACTCTTCTTCCTGTACCCACCATCACAGAGATTTGTCCAGGGATGGACACATGACCCAAACTGGGCCAGAGTTCACCCAGGAAAATACAATTTCCTCCTGCTATGGTTTTTAGGCTGGTAAGATGTGAGTGTGGGTCTAGGGGAATCCATTTATTTTTTTCTTTTTCTCACCATGTGGAAAGAACTTTACTGAAAGATGGAGAAAATGGAAGAATCTGGATGACATCATACATCAGCTTCTCATACAAGTGAAGCACCTGTATCCTTGGTCTTACAAGTCACACAAGTCAGTAAATTCAGTTTTCTTTTTTAAATTAGCTTGAATTGAGTTTATGTTTATTGCAACCCAAAGAACCTTAGTGAATACAGCCCATTCTAGCTTGAACATTTCGTGAATTTAGAAGATATATATGTTTCTCAAAACAAGGATATATCATTTTCTTAGAAAGCTCATCTATGGAATGTTAGGGAAGGAATTTTACAGTTGATTCTTTTTGTTAATTATTCAGTCATTGAAAATTCATGGTGGGGGAAATGAATAAAACATGTATTCCCTAGCTGAATTTGTAGAAAAATATAGGTAGCCTCAAGAAATTCATTTGGAGCACTTTCTTCGGACCTTCCATATTCATGTTTATCTTGAGCTTGAATATATAATGTACAGCGAGCCTTGTGTATGCTACCTGAAGACATGGGGAAAAGTCAAATTAAGTTGTTTGCATAGTTCAGGCCTCCACATTAATTATAGACACAAATAGAGAGTACTTCATCTGTAAGGGGAAAAGTCACAAGTGCATGTGGCTCAAACAGCCAGATGTCCCAGGACACATGGACGCAAATCCAGCAGAAGAGAGGATAGAATTTAGAAGTTCCCTTTAAATTCCATAATACTTTGCACTCAACTTTCAAGGTCTAAGTTAGTACCTAGTACAGAGTCATGCCTATAATGGATACTAAATAATAAATATTTATTGATGATAAAGACAAGAAGATCTGGCAAGGCCTCTTTGACCTTTGGATATAATAAAATTGAGCTAGCTAACAGGATGCTTGCAATTAGTCTAAGACTCCACAGAGAAGAAGAGAGAAATGGAGAAGGAATTAACAATTTCTAAATTTTTCTCACGTTGCTTAGCTTTCCCACTCGATAGTCTTTGATCCTTTTACTAAGTCCTCTAAATGTAAAATTTCATAGTGACCGTTTTGAGAATTCAGAATCTGCCTGTAAATTTCTAGAGACTTAACTTGATAGGTTCTATTTTCATTGATCTTCTTCAAATTTAGGGTTCCCTCTCATTTCTCTTAACTTAGCGTTTAAAGATTTTCAAGCTTGTACAATATATAATCTTTGACTTTTCTGTCCCTTGGGGTTTTAGCTTCTTTTTCTTTCCAATTCTTAGATGAAGGTTGAAACATATATCTCAAGATATAGATGTATTGTAAGGCTCCAGGCACTTCACATAAATCTTATTTACTGAACATTTTTGGACTATTTACTTGCAACTTTTCCTATGTGTTGTTTCATTATAAACAAACAGTGTAAAACAAAGAATTGGGGGAATATGTGATGCCTACTTTTAGTCTGCAGTAGAATGGATAGGTTTCATCGATATACAATTTGGGACACATAGAGCATGTGAGTGTGCACATGCGCACCTGCCTTAATCAATACTATTTAGAATATGAACTACATGATCCTGCTCAATTTGTAGGAAAATAAATAAAGCAAAAGAGACACTCTGGATCCCAGGGGGATCCTTTTCCCAAAGCAATCAGACATCTGGAGTCTTGGTCTGATAAAAATCAATGACTCTTTCAGGGCAGTATATCTTTAGATGTGGGTGAGGCAAGAAGTACACAATAAGAGAGAAATTGGTGAGGCTGGAAGGCAAATATGAAAAAAAAAATTGATGAGAAAAACTGTAACACTTTCTCCCTGTAATAAACCGTGCCAACATGTAGGCTATAGCATAATTATGTATGTATATTTATATCACCATGAATTCCAGAAATAGTAAACAGAAACAATTTCCTTGTTAAATGACTCTTGTGGGTAGATCATAAGCCTTCCCTATGTGTGTTTATCTGTGCCTGTGTTTTATGGCTCAAATGTAAGGAATCATCTCATTTTTTCAGTAATAAGTTGTAATGTACCATGTGCACGTAAGTGCTTAACAAACGCTATCTGTTTGGATTATGAGTTCAGAAAATATTACTATCTAATGGAAACCAGTTTTAAAAAGGGGGGCAGGGCAGAGTTTTGTTTCAGCATTGTCACAGATGGCTTGACCTTTTATTTATTGATCACTCTGTGTCTGCATTTACCCACTCAAAAATATTTCAGCAAGCAAGCTCTTACATATATTTAGGAAAGGAAACTATTTACCCATCATCCCTTCAAAATATATGTAAATAGTAAAATAAATGAAAATATGTTTTGCTTATCCTCATTGAGTATACATTGTTATTTAGGTTAGAGGCAAGCCACTGTTTGCAAGCTTACTGAGGAATATTTGAAAATGCATCTAGTCATCCTTACAACAGACCTTGTAGAAGCTCCCTCTGAAATATTTTGAATTTCTCAAAGATAAGTGACAAATTCAGACTATTCTATTACGATCACCATAAATGCTATATGACTTGCTGATAATATTATATACTTTATGCTTTCCAAGAATTTTAAAATCTAAGCTGATGCTATGAAATTAATCCTGGACTTTCAAACATTTAAAACAATACAAAAATATCTGGAAAGGAGGACAGAGTGAGACTGGCCATGGAAGTAATTAACCATTGGGCGTTTAAATTCGGATATTAGGAAACAATTACTACGGTTGAAGCTGACTTTAAAACATATCCCATTTGAACTATTGTGCACATATCTAAACGGGATTTGGTCGGTGGATAAAAGATTTATTCCTGTTTGGGAGATTGCTGTAGAATTGCTACTTCAACAGGCTTTCAAAGTAGGTTTGAATCTTACAGAACAAACTGAACCCTGGAATCCTTTTCTGGCATTTCAAACCCCAAAGTGACAAGCATAATACGCCAGGACTAAGGAAGGCTCTAAACTGCATGTGGAACAGCTCCTGTGTGCTGTTGCAGAAGCTCAAATGGAAAAATGCTTTGAGGGAGAAAAATTGGCTGTTGATTAGTCTTCAAACACCCAAGAAGTTTCTATAAACAACAGCACATATTAGGCTGAATGTGTATGTACCTAGACGAATCATTTGCTAGTTACTTGCTCCCTAGTTCACTGAGCTTTGCTTTCGTTGCTTCATCCAGTGAGAACGTAGAGATCTGGGATATTTAAGGCACTGGTTAGATGATGTGTGACTTGTTAGCTTAGAAACTGCTGTCTACCCAGGCTTGGCTAGTTGTCTGAAATTTTGCTTTGATTATTGTAAATACCACATCCCGAGTCAAGGAGCACTTGACTTTAGGGGGTAAACATTTCCACCCGAAGGACCAAGAATGTGAATGATAAAATATATTTCTAAGATACCTAATGAAGAGCTCTATGAACTATCTTAAAAGACCAGGAAATGTTAAACAAATTAATTCAACAGAATCACAGAACTGGAATGTCCTTTTAGAATCCATCTTCCTCATTTTAGGCATGAGGCCACTCAGCTACTCAGAGACCAGAATCAAACTTTTTTACATCGTAGTCCAGCGTGCTTTCCCTTCTTCACTGAGAATTAGTGTAGGAAGACTCAGTAACAGGACTGACTCGGGATCCAGTGAGAGGTCAGGGTGGAAATCAGAAATCAGGCACAGGGACCACCCGCCAAGAGCAAGTCTGATCTTAGACTAGCACAGTAGTGTGACTTGTGCTCTGACTTCCTCAAGCAGCCCTCGAGGTGTCCAGCACTCAAGTTCTTAATACATTTTCAGAGATAGTGGGAAAATTCATATCGAAAATCTTAAGAAAATAACATTTATCAACATTTGGCTGAGCTACTCATGTGGAGGCCACCCACTTAGGCTCAGAGGCATCAGCGGCCGTCTGCACAGCCTGAAAGGGGTTACAACCCCGCTAATCCACTTGCTGTGCCTCAGGAAACCCTCTCCCTGCTTCTGCTGTATTTCCAGAAAGGTTTCAGGAAGTATCAGCTACCTCCCCATGGACCATGTCAGATCCAGCAAGCTTTTACAGGAAGCCATCTCTCTCTCTCCCGGGGCTGCCCACTAATGACTGACCAAATGGTGGACTGAGTATGGATGATAAAATCCGCCTGTTTGCATCTACCCCTCTCAATTCCCACTCCCTTAAGGCTGACATTGTCTTCTTTCTTACGTGAAACACAAAGAGTGACTTTTAAATCTCACTTCTCCTTATAGCACATCTGTAGGAAAGGATCGATGCTCCATAAACTCTGGGCAGGATTAAAAAGTTTATTTTAATGCATTTGTTAGAATCAGGGAAAAAGAGAGTCAAAGGCAGGGTGAGACAGGGAGCGGTGTAGGGCCCAAGAAAGTGGTTGCCACGTGGCCATCAGGGAATGGGGAGTGTAAAAAGCTTCTTGCACACATCACCTCAGCTATAAAAACCAGAGTCACTTGACATCTCTCTAAGTAACAAATGGATCTAAGGGCTGTAGAGAAGAGTTGTTGGCAGGAAATGGTCCCCAGAGCTTTGATATTTTCAGACTGTGTGCATTTTCATTTTTTATTTTATTATTTTTTTTGGTGAGGAAGACCAGCCCTGAGCTAACATCCGTTGCTAATCCTCCTCTTTTTGCGGAGGAAGACTGGCCCTGGGCTAACATCCGTGCCCATCTTCCTCTACTTTATATGGGACGCCACCACAGCGTGGCTGACATGCAGTGCGTCGGCGGGCACCTGGGATCCGAACCGGCGAACCCCGGGCTGCCAAGCGCGGACGAAACCGCTACGCCACCGGGCGGCCCCAAGACTGTGTGCATTTTCTTGTAATGCATAGATCATGGATTACAGAGCTCTGTTCACAAATCTTTTCTACCAAAGGACTAAATTCTGCAGATTCTGGTTTGTGTGATAATCACAATTTCTGAGGGTAAGAGAATGAATCTGGATAGTTGAGACAAAGAGAAATTATAAATTTTGCATTTGAGGTGCAGGGAAGAGGAAAGAGGTGTGAAGTATTCAGAGGAATAAGGATGGAGGAGACCTCAGTGATGGAGGAGATAGGTAATAGTAGCAGAGGAGAGAGTAGTAGGGAGCTTGGGCAGGCCCTTCCCTCAACTTTCAGGACTTTAAATAGAAACTTCTGTTGTATACAAACAAGTGAAAAACGGACTTGCAGGTTTGAAACCCTTCTGTCTGAAACTTGCTATAAGCATGCACCTTGCACACAACAGAGTGCAAAGCAAGATTCCTACAGACTCTAGCTGACTTGTTTTTGATCCCAAGTCAGTTTCCATCAGAGCACTGAATTCACTGGTGGACTAATAAATCTGTGGGAAGAGGGGACCCTCAGCAGATGCTGCAGCCACAAAAAACTGAGTCTAATTTTAAACGTCTGGTTTGTCCCAGAGTAGACTGGTTCTGCTTTGTTTCTTCCTGTGAAACATGGAGGCAGCAGATTAACTTGGTGCCACAGAAACTGTCTATGAAACGAGAAGTCGCCATTTTCTGTGCTACCATTAGCAAAAGTAAACTGTCTTCCACGACTCACCCTTGACTACATGGTTCCCCTCCTCAGACACACACACACACACAAAACCAACCAAACAAGCAAATCCTACCTGCTGAAAAGATGGGAACAACAGGCAAAACCTCAAAATCCTTTTTTTCAAGTCTGATATTTATTAGCACTCAAAGAAACATTCTAGGTCATAATTCCTGGCAAGATTCACTTTGGGAGTGAAAGAGACACTTAATAGTGGACAGGATGTTAAAGGACACTCAAACCTTTTGATCCCAACCCTTTGAGTCACTGACACTGTTTATACCAGTTGTGCTTCTTCCTAAGTAAATGGGACACTTTATTGTTATTTAATTTTAGTCAGTCTTATATCTGCTATGGTGAAGTCTTTGCAATTTTAATTGCTATAGGATAGTAGTGGATCCTTTATATTCTTGAAGATGTTTGGGATCCTACCTCAGGCTTAAAAATACACTGCTCAAAACCTCTTGTCAAGTTTAAGCTTGAGGCTATTGCATCCTTTGGGTTATTTTCACATTCACCGTTTTCTAAGCTCTTCTTTCCAACACTATTCCATTTCTGAGCCCTAAATGTGCCAGCTACCTTCTGCAGCTCCACTCGGGCCCAACCGTCCAGTTTGGGCTCTAATTCTCATCTCAGACATTCAGGACCTCGGCTAACTCCTCTGAACCATTTTACCGGGCCTATGGTTAATTACCCTAAATTAAGGAGCAGGCCAGGTCTCTCTTAATCTCGCTCTTTTGCTAGAAAACGTAATACTGCAAAGACGATGCGTCTCATATTTTAGTAACAATGGTTTACCCCAGGGAGAATTAGTGTCTCAGTGTACTTTAGCAGTTACTCTTCCTCGCATTTAATTATTATTATTTTTTTGAGCAGCATCCCGACGCCGTCTTGCTGACGCTGGTCCGGGGAAAGACGCCCTCCCTGAAGGCTGGCCAAGCTCATTTCTTCCTTTCATTAGCGGTAACCTTGTGTTCCCGCCTGAGCCCTGCACGGAAGTGTAATCTTCCCGCGGGGGCCTCCTGTTGTCTCGCTTGGCTCAGAGAGCTGAGTCTAAATGAAATATAAAATATTAACTATAAAACAAAGGACGCTGCCTCCAGGATGGCTCCTGTGCCTGAGGCTTGGCAGTGTTTCACTCGTCCCTAGGCCTCTCTGTCTCGCCCCCACCCTCGTCCTTCCATGGGATCCACGAGTTGAATCGCAGCTCTCCAAAACGAACTCCCCTGTCCAGTAACCCGACTCCTCACCGCCGCCGGTTCCCTTCTGCCTGGAGCGCAGAATGACCACCAGGAGGCCAGGAACAAAACACTTAAATGTTGCATTTATTAAGGAAATGTTAAATAAGAAAAAAAAAGTCAAAACGGTGTCACGAATGTCAAGAGCACTTTTGTGGCGTAAACCGTGCAGTCACGAGCTACGAGTTCTATTCTGGGTCTTTGCCCCGGGGCCAGATGGGGCGCCAGCTCCCCCAAAAGACCCAGTTGGGAATGCGATGAAAGAAACAACTCCCCCGTTCACATTCGCAGGCTCCCCCTCCCCCCACCCCTTCTCCCACGATGACAAAACTCTAGCCCCCAGGCAGGCAAACAGGCCACTAGGGCAGAAAAGGAGTTATCAAATATTTGTATTCAAGCAAACACAAAATCCCTTAAAACAGCACGTTACAATCAATCAAAGGTATTGATCGCCTCTCCCGCCGGGGCTAGGAGGAGCGGGAGGGAATGGGCGCGAACTCTGACTCGGATTTGTGTGTCTCCATTAGGTCTGTTGCGTGGCGTATACGCAGGTCACTTTTCCGGCCACCAGGCAATCGGTGCCGCTGGGTCTCTCCCCTGCCCGCCCTCTCCATCTGCCCCCAGACTTGGCCCACCTGCGGGTGGAGAAGGGCCTTCGCCCCGTCGGTCTCTCCACATCCCACGCTATCGGCAGCTTCCAAAGTTCTGCGCCCTAATCGCCCTCTTTTTGCCACTTGCTGCTGAGTCCAGAGTCGGGGCGCTCTCCTCCTACAGCCAGGGATGGGGACTTTCAGAGGGCGAGCCAAAACCAGGTCGCTTTATCCCGAAAGGCAGAAGTCGAGAGAAATAATTTGACTCCGACAGGTTTGCTTCGCCCAGTCTCGGATGGTGAGGGGGCGCGGCCGGGCTGGCGAAGTGGGGAGGCGTGGGGCAGCTGCCGCGGGGGCCGGAGGGCCGGTCAGTAGGGCCCTACGACCACCGCCTCCACCTCTTTAGACGGTCTGCGGTCCTTCACCAGGAAGTTGATCATGCCCTCGGACTTGATGAGGAGGTTGCAGCCGAGGAAGAAGATGCCGAAGACCACAGTGAGAGAGAGCACGCACATGACGGCGATCTGCACCACGCGCATGATGTACAGGCTGCGCTCGTCCGGGCCGCCCTCTGCGAAGCCGTCGTCGGTCACCACCGACGCCTGGGTGCAGCAGCGCACGGCGCGCTCCAGCGCCTCGCTGCTGTTGGCCAGGAAGAGGCCAGCCACATCGGTCTGGTTGCCCAGCGCCAGATTCATCGCGGGAGCGGGCGGGCGCCCCGGGAGCCGCGGGTCGGAGGGGTGGGAAGGCGGTGGCGCGAGAGGAACAGGTGCCGAATGGAGCGCTCACTTGCGGACTTGCGCGCGGGGGCTGCTCGCTCTCTCCTTTCCAAAGTCCCGGGCCGTGAGAGTTTCCCAGGAGCCTTTCCGACGCGCGCGGCAGCCTGGCTGGTTTGCGCCGTCTGCTTCTGCCCGGGCGGTGCTCGTTCCCGGCGCTCGCTCGACTGGGGGCTGTTGGAACTTGGCGGGGCTGGGCCAGCGGGGCCGTGGGAGGTGCGGGCGGCGGCGGCGGCGCCCGGGCGGCAGCTCTGAGCGCACAGCGGCCCCTTCCGGCCGCGCCGCCGCTCTGCGCCCGCTGCCGTTGGGCGGTGGGAAGGCAAAGGGGCGAAACTCTTGGTCTTGCTTTGCTTGCTTCGCCTCTTTTCCAACTCCAAACGCTAGGCAGAGTCACTGTACTTTTCTGGCTTGATGGATGATTAAAGAGTTTTGGGTGGGGGAAGGGCTGCGATCAGCCGAAAGTTTCCGAAGAACTGGGTCACACCCGCTCTGCATGTCCTTTGCCTCCCGCCCCTCTCACCTCCAGGCGGATGGAAAGCGGCGATGAATCGCAGGTGCCAGATGGTGCTTGCGAATGCACGGGCCCGCCGCCTGTGCCTGACTCGGTCCCTCCTGCAACGGATTTCTAGTGGGGTAGGGGTGATCTGGGAGTAGTTTTTAAAAAGCAATGATTTTAGGAAGAAAGCAGGGAGGGAGAGAAGGAGGAAAAGGAGGGAAGGAGAAGGAGGGAAAGAACAAAGGGAGGGAGGGAGGAAGGAAGCGATTGGAAGACGGTGTAAGGCAGGTTTTATAGTGATTTTTGAGGCAAAGGAAAGGGGGTTGGGGAAGGAGGTGTTCTTTTATGGCCTTTGTGTGGAAGTGGTTGCCAGGAGCAGGGTCACCTCTCTGGTAAGGGAGGGGAAGGTGGACAGAGTGGCCGCTCTTGTAATCTTAATTGCAGATGAGTTTTGGGATGTGCTTCCAATGTTTTTCTCTATTGGCAGTAAATCAGTTGTTTAAGGGAATTGCTCATCAGCATCCACCACCTAGAACGCTGGCCAGCTGCTGGATGACCTCCCCGTTTCCCATAAGCTGATATGTTTCACCTTAGTCATTTTAAACAAAACTACACGTGTTTTAGGGGCCTGATAGAGGCTTCAGCCCATTACGATTTTGCAGTTGGTTTCAGTGAAATGTGATAAACATGTTAGATTGTTTCTTAAGCTCTAGAAGAATACTTCAGTTTTCTTGTTTTACTTTCTTTCTTCCTTCCCTTTCTTTTTCCTTTCAACTGTAACAGCTGGAAACCAGTAACTTGACGCCTAGTCCAGACTTTTGATAAAACACATTTACTACATTTCTATTAAAACATAGTAGCTGTGTTGCCACTTTCAACTCTATTCCCAATCCCATTCTATTTGCCTGTTAAACCCTCTTATTTTTGTATCCCTAGACATCATTTATTCCATATTCAGAGGTTTCCTTAAATATTTTTGTAGTGCTTTGTGACCACCATAAAATAGAATGAACTGTCCTTTAGTTAAGAGTTTTCAATTTTTGGATTTTGACTGCATATCAGCTTCAATAGGTTTAGATCCTTCTAAATAGCTAATTTTGTTTTGGGGGGATGTTTAATAACTGAAGACCCAGGCTTCTGAGCCTCATCCACAACTCACCCGGTTTATTGCCCTAGTTTCCCATGATTATATTAGCCTTGAAGAATGCTCCAATCCCAACAATTTCTTCTTTGGACATATTTATTATTACTTGATTGGAAAAAACATTTAAATCTTACTATGCAATCCGTCTATCTTAGTTAATATGGGTGATAGTTAAGAAGAATAAAACATAATGTGTACATGAAAAATTACAGAGGTATTTAAGACAATATAAAGAAATACTAAAATGAATGGTAGAGGCAAGTAGTAGGGATTTGGAAAAGCAAAAGGTGGAGAATAGAGGTCGGCTTCTAGGGATATTAACTTGCACAGGATTGTGTGTTTACTAGAAGATGTGTGTAGATGAGTGGAGAGAGAATAGCTCCTTCTTTATGTGACAAAAACATAAACATTATATATATAAACATTTATACAAAGTATAAACATTATAATACATTTGTAAGGTCCAGCAGGGTAGGACTTGAGTTACAAAAAATTCCTAAAAATGTTAATTGAATCATTGTCAGAATTTGAGCATATTTGTTGATATTAACAGTATTATTGTTTTAGTCAGAAGTCAGTGTTAAAATGATCAAAGCTTGGAATCCAGTGGAGGTTTTATATTGTCAAACCTTTAGATTTGGGAAGCACGTGCTTAAAAGAAAGAAGGTACTACTCTGAGCTTGTTTATTTTCTTTTAGCTTTAATTACTAACCAGCCACAAAAGTGTGAATAAGAAAATAAGGGCTGTTCCCATCAGCTGGTTCTGATCTCTGGGAATGTGGTTTTGTTTCCTTTATCTCCCCCTCCTCCCCATTCTGATTTTGTTGAGTAAAATTGCTCGGAGTATTTGGATGGAAATTAACTATAAACCTAGTAATTCAAAAATTACATTTATCCCTCATTGCTGGATTTAAGGAGATCTGGGGTGCTAGAGCTTTTCTGCAGAAACCTTTTATTTATCTTTCCATTCTGTGTTTTGAGTGAACACTTTTCTCTCAGATTTACTCCACTTAGTCACCTGTTCCCTGGGAAAGTCTTACATATGTGGAAAAGAATCCTTTAAAAAATGTTGATATAGAAAAATTTAATTTCTAGAAAAATGCATGGTGATGTGGAACGGGGAGACATACTGATAATTCACTTTAAATGAAAGGTTTTTGATACATAGAAGGACTCACTGTTATATGTATTTAACTAGTGACCTCTCCTACTTCATTGGAAAGAAGGTTTGATTTTCATAAAGTTAAATGCTCAGCATTTCACAATATACATGTTACACAAGGAAAGAAACATTTGTCTATTCTTTCCAGAAAATATATCTATGGCATATAATAAATTCTAGAAGGATGTTGATGGGCATCTATAATCATCAGTCATTGGATCTATAGTTTCAATAGTCCTGATGTAGGACCAGACACTTTCAATATCAAAAGACTTTTCCTTGGTTCTCTTTTTGTGTGTATTATGAAAATATTAAGTAGACATTTTAAAAAAGAGAATGTCGGGTATAAAAAGGATATTTATTACTTTGGGGCAAGCTATTTCTTCTCCAATAAGTTACAGTATATTTACACAATGTAAGTAGGAGTAAGAGTTAGTGCTCACATTCATTCGTAAAAGCAGGCTCAGCATCTGGAACACAAGAAGATAATGAGAAATAAGCAAAATAAGTCATTGAACCATCAAAATAGATATCCTGAAAGCCAAATGCCTAAATTCATATGTTTTTACCCTTAGATTGTGCCCTCAAATTCTCTCTCAAACCTATGCACTTTTACTTTTCATGTAGTTTTAACTCTTTCCTTTATCTGTTTTTCTTGATGACAGGATATCAATATCAACATGTCAATTAGCGAGGAGAAAATGGCTAGAGGTGGGTTCTTTTACAACTGCAAGGAGTAACACGAGAAGGAAAAACAAAATAAAACGTTAAACAACATACATGAATTTTCTAAGAACATACAGTATTAGTTTGGAGAACTTTAATATAGAGACAAACATTCTCAGATGGTTAGGAGCTTAGCAAAATGTGTAAGCATGGATTCTGAATCGCGCTGTCTTCACTTCCTAGCTGTGTGATCTTGGAACAGTTCCTTTACTTCTGTGTACCTGATTTACTTCTCTGTGAAGTGGGCATGATATTTCACAGGATTTTGAAAGGATTGTTCTAATCTATGGAAATAACTGAGAATAGTATCTAGCACATAGCAAGATCTCAAATGAAATATATTGCAATAGCTCCCGAGGAGACATCAATATGTATGTCGTTAAAAGAAAAAAAAGGTTAAATTTGGTTCAACATTTTTCTTTTAAGAAGGCTCAAAGTGACTGATACATTTTAGAAACATTTCCATGTGGAGTAATTGACCTTGTTATGTAAAATACTATAAGGATATGGAGAAATTAGAACCCTTGTGAATTGCTGGTGGGAATGTAAAATGGTTCAGCCTCTGTGGAAAAATATGGCAGTTCCTCAAAAAATTAATCATAGAATTGCCATATGATCCAGCAATTCCATTTCTAGGTATAGACCCCCCCAAAACTGAAAGCAGGCACTTGAACAAGTATTTGTACACCAATGTTTACAGCAGCATTATTCACAATAGCCAAAAGGTGGAAACAACCCAAATGTCCATCAATGGATGAAGGGGTAAACAAAATGTAATATACACATACAATGAACTATCATGCAGCCTTAAAAAGCAATGAAATTCTGATACATGCTACAACATGGATGAACCTTGGCGGTGTTATGCTAAGTGAAATAAGTCAGAAACAAAAGGACAAATATTGTATGATTTCATTTATAATAGATACCTAGAACAGTCAAATTCATAGAGACAGAAAGTAGAATAGTGGTTACCCGAGGCTGAGGGGAGGAGGTAACTGGGAGTTATTGTTTAGTGGGGTACAAAGTTTCAGCTGGGGAAGATGTAAAAGTTCTGGATATGGATGACGGTGATGGTTGCACAAGTGTGAGTGTACTTAATGCCACTGAACTGTATGCTTGAAAATTGTTAAAATGGTAAACTTTATGTCATGTATAATTTACCGCAATAAAAATTCTGTATATTTTTAATTAGACCTAACATAAATGCTATATAAATTTCTGAAATTCATAAAAGTTAGACAATAACCCCCAAAAGTCATTCATCTCTCTGTAGCTCAAAGCTACCCACCCTTAGTAATTTAGAACATTTTCTTCCTGTCTTTTTGCTGTTTGTTTTAACTTAGTCTTGACCATGCTGTAAATACAATTTATACCTTACTTTTCCCCCTTAACCCTATGCTTTCCCATTACATTAAAAAAACCTATTATATGCACATTTTTAATGAGTGTATAGCACTTCATTATGTGAACATACCATTGATTATTAAACCATTTCCCTCTAGCTAGGCAGTTATGTTGCTCTCAAATATTGTTATTGAATCAATTACACAGAAAGAACATTTTTGCTCTTAATGTTTTCTATATTTAGATTATATTGATAGGCTAAATTTACAAAATTACAATTTTTAGTGAAAACAATGTATTTTTAACACAACACGTAGCCAAATTATTTGTAAAAACGGTTGTACCAATCTTCACTCATATTTGAAAAGCATAAAAATACCTATTTTATTATGTCCTCTAGAGTAGGTGTTCTCAACCTTGGATACATTTTATTTTTCACCTAAAAAGCTTAATTTTTTTTTAATCCAAATTGAATCCACAAGGATTAAGCCAGAATTTCTGAGGGTAGGACCCAAGTGTCTGTATTTCTTAAATTTTCCCAGGTGATTCAAAGACCAGCCATGGTTGAACACCACTGCTTAGAGTAATGTTTTCAAGCTTGCCTTATCTTATCTTAAGATCTAGGATGGGGGTGGGAAGTGAGTTATTCCCAGGTCCTACTTCAAGCCAATTGAATCAGAATTTCCCTAACTTGCTTCCTGGGTCCATTCACTGGGATTCTACTTTGGTGGGTCTGGGATGGGTCTTATAAATTTGTATTTTTAGCAAGTACCCTAGGAAATGCTGCTCTTGAGCACCAAGGTTTATGATTTAAAAAATTATCATTGCAAGTTTGATAGGGAAAAAATGGTACCTGGTTGAAAGTTGCATATTATCATTGTGGTGGACAATGTTTCCACATATGTCTTATAGGATTGTGTATCCTACTTTGTAATCTTTATGTTTAGGTTCAGGTTCTTTATCTATTTCTCATCTGAAATATCATCATTCATATTGATTTATTGATTTAAAAATAAGTCTTCTTTATCAAATATATTAACCCAATGTATGACATATGTGTAAATATTTTTCTAGTTCATTTGCCTTTTAAATTGAGCTATATTCTTTTTGGGTATATGGAATTTTCTTACGCATGTAAATGAATCAACATTTTCATCTGTGATTACTTTCGTTGCTTTTATTTTTTAATTTCTTATGTTTTTAAGGAAAAATTACGTATTTATTGCATCAGAGAAAGTACCGTCTTTGGGACCAGGTTAAGACAAGTCTCTAACACAGCTGTTTTTGGCAGGTGGCTCACTGAGGACACACACTCCGACCTGGCTCTGCTTTAATGATCTTGCAGAATGCTCCCATAACATCTGCCAAGGCATCAAACCGGGGTGTGAAATTGTTGCAAATTCTTATATGAGTTTTTCGTCTTATAAACAGTATAGAATTGCTATCATAAAATTAAGTTTCCCTAATAAAATACAATATCTACATTTTGTATCCAATATCAGCCCCAGCAGAGAAGGCATTTTGAGTTTGCCTTCTCTTCCTCACTAGGTACCAGGTACAGGAAAGCTATTCTGAGTCTCAGATTATATAAATTATGCAGCCATCCACCAGAAGACATTTAGAAGTAACTCATCCCAGGAGACCTTCCACATCCATATTGTAAATTTGTCTGGCTAATCTTGGAAAAGAATGGTGAGTAGTGGATGGTGGAGGCTGATGTCCATTCATGGTGGCAAACACATTTATCCTCTCATTCTCTTGATCAGCCATAAAACCTTAGCATAGAGAAGGAAATAAAATGAATTCTATGAAGTACAAATTTAAGGCAACCCTATTAATACATAAAACCCTCTTTGACTAAGTGAAATAAGCCAGTCACAGAAGGACAGATATGTATGATAACGTTGATAGGAGGTATCTAAAATAGTCAAAGTCATAGAAGCAGTGAATACAAGTGGTTACCAGATGCTGGGGGTGGGGAAAATGGGGGAGTAGTTGTGCAATGGATATAAAGTTTCACTTATGCTAGATGAATAAATTCTAGATATTTGCTTTACAACATAGTGCCTGTAGTTAGCAATATGCTAAAGTACACTTCAAGATTTGTTAAGAGGGTAGGTCTCATGTTAAGTGTTTTTGCCACAAAACTCAAAACAAAAACAAAGGGACACAAGGAAATTGTGAGAGGTGTTGGTTCTATTACCTTGATCGTGGGGATGGATCACGGATGTCTGCATGTGTCCAAACTCATCAAATTGTACAATTAAATGTGTGTGGTTCCTTGTATATCAATTATACCTCAATAAAGCTGGTTTTTTTTAAAAATGAATTAATTGTCTAAGGGATAGAAAGAATAGTGTCTCTCAGAATTCACTACAGGAGGAAAAGTAGGCTGAAGTGTTTTGCAGAGACTGGCCCCTGACCCTATGCAAAAAAATTCTTACCTGGGCACTGCTCCCATCAGCAAAGCTAGTGTGTGCTATGTATTCGGGAAGCTCTGGACCGAGGAGGGATTTTTTTCATTGTTTCTAAATTTAGAAAGTTTACTCTCATCCAGAGTTTATTACTTATATATTATTCTTTTTATTTTTAAAACATCTTTTATATTTGCATTGCTTTCCATTTAACACAATGGTCTCTCTGGAAAGTACTTTGGTATAAGTTTGCCTCCCCACCCCCCAAATAGTCCATTAATAGGTAAAGAATAATACTGACAAAATTTTGAAGTTTAAAACTTAAGGGATTTCAGGTATCAATTTCTTTGCAATAGAAAATAAGTAAACTTTCATTTTTAATGAAATTTTTAAACTTTCAGCTTCTAAAGTATAGAGACTGTGTGTGTCTAATTTATCTTTTGATTTTTGCAGCTACTTTGTTAAAGGTAGTTCAGAGGAAAAACAACCAGCAAGTGGGGAGAACAATAAAAGTTAAACCAAGTGCCCGCGTCTTCCTCTTTTATTTGAATACACTCCCTGGATCACTCTCCTGATGCCATCTGGTGACGGTCAACTTCTTTCTGTGGGAGGAGAGTGAAGACTGTCCTTGTGTTACATGGGTGACCTCTCTGAGTCAGAGCTTTCTTCCAATGCGCAGGCACATGGAATCATCCAGTGAGTAGCAGCCACAATGTTCTCATCCGTTAATTTTTTTTTACTATTTACTATTTTTTTACTTTTTACTGTTGTTGAAATAAAGGGCCAAGAAAAGCATGTAATAACTCACCCTTGGGCTCGATTAAAAAACCCTGACCACTGAACATGCTGAGAAGTTTTCAGAATGATACATTGTAGACCTATGGCATCCTATTCTTGGATGTGCAGCATAGACAATTTTTGCCTCCATGGAATTTTTGTCATTATTTCATTCTGATTTTCTGCCCACTGTTTAAAAGTCTGCATGATTTAGATTTTAAAGTGAAAAAGTCATTGAGGCTTAAAGCCTTTAGTGCCACTGGTGTGTCCCTTCCCACATTAAAGAAATGTGACTTGCACGAAGCCTCAAAATGGGGAGAAGCAGGTGGCTGCAAAAAGGCACGAAAGATGCAATTTCTCAGCTTCAATTCAATTAATCTGAGGCAGGATTATATCTTCTGTTTCCATAGGACAAATGTGTACTATTTCCCTCGAATATTTATATAAAAATATGAAGGAGAAATCATCCTGGAAGCAAAGGAGGAAAACAAAATCTTTCCCATAGCATGTTGAATTTAGACTTGTATATCTGAACTCATGAATATTTATGTATTCTGCCAATTTGTAGGTGCAATGGAGGGAAACAATGAGGGTCACCTATTTTCAGATGGCAAGCAGGAGTGGCAGCATTTTTGTATTTATACACTGGTAATAGTGGCAACAATGGTCCAACATTTACTGTATGCACACCTGTGATGCTGCAGATGGAAATCTATCTTGAAAGACATTTTAAAAGTCAACGTGATCGATGTTGTTGGGCAAGTCGCCTACCGACATCACTGCTCAATTTCCTTATCTGTCAACAATTTCTCCTTTCCCTTTGAGATTTTTATGACAGTTAATTGCTGTATTTATTCAGGAAACATTTACAGACCATTTATGTATACAACACTTTTTAGGGGCATAGAGCTATTATAGACTGAATGTTTGTGTCCCCCTCAAAATTCATATGTTGAAATCCTAACCTCCAATGTGATGGTATCAGCAGGTGGGGTCTTTGGGAGGGAGTTAGTCATGAGGGGTCCACCCTCAGGGATGGGATTAATGCCCTTTTAAAAGAGGCCAGGAGAACTCCCTTGCCCCTCCCACCACATGAGGTTACATTGAGAATACAGCCATCTACGAACCAGGAAGACGGCCCTTGCCAGACACCGAATCTGTTGGCAATTTGATCTTGGACCTCCAGCCTCCAGAACTGTGAGAAATAAATGTTGAGTGTTTAAGCCACCCAGTCTATGGTATTTTGTTATAGCAGCCTGAAAAGACTAAGACAAGAGCTAGAAGATGCATTCTCTGCCTTCTAGTAATTGGGAAGGCAGACCGACAAAGAGGCAAATATTCTAGACTGTGGTAAATTCTATGGGAGATATATGAAGAGCATCTAATCCAGACTAGGGCACTGGGAGGGTGGTGATTAGGACCTGATAGTGAGCTGAGTGTGAAGGATGAATAGAAGAGGAGCTAGCCAGGTGAAGCACGCTGAATGCACCAAGATGTGAAAAAAGATATATTTTACTTTTTTGCATCTGCAAGTAGTTCTGCATTTTTGGAGTACTGACACTACAAGATGGAGAATGGTTAAAGAGTTTGGAGAGACCAGACCATGAAGGGCTTTTTATGTTATTTTATGGAATTTGGATTCCCATTCAAAAGCCATGGGGAGACATTGAAAGGTTTTAAGCAGCAAATATTTGCATTTTAGAAAGAATCTCTGCAGGCCATGCAAGAATTTTTAAGGTAAATGAAGACTCCATGAAGTCCTGTATTAGGTATTAAATAAATCACACTGGAGATGCCTGGTAGCCCAAGGGTGGAGGCAGCTCCTCATTTCTAGAACTTTGCTTTCACACCTGAAGACAGTGTCCAGAACATAAGCATCCGCTTTTCGGTTTCAGTTTCTTCAGTTGTATTGGACAAATTTGTGAAAGAGGACGTTGTCCCCACAGTGATCCTGATGGAAATGACCAGAGAAGGCATTTCTCCCCAGTGAACTTCAGTCTTTTCTCTGTGGTGCCTGCTCCTCTTCTGCAGTGTGCCCCTGCATTCAGCATGTCACATTCACTCATACTGAGCAACGGCTCTGAGCATTTCTTGCTAGGCTGTTCTTTTAGGCACTACTTGTTTCTCAGCAACCCAGAGCTATAATACTCTGCTTCAAGTGGAGCTTTTGTGATGCTTTGCAAATAATTTTTTTTCAGGCTGCTGGGTGACCCACTTTCGCTTTGATAGTCACCAACCAGCTCCACGTCCTACTCAGCTAATGATGTCTTGAGTGGTTCATGAATCCATCTAGTGGTCTGATTGCAATCTGCAAAACCATCGCTGGAGAGCCTGCCTTGTATTTAATCTCTCTGGAGCTCATGTAGTGATATTGTTGAAATGCATCCAAATTCTGGGGGATGCATCTCTGCTACATCCAAAGCTATTTTCAATATTAGAAGACCTAGACAACTGAGAACCCCAAGAAAAAAACAATGGAGTCCCATCCCACTTTTTAAATTATTAATTCCTAAATGTTAAACATCTCGTCATGTCCCTTATTGTTCAAAGATTGTTTAGATAGCACTTAGACTTTTAGAGAAAAGTTGGTGGGGCATGTTTATTTTTTCTCAATCCAAGCTTATATTTTATTGTTGCAGAATAGACTGTCATTAGTAATTACCACATACAAGTGGAATTACTATCTCCAAACTTATTTTTTTCCAGCTTTATTGAGGTGTGATTGACAAATAAAAATGGTATATATTTAATGTGTACAACATGATGTTTGGATATAGGTACATTGTGTAATATACACAATATACATTGTGTAATGATTACCACAATCAGGATAATTAACATATCCATCACCTCACATAACTACCATTTTTGGGGAGGTAGTGAGAACACTTGAGATCTACTCTCTTAGTAAATTTCGTGTAGTCAATCCATTATTATTAACTATAATCACCATGCTGTACATTAGGTTTCCAGAACTTATTAATTAATCTTATATGTAAAAATTTGTACCTTTGGACCAACATTTCCCCATTTTCCCCCCTCCGCAGCCCATGGTAACCACTATTCTACTCTCTGTTACTGTGAATTTGACGTTTTTAGATTTCACATGTAAGTGAGATCTTGCAGTATTTATGTTTCTCTGTCTGGCTTATTTCACTTAGCATAAGGTCCTCCAGGTCCATCCATTTTGTTGCAAATGGCAAAATTTCTTTCTTTTTCAGGGTGAACAATAGTCCAACTTGTATATATACATATTTTCTTTATCCATTCATCCATCAGTGGGCACTTAGGTGGCTCCCATATCTTACCTACTGTGAATAATGATGCAACGAACACGGGGTGCAGATATCTCTTCAAGACAGTGGTTTGATTTACTTTGGGTATACACCCAGAAGTGAGATTGCTGGATGAAGTGGTAGTTCTACTTTTAATTTTTTGAGGAACCTCTGTACTGTTTTCCATAATGGCTGTACTGACTTACATTCCCACTAATAGTTCACAAGCATTCCCTTTTATCTTCATCCTCACCAACACTTATCTTTTGCCTTTTTGATAATAGCCATCCTAACAGGTGTGAGGTGATATCTCATTGTGGTTTTGATTTGCATTTCCCTGGGGATTAGTGATGCTGAGCACCTTTTCACATACCTCTTGGCCATTTGTATGTCTTCTTGGAAAAATGTCTATTCAGGTCCTTTGCCCATTTTTTAAAGGGTTATTTATTTAATTATTTATTTGCTATTGAGTTGTATGTGTTCCTTGTATATTTTGGATATTAAACCCTAATTGGATATATGGTTTGCAAATATTTTCTCCCATTCCATAGGCTGCCTTTTCATTTTGTTGATTATTTCATGTGTTGTGCAGAAGCTTTTAAGTTTGATGTAGTTCCACTCGTTTTTGCTTTAGTTGCCTTTGCTTTTGGTGTCAAATGCAAAAAAAATTGCCCAGGCCAACGTAGCTTACCACCTATGTTTTCTTCTAGGAGATTAACATTTCAGATCACATTTAAGTCTTTAATCTATTTTGAGTGATTTTTGTGTATACTATAAGGTATGGGCCTGTTTTCATTTGGAATAGAACACATGACCTAGAAAATACTTGGGTGTGCTTAAGAATTTGAATAAGAAGGTAGAAGAACTATTACAAATCAATAGGAGAAAGGATGAGTTATAGAAGAAATGGTGCTGGGAAAATGGTTTAGATTAAATTAAATTCAGTTAGATTCCTATTCCATATCATATATCAAAATAAAATCTGTTCCATAAATAAGTCATAATATCTAGACTAAAATATAAATAAAGGGATTCGTCATAGTAAAAGTCACAGAACCTGAATAAATAGCATTTTACTACATTAAAATTAAAAAAAAAAAAACCTCAGCACATTTTTTACCACAATGCAATGCAATTACTATAAAAGTTAATTTAAAAGAATAATTTTACAATCACAATATGGAAAGCAGAATAATACCACTCAAAATATGTCTATTTCCTGATCCCCAGAACCTATGAATATGTTACCTTCCATGGCAAAGGGAAAGGTTGCAGGTGGAACTAAGGTTGCTAACCAATTGACCTTAAAATAGAGAGATTATCCTGGATTATCTGGGTAGGACTAATGTAAGCACAAGAGTCCTTAAATGGGGAAGAGGGAGGCAGAAGAGGTCAGAATGATATGAAAAGAGTGATATGAAATGAGAAGAACTCTAATCACTGTTGCTGGCTTTGAAGATGGAAGAAGAAGGCCATGAGCCAAGGAATGTGGGTGGTCTCTAGACATTGGAAAGGGCAAGGAAATGGATTCTTCGCTAGAGCTTCTAGAAGGGAAAACAACCCTTGATTTTAGCCCAGTGAGGCCCATTTTGGACTTCAAAACTATAAGATAATACATTTGTGTTGTTTTAAGCCACTAAGTTTGTGGTAATTTATTACAGCAGCCATAGAAAACTATGATCTAGAGGTAGTTCTCAAAATTTTAAGAGAATATTGTATAAAATTCTATGCGAATACATTCTAAAAGTTGTTGATTTGTTAGACAAATGTAAATTACCAAAATTGACCCAAGAATAAGAAAACCTAGCTGGTCAAAACTCAGGTACTATATTGGAAAAATAATTTAAAACTTAGCATTCAAGAATGATACTGGTCCCAAATCATCCTATTCTTGAGTTAAATCAGACTTTTAAAAAACAAATGATTTCACAATCTATAAACTGTGCTAGATCATCAATAAAACTGGACAGCCTCTTTGTACATTTTGCAAATGGGGCTTCACCCTGATACCCCAATCGTAGAAGGATAAAACCAAAAATAAACCACAGACCAAACTTACTTATCAATAAATTCAAAATTATAAAGAAAATACCTATTAATTCAGTCTAATAGTATCTTAATGCTATACTACAACCAATTATGGTTTACTCTAGGAATAAGTGGATGACTTAATACCATAAAATGTATTAGTATACCACATATTAACTTGTCATATATTATATGAACATAATTTATCTAATTAGGAGGTTAAATGAAAAAAAGCGAAATGGTCAATATGCAATAATAATTTTCCTTTAACCCAGCAATAACAGACTATAATATGCTAGAAATGAGCCACTTCATGATAACAATGAAACATACAAAATGCATAAAATAAACATAAGAAATGTGAAGCTTTACAAAGGAAAACTTTAAAACAAAACTAGGAAACGTAGAAGAAGATTTGAATCAGCAAATATTGTACCACATTCCTAGATGAGGTCATTAATATAGTAAAGATCTTAATTCTATCTAAATTCATTTATAAGATACAGTGTTATTTCAGTCAAAATCCCTAAGAGATTTACTTTAATACTTATGAAAATATCCGACATCATTTTGAAAGAGATACTAATGAGCATAGACTTTCCCGGCAAGAACTGAAATAGTACAGTACTAATGAAAGAAAACTCAGGCCAGAAGAGCATATTAGAAAACTCATAAACAGATCCAAATGATATTATGTTTATTTCTGTATTAATTAAGATTTCAAATCAAAAGATGAATTTTATAATATATGGAGCCAGGGAAACTGGTTGTTTGGGGAAAACTAAAATTCCAATTCCAATTTAAAAATTAATTGTAAAAAGTGACTAAAATGGTAAACTACATATAAAACAGTAAACATAAGTAAAATATTAAAAGCATTCAGAGGATTTGGGGAGGATGATGCTGGTGGTGGAATAGTTTATGTATCTACTCAAATCCCCCATTAAAACACACAGAGCAATTAAGATGAAAATCAAACCCAAGGGCAGCATCTACAACAAAACGAGGCGACAAAAATATCCTCATTAACCCTAAAGTGTAAGACAAACCACCGACAGCTGTAAGATCAGTACAGTACTAGCATCTGTGCAGGAAGAAGCAGAGGAAAGCAACAGAGTATCTGAAGATCCCGAGAACGCCAAATCAACTCACAGGTACTCATCCAACAGCTCAGTGAAGCAATTGGGAAACATCAGGTAAAACTTTATGGGTGGGTTTGCACAATCCGCTATTGGGTGATTACAAGTGGGCCACAGAAAAGACTCAGGCAGCTGGCAAGAGAGCCTGAGACCTTGAACTCTCAGAGTGAATCAGCCAAATCTCTCTTCCAGGTCAAAGCCCCATCCGCTGGGAATAGAAAACAAATTGAGCAGAACAGGAGCAACAAAGAAAAAGAAAACACTGTTCATGTAAAAGTGGAAATAGCAGCAGAGCTAGGAGAAATAAAAAAATAAGCTGCAACCCTCTTGACCCAATTGATATTTAGAGAATACTACCCTTAATAACTATAGAATCACTTTTTTAGTGCGTGTGATACATTCACCAAGGTAGACCATACGTTGGGTCCTAAAACTAGTCTGACTAAATTTAAAAGTATTGAAATATTATAGAGCATATTTTCTGATGGTAAGATAATTAAATTAGTATTCAGTTATAATGAGACATAAGGAAAACCCCAAATATTTGGAAATTTAACAGCCTACTTTTAAATAATCCATGAGTAAAAGGAAAACACACAAAAAATAAAACTTTCAAAGTGAATGATAATGAGAAAAGAGTATATCAAAATATGTGGAATTAGAAAAGCAGTGTTTAGGGGATACTTAAGGCTTTAAATACTGTTTGATAAGAAGGGCCCAAAATGAATGACCTGCAGTTCTATGGAAGAAGCTAGAAAAATAAAAGTAAAATAAGCCCCAAACAAGTAGAAGGCAGGAAATAATAAAGCTAAGAGCAGAAATCAATGAAATAGAAAGCAGATGAACAATAGAAAAAATTAGCAGAAAAACCTGGTTCTTTGAAGATATCAACAAAATTGATAAACCCCAAGCAAAAATGATCACTGTTTTAGTGAGAAAGAAAAATCACCAATATTAGAAATGACAGATCCTACAAATATTAAAAGGAAAATAATAGAATATGGTCAAAAACTTTTATTCTAAAAATTCTACAGCTTAAGTGAAATGGACAAATTCCTTGACAAATATAACATGTCAAATATTGACACAACATGAAACAGAAAATCTTCCTAAGCCTATATCTATTAAAAATGAATTTTTTAAATCAAAAAACCTTCTCACCCAGAAAATTTCAGATGGTTTCACTGGTAAATTCTATCACAATTTAAAGAGGAAATAAAACCAATCTTACACATAATCTTGCAGAAACTAGAATAATAAAGAGGGAACATGTCCCAACTCATTTTATAAGGCCAGCATAATCCTAATACCAAAACCTGACAAGACATTACAAAAATAAAAACATTACAGACTAATGTTCCTTATGAACATAGATACAAAAATCCTTAATAAAAATTAGTAAATCAAAGTCAACAATATATGAAAAGAAAAATATATTGAACCAAGTAGAGTTTATCTCAGGAATGCAAGCTTGGTTTAACATTACAGAATGTCAATCAATGTATTAGTCACCACGATAATAGAATAAGAGAGAACATATTATTTTGAGAGATGTATAAAAAGCATTTGATATGTGTTGAATCACCAATTTCCAATAAAAGCTGGCAGAAGCTGGGAATAAAAAGGTACTTTACCAATCTGATACAAGGCATCTACAACAAACTTGCAGTGAACATTCTTCTGAACATTTTCCCCTGTGACTGGAAACAACACAAGCGTGTGTTGTCATGACTTCTATCCAATATGGTACTGGCAATTTTAGCTATTGCAATAAACCAAGAAAAATAATAAAAATTATAAAGTTCAGAAAGAAAGAATAAAACTATTTCTATTTGTAGATGAATTGTTTAGTTACATAGAACTAGAGAATTTAAAAAAGAACTACTAGAACAAATGAGTGAATTTTATAAGGTCAGAGGATAAAGGGTTAATATGCAGAAAAACAATTAGATTTTTGTGTACTAGCAACAAACAATACTTAGGGATAATTTTAACAAAAGATGAACAACAACTCTTCACTTAAAATGACTAGACATCATTGAGAGAAATTAAAAAGGCCTAGGTAAGTGAACAGATATACCATGTTCATGCGTTTAAATTCTCAGTATTGTTAAGATGGTAATTTCACCAAGTTTATATATATATGTTTTTTAACACAATTCCAATCAGAATTTCCCACACACATTTTAAAAATATAAGTTGATCAAATGATTCTAAAAGTTATGTAAAAATTAAAACAACCTATAATACTCAAAACAATTTAAAAAGAGAACAAATTTAGTGGACATACAGTACCTTACAAGTGGTATTGGCAAAAGGATAGACATAAAGATCAACAGAACAGAATAGTGAGTCCAGAAATAGATCCATACATACATGGACCATTGATCTTCAACAAATGCTCCAGAGCAACTCAATGGGGAAAGAAAAGTTTTTGAGAAATTGTTGCTGGGCAACTGGATAAGTGTATGAGTAAAAATGAATATTGAATGTTATGTTATACTGTAACAGAAAAACTAACAAGAAATGGATTATTGACCTAAATGTAAAAATGTATAATATTTCAAGGAGGAAACATAGGAGACAAACCTTTGTGACCTTGATATAGGCAAAGAATTCTTTGATAAAACACAAAAAACATAAGCCACAAAAGAAAGGAAAAGTTTAAATTGGATTTTATCCTAACTTAAAACTTTTGCTCTCTGAAAGACACTTTTAGCAAAACAAAGAGGTAAGCCACAAAGTGGGAGAAAACATGCATATCCAAAACATACACAATACTCTTACAAGTCAATAATAAGGAGACCAGAAACCTAATAAAAATGGACAGGAGATTTGAAAAGACACTCCTCAAGAAATGTGTACAAATGACCAGTAAGTACAATGGAAGAAGACAATAAGTTCGATGACAATAAGTACTATGGAAGAAGATTTTCAACATCTCAACAGGAAAATGCAAATTAAAACCACAATGAGATATCACTACCCAGCCTAGTCAATCATGTCACAAAATAGATACAATTTTGCTTCTTTTTCTTGATTATTTGACTTTCATTTTTTTATTTCTTCCTTTATTATAATGGTTAAAATTTAAAAGATGGAAGATACTAAGTGCTGGTGAATGTGGAACAGTTGGAACTCTCATACACCACTGGTAGGACAATACAATGGTGCGACTGCTGTAAAAATGTTTGGCATTTTCTTAAAATGTACATTTACCTACTATAGATAAATGCTCCTTGGCATTTACCCAAGAGAATGAAAATTTGCCCACAAAAAGGCTTATCCAAGAATATTAATAGTAGCTTAAGTCACAGTAGCCCAAACCCAGAAACAACCCTAATTTCCATCAAGATATGAATGGACAAATAAAATTTTTCTATGCATACAACAGACCACTTTTCAGGAAAACACAAAGAAACCTGCTGATACAAAAAACAAGTTGGACGAATCTGAAAATGCTAAGTGAAAAAATCCATACACAAAAGAGTACCTAATATTTGGTTTTATTTACATAAAATTCTAGGGAATGCAAATAAATCCATAGAACCAAAAAATAGAACAATGATTTCCTGAGGCCAGGAGGAAGTGATGGAATGCAAAGGGGGCATCAGGAATTTTTGTTTTTGTCTTGTTTGTGATGGTGGTTTTCTGTATATACATTTGTCAACACTCACCAAAGGCTGACTTGAGAGGAGCAGTGACCTTCCGTTGAGGGAAAAGTTAGCCTGAGGTAACCTTGCAGGGAAGGAGCCAGGAAAATACTTAACCTGACCTCACTTTTCTTCCTCCCCTGGGCTTTTGCCAGGGAGGGCTCCCATTGACTAAACTGACAGGAAACCAGAGGTTATAGGAGCCCTGTTGGTGGTGTCCATACAGATCAGTCTACGGCAGCAGAAAACAGGGTGGTAGGGCATGGAGTAGAAATGAATGGGGCAAACGCAAGAAACTCAGCACTGATCATTTGCCAACATTCAGATAAGATTTTAGGGTTCGACTCTCCCCAAGCCCTATTAGCAGACTCTATTCCAATGTTTCTCATAGCATTGTCCCATTTTCTTTAGCTCAACAAGTTCACACAAACCTTGGTTTCTCCTAAGACAATGCTTTTTGAATGTTTTCTTTTCAAGGACCCCCTAATGGCAGAGGGGAATCAATACTGAAGCCCCAGGAAATCTGGGAGCGTAGCTGGAAATTTACTGGGCACATGAAATTTCTTCTAAGTTTCTTTTCGTTTGTTTCAGCTGAATAATTGATGTGAGTTTTGAACTGTGCTGCATAAAACATTCATTTGTTCTTATATCGGAATTACTTACACAAAGGAAAAATCAAAACTAAAAAATATCCTAGCTTTTTTATATAGTCTTTTCAAATCTATTAATTTCCAAAAATTAAGTAAAAATAAGATCATGGGATTTTTCTTGAATCTATAAAATATTAAAAGCCAGAAATACTAAATCTTCACATTCCAAGCAGCCACTGCCATTTTTTTCTACTGCTCTTCAGTAGAACTCTGTTCAGTGGGAGACCAGTATTCCTTAAGATGGTATCACTTGTTAAATAAGACATGATAGGTACTGCATTCCCCTTTTAGAGATTTATAATCCACATTCAAATATTGGAAACTCTGAGAAATTCTACAATTAACAATGTTCCCATTGGTTTTTTAATAGCCAAAAGTTTCTCAAACTTATTTGACCATGGAACTCATTTTTGCTGAAGACCTATTTACATCTCACAGACCACTAAATATAGCTGATAAATGATGCTCTAAGCTAAGGAAGGACAAGCAATAAACTACCTCAAATATATGAGTTTTTTAATTGAAGATGAGCTATATTTCTTTTGGGTCTGATGTCTGTTGCCTAAATCCTTTATGGCATTAAACTCAAAGGCCTCCTATAAGAGCCTTTTCCTCTGTTTCCAAGTTTTTGTTTATACCTCTTTCATGTTTAGATCTCCTGGTGCCTACTGATGTTTGATACATAGAACTATATGTTGAATTAGAAACACATTAAGCCCATTAGCTAATTTTAATTTTTTTCTTGAAGTCTCTCTCACTATCTTTTAGAATAGGGTTCATTGTATACTCATTAAATGCAAACATTTCCATTTGATATTAGAATTTGGGAAGAAGGGAAGAAAAGAAAAACTGTAGTATTGTTTTGTACTTTAATGTGTGGAATTGCTGGGGGAAGTAAAAAAGAATTTATTTTTGTGGACACGATTAGCCAATACAAGCAATGGTGCCTGTTGTTTGCGAAACATACCTTGAGATTATTTTGTATCTTGTGCTAATCTTGCTTGTAACGATAATAAAGAAATAAATCAAATTACAGCCAATATTTCAGGTCATGCAGTGACATCTAGTGTGTGTAGGAAACAGTATGCTGAATTCACATATTCACCTAACTCTCAAAAGATGGAACATTTTATCTTTTAAAGATTTTTGTCCTAAAGTTGTAAAATAAAGGTAGTGACAACCTTTGCTTATATTTAAGAGCTTGAAATTTTATCATAAATAATTAGACTATGTTAATGCACCATGACAGTCAAAAAAAAGTCTGGATAAAATATTTAAAGAAATTTTGCAAATAAATTGACTTTGAGTAGATAGAACCAGTTAATAATATTGTTGTAGTCATTTAATTGCTTCCATGTAAATGGGGGTATCAAATTTCAGCATTCAACATTTAATTCTGTGTGTGTGTGTGTGTGTGATTTTAGTTTAGCTAAGGGAGTGGCTAAATCTAACAGCCACTAATTACAACTAGTTTCATCCTCTTTCAGGGTTATAGCATGCAAAGCTTTGGCTCCTAAGAGACTGTCAGAACTGACTGACAAAGGACTTTCCCTTTTGGTTCAGCGAATTGTGAAGTTTTTCAGGAAGAAGCCCAGCTTCATTTCATTAATTGCAGGGAGTGGAGGGGGGTGGAGTTCTGCTTGTAATTTAAAATTTTTAGTTCAGATACAGGACCACATTTGGGTTTTAGTGACTTGTTTTTACTATCAAATATATATTGATCTCATTTTTACCCTGCACTATGTTGTTTGATTTTACTTAATGAATGTTTTGATACCAGTACCAGGACTTATCTCTCAGGAACTGTGGCCCTTTAGGGTCTCCAAAAATTTAGAAAAGAGACAGAGAGTATTTAAATGCAAGCAGAAAATGTTCCAGCCTAAGCATGACTCAGAGAATGCAAATCTCACAATGATTTATTTTAAGCCACAGTATTGCAATCTTTTTTAGTCTTGTCCCAATTTCATTTCCCCACCCAAATCAAAGGGATAATTCCAATAAAAGGGGCAGAAGAAAGGTTTCTGAGGTATATATTGTTTCCAAAGCCTTGCCTGGTCCTTTGATATCCCATTACTTACCATAGCACCACATAGGCCAGGGCCAGAATCCTTAGCCTCCAAGCTGGACTCATTTATTTAGTGATTACTGACTGTTTATAACAGGCTGAGAACCATTCTGGGCTTAGATAAAAATCCTGCCTTAAGGAGCTTATATTTAATTTGGAGAGACCGGAAACCAACATACATAGAAAGAAAGATGGGTAATAGAGACTATAGGTTGAGGAGGTGCCATTTTATATAGGGTGTCTGGGGAAGACCTTGGTGATGAGATGGCATTTGAGTGAGATGGGGAGATATTTGAGAGAAGAATGTTCCAGGCAGATGGAACGCTAAGTACAAAAGCAAGAGTGTACTGGCATGCTTCAGGAGCAGTACAATACTTGATGTACTTAGAGTGGAAAGAGTAAAAGAGAGCGAGTGAAAGATGAGTTCAGAGTGGTAGCAGGGACTCATCATAAAGCGAGTTTAGGTGATTGATGCCACTGGTTGGTTCTAGGCAGTGGTGTGGCATGATCTAAATAATTTTGTAAAAGGATCACTCTGACAGCTGTCTTTGGTGCAAGTATAGTAGCAAGAAGACCAGTTATGAACTATAGTAATAATGCAGAGAAAGAAGATGAGGGCTCAGATCAGAGTTTAACACTGAAAGTGTGAGAGAAGTAATCAGATTCTGGAATTATTTTGAAACAATTGGCTGACTGTTTGGAGATGAGATATAAGAGTAAGAGAGGCATAGATGATGACTCCAAGATGACAACATTTACCTCTGTGTGGGTCCATGTAACTGGAAAGATGGAACTGCTAGTTACTGGGACAGGAATAAATGCAGAAGGACATGTTAACTTTGGGAAGTATATTATACATCCAAATGTAGATGACAATGGAGAGTTACACATAGAATTCCAGAGTTCAGAAGAAAGGTTTGGGCTGCAGATATAAATTTTGAAGACACCAGGTACTGATGGTATTTGAAGCAAAGAGACTGGTTGAGATCACCTTGGGAAGTGTAGATGGAAAAGACTCAAGGTCTGAGATGGAGCCCTGGGGCACTCCTGTTTACAGCAGTAGTTCTCAGCCTTCCTGCACATTAGAATCACCTGGGGGGATCTTTAGCAAAATTGCCTAAACCTTTTGTCTTGCCCCCAGAGATTCTGATTTAATTAGTCTTGTTGAGGTCTGAGCATGAATATATTTTAAAAACTTACTGATTCTTAGGAGCAGCCAGAATTGAGAAGCACTGATTTAGAAGCTGGAGGGGTAGAGTGCATCAGCAAAGGAAATGAAGACAGTATGGTCAGTGAGGTAGGAAGCAAACAAGAGAGATGCGTTACAGATTTCAATTGAGGAAAATGTTTCAAGAAGGAGAGGGTGCCAGTCAAACATTGCCTAGAGGAGAGAATTGACCACTGTGTGGTATTTAGCAATTTGGAGGACACTGTTGGACAACAGCAGACTCATTGGAGAGGTAAGGATAAAAGCTCTCTTCTGATAGGAGCTATTAAAGTAAGTTTGTTGCTTAGGGGAACGATCCAGTAAAAAGGAAGAAATTGATGAGTCAGGACGAAGGAGAGATTTCTAAAAGAACGTCCTTGAGTGTGGAGAAGAGGCTGGGATCCTGTGCAAAAATAAAGGGAGTGACTGTAGATTGGAACCTGTAGGGGAGCGGAATTTGCCACCCTCAAATGTGTCTCTTTGGCTTGATTATTTTTAAGAACAAAAGACTCAGGAAGAAACTTTGACCTTGCCCCTAACTGCCTAAAAGAATTTAAGTTAGAAGGGCTGTTCCAGGAAGGAGCTATCACCATAAGTAATTATAGTATAAGATGAACTAGGTGTGGTAGACAGAGTAACCTAGCGAGGCCCATTTGATCAAGATCCTCTCCATGTCCCATTGTCTCCTCAAGGCATGGCAAATATTTGTTTACCAAACATTTGCTTTTCTGTCTCCATGTGAATTGCCTTCCTCTCCTCTGAAGTCCCAAACCACTACCCCCAACATCCTCTTTTGTCTTTAGCTGAAGGTGGTATTTAAGGTGGTGGCTTCAGCCATTTTGACAAGTTACTTAGTTTTCCTGGGTTTCTCCCTTGAAAACATGTTATCAAACTTTGTTTGATTTTCTCCTGTTATTCTATCTTATGTCAATTTAATTCTTAGATGAGCCAGAAGAACCTAGAAGGGTAGAGGGAAATTTCTTCCCCCCCTACAAGCCCAAATAGGCCATCCATAGGTAATAAGAGAGAAGGCAGAGTGTGTGGTTACAGATTCAGAGGGTTGCAAGAGACAGTGGAACTTCTTTTCAGATTGTTTCTTTTGTCTAAATGAAATAGTAAGGCAGGGAGGGAAATGTGTTAGATGTCTGAGGCAACAGAATAACATATTTCTAAGAAAGAGGCAAAGTGAGTGGGTGAGGACCACATGAGATTAGTGGTCCTGAAATTAAATTTATGCCAGCTAGAGCTGTTGTGTATTTTTCACTAGCTATTTTCAGTACAGGTTCAGAGTAAATGAAGAAAGTGAACAAGCAAGGTGATTCTTACCAGGGTTGGGGTCTTGCCAAATGTATACAACAAAACAAGGTAGGAGCATGAGTTTACAATAAAGTGTTTAAATTATTAACCATGTAATCTCACATTGTTAAAAGTTAAAACAGGAAGGAGATGGGGGCAGGAATAGGTGGTCAGATAAGATAAATCAGGTCCCAATGGGGTTGACCAGTAGTTGGAATCTGGGTACTAAAATTGATGTGCTGGAAAGATAACAGGTTGTGGTTAGAGGGGAGATTGCTTGAATATGAGATTATGGAGGAGATGCAGTTATTGGTAATCTACGTATGACCTACTGTATGACCTTGGGTGAGGGGGACTGAGATATGGTGGAGACACAGTCTTTGGAGGAGTCAGGGGTAACTGAACTGAAAAGCCTGGGAATTGAAAGGATTATTTATGAGGATGCTGAAATCTATGGTAGGGAGAGTGTTGGAGAGAATGACAGTGATCAGTCTTCAAGGAAGAGGAGGACCTAGAGTTTGTAGTTGACTGCCACAAAGCCAAGTAGCTCGCAGTGGAGACATGTTTTGAGCTTCAATACAGGGTTTTCAGGGAAGAAGGAAGGTCAATAGTTTGGAAACAACAGTGAGGGGCATAAAGAACACCTACGCCACTCTTAGGCATAATGAACAAAGTCTGTGGAAGAAAAGACAGTCACCACATGAGAGGAATACAGACTCTTTTCACCAGATGAGAATAAAAGCAATATTTGTAAATTCATTAACAGCAGCAATGTGTAATGATGGTTAAGAGAGTGAGCTCTGGAAGCTAGTTGTTTATATTCCAGTCACAGCTCCTTTACTTATTAGCTTTGTGATATTAATGCCTTAGTGCCTTGACTTCTTCATCTATAAAACTGTGAGAATCACAGTATCTGTCTCATAGGGTTACTGTGCAGAGTAAATGAGTTAATACATATTAAAAGACTTAGGATAACACCTGGTGCGTATTAAGAGTATGTAGTCAATAAATGCTCACCACGATGATGATGATTACTCATTTTTAATTTGCCTTTGAGGTGCAAAAAGGATTATTATTGTTATTATTACTCATTTTTAATTTGCCTTTGGGGAGAGAAACAGATGCCTGACAAAGAATGAGTAAAACTGTTTTCTGCCCAGCTGAGTTTACTCCAGTGTTGTTCAAATATTTGGTCTCCATATGATATATGTTAGGCTTCTGTAGCATCAGACCTCTGCAATATAAATAATTCAGAACATATGTTATTTGTTAATTTTTAAAAAATTTTCCAAAATATTCTGAGAAAAAATAATCCCAAATAAGGGGACCATCTGTTGGATGGCTGAGTCCCAGACAGAGTCCTGGACATTGAATTTTAACCCATAGGATAAAATAAATATCCATTTAGTACATAATGATAGAGATAAATAATTGAACAAATACTTTCCTTTTTTCTTTGGTTTTCAGTCTTTTGGGTTAAATATATTTCTCATAGACAACTATTCTTAGTCCTTTTCTCCTTCTAATTTGAGAGTTCCGGAATCTTATTTAGTTACTTTTATAGATTTACATTTATTAAAATTGCTGCTCTCCTAGAACTTAATTTTACCATTCTATTCAGGGAATTTTATTTTCCATAATTTCTTTTTCTTGCCTTCATCGTTCCCTTAAACAATTCAAATTCCTCTCCTTCTTTGGAAGTTATACTTTCAAATTTTATTCATCTAGTGGTTACCCCTAAATTACTCAGACCAGAACTTTTGCTTATTTTTCCTTACAAATCTCTAAAGCTTATCGATATCTACGTCTAGTGAATAAGAAAGTAATCTGAGCCAACTTTCACTTCCCTCAGGTCACTTCCTCTTTCACTCTTTTTTTTTTTTTTTTTATAAAACCATCTTATTGTGGTATGACTGGCATGTAAAAAGCAGTACATATTTCATGTAGACACCTGTGAAACCATCACCACCATCAAGGCCCATGTTCCTCTCACTCTCTTTGTTTCCCTTTTTGTCAGTTTGATGCTTGAGTTTCGGATGTGTTTATTTTTCCATTGGTCATCTAGACTGCAAAACACTTTATTAATTCAATTACTCCTTTACTTTCCATATCCGTTTCTTCCTCCTGGACAATCCTTTCTTCTGGCTGGAAAGCAACATCTAAATGCTGCCCCTCCCCCAGAGGATTATACTTTGTAAATTACCCAAGACCTTATATGCCAGAGAGTACCTTTATTTCACTTTTAAGTGAAATTTTAATTCTACATCAAGTTCTAAGTACAAAGTTCTTTTCCTTCAAAGCTATGGAGAGAGTAGGCCATTAGCCTCTTGTACGTAGTGTTGTTATTGATAAATTTGTTGTTCCTTTCCTCTATACGTGATCTTCTTTATCTCTGGAAGCTTTAGTTTTTTTTCTTTGTTTTGGGGGAGTGTGTGTGTGTTTTAACAAACTTGATAGTTTAGAGCAATTTTAGGTTCACAGCAAAATTTAGTGGAAGGTACAGAAAGTTCCCACACACTCTGACGCCTGACGGCATAGGTGATCCTCCGCCGTCACCATCCTCCACCAGAGTGATACATTTGTTAAAATTGACGAACCTACGTCGTCTCATCATAATATCATAATCACCCAAAGTCCATAGTTTACATTAGGGTTCACTTTTGGTGTTGTATGTTCTATGGGTTTGGACAAATGCATAATGACATGTACCCACCATTATAGTACCACAAGAGTAGTTTCACTGCCTTAAAAATCCTTTATGCTCCACCTGTTCATCCCTCCCTCTCCCCTAGGTCTTGGCACCAACCGATCTTTTTACTATCTCCATAGTTTTTCCTTTTCCAGAATATCATATAATTGGAATAACACAATATGTATTATTTTTTGTTTTTGTTGAGGAAGATTTGCCCTGAGCCAACATCCATTGCCAATCTTCCTTTTTTTGCTTGAGGAAGATTCGTCCTGAGCTAACATCTGTGTCAGTCTTCATCTATTTTGTGTGTGGGTAGCTACCACAGCATGGCCACTGATGTGTGGTATAGGTCCATGCCTGGGAACTGAACCTGGGCCATTGAAGCAGAGCATGCCAAACTCAACCACTAGGCCACAGGGCTGGCCCCCCAGTATGTAGCCTTTTTAGATTGGCTTCTTTCACTTATAAAGATGCATTTACAATTCCTCCATGTCTTTTCATGGCTTGATATCTCATTTCTCTTTAGCATTCAATAATATTCCATTGTCTGGATATACCACAGTTTATTTATCTGCTCACCTACTGAAGAACATCTTGGTTGCTCCCAAGTTCTGGCAATTATTATGAATAAAGCTGCTATGTACCTCCATGTGCACGTTTTGTGTGGGCATAAGTTTTCAATTCCTTTGGGTAAATACCAAGGAGTGCATGTTTAGTGGCTTTAAACATGACTATAATATCTTGTTTGGTGGTGGTGGGGTGATAGAGAGGATGTCTTCCATCCAGTTTAGCATTTGTACTAGATACAATTTTTGGGCCTCTCCAGATTTTCTTGGCCTCTTCTGTCCCCAGTCTTTGGCTACTTGCTTAATGGAGATCTTGGACTCCACTAAGGCTGATGGATGTCTCAACTTCCCTGGATTAAAGCAGGGCTTCAGTACAGGCTTGATGTTGCCAACCCCTGTAGCTTCATTGATCAGAGTTGACCCAACCAGACTCAGGGAGGCTATGAGTTTCAAACCCAGGGGAAGCCCAGAAGTGTGGAAAGTGGTGTCTAGCTGCCCTAGAGGCAGCCTGATTGGAGGGTGGGACAGGGGCATAACACAAACCAGAAGGTCAGGGAAGTTAACACCCTGTGAAGCAAACTTTGACCAATGAGGGACAGAAAATTGAAGAGTTGGCAAATGAATTCTATTCCCTGAGACACTTGCTTGTCTGGAATATAATAAATATAGCTGAGCACCCAGCTGTGATTTATTTTTGTGAAAATGTGGTGAACTTGGAAACACACCACCTCGTATTTGCTTTTCCTCTTTCCTTGCTTCACTTCCCTTTCTTACCCATTCTTGCCACACTGGAACTGCAGTTTCCAAAAAATGTTTAGCCTGCAAGCTTTGCTTCAAGCTCTGTTTTCTAGAGGATATTTATTACATTGCATTACTTCCAGTCTGTGATCTTTTATTTGTCTCTAATTCTGGGGGATTCTTTTTCATTATTTCTTCAACTAATCCTGTTTATTCTTTCTTCTCGTTCTGGAATTCTTAGGTTGATATTTTTATTTAATCCTCATATATCTTATCTCCTTTGTTTCTTCCCTTTATCTTTTCTTTTAGAAGAATTTCTTTCCCTGATCATCCAGCTTATGTAATCATTTTTCAGGTCTATCAAAAAAAATTTTTAACACATCCATTGAGTTCCTTATTTCACTGACTATATTTTTCAAGCCCACTATCACTGATTGGTTGTTTTCTTACTTCATGTTCCTTCTTTGTCTTGCCCATATCTTCCCCATGTCTCTGAAAACAAATGGTTATTTTATATTCTTACTTTTCTCTGTTGTGTAGTTCTGCTACCTCTGTTCCACTTATTAAAGTTCTGACTTTTGTAGTGGCTGTCCAACCTATCAGCCACTTCTTGCTAATAATGGTAACTTTGAGAGAGGGGTAAAAGCCTGGGTCCTGGCTTCCGCTCCTGCAGGAGAGTTGGGGGAGGGGGGTTTGGGGATGGGGGCTTTTCATGGATGAACATTTCAAGAGCTAGAATCTAGGTTTAAACAATCCCTTCTCTTCTCCTCTGCATCCTTCACCACCTCTCACTCCCAGAGAACTTACCAGGATTTCTGCTTCAGTCCTTGCTATTATCCAGGGGCCACTACTCATGTTGCAATTGTCCATGGATTTGTAGAGAAGTCAGGATAAGGAACACTCAGATGCTTGTTTTTTATGCTATTGTCTCCTTCCTCCATGCTACTGGGTGCCTACTATGGTCCTGTTGCCTCTAGCAGGTGCTATGCTCAGAATGCTGCTTTCCTGCCCAATAATTCTGGTCAATAATCAGTCCAGGGCAATGTAGCAAAAGAAAGGTACACAGACAATGCTTTTTCCCTGCCTATTCATCCCCCTCACCACCTTCCTAGTCTGTGGCTCCTTCTCCCAGAAGTCCGGGTCTTTTATCACCCCTACCCCAAGACCTAGGATTTCTAAGTGCTATGGTGAAATACTAAGTATCAACCTAAGATCCATCATCCTTCCCATCTTTCTGGTCCATTTCCAGGTTGGATTTTGGGGAAGGGGTATTGTAACCCAAGCTGGTTCACTATCTTTTCTCCATGAGCAAGATTAAAGGGGTTTAAATCCTTCATGACTTCCTATAAGATACACTCTAAAGTGTAAATTGCTCAGTAGATCATAGAGACCATCCTTATTCTGGTCCATCTTCTTCCCAGGTGGATGTCCCCACTTCTCCACCCTAGCCTCCTCTGCTCCAGCTGCAGGGAGTCCTTTGCAGTTCCCTGAATGTGTACTGCTATTTCAGACTTCTGTGCTTTGCACTTGCCAGCTCCTTTGCTATGAAAGTCTTCCTCCTTGATCTACAAAATTCTTAGAAAATTTTTACCCATCCTTTCACCATCAGCAAGCAATGAACAATCCTGATCATTCATTTAGTCAACAAATATTTGCTAAGCAACAACCATGTACCAAACACTGAGATATGCATTAAGACAACAATGGTGAGCAAGATAGTCTGTGACTTCTTAGAACTGCATTTGGTGAGAAAGCTCTGTAATTAATATGAGGTTATAATAAAAAGTGACAGGTGCTACAACAAGATAGAGGCTTGTCAAAACAACTAAAGGAGGAACAATTGAGCAACAAAATAACTAATGAGAGTATTGAATTTTGACCTATAAAATAAAATAAATTTTCATGAATTCTTACTAAAATAAATAAGTAAATAGGAGATAAGAGGCAGCTCTTCCTCATAGTAGAATTTCAGTTGATAATGTAGAAGGGGAAGGAAAACAGAAAGTAACCGTTAAGCAAATACTATAGTAAATATTGCAGACAAAAATCTACCAATGGATGCTAAAATTAGTGGGCAAAGGTTGAAGAGAAACAGGATTTGTATAATCTCCAAGTATCTCCCCCAAGATACTTATCAACTACAGTGGGAAAATAGTAAATTTACACTGGAGAAAACTAGCACAGCAACTTAATGACATGATCAAGGTAAACGTCATCGGTAGTGAGACATCAACATCATGAAATCCTTGATATGATGCACTGAGAAGGACACAACATCATTTAAAAAATTATTCTTGCCAGAAGTGAATACCCTCACTATAGTCATGAGACAACATGATGGTGCCTCAGGGCAGTCTCACATGTTCTCTTCTGGAGTGGGCTGCCCCCATTTCCAGATCCCCGACCAACACACATAACATGTACTCTTGCTGTGATTGATTCTTTCTCAATTTTCAGTTCCCTTTGTGATTCAGACATGTTCTCTGACTAACCAAACTAAATATGCCCTCTTCTAATTTTTTATCATAGTCCTTTCCTGTAGCCCTTATCATAATGAGAATCATACTGTCTACTTATTTAGTGTCTGTACTGTATGCTCCTTGATGGAAAGGACCGTATTTATTTTGTTCACCAAGGTATACTAGATGCCTGGCATGGTTCCTGAAATGTACATGGAAGACAATGATTTGATGAAAAGAGGTTGAATGAATGAATAAACAAACAGAAAGACTCCTGTTTCTGAAATAGAAGTCAAAAACATATTGAGAGTCACCAGACATGGGTTTGAATTATGTCTGCTTTCTACTGACTTTATAATCCCTGGCAGGTTTTTAGTTCTTTGTATTCTAGTTACTAAAACTATAAAATGAAAGGTTTGTATGAGTTCCTAGTATTGGGAAAATATTATTTTAAATAGTAAAATAGTTGCTCTGGTTTTGGCTTTGTAAGTATGTCATGATTTCTAGGACAACACAACTTCTCTGGACCTCATTTTTCTTTTCTTTTTTTCCCAATTTTTTAAAGATGTAATTGACATATTGTGTAAGTTTAAGGTGTACAATGTATTGATTTGATACACTTATAAATTGCAAAAATGATCACCACCTTAGCTTTAGCTACCACTTCTGTCACATCACATAGTTACCATTTCTTTTTGTGATTAGAACATTTAAGATCTATTCTCTTAACCCACAAAATATAGTATTATTAATTTATAACTATAGTTATATTATATAAGATTGTATATAATACAGTATTAACTATAATCACCACGCTGTACATTAGATCTCCAGAACTTATTCATTTTGTAAATGGAACTTTGTACCCTTTGATCATCTCCCTATTTCTCCCACCCCCAGCCCCTAGTAACCACCAGTTTCTGTTTCTAGAGTTCAGCTTATTTAGATTCCACATATAAGTGAGATCACACAGTATTTGTCTTTCTCTGTCTGATTTATTTCACTTAGCATAAAGCCCTCTAGTTTCATCCATGTCATAAACAGGAGAATTTCCTTCTTTCTCATGGCTGAATAATATTCCACCATTTATTTATATATACAAAGATAAATATAAATATAAATACACACACTTTTTATCCATTCATCCATCGATGAAAACACTTAAGATGCTTCCATATCTTTGCTATTGTGAATAATGCTGCAAGGTACATGAGAGTACAGATATCTCTGCAACATAGTCATTTCATTTCCTTTAGATATATACCAGAAGTGGGATTCCTGGATGATATGGTAGTTCTCTTTTTAATTTTTTGAGGAACCTCTATGCCATTTTCCATAGTGGCTACACAACACATTCCCACCAACAGTGCATAATGGTTTCCATTTCTCCACATCCTTACCAACACTTCTCTCTTCTTAATGACAGCCATTATAACAGGTATGAGGTGATATCTCATTGTGGTTTTGATTTGCATTTCTCTGATGATTAGTGATGTTGAACACCTTTTCATGTACTTGTTGGCCATTTAAATGTCTTCTTTGGAAAATGTCTCTTTAGTTCCTCTGCCCATTTTTTTGTTTTTTTGTTTTTTTTTTTTTTTGGTGAGGAAGATTAGCTCTGAGCTGACTTCTGTTGCCAATCCTCCTCTTTTTGCTGAGGAAGATTGGCCCTGGGCTAACATCCATACCCATCTTCCTCTACTTTATATGTGGGATGCCTGCCACAGCATGGTTTGATAAGTGGTGTGTAGGTCCAAACCTGTGAACCCTGGGCCGCCAAAGCGGAGCACACAAATTTAACCACTATGCCACTGGGCCGGCCCCCCTGCCTGTTTTTCAATTAGATTATTTGCTTTCTTTGCTATTGAGTTGTATGAGTTCTTTATATATTTTGGATGTTAACCCCTTATCAGATATATGATTTGCAGATACTTTTTCCCATTTTGCAAGTTGCCTTTTCTTTTTGTTGTTTTCCTTTTGCTGTGCAAAAGCTTTTTATTTTGATGTAGTCCCACTTGTTTACTTTTGCTTTTGTTGCTTGTGCTTTTGGTATCATATCCAATAAATCATTGCCAAGACCAATGTCAAGGAGGCTTTTTTCCTAGGTTTTCTTCTAGGAGTTTCATGGTTTCAGTTCTTATGTTTAAGTCTTGAATTCATTTTGAGTTAATTTTTGTGGGTGGTGTAAGACAGGATCCAACTTCATTCTTCTCCATGTGGTTATCCAGTTTTCCCAGCACCATTTATTGAAGAGATTATCCTTTCTCCGTGGAGTATTCTTGGCTCTCTTATCAAATATTAGTTGACCATATATGTGAGTATCTATTTCTGGACTCTCAATTCTGTTCCATGATCTATGTACCTATTTTTATGCCAGAACTATACTCTTTTGATTACCATGGCTTTGTAGTAGAGTTTGAAATCAGGAGATGGGATGCCTCCAGCTTTGTTCTTCTTTCTCAGGATTGCTTTGGCTATTTGGGATCTTTTTGGGTTCTTGCAATTTTAGAATTTTCTCTTATCTTTGAAAAATGTCATCATAATTTTGGTAGATGTTGCACTGTATCTTTAGATGGCTTTGGATAGTATGGACATTTTTGACAACATTAATTCTTCCAATCCATGAACAGAGGATATCTTTTCATTTGTTTGAGTTTTCTTTAATTTGTTTCATCCAATTCTTATAGTTTTCAGTATAAGGAACTTTCAACCCATTGATTAAATTTATTCCTAAGTATTTTATTATTTTTGAGGCTATTGTGAATTGGATTGTTTTCTTTCTTTTCCAGATGTTTTGTAGTTGGTGTTTAAAAACAAAACTGATTTCTGCATGTTGATTTTTGTATCCTGCAACTTTACTGAATTTGTTTATTAGTTTTAACAACTTTTTGGTGAAGTCTTTAGGATTGTCTCTATATAAGATCATCTCATCTGCAAACAAAGACAATTTTACTTCTTTTCTGGTTTGGATGTCTTTTATTTCTTTTTCTTGCCTGATTCCTTTGGCTAGGACTTCTAGTACCATGTTAATTATGAGTGGTGAGAGTGGGCATCCTTGCCTTCTTTATCTTAGAGGAAAAGCTTTTAGCCTTTTACTGTTGAATATGATGTTAGCTATGGGTCTGTCAAATATGTCCTTGATTATGTTGAGGTATGTTCCTTCTGTACTCAATTTGTTGAGAGTTTTATCATAAAAGGATGTTATATTTTGTCAAATACTTATTTTTCATCTATTGAGATGATTGTAATTTTTATCTTACAGTCTATTAATGTGGCATATCATATTTATTGATTTGTGTTATGTTGAACCATCCTTGCCTCACAGGGATAAATCCCACTTGATCCTGGTGTATTATCCTTTTAATGTGCCATTTAATTCAGTTTTAATATTTTGTTTAGAAATTTGCATCTGTATTCATCAAGGATATTGGTCTGTAGTTTTCTTTTATTGTGGTGTTCTTATCTGGCTTTAGTATCAGGGTAATGTAAGCCTTGGAGTGTTCCTTTCTCTTCAATTTCTTTGGAAGAGTTTGAGAAGGATTGACATTAATTCTTCTTAAATGTTGGTAGAATTCACCAGTGAAGCCATCTGATCCTGGGCTTTTTTTGGGGGGGGGGAGAGGGTTTGGTTACCAATTCAGTCTCCTTATTCATTATTGATCTGTTCAGATTTTCTATTTCTTCATAATTCAGTATTGGTAGGCTGTATGTTTTTAGGAATTTATCTATTTCTTCTAGTTTATCCAATTTTCTGGAACATAATTGCTCATAATACTCTCTTATGATCCTTTGTCTTTCTGTAGTATCAGTTGTAATGTCTCCCCTTAGTTAGTCTAGCTAAAGATTTGTCCATTTTGGTTATCTTTTCAAAGAATCATGCTTAGTTTTGCTATTTTTTATATTTCATTTATTTTTGCTCTGATCTTTATTTCCTTCTTTCTGCTAACTTTGGGCTTAATTTGTTCTTCTTTTTCTAGTTCTTGGAGGTTTCTTTGAGCTCACACTTTTTTTCTTAATGTAGGCATGTATCACTAATATCTTCCCTCTTAGAGCTGCTTTTGCAGCATCCCATAAGTTTTGGTATGTTGTGTTTCCATTTGCATTCATTTCAAAATGTTTTTTGTTTTCCCTTTTGATCTATTCTTTGATTCATTGGTTGTTTGGGAGTGTGTTGTTTAATTTCCACATATTTGTGAATTTTCCAACTTTCTTCCTCTTACATTGATTTCTAGTTTCATACCATTGTGGTTGGAAAAGGTACTTGGTATGATTTCAATTTTCCTAAATTTGCTAAAACTTATTTGGTGACCTATCATATGATCTATCCTTGAGAATGTTCCATGGATGCTTGAGAAGAAAGTATATTATGCTGCTATTGGATGGAATGTTCTGTATATGTCTGTGAGGTCCATGTGGTCTAAAGTAGGCTCAAGTTCAATGTTTCCTTGTTGATTTTCTGTCTGGATGATCTATCCATTGTTGAAAGTGGGGTGTTGAAGTCCCCTACTATTATTGTATTGTTGTGTATTCTTCCTTCAGATCTGTTAGCATTTGCTTGATATGTTTAGGTGCTCCAACTTGGATGCGTATATATTTTGATTGTTATATCTTCTTGATGAGTTGACCCCTTTATCATATATAATGACCTTCTTTGTCTCTTGGTGCAGTTTTTGGCTTAAAGTCTATTTTGTCTAATATAGGTATAGCTACCCCTGTCCTCTCATTTTCCACTTGCATGGACTTTTTTAATCTCTTCACTGTGAGCCTATATGTGTCCTTAAAACTGAAGTGAGTCCTTTGTAGGCAGCATATAGTTGGAGCCTGTTTTTTTTTTATCCATCCATCCACTATATGTCCTTTGGAGAAATCAATCCACTTATATTTCGAGTAGTTATTGAGAGGCAAGGACTCACTAATGCCAATCTTATTGTTTCTGTCTGTTTTGTAGTTCTCTTGTTCCTTTCTTCCTGTCTGGTAACTTCTTTTGTGAATTGATGATTTTTCATAGTGGTATGCTTTGATTCCCTTCTCTTTATCTCATGAAAATACTGTAAATTTTTGCTTTGTGGTTATAATAAGGCTTAGAAAAACATCTCATAGATATAACTCATAGTGTACTTTACACTAATAACAACTTAACTTTTGTCACATACCAAATCTTTACTCTTTTAGTCCTCTCCTTTTGTGTGTTTTTTTTTTTTTTTTTGCTGAGGAAGATTCGCCGTGAGCTAACACCTCTGCCAATCTTCCTCTATTTTGTATGTGGGTTGCTCCCACAGCATGACTACCAATGAGTGGTGTAGGTCTGTGCCCTGGAATCGAAACCAGGCCACCAAAGTAGAGTGTGCTGAACTTAACCACTAGGCCATGGGGACAGCCCCACCTTTTGTGTTTTGATATCACAATTTACATCTTTTATTATGTATCCATTAGCAAATTATTGTAGCTATTGCTATTTTTAAAACTTTTGTCCTTTAATCCTTAGAGTAGATTTAAGTGGTTAACTAACATACCACCCCATTACAGTGTTAGAGTATTTTGAATCTGACTCTATGCTTATCTTTACTAGTGTGTTATACATTTTCATCTTACTAATTACTGTTGTTTCATTTCAGCTTGATGAACTCCTTACTGCATTTCTTGTATGGCAGGTCTAGTGGTGATGAGCTCCCTCAGTTTTTGTTTGTTGGGGAAAGTCTTTATCTTGCTTTCATTTCTAAAGGACAACTTTGCTGGGTGAAGTATTCTTGGTTGACAGTTCTTTATTTCAGCACTTTGAATATATCATCCCACTCTCTCCTGGCTTGAAAAGTCTCTGCTGAGAAATCCACTGACAGCTTCATGGGGCTTCCCTTGTATGGGAGAAATTTTCTTTTTCTCTTGCTGCTTTTAAAATTCTTTGTCTTTGATTTTAGACAGTTTTATTATAATGTGTCTTAGAGAAGATCATTTTGGATTGAAATTTGGGGGTGACCTATTAGCTTCATGTACTTGGATGTCCAAATCTTTCCCCAGGTTTGGGAAGCTTGCAGTCATTATTTCTTTAAATAAGCTTTCTACCCCTTTCTCCCTTTGAAACTTTGATGACATGCACAATGTTTTTCTTAATGGGGTCCCATAAGTCCTATAGGCTTTCTTCATTTCTTTTTATTCTTTTTTCTTCTTGCTCTTCTGATTGGATAATTTCAATTGGTCTGCCTTCTAGCTCACTAATTCTTTCTTTTCCTTGGTCACGTCTTCTATTGTAGCTGTCTGTTGTATTCTTCAGTTCAGTCATTTTATTCTTCAGCTCCAAAGTTTCTGTTTGGTTTTTTGTTTTCTATCTCTGTTGAACTTCTCATTTTGTTCTTGTACTATTTTACTGATATTGCTAAATTGTTTATCTGTGTTCTCTTGTAGCTCTCTGAGCATCTTTAGAACAATTATTTTTAATTCTTTGGACAGTTCCTGGATATCTATTTCTTTGGGGCCAGTTACTGGAGGTTTACTGTATGTCTTTGCTGGAGTCATATTTCCCTGATTCTTCACAATTCCTGTAGTCTTGTGTAGGTGCCTGTGGATTTAAAGAAGCAGTTACCTCTTCTAGACTTAATGGACTGACTTTGGTAAAGGAAGACTTTTACCTGTGGGTGGGGGCATGCTGGAGTGCACTGTGACCCTGGGTCTTGTGGTGCAGGGTGCCAAGTATATAGATATCTGATGGTACCAGGGGTGGCATGTGTTGTCTCTATGGCTCAGGCTCCTGAGGTCCACAGTACCAACAACTATGTGGTTCTTGGTGAGTACTGTGGGAGGTCTGCAATGGCTTCAAGAGCTGTTGGGGTCCTTAATGGTATCTGTGGCTGGGGGCCAGGGCAGGCAGAGGTGGTGGCCAAGAATTGTAGTATGCACACACTTGAATGCAGGGGCCAGCTACAGATGCCTGTGTAGTGACAGGGGCCAGTTGCAGGTAGACACATAGTGGTGGGGGCCAGGCAAGCAGCAAGGGTTGGGGCCAACTAAGGTCTCACTGGCAGCTGTGGGATCCCTGGCTATCAGCATGCAATACCTGGGTGCTGGGTTTCATGCTGCTGCGTCTCACCATGGATGCATGGCAGTAGAGGCTGATGTTGTGATTCAGGCTGTAAGTATGAAGGTGCACAGCTGGAGGGGCTAACTGTAGGTGAACTCAGTGGTGCAGGCCAGTGACAGAAGATTGGGACTGATCTGAACCCACAAGCAGCTGCATTGGTCCTGGCTGTCAATGTGATCTCCCACAGCTGCGCAGTCTCTCCCTAGGTACGTAGTACACCATAGTGGATACTGCTGACAGGCATCAGGCAAGTGGTGCGCAAGTGAGCAGCTAGAGGGATTAGCCCCAGGAACATGCACTGTGGTGGGAGTCAGCTGTGGAAGTCTAGGCTAGAATCTTGTACTCATGCAGCCGCCGAGGCCTGGGCTGGCTGCCAGTGCAGTTCCCAGGCTCCTGTCACAGGGAGGGACTCATGCTGCTGGCATCAGCAAATGCGAATACCTGTGAGGCAACAACTGGTGAAATCTGCAAGGTGTCCATGGAGGCTGCTGGCTGTTGGTTTCTTAAGTGATAGAAGCTGCTGGGTTTGTCTGTAGAGCAAGTCACTGTGAACCATGATCATTCCACTGTGTGGCTGTAACTGGTAGCCCCTGCTTTCTTCCTTGTTCCTAATCACCTCTGTGTCTTAGCTTTGCCAGTCTGGGTGGGGTGAAACTGAAGCGGGACCTATGCGTGGCGCCCTGAAAGGCTAAGCTGGTGTTTACCTTGCTCTTCCTTTTTTGGCAAGGGGAGCTCTTACTAACTGAGAAGTCCCTATTGGTGCTGAGCAATGCCGGCTTAGGGGATTGGATGACGAAGGCAAAATGAAGCCTGCTCTTGTTATACGGTTATTCTCAGGTTTTCTGTTCCACTGGGTTGCTAAAGTTTCTTAAGTGGACTCCAGAGCTCTCCCAGACCTGATTTTGTTCTTGGTTAGGTTGGGTAATTGTTGATCTTTTGTGGGGGAGTGGAGGCTATGGTCTCCTATGTCGCCATTTTGGTGACATCACCCTGGGTCTCGTTTTTCTTATCATTCTTAGAGATAGCAGATTGGTTTCATCCGAAATGAGAGCTGTATTGAAAAAAGAGGCTTGTATTGGCTCAGTAAAATACAGTACTGTAATTGGTTAGTGATTTCTGCTTTGGATACATAAGGTGCATAAGATTTATATCTTAGCCGGATCATTCCCATCCTTGGAAAAACGACTTATGTTCCTCAAATCTTTGTTAATTATGTCAGTCTATGCATGTTAAATTGCTTATTTCCATAAGTGTTCCTAAGACATACACTGAGGAGTAAACTGGTGAGCCTATGGTGTCCAAGTTGCCTTTAATCATTAGAGACCCATTTAGCTGAACTTTACACCCAAGTGCTGCTATTTCATAATTTTCACATCCAAATAGGATACTTTTTATGAAGTGTAAAATAGATATTTTCCAAAGTTTAAATGGCTTTATTTAATAACACAGGGGGTTAATAACATGTTTATTATAAAATACTGACTGTTAACGTTGTTGGCAGGGTTAATTGATCAGTCTTGTAGGTTTGACAATTTTCTTTGAGTTCTTTGCTGATTGAAAACAACTGAGCACAGCATGACATAATGCACCAAGTTAAAAAGATAGGAAAAATTTAAATAGAAAATTAGAAGTAAGTAAACAGGATAGTGCAAGTGGTTCTTAAATCTCCAATTGGCTAACAATGACGGATTGCAGCGCCACCTGCTGGCCAGAAGTACTGTTCTATCACTGTTTCATGAGTTGCCCTCTCCCAGGCTTTTTGTGGGTACCTTATCTATGTATATAGGATTTATTCACATAAAATGTTTCTTCAGTCGATTGACAAATCAAGCCATTCTATTGCCAGATCATTCTTGCTATAAAATATACAGCAATAGACTTAAATGGGAAATTTTCATGTGACAAAAATTCTGAAACCTATTTTTTCTCCTATCTTGTATTACAAATAGAATGCCACTGTCAGAAATTAAGGTTATGGGAGTTAGAAAATGGAATGACAAGGCACTGCCAGAATCTACGGATTTCATTGCTCTGGGTTTGTTTTGGCACTTCGTGGTTAATATTATTTCTTAGATGCACCTGGAAGACCTAGAGTGTTCTGGATCCATCACAAATGATGGCTAGCAGCTCAGCATCTCATAATGTGGCCTGAAGATCTTTGCTTTTTAGAGCGTGACTGCTTTTGTTGGCTATTACTAACTGCAAATATGGACTGTTTTTAATCTTTTCCCTGTTGGGCTGGCTTCAAAAGCAGCAGACGCTAAATTATGATGATAATGAATAATGTGACAATGATGATGTGAATGTGAGCCGGACACCCACCTGTATTACTAGAAAAAAATATTCACTCCTTCAAAAACTGATGTATAACAACATATTCAAGCTATTATTTATTTTAACTATCTTGATAAGAATAATAACTTTTATTTCAGGCAGTAAGTTACCTAAGGAATGGATGATTTTTACATCTTTTTCTCCAGAGATCATAAAAATAGGATGGACACTAGGCAATTCGAGCAAGTTGAGATGCTGATTTGTTGGGAAGATGAGCACCCAAATTTAGCGACCTCAGGAGAGTCGTTTGAAATGTATAATTCTCCAAAATTTTCTGGTGACTAAAGAACAGAGATTTCTTTTCAAGCTTGTTTGGACTCTCAAAACTTTATAGATTGTTAGCTTTATTGAGAATCTAAGGATTTATCTAAAAATGCAACCCGAAGGAATCTGAACTCAGTCTGTCCTCAGGAATGCTTCATTTCTTTTTTTCTTTTTTGTGTTTTTTTCCTGGTGAGAGAAGCAGAACTCATTAGTGGGTCCAGGGACGGGCTTCATCTTGATGCTGAGAAATAAAGTCAACGCTGACGGTCAGCCCAGTGGAGCCTCCTGTTTTTCTACTCCTGCTCCCCTCCTGCTTTTCACTTCTCTTATTAAAGACTCATTTTAAAGACATTTTCTCTTCTATTCTGATAATTTCCAAAATAATTTAAGAACCCTTTTAGTGACACGTTATCTTGATGAGAATTATTAGAATAGAATAATCAAATCTGAATAATTCTCAGGCCCTACACAAACATATATGGACAGAAGAGACCATGAAACATTATATAAATCACAAACAGGTTATTTTGTTGATAAAGATAAGCTCCTTGAGATAATTGAATAGAAATTGCTTTTAAACTGCACGTTTTATTAGTGGATTTTTATGACATCCGTTATAGCTTCAAAAATTTCCTTTTGGTGCACAACAGATTTAATTATAATCCTGTTTTATACTTTTAAATGTCCTTATTTTCTTTTAAAGGAGGACAGTGACATTTAGGAAATATATCTAAAACCACCATATAAAGGGTACTTACAAGTAATATTTGGTATATATAGGTATCTAAGTGCATTAGTGCTTTTTATGGGGAAGCCCCAAGCATTTTTTAAAGCAGTCTAATTAATTTACACAGGAACACTATACAAAGTGGATAATAAATACCATTCGATTATTTTCCTAATGGAAAAGTTATAGCATAAAAATTTAAGTTCCTTGCCTAAGTTTATATAGTCCAAGGGCATAAATTATATCAATTTTAAAACAGATATTTGCTTCTTATTTTTGTTTTTGACTATGATAATTCTTTCCACTTTAGTTTGCCATTCACTCATTCACTTATTCAATTAATATACATTGAGCATCTAATAGTATAGAACTTTACATTATCAAATAAGTGATGATTTCTATTTTCAGGGTACTTAACACTTTGGGGGGAAGACACACAGACATGTACATCTGAAATTTTTAAATAATTATAAAATTGTGAAAGTAAGACACAATTACGAAAGCATGTAAAATAAAATTATAAAAGACATTATATATAACATATGAATGACTATATATTATGAAACGGTGTGATCAAGGTTTTGACAGTATTTTGCATGTAGTATTATGTGCATTTGGTTGAAAGCTAACTACATCTGCCTGGGAAATCACTACACACACTTTTTACCCCCCAGCTTTATTGATACATAATTGACATATAACATTGGAGGTGAATACTGAGCTGCTTTTCAAAGGATGGTTAGGATTTAGCAGGCAAAGTAGGGAAAGAAAAATCCAGTAAGAGAAACCAGCGAGTGTCAATGCCCGGAGGTGTGTGCTGTCTGCCGTGTTTAAGGAACCACACGTGGTTCTCTCTGGGTATGTGAGATGGGGGTATGAGGCTGCAGGGGCGGACAGGACATGAAGATGAACACTGAACTTGGCCTGGGAACTCTGGGGGAATCATTAAAGGATTTTTAAACAGTTCGCAATTGGTTTTCCAAAGAGCACTGTGGCAGACGTGAACCCTATTTAATGCTGTCCCAACTACAAGGCAGGAGCCTGAACTATGGCTGTAGCTGTCAGAATGGGCAGGAGGGATCCGTTTATAGGATAAAAGTGTTGGCATCTATTTGTAGGATAGATTCTTTGGTAAGTGGGTGATTGTGTGAGAGGCGTGCACCCTCTGTCTTGGGTGGCTGGTGAGTACTGGTGCCATTTACTAAGTTGGAGAATACATCAGGAGGAACAGATCTGGTGAGAAAGATTATGACTTTTACCCTGCTGTTTGGGAAGGCAGCAGATATATATTTTTTTGCATATTTTACACCTCATCAATAAAAATACATATCCAATAAAATTTTGAGCTTGCAACCAACTCTGTGTATGTTTATAATGACTTACATACTTATACAATTTTGTGCAATGTACATTATAAATAGAAATTTTAAAAGGCTGAGATTGAAAAAATATCCATAGATAGAAGTTGTAATATTTTCTTTCCATGCTCCATTGATTGCCTTGCCAACTGCAATTTGGAAGCCATTTCTTTAAAACAAGTCTGGAGACGAGCTCACTCAGGAATAATCGCGGAATGAAAGGAATAGAGGGGTGAAGGTAGATGCTCGACAGCATCCACGTTTAAGAACAGAGTTAACAGTCGAACAGAGGAGAAGGAGATGACAAAGGAGACTGAGATGGTGTGGCCAGAGAGGTTAAGAACAATCTCACAGAAGCTGAAGGAAGACAATGAACCTTGTGTTTATTGTACCGATCCATCCTTTATTGTTGAGTGCATGTGCTGTGGCAGGCACATTCAGGGGGCTGAAGACTCAGTGTAAAATAAAACATTGACCTTGCCTGAGAGAGGCAAAAAGCAAATCAAAGATAATATGGTAGGGCAATAAGTGCTTTAATAAAAAATACACACATTCTGCCTTCTTAATGGAGTATATGTTTACCTGTGTTAGGGAGGTGGGATGCTTAAGTTTCTCAGAAGAGGTAATGGCTGAGCTGAAATTTCAGCTTAAAACATCTGTGACTCTGATCTTAGAACAAAATGTCCAATATGGTACAATGAACCATCTTTCTGCTGTCTGTCATCATCACGAGTACATGCAAGTACTGGCTCATTTATATTCTTGAAGAGTATTACATTCGTGCAGATCGTTGCAGATAACAGTACTCAAATGAGAACTTTTAAATACCTTTCTCTATTTATAGCAGGAAAGGAAAGAAGTTCCCCGGTTCTGCTCCCGGGAGGCATTCATTAGGGGAAGTTTAATGAAGCAGGCAAACAGGTGTTTTTTATGTGCCTTTTATGAAGGGTTGCAACAGTGCTCTTCCCATCCCTTCAGCCTCCAACTGGGAGCTCACGTCATCCGCTGAGCTAATAGCTCACAGCAGGGTCCTTTCGTGTGCTCCACATAAATATTCAGAGTTTTATCTTCCTCTGCTTGGTGATCAATCATAAGCACAATAGAGAAAGATGGAAAAAAATAAACACAGAAATGTATGATTTCTGGGTCATAAATCTAAAGAAGTTAGTTTTGGCACAGTAAGATTTAAGAAATATACAGTGAATATAGAATTGGTGCATGAGTTTAATAAAAACTCTGCTGATTATTATTATTTTTTTTTGAGGAAAATTAGCCCTGAGCTAACATCTGTTGCCAATCTTCCTCTTTTTTTTTTTTTCCGCCCAAAGCCCCCAGTATATAGTTGTATATCCTAGTTGTAGGTCCTTCTAGTTCCTTTATGTTGGACATGGCCTCAGCGTGGTTTGCTGAGCAGTGGGTAGGTCCGCCCCCAGGATGGGAACCGGCAAACCTGGGCCCGCGGAGGAAGAATGTGTGAACTCAACTGCTGCACCACAGGGCTGGCCCCTCTACTGATTATTATTAAAGATTTCCCTAAATCCCCAATATCCAAGGAAACATTTTAGCTAGTGGCCATATCTTTCTTCCTCTTGCTAACAGTTCCTGTGTCTGTGGGCACTTACAACATTTATAACCATTTTAACAGGTTGATCATAACGTAAACATTGCATGAAATATTTGTTGGTTTCACTTAAGTCAGAATTTAACATTTTAATCACTTGAATACTTGGATACATGTCAATTTGGTAGTACTGTTTCCTTCTAACATCCACAGAGTAGAGAATCACTTTATTTCCTAAAAACTCACTTGAGAAATAACTTGAATGAGGGAAATTAACAAAAATTATTGTCCAATTTAGATTGCAATCCATGACTCAAGTGAGGTTTCTCATTATTTATTTAGAATTGACTTGGAAAACTTCACTGAACAATTTCTACTAGGATATGAGAATGAAGTGTACTGTAGCTGAGAATTCGATTTCCTTATAATGGTAGAGATTAGACCAGACTGAAGTATGTACTTACTCTTAAATAGTCAGCAATTGCTACCTCTTTTTAGGAAAGGAATAGAATCTTAAATTAATAAGATCAATTAAATCATTTTGAGTTAAGGTAAAATAAAGCTATGGCAAAATGGCATAGCTATAGCTTAAGGGCAAACATTGGTAAGGCAGGGGCAGAAAAGGGAAGAGGTTGGATAAGTTATCCTCCCAACAAGGGTCAGTGGGAGTGCAGTAGCGTAAAAATCAGATCATACTTTTTATGCTACCTTAGGATGATGGTTTAGCTGTGAGAAAGAAACCCAGGAAAGAAAGGCTTCAACAAGTTAGACGTGTCTGTCTCTTTCCCTTAAGCCTGGTGGTAGGAGGTCCACAGCTGGTGAGGTGGTTCTGTGCTGTGAAATCCTGAGGAACTCAATTCCTTGGAGCTCCCTGCTCAGTCATCCCTGAAGTATGGCCCTTGTTCTTGATGTTCAAGATGACATCTGGTGCTCCAGATATCAGATCTATGTTCTACACAGCAGAAGAAAAGGCAAAGAGGCAAAGGATGGGCACAGATGTTGATTCCATTTACACATCATTAGCCATGACTTAGTGACACTGTATACTTAACTGCAAGGCTGACTGGAAAATGCCTGCTTTATCCCTGTGTCCTTGTGCCCAGCTAAAAGTTGAGGGTTCCTTGCTATAAAAGAAGAGAATGAGTTCTGGAGGGCAAACAGTAGCCCCTACAAAGAGCCCCAGGCTGTTTCAATGGAAAGGGTGTATTAGTAAGCAGAGCCATTTCACGGGCATGGGAACTATGCAGTGCATAAGGCCCCAGGGATGGGTTCTAGGTTGCCCACTTTCCACCTGTTGGAATGCTGGGCCCCATTGGCCTCCCTTTCTTTACCCCTACCCAGCCACTGCTGCCACCCTGCCCTCTAGATCGGGCCTGGGTGTGGGTGTGGCAAGAGCTGGGGTCATGCCCCCACATCTGGGAAGGGAGCACATGGTGGCAGCCATGCCTACCCTGGCCTGGCAGCCCCACAGCAGCCTTTCCCCACCCCTGATCCAGGACTCAGGAACTCAGCACCAGAGCTGTGATGCCTTGGCTATGGTGGGGTTAGAGCAGCAGCCTTTGGGGAGAGGATATGCCTGGCTCAACTTACCTGGCCAAGGCAAGGGACATTGGTCTCATGGCTGGGTTCCAGCAGAACCCAGCTGTAGTCAGGTCCCAGCACACGTTAGCCCTGACATGTGAGCTGAGCCCCTGGCAGCCGTGAGGGTTTGCACTTGCCCCATGAGTATACAGGTGGACTTCGGGGGACACTTTCTTCTTGAATCTGGCTTGGGTTTGTCTCCTCTGGTCAGCTTCAGGCACTCTCAAGGGATAAGCCACAAAATTAGTCTTAATTTCAGTGATTCTTAATATGAGTTAGATGCTCTGTTAATTGCATTTAAAACTGGCATTTCATCATATAAAGATGAATAGTAAAATTCATGCTAATAATTTAAAATCTTAATATTCTTTACTTAGAATGTAATTAAGTAGAGAATATAACAACATCATGACAGGTTGGAAGAAAGACTGCAGAAGAAAGGAAAAAGCTTTATATTTTAATGCCTTTAATGGTATTTCTCTCCCCAACCCCTGCCTCCGCTTTTTTGAAGAGGAAGCCCCACATTTTCATTTTGCACTGGGCCCCACAAATTATGTAGTTGGTCCTGTTGGTGAATTTCCCTACTGAAATATAAGAATATCTTGCTTTTGAGGTGTTGGAGGCAAGTTTGTAAAATTTCATGAAAGAATTAATTGGGACAGCTACCCTTTGGCTGTGCAGGTGTGCCCTTCTTGTCAGATGTCAAACAAAATTATAAGCTCACCTTCGTCTCATTATTCACTTAGCCATTCACCATCCACAGCCAAATAAGATATTCTCATTAATGCCAATGAAACGTGTGTGCAGATTAAGTTTGGTAGTAGCATTAGATGTAAAATAGTTGTCAATAAATCAGTGTGTATATTGCCTCACCAACCACAATGTAATTTTCAGCGTGTCTAATATGGATTTATATCCTTTTATTATATTAAAGAAATACTGAAGGTCTTCTGTGTTTTCCTAAGTATTTTTGAAAAATTGCACCCTTTCCTACCTCTCTCTAATTCTGACAGTTCCCATACATATAAATGGAAAAGACAATTTCTCCTCTAAAAGATGAGATTATATAAATGAATTTATTCTCTTGTTTTCCTTTGGCTATGGCCCATCTACTCAGGGTTCTATTTATAAAGCTAGCTTGGCATGTAATTTGGTTGTCTAATGGAATGGAGGTGAATAACAAGTGGTCCCACTGTAAAATAATTGTGTGCAAGATGGATGAAGTAGAATGTTTGGTTTCAAGAATTTCCTGCACTATTAGTCCCTTGGGTAATACATCTTAGCTTCTCCCAATGCATATTGTGCCACCATTATGCTGCCCATTTTCAGTTCTTGCAAAATGCACCAGCGTGCCAGGCCCAGACTGACATTTCCACTTTGATGTTTCCTAATAAAACAGCAACTGACAAGATACATTTTCAGCTACAGATATAGCTCCTTCAAGGTTGTGCTGTGTTGAAATGCTCTGTGATAAGATGGCATTGTGAGGAGTTACTGCTGATGTATAACACCATATTACTTCTGTTTTCGTTGAAGATAAATGCATCAGTGCCACACAAAGCAGCCATTAGCATGCACGTTACAGGTAAAGTCCAAGGCTGAGAAATCAGTAAAGATGAAATTTTGCTCATTTTAATAAGCCATAGGTAGGGTTTTGATGCATAAATTAGTTTGCTCATTCAACAGATTTAGCGAGGGCTTAATACATGCTAGGTGCTGGTCTATATACTGGGGAAATAGCAGTGACAATGACAAAAATTCCTTCCCTCATGGAACTTTCATTCTTGCGAATAGGAAAGAACACGTGTAACTGGTTCAGAAAGTTTAGAAGTTATACAGAATAGATCTTGTTTCCCTCTCTTCCTTTTTTTAAAAAATGAATTAGATTATGGGAATACTATTTGGAGAAATTACTGGACAAGATAGAGAAGTGATGAGGAGCTTGAGATCTAGAATCAGATAAACTGGAGTTTGACTCCTGGCTCTTTCTCTTAAAAGCTGTGACTTTTGGCAAGGAGCTTAAGTTCTCTGAACCCTGATCTTGATATTTGTAAAATAGGGCAAAAGCAGTGTATTGCTGTAAGAATGGAATGAGAAAATGCTTGGAAATCACTTGGCATAGTGCCCAAGGCATAACTCACACCCAGTGATTGTTCTCTTTATTATTGGTAATAATATTATTTAATGTCTGCAGTCTCACAGGAAGATTTGATTAAATGACTGAGCCTCCAGCTTTAAATTCTATAGGAGCTTGATTAATTAAGATTGCTATATGGCATTGCCTCTCAAACTTTAATGTGCATGCAAATCCATGGGGATCTTGTTAAAATGCAGGCCCTTATTAAGTAGATCTGGAGTGAGGCCTGACATTCTGCATTTCTAAGAAGCTCATGGGTGACAGCTATGCTGTGATCACTGCTCTGTGGATCATACTTATGTAGCGATGCTGTAAAGCACCTTGGTTTGACAATAAGAGAAATAGTAAGACCTGGCACGAGAGGTCAATGTTATGATGCAAAGGTCTGCCTCCAAACAATAGGGAGCATTAATGACCTCAATTGATGAGGTATATTAATAACACCAAAGGACAGTAAGGGAAATACCCTGTTTATTGTAAAATATATGTATGTGGATGGTGGGGTATGCAGAGGGTTCAGTGTCATGGGAGAGGGATCACTGTCCTCTGGCTGCCACCTCTGGAGAATTGTCCTGTCCTAACTACCTTGGATCACAGTAATGAATTTGAACTTGTTGCAATAAGGGCCCCCAAGCCTTTCCATTTGTCCTGCCCTATCAGAAACATGTATCAAAACTGACATTTTTTCCCACCTCTGTATCTATAACAATGCATAAAACACATTGGTATGTGTCAACCAAGCATCCATATAATGAAAAATACTGGGTATAACGGTACATCAAGACCCAACAATCCCACTTCCAATGTATACCCAAGAGAATTGAAAACATATGTGCACACAAAAACTGTACACAAATGTCCATAACAGCATGTCCATAACAGTGTGTTCGTAACAGCTCCAAAGTGGAAATAACCCAAATGTCCATCAACTGATGACTGGATAAACAAAATTGTGGTATATTCACACAATGGAATATTATCCAGTCATAGAAAAGAATAAAATACTGATACATCCTACAATATGGTTGAACTTTGAAAACATTGTTGTAAGCCAGACACAAAAGGCCACATATTACACAATTTAATTTATATTAACTATCCAGAAAAGGAAAATCCATAAAGACAGAAAGTAGATTGTGGTTGCCAACGGCTGTGAGAAGGGGGGAATATGGAGTGACTACTAATGGCTACAGAGTTTCTTTTTGGGGTGATAAAAATCTGGAATTGGTGGTGATGATTGTGAAGCTCTGTGAATATACTAATAATTACTGAATTGCACACCGTAAAATGATGAATTTTATGGTATATGAATTATATATCAATAAAAATGCAAAAAAATACATCATATCAAATGTTAGATGCCTCAGCAGCTGGAGACCGACCAAAAAATAAAATACCTGAAGACTTTACCCATATTCTTTAATTGTGATTTTAAAGGGCCCAGTTTCATTATATAGGTCAGTGGTAGATCAAAAATAGAAATAAATTATTTGCAATTCCTCAGCTCAGGAGGTGGAGTCTATTTCCCCACCTCTTGACACTGGGATGATCTCTTGGCTTGCTTTGACTAGTAGAATGTGGCGGAAATGATGTGTGAGCACTCCAAGCCTGGGCCTCAAGAGTAATTGTGGCTTCTACTCTTGCTTTCTAGGAAAACTAAAGGCATGTGGCGAAGCATGAGAAAGAAAGACCACGGGGAGAACAGTCTCAGCTTCCCAGCCATCCCAGCTGTCTCAGCTGGAGGCTCAAATACAAGAATGGGCTCAGCAGAGACAAACCTTCCATGCAGAGCCCGGTCCAAATTGCCTATCCATGGAATCTTGAGCAAATAAATGATTGTTGTTTTAAGTCACTAAATCCTGGGGTTTTTAGTTACATAGCAAGGTGCTATTCACCGGGTTAACTACCATTCTTAACAGGACTTTGTTGATGACTACATTAAAAATAAGAAAGACTAAAATATCTGGCAGCATCTAACCAGAGTTTTTTAAATATCTTCTTTATATCCTCCTCTCCCTCTCCAACCTTGTTTTTTCAAGATCTTTCTATCTCAGCCTTCTGAATTAATAAAGACCTGACCTCTAAGAGACCACAGCAATCTTTAAAAGACTTCATGGGATAAGTCCAAATGGGGACCTGGTCTTGTGTCGGAGAGAAGGATCTTGACTGAAAGTCCTGGAGGTTGTTCCTTGTCTGCTCCCTGTTTCCTAGCATACCATTTAAGGGCCTGGCTCAACAGGGTGCCAGGTAGCTAGTGGCAAAGTGATTTCTCAGTTTATTTTCTGAGTTATGTTCATATATATTTGCATGTTGACAATATATAAAAGCAATCTTAGTAACTGATTGATCTTAACTTTTGATTTAGCCCTGAAGGTCTGCAGAGCAGTGTTCACTGGTCATTGGTGCATTCAGTAGGTATCACTATAATGCTCTTTACTATTGCCATCACAGGCACTTCTTGAGTGCCCAGTATGTGTGATGAACCTTATCTACATCCAAGCTAGCCTCCAGGGACTTTTATCATTGGTAATGCTCAACTTTATACAACTTATGTAATTCCTTATCTTCAATGACAATTAACACAGTCATTGACTATATCAATAATGATTGGTATATAAATGAGTAAACTATCTAATTATTCAATCCATTAAACAGGTATTTACTGAGTGACTATCAGTATCGGTTCTTGGCAATTTTCTAGACATTGGGGATGCAGCAATGAGCAAGAAGTTCCTGCCTTCAAGGAGAATATATTCTAGTGGTGGGGGGAGCAATAAAAATTAAATCTATAGATTATAAATATGCCAGATAGTGGTAAATACTATGGAGAAAAATAAAACTGAGAAGGTCTAGAGAGGCCTGTTGGGTGGGATGTTGCAATTTTAACTAGAGAAGTCAAAATGTAATGCAGGCCCAACAAACACTTGACCAACCCAAGGGGTCTCTGGAGCAAATATATCCTATAAGAGTTGCTTCTCATCAGGCCAAAATGATTGCGCCTTTCTACATCTGCTTTGCTTAGTCATCAGATGCAGGTGAGGCGGCTTTTGAACCTGAGGCAGAACGTGAGGGAGTGACAACAGGAGGCTGTCTGCTGACCACACTCTCTACATTAGGGCAGTAGTTTCCTCATTGAGAGGGGATCCAGGTGGTGCATCATGTTTACCCCAGAAGGCAATAGAGCATTTGGGCAGAGGAATGATGATATATGGCTGATATCACAAAACAATCACACTGGATTCAGTGTTGTGAATAGGCTATAAGGAGACAGACGAATCATTAATGAAGACAGAGGCTGAGTGAAGGATACAGGGTAGAAGATGATTGCAATACAGATGAGATGTGATCGTTGCTTGGACCAAGGTATCAGCAATGATGACGGTAAGAAGGAGTAAAATTCTGAATGGAGTAAAATTTTGAAGCTTCTGCTGACAATGTTCAGTGATGACTATCAGATGTGAGAAAAAGAAAGCAATCAAAGGCAATTTTAAATTTTGGGGGGCTGAGCAACTAGAAAAATGCAGTTTCCATTGCTGAGATAAGGAAGTGTGTGAGAGGGTTATCAGGAATTTGGTTTGGGACACAAGTTTGTGATGTCCTTTATAGATCTAGTATAGATCTTGACTGGTAGTTGGACATACAAATCTGTAGGTCAGGGCATGAGTGTAGGCTGCAGATATAAGTTTTGGAGTCATTAGCATATAGATGACACTTAAAGACATGAACTGACTGAATCCTCGAGTTAGTGTAGAGAGAAGAGAAAAGTGTGAGGACTGAGCCCTAGTGTGCTGCACTATGTATTGTTTGTTGGAGTTGAGGAAGAATCAGCAACAGAACCTCAAAAGGAGAGGCTCCTGTAGTAGAAAAATATCTAGGAGAGTGGGAGATCCTGAGGGCAAATGAACTAGTCTTACAGGGAGGAATGGTCAGCTGTGTCAAATGTTTCCAATAGGTCAAATTCCAATGGCAGTTGTTATAGAAATAGACAAGAGTCCTAAAATTCTTATGGAATCACAAAAGACCTTGAAGAGCCAAAGCAATCTTGAGAAAGAAGAACAAAGCTAGAGGCATCACACTTCCTGATTTCAAACTATATTACAAAGCTATAGTGATCAAAACAGTATGGTACTGGCATAAAAACAGACACATAGACCAGTGGAACATAATCAAGAGCCCAAAAATAAACCCACGCATATATGGTCAACTAATATTTGACAAAGGAGCCAGGAAGACTCAGTGGGGAAAGAATAGTCTCTTCAATAAATGATGTTGGGAAAACTGGATATTCACATGCAAAAGAATGAAACTGGACCCCCATCTTACACCACTCACAAAAATTAACCTGAAATGAACTAAAGACTTAAATGTGAGACCTGAAATATAAAACACGTAGAAGAAAATGGTGGAAAAAGGCTCCTTGACATTGTTCTTGGCAATGATTTTTTGGATATGACATAGAAAGCACAAGCCACAAAAGCAAAAATAAACAAGTGGGACTACATCAAACTAAAAAGCTTCTGCACAGCAAAACAAATGATGAACAAAGTAAAAAAGCACCCTACGGAATGGGAGAAAATATTCGAAGACCATATATTTAATAAGGGGTTAATATCCAAAATATATAAGGAACTCATACAAGTCAAAAGCAACAAAGCAAATAGCCCAATTAAAAAATGAGCAAAAGACCTGAACATTTTCCTTAAGAAGGTGTACAAATGCTAGCAGGAACATGAAAGGGACTCAACATCACTAATTATCAGGGAAATGCAAATCAAAACCACAGTGAGATATCACCTCACACCTATTAGAATGTTTGTTATCAAAAAAAAAAGAGATAAGTGCTGGTGAGGATGTGGAGAAATGGGAACTTTTGTACACTGTTGGTGGGAATGTAAATTGGTATAGCCAAGGTGGAAAACAGTATGGAGGTTCCTCAAAAAATTAAAAATAGAACTACCATATTGTCCAGCAATCCCACTTCTGGGTATATATCCAAAGGAAATTAAATCACTATCTTGATGACATATCTTCACCCCTGTGTTCATCACAGCATTATTTACAATAGCTAAATCATGGAAACAGTGCAAGTGTCCATGGACAGAGGAATGGATAAAGAAAATGTGGCATATATTTACAATGAAATATTACTCAACCAAAAAAAGGAAGGAAATCCTGCCATTTGTGACAACATGGATGAAACTTGAGGGCACTCTGCTAAGTGAGATAAGTTGGACAGAGAAAGAAAAATACTGTATGATTTCACTTATATGTGAAATCTAAACAAACTGAACTCAGAACAGAGAGTAGATTGGGGATTGCTAGAGGTAGAGGTGGTGGTGGTAAGGGAAATGGGTAAGGGAGGTCAAAAGGTACAAACTTCTGGTTATAAAATGAATAAGTTCTGGAGATGTAATGCATAGCATGGCGATTATAGTTAACAATACTGTGTTGTAAACTTGAAAGTTGCTGAGAAAGTAGATCTTAAAAGTTACAACCATACACATACACAAAAAGGTAACTATCTGAGGTGACTGATATGTTAATTAACCTTATTGTGGTAATCATTTTGCAATATATACATATATCAGATAATCACATTGTACACCATGTGATATGTCAATTATCTCAATAAAACCGGGAAAAATGTTTCTGATAGTTCAAATGAAATGGTGAATAACAATTTACCACTTATTTTAAAAATATGGATGTTATTTATGGACACTGAAAAGAAGTTTCAGTAGAGTGGTGGGGCAACTACCTACCTAAATGGATTCAAAAAAGAGTAAGAGTAGAAGACTTTAAGGTAGTAAATAAGAAACTCTTCTGGGAAGATTTGCTATCAAGAATAGAAGAGAAACATGGCAATAGATAAGGAAAATATGGGCCAAAACTTTTTTTAAAATGAGAGAAATTTCAACATGTTTATATGCTGATGATAATGATCCAGTAGAGAAGAACAAACTGAAGATGCTGAAGAAAGAAAGGACAATTGGAGGAGTGATGTTCTTGAGCAGGGGAGAAGAGATGGGACCAAATGCACAGGAGTTATAATGCTGATGTAAAAATAGCAAGCAGGGACAGTTGCTTCTTCATGTCAGGAGCATAGCCAGGGTTTACAGACCCAGATGCAGACAGGCGAGCAGTGGTAGTGGTGGGAGCTGGTGAAGGTCATCTAACTGCTTCAATTTATTTTTTCCTCAATGAAATTGGAATCAAAGTCATCAGTGAGAATGAGGAGGTGGGAAGGAGGTGTTGGAGGTTGAGGAGAGAAACAATAATATAAAGTTGTTTTCTAGGAAGTGGGGAAAACATGGTTGAATAGTTGTTGGATTGAGAGCATTAAAAGGAGTAAACTAGGAAAACAAGGAAACAGTGACAAGTGAGTAGGATGCTGGAAACGAAGACATAGAGGTTATGTTTATTGATAATAAAAAAAATTCTAGATTGTAATGATGTGTGTGAAATTGAATGTAAAGTTCATTGGAAGAGAACAAGTCAATGAATGGCTCAACCGTTTGCAGGGTGTTAAAATTATCAAGAACTATCATAAGAATATTCCTGGGAGTTATGAAAGTGATTGTGGAGCGTGTCAAGGGATAAGGACAGCTCACCCTAATGGTCGAGTTTGAATGTATAAGATTAAAAACTGGGTTTTAGGGAGGAGAAAGTGTAAAGGTCTGGGAATGGCAAATACCAGGATGACAACCACCAGCTCCCAGGGTTAAGGGGATGAGGGCTGCGGATAAAAGAAGCTGTACTTGAGAAGGCTCAGGTAAAGCAGTGTCCTCGGGCGAGAGTCAGACTCCAGACAGGGCAGGCAGGTGAAGGGGACTTCCAAAGATCCAGAGGATGCAGGAGGCTTTGCCGAGGATGGACTACAAGTTCCCCAGGAAACTCTGAGTCTCCCCAGGTTACCCAAGTTGGGGAGTGGGCTAGCTGAGCTTCAAAAACTCACAGTTCTGTGATACCCTCAATTTAAAAGAAAACAAAACTTGGTCAGTTGCTTCTAATATGGCATTTGGTGCGACACAAGTGAGAAACCCAATAGTGACAGAAGGTGTCTACGTATGCTTCTGTCATGCAGTTTCTTCTCTCATTAACTCAGCATTTTTGTGATGCATTTTTCTGAAGCATATTTGAAGGAAATGCATCTGGAGTTTAAACCAGTTCCTTACAATGTAGACCAGGCACTGTGTTGAACCAAACATCATTAATGTTTAAGAAAAGGGCTTTTACCAAAACTAGAATCCTGGGATGCTGTGTGCATGTGCATACACACACACATCACATAAACTGTGTATATGAACTGTCTTTTTGTGTGCCTTATTGGAGAATCTAAGTGACATTTTTATCCTATGTTAATTCCTAACTTTAATCAAGTCCACCTAGTATTTTTATGTGGTGTCCTAAGCTTTCCTTTTATAATCCTTTTACAAAATGTGAAATTATTGTTTGTGTGTGAGTGTGAGACAGAGAACGAGAGAGACTGAGAGAGTGTTTATTTAACGTTTGTCTCCTCATTGGAGTATAAACTCTTAGAAGAGGTAGAGATTGAGCTGTATCCCCAGGCATAACATATCACCTAGCACATAGTAGATACTCAATAATATTTTGCTGAATCAGTGAAAAAATTATTAAACTCAGTGGAACCTTTCGAAAAACAATTCGTTTTATACTGTGTTTCTATAGCTTGTATGGATAGAGCAGAGAGAAGCCTATATCGTTCTCCTGTCTTAGTCTGTTCGGACTGCTAGAACAAAATACCACAGACTAGGTGGCAAATAAACAACAAAAATTTATTTCTTACACTTCTGGAGTCCGGGAAGCTCAAGATCAAGGTGCCAGCAGATTTGGTGTCTGGTGAGGGGCTGCTTTCTGGTTCATTTTTGCTGTGTTCTCACTCAGGGCGGGGACAGAGGGAGCTTTCTGCAGCCTCTTTGATAGAGGCACTAATCCCGTTTCTGAGGGCCCTCCCCTCATGATCTAATCACCCCCAAAGTCCCCACCTCAAGTACCATCACATTGGGGATTAGGTTTCCAACATATGAATTTGTGGAGGGCATAAACACTCAATCTATAGCATCTCCTAAATATATTTTGTATCATCTTGATTATAATTTTATTTTTGTGAAACAGAAACTTCAGTTTTAAATAATAAGAATAATAATAAACACTGATTAAGTATTTATTATACACTAGGCATCATTCTAAGCACTTTACTTGTAGTGATTAATTTGATTCTCATGACAACCCCATGAGGCAGTTACCATTATTATGCCATTTACACATGGGGAAACTGAGACATAAAATATTGAGTCAAACAGTTGAAAAAGGGCAGTGATGGACATCTGGACCTTAACTGCCCATGCCCTTAACTGCTTTGTTATAGTGCTTCTAAATGATTGTTCTTAAGGACAGATTTAATTTTCTTTAATTTATAATTCAACCAATTACAATATTAAAATAAAGGAGAGAGATGACTATTACATAAGATTATAAGATTATTATTAGCATATAATGTATTTGAATATTCACGAATTCAATGCTTTAAACACAGCATAGTGTCTTTGCCTAAAGCTGGGGAAAATAAATTTATTATGAAAGGACTAATGCCACTATAAATTTTTATTATAAAAGTTGTAAATGGATTATGATTCTTTGTCATCCTAATATCTCTTTCTGCAATTATAGTGAAATAATGTTTTTTCAGTCAAATGCTTCCACATATTTTCAATATTTTTCATTCCTTATTCTGTTTTCATAGATGGTGATGCTTGAAATTATATAGCAACTCTCTAGTTTTTCAAAATTAGACCATGAAAGAATGAAAATTTATGTATGTAACAATTTCTATTATATTTAAAGGTTAGATTATTCTAACTAGAAATAAATGACAGTAAGATGCAGCTTAAATTAAAAGAAATTTGTACATCATTTAAATGTCTGCTTCCCCATTAGACTATAAACTTTATATCTTTACATATCAGAAAAAAATCTGATGAAATTTAAAATGAACATTCTATAGTGCATAAATGATCATGCTTCAGATGCTGTAAAAGACATCTTTAAGCAAATAATATCATTTTCATAATATAATTTTATAAATTTTTCTCTGAAGATGTAGTACTTTTGAAAAGGATTTCTGTGCTAACCTTTAGTAATTCAGCCATTTTCTCAATTTCCTTTGCAGGCTTCCTCTGTCCTTACCCAAAGGTTCAGTATGTAATGAAATTGCTCGTGACTGTCCTATATCCTCTTCTTCTCAAGTTATATAGTGAGAACTCAGATGCCTTAAAAGCCAGCAGGTATTGCAGACGAGTTGAGGCATGGTAGAGAGAGAGAAAATTTTTGAACTGGAAAATGCATACAATATCTAAATATTTTTAAATTCAGAAAAAAATTTAAAACATTTGGCTGGTAAGAATCAATCAATCTTCTCAGTTGGCTTGATTCAACTCAATGAGAGTCCTTCTCTGTACTCTCTCCCTTTAGGAAGTCTCACTTATGCCTCTGGCCTCATTTACCATCTGGGTAGTGACTCTCAAATTTCCAGACCTTTCTTGGAGTTACATATTTTTATATCCATTTGTCCATTTAACATTTCCAATAAAGTATCCTCTATTCAACATATCTCAGACCAAACATCTCCAAATCTAGTTTTCTTCAAATGTTCCGCATTTCTACTAATTGGCCCCCACTCATTCAGGTGCACAATCAAAACTTTGACAACTCCCACTGCCTTACCTCACTTCCCCTCTTCACCCTTCTCTCTCTGATCCCTTACCAAGTCCTGTGGGTTATACCTTCTTAACATGTCTCCTGGGCCTTCTCTTCACCTTCACTGCCACCAACTTTGTTTCATTTTCTCCAATCTCTTGCCTGGACATTTGCAACACCCATTTATAATCTTCCCATACTAAAACTAGAGTGATCTTCTTAAAATATAAATTTGATCTAGTTACTCCTCTGCTTAATATCCTTCAATGCCTTCCAATTGCTCTTAAAATCCAAACTCCTTAACATGGCTACAGAGTTCTTTAAAGTTAGGCATCCCTCCTTCTCACACTTCATCTAGCCTCATTTTCCACTTAGTTCTTTGCACTATAGCCCAGCTGGCCTCCTATAGTGGCACCTTTACTCCTTCAGTCCCCTCCACCTGGAAAGTTTCTGCCACATCCACTTTGCCCAGAGCACAGTTTCTCCCTTCAAGCCTCAGGTAAGTGTCATTACCCAGAAAAGCCTTTCCTGAACCCCCCAGCCTAGAAAAGGATTCCTCTGATATGTATTCATGAAGAAACTCACGTCTTTCCTTATCACAGTTTGTGATTCTGTGTTCATCATGTTCATCAGTTCATCAGATTATTTGGTAAAAGCCTATCTCCCTTACTTGACTAGAAGCTCCAGCAGAGCAAAGTTTTTCTGCTTTTGCTCAGAGATTACTTGCATCATAAATATTTTTGAGTGATGAGATGTTTAAATAAACAAAAGTATAACCTATTGCTCAGTGCAACTAGTGCTTAGAAAGACTTTCAACTTATAAGACTGTAGGAACAGCGAACGAGCATTGGAGCTCCTCAGGCATTTACTGTTGAGGGATGCTGTTATTTTCCACTGCTCTGCTTGAGCCTGAGGCAACTCCATATTTCCTCAGTGGGCAGAGTTTGCAGATATACCTAACTAGGGTTCACTGAGAACAGAGCCAGTAGCAACCTATGAGGAGTTGTTCTGTCATTCGTAATAGCTCCTCCAGCTGCAGCCCACGTATCTTAGAGATGGCGTCATAAACATCCGCTGCTGCCCATGCTGTGGTTTCTAACAGTGGTTTGTACTTTAAATAGCAAATTGAGCTCTGGTGTCTTCCCCTTCCCAAGGTCCTTTGTAGGTTGACATTTATAAGTCCGCATCTAGTTCTATTGTTTTTAACAATAATCCTGAGACAGGTGCAAGAGCAATCAACTATCTTCAGGTAATGACCCTCCCCAAATGGGAAAATGATTCTATAGTATTCCTGTACACGGATACCACCTGTTAAAATATAGTGGTTGTATATTTCTCAAATTATGTGTTACAGCTACAATGAAAAATCATAAACTCTTTCAGGTTGAGTGGTTGTCAGTTTCCCAACAGATCAATAAAGAGTTTTGAACACAGTAGAAATTTCATGAGTATCAGCATCTGAAAAGTTAGGAACAATGGTCAATTACACCAATAAGATATGATAGCCTGTCTGGGAAGTTGGATATTTTGGCATATAGAAGTTTTGTCATGGTGATAAAAATTAATATTAGCAACTCTGAAAACCTTACATGTATTCCTTTGTTTTCAGGAATATATTAAGGCAAATCCCAAGCATTATGTTATTTCACCCATAAATACATGAGTATGTATCTCTAGTGAATAAAGACATTTATTTTTGTAATATAACCACTATTATTACAGCTAACAAAATTAACAATAATTCCCTAATTTTATTTAATACCCTATTTATGTTGAATGTCCAATACCCTGGCTTGGGTTGATTGTTTCCTTGTGGTATCATTTACCATGTCCCACTATCCCCTGTATTTCTTGTAAAATCATAGTAACATATAGAGAGATAATTAGATTCAGGTTCAATTATTTGACAAGGCATCTGCAGGTTGTGCTCTGTACTTCCTAGTGCATCACATTAGGAAGCATAAAATGCCTCCTTGTTTCACTTTTATGAAGGCTTATGTTTAAGTAGTAATGGCCTGATTTCTTCATTAAAAGATTCCCATCAACTTTTACCTAGTAATTAAAAAAATGCATTGATTATTACCCCTATCCTTTATTCAATTAGAGTTTGCAAAATGGTGGTTTTCTAATTTCATCTGTATTTATTAGCTGTAACTCTTCTCTAAAGAACTTACTTTATTTGGCTAACTTTTTCAATAAGATTAACAGAATGTTTTGACTTTTCTCTTTTCTTAAAAAGATCAATTTTCAAGCTAAGAAGTTGTATTCTTGCAAATTTTATTGTATCTAATCAGTTTTTAAAATATCATTTCTTACGGGTTTTACTATATCAGGTCTTTCAATCCGTTGCGCTCTTGATACTTTTTGCTGCTCAATTTCATGCAACTTCGGCCAGTGGGATCCCATCAAGTAGACTCCTATAACCTCTAAACATGGTGCCTTAGGATTTTCTTGTACATTTTCTACCCCAGACCTGGTATTAGCCATTTCTCCAAAGAGCACTAGTTCCTTTTAGTGAAAAATAATGTTTAGAGACAATCTGGGCCCTAAACATATTCTTTGCTGGTGAGTTAACATTGTTTTCAGTCCTTTCCAATGGACCAAGCTAGAAAATATATATGTTTTAATGGAAAGTTTGTATAGAGGTTTTATATTCAAATGTATAGTTACAAGGTTTATACTTCTGTCTGTTCACAAACTGGCAGACCACTCCAGGTTGGTAGGTGGTTAAAAAACAAATTCACCCACGTTTTCTAGTACTTTTATAATTAACTTTTCAAATTTTGAGATCTCTGTTTCATTTGGAATTTATCCTAGTACACGATATAAGGAATGGATGAAATTTTCTAATTTTGTTATGCTTATCCAGTTGTCCTGAAATCATTTATTAAAAATCTGTCTCTCATTGACTTGAGGTGACACTTTCATCATTGCTAAATTCTATATAGGTATGATCCTATTTTGGATGTTCTATTTATGTTTGTTGGCCTTTCAGTTTATTAGTGAAATAATACCATGCTGTTTAAATTATGGAGGCTTTAAGGTGTTTTAATATTATGCATGATATCATTCCCTCCACTGTATACTTTTTTAGGCTTTCCTTGCTGATTTTGTTTGTTTATTCTTTTTTATGAACTTTATAGTCAACTTATTTTGCTCCAAGGAAGAACATCATGGTATTTTTGTTGGGATTGACTACATTTACAAAATTACCTTGGAATTGACACTTTTATGAAGTTGAATTTTCAAACTTGAGAATAAGGTATGCATTTCCATTTGATCGTGTATCTTTTGGATCTTTCATGAGTATCTATATTTTTCCTCATATCTTTTATTTCGCTTTTAAACATTTATGCCTAAATACAATATTATTATTATTTTAATGTAAATAGAGCCCTCCTTTCCATTATATCTATTAAGTGGCTCTCGCTATTGCTTATAAATGTTAAGACTATTGATTTAAGGATGTTATATCCTGCCACTTTATTAAACTCTTATTGTTTGTAGTAGATTCTCATTGATTCTTTGGGCTTTCTAATTTTAATATTATAGCTTCGACATGTGAGGATAATCTTTCTTCCAAATTTTTATGCCATGTATATATTTATATATATATATAGACACAGTCATATGTACACATACATACATATACACACACATATATGTATATCTCCATCCTCCCATCTGGGCTAGATAATACCCCCAATTTAATGGGAAATGCAACTGAAGGTGCTAGGTACACTTGTCTTGTTCCAGACTTCATTTGTAATGCTACTAGAGTATCCCCATTAATTAAGTGTTGATTTTTGAATTGCAGAAATACAAATTTTATTATATTAAGGAATTTCTGTTAATTATTAATTTAATGAATTATGTATTTTCTTCTTAGATCTAGTAATGTGTAATTATATTAAAAGTTTTCAAAATTTTGAATCAAACATACAGAATGACAATATTTTCAACAATTATATAAAAAGCTCCTGCTTTCCTTTTACCAGTATTCATCAATTTTTTACACTTTTCCCCCTGTGTTTATCATTCTCCTTTTCTCTCTCCCCTCTCCCTCTCTGTATATATGTATGTGTGTGTGTCTATGTGTGCAGGGCATATGAATATATATTTTTTTTTCTGAGCCATTTTTGATTAAGTTGGAGATATGCCCATTTACTTAGTGTGTACTGAGGGTATGTGTTTTTTTCTAATAGTTATCTTAATACATACACTTAGTCTATTCTTTTATTGATACTGTCTACCACTTTCATAATGTAACAATAATGAGATTAACTAGTAACTTCTTCATGCTTCCCTCCCTTTGCTCCGGAATTTAGGTAGATATGATAGCCTCCTATATCAATTCACATCCTATGAGGCCGTGAACTTGTATATTCCATGCACTCTGCCTTTCTTACCCTCTATTTGTTGGCTGTAATAAATTTCTTTGGTCAGAAAATATATTTACTCTCTATTTGGTCATGTTATCTCCATTGATTGGTGTTAGCTTTACAGTTACATATATTCAATTTATTTTAATCTTAGTTTTACAATTAAAATGCTGAAACTTCCCCTAAATTAACTCCTTAGGTGGTTGGCTCCTTCTCTAATAAATTCTTAGCAAGGATCTTGGGATCAATATCCCTCGTGCTCTTGCAGATTTATAACAGTATGATTGAAAATCTGTTTGACCCGGTTTAAATTCCTGAGCTCACACTTTTTCCTTGAGTATTTATATCTCCATTGTCTTATATTATGAAGTGTTGCTGTTGATGTCTGCTGCCAATCTGATTATTTTTCCCTTATACCTGATTTGGTCTTTTTGCCTAGATACTCAAGAATTCTTTCTTTAACTTTAAGCCCAATAGTTTTACTAGAAGTTGTCTCACTGTTGATCATTCTCCAATAATTTTTCCAACTACATGATGTACTCTTACAGATATGTAGGTTCAAGGCTTTTATTTTTCAGGACTATATGAGTTATAATATTATTATTTGTGATATTTTTTTCTTCTTAAGATCACCTATTATATCTATGTTATACCTTCTTTTTTATATATCTACCTACCCACCCATCCATCCATTCATATATTTAATTTCTGTTTGTTATTTTTCCTCCTTTTTATTCTTTGTTTTCATTATTTTATCTTCCATGGTATCTCTGCATTCAAGTTTATTCTAGTTGAGTTTTCCTTGCTGAAAAAAAATACTTTTTTCTTTTTTTCCCCCCAATTCTGTACTTAGTTCTGAAAACTCTATTTTCAAATCCTTTTCTTGTTTTGTAATGTCATTTTTGAGATTTTCTCTTTCTGATTTATACTTTTCATTAAGCACTTTAGAATTTCTTAATTTACACTTGCTCTTTCCCTTGTTTACGTGCTGTGGTACTGTTTACATTGTAGTCAGTGGCTTCCCTTCTCTCTTCCCCTGTAACTGCAAAGCATTAAAAATATAACTTGTGTAGCCATGTTCACAGTTCTAAGAACTGCCTTTTTGGGACTTCTCCCCATCTACTACCGAGAATATGAAACTTCTTTCTTTATTCCTAGGGGTTTTGCCTCCCTCATTTTGCCTTCTATTCACAGAAGTTTTTTACCCCCTTGAGTCTCTGTCTTTCTATAGAAGGATTTTTTTTTCAACAATTCCAGATTCCTTCATGGGTGGACTTAACTAGTACCCTCTGATATTTTCCCTATTTTGGAACTCACCCTCAAATATGAGCCAGTGCACCCTTATCCAGCTTTCATGGGTTATTCTTAGATCTGCATGGCTGAGGATTCCAAAGAGAGAGTACTCCCCTTTTGCATGTGAATTTTTCGGTTACTTATTGTGTCTGAGCTGTTAGTACTACTGGAGCTCTCCTTTCTCTACCCTACATGATGTTTGTCCTGCGTATGTCATGCTACCAGTGGTGGTATTCTCAGAAGTTGATAGGGATATTATGTCACTAGATTTTTTTCTAGATGTCCATGGATTTTCTTTTCTTTTCACTGTCCTGGCTATTTATTTGTTTTCATGAAAAGATTGGGGAGATTTGATGAGTACATTAATAAATTTTAATTTTTTATTAAAATTATTACATACTATCTACACTCTCAATTCTCTATCCTATTTTCACAATTCACTGTGAATAATAATACTATGTTAAAATAATATTCATTTTGCTTTTTTAAAAAAGTGGAGAAGTAGACATATAGTCTCATAGTCATTAGAAAGAAGAAGAAAATTTTCAGTGTAAATTTTAAAGAAAAAAATAATATTCTCATGAGACCCACACTGTTTTTTGACAACATGAATATTTTATAAGGTGCTTGTCAATCAAGCATGTGAAAACAGTAGATGTAAGTATTTAAATGACCCTGTGGAGATAAAGTTCGAGTGGGGTCAATATATTAGCATTAGTTGTTTTTTTGGAGTTAAAAACATTGGTTCTGATTTTAAAAAATTCTCAATGGAGTCTGTACCAAGGCTGAAGGTCAGCAATATGGGTAAATTTGACTAGTGATCTTTGGAAAAGAAGTACCAAATTGCTATCATATGGTATGGCACACTAAGTTGACTTCCAATGAGTCACATCCTTGGGGCAAAGGTCACTCCACTGGTTAGGTTACATTATATAGAAAAAGTGACGGAATGTTCCTCCTGTGATTATGTTAACATCGTGTAAGATTCTGTATTAGCAGAATGGAGTCAGAGACTCATCTGCTGGCCTTAAAGAAGCAAACAGCCAAGTTGTGAACTGCCTATGGAGAAGGCTACATGGCAGGGAGTTGTGAGCAGCCTTGGACATGAGGATGTCTTCCAACAGCCGCAAGGAAATGCATCCTTCTATTAACCTGATGCTTGGATGCACATTCTTACCCAGTTGAGCCCTCAGATGAGAACCCGTGGAAGCCTGAGCAGAGGACCCACCTAAGCTGTTGTGCCTTGACTTCTGACCCACAGAAGCTGTGAGTTAATAGATGTGTGTTGTTTTCTGGTGGTAAGTCTTTGGTAATTTGTTGTGCATCAATAGAAAGCAAATACATACAGCATTACTAAGAGAAAAAGGGAAGGGAGGGAAGAAAGGAAAGGAGAGAGGAGGGAGGGAAAACACATCGAGGTGGGTGCTTTGACTACATGATCTCAGTAAGAGCTGGAACCTCTCAAATCCAGTGGCTTTTCTCCAAATATATTAGAAAATGATAGTGAACTTTCAGAATTAACATCAGTTACTAGGTGGATGTTTTTTCTTAGGGGTTAGCAGATCTTTGGGACCTTAAAATTGTGTGTGTGTGTGTGAGATCAGAGAGATACAACATAATATATATTATTACATGTTTCATATAATAATATATATTATATATACTATATATTATAATAGCTATATATTACTATATACATGATACTATATATTGTATATATAATATACTGTATATATTTATATGTAATAAAATATAATATATTACATATTTTATAAAGATGCAAAGTATCTTATGCATACCCAAGTGTGCACATACATACACATACACCCACCCACTTCTATCCATATGCCCAGAGATAATTTAATCTAAAGTTGTTTGACAGTCAATTTCCTTATTGCTTATAATTAGAATTTCCCTCTCTGTATGATTTATTAACTATTTTAGGCAAAAATAAATGAAAAGAAAATACAAATTCAATGCAAAGACTGGTAGGTAAAAAATGCATGGTGAAATATATGCAACTTCATGTACTGTACTGATGTTTTTAATATAGTTGTTTTTATGCCTTTTTTATGCCCCTTAATTATATGGTATCAAAGATAATATATCTTTAATAATAAAATACCTCTTTTGTTATTTTAAACAAAATGATTGAGTCAACCTTGCAGAAAGAAAAACATGATAAATATAAACTTCAAAATATGATGGTAAATAATATTTTAAAACAGAATCCTTTATTCAGAAGATATATTTTATTACAACATTGGATCCTGTAGTTCTTATGGTAAGTCTTGGTGCTGAACTATAGTATGGGAAGATTCGGCCACTATTAAGCCCCACACATATTTAAAGACTTTTTAAAATAAAAAGTAAGATAAATGGGGGCCGCCCGGTGGTGCAGCGGTTTAGTCTGCGCTTGGCAGCCCGGTGTTCGCGGGTTCGGATCCCGAGCGCTCGCCGACGCACCGCTTGTCAGCCACGCCGTGGCGGCGTCCCATATAAAGTAGAGGAAGATGAGCACGGATGTTAGCCCAGGGCCAGTCTTCCACAGCAAAAAGAGGAGGATTAGCAACGGATGTTAGCTCAGGGCTGGTCTTCCTCACACACACACAAAAAAAGTAAGATAACTGTAACATCTTAGAATTGGAAGATACCTTAAAAGTTTTCTCTTCTAATCACATTTCATAGATGAGGAAGTGTCAGGTTAAGTCACTCATCCAAGGTACCACAGTGGCCAAGTGGCCAAAGCAGGATTTGAAACTGTGTCCTTGATTATTTGTACTTCACTGTTCTTTCCGTTATTCTGCAGTACTTCTACATTGACCAGTAGATCTCAAGATTAATATTTACAGTGGTACCATTTTTGTTCTATATATTGAGTCACAACAACGCAGTGGAGTCAACCCTAATATTATCCACATTTTATAGGTGAGGAAACTGAGGCTTCTTAAATCTAGTTGTCTGGCTGTAGAACAGGAGTATTCACCAAGGTTCTAGTAGTCAGTCCTCTGTCCTTCACTTCATTCCAACTAAGTTTGGGAGACACTCTCATTATTCTCATGAACCTTACAATTTTACCAGATAAATGAATTTTACTCCCCTAAATATAGAGAACGCCTGATTAGTCCAAACAAACTATTTTAAATGAGGAAACCAACTACACTTAGTGATGTTTCCAAAGTCATGTGGTTAGGGGTAAGGATAAGTCAGGTCTAGGACAACCAAAGCATGTTCTTCATAGTTAAAAAAAATAATAATAATGCAAAGATGAATGAACACACATTGACTGATTGAATAGGGCAAGGCCAGAAGACGCAAAGAGTGGAGAAAGTGGCGAGAGTGGTAATGTGTTTTCTACAAAGGAGACTTAAAAGTAAAAGATGAATGAGAAGCAGTAGTGCACAAACTGGTCTGACATTCTTCCTTTTATATCATACTCTTATTTTTGTTTCTTGCCTCTTCTTTTGCTTTTCTTGGCTTTTCCTTTTAGTTCCATCTCAATGCCCTAATGCCTGCCCAAGTAGGGTAGAATTTGGTAAACATCGTCAAGGATGGGGAATTCCAGGCTGTTTCTTGTCTTTTTGAATCCTGAGCCTGATGGAGTCAAGAATAAATGTATTCTTTTCTTGATTTCTGCTGCCTTCTCACTAGAGTTGTCAGAAGGGCCTGGCTGAGATGGTTGGGAGTCAGAGGTGAGAAAGATCCCCTGGGTGGGGAATGCACCTCAGAAATCAGCCGAGTGAGGGATTCTAGAGAAGCAGATGCATAATGCATGTCAGACTATGGTTACCTTGGGATATCTTCCCAGGTGAGGTGAGGTGGTTGAAAAAGAAGTCTGGAAACTAGCATTGGTGAAAATCCACGCAAGGACATGGAGGTCTGGTGAGGAGTGAGTGACAGGTGAATGTCCTGGCTTGCAGGCAGTGTGTGGTTTCAGAAAAGCTTGAGAATAGGTCATTGTCCAGAGACACACAGGCTGTCAGCACCAAGAAAATCCAGTGAGAATCACACAGACTACAGGCCATGGAAAAAATAGGAAGCAGAACAGTGAGACTTTTGTCCAGAAAGGACTGAAATGTGAGGCAGGACACTCCTGGACAAATCCTCGAAAACAGAAACCAAGCAACAAGAACTCGGTTACTAGACAAGAATTGCTTAATAAGCAAAAGGCAAGAGCTGGTTATAAAAACAGGTTGTATATAAAAAAAGAGCTGGTTATAGAAACAAATAATGCTAGTCTAGAGAAATATCAAGAACTACATGACTGATATTACCAAACTACTGAATTCCTGGATAGGATTTTTAAGAAATCTCTCTATACATGATTCCAGAATCTGTGGCAGGGCTTAGCATGTAGGTCACAGAGCTTAATTAGCGTTTGGTTTGGGCATCTGAGGAATGCAGGGCAGAGAAATGCTTGGCTTCCTTAATGCTTCCATCAAATTGTTTCCTCTTGTTCTGGCCAGATGATTTCTGCTATCTCCATTTCTAACTCTGCAGAAGGAAATTCTCAAATGATAGATTGGGCCTGAATCTCTAATTTTGGATTTACTTTCAGAAAGGGAATGCTTGTTTAACTTTAAATTTCAAATGTTAAGTATAGATTAATTTATGTCATGAGGCCAAAGTATCGTTATTTGTTTCTTTGAATCTTCTATTTTGCATATTAAAATTTAAATATTTTATCAAGGTTTTTAAGAACATCAGAAAATCTGAAACTCTTACTTAAATACATGGCCATCAAGTGGTACTGGGTTCTTAGACTGTAAAAGAAAGTATGTTTTTTGAAAATTCATATATCTCCTCCACAACCGTGAATTTTTTATGCTTTGTTGAATAAAAGTACAATTTCTTAATAATATTCATTTCAGAGATGACATTTTTCTACTAATTGATATATGTGCCTGAAAGTGCACATATCATAAATGTATAGCTCAATAAATTTACAAAAGCTGAACATACCCATGTAACCAGGGCTCAAATAAATAAATAAAGTACCAGCTCCTCGTCAGTACATAGTTTGCCAAAATGACCACTTTCCTAACTTGTAGCATCATGGATTAATTAGATTATGGGTTAGTTTTTTTAGTTGTGATTTTTTTCATTCATTCATTTTTATATATTATATATTAATAGAATTAATATTCCTTATTAATAAAAGTATTCTTTAGAGTCTAAATTTTTTCTCTCAACATTGTTTTGGAATTCACCTATAATATTAGAACAAGTTTATAGTTCATTTATTCTCATTGTTGTGTAGTATTTCATTTGGTGAATGTGCCACCATTCTTTTATCCTGATGAGCATTTGGGTAGTTTCTGACTTAGGGCTATTGTGAATAGTGCTGCTATGAACATTTTAGTGCATGTCTTTTGGAAAAGATATGTATGTATTTCTGTTGAGTGGAGTGCAGTTCTGGGTCATAGGTTATGCTTATATTCAATTTTAGTGGGAGCTGCCAAATAAGCAGTCTGTGAGAGTTTTGAGTCTTTCTATATACTTTTCAACACATTTTCTGTTTTCATCATTTTAGCTATTCTACTGGTATGTTTGGAGTTTTAACTTTCATTTCTCTGATGACTGACAAGCTGAGCAAGTTTTTATAGGTTTATTGAATAGTTGGATCTACTCCTTTTTAATTGTCTGCTCAAGTCTTTTGTGTATTTTTCTGTTTGTTTCCTTTGTTTAAATTGATTTTTGGTTCTTTATGTAATTTGATATAAATCCTTTGTTGAATATATGTGGCATAAATGTCTTCTCCTACTTTCTGGGATTGCTTTTTTATTCTTAATGGTCTCTTTTGATAAGCACAAGTAATTAATTTTAACATAGTTAAATTTATCAATTTTTCTGTCATCTTGTAGACAAAGACAAAATCTTTGTCTACTGCAAGGTTACAAAGATGTTCCGTTCTCTAAATGTTTTATTGCTTTATTTTCTACTTTTACATCTGAAAACCATTTAGAATTGACTCTTTGTGTATGGTATGAGCTAGAGAGTCAAGATACTTTCACACACCTCATATAGATATTAATTGCCCCCAAATTATTTATTAAAGACACCGTCTTTGCCCCACTGTATTGCAGTGATGTATTTTGACATGACATTTCTAGAGGAATTTTTGAAAGAAAGAAATGTTCAAGGCACACGCCATCACTTTTCTCACTGATACTTAAACTTTTCCTTGATTTATCCTAAATTTTAGATTGCAATGAAAAAAGTCTTGGCTAGCAATGTGTCTTAAAATTTCAAAGCTACAGTGTCAGTGCCTTGCTGAATTGCTTACCTTTTATACACCAAACATCATTTCTTTCTCAGACACGGGTATTTTATTTCCTTATCACTCTTCTTCCAGTCAATTAAAGGAATAGCCTTAGTTTGTCTTTCTAACTCACAGAATAGCTGCTTCCTTTATATGAAGCAGAAAAAAATTAATAAATATACAAATATCCATATTAGGCCTTGAAAATATAAAAAAATTATGTCTGTTTTTCCTATCCAAAAGAGAAAAGCTTGCTTTTTCTAGTACCCTCTCCTTCAATTTTCTGTATGGTGTACAGTCTAGCTATATTTATATAAATATATATATTTGCAAATATATATATTTG